>CM028679.1:137500-1387500 GCA_016760335.1 Gastrodia elata
CGTTGAACCCTTAGATCCCACGGTCCGGATTTAATTCCGCGGGATAGCGGATCCACCGTTAGATGAAACTGTGTATCCTACGGCCTGGATCATTCCCATGATCGGCCGTTAGGTTCCGAGCGATCCCAGCCATAGCGCCATCTGATCGATAGATCAGACGGTATCCGAAGGTCCCGCTACTGTGGACCATCATCTTCCTCTCGCCCACGCCAGACAAGAAAGATCCCCCCGTACTGCCAGCTGCCGAGCCAGTCCCCCACTTCTGCATCCAACTTAGTAGACTGTACGACCTCCCCCGTCTTGGCAAGGAGTCCCAATTGGGCCTCGTGACCCAACCGAGCTTGAATTGGAAATTCGAGAGCTCGGCCATAGCCTGATCTCTCGGGTCCACCCAGCCCAAGGCATTACCTCTAGAAGCTTCCCAACCCTCTGCTGAGGCATTACCGTCTGTCTGAGCTTGCAGGGCGATTCCAGGAGCTTCTGAACTGCTGATAGTAGGCTCTCTTGGTGTTCAGGACCCTTTGCACTTTCTAGACACATTGCTAGCACCTACCTTGCCTTTAGTCCGAGCCAATTGGGCTCAGACTTCCTTCCATTTGATTTGTTACTGCGTGTATTGTCGTTTAGAACTTATTGCTATCGTGATTGAGCCTTGAGCTAGCCCCGATTGATCGAATCGATCGATCGGGCTAGGTCCACTAGGGAGCCTCGGGACCGGGTAAGGTCCCAGCGTTCCAGCCTACCTCAGGCCCTCAGACCAGGGGGCTTCGATCCATGTCACCCTCCCTGATGGTGTAGAGATCGAGCCCTAGGTCTAGCATGGTTTCTGTGGGGACAATTTTCTCCCCATAGTAGCTCCATTGAAGGTGCCCTCGGGTGAGTAGGGTCCGGTCGATCCGAATCGCCTCACAAAGGGCTTCAGGTCCCATTTGGTGTGCCTGACCACGGTGAACATGAAGCGATCATCGGTCGGTCGTGCCATGGTCGGAATGTGCCGGAATTGGCCGATTAGGGTTCCCCTAATCGGGTCCTTCCGTCGGGATGAAGGCTCGTGGACGAAGCGTTGTGTGGGTCGGGCCGACCAGTGACCCGCGCGGTGCAACGGTCTCGGGTCTTCGGGCCCAAGCCGACCCGTGTGTTTTGGTGAATGGGCTGAACCCATTTAATTAATATCCGAATAACTGGAATTATTTTCCTTAAAGAAAATAATTCAATTATTCTAATCATAGGGATTTAATTAAATAAAAATACAGAATGCATTAATTGAATAACTTTTAATCCATTGGTCCAAACCCTATGATATTATACATCAAATTAATCATAAAATCATCAGGGATCTGAATATAAAATAATATTGAACATCTAATGGTCAGATTTTCCATTTTTGCTTAATTATGGCAAATCTTGATTAGGGTTGTTTAGCAATTATACTTAACCAAATTGCATATTTAGGGTGCCATTAGCTTCATTATGATTAGTAGAATGAATATGCTAAGTAGTTTGTTTTTCTGATCTCTGTATTTTACCTTATGCCATAATCTTATTAAATCATGATTATTAAAAATTAGGGTTTCTAACCATTGGATCTAGCAAACTTAGTCTCTGATTAATTGTATGATAAATTAGAACTTATGTGCTAAAATTGCATGAAATTCTGATGGTTGGATTTGTATTTATGTGCTAATCCTTTTGGATTGACTTAGAGTTTGATTAGCACTAATTACTTTCTGTTTTTTTGAAATTTTTCTAGTAATATCATTCATAATAGTAAGGTAGATGTATTAAAATCATGTATGCAAATTTATGATGTATAAATTGAACAAATCTAAAATTGAGAACTTAAACCTCTTAATTAATCTTAAGAAGTCTTAAGACTTTGATCAAGCTATTAAGACTTGATCTAGGTCTAAGATTGCCACCAATAATACATCCTAAATTCACTGATTTGGCATTAATTTATAAATAAACATTTGATCTTGATTAGACATGAGTAAGGGGTTAAACCTAATTTATTTGATTAAGATCAAAACTCTTAAATTTAATTAATGAATTGATTATAAGATAATGCAATCATCATTATTCCAATAATGCATCTGATTTGACATTGATCTTAAGCATTTGGATTAGACATGTTAAGGTTAATAATAAAGCTATGTGATTGCTTAATATGAATCTAAACTTTAGATCCCTGATTTTCTCCTAAATAAGACTATTAGTATAAGAAGATTAATAGAATCATATTGATTGAACAAGTGATCTAACTCTAATAACATCCTTGATTTAAATCCCATAATCTTAGAGTAAGTTATGATCAGATGACTTAATCATCTGATCTGATCACTCTAAGCCTAAATAATAAGTAAAACCTAAATGATAAGTTATCATAAGATTGTATCTGAAATATTTTAAGTCCAAGATTTAAATATACATTGAAGTAGAAGAATTTTATATAACTCATTGAGGTAGAAGCTTAGATGATCCCTTAATCTTAGAAGTTGATCTTAACCCCTCGTGGTATAAATCACTTAA
Source organism: Gastrodia elata (assembly GCA_016760335.1). Lineage (NCBI taxonomy): Eukaryota > Viridiplantae > Streptophyta > Magnoliopsida > Asparagales > Orchidaceae > Gastrodia > Gastrodia elata. The sequence goes on from CM028679.1 coordinate 140,030, forward strand.
GATATTTGAATGATACCTCTCCTTGCGATAGAGTCTATATTGAGTGATCCTTGATCACATTTTTCTTGGAGCCTTGTTTATGACTTACCTATTTAGCATAGGAATTAATTATATTGCTAAAACCTTGATGATAAATAGAGTTGTCTAAATCTAGAGTATTAGTTGGGTATATAGTAAAGTATACCCATAATACTGGATTATTTCAAAAATATTTGGGAATGGTTGAGTCACTCTAAGTAAGATTTATCTTTTGGATATCCTGCGGGTTTAGACGGATACAACCTTACTTAGAGAGTAAATCAATCGATCCTAAGAGAGTGCTAAACGGGGACTCATTCCTTAGTTTGATTGATATACAAATCGCCAACGGGCGATGCTTCCTAGCGAAGACCGCTTCAATAGGTGTGGCTCAAACAAACTAAGCAATTAGAATCACCTTCTTTAAGACACTGAGTGTGATTGTGAGTTGGGCATCTTAATAACTTAGCTTGAGATATAAATCACCAATGGGCGATGCTTCCTATCAAAGACCACTTCGTTAGGGTGGTTTTATCAAACTAAGTATTAAGAACCACCTTTTTTGCAAATATGCTAAATATGTGTATATAATCACCCCATCTAATAATTTTAAGTAAATCTTCAACTTTAACCAGTTATCATTCTAGAAGCTAGGAGTCGAATCCTTTTAACAGGATTCTGCACAGTGGATCTGGGGCTCCGTACTATGCTAATACTGATATATTAGCATAACTGCAGGGAGTAAGGTGCTCCATTCTGGTGACAAATCCCCAACTCAAGTAGAGTCAGGTAGGACCCAACTCGCCTTAAGCCAAGGACTTGTCACCTAGAGCTGTAGAAGAAACTGTGAACATACATCAATACAAATCAAAGTGGCAAAAGCAAGAAACAGTATAATATAATATCCATAGGCATAATATAGTATAAGAGAGTAAAAGATACAGTAACTCAGATCGAATTCAAAAAGTAAATATATCCATAATTTAATTATTACAAACTGAATTTAATAGAAATAAAGATCTCTCAATCTCACTACAAAAAGAGAAAATTATTCTAAGCAGCGGTAAGAAGATCCTCCTCCTACACCGGCTCAGATCCTCCAGCACTACCGATGAACAACTCTGAATTTGACATTCATCGGTATCACAAATGCTAGGGCCCTAGCCAACAAAAAAAAAATGTTATAGTTAGACAATTGTCTAAGTATATTTTAGGCTATTTAAGTGAACTGAGTATTTAAGATATCACACTTAAAGGTTTTAAACGTGCAAGCATTAAAAATGTGCAACAAGCTACAAGAATGGGGTAGCTATAAGCAAGTCATTTATAGCTAAACAACAGGTATGTAAAATAACATACAAAAATATTAACTAAACATGGTGAGGCTAAAAGCAAAAGTAACTGCAACTACTAAAATAAATATGATCCTAATATGCTTATGATCACATGGAGACATGCTGAGTATAATAAGAACATAAGTGCTAAAATAGACATACAATTCTAGCATCCTAAACATGCTAATATTTTAGTACTAATCAATAAGAGCATATATACAAGTATGCATATTGACATGTAAAAGGCCACTAAGATATGTGGCAAAAAGTAAACTAAGTACATGCATGAGCAAAAGTAAAGCCACTGAGATTTGTGGCAAAGCAAGTCAAGCACTAAAATAAAGGCCACTAAAGCATGTGGGAAAATAAGACCAATACTAACAATTAAACTAAAGCAATAATAAGCCTAAGACCTAGTGCTGCCATAATAGAACAGGCCATGCTGGGCCTTTGAACTAAAAGTTCAACATGTATCCATCCTAGGCATTCGCAGAGCTAGGTCCGAGTTGAACTTATAGAATAAGATATGTATCCATTCTAGACATCTATCGAGATAGATCTGAGTCTATTCTAAAATAAAACTAGAATTGAAGAGGCAGACTAAGCTAGGACATGCTCTACTAATTGGAAGCACTAAAAGAACTAAATGAATACTATGTTTTTTAAATGCTAACTTAGGATGTATCATCCATATCCTAAGTTCTCCTATCATTCTCAAGAAACAAGGCTCAATATTCAAGGTGTTCAGAGCAATCAAGTCAAGTAATCAAGAGACTCAATCTAGACTTATGTGATATTTGTTGTTGTCTATTTTACCCAACTAACTATTCTGAGAAGATACAAATTTAGGGTCTCCAATATCCAGCTATCGAGTAAGATCTCAAATTTATGACCTTAATGTTAATATTATAACTTAACAAGTTCTAATTCATAATCATATGACGACTATAGAGATTTAAAGTAAATGAATCAACGACTTAATTGTTATTATTTTCCTCTCTTAACCCAAGTCTTGATTTAGTAAGTCAAGACTTAAGGATTCTGGATCCAAACCCCACTTGGTGTTCAAATCCTAAAGCTAAGGTAGTATCCTTAGTAAGGATCTAGGGTTTACACTTTAAAACAAAAATTAAAGATAAAAAATCTTATAAGCTGAAGAATTCAGAAACTATGATCTTAATGAAAGGTTACTATACTAGTTATAAGATAAAATAATCAATAAGAACTAAGAATCTAAAATCGATATTCAATCTTTTAGGATAATTACATTATCCTATGGATTGAATCAATCCTACACCCACACGGAAGGCTACAAAGGAATTAAACAATAAATCACTTAAGGAATTCCAAATGGAGGTAGTCTAATTCAATTAGAAGATCTAAAGTCTAAGATCTAAGATCTGATGTTTGATCACTTAAGACTTAAGCTAACATTTAGACTTAGGATTCTTACAAGAGTGTTTCCTTTAGAATTCAAGCCTATGGATCAACTTAATTAAGATATTAACTGAGGATTTAGCACCTTAAGATATTGAGGTTTAGTTCTTAAGACAAGGTGGTTTTGAGTACTCTTAAGATCTTAACAAGAACTAACTTAAGATTTCTTTACTTAACAACCATATTATTACACGAGATTTTAGAAAGATGCTAATAATCTAATTAGAAGTATTTTACTGAAATTTTGAGACTTAAGGGGTACTTAAACACATTTTGGTAAAAATGACCAAAATACTCCCCCTTAAGGCTAAAAATGGGATTTTAAGATTTAATTATCTAAATTGATCCAAGTCTATTTTAATGAGTTCCATATGGATTAATAAAGTGGAATAAGCACTTATCTTAGGTTTTGGTGACCTAATTAGCTTAATTATCCTTAAGCACATTAAATGGCCAATTAAGGTGATTAGTGAGATTAGGACATCCTAGGGTGATCTAATTGCATTTGTAGGCTCTATTATCATTAATAAGGCATTAGGAATTAGATCCCTCAAAATGGAAGGGCTAATCATGATTAAATTTACTAATCCCTAATTAGGGCAATTAGGAGATGATTAATGAAATTAGGGTTCATAAATTACCTTTAATGGTCTACATAGGTTCTCTATGGTCTCATGAATAATTAGAGACCTTAATCAACACTCTTGGATGTTTGATGAATTTAATATCATTTAAATAAAAATAGAAAAGGATTAGGCATTTATTTACAATCTAACCATTGTATCCTTGATTTCATTTTATATTCAGATTCCTTATATTTTTCTGATTAAAATGGTATATTGGATCATACTATTTGGATAAGTATAGCAAAAGTTATTAAAATAATTTAATCTGCATTTTTATTTAAATAAAAACTATAAGAAATGATTTATTAACTAATTATCATAAGAAAAATAATTCCATTATTCATTTTATTAAACTGCAGCCCAAAAGCAAAAGGCGCGGGTGACAGGTCGGCCCGACCCACGACTTTGTCTTCTTCCCTGCGACGGGCTTCACCCTAACGGACCTCTAGTGCTGAAATTCACGGCACCTCGATGACGACGGTGACTCCATTCAACGCCTACACGTTCCTGGAGTCAAGACACGTCGATTAGACTAGGAACCCCCATCAGGGATACATTGGATCACCGGGGTGCTATTCGGCCGATGTGTCACTTATGGCGCATCTATGAGGACCAAGTTCTTGTCACCGAGTAGACCATACGAGTCGAGCTCTATTCCTACATGTTCAGAGGCCAAAGGGGAATTGATAGGGTGAGTCGAGAGGTCCTGGGGAGGTCTAGATCAATGGGATGCTACTCAAGGTGGAGCGCAGATGGAGGCTCCCAACGGATCCATCGATTCCCAGTTGAATCGATCGATCCAATCAAACCCAACCTTCGATAAGGGTTTATAATTATTGACAAGAGCTTCCAATACCTATTGGATGACTAATCGCAACAAAGGAACGCAGCATTTGGCGAACTGGGCTAACTGGTAGTGCACACTCAGATCGAAAATTCACCGTCTGGTCCACTGCTAGGCCTTGCCAGAGGGTTAGGCGCCTACTAGAGAGCTAAGGTGAGGACCTAACATAGCATCTAGGGCTAGATTGGAAGCGAGCCGAGCTGAAACCAGCTCGATAGGAGAGATAGGGTCGGAGTCTGTACTTGAGGATGGCTGAGGTGACTGAGGCAAATGTAGGCAGTTTGGATCACTCAAGATAGTCACAGAAGCTCTAGCAATGGGGTTTGAATGCCAGACCTTGCCCTCTATCAGCTGTATGCAGCAGGTCCAGATGCCGGGGTCACCGAGAGCTTCAGGGCAAGTAGCAAGGAATTAAGGGGATCAAGTGAATTAAGGGGCTCATTATGATTCCCAGGAGGTATTTATAGGCTTAAGGGGCAATGGAGGGTGGATTCCAGAGCTCGGGGATGGAAGGAGGCTCGGGCCGAAGGAGAGGCTGGGTTCCAACGGCTCAGGGCAATTTGGGGAGTCCACTACCGGCAGGAGGTCGCGCCGAGGGTAGAAGGGGAAATTTGGGGCTTTCCTGTACTGCCATGGGGGCTGGAGGATCTAGCTGTTGGGGGACTAGCGCTCGTGGGAGAGATCGGGAGGTGGACGAAGATCCACAGTGCTTTTGGACTTCAGAGCTGTTGGATGGATCAACTGTTGGCTCTGGACGATTCGGATGGATTACTTAAGCGGATTGGATAGCAACCGTCAGATGCGAGCGACGGATTCAATGCTTAGGATTAGATCCTACCACGAAGGAGATCCCGCCGTTCAATCGTTTGCGCTAAGATGCGCGCTATCGCATTGGGTGGCTCAAACCCATGCGCCGCTGTCGAGACCCCGCATCGGATTTTGCCGCGGTCTCGACAGCAAATCCCATGAATTAAAACTATATATATAATTAATTTAATTAATATTAATCCATTTAAAAATTAATTAAATTCTAATTAATTCCATAATCCAATTTAGGCTTATACGAGCTCCAAAAATTCCCAAAAATTCACCCTCAACTAATTAGGGTATGAGGAATTCAAAAATTAAATTAGATTTTGATTTGGAGATCAATTTAATTTAGGTATTTTTTAAGGCTTAAAAATAGGCAAAATTACCAAAATTCTCTATTTTGGCTCTGATTGATTCCAAACTTATAGGATTAGGTTTAAATGACCCATTGAGTCTAATAGAATTAAAATCAAAGCTTGGTTTAGCTTAATTAATCTGGATTTAGGTTGGATAACAACTAGGGTTATTATAAAGTCCCCTAGTTAAGAATGATGTCGTCCTCGACATCACTTAGTAAAAAAAGTACTACTGGAACTGACAATTTAAATGAAACAGACAGTTAAGAAAAGAACAGTAACTATATTTGCAAAGAGCTGTGGATATTTATTGCGCATATTCACCTCTTTCTCCCAAGTAGATTCTTCTAACCATCGATTCTTCCACTAGATTTTGACCATGAGAATTGAGCGATTCCTTAGCTGTTTCTGATCACAAGCCAAGATTCTGACTGGTTCTTCGGCATAAGAAAGATCATGTTGGATTTCTACTGCTGGAAGTTGAACGAGATGAGAAGGGTCTTTGAGACATCTTTTTAGTGACGATACATGAAACACATTATGGACAGCTGCAAAGTCATCAGGAAGATTTAATCGGTAGGCAGATGATCCTACTTTGGCGAAAACCTCAAAAGGTCCAATGTAGTGGGGACTGAGTTTCCCTGCTACACCAAATCTGTAGATGCCCTTCATAGGACTGACCTTTAAATAGGCAGAATCTCTTACCTTGAATTTTAGGAGATGATGATGAGCATCGTGGTACTTGCTCTGATGATCTTGAGCTGAATGAATTCTTTGCTGAATTAATTGGATCTTCTTGTTAGTTTCCTCGACTAACTCTGAACCAAACAGTTGAACGCTTCCTGTTTTTAACTAGGCTAGTGGGGTACTGCATTTTCTACCATACAATACCTCATAAGGAGCCATTTTGATACTGGATTGAAAATTATTATTATAGGTAAACTCCACTAACAGAGTATGAACTTCCCAGAAACTGGCAAAATCAGGAACACAAAGTCTAAGCAAATCTTCCAAAACTTGATTCACTCTTTGTAACAACCCTGGGTTGTTACCCTAGCTAAAACTAGATTAATTAAGCTAAACCAAGGTTTGATTTTGGTTCCATTGGATTCAATGGGTCATTTAAACCTAAACCTAGAAGTTTAAAATCAATTGGAGCTAAATTGGAAAATTTGGTATTTTTGGCTATTTTTAAGCCCTGTAAAATACCTAAATTATTTTGATCTCCAAATTAAAATCTAATTTCATTTTTGAATTCCTCATACCCAAATTAACTAAGGGTGAATTTTTGGGAAGTTTTTGAGCTCATCTAGCCCTAAAGTGAATTTAGAAAAATTAGGATTTTATTAATTATTAATTAGTTGAATTTATTTTTTATTAAAATAAATTATTTAATTAAAATTGCGGTGGGATTTGCTGTCGGGACCGCGGCTAGATCCGCTGCGGGGTCCCGACAGTGGTGCACAGAGATGCACCCGTGGGATGCATAGCACGCATCTCGGCGTGGCTTTTCCAACGGCGCGATCTTTCCCCACCAGGATTGAATCATAGCCGTGCGATCGGCATCAAAAATTAGACGAGTAGGATTTAATCTGCGTTTCTATTTTTTTTTTTTTTTTTTTTAACCCCCGCATCAGACCGTTTAAATCCAACGGCTTTGGCATCAGACGGCGGAGGCGATTCCAGCCACTGTGGATCGTCGTTCTCACGACGATCCTACCCGACAGCAGAAAATTCTCCGTACCCAGCCTCGTCGATCCTGTCTGCCACCCTCCCGCCAGGTCAATTGGACCGTTAGAGGTCTTTCCCGTTGTGGCTGAGCCGCAGGGATGACTGAGCCATTCTGTAAGAGGCAATGGTGAGTGAACCCCGGGCCGAGCCAAGCTCCGAACCAGAGCTCTGGCATCCACTCCCTAGGTCTCTCCTGGCTTATAAATACCTTCCAAGCTTCTCAGTGAGCTCCTTTGCTCACTGAAATTCCCTCCATCTCCCAGCTGAAGCCATTGCAGCTCTCGGCGATCGTGACGATTGGTCCTGCCGCTTCTGCTGATAGAGGGCATGGTCTGGTGTTCAGACCCCCTTGCCGAGCTTCTACAACCTTCTGGAACAATCCAGCCCAGCCACATTGTCTTCTGTCCCTATGTTTCTTCAAACCAAGGTACAACCCATCCCCTTCTTTCTGTCGAGCTCAATTTAGCTCGGCACCTACTCGCTTAAGCCATAGATGTTGTGTTAGGACCTTTCCTTAGCTCCTAGCTATCGTCCTGGACCTCTAGTGAGCCTTGGCAGTGTGCCAGACGGCCTAAGCACTGTCTGAGAACACACTGCCAGTCGGGCTAATTCACGCGAATGCGGCGTGCTCCCGAGCCATTTAGCCCTCTGATTTGTGTCGAAAACCTCAGGGCAATAATTGTAAGCTGGTATCGAGGGTTAGGTTCGACCAGATCGATCAATTCGATTGGACTCGATCGATCCAGTCGAAGCTTTGAATGACAAAATGCGCCGCGTAGCACCCCACATATCCAGACCACCTCAGAACCTCCCGAGTCGACCTATCGCTCCCTCTTCGATCCATGAACGTGTAGGGATCGAGATATCGGTGACTCGTGGACTCTGTGAGGAGAATTATCTCCTCACAGCTGCGCCAGCTGAAGGGTTTCGGCCGAATAGGCATCCAGCGAACCAGAGCTTCCCAGTTAGGGCTTCGTGGTTTAATCGACGCTTCTAAGGCCAAGGAACGTGTAGCCATCGAGATTAGGGCCTGGCGTGGCCTGTACGCGGCGAATTTCGTGGCGGGAGCTAACCCTAGGGAGCCCAGCGTCGGGCTCGGGTGAAAGGATGGAGATGAAGATTTTGGGCCGGGCCGACCCCGACCCGCATCTTTTTAATTTGGGCCGCGGTTATTATTAAATTTTCGAATGGCATTTTTAATGGTTATGAATTAATTTAATTAAAACCTAAAGTTCTAATTAAAATAAAAATACATAATAAATTAATTTAATAACTTTAGTTATGCAGATCCAAATGGTATGATCCAATATACCATTTGAATCAGAATAATTCAAGGAATCTAAATATGAAATAAAATCTCAGATCCAATGGTTGGATTAAAAATTATTTGCCAAACCTTCTCTGTTTTTAATTAAATCATATAAAATCATTTGATTGTCCAATTTATGAGTTCAAGGGCTCTGATTGCTCTTTGTACCCTAAGGAACAATTCCAGACCCTTAAAATTCATTTTAGGTAATTAATTTTCTTAATCACTCCTTAATCACCCTAATCAAGGATTAGTGAACTAAACCTAATTTAAGCCTCTGATTTGGGTGGGGATGGTTCCTAATATCATATTAGACCTAGTATAACCTAAATATAAGGTTGGATTGCCCTAAAGTGCTTAATTTTACTAATCACCCTAAGTACCTTAATTAGGTGATTAGTGCTAATCAAAATCATTTAGGTAATCAAAACCTAAGATAAGGGTGTTTCCCACTTCAGTTAATCATATGAAATACTTTAAAACATATTAGAACAAATTTGGACAATAAAACCCTAAAATCATAGCTGGAAAAGAAACTGGAAATGGCTAAGTAAAATTCTTAGCTTAAGATCTAAAGTGATCAAAACTCAGACCCTTAGATCTTAAGTGACCTAAGAAGGTCAAAATGGGTTTAATGTTAATATAATGCTTGAAATTATCAATTCTAACCTTAATAAGCTTCTTATAGTTAATTATGAAATTAGATTTTAAAGGGAATCACCAATGGAAACTCTTAAGTCAAAACTATAATTAAAAGTCTAAAGTGATCAAACTTTAGATCTTTAGATCTTAGATCTTGGACTTAGATCTTTAATGATTGATTGTTTAACCTTTTTGAAACCTTCCATGTAGGTATAGGGTGATTCAATCAATAAGATAATGAAATTATCTTAAAGATTGAATATAGATCTTAGATTCTCAAGTTCTTAATTGATTATTTTATCTTATAATTAGTATAATAGCCTTTCACTAAGATCTTAGTTCTTGAATCTTTCAACTTATAGGATTTTTTACATTCAAATTGAGTACTAAGTGAGAAACCTAGATCCTATTTAAAATATCACCTAGGATTTGGGACTTGAACTCAACATAGGGTTTAAGTTCTAAATTCTTAAATCTTGATTTATTGATCAAGATTTGGGTATGAGAGTAAAATATTCATAAAATAAGGTCGTTGATTTGCTTATTTAAACTATGTAGTCATGACACGAATTTTGGATTAGAACTTATTAAGTTCTAATACTTAACCTTAAGGACGTAAATCTGAGATTCTACTCGATAGCTGGATATTGGAGATCCTAAGCTTGTACCTTCTCAGAGTAGTTGATTTGGTAATTAGACAACAACAGATATCACATAAGTCTAGATTGAGTCTCTTGCTTACTTTGACTAGATTGCTTTGCATACCTTGGATTTTGAGCTTTAGCCCTTGAGCATAATAGGAAAAACTTAGGATGATGCATCCTAAGCTAGTATTAAAATTATATATCATTCAGTTTTGTTTTGTTTGTAATCAGTAGAATATGCCCTAGCTTAGTCTGCCTCTTTAGTAGTAGTATTATATAGATTGGACTCAGACCTAGCATATTTGGATGGCTAGGCTGGGGATTGATTGATTGATATTGGAGGCCCTGTATGGCCTATTGGCTGGTATGGCAGTACTAGGACATAGGCTTATTACTACTTTAGTTGAATTGTTTTGTTTTCTGATTTGCTTTGCCACATGCTTCAGTGGCCTTATTTTTAGTATTTGCTCGCTTTTCCATATGTCTCAGTGGTTTTATATTTCATATATTGCTTTGCTTTTGCCACATGTCTCAGTGGCCTTTCTTTTCTTATTAATCTGCATGTTGTATGTATACTTTATGGCTTAGATATATGTATAAATGGCATGTTTAGGATGCTAGAATTTTATCATATCCAGTACTTGTGTTCTTTTATACTCATCATGTTTGACTTCGATCATAATCATGTTAGGATCATGTTTATTCAGTAGTTGTAGTTATTTTCGCTTTTAGCCTTACCTTGATTATTTAGTGTTTTGTATGTTGCTTCACATACATGTTGCATGCTATAAATAGATAGTTTATAGTATTCCATTTCTTTCATAGCTTGTTGCGCCATTACTGCTTGTATGTATAGTTAAATTAAATGTGATATCCTTTAATTTTTAGTTCATTTAAATAGCCTAAATGTACTTAGATAATTATCTAACTGTAACCTTTTTATTTTGTTGGCTGGGGCCCTGACATTTGTGATACCGACAAATGTCAGATTCAGACGTGTTCGCAGGCAGTATCGCTGAGGAGGAGCCAGTCCAGGAGGAGGACCTTCCAGCTGCTGTTTAGATAGTTTTGCATTATTTATTTTAGTGAGGATGAGAGTCTTTCATTTTTTAGTTATTCATTTTAGTTTGTAATAATTAACTTTTTGGATGTACTCTACTTTCTGCATTGTGATGAGTTACTTTATTGCATTTTCTTTTCCCTACTATGTATGCTTGTGGATGTTACTCTATTTTCGTACTGCTTCCGCCACTTTGATATTTATATTGATGGATGTTATAGCACTTGGTGACAAGCCCTTGACTTAAGGCAGGTTGGGTTCGCCTAACTTTACTTAAGTTGGGGATTTGCTACAGTTGGAGTACCGTACTTTCTTATTAGCAGTATGGGGGCCCCACACTCTTTCAGTCTGACCATCCATTTGGGGATGAAAAGATGTACTCATGGCTAGAGTAGTACCCAAATCTTGATGCATAGCTTACAAAACTTAAAGGTAAATATATTATCTCTATCAAATACGATTGATTTCGGAATCCCATGCAGCCTGACAATTTCTTTGATATAGAGCCTTGCTAGCTTCTCTACTGAATCAATCTGACAGATAGGAAGGAAGTGCACTAATTTGGTTAAGCGGTCTACTATAACCCAGACTGTATCGACACCAGATTTAGCACGAGGCAATCCCATAACAAAATCCATAGATATATCAAACCATTTCCATTCCAGAATTTCTAATTGGTGCAGAAGACCACCAGGTATTTGGTGTTCGACCTTTACTAGATTATAGGCATGACACTTGGCCACAAAATCGGCCACATCCTTTTTCATACCGGGCCACCAAAATGATTGCTTTAGATCTTGGTACATCTTAGTACTGCCTGGGTGAATATGATACCCAGAATTATGGCCTTCAATTAACACTTCACGATGCATGGATTTAAGAATCCACAAATGTTTAGTTTGATAAATCACACTGTTGCGCATTTACAACTCATGACAATAGTCACCTTCAATATCTGCTTTGAATTTTAGATAATGGTCATCTTTAGTTTGCGAGATAGAGACATCTCTGTGGAATGTTGGTTCCACACTGATATTTATTATAGCAAAACTTAGCATATCGCCACTTATTGGATAAATCTCTAGCTTACAAAATTCTTGTTCTAATGAACTGGAGGCAATCATGGAAGATAAGGCAGCATGATGACTAAGAGCATTAGCAACTACATTTGCCTTTCCTAGATGACACTGGATACTAAGGTCATAATCACTGATGAGTTCCAACTATCTCCTCTGATGATAATTTAGTTCTCTTTGAGTGAAGATATACTTCAAGCTTTGATGATTAGTGAAAATCGAACACTGCACTCCATATAAATAATGACGCCATATTTTCAAGGCAAAGATTACAGCGGCAAGTTTGAGATGATGAACTGGATAATTTCTTTCGTGTGGTTTTAACTGATAAGAGGCATAAGCGATTACCTTACCCTCTTGCATTAATACACAACCTAGACCAATTCTAGAGGCATCGGTGTATATCTGATAGTCCAAGCCTTCTTTGGGCAGGATGAGAACTGGGGCGGTAGACAATGCATCCTTCAGGGTTTGAAATGCTTCCTCATATTCAGTACTCCAAATGAATGGAACGGCTTTCTGAGTTAACTTAGTCAAAGGCAAAGTGATCTGGGAAAAGCCTTTAACAAACTTTCTATAATATCTAGCTAATCCCAAGAAAATTCTAATATCAGTGATTGACTTAGGCTGAACCCAGTCCTGAATAGCGCTCACTTTACTCTTATCTACACGATTACCCTGGGCATCGACTACATGTCCCAAGAATGCAATGGACTTAAGCCAAAATTCACACTTGGAGAACTTGGTATACAACTGATGTTCACGTAGAGTTTCCAATACTAATCGCAAGTGTTCTTCATATTCTTAAGGTTCTAGAATAAATGAGTATATCATCGATAAAGACGATCACAAACTTATCTAAGTATGGTTTTAAAACCCGCTGCATCAAATCCATGAAGATTGATGGTGCATTAGTGAGTCCGAAAGACATCGCTAGGAATTCAAATGACCATAATGAGTATGGAAAGCAGTCTTTCCTACATTATCTTCTCTTACTCGCAATTGATCATACCCAGACATTAAGTCAACCTTAGAGAATATGGCAGCACTGGTCGAATAAATCATCAATTCTAGGTAATAGGTACTTATTCTTTATGGCGATCTTATTTAGTTCACGATAATCTATGCACATTCGCATAGATCCATCCTTTTTCTTTATAAACAGAACGGGTGCTCCCCAAGGAGACATACTCGGCCTAATAAAGCCTTTATTCAAGAGCTCCTGTAATTGTTTATTGAGTTTTTGCAATTCTTTAGGTGCCATTCTGTATGGTGCTTTAGATATAGGCTGGGTCCACGTAGCTAGTTCAACAGAGAACTCAACTTCTCTAGAAGGAGGTACACCATGCAGATCTTCTAGGAATACGTCGACGAATTCCTTAACTACTTTACAATCGGAGAGAGGGATACTTTCTTTTACTTCACCCATCATATTGACTAGATAAGCATCACAACCCTTACTGATCAATTTTTGGGCTTTGATAGCATTTATTAATGATAACTGCGTACTAGTCTTTCCTATAAATGCTTAGACTTGCCCTGGGAATGATGAGTAAGTTTCTTTTTCAAACAATTTATCATGGTGTTATTATCATTGAGCCAGTTCATTCCAAGGATGATATCAAAGTTTGCTAGGATGATCAATTTGGAGTTAAACTCCTGACCATTTAATGGAATTTTGATGTTACAAAACTTATTGGCTCTTAGTTGGGCTCCAGATGGAAGTCCAACGCTTAAGGATTTTACTAAGTTGCACAGTTGTGGTTTAAGGATGTTGGTAAATCGTTCAGAAATAAATGAATGACTATCACCGGTGTCAAACAACACACTGCAGGGCTAGTCATTAAAGTAAAGTGTGTCTAATTTATTCATACGAATCGTATTAACAAATTTCAATAATTAAAGTACAGGAATGCAATTAACAACGGAGAAGTTCAGAAATGTGTACCTGAAACCACATTGTTGTCCTCTACAGCTTCAAGAGGTGTCAAAGCATAGACTCATGCAGGACCGGCAGGACGGTTGCTTGTCTACCTCCTGGGGTTATTCTGGGACTTTGGAGCCGATGGCTGCGCTGCTTCAGGTGCGGGGGCTCGCATTATGGCCAAATTTGCTCTCTCCTATTTAGTGGAGTAGCTCTGAACACCTAGTTCTTTTGATATGGTTTCATTGGAACTCTATCCACTATTTCTATATGGGTACAGTGGTAGAACCTGTGGCCTGTACATCCACAATTGTAGCACTTATGGCCGAAGTGGTAACACTTGCCATACGGGTGAGGCCTAATACAGCTTTGAATGGGTTCAGTAGTTCGTGCAGCTTCCAATTGATAGACTTTCGCAGAATTAGGCATGTGCCTCTGAAGGCTTCATGCTGGTTAAAAGTTGGTTGTGCCTTTCGCTTGAGGTCCTTTTCTGATTGATGATGCTCAACCACTTTCACTGTCTCTACTAGCTCAAAGAAGCTAGTTAGGCGGAGTGGAATGATCTAATCCTTCAGGGAATCTCGAAGTCCACAGAGAAAGTGGTGGCACTTAGTCGGTTCATAATGAGTAACTTTTAGAGCAAAGCAAATCAACCTACGAAATTCCCTTTTGTAGTCAGCAACGGAACGACTCCCTTGAGTCAACCTTATAATCGTGTCTGTAATGATGTTTTGTGCAGACGGGGGAAAGAATTATGTCTTAAATGCTTCAACGAACTCGTCCCAAGGGATGCCCTCCAATTCATAGTCAATGAACTTGGTATTCTTGACCTCCTCCTACCAATACTCTGCCTTCGCATGAAACAGGTGTGTAGTGAGACAGATAGCTTCAGAGTTTGGGATCTTTAGACTAATAAGATCCTTTTACACTGCTTTCAGCCAGTCAGCTGTGTCCATTGGCGATAGGTTTTGATGAATCCATAAATTATCTCTCAAATAAAGAAAAATTTTATTCATTTCTTATCTCAAAACTGCTCCCTTAATCAAATTATGTCTATCTTTTCAGGAAAAATGCTTATCCAAGGAATTTTGAGCCATTTGAGCAATTTTCCAATTTTTTCTAAAGGAAGCTGCCGCCATGCACTGCAGCGCGCTACAGGGCGCTGCAGCGAGTCATTTTGCAAATCGCGGGCACGATCGTGTGCTGCAGTGGGGCATTTTGCGAAATGCTGGTGCTACAGCGCGTTTGCAGTGGAGCGCCTTGCAAAAAGTGGGTGCGATCACGCACTGCAGTGGATTTGTTTGCTAACCGCAGGCGCTATCACGCGCTTGCAGTGGGGAATTTTGCGAAATGCTGGTGCTACAGCGCGTTGCAGCGGGTCGCTTTGCGAAAAATGGATGCGATCACGCGCTGCAGCTGGCCTCTTTGCAAAAATAGTTTGCGCCATAGCGCAGTGCAATGCGCCACAGCGCTCTGCAGCGCACCACAGCGCTTTGCAGCAGCCCACCCCAATTTTGTCTGGCAAAAGCATTAATTATGGCTGGGACAAGACACCTAACCAGCCTCTTGTCTCCTGCCATCATTCCTCCTGCTGTAGCTCCATTTTATATTGAGAAAATGATCTTTTGAGGTGATGTAATGGCTAAAACAATGGAAAGAATTTGTCACCTCATCCATCAAGTGGATTTTGCCATCATTGCTCAAATTTCTAAGAGGCATTTGCTGAATTTTGAAATGAAGAAGGAAGAAGCAGCCCCTCATCTATAAATATCACTCCTCTTGACTAGAGGAGGGTTCTAAAATTTGCTCACTTCTCTAAGTAAAGAAAGGGGCTACATAGAAGAGAAGAATAACTCCCCAAGGGTGGAGAAGCTCAACTTGCTAAGGAGAAGGAGGAGAAAGGCAGCACTAGCGACCTAAGAAAGGCACTTCAAGCAAGGAGAAGAATAGTCCGGAGAACTTCCAAGGAATGTTCCTAGTATTTTCTAAACACTTATTTTGAATTTCCCTTCTTAGTTGATCACGAAAGGATCTTTATCCATGTATGTGTTCTTTTTCATCTCTTTTGTAATGGAGAGATAAACCTCCCTTAGGGAGGGTTGGGGTAATCCCACATGTTTTGATAGTTACTATAAATGTATGACTTTTCCTCAAGTGTTAGTAAAGATTGTGATCTTAATGCCTTGCTAACGAGATGTATGATTTTATTATTGGACTTAAATGTGAATCAAAAGACTAATGTGTCTTGTGCTCCATAGCTCACCTTAGTTTAGATGCTAGATTTATGAGTGCACGAGAGCTTGGAACTATGTGAGAAAGTTCTTGAGCTTAGTGCACCTTAATCTAAGCTCAACTAATGGGATGATGCGTGTGATGCTAAGACCCACTAATGGAGCCCTGTTGCTAAACATACTTAATAGAGGGAATGGAATAATTGTGTGCTCATGAACGAGGTGACATAATCATTAAGCCCAATGAATTCAACCCCTCATCTCAGCTATATGTGATGCACGTGATGCTCTTAGTGGAATTAATGCTTATAAGATCTTAAACATTAACAACCCTCATCTCCATGATCAAGAGATGAGATAAAAACTATAAACATAAAATCTTATAAAGATCTTTATGCTGAAAAAGAACTGACTGTGTGTTCATTTCAAGCACAAGATTTGAACTTGTAAATCTTTGAGATAAACCTCAAAGAAAAACAATGTGCACTTGATTAAAATCAAAGTGAATGAAAGATGAATGCTTAAGGAGGGATCATATTTAAGTAATCTATCATGTCATGTGGGAGACACTCAACTCTCCTCTTCCTTCTATTTGACTATTTTCAACTAAGTGATTGTTTTGCTCATTTTGGAACCAATTTAAACAAGTTATTAATAACTTAAACATTAGTGATAATAGATATACTTTAGTAACAAAACATCCAATTCTCTGTGGTTCAATAAATCCCAGAAACTCAAACTTTCCACTTATTACTTCAGACCACGCACACTTGCGTGCGAGCGCAGATGTGTATTTACAGTCTGTCCGGTTTCCATCGAAGGTGGAAGGCCTCAGTCTTAGAAAATTATGGAGAAGACTATCCATCGAGTGATGGGAATGGAATGTGTGTTGTGAAACAGGGACAACAGGAACAGCAACAGCAGCTAGAAGGAATGATCACTCAGCATCTTCTGCATGACTATCACTTGTTGGGCTTGGTTTTCTAGCAAGGTTGCTACCATGGCCCACAGATGAGCAACTTCATCGGCAGAACTACTGGATGCGACGACATTCTTGATAGGAGTGACAGCAGGTGGTGATCCAGGATTCAATCTAATTAAATAATGCAAACCATATTTTAGAATTTTCTTGAATGAATACAGTCATTCAAAATTATGATGGATATCCAAAAATTTTCATTACTTACTGAAATAAGAGATTACATAAGTTTTTTTGAAAATGTGAAAAGTATAACTCTACTAGAATCATGTAAGTTCAAAGATGACAATTGTTCTAACTAACACTCAGATGTCCTTAATATACTCAGCCCTAAAGGCCACACAAAAGTCCTCAAAAGTCACTTCCTAATACTTCCTCTTATGCTTCCTTTCGGGCTTTCCAATGGTGTTGTACCACTAGAGTCCTGCATAATCCAGTATTAGATCCATCACAATGTCCACGTAGAGTGACTTGGGACACTCTATGTGTTTCAGAACTGACTCCACTCGGCTTAACCACTCCTTGGCATATATAGGAAAGTCAAGCCCTCGGTACATTGCTTGATGTAGAAGTTTGTCCAAGACTAAGGTCCCTCTTGTTGAAACTCCTTCAATCTGCCAGTTACTCTCTTGTCTCCATTTGATACTATATCTCCAAGCCAACTTGAAGGTATGCAGATAATAGTTCTTGTCAGACTCTCCATAATTCAATTGACTCTAAGAGGAGAAGTTACTCAGTTTTGTTAAACTAGAGATAATGAGATTTTCAAGATATGAGTATTTTCATTCTACAATTGTTCAAAGAGTTACTAATAATATTATGTTATGGATGTTATATATTGATGTTTGCACCTCGAAAGAATGGTCCATTAGGTAGAAAGGAATCATGGATCCCATTCTGACACCTTACGGTGTTCTCTGATACCAACTGTGAGGCCCCATACTTTCCCGCGACTATGCTAATATTGATATTAGCATAACTGCGGGGAGTATGGTGCTCCATTCCGGTGGCAAATCCCCAACTCATGTAGAGTCAGGTAGGACCCAACTTGCCTTAAGCATGGACTTGTCACCTAGAGCTGTAGAAGAAACTGTGAACATACATCAATACAAATCAAAGTGGTGGAAGCAAGAAATAGTATAATATAACATCCATAGGCATAACATAGTATAAGAGAGTAAGAGAAACAATAACTCAGATCAAATGCAGAAAGTAAATACATCCAGAATTTAATTATTACTAACTAAATTTAATAAAAATAAAGATCTCTCAATCTCACTACAAAAAGAGAAAATCTATCTAAGCAGCAGTAGGAAGACCCTCCTCCTGCACCGGCTCCGATCCTGTAGCACTGCCGACGAACAACTCTGAATCTAACATTTGTTGGTATCACAAATGCCAGGGCCCCAGCCAACAAAAGAAAAAGGTTACAGTTAGATAATTGTCTAAGTATATTTTAGGCTATTTAAGTGAACTGAGTATTTAAGATATCACACTTATGGGTTTTAAACAGGCAAGCATTAAAAAGGTGCAATAAGCTACAAGATCGGGGTAGCTATAAACAAGTTATTTATAGCTAAACAACAGGTATGTAAAATAATATACAAAAATAATAACTAAACATGGTGAGGCAAAAAGCAAAAGTAACTGCAACTACTGAAACAAATTTGATCTTAACATGCTTATGATCACATGGAGATATGCTGAGTATAAAAAGAACACAAGTGCTAAAATAGACATATTATTCTAGCATCCTAAACATGCCAATATTTTAGTACTAAGCAATGAGAGAGTATATACAAGTATGCATATTGACATGTAAAAGGCCATTGAAACATGTGGCAAAAAGTAAACTAAGTACATACATGAGCAAAAGTAAAGCCACTGAGACATGTGGCAAAGCAAGTCAAGCACTAAGAGAAAGGCCATTGAAGAATGTGGCAAAATAAGACCAATACTAACAACTGAACTAAAGTAGCAGTAAGCCTAAGACCTAGTTCTGCCATAATAGAACAGGCCATACAGGGCCTCTGAACTGAAAGTTCAACATGTATCCATCCTAGGCATCCGCAGAGCTAGGTCCGAGTTAAACTTATAGAATAAGACATGTATCAATCCTAGACATCCGTCGAGCTAGGTCTGAGTCTATTCTATAACAAAACTAGAACTGAAGAGGCAGACTAAGCTAGGACATACTCTACTAACTGAAAGTATTGAAAGAACTGAATGAATGCTATGTTTTTCAAATGCTAACTTAGGATGTATCATACATATCCTAAGTTCTCCTATCATTCTCAAGAAATAAGGCTCAATATTCAAGGTGTGCAGAGCAATCAAGGCAAGTAATCAAGAAACTCAATCTAGACTTATATGATATCTGTTGTTGTCTATTTTACCCAACTAACTATTCTGAGAAGATACAAGTTTAGGGTCTCCAATATCCAGCTATCGAGTAAGATCTCAGATTTATGACCTTAATGTTAATATTAGAACTTAACAAGTTCCAATTGATAATCATATGATGACTATATAGATTTAAAGTAAATGAATCAATAACTTAATTGTTATTATTTTCCTCTCTTAACCAAAGTATTGATTTAGTAAGTCAAGACTTAAGGATTCTGGATCCAAACCCCACTTGGTGTTCAAATCCTGAATCTAAGATAGTATCCTTAGTAAAGATCTAGGGTTCACACTTTAGAACCTAAATTAAAGATAAGAAATCTTATAAGCTGAAGAATTCAGAAACTATGATCTTAATGAAAGGTTACTATACTGGTTATAAGATAAAATAATCATTAAGAACTAAGAATCTAAGATCTATATTCAATCTTTTAGGATAACTACATTATCCTATGGATTGAACCAATTCTACAGCCACATGGAAGGCTGCAAAGGAATTAAACATTAAATCACTTAAGGAATTTTAAATGGAGGTAGTCTAATTCAATTAGAAGATCTAAAGTCTAAGATCTAAGATTTGATGTTTTATCTCTTTAGACTTAAGCTGAGATTTAGACTTAGGATTCTTACAAGAGTGTTTCCTTTAGAATTCAAGCATATGGATCAACTTAATTAAGCTATTAACTGAGGATTTAGCACCTTAAGATATTGAGGTTTAGTTCTTAAAACATGGTGGTTTTGAGTACTCTTAAGATCTTAATAAGAACTAACTTAAGATTTCTTTACTTAACAACCATATTATTACATGAAATTTCAAAAAGATGCTAATAATCCAATTAGAAGTATTTTACTAAAATTTTGAGACTTAAGGTGTGCTTAAACACATTTTGCTCAAAAATGACCAAAATACCCCCGCTAAAAATGGGATTTTAAGATTTAATTATCTAAATTGATCCAAGTCTATTTTAATGAGCTCCATATGGATTAATGAAGTGGAATAAACCCTTATCTTAGGTTTTGGTGACATAATTAGCTTAATTAGCCTTAAGCATATTAAGAGGCCAATTAAGTGATTAGTGAGATTAGGACATCCAAAGGTGATCCAATTGCATTTGTAGACTGTTTTATCATTAATAAGGTATTAGGAATTAGATCCATCAAAATTAGAGGGCTAATCATGATTAAATTTACTAATCCCTAATTAGGGCAATTAGGAGATGATTAATGAAATTATGGCTCTTAAATTACTTTTAATGGTCTACATAGGTTCTCTATAGTCTCATAAATAATTAGAGACCTTAATCAACACTTTTGGATATTTGATGAATTTAACATGATTTAAATAAAAAAGATAAGGATTAGGCATTTATTTATAATCTAACCATTGGATCCTTGATTTTATTTTATATTTAAATTCCTTACAGTTTTTTGATTAAAATGATATATTGGATCATACCATTTGGATAAGTATAGCTAAAGTTATTTAAATAATTTAATCTGCACTTTTATTTAAATAAAAACTATAGGAAATCATTTATTAACTAATTATCATAAGAAAAATAATTCCATTATTAATTTTATTAAACTGCAGCCCAAAATCAAAAGGCGTGGGTCACGGGTCAGCCCGACCCGTGACTTCATCTTCTTCCCTGCGATGGGCTCCGCCCTAACGGACCTCCAGTGCTGAAATTCACGGCACTTCGATGTCGACGGTGACTCCATTCAATCCCTACACGTTCCTGGAGTCAAGATGCGTCGATTGGACTAGGTACTCTCATCAGGTTTTGTATCAGATCGTCGGGGTGCTATTCAGCCGAGGCGTCACATATGGCGCGTCTGTGAGGACAAAATTCTCCTCACCGAGCGAACCATACGAGTCGAGCTCTATTCCTACACATTCAGAGGCCGAAGGGGAATCGATAGGGTGAGTCGAGAGGTCCTGGGGAGGTCTGGATTAATAGGGTGCTACTCGAGGTGGAGCGCAGACGGAGGCTCCCAATGGGTCGATCGATTCCTAGTCGAATCGATCAATCCGATCGAACCCAACCTTCGATAGGGGTTTACAATTATTGATGAGAGCTTCCAGAACACATCATTTGGCGAACTGGGCTGACTGGCAGTGCACACTTAGATGACAAATTCACTGTCTGGTCCACTGTCAGGCCTTTCTAGTGGGCTAGGCACTTACTAGAGAGCTAAGGTGAGGACCTAATGCAGCATTTAGGGCTAGATTGGAAGCGAGCTGAGCTGAAACCAGCTTGACAAAAGAGATAGGGTTGGATGCTGTACCTGAGGATGGCTGAGGTTATTGAGGCAAATGCATGCAGCTCAAATCACTCCAGATGGTCGCAAAAGCTCTAGCAAAAGGGTCTGAATACCATACCTTGCCCTTTATCAGCTTTATGCAGCAGGTCCAGATGCCAGGGTCGCTAAGAGCTTCAGGGCAAGCATCAAGGAATTGAGGGGATCACAATGAGCAAAGGGGCTCACTGTGATTCCCAGGAGGTACTTATAGGCTTAAGAGGCAATAGAGGGTGGATTCTAGAGCTCGGGGATGGAAGGAGGCTTGGGCCGAAGGAGAGGTTGGGTTCCAACGACTCAGGGAAATTTGGGGAGTCCACTGTCGGCAGGAGGTGGATGAATTCGAGGCTTTCTCGTACTACCACGGGGGCTGAAGGATCTGGCTATCAGGGGACCAGCACACGTGGGAGAGATCGGGAGGTGGATGAATATCCATAGTGCTTGGGGTCTTCACATCCGTCGGATGGATCGACCATTTTCTCTAGACGATCCAGATGGACTATTTAAGAGGATTAGATAGCAGTCATCAGATGAGAGCGATGAATCCTACACTTAGGATTAGATCCTACCACAGAGGAGATCCCGTCATTCAATGGTTTGCGCTAAGATGCGCGCTATCGCATCAGGTGGCTTAAAGCCATGCGCCGCTGTCGGGACCTACAGCGGATCTGCCGCGGTCCCGACAGTAAATCCTGCGAATTAAAATTATATATATAATTAATTTAATTAATATTAATCCATTTAATAATTAATTAAATTCTAATTAATTCCATAATCCAATTTAGGCTTATATGAGCTCCAAAAATTCCCAAAAATTCACCCTTAGCTAATTAGGGTATGAGGAATTTAAAAGTGAAATTAGATTTTAATTTGGAGATCAATTTAATTTAAGTATTTTTCAGGGCTTAAAAATAGGCAAAAATACAAAAATTCTCAATTTGGCTCCGATTGATTCTAAACTTATAGGGTTAGATTTAAATGACCCATTGAGTCTAATGGAATCAAAATCAAAGCTTGGTTTAGCTTAATTAATCTGGATTTAGCTTGAGTAACAACTAGGGTTGTTATAGTGGAGACCTTGGATTCATCATCGGTATTCAAAGTTTTTATGGATTTCGGGATTTTCCTCATATAAAATATCAGCATGGGACAAACATGAGCATATGCATGATGAATGATTCATTGGTGATGTATGAGTATCAGTGATGAATTATGGATTACGGAAGTTGCATACATTGACTTTGAAATTTTAAGATGCATTGGCATCACCGTATTGACTTTCCAACTGGGTGTATGTATACATTGAACCGTACGACTCATAACATTTCAGTGATAGTTTTGTTACATATCTGTGGCATACCGTGTTGTGGCATATTTAGATGCATCATCCCGATGACATATAGTACATCATTTGACATTTTTACCTTGGTTTCTAAGCATTTGTTGTTTTCATTTACTTTTAGCATTCAGCTTCCAATTCCTTTTTACCTTATTTAGTCCTTATATTTTTTAGTGGTTCAGTATTTTACTGCTTTTCTACAATTTTGCTTACTTTATTGTTTATGTGTATTTACTTTAGTACTACTTAGTTTAGTTGCGTGTGTTAGACTTCTTGTTTAACACGGGGTACTTTTGGGATCTAACAATTTGCTAGATCCCGAGCAGCTTGTTGAGGCAGGACTGAAGGACTTACAGGAGATCTAGGAGGAGTACGTGGAGCCTTAGTGGACTTGTATTTTACCCTTTACTTTACTACTTTAGTACTTCAAATAGACTTTACTTTTGTGTCATTTAAATCAGTTTGTAATAATTCTGGATGTATTTTACTTTTCTTTTCTGAGATGAATGTTTACTACTGCTCTGTGATGAATGTATTCTGGATGTTTTGATTTAGCTTCCACACTCTATTATTCTACTATTATACTTAGTATTATGATATGATCAGCATACTGGAAATGCTGATATATTGATAACGTATATTTGATTCATATTTACCTCTTTAAATCCAACATACATATTTGTCTAATACTTAAGGCAAGTATCTTATACTTATCTTAAGTATTGACTCTCGATCCTACTC
Source organism: Gastrodia elata (assembly GCA_016760335.1). NCBI lineage: Eukaryota > Viridiplantae > Streptophyta > Magnoliopsida > Asparagales > Orchidaceae > Gastrodia > Gastrodia elata. The sequence continues at coordinate 163,835 of CM028679.1, forward strand.
TTGGGTTTGAGTCAGCAGCCCTTCAGTGTGGCTAGTTTTAGTTAGCCTATTTAGGAAGATGGGTTATGCTCATTTTCCTGAGTGGCGCACCGCTCCACCACTGATCTGATTATAATTATAACCTTTGCGTGCAGCGATGGGGCGGGGCTCTACAGTTGGTATCAGAGAAGTATCATAAAGTGTCAAATAAGGAGTTTCATTCCTATCTACTTTATGATATGTTCTCTATATCAGGTCAATATCATAAGTTACTAAGTGTAGTAAAAAACAAGCATCCAAAAGTTCATCAAGTTACCTCAGAAATGAAAGGGTTGACTATGTCTAGAATGATGACATCCTAGAAATTTAATAAACATAATAATTTGAAAGAAACTATGAATTTTTAATACCAAAAAGGACATCTTAGGACTTGAATGAACTTTAAAATAATGATAAAATATGAATGAAATACTTATAAGTTGAGTTATTTTAGGAATGGAACACTCGCAGTCATCATTTTGGTTCTACCTTAGGAGGTTTGACGACTACTGGGTAGATGACCTCCGAGATGGCCAGATCTATGGAAGGGTCGTCGATGGAGTGTCACCTCGAGGAGTTGAGGTGCTAGATAAAATCATTATCAACTCATCCTTTGGAGGCACCAATCTTTCAACACTCACAAGAGAATGGTTGGATCGCGTTACTACCGCACTTCGAGAGACACCCTGTATGAAGGAGTATCGTCTGGAGATCGTAGAGATCCTACTGAGGGGTTCAGTGAGTCATTGGTGCTATTGGGTTTATAGGAGATTAGCTTGGAGGAGCTAGATAGTCACATATGATGACTTTTGTGCTGCCTTTTGGGTAGAGTATTGTAAATAGGATTACAGAGATCTTATTATGTCATTTTCTTTATCTCAGTTTTATGTTTTGTGGATTCATATATCTTCTCTTTTGAGAAAGAAATGAATGAATGAAAGTATAGTAAAATTTTATGTTTCTGAATCCATACTTGCATTTACAGTCATGAATCATGGATCTCTATCTACTCCTACCCAGATCAAGAATACGGTCTCGTCGTCAGATGGACCCGAAGGATCAAACCCCATAGCTAGTCTTGTAAAAGCCTTAATAGAAAGCAATGCACAATAAGCGCAAGAAACACATGCTTTCATTCTCTCTATCAGACAATGACCTGCACCCCCATCAGGGTCCTCACACTTTACTGGCGATGGGATCCTTCACAGCTTCTTTTGCCATAGGACCCCCACATTCAATGGAGCCTTAAATCCAATGGATACAGTAAACTGGCTCAAGATGGCCAAGAAGATTCTGGACAGTATTAAGTGCCCTAACTCTAAAGCCATCCGCTTAGTAACTCACCTATTCCAAGAAGAAGCCGAATATTGGTGGGAGAATGAACGAAAAAATAAGTTTGCTGACTATGAAATAGAGGATATTCCATGGGATATGTTCTTGGAAGTGTTCCATGAAGCGTTCATACCCGCATCATCTCAAACAATCCTGGAGGATGAGCTCCTTCATCTCACTCAAGGCAGCAATTCAGTGTTCGACTAAGAACATGAATTTCAGAGATTGTCATGCTTCATTCCGGATCTAGTGAGGACAGAAGCGTCTAGATGCCATTATTTCTTAAAGGGGTTAGGAGACTCTATTAAAGCCCACTTAGTCTCCCGTCAGATCAAGACTCTGACGGAATTGATTGAAGCTTCCTGTTTACAAGAAGGATTCTAAGGTCAACTGGACCGGAAGAGGAAGGCAATAGTTATGCAACCAAGGAAGGAGCATTTTGGTCATCACAAGATGGCAAAAGTCTATAACATGGAGACTAAACAATACCAACCACAGAACCTTGAGTGCAAACGATTACATCTGTACGGAAAATGCTACCACTTTGGCGGTGTATGTTTTACTTGTGATCGTAGCGGCCACCGCTATTTCGAATGCAATGAGAAGAACACAATCGACGGAGTGCTCATTAATCACTCCCGTCATAAACAAGTATTCCGGGCACAGCGAAGGAACAGCAGAGAGCTTGCTCCTGCTATAATGCCAGTTACTACTATGAACTCTAAAGCAATTGTACCAGCACAAAAGCTGAATTATGATCGTCAAAGTCATAGGCCCCAGAACAAACAACCTGCAGCTCTTGCAAGAGTGTACATGCTAACACCCACCTCTGCTCCTGACGACAACGAGGTGGTGTCAAGTATGCCTTAAATTTATTTTTATTCAGTTCTTACTATTTTTGTAATCAGTCTTTATCACTTCAGTACTTTTAAATGTTTAAGTAGCCATTCTTATTAAGTCATCATAATCATAGGCACCTTATCAATAAATGATAAATCTTGTAACATCCTTTTCGATATGGGAGCGAGTCATTCCTTCATATCGGAACATTGGGCTAAAACTCTTAAGCTACCAACCTATCGATTAGTAAACTCGTTGAGCATCGAGTTACCTTCTGGAGCCCGTATGCAGTCTCGACAATTCTACAACATAGATATTCCTATTGGTGAACAAAATTATGGAGCTAAATTAATTGTATTGCCAAACACAAACTTTGATATAATCCTAGGCATGAATTGGTTAAGTGAACATGGTGCTTCTATAAATTGCCAAAAGAAGAAAATAATGTTGGGCAGTGGAAGTCAATCAAAATCATTCGTTGGAAAATTTAGCACCCAAGCGTCATTGATCAATGCAGTGATAGCAGAAAGGATAGTCATGAAGGGATGCGATGCGTATCTCGTAACAATGTTGGGAGAGAAGAAAGAAGTCGTGCCTATTTCTGAGAACCGTATAGTTTGTGAATTTCCTGATGATTTCCTTGAAGACCTACCTAGTCTTCCTCCCGTTAGAGAAGTAGAATTTGCTATAGAATTAATTCCCGGTACACAACCATTGTCAAAAGTTTCATATCGTATGGCGCCTAAGGAGCTTCGAGAATTGAAAAAGCAACTTCAAGAACTATTGGAGAAAGGCTTTATTTTTCCAAGTTCATCTCCTTGGGGAGTGCCAGTTTTATTCATAAATAAGAAAGATGAATCGATGAGAATGTGCATCGATTATAGGGAATTAAATAAAGTAACTATCAAAAATACGTATCCGTTGCCTTGTATCGATGGCTTATTCGATCAGTTATTTAGAGCTAAAATTTTCTTAAAGATAGACTTGTGATCTGGATATCATCAATTACGAGTTAAGGATTCAGACATTGAAAATACAACATTTAGTACCCGCTATGGACTTTATCAATTTTTGGTAATGTCCTTTGGTTTAACAAACGCACCGTCCATTTTTATGGATTTGATGCAGCGCGTTTGAAAGAGTATTTAGATAAATTTGTCATCGTCTTCATCGACGATATTCTGATTTATTCAAAAAGTAAAATAGATCACGAGAATCATCTGCGATTAGTATTAAAAGAGCTTCGAAGCCATGAGCTATATGCCAAGTATTCCAAATGCGAATTTTGGCTTGACTCGGTCGCTTTCTTGGGTCACATCGTAGACTCTCAAGGGATCAAAGTCAATCAAAATAAAGTAAGCGCAGTTCAAGTTTGGTCACAACCAAAATTGGTGACCGTTATCATAAGTTTCTCAGGACTGGCAGGCTACTATAGAAAGTTTGTTAAAGGGTTCACACAAATTGCGTCTCCTCTCATGAAGTTGACGCAGATAGCAATACTGTTTATCTGGAATCCAGAGTGTGAGAAAGTGTTCCAATCATTAAAAGATGCTCTTTCCTCTACACCAGTTCTTACCTTACCTAAAGAAGGCCTTAACTACCAAGTCAAAACTAACGCATCTGGCATAGGTTTGGGATGTGTGCTGATGCAGGAAGGAAAAGTTATAGCCTATGCATCTTGTCAGTTAAAACCTCATGAAAAGAACTATCATGTCCATGATCTTATATTAGCAGCCGTGGTTTTTGCTTTAAAATTCTGGCATCATTATCTTTATGGCGTACAGTGTTCCATATTCACCGATCATCGGAGCTTAAGTACATCTTCACCCAGTGTGAGCTAAATTGCTGACAGCGAAGATGGCTTGAGTTGATAAGAGATTATGATTTAAGCATCCAGTATCATCTAGGAAAAGCAAATGTCGTAGCAAATGCACTCAGTCATCATGCTACTCTATCTTCCAAGATATCATCAAGTTCATTAAAATAAGAATTTTAAAAGCTCAAAATTAGGCCGGTACATGGTGCTATGTTGAGCACACTAATATCCATGAGTTCAGTTGAACTCACATTTCATCGCGATGTCTCCATCTCCCAAGCCAAGGATGAAGACTATTTGAAGTTTAAAGTAGACTTCAAGAGTGGTCATCGCTTTGATCTTCAGCTATGAGGTAATGTAATCAATCAAGGAGATCATTTGTTGATTCCCAAATCCATGCATCAAGAGATTCTGGTAGAAGGTCACAATTCTGGTTATCAAGTACATGTTGACAGTACCAAGATGTATCAAGACCTAAAAAAATCATTCTGGTGGCTTGGAATGAAGAAGAGTTTGGCTGAGTTTGTAGCAAAGTGTCACGCTTCCAGCTTAGTTAAAGCCGAACACCAAAAGCCCGGAGGACTTCTTCATCCTCTAGCAATTTCTGAATGGAAGTGGTTTGATATTTCTATAGATTTTGTTATGGGTTTACCTAAATCCATATATGGTGCCGATTCAATTTGGGTCATTATCGATCGACACACCAAATCAGTACATTTCATTCCTATGCGTCAAACCGATTCTATGGAGAAATTAGCAAAGTTGTATATCAAGGTAAGTATCAGGCTCCATGGAATTCCCAGATCTATCATATCTGATCAAGATAGTCATTTCCTTCCAAATTCTGGCAAGTAGTGCATCAAGACTTGGGAACTACTCTAGCCATGAGCACCGCTTTTCATCCTCAAGACAATGGTCAAACGGAAAGAGTCAATCAAGTCTTGGAAGATCTTATTCGTCTCTGTATTCTAGATTTTGGAGGCTTCTGGGAAGATCATATTCCTCTCGTAGAGTTCGCATACAACAACAGTTTTCAGGCAAGTATCGGCATGGCTCCATATGAAGCTCTGTATGGCAGGAAATGCAGTACTCCTTTAGCATGGTCTGAAACAGGCAGTGTTCAATTATATGGTTCAGAATTAGTTAAAGAAACTAATTGTAAGATTCAGCTAATCCAACAAAGAATCAAAGTAGCTCAAGATCACCAAAGCAAGTATCATGATGCTCATCATCGTACTCTGGAATTCGATGTTGGAAATTTTGCATATCTTAAAGTCAGTCTGATGAAAGGCGTATATCATTTTGGTGTAACTAGGAAGCTAAGTTCTCGCTATGTCGAACCATTTGAAATCCTAAAGAAGATTGGTTCTGCAGCTTATCGATTGCAGCTGCCTGAAGATTTTTCTGCAGTCCATAATGTATTCCACATCTCCTCTCTGTGGAGATGTCTTTCCAACCTATCTCATCTAATTCAACTTTCAGTAATGTCTCTCCAACCGAATCTTTCTTATGCAGAGGAGCCAATTGAGATCTTAACTCATGACAAAAGCAGCTGCGAAATCGCTCAAGTCCAATGGTAAAGGTTTAGTGGAAGAATCTTTCTTATTCGGGTGATCCACTGTGGAGTCCGGGTCACACGACAGCGGAGTCTCGCTGATCTCACCGTCGAGCCCTTAGATCCCATAGTCCGGATTTAATTCCGTGAGATAGCGGATCCAAGGTTAGATGAAACTGTGAATCCTACGGCCCAGATCATTCTTGCGATCGGCCGTTAGGATCCGAGCGATCCCAGCCATAGCGCCATTTGATCGATAGATCAGACGGCATCCGGAGGTCCCACTACTGTGGACCTTCGTCTTCCTCTTGCACGCACCTGACAGGGAAGATCCCCCCGTACTACCAGCTGCCGAGCTTATCCCTCACTCTCGCATCCACCTCAGCAGACTGTTACAACCTCCTCCATCTTGGGAAGGAGACCCAATTGGGCCTCGTGACCCGGCCGAGCTCGAATTGGAAATTCAAGAGCTCGGCCATGGCCCAATTTCTCAGGTCTCCCCAGCCCAAGGAGTTACCTCCATAAGCTTTCTAACCCTCTACAGAGGCTATAAATAGCCCCAGTATTGCTCCATTTGATTCTTGCTGATCAATTGAGCTCTCTGCAACTTTCACCATTACCTTTTGTCTGAGCTTGCATAGGCTATTCCAGGAGCTTCCGAACTGTTAATAGTAGGCTCTCCTGGTGTTCAGGACCCTTTGCACTTTCTGGAAGCATTGCTAGCACCTACCTTGCTTTCAGTCGACCACCCCGAGTTCAGTCGTCAAACTAGGTACCCCCTCTTGCTCAGTTTGAGCCAATTGAGCTTAGACTCCCTTCCATTTAATTTATTACTGTGTGTATTAACATTTCAAACTCACTGCTATCGTGATTGAGCCTTGAGCTAGTCCTGATCGATTGAATCGATCGATCAGGCTAAATTCGTAAGGAGCCTCGGGACCGAGTAAGGTCCTGGCATTTCAGCCCACCTCAGGCCCTCGGACCAGAGGGCTTCGATCAGTCTCACCTCCTTGATGGTGTAGGGATCGAGCCCTGGGTCTAACATGGCCTCTGTGGGTAGAATTGTCTCCCGACAGTAGCTCCATTGAAGGAGCCCTCGGGTGAGTCGGGTCCGGCCGATCCGAATCACCTCACAGAGGGCTTCAAGTCCTGTACGGTGTGCATGATCATGGTGAACGTGTAGCGATCATCGGTTAGTCGTGCCGTGGTCGGGATGTGCCGGAATTGGCCGATTAGGGTTCCCCTAATCAGGTCCTTCCATCGGGACGAAGGCTCGGGGACGAAGCGCTGTGCGGGTCTGGCCGACCCGTGACCCGCGCGGTGCGACAGTCCAGGGTCTCCGGGCCCCGGCCGACCCGCGTGTTTTGGTGAACGGGCTCAACCCGTTTAGTTAATATCCGAATAAGGAAAAGAATTCAAATATTCCAATCATAGGGATTTAATTAAATAAAAATGTAGAATGTATTAATTGAATAACTTTCAATCCACTAGTCCAAACCCTATGATATTATATATCAAATTAATCATAAAATTATCAAGAATCTGAATATAAAATAATATTGAACATCTAATGGTCAGATTTTCCATTTTTGCTTAATTATGGAAAATCTTGGTTAGGGTTGTTTAGCAATTATACTTAATCAAATTGCATGTTTAGGGTGCCATTAGCTTCATTATGATTAGTAGAATGAATGTGCTAAGTAGTTTATTTTCCTGATCTCTGTATTTTACCTTATGCCCTAATCTTATTAAACTATGATTATTGAATATTAGGGTTTCTAACCATTAGATCTTAGTAAACTTAGTCTCTGATTAATTGTATGATAAATTAGAACTTATGTGCTAAATTGCATGACATTCTGATGGTTGGATTTGTATTTATGTGCTAATCCTTTTGGATTGACGTAGGGTTTGATTAGCACTAATTACTTTCTGTTTTTCTGAAATTTTTCTATTAATATCATTCATAACAGTAAGGTAGATGTATTGAAATCATGTATGCAAATTGATAATATATAAATTGAACAAATCTAAAATTAAGAACTTAAACCTCTTAATTAACCTTAAGAAGTCTTAAGACTTTGATTAAACTATTAAGACTTGATCTAGGTCTAAGATTGCCACCAATAATATATCCTAAATTCACTGATTTAGCATTGATTTATAAATAAACATTTGATCTTGATTAGACATGAGTAAGGGGTTAAATCCTAATTTATTTATATAAGATCCAAACTCTTAAACTTAATTAAATTGAATTAATTATAAGATAATACAATCATCATTATTCCAATAATGCATTTGATTTGATATTGATCTTAAGCATTTGGATTAGACATGTTAAGGTTAATAATAAAGCTATGTGATTACTTAATCTGAATCTAAACTTTAGATCCTTGATTTTCTCCTAAATAAGACTATTAGCATAAGAAGATTAAAAGAATCATACTGATTGAATAAGTGATCTAACTCTAATAACATGCTTGATTTAAATCCCATAATCTTAAAATAAGTTATGATCGGATGACTTAATCATCTGATCTAATCACTCTAAACCTAAATGATAAGTAAAACTTAAATGATAAGTTATCATAAGATCATCTCTAAAATATTTTAAGTTCTATATTTAAATATATATTGAGGTAGGAGAATTTTGTATAACTCATTGAGGTAGAAGCTTAGATGATCCCTTAACCTTAGAGTTGATCTTAACCCCTCGTGGTAGGAATCACTTAAGATATTAGAATGATACCTCTCCTTACGGTAGAATCTATATTGAGTGATCCTTGATCATATATTTTCTTGGAGCCATGTATAGGACTTACCTATTTAGCATAAGAATTAATAGTCTTGATAAACCCTTGATGATTAAATAGAGTTATCTAAATTTGGATTATTAGTTGGGTATAGCAGAGTATACTCATAGTACTGGATTATTTATATAATATTCGGGAATGGTTGAGTCACTCTAAGAAAGATTTATCTTTGGGCTATCCTACTGGTTTAGGTAGATACAGCCTCACTTAGAGTAAATCAATCAATCCTAAGAGTGTACTAATTAGGAACTCATTCCTTAGTTTGATTGAAATACAAATTGCCAATGGGTGATGCCTCATAGCAAAGACTGCTTCAATAGGTGTGGCTCAAATAAACTAAGTAATTAGAATCACCTTCTTTAAGACACTGAGTGTGATTGTGAGTTGGGCATCTTAATAACTTAACTTGAGATATAAATCGCCAATGGGCGATGCCTCCTATCGAAGCCACTTTGTTAGGATGGCTTTATCAAACTGAGTGTTAAGAACCACCTTTATTGCAAAGATGCTAAATATATGTATACAATCACCTCATCTAATGATTTTAAGTAAATTTTCAACTTTAACCAATTATCGTTCTAGAAGCTAAGAGTCAGAATCCTTTTAGCAGGATTATGCACAGTGGAGACCTTATATTCATCATCGATATTCAAAGTTTTTATGGATTTCAGGATTTTCCTCATATAGAATAGTAGCATGGGCATAAATATGAGCATGAGAATGATGAATGATTCATTGGTGATGTATGAGTATCAGTGACAAATTATGGGTTACAGAATGTTGCATTCATTGACTGGGGAATTTCAAGATGTATCAGCATCACCGTATTGACTTCCCAACTGGGTGTAAGTATACATTGGGCCGTATAACTCATAACATTTCAGTGATAATTATGTTACATATTTGTGGCATACTATGTTGTGGCATATTTAGATGCATTATCCTGGTGACATAGTATAGCATTGGACATTTTTACCTTGGTTTTTGAGAATTTGATATTTTTACTTACTTTCAGCATTCAGCTTTCAATTCCTTTTTACCTTGTTTAGTCATTACATTTTTCAGTGGTTCAGTATTTTACTGCTTTTATACAGTTTTGCTTACTTTACTGTTTATGTGTATTTACTTTTGTACTTCTTAGTTTAGTTGCGCGTGTTAGACTTCTTGTCTAACACGGGGTACTTTTAAGATCCGACAATTTGCTAGATCCCGAGCATCTTGTTGAGGCAGGACCGGAGGACTTACAGGAGATCCAGAAGGAGTACATGGAGCCTTAGTGGACCTGTCTTCTACCCTTTACTTTATTGCTTTAGTAATTCAGTTATACTTTACTTTTGTGTCATTTAAATCAGTTTGTAATAATTCTGGATGTATTTTACTTCTCTTTTCTGAGATGAATATTTACTACTGTTCTGTGATGAATATATTCTGGATGTTTTGCTTTAGCCTCTGCACTCTGTTATTCTACTATTATACTTAGTATTGTGATGTGGTCAGCATACTGGAAATACTAATATATTGATAACATATATTGGATTCATATTTACTTCTTTAAATCCAATATATGTCTTCGTCTAATACTTAAGGCAAGTATCCTATACTTATCTTAAGTATTGACTCTCAATCCTACTCTTAGGTTCGAGTCAGCAGCCCTTCAGTGTGGATAGTTTTATTTAGCCTATTCGGGAAGATGAGTTATGCTCATTTTCTCGAGTGGCGCACCGCTCCGCCGCCGATCTGAATATAATTGTAACCTTTACACGCGGTGATGCGGCGGGGCTCTACAGTAATGGCTTCCTGTGGGGAGATTATGAGGGAAGGATTGTTGTTAGATGGGAGAGCTAGAAGGTCATTGCTATCCCTATGGTTTTGGGGGGGGGGGGATTGGGTTCTTACCCCTTGGGTAACACTAGTTTAGCTTTTTATGTTAAGTATTGGTGGAGGCTGAGACAAGGGGATGACCTATGGGCTTCCTTCATGATCAAGAAGTATGGGAACAATTCTCATGTGACAGGGAGAGGCGCTCATCTAAATGACTATGTGGTTTGGAGGAATCTACTGAAAGTGCGGAAGGAGGTGGAAGGTTGTATCTCTTGGAATTGTTGGAGGGCAGTTGCTCCTTTTGGTATGATAAACGACTGAAGGAAGGTCCACTTTGTATTTTGATCCTGGTGGTTGGTTCCCTTGATAGGGGTTTCAGATTATTGGACGGAGGGCTATTGGGATAGGAAAAAGATTAATCAAGTGGTAGAGAATGAGATCGTGGCTGATTTAATATGTAGCACTCCAATTATTCAGGAAGGCGAGAGTATGACTATCTCTATTGGTAAAAGTAATAAACCTTGTTTAAAAGTAGCCAGGAGAGTTATGTCTACTCCATTTTCGGCCTGCTCTGGCAGGTTCCACCTCCCTACCACAGGTTTATCTTTTTTTATTTGGAGGCTATTCAATAATTTCCTTTCGACAGATGAAGTGTTAAGGAGCCAAAGGCTGTACCTGCCTTCTAAATGTACTTTCTGTTGCAAGGAGGAGTCTATGAACCACTTATTTTTGTCTTGTCCATTTGCTCGAAGTCTTTGGGCTCGTTATGATTCGCTTTGGCAGTGGAAACTCGATCTCTCTTTATCTATTTCTAATCTTCTTTTGTGGTGCTATGGTAATATAGGCAAGTGGGCTTTAGGCTTACGTGTCAAATATGTTGGAAAATTTGGTCAACTAGAAATTCTTCTAAGTGGAGCAATAAACCCATCTCTAGTATTAAAGCAGGTTTTTATATTGATGTTTTTATGAAATCCTCTTTAGCAGCAGGGTTCTTTGGTGCCAACAATCAGATTCCTGATTTTTTTAAAGAGCATGTCGAGTCCAGCCTATGCAGTTCATTTTTTGAAGGTTTCAAAAGGAGATATGGGGTCCACTCTTTCCTGGTTATGGTTTTAGATATGTCATTTTCGGGTGAATTTTTTTTTTTTTGATATTCATTGGTTGGTGAGATCGGATGGTTTATCCTTTGCTCGATCTTGGCTTAGCCTTCCTATGGAGGCTAGTTTTAAAGTGTGGCTAATTCCTTGGCTAGCCCTTTGGGTGGTTCACTAGATGGGAGGTGTTAATATTCAATTCATCTTCAATGGGAATGCAATGGTTATTAACAGGTATAAAATGGAACTCCAAAAACTCATTATTAGGCTGTATGACTTCTACTATGTCTGGTTGAACTGTTTTAAGGTTTCCTTCTGGTGGTATTAAAGATAATTCAGAGGGCTTTTTATTTGTTGCAGTCTTTTGAGGCAGTTGGTCTCGTTGATTTTTTGGGGTGATGCTTTTTGATTTCCTCTGTATTTTGGAAGCTTCGATGGTTTGTCCTGCTCTCTTGTCTGTAGTTGGGTCGTTTCGATAGTCTGTTATGCGGTTTCGTTGTGCTTATCCCGAATTTTTGGGGTTTTGTATGCTTTTGGCCCGTCTTGTCTGCCGGCGGCCTTGAGTAGGCTGCCCAAACTGTGCTGCCCTATCTTTTTTGGCTCTTTGATATGGGCCTTGTTCCCGGGTCCTGTTATAGGGTATTTAGTTGGATTGCTGGAGGACTTGCGGCGAGGATGCCTGCTAGTAGTATCCTCTGAGAAATCTGCCCAGGTCATCCTCGTGTGCTCTCCTCCCTTCCTTTCTATCAATGGTGTTCCGTTTTCGGTGGTTGCTTGCGTGCTCCTTACTAAAGCTGATAAAGGCGGGTCCTGCGCTATTTTTATTCTTCCATAAATTGCGTTTGCTAGTTCTGTTTCTCATATATTCTTGGGCTCTGCTGCCGCTCATTGCCTCTTGTGTTGAGGCGAAGTTGGAGCCTCTGCTGTTCGGTTTGAAGGAGGTCTTATGGTTAAATGGGATCATGCTCCTGAAGGTTTGCCATTTTCTGGAGCAGGTGATAGTCGGCTTGCCTCATCTCGACCATTCCATCGAGACCTTCCTGGTTTTGGCTTTTAGCTTTTGGTTCCTAATGTGGGTTATGTTTGTCTTCATTGCAATCCTTTTCCCGTTGTTCTGATTATGCGGAGGGTGTCGTTGCCGACCTGGAGTTTGGGTTTTGTTAGTTTTTGTGATTTTTTGCGCTGTTATGTTGAAGATTTTATGTCTTCAGGTCTCGTTTTTTTTTGGTTTCCTTTGGCGGATGTTCTGAAAGTTGATGTAAACAGAACTCCGATATTTTTTGTAAATCCTTTTTTGATGAAATGAAAATGTAAGCCGAGATGGCATACCAAAAAAAAAAAAAAAAAAAAAAAAAAAAAATATATATATATATATATATATATATATTATTTGGTAAAATGCCATCTCGGCATAACAGTGCATTTCATCAAGCAAATAGTTACAATGATTGAGCGGGATACCGATTACAGACTCCTCGGTACCCTGCCAAAAGGAAGACAAAAATAAGCATAAAAAGGGCTTAACGGAAATAGCAGACAACAGAAAAGACAAAGAAAAACTAAATCCTGCAGGGCAGAAAGGAGCGCAGAGGGATCCAATCAGAAAAGCGGGAATAAGACTTCAACAAAGATAGTCAAGACCCTCAAGAGGAACCAGAAGCTGAAAGAAAAAACGAGTGATTCCACCTGGTGGTTGGAGCTCAGTAGAACGAGAGCTAGCTTTTCCAAGAACCTGCAAACTTCAAAAAACATTATAGCGCACAGCCAGAAAACTTCGTATAGTCCGAAGAGGAGAATCGACAAGTTCGCCTGATCACTGGAGACGGAAATCGCAAACAGGGCCCAGGTAAAGCACCGCGCCGGGCAAAGTAGGCGGACTTTCAAGAAAAAAAGTTCCAGCAAAGGACCACCGCGAAGAAGCTTTGGGACATAACACAGGGAGAACCATCCATATTTTCCCCATTTAACATTATTTCTAGTAGTCCATATTTTCCAATAAATTTGACAAGCAATGGTAAAGCCCCATGTACTAGCTGAATTGAAGCACCAAAGTAAAAGAGCAGAAATGGACAAGAACCGACTTGGAGAGCATGACCACGGGTGGTCATAGCGGGTCCAAAGGTACCTAGAAAAAGAGCAGAGCAAGAACATGTGGGACATAGATTCTTCTTCGCAGCAGAACACACACTTGGAGGCCAAGGAAAGCCCTCAAGCTCTCAGAACATCATCGGTTGACATATAGTTTTTAAACACGCGCCAGATAAAAAAGGATAAGGCCATAGTAGGCAGACGGAACTAGCCCGGACGAAACGGTAGGGGAGGAGCTAAAATATTCTTTGCCAACTTCAGATTTGGCTTTGAACTTTTGCCAAACAAAATAGTCATCGAATCAGACCTTTGGAGAATAGGGGTGTTACAAATGAGATCCACCAGAGCAAGGTCAATCACAACAGCGGTAATTTTAGAAAAATCCCAACGACCCTCCGACCAGAAATCCGCAACCACTTAAAAAGGCGGACCTTCCACCGGGGAGAGAGAGTGGAGAGGCCTCGCTTGCAACCACTTATCAAACCAGAAGGAGCACGCACCATTCGAGATTGACCAAAACATGCAGTTTTCTACTGTTTGCCTCACTCTCAGTAGGTTTCTCCACATCACTGAATCTTGTTGATGGACTCCACGCATCGACACATGACTCATAGACCCATACTTATTATTCATATAATCAACCCACAACCCTTCCCCACCTCTTAATCTCTACCAATATTTGATGCAGAAGGCAGAGTTGATGCTCTTAAGGGAGGAGATCCCCAATACGCTTGAGACTTTAGGAACAGTAATCAAATTCCAACTAGCCCATCTAGTGGCCTTTCAACCTTCATAGTCCCCCTAGAGGAAACCATTGCAAAGGGAATTGAAGTGCTTGATAAAACTTACCAGCGATCTGAGCACTGCAAGGAAGCAGTTGGGAATAACATTGATGACAGACCGGAGGAGAACGAGACGGCCTCCGAAGGAGAAACACTTCGCCGTCCATCCATTTATCTTTGAAATAACAGTTTGAATTAACAGATTTAAACTTGCAGGGCCAGCCAGACCCTTGGATAGCAGAAGCCCTAGATAATTGATTGGGAGAGATGTTCTGGATAACCTCGAAAGTTGGAGCAAACCCTAGATCCTATTCTGATCAATGGTTTTCCCAAAAACCACATTAGATTTGCTCCAGTTTACCTTTATGCCCGATACTAAGCTCATATGGTCCAAAATTTTAAGAACAGTGGAGAAAACATTTTTTGGTTGCTTTGCTGAAGAAAAATGTATCATCTGCAAAGGATAAATGAGACGCTATTAGCTTACCCGAGTTGTGGCACGCTATTCCTTTAATCTCAGAGAACGAATAGGAAAGTAGCCTGGAGAAGTAATCGTTGGCAATAATAAAAAGGGCCGGAGATAAGGGGTTGTCTTGTCTAATACCACGAGATGAGGGGAAGAAACCCCTGTTGACCCTGTTGATAAGCACAGAGAAACCAACATTGGAGATCGACTTGTAGATAAATTGAATGAAGAGGTTTGAGAAACCAAATTTACGGAGGATGGTAAAAAGGAAATGCCATTTAATTCTGTCATAGGCCTTCATAATATCGAGTTTAATAAGGGCATTCCCACTATGACACTTCTTATCAAAGTCCTGGACTAACTCCTTTGCCAAGAGAAAATTATCCAAGACAAGCCGACCATTCGCAAAAGTGTTCTGAGCCGGGGAAATAATGCTAGGAAGAATGAGGCATAGCTTATTTGACATGATTTTTGTTGTAAACTTATTGAAAACATTATAGAGGCTGATCGGGCGGAAATTAGACCAGAAGGAAGGACGATCTTTTTTGGGAATTAAAGCAATTGAAGTTGCCGTGACAAATTTTGGAAAATAATATGAGGAAAATAAGTCCAAGACCGCCTCGAAAACTTCCACCTGAATCACTTGACAGCAAGATTGATAAAACAACGGGGAAAAACCATCAGGACCGGTCGCTGTGTTGAGATCCAGGATCAGAACCACCTCCTCAACCTTAGAGAAGGAGGGAGGAGCAAGCAGCCGAAGATTTTCCTCCTCTGGCACCTGGGGGAAAGGAAGATTAGCATGCAAAGAGGCAGTGGAGCACCCCTCCAATAGCCAAAGATTTTTGAAGAAATGGACCGCAAAATCGCCCAGAGATTCCGGAGGGATGCTGGCCCCCCCGCTGTCTTTCAAATGGCTAAAACAGTTGGTTGAGTGTTTGATCTTGGTCCAACCATGGAAGAACTTAGTATTTTTTTCACCATCTTTAAAATGCTTGAGCGTGGATTTCTGAATCCAGTAGGCCTGTTCTATCCTCAGCACTGATTTGAGATGTTTTTTAGTTTTCATCAGTTTTAAGGTTGTATCCTCCAAGCCTTGAGAATCACAAAGAGCCTCCAAGGCAGCAACATTCTCCTTCGCTAGCTGCACATTTTCAAAAATATTTCCGAAGTGTTGATTGTTCCAGTTGGAGAGATAGTATTTTAATCTCTTCAGTTTGTTATAAAGATTGGACATAGAACTTCCCCTGATCAAGACTGGTAACATCCAGTTGGTCTGGACTAAATCAAGAAAGGCCGGATGCTGAACCCACATATTCTGTAAACAAAAGCGCCCCCCCCCCCCCCCGCTTGGGAGAAGAGGAAGAGGACGGACAAAGAGGAAGGAGCAACGGGGAGTGATCCGAGCCCAGTCTACCTAAGTGAGACACCAGCAAAGGACAAAAAAGGCTCAAAAAGTTTGGGTTGACAAAAAATCTATCCAGTCTAGAAACCTTTGACTTATTTGACCAAGTAAAAGGGGACCCCAAAAAATCCACCTCCAACAGACTTGAATTACAAATGACAGAATTGAAATCCCTCATAGAAATGATATACACATGACCACAATCGATGCATTCTGAGAGATGCCTAATCACATTAAAATCCCCACCTAATAAGCAGGGAGTATCATCCGCAGCGCACCAAAATTCCACCGAGCGCCAAAGGCTATACGCTTTAGATAAGAGTAGCTAGCATACACCAGCGATAGTTTCCACATAAGATTTTGCCAAGAAAAAATCCCATGGATACAATGATCTTTATCATGAATCATCTCAAACTTAACTAAGTCCTTCCAGAAGATCCAAATCTTGATGTTCATATTTGAAAGGAAATTCGAAAAACCCAAAAGATTGGAATAGTGAGAAACCACCGGGCCCTTAAGAAGGGGTTCCAAAATGGCTAAAAACATAACCTTGTTGTAGTTATAGAGATAAGAAATTCTAGTTTTGCTCAGGGGATTTGCAATACCTCTAATATTCCAAAATAAGAATTGAGTTACTTAACATAGATGAATGCAGTTTGATTTCCTAGATCCAACCCTTATTAGGCACATTTCAGCTTTCGTTCTTCGCACTGCCCTCTTCTTTTTTGGAGTGATCCACCCCTCAGGGTTCACCCAGGGGGAGGTTAAGTTACTTCCCGCTAATAAATCCTCCTCCCTGGAATGAAAGCCTCCATAATAACATCAACCAGGTTTGGTTGCACCAAAAATAGTTGCCTTTCCTCCTCCATATGAGAGATTGATTCTGATTGGGCGGGCTGCACATCCCACCCTGTCAGAACAAAGAGAATATTTGCAGGGTCTCGATTGAAGGGGACTTCCTCAGAAGGAGGCATCACATTATGCCTTGGAGGTTTCGACCTCCATTGATAATTGGATCTGAGCTTTCTACACTCTTCTTTGACATGCCCACATTTGAAGCAGTGAGAACATTTAACATACTCTTGTTCAACTTTGACGATTTGAGAGTGATTAAAAATGTTGCCTATTATCTTGATCTCCTTAGGACATCTTCGCGAGATGTCCAAATCTATCAAAACTCTAGCTCTAGGAGCATGCCAAAAGCCCGACTTACTATCAATAACAATCGGAGCCCCCACAATGCTCGCGAGTTCCCATAAGTGGTGAGGGTTATTTAATTTTGGCCTTAAGTGGGGAAAAGAAATCCAGTGGGGTTCTCTGAGGAAGTCCTCATCAGCATATTGAGATTTATCTATGAATAGTTTCAGCGAACCCCTGTTAAGAATAATAACCTCATAGAAAGGAGGTTAACAAAATCTTCGAACAGAACAAAAGCAATCGAAAAGGAATTTTTAGACAGATTTTGGATCCAAAAGCCTCCTTTACAATAGACATTCAGGAATTGATTTAGTTTATCATTGGAAATCCATCCTCTGATACAAATGCCTAAAATCAAAAAGTCGCCTCTTTCTTGATAGGGCAGAGAGAGAGATGGATAGGAGGGAATACCCGGTCATTCCGGGGCCAGGCCACCAGGGAGGGGAGGAAACTCTTCCACGTAGTTTCCCACACCCAACAGTATACCCGATGGCGCCCGAGAACAAACCCTAAAATCACCAAGCTCTCGCCTCAGCGCCGAGCCCCCCGAGGATTCCGCCATTATATATATATATTCACATACAACCAGCTAACCACACATATATTTATACATATACATATGTATATATATATATATATATATATATATATATATATATATATATATATATATATATATTTTTTTTTTTTTTTTTTTTTTTTTTTTTGTTTTTTTTTCCTTAACGACAAAGATTCTATTTCATCAAAAAATAAATACAGCAAAGGGGTGCAAAAACAGGAGAAATAGACTAAAATTAAAAAAAAAACTAAACAAAAAGAAAGAAACAAAAAGCAACCCCTCAAATAACGGACCCAGGGAATATCCTAAAAGGTCGAGATGGCAAAAAATAAATAAAACATAAAAACGAAAAACAAAATCAGCTAAGGAAAGAACCGGTGGAAAACAACCGCAAAAACCCACCTCATAAACCAATAGGTCGTAAATAGATGAATGGAGTGCAACGCAATCGGGCAGTAGTTCGACAAACTGACGATCAGGGCTTTCAGGAGCATACAGATCACCAAGTACATAATCGCACAAAGCCAGAATATACGATCGTATGAGAACATGACATCTTCTAGAGAAAGGTAACAAAAAACCAACAGAATAAGTAAGGGCCCACAAACGGTAAGATGTTCCTCGAGTGTACAAACACTTCCTTCCTGGATTTATGGGTTGTTCTTCGCTGAGAGCTTCTTCACTTCACTCAATTACCCAAATTCAAGAGACTTGATGCCTTCGGCCGTCTCCTCCCGAATGAATCCCCTCTTTCTATCTTTAGTACATAAAGAAACCAGAGGGTTAATATTTCCACTATAAAGTGAAGAAGTTCCCTAGTAGCGGTCCCTAGGATTGAATAGGGAATCTACTCTTCGTGGGATATTCAATTGATAAAAAAGCTATGAAAAAAGCTCTCCTTCTATGAAAGTGAAAGTCAACTCCACATCAAAAAGTTCTCAAGGAGAAAGAGAAGGATAGCAGCTAGCAAGGGACAGCTAAGCTAATATTAATATTGCTTCTCCCTTCCTACGTCAAACCTGGAAAAGAAAGTAAACACCCCATAATCTTAGATCTTCTAGGCATTTCCCTAAATTGAAAGAAGTCCCCTCTAGGTAACTTATTGAGCTTGAAGAAAGCCCTTACTATCTTATAAAGTAAGCGGACGACTCCACCGAAGAGTAAACAAATTTACTTTAGTCACTGATTACTCCAATAAATATCCCCTCTGATTTGAGGCTCTCTTGACCGAAAAATCCCAAATTCTTCGGCTCTTACACTTCTCTAGTTGGGGGCCCCGTAATGATCAATTCATTTTTTTCTTCTATATAAAACATGTGTTTAATCCTAGCGTAGGATTCAACTCCTATATTTATTTTGGTTGGTTATTGACGAAGAACCAATATTTAGCTTCGTTTTTATTAGACATAAAAGCCAAGCGGTAAGGCAACGGGTTTTGGTCCCGTTACTCGGAGGTTCGAATCCTTCCAGTCCATCAGAAACGAAAGATTCTTCTCTGGAAATGGTGAAAAACTCAAATAACAAATTTTTTCATACTTCGAAAAAACTTCAACTTAGATATTTACCGCATATCTAACTAGATTCCTGAGTACCACTTTCCAACTTCACTGAGATATTCCCCTTTATGTGAATGTGAAAAAGAAAGAGTTCCCAGTTCTTCCAAATCAGTCTAGTTCTTATATGCAAACTAAACCGCTCCCCTTAATATATCTAATTTGCTAAGTTTCAGTTGCATTTGAGAAGAGAATTGAAAGCTATAAAGTGAAGCTTGTCGGATCAGGATCTCTTCTCCGCGCAACGGCTCCTCTTGGAAAGGGACTGAGGGATTGCGAGGACTTCGACTCTCGCTCTCGGAGACCAACTACGGATACTGGGAGTGACTGGTTGTTACTGGCCACAAAGGTCTCTTAAATCCTGCTCCACTGTGCATAGAGATAGAGCGACTTCAATACCATGAACTGCTGGAAGACCTGTCATAAGATCACGGATTGGCTGGAAGGACACTCCCAATGTATGACAGGAGTGATCGTTTTTGTCCGGGAAGAAAGAAAGATCTCAGTTTCTAAAACTTATATATTACAAAGAACTTCTTTCAATTTAGGGAAATGCCTACCTAAAGGAGAGCCTAGCCCCCCGTTCGAGTGGGTGCCTATCTGCCTTCAGAAAGACATTATTCCCGATGCCGCACTAAGGCGGTGAGTTGGAGCCGATCTATGTATCCATCTTCGGCAACGAAGACATAGATCCTCCGATTGGTCTACTAGCGGAGCCAGATAGGTGCCCTCGCGGCGGTCATAGGGCTCTGCTCCCCAGCCAAAGCGGGTCGATAAGGCAACTTGAACTCATCGGTTTCGACGACTGTAATACGCAATTTCTTTGACGTTCGGAAGTTCTAGTTGATTTGGGTATGCTTTTATATGCTCATTCTGATCTACTCTATGAAGATGAAGGCGTCATTGGAGAGCAATCTCCCCAGTGGGTTGATCACACCCTTCTGCCCTTCTGGTTAGCTTCCTGGTTGGGTTGCCCATAAAACACAGGCTTAAAAGAGAATATGAAGTCCCATAGCATAGTAGATTCTAGTTCTTATATGCAAGGCAACTGAACTGAACAGGTAAGAAAGTGACTGAACTTCATCTAATATGAATAAGTCTAATAACTTCTCTATTCCTTCTCAAAATCCTCAAAGACAAAATCGTTACTTCTCTACCTAGACTTCGTATCCTCGCGTCCTTATCCACTACGAATTTGGATTCACTCTAACTAGAACTTTGATTTGATATGCTATGAGGGGTTAGGGGGCACTTGAACTTCACTTTGATAAAAAACTTTCCAAATCTCTGTTTTTGTAGTTCTAACTAGAAAAGAAAGGCTTTGAAAGCCAAATCAATGGAAGGGCGCGTAGCGGATCTAGTGGACGCGAAGCAGAACTGAATTTCTTTCAAATCGATGCTCTTCCTTTTGGCGAGTAGATTGACTGGAGCTTTCTGCCTTCCAGCTTCCTGAGAACCAAAAAGAGAACCCTTCAAATAAAAGGAACCCGCCCCTTACTTGCAGTCCAATTCCCTGGACTTG
Source organism: Gastrodia elata (assembly GCA_016760335.1). Taxonomy (NCBI): domain Eukaryota; kingdom Viridiplantae; phylum Streptophyta; class Magnoliopsida; order Asparagales; family Orchidaceae; genus Gastrodia; species Gastrodia elata. The sequence continues at coordinate 184,699 of CM028679.1, forward strand.
AATCAATGACTTCTTCTTTAAGGTCTTCAAGAGCCCGGGCATTCCGTACATCGGTGCTCGTGACTGCAGGAAGGTTGGCCAAGCCCCCAAAGCTAATGGTCTCCAATCTAGGCCTCTCCTTTTCCTTCTACTTCTAGTCCGACTTCCGTTTCATGTTAGGTGGTAGGTGTTAAGGTCACATGTCAGGCTCAGCTAAAGCCGCTCACACACAAAAACTCCAGCAGCAGCCGCCGGGTAGAGACCCTCTTGTCTGCTACTGAAATTGACTCTTTTGTTGAGCCTTGTTTGCCGTCGAACAAGCAGCACGGGCGCATATACCTTTTCTGTTCTTCGATCCTGTCTTTCATATTATATTAATAGGGAGAGCGAAGCGTTCTACGCTACGCGCCCTGCCTTTCATATTCACTAGAACTAGACTATGGGGAGGGGCAGGAGCAAGCTTTGATCATATTTGACTTCTCTTGATATATATGTAAATAGTTTCATGGTATCTGGATTAGATCGCTTACTTTGGCATAGAATGAAAGATTAAGCCAAGAAGGAAGTACGCATTCAGCTTTGGCTCTCAGTCATCTCTTGAATCTATATTTAGATATATAACTATAATATAGTGATAACAAAATTACTCGCTAAGAGACTCGCTCGCTTGGAATACCTCCCATCTCAGACCCGCATCCTTGCTTCCCGGAGAAAAAGAAAAAAGGTTGATTTAGAAACGGCAGGTCCCGGCTAGCGATGAAGGAGATAGCTGTCCTGTGACTACTCATCTTTGACGGGCATCCACCTGGACGCTCTCCAACTCTATTCTATATGCTCTCGCTCTATTGTCTTGGCTCTATAGCTCGCTCTTGTTTTTTTGACTTTTCAGCTCTCTGCTCAGCGAGTCCCTAGAAAGAGAAAGCCAGCTCTTTTATGTCAATGATGCTCAAAGCAGCTTAGGATCAAGAATTATTCAGGTACGAAACGAGCGAATGCCCGAATCCGGTTCCGGGGAAGAGAACGTGAAGAATCTCCCAGTTTTTTTTGATTTAAGCAAAGCGAGATCCCTATCTTCGGGACTGAGTTCACAGGAGAATGAAAGCCTTTAGTTTAGTTCTTATTCACTGCATGATGAGCAAGATGTATGGGCGATCCGGGATGGATACCAGATGTGTGTGCCTACGAAAAAGGGAAGAAACTTATCGAGACAAGGCCCGTTCTGCTTCGCACCCTCTTTTCGAGTCAAGCCAAGCTTACACCTTTGGTCAATGGATAGAAAGGTCTTGCTGTTACGGTTTAGAGTGCTCTGGAACAGAGCACTATGTTTACTGGTGGTGATCATACCAATTCGCAGAGCGCCGGGTTTGGCCATCTTCCACCGGAGCAAAGGAGAGCATCTCTCAATCTCACTGCAGAAAAAGAAACTCTAACTAAGCAGCACTAAGAAGATCCTCCTCTTGCACCGGCTCCTCTCCTGTAGCACTACCAATGAACAGCTTCGAATCTGAAATTTGTCGGTATCACAAATGCCAGGGCCCCAGCTAACAAAAGAAAAAGGTTACAGTTTGACAAATTGTCTAAGTATATTTTAGGCTTTTTAAGTAAACTGAATATTTAAGATATCATATTTAGGGGATTTAAACATGCAAGCATTATAAGGTGCTACAAGCTACAAAAATGGGGTAACTATAAAAATATCATACAAAATAGCAACTAAACATGGTGAGGCTAAGAGCAAAATAACTGCAATTACTGAAATAAATATGATCATAACATGCTTATGATCACATGGATACATGTTGAGTATATAAGGAACATAAGTGCTGAAATAAACATACAATTCTAGCAACCTAAACATGGCAATATTTATTAAATAATCAATAAGAGTATATATACAAGTATGCAGATTAATATGCAAAAGGCCATTGAAGCATGTAGCAAAAGTAAACAAAGTATATGAAGGAGATAAAAAGTAAAGCCACTGAAACATGTGGCAAAATAGCCAAGAGCTCAAGTAAGGCCACTGAAGCATGTGGCAAAGCAATACAAGCACTGAAAATTGAACTGAAGTAGAAATAATCCTTAGACATAGTACTGCCATAATAGAATAGGCCATACAGGGCCTCTGAACTAAGAGTTCAACAAGTGTCCATCCTAGGCATCCGCAAAGCTAGGTCCGAGTTGAACTCATAGAATAAGACATGTATCCATCCTAGGCATCCGCAGAGCTAGGTTCGAGTCTATTCTATAACAAAACTAGAATTGAAGAGGCAGACTAAGCTAGGACATACTCTACTAACTGAAAGCACTATAAGAACTGAATGAACGTTATGCTTTTCAAATACCAACTTAGGATGTATCTTCCATATCATAAGCTCTCCTATTATGCTCAAGGAATAAAGCTCAATTTTCTAGGTGTGCAGAGCAATCAAAATCAAAGTAAGCAAGAGACTCAATCTGGACTTATTTGATATCTATTGTTGTCTACTTTTATCCAACTAACTATTATGACAAGATACAAGTTTAGGATCTCTAATATCCAGCTATCGAATATGATCCCAGATTCACAACCTTACTGCTAACATTTGAACTTAATAAGTTCTAATTTATAATCATAAGGGATTAAATTAAATAAATCAATGACCTAATTACTATTTTCCTCCCTTAACCCAAATCTTGATTAAGTAAATCTATATTAAAGATTCTGGATCCAAACTCCATATATGGGGTCCAAATCCCAAATCCAAGGAAATTTCCTAATAAGGATCTAGGGTTCACACTCAACCAATAGATAATGAAACTTATAAGCTGAAGAATTCAGAAATTAAGATCTTAATGAAAGGTTACTCTACTAAATTATAAGAAAAAATAATCATTTAAGAATTTATAATCTAAGATCTATATTCAATCCTTAAGATACATATGTTATCCTAAAGATTAAATCAATCCTACACCCGCATGGAGGTTTCAAAAGGATTAAATAATTAGTCAAGGAATTCCAAATGAAGGTAATTCAATTTAGTTAGATGGACTAAGATCTAAGATCTAAAGTCTAAGATCTGAGTTTGATCACTTAAGATTCTAAGCTAAATTTTAGACTTATGATTTTACAAGAATATTTTTGTTAGGTTTATAGCTTATAAATCAACTTAATTATGCAATTAGACTAGAGATCTAGCACTTAGGTTAATTTAGACTTAGTTCTCAAGAAAAGGGGTGGTTTTAAGAACATTTAAGGTCTTAAGATCTTAATTAGAATCCTTTAGGGATTTCTTTACTTAACTTTATACTATTGACAAAAGATTTCAGAAAGGTATTAATAAGTTACTTAGATACATCTTACTGAAATTTCATGGCTAAAGGGGGTACTTAAACCTACTATGGTCAAAATGACCAAAATACCTCCCCTTAAGGCTAAAATGGGTTATCTAAATTGACTCAAATCTATTTTAATGAGTTCTATACTGATTAGTGAAATGGAATAGAGACTCATCTTAGGGTTTGGTAACCTAATTAGCTTAATTAACCTAATATCCTTTTAAGGCCAATTAAGGTGATTAAAGAAATTAAGGCATTCTAGGATGATCCAATTACATTTATAGGTTCTACTATACTTAATGAAGCATTAGGAACTTAGTTTACCAAAATCAGAGGACTAATTAGGGTTTAACTCACTAATCTCTTTTTAGGGTAATTAATAGGTAATTAGCAAATTTAATAATCTTAAATTACTTTTAATGGTTTACATAGGTTCTTTATGGTCTTATGAGCAATCAGAGACCTTAATTAACATTTTTGGATAATTAATGAATTGATTATGATTTAAGGAAAAATAAAGAATAATTAGACAATTATTTTAAATCTAACATTGGATATGTAATTTTATTTTATATTATTATTTCTTGCATTTTTCAGATTAAAATTGTATATTGGATCATACTATTTGGATAAGTATTGATTAAATTATTTCATTAATACATTCTGAATATTTATTTAAATCAAAACCATAGGATATTTAATTTAAATCTATTTATCAATAATTTAAAGAAGGAAAAATAATTCCAAAATTCGATTTATTAACCCGGCCCAAAATTAGAAAGACGCAGGTCAGAGCAGGCTCGACTGGGTCGGCAGTGTCTCACCGCGCGGGCCTGGGTTGGCCCGGCCTGAAGCAACAGTGTCGTTGTCCCCAGTACCCTTTCGCAGACAACCACGAGATGGTATCTTGGGACGCCAAATTCGCCATCGGCAAACCACGCCGTGATCAGCATTCAATCGCCACATCTTTAGGAAGTCAAGGCACGTCAATTGAACCTAAAAACCCTAACTGAGATGAACTAGATCGCCGGATGGCTATTCCATCAAAACTTATGATTTAGGCTCATTGTGAGGGGACAATCTGCTTCACAAACAGCTCGAAACGGACGGGGCTCAATCCCTACAACATCAGTGAGGTGTGGCGAGTTGAACCCCCAAAGTTTCGCAACCTGGGGTGCAGCCGAACGCTGGGTCCACACTCGGACTCAGCCATGGCTCAGCCGCTAGCTCGATCGTTTGATGCGATCGATCAGAATTAGCTCACGCCTGGTGACAATCATGATAGGTTCCCTAAGTGGCTTAGGCTAGTTAGACGGCATCCAGGGGCTCATCCAAAGGTAAGAACGGAAAATTGAATTCACAGAATTCAGTGGAAAATTTGTACCTGAAGATGGGTTTGCAGGCTTGTTCAAGAGGAACTGACGGGCTTCTGAGCTCACCAAGTAGCAGACGTATGTGCACAGGAGTCTGAACAATATACAAACCCTCTCTCAGTGGTTCTAAACTTTGGAAATGCTGGGAAATCACCGAGATAGATGGAAGCTCCAGGAGGCTTTGGCTAGGAAAATTGAGAGATCACAGTGAGAAAAGGTACTCACTGTAATGTTCTCATGGTATTTATAGGCCTATAGGAGTACTGGGGGTGGATTTCAGAGCTCAGGAATCAGGTTATGGCTCGGGCCGAAGGGAAGGCTCGGGCCAAACGGTCGAGGGCAATTTCAGGAAGCTACTACTGGCAGGATGTCGCGCCGAGGATAGAAGGTGAAATTTGGGGCTCACTCGTACTGCCATGGGGGCTGGAAGAGGTTGGGCTGTCGGGGGGGACCATAAGAAGACAGGGTGAGAGGTGGATGAAGGTCCACAGTGCTCAGGCTTACACCCGCCGCCTGATGGATCGACCGTTGGCTTTGGATGGCTTTGATGGGTTACTTACGTGGTAAAGATGATAGCAGTAGGATGCGAGCGATGGATGCGACACTTAGGATTAGATCCTACCACAGAGGAGATCCCTCCGTTGGTTGAATTCCATGCATCAGTGTCGGGACCCCACAGCGAATTTGCCGCGGTCTCGACAGCAAATCCCGCTGATTTATTTTAATTAATAATTTAATTTAAACAAATATAAATCAATTTAAGAATAAATAATTATTTCTAATTAAATTCTAAATTCAATTTAGGACCAAATGAGCTCCAAAATTTCCCAAAAATTCACCCTCAACTAATTATGGCATGGGTAACTCAAAAATGAAATCAGATTTTAATTTGGGGACCAAATTAATTTAGGTATTTTCCAAGCTCCAAAAATAGTCAAAAATACCAAAATTTTCAATTAAGCTTTCATTGATCCCAAACTTCTAGGGTTAGGTTTAAATGACCCATTGAGTCTAATGGAATCAAAATTAGAAGTTGTTTTAGCTTAAATACTCTAGATTCAGTTAGGGTAACAACTAGGGTTATTACAGATTCCCCCACATAAGAATAATGTCGTCCCCGACATCCTTCAAGTGAAGAAAGTACTATAAGAACTGAAAATTTAAATGGAATAGAGATGAAAGAAAAGAACAGTACCTGGACTTGCAAAGAGCTGTGGATATTTATTACACTTATCCACTTCTTTCTACCAAGTAGATTCTTCCAAAGATCGATTCTTCCACTAAATCTTAACCATAGGAATTGAATGATTTCTTAGCTATTTCTGATCATGAGCTAAGAATTTGATAGGTTCTTCAGCATAAGAAAGAACAGGTTAAATTTCTACTACCTAAAGCTGAACAAAATGAGAAGGGTCTCTGAGACATCTTCTTGAAGATGATACATAAAACACGTTGTGAACGGCTGCAAAGTCATCAGGAAGATTCAACCTGTAGGCAGATGGTCCCACCTTAACCAAAATCTCAAAAGGTCTAACATAGTGGGGACTGAGTTTCCCTACTACACCGAATCTGTAGGCACCCTTCATTGGGCTGACTTTCAAATAAGCAGAATCTCCAACATTGAATTCTAGAAGATGATGATGAGCATCATGATATTTACTCTGAGAATCTTAAGAGGAACGAATCCTCTGTTGAATTAATTAGATCTTCTTGTTAGTTTGCTCAACTAACTTTGAAATATAAAGCTGGACGCTTCCTATTTCCGACTAGGCTAGCGAAGTACTACATTTTCTACCATACAATGCTTCATAAGGAGTCATTTTAATACTGGCTTGATAGCTGTTATTGTAGGCAAACTCCAATAATGGAATATGATCTTCCCAAGAACTGACAAAATCAAGGACACAAAGCCTAAGCAAGTCCTCCAGAACTTGATTCACTCTTTCAATCTGACCATCCATTTGAGGATGAAAAGCTGTACTCATAGCTAGAGTAGTACCCAGATATTGATGCACAGCTTGTCAAAACTTAGAAGTAAATATGCTATCTCTGTCAAATACGATTGATTTTGGAATACCATGCAGTTTGACAATTTCTCTGATATAGAGCTTTGCTTTTTCTCCATAGAGTCAGTCTGATGGATAGGAAGGAAGTGCACTGATTTAGTTAAGCGATCTACTATATCCCAGCATACATCGGCACCAGATTTTGCGCGAGGCAATCCCATGATGAAATTCATAGATATATTAAACCATTTCCATTTAGAAATTTCTAGTGGGTGCAGAAGACCACTGGACCTTTGGTGCTCGGCCTTTATTAAGTTATAGGTATGACACTTAGCCATAAAATTGGCTACATCCATTTTCATATCGGGCCACCAAAATGACTGCTTTAGATCCTGATACATCTTAATACTGCCTGGGTGAATGTGATACCCATAATTATGGCCTTCAATAAACACTTCATGATGCATGGACTTGGGAATCCACAGACGATTTTCTTAATAAATCATACCATTGCGCAATTGAGAAATATAGCGACGACCACCTTCAATATCTGCTTTGAATTTTAGATAATCCTCGTCTTTGGTTTGCGAGATGGAGACATCTCTGTGGAAGGTAAGTTCCACATTGATATTTACTAGAATAGAACTTAGCACATCACCACTGACTGGAGAAATTTCTAGCTTGCGAAATTTGTGCTCTAAGGAACTGGAGGTGATCATGGAAGTTAGAGTAGCACAATGGCTAAGAGCATCGACCACCACATTCACTTTACCTAGATGAGACTGAATACTCAGATCTTAATCGCTGATGAGTTCTAAACATCTTCTCTGACAGTAATTTAACTCTTGCTGAGTGAATATGTACTTCAAGCTTTAATGATTAGGTGAAAATCGTACATTGAACACCGACAGATAATGGGGCCAAATTTTCAACACAAAGATCACAGTGGCTAGTTCACGGTCATGAACTGGATAATTCTTCTCGTGGGGTTTCAATTTTGACAAGAGGTGTAAGCAATTACCTTACCTTCTTGCATTAATATGCAACCTAAATGAATTCCAGAGGCATCTGTATAAACCTGATAGCTCAAACTTTTATTAGGTAGAACAAGCACTGGAGCAGTAGAGAGTGTGTCCTTCAATATTTGAAATACTTCCTCGCATTCAGGACTCCAAATGAACGGAATAGCTTTCTGGGTTAACTTAGTCAAAGGCGAAGCAATCTAGGAAAAGCCTTTAACAAACTTCTTGTAATATCCAGTTAATCCCAAGAAACTTCTGATATCTGTGACTGACTTAGGTTGAACCCAATCCTGAATAGCGCTTACTTTGCTTTGATCTACTCGAATACACTAGGCATCGACTACATGCCCCAAGAATGCAATGGACTTAAGCGAAAACTCACATTTTGAGAACTTGGCATACAACTGATGTTCACGTAGAGCTTCTAGTACTAATCTCAAATGATCTTCATGATCTTTTAAGGTTCGAGAATAAATGAGGATATCATCGATAAAGACTACTATGAATTTGTCTAAATACGGCTTAAGGACTTGTTGCATTAGATCAATGAATATCGATGGCGCATTTGTGAGTCCAAAAGACATCACTAAGAATTCAAAATGACCATAACGTGTGCGAAAAGCAGTCTTTCCTACATCATTCTTTTTTACTTGCAATTGATGATAGCCGAACCTTAAGTCAATCTTAGAGAATATAACAGCTCCAGATAGCTGGTCAAACAAATCATCAATCCTAGGTAATGGATTTTTATTCTTTATGGTGACTTTATTCAGTTCACGATAATCTACGCACATTCGCATAGATCCATCCTTCTTCTTTACAAACAGAATGGGTGCTCCCCAAGGAGACATACTTGGCCTAATAAAGCCTTTATTCAAGAGCTCTTGCAATTGCTCAATGAGTTCCTGAAGTTCCTTAGGTTCCATTCTATACGGAACTTTAGATATAGGTTGGGTACCCGGAGTTCATTCGATAGAGAACTCCACTTCTCTGGGAGGTGGTACACTAGGCAAATCTTCTGGGAATACGTCAACGAATTCTTTCAATACTTTACAATTAGAGAGTGGAGTACTTTCTTTTGCTTCACCCATCATAGTGACAAGGAAAGCACCACAACCCTTACTGATTAATCGATCAGCTTTAATAGCATTAATCAGCGATAATTATGTACTGAATTTTCCTATAAAGGTTTTAGACTTGCCCTGGGAATGAAGAGTGATCTTCTTCTTAAGGCTGTTTATTACGACATTATGGTTACTGAGCCAATTCATCCCAAGGATGATATCAAAGTTGGCTAATGGTAGGACGATCAACTTAGAGTCAAATCACTGACTATTTGACGGAATTTTGACATTGCAAAACTTATGGGCACTAAGTTGAGCTCTAGACGGAAGTCTAACATCCATTGACTTATCTAGTTTGTGTGAATGCGGTTTATGAATATTAGCAAAACATTCAAAGATAAACGAATGACTAGCACTCGTGTCAAATAACACATTGCAGGGCTGGTCATTGAAATATAGCGTGCCTAAATTATTCACATAATTTGGCATTAATTACTTGCAATAATTAAAGTGCAGAAATGCAGTTTTTTTAAAGGAGAGAGGTTCGGAAGTGTGTACCTAAAACCACGTTAGTATCTTTTGCAGCTTCGAGAGGTGTTAAAGCATACACTCGAGCAGGTCTAGCAGGATGGTTGTTTACCTTCTTCCTAGGATTGTTTTGATACTTCGGAGAAGAAGGTTGCTTTTGAACAACTTCAGCAGTAGGAGCTGGCATTATCTCTAAGCTCGCTTCTCTCTTGTTCAGTGGAGTCGCTCTGAAGACTTGATTCTTTTGCGATGGCTTCATCGGGACTCCATCCACTATTTCTGTGTGTGTACAGTGATAGAACCTAAGGCATAGATATCCATAATTATAGCATTTATGACCAAAGTGGTAATACTTTCCATAAGGATGAGGCCTATTACAGCCTTGAATTTGTTCGGCAGTCGGTGCAGCTTTGATCTGGTAGACCTTTGCAAGGTGAGGTCTATGTCTTTTGAAGGATTCATGTTGGTGCGGATTTGATTGCATTTTCTGCTTAAGGTCTCTTTCTGAGTGATGATGCTCAAGCACCTTAGCTGTCTCTACTAGCTCGAAGAAGATAGTCATATGAAGTGGAACAATTAGATCCTTCAGTGAACCTCTCAGTCCGCTGAGAAAATGATGGCACTTGGCCGATTCAGTTTGTATGACTTCTGGGGAAAAACGGATCAGTCGATGAAACTCTCTTTCATATTCAGCAACAGAACGACTTCCTTATGTCAACCTTAGAATGCTATCTGTTATAATGTTCTGCGCGGACAGAGGAATGAATTCCGCTTTGAAGGCTTCGACGAATTCATCCCACGGGATGTCTTTAAGTTCAAAATCGGTGAATCTAGTGTTTCGGACATCGTCCCACCAATATTCTGCTTCAGCGTGGAACAAATGCATTGTGAGATGGATGGCTTCAGAATTTGGGAGCTTCAAACTAATTAGATCCTTTTCGATCATCTTCAGCCAATCGGTTGTGTCCATTGGGGTCATGCTTCCACCGAAAGTGGAAGGTCTCAATCTTAGAAAATTATGGAGGAGACCATCTATAGGTGATGGAAAGAAGACGAATGCTACTAAATAAGAATAGTAAGAGTGGTAGCAGTAGCTGGAACAGAATGATCATTCAACATCTTCTGCATGACTAACGCTTGTTGAGCCTGATTTTCTAGCAGGCTTGCCACCATTGCTCGTAGATGAGCTACTTCATCAGAAGAACTGCTTGATGCGACAGTATTCTTGATAGGGGTAACAGCAGGTGGTGATCCATAATTAATTCTAATTAAATAATGCAATTAAGATTCAAAATTAATCTCAGAAAGACAATTACTGTAGTTATAATTAGATGTCAAAAAATTTTCATTACTCGTTGAAGTAAGAGATTACATAAAATTTAGAGAATACCAAAAAAAAAAATCATAACTCTACTAGAATCATTTAAATCAAGAAATGACAACGGTTCTAATTAACGCTCAGATGTTCTTAATGTACTTAGCCCTAAATGCCATACAGAAGTCCTCGAAAGTCAACTCCTGATGCTTCCTTTTGCGCTTTCTATCGAGCTTGCTTATGGTGTCTGACCACCATTCTACCGCATAATCTAACATCTGATATGTCATAATATCAACGCAGATGGACTCTGGGCACTCTATGTGCCTTAGAACTGACTCCACTTAGCTCAACCACTCTTTCGCGTAGATTGGGAAGTCAAGCCCTTGGTACTCGGATTGGTAAAAAAGCTTGTCCATGACTTGGACTCCTTGCATTGAAACTCCTTTGATTGGCCACTCGTATTCTTGTCTCCACTTGAAGCTACGCTTCCAAGCCTTATCGAAAGTATCAAGGTAGTGGTCCACATCGAACTCCTCATGATTTATCTTGATCTATTTAAGAGAATTTATAGATTTTTCTTTAATTAATCTAGAGGGAACTTAATGATTAGGAGTATTTTCATTCTACATTTCTCAAAGAGTTAATGATAGTACTATGTTATGGATGTTATATCTTGATGTGTGTACTTCAGAAGAACGGTCCATTAAGTAGAAAGGAATCACAGATCCCATTCTGACACCTTATGGTGTTCTTTGATACCAACTGTGGGCCCGCCGTGCCCTACCGCGGCCATGCCAATACTAATATTAGCATAATCGCGGGGAGTACGGTTGCTCCAACTGTGGCAAATCCCCAACTTAAGTAAGGTCAGGTAGGACCCAACCTGACTTAAGCCAAGGACTTGTCACATAGAACTGTGAACATTCATCAATACAAGTCAAAGTAGTAGAAGCAAAAGATAGCATATATAACATCCACATCGCAACATAGTAAGCAAGTAAAAGTAACAGTAACTCAACCCAAGTGCAGAAAGTAAGTACAACCAAAAATATTTAATTATTACAGACTGAATTAAAAGAAAGAAAGAAAAAGATCTCTCAATCTCACTGCAGAAAAATAAACTCTAACTAAGCAGTATTAGGAAGATCCTCATCCTGCACTGGCTCATCTCCTGCAGCACTACCAATGAATAGCTTCGAAAACTGAATATTTAAAATGTAAAAGAGATCACTCAAATCTCACAGCTGAAAAGAAAAGCTAACTAAACAGAAACTGGAGGGTCCTCCTCCTGAACTAGCTACTCCCCTGATGATCCACCGGCGAACAACTCTGAATTTGACATTTGTCGATATCACAAATGCCAGGGCCCCAGCCAACAAAAGAAAAATGTTACAGTTAGACAAATTGTCTAAGTACATTTTAGGCTATTTAAGTGAATTGAATATTTAAGATATCCCATTTAAGGGATTTAAACATGCAAGTATTATAAGGGGCTACATGCTACAAAGAACGGGGTAACTATAAACTAATCATTCAAAACTAATCAACGCGTATATAAAAATAACATATAAAATAGCAACTATACACGGTGAGGCTAAGAGAAAAATAACTGCAACTACTGAAATAAATCTGATCCTAACATGCTTATGATCACATGAATATATGCTGAGTATATAAATAACATAAGTGCTAAAATAAACATACAATTCTAGCAACCTAAATATGCCAATATTTATTAAATAATCAATATAAGTATAATATATATAATTATGCAGATTAATATGCAAAAGGCCACTGAAGCATATGGCAAAAGTAAACTAAGTACATGAATAAGATAAAAAGTAAAGCCACTGAAATATGTGGCAAAACAGCCAAGAACTGAAGTAAGGCCACTGAAGCCTGTGGCAAAGCAAAACAAGTACTGAAAACTGAACTGAAGTAGAAGTAGGTCTAAGACATAGTACTGCCATAATAGAACAGGCCATACATGGCCTCTGAACTGAGAGTTCAACATGTGTCTATCCTAAGCATTTGTAGAGTTAGGTCCGAGTTGAACTCATAAAATAAGACACGTTTTCATCCTAGGCATCTGCAAAGCTAGGTCCGAGTCTATTCTATAATAAAACTAGAATTGAAGAGGTAAACTAAGCTAGGACGTACTCTACTAACTAAAAGCACTATAAGAACTGAATAAACGTTATGCTTTTCAAATACTAACTTAGGATGTATCTTCCAGATCTAAAGTTCTCCTATTATGCTCAAGGAACAAGGCTCAATGATCAAGGTTTGCAGAGCAATTAAATTCAAAGTAAGCAAGAGACTCAATCTAGACTTATGTGATATATGTTATTGTCTACTTTTATCTAACTAACTATTCTAAGAAGATACAAGTTTAGGATCTCCAATATCCAGCTATCGAATATGATCCCAGATTCACGACCTTACTGTTAACATTAGAACTTAACAAGTTCTAATTTATAATCATATGTCAACTATAAAGGTTTAAAGTAATTAAGTCAATGACCTAATTACTATTTTCCTCCCTTAACCCAAATCTTGATTAAGTAAATCAAGATTAAGGATTCTAGATCCAAACTCCACATATGGGGTTCAAATCCTGAATCCAAGGTAATCCTAATAAGGATCTAGGGTTCACACTTAACCAAAAGATAATAAGACTTATAAGCTGAAGAATTTAGAAATTAAAATCTTAATGAAAGGTTACTCTACTAATTAGAAGATAAAATAATCACTTAAGATTTTAAAATCTAAGATCTATATTCAATCCTTAGGATAATTACATTATCCTAAAGATTGAATCAATCCTACACCCACATGGAGGTTTCAAAAGGATTACACAATTAATCAAAGAATTCCAAATGAAGGTAATTCAATTCAATTAGATGGACTAAGATCTAAGATCTAAAGTCTAAGATCTGAGTTTGATCACTTAAGATTCTAAGCTAAATTTTAGACTTATGATTTTACAAGAATATTTCTTTTAAGTTTATATCTTATAAATCAACTTAATTATGCAATTAGACTAAAGATCTAGCAATTAGGTTAATTTAGACTTAGTTCTCAAGAAGAGGGGTGGTTTTAAGAACACTTAAGGTCTTAAGATCTTAATTAGAACCCTTTTGGGATTTCTTTAACTTAACTTCATACTATTGTCATAAGATTTTAGAAAGGTATTAATAAGTTACTTAGAGACATCTTACTGAAATTTCAAGGCTTAAGGGGGTACTTAAACCTACTTTGGTCAAAATGACCAAAATACCCCCCTTAAGGCTAAAAATGGGATTTTAAGATTTAATTATCTAAATTGACTCAAATCTAATTTAATGAGTTCTATACTGATTAGTGAAGTGGATTAGACACTCATTTTAGGGTTCGGTAACCTAATTAGCTTAATTAACACTAATCTCATTTTAAGGCCAATTAAGGTGCTTAAGGAAATTAAGGAATTCTAGGATGATCCAATTACATTTATAGGTTCTACTATACTTAATGAAGCATTAGGAACTTAGTTTACCAAAATCAGAGGACTAATTAGGGTTTAATTCACTAATCTCTTTCTAGGGTAATTAAGAGGTAATTAGCAAATTTAATAATCTTAAATTACTTTTAATGGTTTACATAGGTTCTTTATGGTCTTATGAGCAATCAGAGACCTTAATTAATATTTTTGGATAATTAATGAATTGATTATGATTTAAGGAAAAATAAAGAATAATTAGACAATTATTTTAAATCTAACATTGGATATGTAATTTTATTTTATATTATTATTCCTTGCATTTTTTTGATTAAAATGGTATATTGGATCATAGTATTTAGATAAGTATTGATTAAATTATTTCATTAATACATTCTGAATGTTTTTTTAAATCAGAACCATAGGATATTTAATTTAAATCTATTTATCAATAATTTACAGAAGGAAAAATAATTCCAAAATTCAATTTATTAACCCGGCCCAAAATCAGAAAGACGCGGGTCAGAGCGGGCCCAACTGGGTCGGCACTATCACACCATGCGGGCTTGGGCTGGCCCGGCCCATAGCGATAATGTCGTCGTCCCTGGTACCCCTTCGCAGACAACTGCGAGAGGGTATCTTGAGACTCCAAATTCGCCATCGGCAGACCACGCCATGACCAGCATTCAATCGCCACATCTTCAGAAAGTCAAGGCGCGTCGATTGAACCTAAAATCCCTAACTGAGAAGAACTAAATCGTCGGATGGCTATTCCATCAAAACTTACGATTTAGGATCACTGTGAGGGGATAATTCTCCTCACAGATAGCTCAAAATTTACGGGGCTCGATCCCTACACCATCAGTGAGGTGGGGCGAGTCGAACCCCCAAGGTTTCGCAATATAGGGTGCAGCCGATCGCTGGGTCCACACTCGGACTCAGCCATGGCTCGGCTGCTAGCTTGATCATTAGATATGATCAAACAGAGATAGCTCAAGCCCAGGTGACAATCACGGTAGGTTCCCTAAGTGGCTAAGGCTAGTTAGACGACATCTAGGGGCTGATCCAGAGGTAAGAATGAAAAACTGAATTCACGGAATTTAGTGGAAAATATATACCTGAAGATGGGTTTGTAGGCTTATTCGAGAGGAACTGACAAGCTTTTGAGCTCACCAAGTAGTAGACGCGTGCGTACAGGGAGTATGAACCCCAGACATACCCTCTATCAGCTGGGAAAATTGAAAGATCACAGTGAGCAAAGGGACTCACTGTGATGTTCTCATGGTATTTATAGGCCTATAAGAGTACTGGGGGTGGATTCCAGAGCTCAGGAATCGGGGTATAGCTCAGGTCGAAGGGAAGCTCGGGCCAAACTATCGAGGGCAATTCTAGGAAGCTACTAACGGTAGGAGGTTGTGCCAAGGGCAGAAGGGGAAATTCGAGGCTCTCCCATACTGCCATGGGGCTAGAAGATGCGGGGCTATCGGGGGGACAGACAAAGATGGTGAGAGAGGTGGACGAAGGTCCACAGTGCTTCGGCTTATGCCCGCCGTCTGATGGATTGACCGTTGGCTTTGGATGGCTCTGATGGGTTACTTACGTGGAAAAGATGATAGTCGTCACATGCGAGTGATGGATCCGATGCTTAGGATTAGATCTTACCATGGAGGAGATCCCATCGTTGGATGGATTGCACTGAGATGCGCATTAATGCATCGAGTGGTTGAATTCCATGCGCCGTTGTAGGGACCCCGCAGCAGATCTGCCGCGTTCCCGACAGCACATCCTGCTGATTTATTTTAATTAAAAATTTAATTTAAATAAATAAAAATTAATTTAATAATAAATAATTAATTTTAATTAAATTCTAAATTCAATTTAGGACCAAATGAGCCACTAAAATTCCCAAAAATTCACCCTTAGTTAATTAGGGCATGAGGAACTCAAAAATGAAATAAGATTTTAATTTAGAGATCAAATTAATTTAGGTATTTTCTAGGCTCCAAATATAGATAAAAATACCAAAATTTTCAATTAACCTCTGATTGATCCCAAAGGGTTAGGTTTAGATGACCCATTGAGTCTAATGGAATCAAAATCAGAACTTGGTTTAGCTTAAATAGTCCAGATTCAGCTAGGGTAACAACTAGGGAGAAGACAATTTCTCGATCGTTGGATATGAAGGAATCCGGGTCGTCCGATTAACGGATGAGGATTCCATTTCCTCGCATCCGACCCGTTAGGCCTTATCAGGTCCGCGGATCCGTTAAGCTAACGGATTTGACCCGATAACCCTTTTTTTAATTAATATAAATTATTTATAATAAATATTAAAACCCTATTTTAATAATAATTTCTAAAACATTTAATTGACTCCCAAACAATTTCCAAATATTCACCCCTAACTAAATGGGGGGTGAGGAACTTGATTAAAATCTAATTTCATTTTTGAGTTCCTCATGCCTTAATTAGCTAAGGGTGAATTTTTGGGAATTTTCAGAGCTCATTTGGTCCTAAATTAAATTTAGAATTAATTAGAATTAAGTATTATTAATTAATTGAATTTTATATTATTTAAATTAATTTATTTTAATTAATTTTATCCCGGGATATGCTGTCGGGACCGCGGCAGATCCGCTACGGGGTTTCGACAGCGGGGCAGCATATCCGCCGTATGGATATTTTCGCATGCATCCTACAGCATATTATCCTACGGTTCGTATCAACGCGCCATGATTAAATCCCATCCGCCATATTAGCACCTATCATCCAATGCTTGAGATCTAACCTGCGAATACGTTAATTGGAAGCCGCATCAGATCGTCTAACCTCAATGGTCTCGCGATCATACGACGGAGACGAACCCCGGCACTGTGGATCGTCATCTTCGCTCGCTCGCTCGATCTCCATGATTAAATCTCATCCGCCAGATTAGCATCTATTCGTTAAATTGATCGTCATCTTTGCTTGATCACTTAAGATGAACTTGTATTTTCTTAGAATAGTTAGTTGGATAAAAGTAGACAACAATAGATATCACATAAGTCTAAATTGAGTCTCTTGCTTAATTTGAATTTGATTGCTTTGCACACCTTGAACATTGAGCCTTGTTCATTCAGCATAATAGGAGAACTTAGGATATGGAAGATACATCCTAAGTTAGTATTTGAAAAGGATAACATTTATTCAGTTATCACAGTACTTTCAGTTAGTAGAATATGTCCTAGCTTAGTCTGCCTCTTTAGTTCTAGTTTTGTTATAAACTAGACTCGGACTTAGCTCTGTGGATGTCTAGGATGGATACATGTCTTATTTTATTAGTTCAACTCGGACCTAGCTCTGCGGATGCCTAGGATGGACACATATTGAACTCTCAGTTCAGAGGCCCTGTATGGCCTGTTCTATTATGGCAGTACTATGTCTTAGGCTTATTTCTACTTCAATTCAGTTCTTAGTACACATTTGGCCTTGCCACATGCTTCAGTGGCCTTACTTTAGTTCTTGGCTTGTTTTGCCACATGCTTCAGTGGCTTTACTTTTTAGCTCATTCATGTACTTAGCTTGCTTTTGCCATATTCTTCAGTGGCCTTTTACATATTAATTTGCATGCTTGTGTATATATACTCTTATTGACTAGTTAATAAATATTGGCATGTTTAGGTTGCTAGAATTATACATTTATTTCAGCACTTATGTTCTTTATATACTTAGAATTTATCCATGTGATTATAAACATGTTATGATCATATTTATTTCAGTAATTGTAGTTATTTTACTTTTAGCCTCTCCATGTTTACTTGTTATTTTATATGTTATTTTTACATACATGTGGATTAGTTATAAATGATTAGTTTATAACTACCTCATTCTTTATAGCTTGTAGCACCTTTTAATGCTTGTATCTTTAAAACATTTAAATGTGATATCTTAAATATTCAGTTCACTTAAATAGCCTAAAATGTACTTAGACAATTATTTAACTGTAACCTTTTTCTTTTGTTGGCTAGGGCCCTGGCATTTGTGATACCGACAAATATCAGATTTGGAGTTGTTCGCCGGTGGATCTGCAGGGGAGGAGCTAGTACATGAGGAGGACCCTCTAGTTGCTGTTTAGTTAGCTTTTCCTTTCAGCTGTGAAATCTGAGTGATCTCTTTTGCATTTTAAATATTCAATTTATAATAATAATTAAATTCTGGATGTATTTACTTTCTGCACTTTGAACTGAGTTACTGTTTATTTTACTTTTTAATGCTATACTGTGAATGTGGATGCTATATTATGTTGTTTTCTTCTTCTGCAACTTTGATTGATGTATATTCATAGTCTTAGGTGACAAGTCCTTGGCTTAAGGCGGGTTGGGTCTTACCTGACTCGACTTGAGTTGGAGATTTTCCACAGCTGGAGCACCGTACTCTTCATGTTTGTGCTAATATCAGTATTAGCATGGCCGTGGAGGGTACGGGGCCCCACAGTTGGTATCAGATAACACCATAAGGTGTCAGAATGAGATATGCGATTCCTTTCTACCTAATGAACCGTTCTTCTGAAGTACACCCATCAAGATATAACATTCATAACATAGTACTATCAGTAACTTTTTGAGAAATGTAGAATGAAAATACTCTTAACCATTAAGTTCCCTCTAGATTAATTAGAGAAAATCTATAAATTCTCTTAATTGATCAAGATGAATCCTGAGGAGTCCGATGTGGGCTACTATCTCAATACTTTTGATAAGGCTTGGAAGCGTAGCTTCAAGTGGAGACAAGAAGAGAAGTGGCAAGTTAAAGGAGTTTCAGCACAAAGAGTCCAACTTCTGGACAAACTTCTTTATCAATTCGAGTACCAAGGGCTTGACTTCCCCATCTACGTGAAGGAGTGGTTGAGCTGAGTAGAGTCAGTTCTAAGGCACATAGAGTGCCCAGATTTCATCTACGCTGATATTATGACATATCAGATGTTAGATTATGCGGGAGAATGGTAGTCCGACACCATAAGCAAGCTCGACAGGAAGCGTATAAGGAAGCCTCAGGAGTTGACCTTCGAGGACTTTTGTGTGGCATTTAGTGCCGAGTATATTCATCGCGTCTAAGTATTAGATTAGTTCCTTATTGCCTTATGATTTCAGTAGTATCTCGATTTTCACATTTCTTCATCTTATGTAATCTCTTACTTCAACGAGTAATGAGAATTTTTGACATCTAATTATAACTGTAATTATTATCTTTCTGAGATTGATTCTGAATTCTAAATTGCATTATTTAATTAGAATGAATTATGGATCCCCACCTACTATTACCCCTATTAAGAATACTGTCACATCATGCAGTTCTTCTGATGAAGTAGCTCATCTGCGATCAATGGTGGCAACCCCGTTGGAAAATCAGGCTCAACAAGCATTAGTCATGCAGAAGATGCTGAATGATCATCCCATTCCAACTGCTGCTACTACTCCTGATATTCCTGCTCAGCAACATTCTTCTTCTTCCAATCACCCTATTGATGGTCTCCTTCATAACTTCCTAAGATTGAGGCCTTCCACTTTTGGTGGAAGTATGACCCCAATGGACACAATCGACTGCTGAAAATGATTAAGAAAGATCTAATCAGTCTGAAGATCCCAAATTTTGAAGCCGTCCATCTCACGACACATCTGTTCCACGCTGAAGCCAACAATTGGTGGGACAATGTCTGAAACACCAGATTTGCCGATTATAAACTAGAAGACATCCCTTGGGATGAGTTCGTGGAAGCATTCAAGTCTGAATTCATTCCTCCGTCCACGCAGAATATTATAACGGATACCATTCTGAGGTTGATGCAAGGGAGTCGTTCCGTCTCTGAATATGAAAGAGAGTTTCGTCGACTGATCCATTTTGCCCTGTAAGTCATTCAAACTGAATTGGCCAAGTGCCATCATTTTCTTAGTGGACTGAGAAATTCCTTGAAGAACCTGATTGTTCCACTACATCAGGCTAGCTTCTTTGAGCTAGTAGAGATAGCCAAGGTGCTTGAGCATCATCACTCAGAAAGAGATCTCAAGCGAAAGATGTAATCACACCCGCATCATCATGAAGCCTTCAAGAGGCATAGGCCTCACTCTGCGAAGGTCTACCAGATCAAAGCTGCACCAACTTCTGAGCAAATTCAAGGCTGTAATAAAGCCTCATCCTTATAGCTTGTATTACCACTTTGGCCATAAGTGTTATAACTGTGGATGTCTAGGCCACAGGTTCTATCACTGTACACACACAGAAACAGTTGATGGAGTTCCTATAAAGCCATCCCAAAAGAATCAAGTATTCTAAGCGACTACACTGAATAAGAGAGAACCCAGCTTGGCAATAATGCCAGCTCCTACTGCTAAAATTGTTCGGGAGCAACCTTCTGCTCCGAAGTATCAAGAAAATCCCAGGAAGCAGGTAAACAACCATCTTGCTAGTCCTGCTTGAGTGTATGCTTTAACACCTCTTGAAGCTGCAGAAGATAACAACGTGGTTTCAGGTACACACTTTCGAACCTCTCTCCTTAAACGACATTTCTGTACTTTAATTATTGTAAATACTCAATGCAATTTGTATAAATAATTTTAGGCACACTATGTTTCAATGACCAGCCCTGCAATGTGTTATTCAACATGGGCGCTAGTCACTCATTTATTTCAGAACATTTTGCTAACATTCTTAAACCACACTCGTACAAACTAGCTAAGTCACTGGATGTTGGACTTCCATCTGGAGCTCAACTCAATGCCCATAAGTTTTGCAACATCAAAATCCTATTAAATAGTCAAGAGTTTGACTCAAAGTTAATCGTTTTGCCATTAGCAAACTTTGATATCATCCTTGGGATGAATTGGCTCAATAACAATAATGCTGTGATAAATTGCCTTAAGAAAAAGTTACTCTTCATTCCCAGGGCAAGTCTGAAACATTTATAAGAAAAATTAGTATATAATTATCCTTAATCAATACTATTAAAGATGAACAATTAATTAGTAAAGGTTGTGATGCTTTTCTAGTCACTATGATGGGTGAAGCAAAGGAAAGTATCCCTCTCTTTGATTGTAAAGTAGTTATTGAATTTGCCGACATATTCCCAGAAGATTTGTCTGGTGTACCACCTCCCAGAGGAATGGAGTTTTCTATCGAATTAACTCCGGGTACCCAGCCTATATCTAAAGCCCCATATAGAATGACACCTAAGGAACTTCAAGAACTCAACGAGCAATTGCAAGAGGTCTTGAATAAGGGCTTTATTAGGTCAAGTATGTTTCCTTGGGGAGCGCCAGTTTTGTTTGTTAAGAAGAAAGATAGATTCATGAAAATGTGCATAGATTACTGTGAATTAAATAAAGTCACCATAAAGAAAAAATATCCATTGCCTAGAATCGATGATATATTCGATCAGTTATCTGGAGCTGTTATATTCTCTAAGATCGATTTGAGGTCTGGATATCATCAGTTGCATGTAAAAGAAGAAGATGTAGGAAAGACCGCTTTTCGTACTCGTTATAGTCATTTTGAATTCTTAGTGATGTCTTTTAGACTCACTAATGTGCTATCGATATTCATGGATCTAATGCAACGAGTTCTTAAACCATATTTAGAAAAATTTGTAATCGTCTTTATCAACAGTATCCTCATCTATTCTCGAACCTTAAGAGATCATGAAGAACATCTGAGATTAGTACTAAAAGCTTTGTGTGAGCATTAGGTGTATGCCAAGTTCTCCAAGTGTGAGTTTTGGCTTAAATCCATTTCCTTCTTGGGGCATATAATTGATGCCCAGGGTATTTGTGTAGATCAAAGAAAAGTAAGCGCTATTCAGGAATGGGTTCAGCCTAAGTCAGTAACAGCCATCAAAAGTTTATTGGGATTAGGATTAGTTGTATATTATAGGAAGTTTGTTAAGGGCGTTTCCCAGATCGCTTCGCCTTTGACTAAGTTAACCCAGAAAGCCGTCCCATTCATTTGGAGTTCTGAATGCAAGGAAGCATTTCAAATGTTGAAGGACGCACTCTCCACTGCTCCAGTTCTCATTCTGCCTAAGGATGGTTTGAACAATCAAGTGTACATTGATGCCTCTAGAACTGGTTTAGGTTGCGTATTAATGCAGGAGGGTAAGGTAATCGCTTACGCCTCTTGTCAATTGAAACCCCACGATAAGAATTATCCAGTACGTGACCTTGAACTAGCCGCAGTAATCTTTGCATTGAAAGTTTAGTGTCACTACTTATATGGAGTTCAGTGTTCAATTTTAACTGATCATCAAGGTTTAGTACATCTTCACTCAAAGTGAACTAAATTATTGTCAGAAGAGATAGTTAGAACTCATCTGTGATTATGATCTTGGTATCCAGTATCATCCAGGAAAGGCAAATGTAGTGGCCGATGCTCTTAGTCATCGTGCTACTTTATCTTTCATGATCGCCTCTAATTCTTTAGAACAAGAATTTTGTAAGCTAGGGATTTATCCAGCTAGTGGTGATATGCTAAGTTAACTTCTAGTAAATATCAATGTGGAACCTACCTTCCACAGAGATGTCTCTATCTCGCAAACCAAAGACGGTGATTTTTTGAAGTTCAAAGCAGATATAGAAGGTGACCGTCGTCAAGATTTGCAATTGCGCAATGGTGTAATTTATCAAGAAAATTGTCTATGGATTTTCAAGTCTATACACCATGAAGTGTTGATTGAAGGTCATAATTCTAGGTATCACATTCACTCAGGCAGTACTAAGATGTATTAGGATTTAAAATAATTATTTTGGTGGCCCAGTATAAAGAAAGATGTAGCCGATTTTGTGGTTAAGTGTCATTCCTGCAATTTAGTAAAAGCTGAGCACCAAATGCCTGGTGGTCTCTTGCATCCACTAGAAATTCCTGAGTGGAAATGGTTCGATATATCAATGGACTTTGTCATGGGATTGCCTAGTGCAAAGTCTGGCACCAATGCAATCTGGGTTATAGTAGATCGTTTGACTAAATCAGCGCACTTTCTTCCTATCCGTAAGACAGATTCTATTAAAAAGTTAGCAAGGCTCTATATCAAGGAAATTTTTAGGCTGTATGGTTTTCCTAAATCGATTGTATCCAACAGAGATATTAGATTTACTTCTAAGTTATAAATGATTAGTTTATAGCTGCCCCGTTCTTTGTAGCTTGTAGCACCTTTTAATGCTTTCATGTTTAAAACCTTTAAATGTGATATCTTAAATATTCAGTTCACTTAAATAGCCTAAAATGTACTTAGACAATTGTCTAACTATAACCTTTTTCTTTTGTTGGCTGGGGCCCTGGCATTTGTGATACCGACAAATGTCAGATTCGGGGTTGTTCGTCGGTGGATATGCAGGGGAGGAGCTAGTACAGGAGGAGGACCCTCCAGTTGCTGTTTAGTTAGCTTTTCTTTTTAGCTGTGAGATTTGAGTGATCTCTTTTGCATTTTAAATATTCAGTTTGTAATAATAATTAAATTCTGGATGTATTTACTTTTTGCACTTTGAACTGAGTAACTATTTATTTTACTTTTTCATACTATGTTGTGAATGTGGATGTTATATTATGTTGTTTTCTGCTTCCACTACTTTTATTGATGTATGTTCACAGTCCCAGGTGATAAGTCCTTAGCTTAAGGCGGGTTGGGTCATACTTGACACTACATGAGTTGTGGATTTGCCATAGCTGGAGCATCATATTCTTCATGTTTGTGCTAATATTAATATTAGCATGGCCACATAAGGTATGGGGCCCTACATCACCACTAGATAATTTGGGAGCAATGATCACAATGGCGAAGTCTATTTTTCAGCATGAGGTTTATTTAGACAAGCCAAATTTTAGGGTTTCTGGATTTTCCAGAAATTGGGATTCGATCCATTTAACTCCTGATTTGGAGTGGGTCTTAGAGGTTGACTCCTAATGGCTGGATTAACACTTAGGGTCAAGGTTAAGACTGAGATTAGTCCTAATTGATCAGGGTAACAATTTGGGTTATTATAGAAGGGGGGGTGAAGCGGAGAGCTCTGAGAAGCTTGCGATTAAACCTATTCAGGCCGACGGAACAAAGGAGCAAGTGTACCAAAATCAGCATTTTTCTGGTATCATATTATTCTTATTATATCATTTCTAATTACTTTCACTTCTCTATTTCTCATTTGCTTAGCTTTATATAAGAATGCCATGTATAGAAGAGTAAGTTTGATTGAATCATATTCTGAAGAATCTAAAGTTATATACTTATATTTTTCTCCAGAATTTCTTTGAATAATCTTTAATATTCTCATCACTGTGATTATTAATCTTTATATGAATTAGAATCATGAATTCAGTAATGCATTTATCGGCTAAACTCATTTTGAACCTCCACTACCTCATTTAACTTACCTTTATGAGCAGATTTAGGAACTTATATTTTGTCTCTAAGGAAGTTCTTAGGATTCGATTCGACTAATCAGGATTCAGATGCCCCTATAAGCATCTTATTTATTTGATCAAATTGCATTCATGTACCTCCTTTAGTGGATTTCGGTGATGCCCTAAAACCCTCCTCCATGTGATTCCTTCGTAATGAAGGTGACTCGATCTTTTGCATAGTTGAATCATCGGTCCATTCCAAAATAAATCCGTCTTACCTATAAAGACACATGGCATTTACTCTTTCCACTAATCCCTTTCAGTGTTGTAATAAGAAAAGGATTAGTTAAATGAGTTTAACTAATCTTAAAATTAGGATAAGATTTAAATGAATACATGTGAAGAAAATTTATTTCATTCATAATTTAAAAAATATCTACTTAAAGTGTAAGGTATTATATATCATTTCAATCACAAAATCGTATAGAATATTAATATGCCATTAAATTTCAAATTATGATAATTATTTTTAATTTTTCATTTTATTTTGATTAATAAAATAATTATCAATTTATTTCAAATTTTATTTACAACATAACTAGATGATTAGGAATCCAAATTTAATGTTTAAATAGTTCCTTTCACTCACAAAAATGTGAGGAACAATAATATTAAATTAAATTTAACATTTAAACCCTAATTTTCCTAATCACTTTTTAACCCTAATTAGGAGTCCCGAAAACCCTAGATTTCAAATGTTGTCCAAAATTGACCTACTTAGTGTCACTTTTCTCCTTGTGATATAAGGATTTCCATTGGACAACATTTAATTTCCTAGATAGCATGTGTTAGGTATTATAAAACCCTAGGATAGCTAACATGTCAAGCTTATTATCTCCCATGTCAAATAGGATTACTTATGTTTGAGCTTAGTTCTCATTTTTTAAGATATGTGAATCAATTACAATTTGCTTGATTCACCCTATCAATCCTAAGGTGGAAACCCTAGGATTAATTTAAACCAAAATTATAGTTGATCTCTAAAATATATTAGTTACACCCATTAAGAGTAGTTAGCCTTAATGTCTTTGTAATTGTAGATTATTGAATCAACTAGGACTAGCCTTTAGTGACTAGGTTAGAGCCTAGTTTATTCATCCTAATACTTAAAGCCTTCTCTTGAATATTTTAAGAGTTAGTAATAGGAATTCTTAATTTACTTAGAATAGTTTAAGAATCTTATTAAATTCCTTAAACTATAGCTATTAGGATACTTAGAACTTGTAGTTCTTAAATCCCATCTTTTACTTACTTTAAGCTTTGCATTTTATTATAATCTAGTTAGGTTAGTACTTGATTTGATAGATCATTCAAACTTCAACCTAGCTAGAGAGCTTCAGTGGATTAAACTTTCACTTCAGATTCTTTAAGTTTGATAATTTCTTAATCTCAATCCCTTCTTACTAGTCACCTAAGCCTTGACTTAATTATCATAATTACATCTTATAATTTAGGACTAAAATAGAACTAGCTTCTATTTGGATTGATTATACTTATAAACTATTTTGTCTTCTCATAACAATGAAATAAAACTATTATTTTCAAAATCCTAACTACTACAACTAATTATCATTAACCTGAGATCAATATCTCAAAGTCAATTGGGAGCTCAATTAGCTCCAATCATTAAGTAGATCATTAAAATTAGATAACTTAAGATACCACTTATTTGCAATTATTAAATTTTCCTTGAATGCTTGCTTAGCTTTGAGCCTTATTAATTTGAATCATTTATATAAGACATTGTGCATGAATAAAACTTTCACATTATAAACTATAGGGGTTTATATTGTTGGATAAGCCAAGGGTAGGCTAATAAGGAGTAATACGGAGACCTCACATTCTCAGAGGGTGAATGTGAGTGTTACTTATTTTGACCCCGCTTTCCTTTACTTGTTAAACAGATGTGTTTAACTCCTTGCTTCATTTTGTATTTGCCGGCATTATGAGTACTTTCTAGAACAACTTTAATCAATTAACATATGAGATCTTCTTCAATCTTATAGATTGTTAAGACTCATCATAGCTTTTAGCTATGTTACCTTCTATAGTTCTAGATTATGTGAATCTTAGACGAATAGTCTAAGATCTTCTTTCAATTTCTATACTATGCATTTTCTATGTTTTAGTACTGTACTTTACTTGTTTATAGTTTACTTAGATTATAATGAATGTTGTTAAAATTACATTTAAATGTTTCACTGTCTCTTTTCCTTACTTAGAATAAGTTCAGTTGAATATATACATGCTTTACTTCATATGCATTTTAATTTCTTTCTAGCCTATTTAGGATGCTTATACCCTTGTTTTATTTGTAGGCTAGGATGTATATTTATGTGAGCATTCTTACTCACATTGCCTTTTTATTTACTTTCATTTTCCCACACATTTACGCTTACCATCTTGCACTCTTGCATGTGCTTATGTTGTAACTAGTAGTGATATCCAATTAAATAATAATATGCTTAGCCCAATCTTAAAATGTACTTAGACTATTTAGTATAACCATATTTTCTATTTCTTGGCTTTGCTTTATCACATTTAAATGCCAAAATATGATAGATCAGGTGCATTTGGAGGCTAGTGGAGCTGGACCAAGTGCAAAAAGCTTACTGCTTCTGCTTAAAATATTATAAAATTATAACTTATAAAAATTTGCAAGTGAGCTTTCAATTTCCTTAATTTCATTTAAATTACTATTAGTTTGTAATAATTATGTCTTTTACTTTACATTTACTATGCTTGTGTTGGAGCTTAGCTTTATACTTAAATGCTTGGGAGGTGATGAATGGATGAATATGTATAATTGAATGTTAAATAAATCATTAATTGCATAATTATTTTGCATATTTCATTTGTATATAAAAAAGGAGTTTAGTTACATATTTACTTTGTATGTTAATTGGAATTAGTTATAAACTAAATTTGTAAATAGAATTGGAAAATAGTTACATATTTAAATTGAGAATTTCTCCTTATCCTCTTGTATGTATAAAGTGATAATTAAATTGTGCATACTCTAGAATATATAATTATTACATATGTGTTTTCTCACTTCAAATTATTAGAATTGTAAATAAGCAATCCCATATAATGGATTGACTTTACTTTAAAATTGGAAATAAGTAATCCCATGTAATGGATTGACTTTATATTAGAATTATAAATGAGCAAATCCTATGTAATGGATTGGCTTTATATACTAGAATTAGAACTAAACAATCCTATGTAATAGATTGAATTCATGTTAGTTTTAGGTTGTTATCTTTCAATTTAATCTTCCATTGGAATGGAAGACTTGTATATTTAAATTTGTAGGTGTACTCTTAGCTAAATATAGTAGAAGTCATGCTGAAATTTTTAAGAATTTAATGACTTAGAATATATTGGAAAATTATAGACTCATGTTTCGCATGTTAAATATTTAGAATTTTCTTATCTAGAATTACAAGAACTCACATCAATTGATTTTAAATTACATCCTCATATGTAGTTCATATAAAATATTTCATAAAATCTCTTCCATCTTAACTTAAGACCCTCTTCTAATTCCTTGGCCTAACATAGTATCTATTGATTTGGATTAGTTTTTTTCTAATCTAATATTAGATATTACGGTGACCTATCAATATTGAGTTTAGTGATTCTCAATATTGGGGTCATCGCAGTTTATATCAGAGCCAAGTTGAGAACTTCAAGTTAAGACAAATACATCCATTCATCCAAAAGTAAACAACACAATATAGTAAATACAAGTGAAAGACATATTAGGACAGTAAACTCATTTCCAATTAAATAAGTGATTTAAATTTCTAACTCAAATCTTAAATAAACTTTCAGATGGCAAACTCGAGAACTTAACTTAAAATTTATACCAAATTGTTCTTCCAGAATTGAGAGTATGATCATTGGTAAGGTTTGACATTTGGTCGTGTTTACCATGGAGTATCTACAAGGGGAGGAGATTTGTTGAACAAAATTTTGAGGTTTTGTGTGTTTCGAGGCGATCGTTTCCCTCAGTTAGCTAGGGAATGGCTCTCCCGTGTTACAACAGTATTTGAGGCCATAGAATACTCCAAACACATATGCCTCCAAATTTTGGATGAATGCCTTAGTGACTATGCCATGGATTGGTGGTGTCATGCTTTTGAAGTACTCATTCATGGGTGTAGGAGTCTTCATTGTGCCCCCACTTATGAAGACTATGAAAATATATTTTATGCAAAATTTTGTAACTAGTAGTATTAGTTTTCCTTTGCTTTAGCTTCTTTCCCTTTAGTAGCTTTGTAAATAGTTTCTATTTTAAATTATGCTTCTTTCCTTTTCCTCCATAATTATAATCTCTTAAAAGTTTCAATTTTAATGAGAATTTTTTTTATAATCTTCTTTAGTTTTTGAATTATATTTTCTTTTCTTTTCCTTAGAATGGATCCCAATTCCAATATCCATATTGAGCCCATAGTGGAGGAGCCTGCTTCCACTACAACTTCTGCCACTGACCAGATGCAAAATTTGCAGGAGCTAATGAAGGTTATGATAGAAGCACAAACTCATGCAGTTGAAAGTATGGCTTCATCCTGCAACCCTTCCCAACCTTCTCCTACTCCATCCCAAATTTATCCAACTCCTCCTCAGGCCTCTTCTCCAATTATTCTTGAACTCCCTATGTCTCAACAACTATCTTCTGGTCCTGTGGTGGATGCCTATCTTTTAACTTTTATTTGTCTGAACCCTCCGACCTTCAATGGTTCTGCTTCCCATTTTGAAGCCATTGACTAGCTAAAGGCCATCGAAAAGACCTTATCCAGCATAAAATGTCTGGAGAGTGAGTGCCTTAGTATTGCAACTTATCTATTCCATGGAGAAGCAGAATATTGGTGGGATAGTGAGTTGAAAACCCATTTTTCTGAGGTTCAGTTAGAAGACATCCCGTGGGATGAGTTCAAACAAGTGTTTCATGAGGAATTCATTCCTCCTTCTACTCAAACTATAATTGAAAATAACTTCATGCAACTTACCCAAGGAAGCCGTTTAGTACATGATTATGAAATGGAGTTCCACAAAGTTTCTCACTTTTCTCCTAGCATTATCCATACTGAAGTGGCTAGCTGCACTAGATTTATTTTCGGCCTTAAAGATTCTATTAAAAGTCATTTGATGTCTCAGCATCATGACAACTATCCCAAGCTTCACCATCAAGCCCAAATGGATTTGAACAGGCTCTCCCAACCCCAACCTTCCAGATCTGAACCCTTCAAAAGGAACCTTTCCCATGGTCCTAAAGCCTTCCAACTTACTCTTGGACAAAATTCAAATCAAAATCCTAACCAGAACCCCAGGAAAAATCAGCAAGGAAGACCTGGAGAAATATGTAACAGGCTCCATCCTTATGGGAAGTGCTACCACACCGGTGGTACATGTTACATTTGTGGCAGAACCAATCATTGTCATTGGGACTGTCATGCCAATAGGATCGTGGACAAGATAAAGATCAACTGCCAAGCTTCTGTGCACAATTCTGCTACTCTCAACTCCTAAGCACTAGCACTTGCATTGATGCCTCCTCCTGTTGGTGGAAGTGCTCAACACCAAAAAGGTGTACCACCATCTTCCTCCAAGCAAGGTCGCTTAAGCGGAAAGGATAAGGGAAAATTAGTTGCTCAACCTCCTACTGTACCAAGAGTCTACTCTTTGTCTTTTTCAGCTGCCCTAGATGATAATAGCATTGTTACCGATACATTCTAAGTTTAATTTCCTAATTTATGTCTTTTATTTTCTTCTGCATTTTTATTTTTAGCTTTTCTTGTTTTTGTTTTCATTAGTTATAATTAGAGTTTATTTTTCCTACTATAGGAACTCTAGTTATTAAGAATTAGTTCAATGACACTCTCTTTAACACTGGTGCTAGTCACTTTTTTATGTTAGTGAGTTGTGCCTCTTCCTTAAATCTTCAATACTTTAGCCTAGGCAATCCCTTAGTAGTTCAAATGCCATCTGGTGCTGAAATGCGTGCTAATGAGTTTTGTTTGGTAAACATCCCAATCGGTAACCAATTCTTCCAATCCAAACTTATAGTTATGTCCATTACAAACTTCGATATAATCTTAGGAATGGATTGGCTAAGTAAGTTTAATGCCATAATAGATTGCTTTCGTAAGCAAGTTTCACTTAAAGTTGGAAAGAAACCAAAAGTGTTTGTAGGAAAACTTAGCTTGACTGCATCCTTAATCAATGCAATTGAAGCCAAGCACCTAGTTAGTAAAGGTTGCTATGCAATCTTAGTAACTTTCATTGGCAAAGAAAAGCAAGTTAGTAGTCCAGAAGAGACTACCGTCATTAAAGAGTTCTTGGATGTGTTCCCTAAAGACTTGCCTAGACTACCTCCTCTGCACGAGGTGGGGTTTTCTATTGAACTTGTTTAACATCCCTAGGTTGTTACCCTACTAAGCTATAGCCAAATTAATCATTTGTTTTAATATCATTGCTTTTAGAACATCAAATTGAGCCTAACTTGAATATTTGAAATCAATTGGACTTCTTTAAGTCAAGATGGCATTTTGATCAAGTCTAGATGCCTTAATTTTAATCTAAAATATTTTGATCTCAAAATTAAAATCTAATTACATTTTTGAATTCCTCACCTCCAAATTAGCTAGGGGTGAAAGTTTGGTTCAATTTGGAGATCATTTAGGCCATAATTCAATTTAAATTAAAATGGTCTAATTGCATTTTAGGGTTTCCAACAATTCAATTTTGCAAATATACCCTCATACTTGATTAAATGGTCGGGATCTGCTGTGCGGACCGCGAGCGATTCGCTGCGGAGCCTGGGTCATGCGACAGCGGAGTCCCGTAGATCTAATCATTGTGTCTTCCTAATCGATGGCAAGGATTAGATCCAACAGGATCACGGATCAGCCATTGGATCTGCCCGACCGATCCTACTCCCCGGATCACTCCCGCGATCGAAAATTAGGATCCGAGCAATCCGAGCCATTTTGCCATTTGATCGATCAATCAGACGACATCCGAAGGTCCCGACACTGTGGACCTTCATCCCCACTCCCTCATGCGCCCGACCGAAGATCCTCCTAGTACTGCCAGCTGCCTGGCTTGTCGCCCACTCGCGCCCCCAGCTCGGCCATGAGCTGAGCTCTCACGCCTCCCCATCCCGAGCTAATGGCTCTGGAACCTTTCCCATTCCCTGCTGAGGCTATAAATAGCCTCAGTATTGCTCCATTTGATCCCTGCTGATAAATTGAAGTCAAGTGCCACCACTATCATTGCCATTGGTCCTAGCTTGCATAGGCGATCCTAGAAGCTCTCGAATCGCTAATAGTAGGCTTTCCTAGAGTTCAGGATCCTTTGCAGCATTTGGAAGCTCAGCTAAGCCAGCCAAACCCTCAGTCGATCATCCCGAGCTCAACCATCAAACCAGGTATCCCCTCTTGCTCGGTCTGAGCCAATTGGGCTCAGACTTCCCTCCACTTGACTCGAATCACTACATATTGTCATTTCAAACTCATTGCTATTATGGTTGAGCCCTGAGTGAGCCCCGATCGATCGAATCTATAAATCAGGCTAAGTCCTTAAGGAACGCCTCGGGAGAGTAAGGTCCCGGCGTTCAAGACCTCCTTAGGCCCTCAGACCAGGGGGCCTGGATCCATCTCACCTCACTGAAGGTGTAGGGATTGATCTCTGGGTATGGCGTGGCCTCTGTGGGGAGAATTATCTCCTCACAGTAGCTCCTTAAAGAGGTTCTCGGGTGAGTGTGGTCCGGCCGATCCAGACCACCTCACTTGGGGCTTCGGGTCTCTACCGGTGCGTCTGGTCATGGTGATGGGGTGGCGATCTTCAGTCGCGCCTACCATGGCCTGGTTGTGTTGGAATTAACCGATTAGGTTTTCCCTAATTGGGTCCTTCCGTCGGGACGAAAGATCGGGGATGAAGCACTGTGGGGGCTGGGTCAGCCCATGACCCGCACGGTGCGACAGTCCCGGGCCTTCGGGCCGAGTCGACCTGCGCCTTTATTTTCAGGCCGAACCCATTTTAAATAAAAATCTGATTAATTATAATTATTTTCCTTAAGAAAAATAATTCAATTAATCAAATCACAGGAAAATTTAATTGGAAAAATACAAAATGTATTAATGAAATAACATATAATCCAATGGTCCAAACCCATGATATTATATACCAAATTAATCAGAAAATCATCAGGAATCTGAATATAAAATAATATTAAGCATCTAATGGTTAGATTTTCCATCTTTGCCTAATTAATGCAAATCTTGATTAGGATGGATTAGCAATTATACCTAACCAAATTGTATGTTTAGGCTGCCATTAGTTTTCTTTTGATTAGTAGAATAAATGTGCTAAGTAGTTTATTTTTCTGATCTCTGTATTTTAAATTATGCCCTAATCTTGTTAAATCATGATTAATAAAAGTTAGGGTTTTTAATCACTGGATCTTAGCAAACTTAGTCTCTGATTAATTGTATGGTAAATTAGAACTGGTGTGCCAAACTTCATAAAATTCTAATGGTTGGATTTGTTTTTATGTGCTAATCTCTTTGGATTGATTTAGGGTTTGATTAGTACTAATTACTTTCTATTTCTGAAATTTTTCTATTTATATAATTCATAACAGTAAGTTAGATGTATTGGAATCATTTATGCAAATTTATGATGTATAAATTGAACAAATCTAAAATTGAGAACTTAAACCTCTTAATTAATCCTAAGAAGTCTTAAGACTTTGATCAAGCTATTAAGACTTGATCTAGGTTTGAGATCGCAACCAATAATACATCCCTTATCTATTGATTTAACATTTGATATATAAATGAACCCTTAATTCTTAATTAGACATGAGTAGGGATTAAACCCTAACATGCTTAATTAAGATCCAAACTCTTAAACCTTAATTAAATTGACTTGATTATAAGAAAATGAAATCATCATTATTTCAATAATGCATCTGATTTGATATTGATCTTAACCATTTGGATTAGACATATTAAGGTTAATAATAAAGCTATGAGATTACTTAATCTGAATCTAAACTTTAGATCCTTGATTTCCTCCAAAATAAGACTATCAACATAAGAAGATTAATAGAATCATATTGAATTAATAAGTGATCTAACTCTTATAACATCCTTGATTTAAATCCCATAATCTTAGAATAATTTGTGATCAGATGACTTAATCATCTGATCTAATCACTCTAAATCTAATGATAAGTAAAACCTAAAGTATTAGCATTAGAATTAAGAATGTGAGATCTTAAGCATATCATCATAAGATCCTCTCTGAAATATTTTAAATACCTAAATCTAAATATACATTGAGGTAGGAGAATTTTATATAACTCATTGAGGTAGAAACCTAGATGATCCCTTAACCTTAGAAGTTGACCTTAACCCCTCATGGTAGGAATCACCAAAGATACTAGAAGTTATACCTCTCATTGTGGTAGAATCTACTTTTAGTGATCGTCGATCAGCTTTCTTGGAGCCTTGTATAGGACTTACCCATCTAGTATAGAAATTAATAGTTTTGACAAATCCTTGTTGATTAAATAGAGTTGTCTGAACCTAGATTATTGGTTGGGTATAGTATGGTATATCTATAGTACTAGATTATTTCAGTAGTATTCGGGAATGGTTGAGGCACTCTAAGTGAGATTTATCTTTGGGCTATCCTGCGGGTTTAGGCGAAAACAATCTTGCTCAGAGTAAATCAATTGATCCTAAGAGTGTTAAGAACGGTACTCATTCTTTAGTTTGATTGAATTACAAATTGCCAACGGGCGATGCCTCCTAGCATAGACTGCTTCAATAGGCATGGCTCAAACAAGCTAAGTAATTAGACACCCTCTTTAGAATGCTGAGTGTGCTTGTGAATTGGGTATTTTAATAGGTTAGCTTGAGATACAAGTCACCATCGGGTGATGCCTCCTATCGAAGATCGCTTCGTTAAGGTGGCTTAATCAAACTAAGAGTTAGAAACTACCTTTCTTGGAAGTATGCTATATATATGTGTATACCATATCCCCATCTAATGATTTATAATTGAATTCTCAACTTTAACCAATCATCGTTCTAGAAGCTTGGAGTCAGAATCCTTTTAGCAGGATTTTGCACAATGGTGACTTTGAATTCAATATCGGTATTTCAATGCATTTATGGATTTCTGGATTTTATTCAAGTAGTATAGAAGCATGAACATGAACATGAGCATGAGCATGATGAATAATTTCAATGGTGATGTAAAAGTATTAGTGATGATTTATGAGTTACTGAATGTTACATACATTGACTGGAGAATTTCAGGATGCATCGGCATCACAGTAAACTGTATTCTCAACTGGATGTATGTGTACATTGGATCGTATGACTCATAGCCTTTTAGTGATAGTTCTGTTATATATCGTGGCATACCGTATTGTGGCATATTTGGGTGCATCATTCCATTGACATATAGTACGACATTGGACATTTTTCACATTTATTTCTGAGCATTTGATATTTTTGTTTACTTTCAGTATTCATTTTCGATGCAGTTTTACTTTGCTTAGTCTTTACAATATCAGTTACATAGTGCCCTTACTATTATTTTCTACAGACATGCTTACTTTACTATCTATTGCATTTACTTTAGAACTGCTTAGTTAGTTGTATTGTGTTAGACTTCTTATCTAGCACGGGGTACTTTTGGGATCCGGCAATTTGCTAGATCCCGAGCAGCTTGTGGATACAGGGCAGGAGGACTTACAAGAGATCCAGGAGGAGTACGTGGAGCCTTAGTGGATCTGTCCTCCACCTTTTATCTACTGCTTTATTTCAGTACTTCAGATAGACTTTGCTGGTCATCTCTTAAATCAGTTTGTAATAATTATGGATATATTTTACTTTTCTTTTCTGAGACAAATATTTATTACTACTCTATGATGAATGTATTCTGGATGTTTTGCTTTAGATTTTGCACTCTGTTATACTACTATAGTATTATGATGTGATCAGCATACTGGAAATACTGATATCTTGATAACGTATAATGGATTCATATTTACCTCTTAAAATACAATGTACGCATTAGTCTAATACTTAAGATAAGTGTTTTACTCTTATCTTAATTATTGACTTTCAACCCTACTCTTAGGTTCGAGTCAGTAGCCTTTAGTGTAGCTCAGTCCTTAGCCCATCCGGGAAAGTGAGTTACGCTCATTTTTCCCGAGTGGCACACCGCTCCGCCGCCGATCTGAATACAATTGTAACCTTTACGCGTGGTGATGGGGTGGGGCTCCACAACTTGTCCCTGAGACTCAACCTAAATTTAAGGCTCTATTTAGAATGGCTTCAAAAGAACTGCAATAGTTTAGAGAGCAATTGCAAGAGGTGCTAGAGAAAGGATTCGTTCGCCCTAGTATGTTACCTGAGGTAACTCATGTCCTTTTCATCAAGAAGAAGGATGTTTCAATGCAGATGTGTATAGACTACCGTGAGCTTAATAAAGTGACTGTGAAGATTAAGTCCCCTCTCTCTAGGATCGATGATTTGTTTGATCAACTCACCGGGGCAAAGATCTTCTCCAAGATTGATTTAAGATCAGGTTACTACCAGATTCGAGTCAAGGATGAAGATTTTTCCAAGACTGCATTCAGGACCCATTATGGGCATTTTTAGTTTCTAATCATATCTTTTGGACTGACAAATGCTCCTTCCATCTTCATGAACCTGATGTAACGTATACTTAAGCCGAATCTCGATGAGATTGTCATCATTTTCATCGACGACATCCTAATCTTCTCAAACTCAGCTGCGGAGCATGAATAGCATCTGTGTACCGTTCTAGAATTGTTAAGAGAGAATAAGCTTTTCGCTAAGTTTTCTAAGTGTGAGTTTTCGCTCAAGTCTGTGGCATTTCTGGGTCATGTGATTCATGCTGAAGGCATTAGAGTAGATCAAAAGAAAATCCAAGCTGTTCAATAGTGGGTCCAACCTAAATCTGTAATAGGTCACAGTTTCTTAGGAATTGCTAGTTATTACAGAAGGTTTATTCCTGGATTCTCTTTAATTGCTTCATCGTTAACTCAGTTAACTAGAAAAGATGTTCTGTTTATCTGGAACACAGCCTATGAAGAATATTTTCAAAAGTTGAGATATATATTGACTTCTTCTCCTATTCTAGTACTACCTAGTGAGGGTAAATATTTTGATATTTATAATAATGCCTCTAAGGTAGGACTTGGTTGTGTTCTGATGCAAGATCATCATGTTATAGCCTATCCCTCTAGACAACTTAAACTTAATGAGAAGAATTATCCTATGCATGATCTTGAACTTGCAGGGGTAGTTTTTGTTCTTAAGATCTGGAGACACTACCTGTATGGAGTTAAGTGTGAGTTGTTTACTGATCACCAAAGTTTAAAGTACATCATCACTTAGAAGGAACTTAACTATCGTCAGCATAGGTGGCTAGAGTTACTTTGTGACTATGATTTAGAAATCCAGTACATCATCACTCTACTATTTGCTATTTAGTCAGATGATTCTCTAAGGTCCAAGATTATTAAAGCTCAGAAGGAAGATTCGAGTTATTCTGCATTAGTTTCTAAAATGGTTAGTGGCAAGAGATCCGAGTTATGTCTTGATGCTGAAGGAGTGAATTTTCAGAAGACTAGATTAGGGATTTCTATGAGCCTGCAGTTGCAAATACTGTCAGAATCCCATAACTCTGATTACACTATTCATCCTGGAAGCAGTAAGATGTATCAAGATCTCAAGCAATCATTTTGGTGGTTCGGCATGAAGCGGGATATAGCCATTTTCATTTCCAAGTGCCATATTTAGAATTTTTCTATCTAGAATTATAAGTACTCATGTGAATTGCTTTTATATTACATACTCATATGTACTTCATATAAAATATTTCATAAAAGCTCTTCCATCTTAACTTAAGACTCTCTTCTAATTCCTTGGCCTAACACAGTATCTTATGATTTGGATTAGTTTTCTTCTAATCTAATATTAGATATTGTGGTGTCGTATCAATATTAAGTTTAGTGATTCTCAATATTAGGGTTGTCACTGTCCCACACACCCGAGTTACCCCTCCATTGTGCAGGAGGTTTATGCCAATGCCATCAATGTGGTAGGGCATAAAACTATTGTGTGGGGTAAGGGAGTGGAATTTGGGAGCAGGGAAATTGAAAGATTTTATTTGTTAAGAGAGGTAGATGACTGTTCCTACCTCCAACTCATAAGCCCCCAATATGACCTAGCGACAATTGCAAGTGGGATCATCGGCACTGATGCGGGATGGAGAGGTAACCTGGCAAACATTCCTCGAGCACTCCTAATGTAGTCAAGTAATGCTTGGTACGTATTCATCTCCAGCTTTGTCATGCCCTCTGAACATCTCAGCGAGGTGACTCGGTCATGGGCACTGCTCCTTTGTGCATTACAACGGGCTGGAGATATTCACATCTCAAGCATTATAGTAGAGCAGCTCTGGAACTCCCTAGCCGGGCCTTACACTGCTCTTGCTTTTGGGTCACTTATCTCAGGTATGCGTGAGGATCAAGGGGTTAAGATCCTCTCTTCCAATGTCACGATCCCACTCCGTGCTCCTCTAGAACTAACAAATTTGAGCGCCTGCACCCACGAGGGGGTGCGAGCCAAGAAGAGGAGGGCAGAGGAAGGTGAAGCTTCAACTTCTGCTGGCCAGACTATGGTGGACAAAATGATGTCGTATATGTACATGTATCAACAGGATATGGAAATCTTTTTAGCATACGACATGCACTTTATAATAAGTGAAGATGCTCAGCACAGTGAATTCCAAATGGAATTCCACAATGCTCTTGGAACAATATTCCAAGAGTGGAGCTTACGTTAAGGACCGAACGAGTCTAGGCTGCCATGCCCCCCTACTGGAGAACCCATCTCGGACAATGATTGGCCAGCAAACTACATTTATTAGAATGTGGATGAGTAAGAGGATAATGAGCAAGATGATTAAGAAGGTTGTACTATTTTTCTGTTTTTCTATTTTAGTCTTTTAGTTTTCAATTTTTTTTTTTTTCAGTAGCTATAATCTTATTTTTAATTAAATAAATTTCAGATCTTTGGCACCCTCATTATTATTGTGATTGAGTTTAAAAGTTAAATTTTCTGAACATTATTACTTCATGGATTTAATAATAAATTCAAATGTGCAATATTAAAGACACTAGTATGCTTGAACTCAAGGTGATAAATCAACATTATAATCCTGCAACTCCTAATTAAGTAAAGGGCTCTAGTGAGATTCAGTTTTCAACAAATTAAAATGAATAGGTGCTTAGGTTTAAGTATGGGGGTGAGGAAATATATGGAATTAAAACCAGCAAATGGTAAGGAGTGAGTGAATAATTGAGTGTGCTAGGCTTATATAAGACTTAATGACCACAAGGAACTAATTCAGGGATGAAGATAAATATATCTCCCTTGAGCTGAATTTTCAAAAAGAGAAAAATAGTGATGATGAAAAATATCTTTTCCAAGGTAAAAAATTTAGAATTTAGGATGAAGAAAAATATCTCTCCTAAAATATAAATGTTCCTTCTGAATCATAAGAAGGAACACACATGGCACAACACTCTTATCACTCACCAAATGCCTAGCTAAGGATTGAAATTCCTAAGGTGATTACCCCCCCCCCCCCCCCACCATAATGAAGACATAAGCATGAACATTTAAGATTGGACCTAAACTGTAACTAGAAGTTTGAGCTTGATTGAGAAGGGTAGTAGAGGTTGGAAATTAAAAATCACCTTAACTTAGGGCAGTATTCAGTGACTAAAATATTTCACAGTGACATCCCACATTGAATCCATTAACTAAAATTCAGAAAATCATTTGTGAGCTTACACGAGGACAAGCAGGAATTTAAGTGTGGGGTGCGGTATGATATATCCAAAATCATAGCAAAATAACATGGTGTGAATAATACGACTACCTCGTATAGTGAAATAACTCTGACTATTTGCACATGAGAGTCCAAAGATAGCTCTTCAAAGTTTCAACTTATTCTTGTGGAGAGTAGGATACATCTTACGGCTTGCTACTACAAGAGGACCAAAAAGCCTCAATCTGTATGGGAAAGTTTGGAAAAAAAAGGTACAAAAATCAAGTTGATATGAATAGGTCTAAGGTTATGAGAAGTACATATTTAGTTTGATGTATTGTATTATATCCATTTTATGATATACGAAAAAATTTAATTAATGTAATATTGAAACATTATGTAGCTTAAGTATATTATAAACGACAACTTCTCGTTTTTTTTTTTAATTAAAATTTGTTGTTGCTTGGTTTTTGATAAAAAATGTATTATTTACATGATATTACATTATTGTATTACTAAATACTATGATTATGGTACAGATTAAGTTGCAACCATTATTTAATTTCATTGTTTTTTTGAACACTCTATGGGTTAGTTTTACTTATTGTAGCAATATAGCTACACATATGGTTATTATTGTGAATCAATTCATTGTTCATCAAATTTCAGCTAATAAAATCACTATCGTTTTACTTTCATGTGATGTGTTATTACTGAGATTATTAACAACTAGGAAATACCAAATAATATTGCTCTGAATGTTTGTTAATAAATATTTCTTTGTCTATGTTTTGAAGCTCTTAAGAAAAAATTTTCTTATAAATTTAAAGGTTATGTGTAACAACCCAAGGTTGTTATCCAGCTTAACTTTAGCTTAATTGCATCTTAATTATCATTCTATTAAGTTCATCTAGTCATTAGAACTAAATCCTAAAAATTTGGAGCAATTCGGAGCTTAATCAAATAATTGGGATATTATTATATATTTAATTAGAAAATTGAGGTATTTAAATTGACCTCGAAATCAAAATTCGACTTCGTCGTTGCGATCGTCACCCCCAAACTAGCTATGGGTGATGTTGGATGCGTTTGGAAGTTATCGGATTTTTGCGAATATTTTAATATACTTAAATGCACCGAAAAATAGAATAATTAAATAATCATCATAATCAAAATCTGACTTTGCCACTGAATTCCTCACCCCCATATTAGCTAGGGGTGAATTTTAGGATTTTTCGGAGCACGTTTATTTAATCTAAATATATAATAAATTAAAAATTAATAAGAAATAATTAATTATTTCTTTATTTACATCTTTATATTTTCTTATTTTCCTTCTTATTTTCTTTTTCTGACTGGCTATATCCTCCTATTCGGTGCCCCATACCTGTGCACACAAGGAGCCTTCTTCCCCTCCCCTTCTCCATTTTTCTTTCCATAGCCCATGCCCTATCCCTCCTCGCATTCTCCTTAAATAAAGAGCTCAGCCCCTCCTCTTCTTTCTTTCTTTACCCTCAAGCTGAAGCTTCTCCTCTTTCCTCTATTACTAAGCTTGGTGCTAAAGAAGAAGCTCCCTTCCTCCAAGTTCCTGAAGAAGAAATAGAGTTCTATTCTTCTTCCTAATCAAAGGTACCCTTTTGCTTACTCTTCCTTATGCTCTCTTCATAATTTATCAAAATATTATGAATGCCATTTCAAGTAGCAGTAGTATGGATTCTAAGTAAATCGTCAAGCCTCAATCGGACTGAATGAATCCGATCGAAGATCCATTTTCTCCTTTTTAAAAATGCAATCAAAGCTGTGAAATTTAAATGTGAAAATTTATCCTTTATAGCATGTGCTAAAATCCCTTATGTGTTTTCTTAAATATTTTGTGCCAAATGTTAAGGTTAGAATCTTTGATTGCTTGTATGACCAAGTAGATCTTAATAATCAAATTGCATGGAGCATAATTGATTTAAATTTGTAATCAAGTACTAATCCCTTTTGTGTTTGATTTGAGATTTGATTAGCCTTAATTATGTTGGTAAAATATAAAACATAAGATACCTAAAGAAGAATGACACTTGTAATGACAACAACAAACCAAAGTCCAAAGACTTTGAGGATCGGGGTGCGTTGATGGTTACCGAGCTAGCTTAGAAATCATAAAATCATAGCAAAAAAATTATAGCACATACAAATTATCCAAACACAAGCATATACGTGGAAAACCCAAATATTGGGAAAGACAACGGAGCCACTCCAATGAGAAAATCCACTATGAAAAGTCTTCAAGGTTTATAGAGTTACAAGAGCTAAAACACCTCAGCATACACAGCTATAGGTCTACTCTTAGAATGAAGAAGGAAAGAAGCTGCTACCTCATGAAGTTTCTTTTTCAAACAGCAAGCCTTCTCTTGCTCAGCAGCTCCCTAGGATTTAGCTTAGGGTTCTTCTCCTCTATAGCCTCCAAGCCTCCAAAACTAATTGCAAAAGCATTAGATTTCCCTCCACTACCTAGGCTTAAGTAGCTAGCTCCATTTTGAACCCAAAATGTTCAAAATCCCCTCAAAATTCTTCTAATCGAGACCTAAAATGAAGCAGAGCTCCGTTGACCGCTAGAGTGCGCTGTAGCAGTTGACTTTCAAAATTGCATCCGCTATAGCATGTTGTAGCATGCTGTAGCACCCGCGTTTTAAAATAGCGCCTGCTGGAGAGCACTGTGGTGCGCTGCAGTGCGCGGTAGCACCCGTGTTTGATTATGCTGTGGCACACTGTAGCGCCCGCTTCTCGAATGCTGACTGCTGAGGCACGCCGTGGCGCCTCAGCTTTGGGGTTGGTTCTACTGTACTGCGCTATGTCATGCTGCAGTGCCTGTGTTATTTTGGATGGTGAAGTCTCCACAATACAATAATCTCCCACATGGAGACTTCCCGAAAACCTTCCTTAGCTTCCTCCATTGAACCTTCACTGTCTTCTTTTGTGTCTATCAAGGATTATGGTGTGGCTCACCACTGCTCTCCCTTCACATACCAAGGCCAATTGAAACTGCACATAGCTTCAGTTTATCCACTATTACTGCTTTAGTAAGCATGTTGACTGGATTCCTAGAAGTATGGATCTTCACTAATCCAAGCTACCCTTCTTCCAACAATGTTCGGATGAAATAGTACGGAGTTGATTGTGCTTTGTTCTGGAATGAAAAGTGGCATTCTTAGCTAAGTAAATGGCACTCATACTGTTACTGTAGAGCTTCACATCCTTCTACTCCTTGCCTAATTCAGCCATGAATCCCTTCAACCAAATCATCTCCTTACATATCTTCGTGATGACAGCATACTCTACTTTCATTATAGATAGCAATACAATGTTTTGTAGCTTAGAGATCTAGCTCACTGCTACACTATCCAATGTATAGACATATCCTGTAGTACTTCTCCTGCTATCAACATCGCCTGTAATATCTGAGTCTACATATCCCTGCAAAATGATATTAGATCTTCCAAAGTATAGAGCTTTGTCCGCCGTACCTTTCAGATACCTTAGGATCCCCTTGACTGCACCACAATGGTTCTTTCTTAGGTTTCCCATGAATCTGCTGACCACTCCCACTGTATGGACAATGTCTAGTCTCATGCAGATTATCACGTACATTAAGCTCCCAACTGCTGAAGCATAAGGAACCTTCATCATATGTTCCTTCTCATCTTTAGATTTCAGCATTGGTACTTTTGATAAGCTGAAGTGACTTCCTAGGGGAGTGCCCATTGGCTTCACTTCATTCATGTTGAATCATTTCAGCACCTTTTCAACATAATCCTTCTACGATAGCTTCAGAATTCTAGCACTTCTTTCCCTATGGATTCTCATTCCAAGAATCTTTTTGGCTGGCCCCAAGTCCTTCATGTCAAATTCCCTTGAGATATGTTCTTTTAGTATCTTTATCTCCTCGATGTCCGATCATGCGATCAACATATCATCTACATACAGTAATAGAATGATAAAAGAGGACTTACACTCCTTTGTGTAATAGCAATGATCTGCCTGGCATCTTTTGTACCTAGATTCTATCATGAACCTGTCAAACTTTATGTACCTTTGCCTTGGTGCCTGCTTTAAGCCATAGAGGCTTTTCTTGAGCTTGCACACTAGCTCAAAATTCTCTTTCCCTTGAGCCTTGTACCCTTCAGGCTGCTACATATAAAGTTCTTATTCTTGTTCTCCGTGAAGGAATGTAATTTTAACATTCATTTGCTCTAGATACAAATCTTCAACTGCAACTAAATTCAATAGAACCCTTATGGTTGTCATCTTCACAACTAGGGCAAAGGTCTCACTGTAGTTGACCCCATGCC
This sequence comes from Gastrodia elata, assembly GCA_016760335.1. Lineage (NCBI taxonomy): Eukaryota > Viridiplantae > Streptophyta > Magnoliopsida > Asparagales > Orchidaceae > Gastrodia > Gastrodia elata. Next base: position 228,439 of record CM028679.1, read on the forward strand.
TTTGCTGGAAACCTTTGACTACAAGCCTCACCTTGTAGCACTTGCTTCCATTCATCTCTTCCTTCATTCGGTAAACCCACTTATTTTGAAGAGATTTCTTCCCAGCACGTAAGGGTGCCAACTCCCATGTCCCATTTAATATATGTGATGCCATTTCATCATTCATGGCAGCCTCAAACTTGCTTGAATCTTTAACTTGAAGTGCCTCTTCCAAGCTTTCTGGTTCACCACTATCAGTTAATAACAAGTATAACAGAGAAGGAGAGTACCTCGGTGGCAGTCTAGATTCCCTTGTGGATGTTCTTAACATGGGTGTTTGCGATTCAACATTGACACCCTCTTGAGCTTCTCCAACATCTGGCTCAGCACTGTAATCAATCTCTATGTGTCAGGGTTCTCCATATGAAGCATCCCTGGAGTTAGTCTTGACTCCCATATAATCCTTATACATCTCACTTTCATTGAAAGTGACATCCCTGCTCTGATGACTTTTTGGTTCTGATTATCTCAGAATCTGTATCAAAACTTGCCCACGCCATATCCAACAAATGTGCACTTGATCGCCTTTGCATCAAGTTTGCTCCTGGATCCTGCATCAATGTGCACATAGGATGAGCAGCCAAATACCTTGAGGTGGTTCAGCTTCACCTTCTTTCCACTCCAAGCTTCTTCAGGGATTCCTTCATTCAAGGGTACGGAAGGTCCCCTATTGATTATGTATACAGCCATATTGATGGCTTTAGCCCATAACTATGTTGGGAGACCTGCATGCAATCTTATGCTCCTGGCTCTCTCTGTGCTTGTACGGTTCATCATTTCTACAACACTATTTTGCTGCGATGTTCTAGGGACTGTAAACTCCCACTTGATTCCTCACAAGGCACATAACTCCTTGAACTCCTTATCACAGTACTTGCTACTATTGTCAGACCTTAAGCATTTCAGCTTCAATCCAGTCTCATTCTCCACCAAAGCTAGCCACTTTCAAAATACATCAAATACATCAGATTTATGTTTGAGAAAGTAAACCCATACCTTTCTTGTATGATCATCAATGAAGGTGATAAAGTATATTGATCCACCTATAGAAGTTGTAGGAGCTAGCCCCCCATGCATCTGTATGTATCAACTCCAATTTCTTGCTTTTGAGCTCCCTTCCAACTTTGGAGAAAGAAACTTTCTTCAATTTGCCTAGCATGTAATCTTAATAGAAATTCAAGTCAACTGACTTCAGCCCTTGGAGCTTCCCTTTTGACTTTAGAGATTTCAGTCCCCTCTCACTCATATGGCCAATCCTCCGGTGCTATAGATCTGCATATATCTCCTCTGCAGCTGCAATAGTATCAGACACTTTATTGATCAAGTAAAGTGTACCTTCCATACTACCCCATGCAATAATTAGTGCACGCTTGGTGACCTTCCATGAGTCTCCTGTGAAGCAAGTGTTGTAGCCTTCTCTGGCTAACTGGCTCATTGAGATCAAATTTTTTCTTAGATATGGCACATGTCTAACATCCTTAATCTTCCAAACACTGCTGCTTGGAAGCTTTACATCTACATCACTGCTACCGATGATATCACATGTCTTATCACCTCCAAGATATACTTTCCCCAAGTCACCCTTATTGTAGTTCTTGAAGGCACTCCTCGACGAAGTTGCATGAAAAGAGGCGCCTGAGTCCACAACCTAGGACTCCATGTTAATAAGTGAGAGGATCAAAGCATCCTGATCTTTCTCAGCTGAAACATTTACAGTGGGGCTCAACATCTTACCACCACCACTTGGCTTCTTTAGAGTAGGGTAGTCCTTCTTGAAGTGACATGCCTTCCCACAATTCCAGCAATCCATCTTTGCTTTTCTAGGTCTTGATTTACCTCATCGAGACATATACCTATTCCTAGTATGTCTCCTCTTAGTATGTCTTCCTCTGCTCTCAGCATTCAATGCTGAGGTAGAAGCCTCTCCATGAGATTTCTTCCGCACCTTCTCATTCAGCACTAGCCCAATGATGTCGTTGAACTTCAATGATGCATCTCCAGATGAATTGCTGATGGTTGTAACAAGCCCATCCCAACTGTCCGGCAACAAAGAGAGGAACAACAGGGCTCGGACCTCATCATAAAAACTGATGCCAACTGAGCTCAGCTGGCTCGTCATAATGTTGAACCCATTGAGGTGTTCAGTCACTGAATACCTATCCATCATCTTCATATTAAATAGTCTCTTCATTAGGAAAACCTTATTCAAAGCAGACAGCTTCTCATATATTCTCATCAGGGCATTCATGAGATCTACAGTAGTTTTCTCTTTTAACAATATTAAAAGCAACAGAAGAAGTCAGTGATAAATGAATCAAACCCAAAGCAGCTCTTTCAAGAACCTCCCTTTCTTCATCAGTCATAGTTCCAGGTTTCTTATCGGTTCCTTTCAATGTAAGATACAACTTCTTCTGGTAGAGCAAATCCTCCATTTGTATTTTCTAGAACACAGAGTTTATCCCACTGAACATCTCAATCTTGTGTCTCATTTCTTTAGCCATAGCTCCCACTCATACAAGCAAACCCTCCTTAATAACAAGATAAAGAATGTATCTCTCTGATACCACTTGTACCTAAAGCAAAATAGCACTTGTAATGGCAACAACAAACCCTAGTCTAAAGACTTTTAGGATCGGGGTGCGTTGACGGTTACTGAGCTAACTTAGAAATCATAAAATCACAGCACATACAAATCATCCAAACACAAGCATACACATGGAAAACCCAAAGATTAGGAAAAACCATGGAGCCACACTAATGAGAAAATCCATTATGAAAAGACTTCAAGGTTTATAGAGTTACAAGAGCTAAAACACCTCAGTATATACACCTATAGCTCTACTCTTAAAACGGAGAAGGGAAGAAGCTGCTACCTCCTGAAGTTTCTTCTTCAAACAGTAAGCCTTCTCTTGCTCAGTAGCTCCCTAGGGTTTAGCTTAGGGTTCTTCTCCTCCACAGCCTCCAAGCCTATAAAACTGATTGCAAAAGCATTAGGTTTCCCTCCACTACTTAGGCTTAAGTAGCCAGCTCCATTTTGAACCCAAATAGTCCAAAATACTCCTCAGATTTCTTCAAATCAAGATCTAAAATGAAGCAGAACTTTGTCGGCCTCTACAACACGCTGTAGCTGTCAACTTTTAGAATTGCATCCGCTATAGTGCACTGTAGCGCTCGTATTTCAAACTTACATTTGCTGGAGCGCGTTGTAGCTCGTGGTAGCACCCGCATTTGATTCCACTGTGGCCCACTATAGCGCCCTCTTCTCAAATGCTGATGGGTGAGGCATGCCGTGGCGCCTTAACTTTGGGGTTGGTTCGGCTGTAGTGCGCTATGGCGCGATGTAGTGCCTGTGTTGTTTTGGATGGTGAAGTCTCCACAACACAACAAATTACACGTCATTCTAATCGATGTAATGTTTATGCATGATTAGGACACCTTTATTTAATTAAATTGATATTAAATTATAATTGAACATAAGAATCTTAAGAATTTGATTAAATAAATGATACTTAATCTAAATCTAAAAGTTTCCATCAATAATACACCAGTAATACATTGATTTGTCAATGATCTATAAATTAACCATTGGTCTTAATTTTAGTAAGGCTAAGAGTTAAACCCTAAGTTGTCTTGATTAAGATCTAAACTGTAATCACTTTAATCAACTTTGATTGAAAGATAATTCAACTTGCATAATTCTAATAATACATCTGATTTGACATTGATCTTAAATACATTATATTAGAAGTGCTAAGATTATTAAAAGAATTTATGTGATTAACTATCTGAACTTAAACTGTAGATCTTTGATTTTCTCTTATATAAGACTCTTAGCATAAAGTTAATTATAAAACTAAGTTGATTTAACACAAGATCAAATATTAATAATATTCTTGATTATACCCCATAATGGTAGTATAGATATTGATCAGATTAGTTTACACATCTGATTTGATCAAAACAAGCTTAATGAATAATACTTATGAATTTTAGCATAAATGTTAGATATGTAAGGTCTTGATGATCTTACATTAGGTCTTCTATGATAGTAATAATAGCCTTAACAAATGTCATTACATTAAGGTAGGAAGAACTTATTATTATATCTTGAGATAGGAACTTAGATGATCCTTCTTAGTCTTAGAAGATTGATCTCAAATCCTTGTGGTAGAATCACCCAAAGTCCTTAGAATGAGATTTTTCTCATGTGGTAGTAACCTATATTGAGTGACCTCTTGGTCACACTCTTGAAACTATGATTCACCCAATTAAAGTCAGTATTCATAGCTTTAGTAAATCCTTGGTTGCTAAATAGAATTGCTAAAACCCAAACTATTAATTGGATATGATTATGCATATCCATGGTGCTGAGTCACTTTAGCAATATTCAGGATTGGTTGAGTCACTCCAATGTGGACTTGTGATCAGGTACTATTTTGAGTGATTAGACAAATACAGTCCCATTAGAATATATCTTCCAAGACTAAGAGTGTTATAATTAGTGAACTAGATCCTTAGTTTGAGATATAAGCTGTGACCGAGTTCTGCCTCCTATCGTAGTGCGCTTTGATAAGTATAGTTTAAAAAAAATTAAGTATCTCACATCACCTTGCGTAGAACACTAAGTATGCTTCTAATTAGGGTATTTAACTGTAACAACCCGAGTTGTTACTTTAGATAATTAGGGTTAACCCTAAGTCTTAAACATAATTAAATGTGCTAAGTAGGTCAATGAAGTCAACCTCCTAAACCTAGCCCTAATTAGGAGTCAATTGGATTAAATCTTGATTTCTAGAAATCCGGAAAACCCTAGCAATTGACCTATTTAAATTGACCTCTGATCGAAAAACGGACACCACCATTGCGTTTCTTGATCCCAAATTAGCTTAGGGTGAAGTTTTCGTATAAATCGGAAGTTGTCAAATTTCGACGAATATTTTAATAATAAAAATATCACGGAAATCGAGGTATCAAATAACTCGTCGGAACGAAAATCCGACTGCGCCATTGAATTCCTTGACCCCAAATTAGCTAGGAAAAATATGTTCAAAATTTTCTGAAATTTTTTCAAAAAAAAAAAAAAAAAAAAAAAATTATTATTATTTTTTTACTGTAGCTAACGGCGTGCCGTTAAGTACTTAACGGACCCGTCACTGTAGCTGACGGCGCCGTCAATCTGGACGGCGCCATCTCAGCCGTTGGATCGGCCCAGATCCAACGGCTGCGGAGTCGTCTTCCTCGACGACTCCGCCCGCGGCGGCCCGTCGCCATTTCTGGCAAATCCGGCAGCATCCAGGCCTCGGCGAGGTCGCCATCCAGTCTATAAGACCTCGGCCTACCCCTAGGCTTCGAGTTTTCACCGATCGGAGCCCGGATTGAGCCGGAATCAAGCCCGGAAGTCAGCCTTTTTTTCCGCCGAATCCTTCGCCGATACGAACTTCAGGTACCCGATCTCTCTCGTTTACCGTTCGATCGTTGCAAAAATTATATGATAGGTAGATCAACATGTCCTCTTCATATCTACCGTTCCGATCTGGCTAAAACCCACCCGATTGGGCGCACCAGGTCCCCGAAGTGGACTGGATTCAGTCTGCCGAACCCCCGGAAGGTGAAGGGTCACGCCTTCGGGTCGGGCCGGGCCGACCCGAGCCCGACCCGTCCGGGTCGGGTCCGCGTCAGCGCGGGTGGGGCCCACCCGGCCACATGACAGCCTACGGGCCCGCCACGTGTCAAGTGGGGGCCCACCGCCCCGTCAGCTGGGCTGAGTCAGCAGCCCGTGGGACCCACAGTGCCACGTGGCAGCCTCTGGCAGTGCCACTCGTCAGGTGGGACCCACTGCCCAGTCACCCGAGCTGAGTCAGCAGCCCGTGGGACCCATAGCGCCACATGGCAGCCTCTGGCAGTGCCACATGTTAGGTGGGCCCACTGTCCAGTCAGCTGTACTGAGTCAGCAGCCCGTGGAGTCCACTGTACCACGTGGCAGCCTCTGAAAGTGTCACGTGTCAGTGGGGCCCACTGTTGACTAATTAGAAATTAATTAAGTTACTGTTAGTTACTGTTTAGCCCAAATTAATTACTGTTAGTGGTTAATTAAAGTAGGATTAGTACTAATTACTTTTAAACAGTAACTTTAATTAAATAATTATAATTAAAAATTAATTAAGGATTAATTAACTGTTAATTAAATCTTAAATAGTAATTAAGATAATTAATTACTTTTGAATAGTAAAACATAATTAATTATATTTAATTTAATATTAACAAATAATTAAGATTAATTAAATAGTAATTAGCACTAATTACTTTGCTACAGTAAAATTAATTAATTAATAATTAAACAGTGATTAATTAAATAAAAACTTTCGGAATAAACAGTAAATTTAAATAATTAATATAATTAGAGATTAATTAAGATTAATTAAAAAGTGATTAACACTAATTACTTTGCTACAGTAAATTAATTAATTAATTAATATCAATTAATAATTAATTAAAAATCAGAAATATTACATTTAAACTTTAGGAATGAACAGTAAAATAATTCAATTTGAATAAATGAATAGTAAAATAATTCAAATTATATTTTTGAATAGAAAGATTAAAAGTTTAATAACTTTTTGTAGGATGATCCAAACATAGCCAATATTGGTCTTAAAATACTCAGAAAAATATTTAGGATCAAATGGCGTAATATAAAATTTTGTTTTGGGGTACGCATAACGAGGTATCATTTTAGACCCTCTTTAAGACCCCATAACTTTTTACCCGATTATCGAAACATAGTCAATATGGGTCTTAAAATGCTCAGGAGAGCGGCCCCATCACCGTGATAGTATTAGTTTTCCTATTTGAATATCAGGACAAAAAGTCAACTCTAGAATTTAGAGTTGACTTTAGTGAAAAATGACCAAAATGCCCTTGGACTTCAAATGGCCATAACTTGGTCAATTTAACTCCAAATTCAAAAATTCAAGAAGCTACCTAGTTTAGAATTTCAATGTCATCATTTTCACAGAAATAATATTTAGGATTTGAACCCTAAAATTTAGGGAAATTACCAAAATACCCCTAGCCTTATTTTAGCCATAACTCGGTCGTTTCTCGTCCAAATTGGACGTACTTACTGTCTATCTTCAAGTTAGACAGTAAGGAATTAGTTGGAGAAGATAAAACTCAGTTTGGACCCCTAAATCAAAAGTTGATTGACCCGTAAAGTAGGGGCAAAATAGTCGTTTTACCTTAAAATTGGAAATGCGCAACTTTAGCCCTTAATTAAAATCTTAGAATACTAGTATTAATAATGTAATCATATTAGTACCATGTAAGTAAATAAAACAAGTCATTAAATTGAATTCCAATAATTTTTCCTAAGTCTTAAGCATCCCACCTTAAGGACCTTTCCTGAGAGTAGGACTAGATCATAGGTTAGTGTTCATTCATTGGGTAAATTGGGTTACCCTATGGGTGAAACCTTGGTTTTAGTAGTTTTTAGATATTATTTTATTTTACAACCCATTCTGATTAGTTTATCTTTTAACTTTAGATTTAAGATAGGAGATTCATCCTATTAAGTTTGATTACTTAATAGGATCTGCCTTAACTAGTAGATCACTTATAGTATAAAACCTAGAACTTAGGTCTTATCCAATTGGGATTATGTGATTAAACCTAAAACCTCGTAGTGTTTAATCCATAATCTATAGGTGTAGAAGATCTTGATCAGATCTTAGTTAGAACGTCTAAATTCACAACAATTAGGACGTATGATTTATTCGTTTAATTCGTAGTCGTCTATCTGATTGAACTAGATTGGAACCTGATCTGTTCCAATCCTTTTTAACTCATAAGGATGAATTTCTGAGTTACACTCGATAGTAGGAAAATGGTGATCCTGAACTTGTGTAACTTGGAATAGTTAGCTGGTTAAGTAGAAAACAAATGATATCACCATGTGTAGTCGAGTCTCTTGCTTACTTGTTATTTGTTGCTACGCATACCTTGTAATTTTGTGCCTTAAATTTTCTTTGAACATATCATATAAGACATTTGATGCATAAATAAAATGTTAGGAAATTATGGAGACTCCTTAGATTTCTTATGAAAATATTAAAGTAAATAAGTGAAATAATAATGAATTGATGTGATTGAGCTGCCTCTCAGTGTTCTTTTGATCATACCGAATGTTGCCCTAGCCGTATCATGCTAGGAGTTGCCCTAGCCGTACTGTGCTAGGATATTTTGGTATGATAGTTGGTGACCTAACCGTATCGAGCTAGGAGTAGCCCTAGTCGTATCGTGTTAGGGCCATATATGTGACTGTTGTTGGCTTAGTCGTATCGAGCTAGGAGTAGCCCTAGCCGTATCGTGCTAAGATCTTCAGTTTCTTTTGGCGAGCTAGTGTAGATCTTTTCTGTATGGTAGTTGATGTATTATAGTTTTATATGTAGTTATGGTTGTTTCAGTATATTCTTTTTCAGTCAGCTATTTCCTTGTACTACTTTATATATATCTAGGATGTAGAATCTTGCTGCTATATATATATATATCACTACTGAGTTATTCATTTTTAATTAGCATGTTATTTTTATTGATCACCAGCATGTTTAGGATGTAGAATTTTTCTTCCAGCATTTATTCAATTATATTTACACTTATATGCCTTTCCTTGATTACTTGTTATGCGAGGCATGCTTCAGCCTCATTTCCTTGCCTTGTTTATACTATAGAGCATAGTCTATAATTTGCCTTTTTACTTGTGTTGCTTACTGCTCCTGTATTTACACATCATGCTTAGAAGTAAATGGTAAAATGGTGATATTATATAACCTTATTAAAAATTCAGCTTAAAATGTACTTAGATAATTGTCTAACCAGATTTTCTTTTTTTTACTGGAGCCCTACATTGTGAAACCGATAATGTCAGGCTTAGAGCAGTTTGAGGAGCCTGCACCCGAGGAGGAGCCTTACTTAGAGGAGGTGCAGCAGTTGGGGCCAGAAGATATCTAGTCATTTACTACTTGTGAGGATGAGTGGATTTTGAATATTTATTTTGTTAAATTTTAATTAATGTAATAATATAGGTACCTGTGACTGTGTGTTCAGATTTCACTATGCTACTTTTTTGAGTTATATTTCTCTTCTTATATACATTATGATGCTTGGATGTCATTTATTTATGGCTTCCGCACTTTGTATTTTTACTTATATAGTGACTGCTTGATTGATTCTGAGTTAACCTTTCTCTAATCAGGTAGATTGTGGAGTTTATCCTAATCCAATGCTAAGTGAGGGGTTAACTAGAGTGACACTCCACCCTTAATATAAACCTATTGAGGGTTAAGGGTGAGGGTCGCCACATTAACAGCTTACCTTGAGATATAAACTGTGATCGAGTTCTGCCCCTTGTCGAAGTGCGCTTCGATAAGTGCAGTTTTGAACAGGCTAAGTGTTAAATCCACCTTTCTTGGAAACACACAACTATGCGTATATAACCTTTCCAACTAATGATTTTAAGTAAAATTGTAAGCAAAGATAGTTATTGAAATTAAATTAGGAGTTAGAATCCATTTTGGTGGATTTTGCATAATGGAGACACTTGATTCATTATCTGATTTTAAAGTTTTTGGATTTCTGAATTTTAAAGCATGTAGTATAGAGTCATGAGCATGAACATGAGCATGAAGTATGAGTATCAGTGATAATTTATGTATTACAGAATGTTGCATATATTATTCGAGGATTTTCAAGATGACTACTACTGGATTCCCAACTGGATATATGTAGACATTGGACCATACGATTCATACTCGTTCATTGATATTTTGGTTGCATATATAATTTTTTATTAATATTCTAACAGCCTAAATTAGAAAAGGTGGGGATCCCATGAAGTGCACCAAACACGAGACAGCCCTGCGATTGGATCTGGCCAATTGGATGCATCTGGATCCTAATCTAATGGCGTTGATTTAATCGAGCAGATCGAGCCATCGGATCAGTGACACGATCCAACGGCCTAGATTGACCCACTGTACATCTTCTTCACTTTTTACATGATGCATGCAGAGGAGCAGTGAGGTAGAGGTACAATCACTCGGCTGACCTCTTCCTTTGCAATTAATCTTTCTAAAAGCCTCACATCTCCATTCTACACTCACCTAAAGCTAAGTGGGAGCGAAGCGCTGGCAAGAGGGGAGCCGAGGACCTCATATGTAAAAACTCTAATTTCTGGCGGATGCATCCCATCCAGGTACTCATCCTCATTCCTAGTTGTGGATTCCTCTATCTTAAATGCAATGTCTATGTTTAAAACCCTTTATCAAGCTCAATCGAACCTCATCTTTGTCCAATTGATTCTGGGCTTATCAAACCATCAGGAAGGAATGGCCGGGTCCCACAATCAGGACTTAGGGTATCGCCTTATCGATGGCTTAGCCACCTCCTAGCCCCGATCTTAGTCTCAGATGATCGGTCTTCTCGTGGGCTAGCAGGCAGTATACGGACGGCATCGTGACTCTCCCGGGTTCAATCGGGAGGTCCAACCCTAAGGCACCACAATCGGGCTTCCTTTGGGAATGATGCAGTTCGGACCGTGGGTGATGGTCCAAGCTTACCTTTCGAACCGGGCCAGCTCGACCGATTAGACGCGTTTTTCCGCGTCGATTTTTGAATCGACACGTGTTGCCATTTCGGGCCGACGCGTGTCGTTGCGGCACATGCACTATCATTTGACAACCGACAATCTCTATTTTCCATGCCGAGGGTCACGTCAGTCAGTGCTGTGGAATTCTGTGTTGTCAGGATTTCTGTGCCGGCTGATTAAGTTAATCATTGCAATTGCTTAATTAACAATAATTAAGGTATAAATTTGTTTTTATCATAACTTTGTTAATACACATCCAAATAATATAAACTTATATACCATTTTGATCACAAAAATGTATAGATTAATAATATATTGTTTAATTTTGGTTTTGGTGAATATATAAATTAATCATTTATTTAAATTAATTAATTAAATGTAATTTAATTTCATCATTTCATGTGAGCTAATTTGATCATTTGATGTCTAAATCAAATGATCCAATAGTCCATTTCACTCACAAAAATGTGAAGAATAATAATCCAAAATCAAATTTAACATTAGAACCCTAATTTTCTTAATCACTTTTTAACCCAAATTAGGAGTCCCGGAAACCCTAATTTTCCAATATTGTCCAAATTTGACCTACTTAGTGTTATTTTTCTCCTTGTACTATAAGGATTCCAATTTTATGTATATTATTCCCATTGGACAATAATTGTTGATTTTAGGTTTTTGGCACCTCAATTAGTGTTATTGTGATAATTTCTAGTTTCTTAATTTGCATGTTTTAGGTATTTAAAACCTTAAGATAGCTAACTTGTCACATTATGTTCTTCCTATGTAAGTTTCAAATGCATGTTATGAGCTTAGTTCTATTAAATTAATTACTTGAATCATTTGAAAAATGCTTGATTCACCTTTCAACCTTAAGATAGAAACTATATGATTGATTTATGACTTGATTTATAGATGATCCTTAGAGCTACTTATTACATCCATTATGTGTAGTTAACCTTAATGCTTATGTAAGTTGTAGATTATGAATCAACTAGGACTAGCTTTAAGTGACTAGACTAGAGCTTAGTTCACTTCATCTTAGTCCTTAAGTCTTCACTCAAGTTATTTAAGGACTTGTAATAGGAGTCCTAAATTCAGGAAGAATAATTTAGGAATCCTATTAATTTTCATAACCTTTAACTTTTAGAAAACATAGAACTTATAGTTCATAATTCCTTTATTCCCTTACTTTAAACCTTTCATTTTTTCCCTTAACCTAGCTAGATTAGTATTCGATTGGATTGATCCTTCAAACTACAACTTAGCTAGACAACTTTAGTGATTTGAACTTTAACTTCCACTTCCTTTAAATATGATAATTTCATAACCTCATCCTTCCCTACTAGTTTCCTAAGCTTTGATTTAGTTAATTTATTTAAATCTTATAGTTTAGCATAAGAATAGAATTAGTTTCTACTTATATTGTTATACTTATAAATTATTTTGTCATATCATAGAATGAAATGAAACTACTATTTTCTAAAACCCAAATTATTACTATTATTTATAATTGACTTGAGATCAGTATTTCAAAGTGAATTGGGAGCTCAATTAGCTCTAATCATTACGGAGATCATTAAATTAGATAACTTTGGATATCACGTAGTTGCAATTATTAAACTTTCCTTGAATGCTTGCTTAGCTTTGAGCCTTATTCATTTGAAACATTCATATAATACATTGTGCATGAATAAAATTTTCACATTAAAACTTTAGGGGTTGATAATTGAAGTAGCCAAGGGCAGGCTAATTAGTAGAAATAAGGAGACCTCATATTCTCAAAGGGTGAATATGAGGGTTTGTTGTATTTGAAACCCCGCTTTCCTTTACCGGTTAAATAGACGTGTTGAACTCCTCGATTCATTCTGTAAGTCCCTGCAGAATGAATATTCTAATAAAATAACTTTAATTAAATAAATCATAAGATATTCTATAACTTATTGATTATGAAGACTCATCATAGCTTTTTAGCTATGTTACTTTACATAGTCCTAGTCTATGTGTATCTTAGACTAAGATGATAAGATCTTCCTTAATTTACTATACTTTACATTTTCTATGTTCTTAGTTCTATACTTTACTTATTTATAGTTCATTTAGATTGCAGTGAATATTGTTATAATTATATTTAAATGCTGCACTGTCTTCTCTTCTTTACTTAGCATAAGTTCATTAAACATATACAAGCTTTATTTTATTTACTTTCATATGTACTTTAGTACTTTTCTAGCCTATATAGGATGCTTTTACCCTTATTTTACTTGCAGGCTAGAATGTCTATTTATATGAGTATTCTTACTCACTTTACTCTTCCTTAGTCTTCCTTTCTTTTCCTTACTTTCTTTTCCATACTTAAATGCTTTCATTTTTGCACCCTTGCTTTTGCATAGATTGTAACTAAATGTGATATCCAAAATGAATTCTAACTATACTTTTCTTTTAGTTAGCTTTGCCCTATCATATTTAAATGCCAAAATGTGATATATCAGGTGCACTTGGAGGCTAGTGAAGCTAGACCAAGTGCTTGAAGAAATAAAATTGCTTTCACCTAAATAATTAATTTACTTGCTTTTGTATTAAAAGTGAGAGAGACTTTTGTTTCTTTACTTTTTATTTTGTTTAATTTGGCTTGTAATAACTAAAATCATTTGTTTTGTATTTACTATGCTTGTGTTGGAATTTAATTCTTTTACTTAAATGTTTGGTTTAGGATGAATGGATATATGAATGGATACTTATTAAAAATTTAGTTGATACTTAATTGGAATTTAGCAGTTAATTTCTCATTTTTAAATTTTATAAATGATGTAGGATGTGTGTATCTTACGATAGAAAATTGCTTCATATGATTTTATCACATATAAATTTAAATAGTATGTTTAAACTTTAAATATTCATTAATATGATGAATGTAAATAATATAGGATGTGTGAATCATAGGATAGCAAATTGCTTCATATGCTTTTCTCCCTTATAATCTTGAATAGGATGTGTAGATCTTACATATCCCTAAATGTGATGAATGTAAATATTTAATGTTCATTTATGTTGAATTAATCCTAATGGATAATTGTTAGGAAAGATACCATAAAAGAATTGAATTGTACATACCTCTTATATTGTTTACTCATAATATAAGTGCATATCATTAACATCTTCATACATAAAATTGTAAGTACTTAAATCTCATACTTTTGAATCCATACTCTTGCATTATTCCATAAATATTTCTCCATTTTAACTTAAGACCCTCTTCTAAATCCTTGGCCAAATACAGCATCTAATGATTTGGGTTAGTTTCCTTCTAATCCAATATTAAGTGTTGTGGTGACGTATCAATGTTGAGTTAAGTTATCAGTCAATATTGGGGTCTTTACAGTTGGTATCAGAGCCAAGTTGAGAACTTTAAGTTAAGGTAAAGATATCTATTTATCCAAAAGCAAACAACACAAGAATAGTAAAGATAATTAAATGACATCTTAGGATAGTAAATGCCTTATTAATCCAATAATTTTATTAATTTTCTAACTTAAACGGTAATCAAACTTTCAGATGGCAGACTCTAGGACTAAACTAAGATACTTTACTAGATTGTTCTTCCATTATTGGGAGTATGATCATTGGTACAGTTTGACATTTGGTCATGTGTACTATGAAGTATCTGCAGCTGGAGGAGATATTTTGAAGAAAATTTTGAGGTTTTGTGTGTTTCGAGGCAAATGTTTTCCACTATTAGCAAGGGAATGGCTCTTCCGTATTGCCACGGTATTTGAATCCATAGCTTGCCCCGATCACCTACGCCTTCAAATTTTCGATGAAATCTTCATCGACTACGCCATTAATTGGTGGTGTTGTACTCATGAAGTACTAGTTCGAGGATGTAGACGCCTCCACTGTTCTCCTACATATGAATATTTTGAATTCATGTTTTATGCAAAATTTTGTAACTAGTAGTGCTAGTTTCTTTATGCTCTAATTTCTTTTTCTTTAGTAGCTTATTGCAAATAACTTCTACTATACTTATGCTCTTTCTTCTTTCCTCCAAAATTGTATCTCTTAAATATTTTAAGTTTAATGAGAATTTGTTTTCCTATCTTTTTCCATTTTTGAATTGTATTTTCTTTCCTTTCTTTAGAATGAATCCCAATTCATGCAATCCTATTGAACTTATAGTGGAAGAACCTACTTCCACTACGACTTCCCATACTGACCAAATGTAGAATTTGTTGGAATTGGTGAGGATTATCATTGAAGCTCAGACCTGTGCTACTGAAAGGATGGCCTCATCCTGTAATCATTCCCAACCTTCCCCTACCCCATCTCAGCATTGTCCAACTCCTCCTCGAGCTTCTTCTCCAATTATTCTTAAAATTCCTATGGCTCCACAGCCATCTGCTAGTCTTGTTGTGGATGCCTATCTCCTCACCTTTTTTTGGTTAAATCCTCCGACATTCAATGGCTCTGTTTCACACTTTAAAGCCATTCAGTGGTTAAAGGATATAGAGAAAACCTTGGCCAGTATAAAGTGTCCTGAAAGTGAGTACCTTCATCTTGCCACTAACCTATTCCATGGCGAAGCTGAGTATTGGTGGGATGGTGAGTTAAAGACCTATTTCTCTAGTGTTCAGCTGGAAGATATCTCGTGGGATGAATTTGAGCAAGTTTTATGTGGGGAATTCATTCTTCCATCTTCCCAAACCATAATCAAGAATGACTTCATGCAGCTTACTCAGGGAAGCCGTTCAGTTCATGATTATGAGATGGAATTCCGCAAACTTTTTCTGTTTTGCTCCTAATCTAGTACACACTGATGTGGGAAGGTGTACTAGATTTCTTTCTGGTCTATAAGATTCCATCAAGAGTTATTTGATGTCTCAACATCATGGTGATTTCCACTAGTAGTGTTACATAATTCAAGCTAATTGCAATTATAAATCACTCCACTAACTTGAGTAAGAATCAATGCTACTAATAAGAGATAAAAGAATATCTGGAGTTGCACTCACCATTAAGGTAATTTGTTGGATTTCTAATAAAAAAAATTATTAAGGAAACCTATACAAATGCAGTTTCGATAAATTTGTCTGTAGCTGAATCTAAAGATTATGCACTTTCTGCCTTCCTCTCTATTGTTGGTGATATTATCATTGACTTAGAAATACTATCACATAGATCTAGTAAATTTTGGTTTACTAAGTGTAATGGAATAATGAGCTTGTGATTTTGGGTCAAATCAATATTTACATCTGAAGCTCCTATCCACATTATACAATTTCTTACTATCCTCTCCATCTAAGTAGGTTAATATGCTTATCACCTTATTGTTCATGCATTCTACATTCCTAACCTCATTAAATTGGCTCATTTTATTAATCCTTTATGGTTTATATATTTTTTCCTCAAGATAAATTTCCCACTATTCTGATATTTTAGTTTGTAATGAATAGACTGTGGATCTACATACTACTATACTAGTGCTTCCTTAGTCTTGCTCAACATATGAACCATTAGGTAGATAGGAATTTAGCTCCTATCTAACACCCTATGGATCTCTCTAATACCAACTGTAACGGTCGCCTCTTGACCGTCATCGAGTAACACTAACTCAGATATGATCAAATGATGGTCGTCATTAACACCACAGATAATAAGCGGGATATCCATGGCATTAATCAAAATGTGAGCAAGACCTTAGCAGAAACATAAGTAAAGCAATGCATAAAATAAAAAAAAGGCATTCAAACATTATCCACATCTTTCTATTCACATACAATATAGAAAATGCAGAATAATAAGAAAGAAGCTTATTTATTACATTTAAATTAGATATGTGAAACATAAATTTTAATATCAACAATTTCTCCTTCTTTACAGAACACTAATCTCACTTGACTTTCTATCATAAGAATACCCCCAAGCGCAAGGTCTGAGCTTGTGGTGCCTCGCCCCTTAATTCACAATCATTAGACTAAGGAGTGGAGTGTCACATCGGCAAATCCCTTACTTAAGATTGGATTAGGTATATACCCTAATCCACTAGTAAAGAAGAGATAAGCCACTGCATACATGCTATAGATAGTCACTAAGCGAATACAGAACAGAGTGCGGAAGTAAAGTAAAACAAATATACATCCAGATTATTATAATAAATAGAAAAAAAGTACAATATATAGCTCAGAGTATAAAGTACAGTAATGAAAAACACGGTCAAAGTACCAATATTATTATAGCATTTAATAAATAGTTTAAATGACTAAAATAAAAAGTCTCTCATCCTCACAATAGGCAAAAAGAAAACTGAGCAGCTTCTGGATCACCTGGTTGATGCTCCTCTTCAATAAATGGCTCCTCCTCTTCAGCACCTAACTCCTCAAACCTATCTGAATCTGACATTGTCAATTTCATAATGCCAGGGCCCTAGCCAATAAAAGAAAATCTTATTAGAAAATTATCTAAGTACATTTTAGGCTGAATATTTTA
The DNA here is from genome assembly GCA_016760335.1 of Gastrodia elata. Taxonomy (NCBI): domain Eukaryota; kingdom Viridiplantae; phylum Streptophyta; class Magnoliopsida; order Asparagales; family Orchidaceae; genus Gastrodia; species Gastrodia elata. The sequence continues at coordinate 245,600 of CM028679.1, forward strand.
CATGAATTATTAATGTCACCATTTATGTGTACAACACTAAAACAGCTATCTAGCATAGGAGTAGTAAGCATACAAGGAGCAGGGTAAGTTATAAATACTGCATTTATTACTAAGCAGGAATTGAGGCAGAAAGCACACCTCAAACAAACTAAGCAAGGAATAGGCATACAATATAATACAATAAGTAAAAGTACTTGAAAGAAAAGTCTAATTCTAAACATGCTGATGATAAAATGACATATGCTGATTAAAAATAGTAAGTCTAAAAGTGGTACATATAATAAGCAGCAAAAATCTAGCATCTTATAAATATGCATAAGTAAGCAGGTAAGTAAAGTACAGTTGACTAAAAATAACATACATTAATAACATAGTAAATAGTAAACTAAATTGAAACATGTATGTACAACTGCCATATCAGAAAATTGGCCAATCGGGCCCAGATAGAAATTCCCAAAGCCTTTCTGGGCTAGGGCAGACAAAAAAGAACAATAGAACTAAAGATGCAGTAAATACAAATGTGGAATATTTTAGTTATTTTATTTTTGTTTCTGTGGACACGTACAAAAACAACTGAGGATTCAAGCACATCTGCATGACTATACAGGTTCCAAGCTTAACACACACTCCTCAATGAGTAATGTTAAGCATCCTTATTACTCTTTACCCCTATCTATTAGGGTAAATGTGCACTAGAACCTACCAGAATATAACTGAACCCAAGGAAACTATTATCTTAACTATTCTAAGTTTTCATTTCATGCACAAAATTTTCTTATGAGACATGTTCAATGAATTAAGCACAAAATACAAGGAATATGTAGCATAATAATCAACTAGTAAGTAAGGGACTCTTTTACACATGGTGACACTGTTGTTATCTAATTAAACCATTCTAATTATTCTAAGTTAAACAAGTTCAGGATCTCTAATTCCTACTATCGAGTGTAACTTAGAAGTACGGCCTTATACATTATAAATATTAGGAATAGCTAGGTCCTAATATGATTAAATCAATGTCGACTATAATAAATCATTATGACCTAATAAATGAATTTAGACATTTTATACTAAGATTTGATCAAGATCTACTAAACTAGGGATTATGATTTTAACACCACGAGATTGGAGTTAAGCACAAAATCCAAAGGTAAAGTCTAAGGGTCTCAGGCTTTAGTTCTAAGACTAATGATTGAGGTAATTCAATTAAGCAAAGTCAAGCTTAATAGGATGATTCTCTTATTCTTAATATAGGATTGAAAGATAAAATAATCAAAAATGAATTTATAAAAATCTAAAAACTAATAATAATCAAGTATTCATTCATTAAATAACCCTATTATTTAATGAATGAAATCTAACATAATATTTAACCTTATCTTTAAGGAACAAATCCTAAGGTGCACTGAGGATTCTTAATGATAAGACTTAAAGAATTTCTAAGAATTGATTGAATTTCTTTATACTTGCTGGTTTACTTAATAAGGGAGGTTAGGGATGGATTTTAGCTAAGTAAGGCATATTAACCTTACTTGGGGATTTTTAAGCCTAAAAATTGAGATGTTTTACAAATTATTCCAATTGAGGGATTTATGACTTAAATTGATCCTAAATCAGTTTTGTTACTGATTTTAATAATTTAAAAGTTATTTTAAGGGTTAAGGATACTTAACCTAAATTTTGGGCAAAATGACCATTATGCCCTACTTAAGGGTCCAAAAAGCTACTTTTTGATTTTGGGCTCCAAATTAGAATTCCTTACTGCCAAATGATTTCTTACTGTTTAACATGAAGATAGACAGTAAGTACAAATGATCATTTTACCACTTCGAGGAAGCTCAAAGATGTACCAAGACCTAAAATAATCCTTCTAGTGGCTAGGAATGAAGAAAAGTGTAACTGAGTTTGTTGAAAAGTGCCACGCTTGCAGTTTAGTCAAGGCAGATCATCAAAGACCTGGTAGACCTACTAGATATATCGATGGAGTTTGTTGTGGGATTGCCTCGTGCAAAATCTGGAGCCAATGCTATTTGGGTCATAGTTGATCGGTTGACCAAATTCGCTCATTTCATACATATCTAACAAAGAGTCAATTGAGAAACTCACCAAGATTTATATCAAGGAGATAATTAGATTACATGGAATTCCCAAATTAATTATATCTGATAGAGATAGTCAATTTACCTTCAAGTTCTGGCAGGCTGTGCATCAAGATTTGGCACAACCTTAGCAATGAGTATAGCCTTTCATCTGCAAATGGATGGTCGGATAGAATGAGCAAATCAGGTTCTTGAATATCTTCTTAGACTATGTATCCTTGATTTTGCTGGATCTTGGGAAGATCATCCACCATTAGTAGAGTTTGCTTATAACAATAGCTTTCAAGCCAGCATAAATATGGCTCCATATGAAGCCCTGTATGGAAGGAAATGTAGCACTCCATTGGCATGGTCAGAAATAGGCAGTATTCAATTATACGGATCAAAATTAGTAAAAGAAACAAACAAGAAGGTTCAGTTAATTCAACAGTGGATTTGTGCAGCCCAAGATCATCAAAGTAAATACCACGACATGCATCACCGTCCCCTAGAATTTAAAGTTGGAGACTTCACTTACTTGAAGGTTAGTCTAATAGAAGGAGTCTTCAAATTCAGCATAGCAGGGAAACTTAGCCCCCATTATGTTGGTCCATTTGAGGTAGCAGTCATAGTAGGTTCTTCCGCCGACAGACTAAATGTCCCAGATGGCTTTGCAGTAGTTCACAATGTATTTCAGGTATCATCACTAAGAAAGTGCCTCAGAGATCCATCTCACCTAGTTCAGTTCCTAGAAATTCAAATCCAACCCGATTTGTCATATGCCAAAGAACCAATTCGAATCTTGGCCACTCCACCGTAATTATGTTAACTTTAGAGTTAACAGGACCATGGTGGGGTTGGGCCACCACAGCCTCCTATATATATAAGGTGTGAGACAACTAATGTCCCTCACCCAAATGCTCAATGGCCACCCCCACAGCATGCCTATAACAACAGGCTTGCCGGCCCTGCTCGTGTGTACGCCCTCACACCAATTGAGGCTGTTGAGGATATCCATGGGGTGTCAGGTACACATTTTTGAACCCCTCTATTTTTATAGTTATTACTTACTTAATGTAGTTAGTAATCATTACAACTGTAAATAGGTTCAATTTGTATAAATGACAAACATTGAAACATACTATTTGACACTGGAGCTAATCATTCCTTTGTATCAAAAAACTGGGCTAAATCACTCAACCTACCTCTGTATTGCCTAGCCAATCCTTTGAACGTAGGGTTACTTTCTAGAGCCCAAATGCCAGCTCGCCATTCCTATAAAATACCAATTCCTATTGAGAATGATGAATTTAAAGCCAGTCTAGTAGTCCTCCCTATAGCTAATTTCAATGTGATATTGGGCATGAATTGATTAAGCTAATATAATGCCACTTTCAACTACATGGAGAAGAAGATCACTTTAGGTAGTGGTAGTAAGGCCAAATCCTTCGTATGTAACCTTAGTACGCGAGCTTCATTAATTAATGCTATAAAAGAAAAGAGGCTAGTTGATGAATCCATAAGTTATATCCTAATTAAAGGAAAGTTTTATTCATTTCTCATATTAAAAGTACTTTCTTAATCCTATTTCGCTTATTTTTTCAGGAAAAATGCCTATACAACGAATTCTGAGCAAAATGGACAATTTTCCAAATTTTCTAAAGGAAAACCACTGCCGCGAGTTGCAGCGGGCCATTTTGGGAAATCGGGCGCCACAGCACACTGCAGCAGAGCACTTTGCAAAGCGCTGGCACAACAGCATGCTGCAGCGAGCCACTTTGTGAAATCTTCCGCCACTGCGCATTGCAGCGGTCCAGCTTGCAAAGCGTTGGCGCCATAGTGCGCTGCAGCGGTCCTACTTGCGAAGCGCTGGTGCCACAGAGCGCTGCAGCATGCCATTTTGCAAAATTGGGCACCATAGCGCGCTGCAATGAAGCCTTTTGCGAAATTGCTTACACTATAGCTTGCTGTAGTGCAGCGCGCTGCAGCGGCCCTTCATTGTATGAGCCAAAATGCCTCAGCGCGCCACAGCGGCCCACTTTACAAAAATTTCTACTATAGCGCGCTGCAGCGGCCAGCCGAAAAATCTTTTGAGCAGAGCATTAAATGCGGCTGGGACAAGACCCCCAACCAGCACCTTTTCTCCAGCCATCATTCCATCTGCAGCTACATTTTTTAAGGAGAAAAAGGTCTTCTTGAGGTGATGTGGAGAATTATCATTGGAAAACTAATAGTCTTTTCATCCCTCAAGTGGTTTGGCCATCATTGCATTAGAAATTTTAAAAGGCAAATACAGATTTTGAAATGAGAAGATGAAGAAGCAGCTCACCTCTAAAAATACCACTTCTCTTGACTTAAGAGAGGTTCCAAACTTGGCTCACTACAACCTAAGTAAAAAGAGGGCTGCTTAGAGGAGAAGGAGAACTCTCCAAGGGTGGAAGAGCTCATCTTACTAAGGAGAAGGAGAAGAAAGGCAGCACTAGGGACCTAAGAGAAGCAACTTCAAGCAAGAAGAAAAAGCGTCCGGAGAACTTCCCAAAGGAACATTCATAGTATTTTCTAAACTCTTACTTTGTGTTTTTCTTAGTTGATCATGAAATGGTCTTTATCCATGTATGTATTTTTTTTCATCTCTTTTATAATGGAGAGCTAAACCTCCCTTGGGGAGGGTGGGGGCAATCCCACATATATTGATAGATATTATAATTGTATGAAGCTTTCCTCAAGTTTTAATAAAAATTATGAACTCAATGCCTTGTTAAAGAAATAAAAGGACTATTGTGGACTTGAATGTGGACCAAAGGACAAAGGACTAATTGAACTCAAGGACTATTTTTTCTTGTGCTCCATAGCTCACCTTAGTTTGATTCTAGATTTATGAGTGCATGAGAGCTTAGAACTATGTGAGAATGTTCTTGAGCTTAGTGCACCTTAATCTATGCTCAACTAATGAGTTGATGCATGTGATGCTAAGACCCACTAATTGATGCTCCATCACTCAGCATACTTGAGAGAGGGAATTGATTCATTGGGTGCTCAGGAATAAGGTGCCATAGTCATTGTGCCCAATGAAATCACTCACTCATCTAAACTATGCTTGAGGCATGTGAAGCTCTTAGTGGAATTAATGCTTATAAGATCTTAAACTTTATAACCCTTATCTCCATGATCAAAAGATGAGATAAGAACTACAAATCTAAAATCTTATAAGGGTCTATGTGTTGAAATAGAACTGACTGTGTATTTATTTCATGCACGAGACTTGAACTTGTAATTCTTTGAATTAAAACTCTAAGAAGAACAATGTGCACTTGACTAAATAACTAATGAACACTTTAGGAATCATCATACATAAGCTATCTATCATATCATGTGGGAGAAACCCAACTCTCCTCTTCCTTTTATCAGAAGTATTTTCTACTAAGTGTTGTCATACTTGTTCAGGAATCAACACCAGTTAATACATGTATAGCTTATTCATTAATCATTATAGATATATCTTAGTAACAAAACATCCAATTCTCCGTGGTTTGATAAATCCCAAAAATTCAAACTTTCCACTTATTACTTCAGACCACCACACTTGCGTGAAAGCACATACGTATTTTAGGTCTGTCAAGTTTTTGGCACTGTTGCTGGGGAATTGGAACTTGTTTTATATTAAGGATAATTATCAGTAATTAGTGATTTAAGCAATTTTTTACATATACGCTTAATATTTGACTTTTGTAATTAAAAGAACTAACTATTTACTTTTCTATCTTCTTTTATTATTGTTGAATCTTTGAACATTATTGTTGAATTTGTTCTTGATAGCCTAATTGGTGTTGTGTATGAATAGAAGAGTTTGCTCGGATTATCTTTTTGATCCTGAAATTGAGAGAACCTACTTGCAGGCTAGAAGAGAACAAATTATTTTGCTAAGCCAACAAGCCATTATGGAAAATCATAATGAAAATTGTGGAGAGCCATTAGGAGAACCTAGGGGAATAGCACTAAGAGACTATGCATTACCCACTATTTGGGGGATTCCTCATGCTATTGTAAGGCCTAATATATAACCAATAACTTTGAGATCAAACCTTCCACTCTGAGCATGATTCAAAATAACTAGTTTGGAGGATTGGCCACTGAAGACCATAATTCACACATTTCAACTTTCCTTGAAATCTGTGACACCTTCAGATTCAGTGGCGTCTCTGAAGGCACTGTTAAAATAAGACTTTTCCCATTCTTTTTAAGAGATAGAGCCAAAAGTTGGCTCAGCTCTCTCCCAAGCGACTCAATCCGGACTTAGGTTGATTTTGCTAAGAAATTCTTAGCCAAGTATTTTCCTCCGGTGAAAACCGCTCGGCTGAGAATTGAGATAACCAACTTCACTCAGTTGGAAGGTGATACACTGTATGACAGGTGGTATAGATTTAAGGAGTACTTAAGGCGATGCCCACATCATGGGTTTCCCTTGTGGATGCAAGTTCAAACCTTTTACAATGGTTTGAATGCTTCTATAAGGACTCTCATCGATGTGGCTGCCAGAGGCTCTATCAGTAGCAAAACCATAATAAAATGAATGTATCTCACTTAGAAATTCACAACAAATCCTTGAGCTCCAAAACCAAATCTCTCAACTCAATAAAAAGTTGGAATATGGGTATGTTAATTCATGTAAGGAGGAAGATGGAGAGTCAAAAAATGTCAATGTAATCATGAATTATGGAAGGAATAGAGAGAGATTGGAAAGCTCGCTTATCAAATTTAGAACCTCCACAACCAAATTCATGAATAAAACTGATGCCACCTTAAATAGGAAACAACACACTCTTTTAAGGCAAGTGGAATCAGTAAAAAGAATAGAACAAAAGCCAATAGAAATTATGAAATAGTTAGAGCAACCTTCATTAGTGGGAGTCTTTGGTGAGTATGAAAAGGAGTCAGGGAACGTAATAACCCTAAGAAGTGGAAAAATTACAAGGTCGGGTCGTAAGAGAGGAGAATCATAAAAACATAGCGACAGCTAGAGAGGACAAGAGGGAGGAAGAAGAAATGATCATAAAAGAGAGGAATGGTGTTCCGGATTTAGAAAAGGAAGAAAATGGAGATCAACTTAAGGAAATCCATCATATACCATATCCTCAGCGAATGGCTAGGGAGAAACTTGATCTCCAATACCACAAATTCTTAGAAACTTTTAAATCTCTTCATATAAATATCCCTTTCACAGAGGCTCTAGAGCAAATGACTAGTTATGCTAAATTTATGAAAGACATCCTCTCAAAGAAAAGGAAGATTTATGAAAAGGAGACTGTGGCATTAACATAAGAATGTAGTGCAATCCTTCAGAGGAAGATTCCCATCAAAAAGAAGGATCCAGGGAGTTTCACAATCCCTTGCACTATTGGAAGCCAATCTTTCCAAAAGGACCTTTGTGATCTAGTTGCATCCATATATTTGATGCCATTTTACATATTCAAGAAGTTAGAAATTGATCACTTAAAACCCACCTCTGTTCTCCTCCAATTTGCCGATAGATCCGTAAAATCCCCCTTAGGAATTGTGGAGAATGTGCTTGTGAAGGTAGACAAGTTCATTTTCCCTGCCGATTTCATAATCTTGGATATGAAAGATGAAAATCAAGAAATTCCTATCATCCTAGGAAGGCCCTTCTTGGCCACCGGAAGAACTTTGATTGATGTAGATAAAGGGGAATTGAGGTTCCATTATGGGGATGGGGAGATTAAATTTCATGTGAATTATTTTATGAGGCACCCATCTAAGCCCAATGAGGATTGTTGAAAAATCAATTTACTAGAAGGTTGGTTAATGGGAGAAGTGGGAGAAGAGGGAATGTTAGCAAAGGAGGAAGATGAGGAGCCCACCGACGAGAAAGTGATTGAGGAATTAGTTAAGGAGCAGAAAATAATTTAGCCTTCTATAATTTATCATCCATAACTAGAATTGAAATCTTTGCCCTCCACTTAAAATACACTTATCTAGGAGAAAATGAATCTCTTCTAGTGATAATCTCCTCCTTGTTAATTCAGCTTTAAGAAAGTATTTTATGCAAGGTTTTAAAAGAGCACAAGAGAGCAATTGGTTGGAGTATAGCTGATCTGAAGGGGGTTAGTCCAATTCTTTGCATGCACTGAATCCTTTTAAAGGATAACTCCAACCCATCAATTGAGCCCCAGCGGCATTTAAACTACAACATAAAAAAAGTAGTTCACAAGAAAATCATTAAACTCTTAGATGCTGGAATCATTTTTCTCTTTTCTGATAGTCCTTAGGTAAGCTCTATACATGTGGTTCCCAAAAAGAGTGGGATAATAATTATTCTCAATAATAATAATGAAATAATTCCCACTAGAATGGTGACCGGATGGAGAGTGTACATTGATTATAGGAGATTAAATAAAGCCACTCATAAGGACCATTATCCCCTTCCTTTTATTGACCAAATGCTTGATAGATTGGCCAGGAATCCTTATTTTTGCTTTCTTGATGGGTATTCAGGGTATAATCAAATCCTTATTTCAACTGAGGACCAAGAGAAAATAACTTTTACCTGCCCCTTTGGGACATTTGCCTTTAGAAGGATGCCCTTCGGATTATGCAATGCTCCAGCCACTTTTCAACATTGTATGATGGCTATCTTTTCTGACATGATAGGGGAGTTTTGGAAATCTTTATGGATGACTTTTCTATTATTAGGAGCTCTTTCAATTATTGCTTAATTAATCTAGGAAAAGTTTTAAAAAGATGTGAAGAATCAAATTTAGTCTTAAATTGGGGAAAATGTCATTTCATGGTGAAAGAAGGTATTGTCTTGGTCATTTAATTTCTAGGAGAGGGATAGAAGTTGATAAGGCCAAGGTTGAAGTAATTGAAAAACTTCCCCCCCCCCCCCCCCCCCCATCAATGTAAAAGGAATTTTAAGCTTCCTTGGACATGCAGGTTTTTATAAAAAATTTATCAAGGACTTCTCCAACATTAGTTTGCCGCTTTACAGATTATTTGGGAAGGATGTCGAGTTCAATTTTGATGAAAATTGTTTAAAAGGTTTCAATGCCATAAAAACTACTTTAATCTCTTCTCCAATAATTTCTACTCCAAATTGGGATTCACCTTTTGAAATTATGTGTGATGCGAGTGATCTTATAGTTGGTGCTGTCCTTGGGCAGCGAAAGGAGCAAACCTTCTATTCAATCTATTATGCAAGTAAGCTCCTTAACGATGCTCAAAGAAATTAAGCTACTACGGAAAAGGAACTCCTAGCTGTCATCTTTGCCTTCACTAAATTTAGGTCATATCTCATTGGGTCTAAGACTATTGTTTACACTGATCATGCAGCTATTAAGTATCTCTTTCGAAAGAAAAAGGCAAAACCTCGCTTGATACGTTGGGTGTTTCTCTTGCAAGAGTTTGATCTAGAAATCTGGGATAAGAAAGGGAGTGAAAATGTGCTTGCAGATCATTTATCTAGATTGACCCACCTCAATAATGATAAGTTGACCAAAATTAGTGAAACATTCCCTGATGAGAAACTTTATGCTATTGCTTCAAATCATTCCCCTTGGTTTGCTGACTTTGCAAATTATCTTGCAGGAGGAGTCATACCAAAATACATGAGTTACCAACAAAGAAAAAATTCTTTGCTGACATTAAAAATTACTTTTGGTATGATCCCTTTTTGTACAAATGTTGCAATGATCAACTCCTAAGGAGTTGTGTTCCTGACTCCGACATTAGATATATTCTCAATCATTGTCACAGATCTCCGTATGGAGGGCACCATGGGATTAAGCGAACCGCTACAAAGGTGCTTCAATCCGGATTCCTTTGGCCCCACTTATTCAAAAATGCTGCTGACTTTGTCAAAATTTGTGATAAATGCCAAAGAATCAAAAATTTAAGCAAAAGGGATGAGCTCCCTTTGAATGGAATTTTAAATTGAAGTTATTCGATGTGTTGGAAATTGACTTCATGGGACCATTTCCCTTATCCCAAACCAATATGTATATTCTTGTGGCGGTGGAATATGTGTCCAAATGGGTTAAGGCATTAGCATGTGTGAACAACAATGCTAAAACTGTTATTAAATTTATCAAAGAACATGTGCTAGCTAGATTTGGGACACCTAGATTCCTAATCAGTGATGGGAGAAAACATTTCTGCAATAGGCAGTTGGAGAATATATTAAAAAGCTATAGGATGAGACATAAGGTGGGTACTCCCTACCACCCTCAAACTAGTGGGCAGATTGAAGTCTCAAACAGGGAGCTTAAGCAAATTTTAGAGAAAATTGTGAATCAAAATAGAAATGATTGGACTTCAAAGCTTCAAGATGCCCTGTGGGCATATAGAACTACTTTTAAAACATCTTTAAGAATATCTCCTTTTAAGCACATTTATGGTAAATCATGTCATCTTTCGGTAGAATTAGAGCACCATGCCTTTTTGGCAGTAAAAAAATTGAACTTTGACTCCCAAAAAGTAGGCGCATAAAGAATGCTACAATTAAATAAGCTTAATAAATTCAGACTAAACGCCTATGAGAATACAAAATTATATAAAGAGAAAACTAAAAAATGGCATGATAAGCTGATCAGGCCAAAGCATTTTCTACCTGGAATGAAAGTACTGCTTTTTAACTCAAGATTAAAATTATTTCCTGGAAAATTGAAGTTAAGTTGGACAGGAACATTTATTGTCACTAAAGTTTTCCCTCATGGAGAAGTGGAAGTAGCATCGAACAATGGCACTTTTAAAGTAAATGGGAATCATCTTAAGATGTACTTGGAGGAAGGTATCTTACAAGAAAAGGGAGGATGGACCCTTCAGGACCTCCCAAATGAAGGTATCACATGATTGAGCCTACTTGTGTCTAGCTGAGACATTAAAATAAGTGCTTATTGGGAGGCAGCCCAAGAATAAATAGGTTGTATTTTTTCTATTTTATTTTGCATCATTTGTTTTTGTACTTTTGTTTTTTGTATATTTTATTTTGAGGAATTTAAATTATGGATCATCATATTCCTAATTCTCTCTAAAATTTAAAAACAATAAATTTTTTCGAGTTTTTCAAGAAATGAAAGTCACAAAAATATTAATAAAGAAAATGATGTGAAATAAAAGGGGTGCTTAACAAAAAGTGATCGAATGCATTGACAGCATTAAACCTTTGAACTAAGGAATGAACTATGGTTAATCTAATCTCCAAAAATTTAAATCAATGCTAAAGACTAAGTGTGGGGGAAAGCTTTGGTCCTATAAACTAGAGATTATGGTAAGTAATCCAAAATAGTGTGCTAGGCTCCCATAGGACTTCATGATCACAAATATTTGAATTGGGGATGAAGAAAAATATCTCTCCCTAAGAATGAAAAGAGAAAAACTTAAAAATAGGGATGATGAAAAATATATTTCCTTTAATCTAATCAACTTTGTGATTCATAAGAAGGAGCACATATGGCACAAAACTCTTAATTATTTTTCTACCTCTCTAGTCTAGTGTTCCAAAGAACCTCCCCCATTACCTAGTAACAAGCATAACTACAAATACTTGGAGATTAATTTATTAACCATGGTTCATATCCAAATTTTGAAAATTTAATACCTAATGATTTTGGCCATTTCAGTTAAGCACATGCCTTGAATTTCTCATCAAAATCTAATTGATATCCTTTGTTGACCTTCATACCTAAGAAATAGAAAAATACTATTTTAAGCTTACTCAAGAATGAGCAAGAATTTAAGTGTGGGGGTGTGATGAATCCCTAATTTATATCATAATTAAAAGAAAATTTCATTCATTTCTCATATTAAAACTGCTTCTTTAATCCTATTTTACTTATCTTCTAAGGAAAAATGCCTATACAATGAATTCTGAGCAAAATGGACAATTTTCCAAATTTTTTAAAGGAAAACCTCCATCGCGCGCTGCAGCGGGACATTTTGCAAAATCGGGCACCACAGCACGCTGCAGCGGAGCACTTTGCAAAGCGCTAGCCCCACAGCACGCTGCAGCGAGCCACTTTGCAAAATCTTCTGCCACAGCGCGCTGCAGCGGTCCATCTTACAAAGCGCTGGTGCCACAGCGCGCTGCAGTAGGCCATTTTGCGAAATCGGGCACAACAGCGCGCTGCAGCGGTCCTGCTTGCGAAGCGCTGGCGCCACACCGCACTACAGCGTGCCATTTTGCGAAATCGGGCGCCATAGCATGCTGCAGCAGAGCCTTTTGTGAAATTGCTTATGCTTTAGCGCACTGCAGCGGCCCTTCAACTCCTTTAATCTAATCAACTTTGTGATTCAAAAGAAGGTGCACATATGGTACAAAACTCTTGATTATTTCACTACCTCTCTAGTCTAGTGGTCAAAAGAACCTCTCCCATTACCTACTAACATGCATAAATACAAATACTTGGAGATTAATTTATTAACCATGGTTCATATCCAAAATTTGAATATTTAATACCTAATGATTTTGGCCATTTCAGTTAAGCACATGCTTTGAATTGCTCATCAAAATCTAATTAATATCCTTTGCTGACCTTCACACCTAAGAAATAGAAAAATACCATTTTAAGCTTACTCGAGGATGAGCAAGTATTTAAGTGCGGGGGTGTGATGAATCCATAATTTATATCCTAATTAAAGGAAAATTTCATTCATTTCTCATATTAAAGCTGCTTCCTTAATCCTATTTGCTTATCTTTTCAGGAAAAATGCCTATACAACTAATTCTGAGCAAAATGGACAATTTTCCAAATTTTCTAACGGAAAACTGTTACCGCGCGCTGCAGCGGACCATTTTACAAAATCGGGCGCCACAGCATGGTGCAGTGGAGCGCTTTGCAAAGCGCTAGCACCATAGCGCACTACAACAAGACACTTTGAAAAATCTTCCACCACAGTGCGCTGCAGCGGTCGCGCTTGCGAAGCGCTGGCGCCACAACACGCACAGCGGGCCATTTTGCGAAATCGGGCACCACAACGCACTGCAGCGGTCCTGCTTGCAAAGCGCTGGCGCCATAGCACGCTGCAGCATGCCATTTTGCAAAATCGAGCGCCAAAGCACGCTGCAGTGGAGCCTTTTGCGAAATCGCTTACGCTCTAGAGTGCTGCAGCGGCCCATCAACTCCTTTAATCTAATCAACTTTGTGATTCATAAGAAGGTGCACATATGGTACAAAACTCTTGATTATTTCACTACCTCTCTAGTCTAGTGTTCCAAAGAACCTCCCCCATTACCTAGTAACATGCATAAATACAAATACTTGGAGATTAATTTATTAACCATGGTTCATATCCAAAATTTGAAAATTTAATACCTAATGATTTTAGCCATTTCAGTTAAGCATATGCTTTGAATTGCCATCAAAATCTAATTGATACCTATTGTTGACCTTCACACCTAAGAAATAGAAAAATATCATTTTAAGCTTACTCGAGGATGAGCAAGAATTTAAGTGTGGGGGTGTGATGAATCCATAATTTATATCCTAATTTAAGGAAAATTTCATTCATTTCTCATATTGAAACTGCTTCCTAAATCTTATTTTGCTTATCTTTTTAGGAAAAATGTCTATACAACAAATTCTGAGCAAAATGGACAATTTTCCAAATTTTCTAAAGGAAAACTGCTACCGCGCGCTGCATCGGGCCGTTTTACAAAATCGGGCGCCACAACACACTGCAGCGGAGCACTTTGCGAAGCGCTAGCACCACAGTGCATTGCAGTGAGTCACTTTGAAAAATCTGCCACCACAGCGCGCTACAGCGGTCTAGCTTGCGAAGCGCTGGCGCCATAGCACACTGCAGCAGGCCATTTTGCAAAATTGAGCACCACAGCGCGCTGCAGCGGTCCTGCTTGCAAAGCGCTGGTGCCACAGTGCGCTGCAACGTGCCATTTTGTGAAATAGGGAGCCATAGCATGCTGTAGTGGAGCCTTTTGCAAAATCGCTTACGCTCTAGCGCACTGTAGCGCGCTGCAGCTGTCCTTTATTGTATGAGCCAAAACGCCTCTGCGCACCACAGTGGCTCACTTTGCAAAAATTTCAGCTATAGCGCACTACAGCGCGCTGCAGCGGTCCGTCGAAAAGTCTTCTGAGCAAAGCATTAAATGCGGCTTGGACAAGACCCCCAACCAGCACCTTGTCTCCAACCATCATTCCCTCTGCAGCAGCTATATTTTTTAAAGAGAAAATGGTCTTCTTGAGGTGATGTGGAGAATTATCAATGGAAAAGTACTAGTCTTTTCATTCCTCAAGTGGATTTGGCCATCATTACATCATAATTTTTAAAAGGCAAATGCAAATTTTGAAATGAGAAGATGAAGAAGCCGCCCACCTCTATAAATACCACTTCTCTTGACTTAAGAGAGGTTCCAAACTTGGCTCACTACAACCTAAGTAAAGAGAGGGCTGCATAGAGGAGAAGGAGAACACTCTAAGGCTGGAAGAACTCATCTTACTAAGGAGAAGGAGAAGAAAGGCAGCACTAGGGACATAAGAGAAGTAACTTAAAGTAAGAAGAAGAGGAGTCCAGAGAACTTCCCAAATGAACTTTCTTAGTATTTTCTAAACTCTTGCTTTGTGTTTTTCTTAGTTGATCATGAAAGAGTCTTTATCCATGTATGTATTCTTCTTCATCTCTTTTGTAATGGAGAGCTAAACCTCCCTTGGGGAGGGTTGGGACAATCCCACATGTATCGATAGATATTATAATTGTATGAAGTTTTCCTCAAGTTTTAATAAAAATAATGAACTCAATGCCTTGTTAAAGAAATAAAAGGACTATTGTGGACTTGAATGTGGACCAAAGGACAAAGGACTAATTGAACTCAAGGACTATTTTGTCTTGTGCTCCATAACTCACCTTAGTTTGATGCTAGATTTTTTAGTGCATTAGAGCTCAGAACTATGTGAGAAAGTTCTTGAGCTTAGTGCACATCTATGCTCAACTAATGAGTTGAAGCATGTGATGCTAAGCCCCACTAATTAATGCTCCATCGCTCAGCATACTTGAGAGAGCGAATAGATTCATTGTGTGCTCATGAACGAGGTGACATAGTTATTGAGCCCAATGAAATAACTCACTCATCTAAACTATGCTTGAGGCACGTGAAGCTCTTAGTGGAATCAATGCTTATAAAATCTTAAACTTTATAACCCTCATCTCTATGGTCAAGAGATGAGTAAAAACTACAAATCTTAAATCTTATAAGAGTCTATGTGCTGAAACAGAACTGACTGTGTGTTAATTTCATGTATGAGACTTGAACTTGTTTGAATTAAAACTCTAAGAAGAACAATGTGCACTTGACTAAAGAACTAATGAATGCTTGAGAATCATCATACATAAGCTATCTATCATATCATGTGGGAGAAACCCAACTCTCCTCTTCCTTTAACCAGAAGTATTTTCTACTAAGTGTTGTCGTGCTTGTTCAGGAACCAACACCATTCAATACATGTATAGCTTACACTTTAGTGATCATAGATATACCTTAGTAACAAAACATCCAATTCTCTGTAGTTTGATAAATCCCAAAAATTCAAACTTTGCACTTATTATTTCAAACCACGTACACTTGCGTGAAAGCGCAGACGTATTTTAGGTCAGTCACTAGTCAAGAAAGGTTGCGACGCCTTCCTAGTGACAATTCTAGGAAAAAAGAAGGAAGATATTTTCTTATCCAAGAATCCAATTGTTTGCCAATTTGATGACATTTTTCTCGAAGACCTACCCGATCTTCCTCTTACACGGGAAGTAGAATTTGCAATCGATGTTGTCCCAAGAATGCAGCTAATCTTTAAAGCTCTTTATCAAATGGCACCTAAGGAACTACAAGAACTGAACAAACAACTACATGAGCTATTGGAGAAAGGTCTTATTAGGCCTAGTTCATCCCCATGGGGAGCCCCAGTTCTGTTTGTAAACAAGAAGGATGGGATAATGCGGATGTGCATCGATTATAGAGCATTAAATAAAGTAACCAAAAAGAACAAATACCCACTGCCTCGCATTGAAGATCCGTTCGATCAATTAGCCAGAGCAAAAAGTATTCTCCAAGATCGATTTGCGATCAGGGTACCACCAGCAGTAGATAAAGGATTCTGATATAGCAAAGACTGCCTTCAAAACTAGATATGGCCACTATGAGTTTTTAGTGATGTCATTTGGATTAACAAATGTGCCTTTAATATTCATGGACCTAATGCAGCGCATCCTCAAGCCCTACCTAGATAAATTTGTTATCGTCTTCATTGACAACATTCTGATATATTCAAAGAGTAAGAAGGAGCACGAAGAGCACTTAAGAATAATGCTAGAAGTACTGCGTGACCATGAACTTTATGCTAAGTATTCCAAATTCAAATTCTAGCTCAATTCAATAGCTTTTCTGAGCATGTTGTAGATGCCCAAGGTATTAAAGTTGATCAGAACAAGGTTAGTATTATCTAGGAATGAGTTCAGCCCAAGTCAGTAATTGACATCAGAAGCTTCTTTGGCTTAGCTGGCTACTACAGGAAGTTTGTGAAGGGCTTCTTCTGGATAGCCTCTCTGCTGGCCAAGCTAACCCAGAAGTCAGTTCCATTTGCATGGTCTCCGGCATGAGAAGAAGCATTTCAAGCATGACAGGATGCCCTATCCACTGCTCCAGTTCTAGTCCTCCCTAAAGAAGGTGTGAACTACCAAGTCTATACTAATGCTTCTATATAGGCTTAGGTTATGTGCTAAATCAAGAAGGGAAGGTCATTGCATATGCTTCTCATCCGCTGAAGCCTCATGAAAGGAACTATGCATTTCATGACCTCAAACTAGCCGCTGTAGTGTTTGCTTTAAAGATTTGGTAACACTATATATAAGGAATTCAGTGCTCAATATTCACCGACCACCAGAGTATAAAGTATATATTCACTCAGAGGGAGTTGAACTGCTGACAAAGAAGGTGGCTAGAACTGATCATCGATTACTACCTAGATATCCAATATCATCCAGGAAAGCCGAATGTGGTAATTGATGTGCTTAGTCGTCATGCTACTCTTAATGCTCTTATCTCTAACAGTCCTTTGAAAGAAGAATTTCATAAAATGGATATCAAATCAGTATGTGGTGACCATGTGAACACGATGATCTCAATGCTTAATGTGGCACCCACATTCCACAGAGATGTATCTATTACTCAGACAAAAGATGATGAGTACCTAAAGTTTAAGCAAGCCATCGAGAGTGGCCATCATACTGACCTCTGATTCCATAAAGGTGCTATCTATCAATGAGATCGTCTATGGATTCCTAAGTCCATGCATCATGAAGTTTTAATTGAAGGCCATAACTCCGGATATCAAATACATCCAGGAAGCTCAAAGATGTACCAACACCTAAAATAATCCTTTTGGTGGCCAAGAATGAAGAAAAGTGTAGCTGAATTTGTTGAAAAGTGCCACGCTTGCAATTTAGTCAAGGCAGAGCATCAAAGACCAGGTGGTCTGCTTCATTCACTAGAGATTCCCGATTGAAAATGGCTAGATATATCGATGGACTTCATTATGGGATTGCCTCGTACGAAATCTGGAGCCGATGTTATTTGGGTCATAGTTGACTGGTTGACCAAATCTGCTCATTTCATCCCTATTCGGCAAACAGTCTCAATTGAGAAACTCGCCAAGCTTTATATCAAGGAGATAATCAGATTACATGGAATTCCCAAATCAATTGTATTCGATAGAGACAGTCGATTTACCTCCAAGTTCTGGCAGGCCGTGCATCAAGATTTAGGCACAACCTTAGCAATGATGACAATCTTTCATTCGTAAACGGATGGTCAGACAGAATGAGTAAATCATATTCTTGAAGATCTGCTTAGACTATGTATCCTTGATTTTGCTGGATCTTGGGAATATCATCTCCCATTAGTAGAGTTCGCTTATAACAACAGCTTTCAAGCCAGCATAAAGATGGCTCCATATGAAGCTTTGTATGACAGGAATGTAGCACTCCATTGGTGTGGTCAAAAATAGGCAGTGTTCAGTTATACGGATCAGATATAGTAGAAGAAATAAACAAGAAGGTTTAGTTGATTCAATAGCGGATTCGTGCAGTCCAAGATCGTTAGAGCAAATACCACGACATGCACCACCATCCCCTAGAATTTAAAGTTGGAGACTTCTCTTACTTGAAGGTTAGTCCAATGGAAGGAGTCTTCAGATTCGGCATAGTAGGGAAACTTAGCCCCGTTATATTGGTCAGTTTGAGGTAGCAGCCAGAGTAGGTTCTTCCGCCTACAGACTAAATCTCCCGATGACTTTGCAGCAGTTCACAATGTATTCCATGTATCGTCACTAAGAAAGTGCCTCAGAGATCCATCTCACCTAGTTCAGTTCCTAGAAATTCAACTTCAACCCGATTTGTCATATGCCGAGGAACCAGTTCGAATCTTGGCCCGAGATCGCAAGCAGCTTAGGAATCGTGCTATCAAAATGATCAAAGTTCAGTGAAGGAATCGTTCTCGAAACGAAGCCACTTGGGAGAAGGAATCAAATATGCGAGCCAAATATCCTAGAATCTTCGAAAATCCAGGTATTTCTTTTCTAGCACTCTAAGCTTTCAATTCAATTCATATTCTGTTATCTTGTCTTTTCTTTCCACTTGAGTGATGTCGTAGATAACATCATTCTTAAGTGGGGGAGCCTGTAATAACCCAAGTTGTTACCCTAGTCAATTAGGACTAATCTCAATCTTAAACTTGATCCTAAGTGCTAACATTAGGAGTCAACCACTAAGACTTAGTCCAAATCAAGAGTCATATGGACCAAATCTTGATTCTTGGAAAATCCATAAATCCTAAAGTTTGACCTGTCTAATTTGACCTCCAATAGAAAATCGTACTTTTCCATTGCGCTCATTGCCCCCAAATTAGCTAGGGGTGATGTTTTCGTGTCAAAATTTCGTCAAATACTTTAATAATATTTAAACACCCCAAAAAATTGGGAAATTAAAATACTCTCCAAATCAAAAATCCGATCTCTTCGTTGCATTCTTCACCGCTCAATTAGCTAGGGGTGAGTATTCAGAGATTTTTGGGAGCTAAATAATTAATTAGAATTAATTATAATAACTAGAATTAAATTAACTAAATTATTTAATTATATAATTATTTAAATTAACGGTGCCATCAGACTACATCCCTCGTCATTTACTGTGCTTGACGCCGCATACCCGTCGTTTGATTGAACGCATCAAACTGGGTCGTTCGATCGGTTCGATGGAACGGCGCAGGTCCTTCTTTGTAGCCCTCATAGGCTCCGCCCCAAGGCCCATAAGCCTCTCGATGGTACCTGTCGTGCCGGGATCGAGGTCTCTCGTGCGAATGAAAGGATCCAACGACTGCAAGCCCTTAATCAACCCGATCTGTTGATCAAAGGTGCGACCGATCCCCTTCTTCATTCAGTCAATTTGCTATTTCTTGATTCGCATAGCTATTTCAAAACCTAGATTAGCGATTGAGCGATCCTGATAGGGATATATCGTTAGAGATCGATCATGATTAGGTTTTTACAAATAGTACAAACCGTTATGGCATCCCTCGCTGAAACCCTAGAGCTAGGGCTGTCTCCTGCCGACATCTCCTTCCACCTCCGGTGACATTCCACATGCCAAACGGAAGGTCTCTCCAAGACCTTCCCAAAGGCATGCGAGTTGACCTCTGGTGGCGCCGGGAGGGCCGACAAACTTCGTGCCCTAGCCCTCCTCCCTTGGGTAGCCTGCGGCAGGCGAAGGAGGATCCTGGCAGGGTCGAGTCAAGCCCGACCCGACTTTCTGTGCCCGGGTCCTCATGTGATCCGCGTTGGCTGTGATGCAACGCACGTGGGGCCCACCTGGTTGACGTGGAGCCGTCCCGAAGTGCCGCGTGGCGTCCTCAGCAGGTTCAGCAATGGTGGACCCTGCGGACAGATATGCTGACATCGCGTGGGTCCCGCCGTCACCTTCGGCTGCTCCCAGGTCGATGTGTGTCGCCTGTGGGGCCCACCCACAGTGCCTCGTCTACTTCGGTGGTGTCGCATGTTCCGCTGCCTTTGCAGCGTCCAATCCCGAGCCGCCTTGTGGCAAGTAGCGGGTCCTGCCCCATTAATTTCTCAGCAGAATTAATTAAATAATTATATATATATATATATATATACATTTATATCTTTATAAAACTTTAGATATAAATAGGGAACTTCTTATACATGCATAGTTATATAAGTTAGATTAACTAAGTTAATATAACATAATACTTAACTAATAGTTAATTAATTATAATTAAGCAATAGGGTTAGTTGTTTATTAATGATTTGTTAATTAATTAATGATTAATTAAATTAAATAAGCGATAAATTCTTTAATTAATTAGTTTTATAATTACTATTAAATAGTAGTTGAATAAATTAATTAAATGATATAATTTAAATGAAATAGTAATTGGTTTAATTAAAATAATTAAGATTATTTTAATTTAAAAAATAGTAAATTCATTTTATTTGTATTTTTGAATAGTAAATTAATTAAAATTAATTTAAATTAGATAAAATTTTAAAGCCTCGTAACTTTAAAATATAGGTATCATTTTACTCAAAAAATAAAATGAATCAAATGATGCAATTCAAAAATTTGATTTGGGATGTATTTAACTTAGTGACATTTTAGGTCCTAAACAAACCCTCACAACTCTTAACCTAATTATCCAAAAATTAGCCAATATGGATATTAAAATATTTAGTAGAATAACCCTAGTCTTAATTTTTGTAACAACCCAAATTATTACTCGTATGGATTAGGACTAACCTAGACCCTAAATTTTGATCTTAAGTGTTAATTAGGTCATTAGAAATTCACCGCCAAGATCTAGTCCAAATTAGGAGTCAAATGAACCAAATCTTAAATTTTGGGAAATCCAGAAACCCTAAAAATTAACCTATCTAATTTAACGTCGGATCAAAAATCAAACTTCGCCATTGCGCTCATTGCCCCTAAATTACCTAAGGGTGATGTTTTGGTGGCAATCGAAAGTCGTCGAAATTTCGTCGAATATCTTAATAATATTTAGATACCCAAAAAAAAATAGGAAAATTAAATACTTGTTGGAATTAAAATCTAACTTCGTCATTGCATTTCTCACCCTCGAATTAGCAAATTGTGAAATTTTGGAATTATTCGGAGCACATTTATAAAATTCGAATTTTTCTTTATTTTTAGAATTAATTAAAATATTTCATTTTCCCTCTTCTTTTCTTCATAGCTGATCCGTATGCTATCTCCCCCTCCCTTTCCAGCAGCTTCCACCCCATCCTTGCACTTGAGTGAAAATTTTCTGTCATTTCCTTCCCATCTTTGCTGATGGGAAGGCTCATAATGGAGCCTTGTCCCCTCCTCTCCCTTAAATGAAACTTCAGCTCCTCTTCCTTTGGCATTTTGCTTAGCTGAAGACATTCCTCTCTTCCCCTCTTCCTTTCATTGCTGTTCCTATTACTGGAAGAAACCTCAGCCCCCTTCCTCTTCTTGCTAGTAGTTGAAGAAGAAGAAGAAAGAATATCTCAAGCTCTCAAAGCCTCCCTTAGAAAATCTGCCATTGTCAAAGCCAAGGTACTCCCTTCCCCCATTGGATGTATTTAATGGCTACTTTATTTCACTCTTATGCTTAGTTTTCATCCTTAGAAATTTGTATTTTGGGTACGGAGTTCATTAGAGCTCGTTAGGCTTGTGATTTTAGGAAGCTAAAGATGCTCTGATTTTAGTTATTTATGCATACCTAATCCTTTAACTCCACTGTTTGCATTGCTAGCATAATATTTTGGTGTCAATTGGGGTATCAATGGAACGATCTTGGAAAGGTCCCTTTCCATCGGTATATGGCACCGCATGTGAAGTGCTCTAGGTTAAGAGTATTTGAGCCCGAAAGTTGGCTCATTGCGGTTTTCGCCCCGGCGAAATCACCGTCGGGCACTGCAGTACGCTGCCACGCTTGAGTTTCGAATTAGGGTCTGCCGAAGCATCCTCCAGTGCACTCCAGTGTTAAAATCTGCTGCAGCGCGCTACAACGCCAAAATCCGCTGAGCGTGCAGCGCGCCACAACCCGCCAGAGCGTCAAGAAATACTGATTTGACCATATCTTAGTCAATAAGACTCCAAATCAAAAAATTAAAAATGTTAGATAGCTTAGACTTTCAGTACCAACAATAATTTGAAATAATATTTTGATTAGGAACCCTAGGAAAATAAAAAATGACCAAAATACCCATAACTCTATTTAGGTCATAACTTGACCAATTGAAGTCCAATTTGGATCTACTCCTAGTTAAAGTACTCAGTATGATATAAAAAGCTATAGCCATTGAGTTTACTGAATTTAGACACCAAATAGAAAAGTTAGCTTTTTGATCCCTCTTAACTTAGAAAATTACCAAATTACTATTAGAAATTGAAATGGTTATAACTAATTCATTAGACCTCAAAAATTAGTGTTCTTAGACTCTATAAAACTCTAGAATAGTAACCAACAATAAACTTCATAAAAATTTGATTTAATTAAGTGCAATTTACTAAAATACCCCTTAGGTCAAAAACCCTAATTTGGACTTATAGGACCCATTTCTTGTCAAAATATGGTGTACTTACTATCTATCTTTATGTCAGACAGTAAGGAATCAACTAGCAGTAAGAAATCCTAATTTGGAGCCCTAAATCAAAAAGTAACTTTTTAGACCTTTAAGTAGGGGCAAAATGGTCATTTTGCCCAAAATTTAGGTTAAGTATCCTTAACCCTTAAAATAACTTTTAAATCATTAAAATCAGTAATAAAACTGATTTAGGATCAATTTAAGTCATAAATACCTCAGTTGGAATAATTTGTAAAATATCTCAATTTTATGCTTAAAAATCTATTAGTAAGGTTAATATGCCTTACTTAGCCAAAATCCATCATTAACTTCCATAATTAAATAAAATCAGCAAGTGCAAAAAAATTCAATCGATATAGTTAAATTTCTTAAATTTCTCTAAGTTATTGTCTTATGATCTTTCACTTCACATTAGGACTACTCCTAAGACTAGGGCTAGATCATAGGGCAAATTTCATTCATTAAATAACAGCATTATTCAATGAATGAATCCTTAGTTTTATTAATTTTTAGAATTTTACAATTTAATTTTGATTATTTTGTCTTTTAACCTTAAATTTAGGATAGGAGAATCATCCTATTAAGTTTGACTTTGCTTAATAGGATTTGCCTTAATTAATGGATCACATTTAGGTTAAAACGTAAATCTTAAGTTTTACCCTCTGGATTATGTGATTAAGCCCAAGATCGTGGCATTTAATCCATAATCTATAGCTTAGTAGATCTTGATCAGATCTTAGTTAGAACAGTTAAATTCATCAAACTATGACATTGTGATTTTTTACTTAACTCATAGTCAAACTTGATTGAATTAGATTAGAACCTAATCAGTTCTAATCCTTTTAACTTATAAGGCCATGCTTCTAAGTTACACTTAATAGTAGAAATTAGAGATCCTGAACTTGTATAACTTGGAGTAGTTAGAATGTTTTAATTAGAAAATAAATAATATCACCATGTTTAGTAGAGTCCCCTGCTTACTACTTGATTTTGTGCTACGCATTCCTTGAATTTTGTGCTTACTCTCCTTGGACATGTCATATAAGAAAACATTATTGTATGAAAATAAAAACTTAGAATATTAGGAAAACATTTTCATTTGGGTTTAATTTATGGTCGATTATGGTGCACAATTGCCCCAATGTGCAGGGTAAGGAGAAATAAGGATGCTTAACATTACTCATTGAGGAGTGTGTGTTAACCTTGGAACCCGTTTAGTCTTACATACGTGCTTGACTCCTTAGCTATCTTTGGATGTGTCCATAGAAGCAAAAGTAAAATAATTAAAAGATATTTGCATTGTATTTTCTGCCTCTTCAGCTTTAATGTTCTGTTTTATCTGCCCTAGTCCAGAAAGGCTATGGGAATTTTTCTATCTACCCTAGCCCAAAAAGGCTATGGGAATATTACTGGGCTGGATTGGCCAATTCTTTCTGGTATGACAGTTATACGTTCATTTTTTAGTTTCAACTTACTATTTATATGTTGTTGATGCATGTTATTTCAGTCAGCTGTATTTCCTATCTTACCTGCTTACTTGTATACATATAGTGTGCTAGATTTTACTGCTTATTATATGTACTATTTTTAGATATTGGTTTTAAATCAACATATATCATATGATCATCAGCATATTTAGGTTTAAACTTTTCTTTTAGTACTTTACTTACTGTATTATATATGTATGCTAGTTTCTTTATTTAGTTGTTTGAGGAGTGCTTTTGCCTCAATTCCTTCTTAGTTATAAATATTACATTTATAACTTATCCTGTTTCCTTATATGCCTACTGTTCTTATGCTTGTTAGTTCACTTTTATTTTATTTAAGTGTAAATGGTGATATTAATAAATACGTAATAAACTTTTAGCCTAAAATGTACTTAGACAATTTGTCTAATAAGATTTTCTTTTATTGGCTAGGGCTCTGGCATTGCAAAACTAACAATGTCAGATCTTGAGCAGTTTAAGGTTCCAGTGCCTGAAGAGGAATCTTATCTTGAGGAGGTGCAGCAGCTTGGAGCAGAAGATCCTTAGTTATCTTTTACTTTATTATGAGGATGAGTGATGCTTTATTTTATTCATTAAAACTTTAATCAAATATTGTAATAATACACCTGTGACTGTGCTTACTTTTCTGTGTTATTATTTCTGAGCTACTTTTCAGTATTATTTCTCATATGGTGTATGTTGAACTGGATGTAATATTTACTTTGTATGCTTCCACACTCTGTATTTGTTAAGATTTAGTGACTGAATCTTTATATTCATTATGAGCACATCCTTCCCTTATTAGTGGATTATGGATCTCACCTAATCCAATGATAAGTGAGGGATTCGCTAGAGTGGCACACCACTCCTTAAGTATAATCCTGCAGGTTGGGAGGTGGGGTGCCACAATTGGTAC
The DNA here is from genome assembly GCA_016760335.1 of Gastrodia elata. Taxonomy (NCBI): domain Eukaryota; kingdom Viridiplantae; phylum Streptophyta; class Magnoliopsida; order Asparagales; family Orchidaceae; genus Gastrodia; species Gastrodia elata. Next base: position 270,738 of record CM028679.1, read on the forward strand.
TAGAAAATTCCATAAGGTGTCAGATTAGAATTTGCATTCCACTTTATCTAATGGATTATTCTTCTGCCAATCAATTACTAACTAAATACTAGAGTTACATCCAAGACACCATAATCATGAGCTCAGAATAATAAGAGTATAAAAATGAAGATGCATGCGCAAGTAAGATAAAATATTCAAACTAACCAAAACAAATTACTTAATCTAGATACCTAAAGACATTACTATACGATCATGTCGGCATACGACTCTTACACCCAATTTGAAGAAAGGTGGGAGTTCAATGTATACCTGGAAAAATGATACGGGAGAGGAGTCCAGAGAGTCTCCCCAGTAGGAGCCAGCACGTTGGAAAGGATGCTGGAGGACACCATCTACCGGGGGTTAGACTTCCCCATCTTAGCTAGGGAATGGTTACGACGGGTAACCAAGATATTTGATGATCTAGGATTCCCAGATTGTATTCGACTTGACTTTGTTGACATCCTCCTCCAAGACTATGCTGAAGTAGTGGGCTCACAGAGTATAGGTGTTCAAGCATGGATTTGCATGCCTATGCCAGGAGATAGCTTACGCCGACTTCTCCTAGGCCTTTACCGAAGAATACATAGGATAGACCCTACGTTTTCCATTTGCTATTTTTTTTTCACTATCTTATATTTTATCTACTATATTTCGAAGATGTACTCTCATTTTTACTCTAATTAATAAAAGAAATGACGTGTTGCGATCTCCTATCTTCTGGTTTTCTAAAAATGTTTCATCTTTAACTTAAAATCTTAAGAGAATCATGAATCCTGAACAAAGTTCTTCCCCGGCCACATCTGGCAGATCCTCTTCGAAAGTGAACACATTGCTAGAAGCAGTCAAAGTGATGGTGGAATCCCACCAAAAACAAGCGGAATCCCACCAGGAGCAAGCCAAATAGGTCGCAGATGCTCAGGCCAAGCTGGCTGAGAGGATGGAGCGACTGCTTATAGCTCAAGTAAACTAGAACCGCATTACCTCTGAGGTAGCCCAGCATCATATTACTCTTACCAGCATCACGTGCAGTCTGCAGATGGACTGTTGCACAACTTCCTTTGCCTGAGGCCCCTACCTTCAACAGGAGCCTCTCTGCGGTAGATACTGCCACCTGGATTAAAATGGTGGAAAACAATCTAATGAGTATTAAGTGTCTCGACTCAGAGGTAATTCTCCTTACCACCCACCTCCTTCAAGATGAAGCCAAATATTAGTCGGACACCACCCGCAGTACACAGTTCGCTGACATACAACTTGAGGACATCACGTGGGACAAATTTATCGAAGCATTCTAAGCTCAATTCATTCCCCTGTCCGCCAAGCATAACTTGGGGGACATGTTCCTGAAACTGCAACATGGTGATCAATATGTGTCTGCGTATGAAGCAGAATTCTGACGCCTTGCAAGGTTCTCTGCCAGTTTTGTTCCCACGGAGCTTGACCGTTGTCACCATTTCCAGAGCGGTCTGCGGCCCTCTATCAGGAGCTAGGTGATCCATCTTCACATAGCATACTTTGCCAAACTACTGGAGACTGCCAAGGTAGTAGAGCAGGACCAAGCTAAGGAGGGACCCTAAAGGAGTCTCAGGTCCATTTCATTCTAGCAGAATCCTCCCAAGCGAGCTAGAGTATATTAGCTCGAGGCTGAAGCCCCCTCTGCCAATCTATTCAATGGCTGCATGAAACCTCATCTATACAGTCGATGCTACCATAAGAGTCATGCCTGCTTCACCTATGGATGGCTAGGCCATAATTATTATCGATGTGCAGCCACAAAAATGATCGATGGTGATCAAATCGATCACTCCAAGCGCTGTCAAGTATTCAACCTATTCCAAAAGCCCGCGACGACTCGTCCAACACTGCCTTCAGCTCCAAGGTGTGAGATAACTATTGTCACTCGCCCAAATGCACCACGGCCACCCCCACGGTAGATTTATAACAATAGGCATGCCGGCCTTGCTCCTGTCTACACCCTCACACTGATTAAGGCTACTGAGGATAACCATGTGGTGTCAGGTACATGCTTTTGAACCCCTCTATTTTTATAGTTATTATTTTCTTAACGTAGTTAGTAATTATTACATATATAAATAGTTTCAATTTGCATAAATGACAAACCTTGCAACATCCTATTTGACACTGGAGCTAGTCATTTCTTTGTATCTGAAAGTTGAGCAAAATCACTTAACCTACCTTTATATCGCCTAGCCAATCCTTTAAACATTAGGTTACCTTCTAGAGCTCAATTGCCAGCTCGCCAGTTCTATAAACTACCAATTCCCATTGAAAATGAAGAATTTAAAGCCAATCTAGTAGTTCTCCCTATAGCCAACTTTGATGTAATATTGGGCATGAATTAGTTGAGCCAACATAACGCCAGCATCAACTATATGAAAAAGAAGATTACCTTAGGTAATGTTAGTAGAGCCAAATCCTTTGTCGGTAATCTTAGTACCCGAGCCTCATTAATCAATGTTATAAAAGCAAAAAGGCTAGTCCAGAAAGGTTATGACGCCTTCCTAGTGACAATACAAGGAGAAAAGAAGGAAGTGATTTCCTTATCCAAGAATCCCATCATTTACGAATTTGCTGACATTTTTCCTGAAGACCTACTTGGTCTTCCCCCTCCACAGGAAGTAGAATTCGCAATCAACATTATTCCGGGAATGCACCCATCTCCAAAGCTCCCTACTCAATGGCACCCAAAGAATTGCAAGAATTGAACAAACAACTACATGAGCTATTGGAGAAAGGTCTTATTAGGCCTACTTCATCCTCATGGGGAGCCCCAGTTCTATTTTTCAAGAAGAAGGATGGATCGATGCGGATGTGCATTGATTATAGAGAGTTAAACAAAGTAACAGTCAAGAATAAGTACCCACTGCCCTGCATCGATGATCTATCCGATCAATTAGCAGTAGTAAAAGTGTTCTCAAAGATTGATCTGTAATCAGGGTACCATCAGCTGTAGGTAAGGGATTCAGATATAGCCAAGACTACCTTCAGAACAAGATATGGCCACTATGAGTTCTTAGTGATGTCATTTGGATTGACAAATGCACCTTCAATCTTCATGGACTTAATACAGTGTATCTTGAAACCATACCTTGAAATATTTGTCATCATCTTCATAGATAATATTCTAATATACTCTAAGATGAAGAAGGAACACGAATGTCAACTCAGGGTAGTATTGGAAGAATTGAGAAGCCACCAGTTATATGCCAAGTACTCGAAGTGTGAATTTTGGCTTATATCTATCACCTTCTTAGGCCATGTAGTAATGTTCAAGAGATCAGAGTAGATCAGAACAAGGTCAGCACCATCCAAGAATGGGTACAACCTAAGTCAGTGACATAAATCAAAAGCTTCTTGGGTTTGGTCGGTTACTATAGGAAATTCATGAAAGGCTTTTCCCAAATAGCCTCTCCACTCACCAAGCTCACCCAAAAGGTTGTACCATTTGAATGGCTGCCAGCTTGTGAAGAAGTGTTCAAAGCACTAAAAGATGCACTTATATCTGCCCCTGTTTTAGTTATTCCTAAAGAAGTAGTGAATTACCAAGTCTACACTGATGCCTCATGCATAGGCTTGCAAGATATTTGCATTGTATTTTCTTCCTCTTCAGCTTTACTGTACTGTTCTGTCTGCCCTAGCCGAGAAAGGCTATGGGAATTTTTCTGTCTGCCCTAGCCCAGAAAGGTTATGGGAATATTACTAGGCCGAATTGGCCAATTCTTTTTTAAATGGCAGTTATACATTCCTATTTCAGTTTTAGCTTATTGTTTACTATGTTGTTGATCCATGTTATTTTAGTCAGCTGTATTTCCTGTCTTACCTGCTTACTTGTATACATATAGGGTGCTAGATTTTATATCTTATTATATGTACCATTTTCAAATTTCTATTTTAAATTAGCATATATCATATGATCATCAACATGTTTAGGTTTAGACTTTTTCTTTCAGTGCTTTTACATACTATATTATATATGTATGTCAATTTCCTTATTTAGTAGTTTGAGGCATGCTTTTGCCTCGATTTTTGCTTAGTTATAAATATTACATTTATAACTTATCCTGTTTCCTTATATGCCTACTGTTCCTATGCTTATTAGTTCACTTTTGTTTTACTTAAGTGTAAATGGTGATATTAATAAATGCATAATAAACTTTCAACCTAAAATGTACTAAGATAATTTGTCTAATAATATTTTCTTTTATTGGATGGGGCCCTGGCATTGTGAAACTGACAATGTCAGATCTTGAGAAGTTTGAGGATCCTGTGCCTGAGGACGAGCCTTATCTAGAGGAGGCGCAGCAGCTTGGAGCAAAAGATATTTAGTTGTCTTTTACTCATTGTGAGGATGAGTGATGCTTTATTGTATTCGTTAAAACTTTAAATAAATGTTGTAATAATACAGGTACTTGTGAGTGTACTTACTTTTCTGTGCTATTATTTTAGAGCTACTCTTCAGTACTGTTTCTCATATGTTGTATGATGAATTGGATGTAATATTTACTTTGTATGCTTCTGCACTCTTTATTTGTTAAAATTTAGTGACTGAATATTTATATTCATTTTGATCACATCCTTCCTTTATTAGTGGATTGTTGATCTCACCTAATCCAATGATAAGTGAGGGATTTTCCATAGTGGCACACCACCCCTTAAGTCTAATCCTATGGGTTGGGGGGTGGGGCGCCACAGTTTTATAATTTGGAGCTTAGTTTGTAAAGTGACATTTAGGACCCTCAAAATCAAGAAATTCAAAGTGCTAACTATCTTAGAATTTTAGTACCATCAATAATATATAATAATATTTAGGATTTGAACCCTACAAAATCAGAAATGACCAAAATACTCCTAACCCTAGTTTAAATTGGGTCTACTCCCTGTCAAAGTACTCAGTATATTATAGGAAATCTATAGAAACTGAGTTTACTGAATTTAGACCTCAAATAGAAAAGTTTGGTTTTGCCCCTTTGACCCTCAAAAATTATCGAATTGCCCTTGAAAATTAGAACCTCCAAAACTTAGTCGTTTAGCCTCAGAATTTAGTGTTCATGGACTATATGGAATCCTTGAACAACAACCTTCAGTAAACTGCACAAAAGTTTAGATTCCATTAATTTAAATTACTAAATTGACCCTTAGGTCAAAATCCTTAGTTTGGACTTATAGGACCCATTTCTTATCCAAATTGAGTGTACTTACTATCTATGTGGGGCCCCCCATGCCTCACCGCGGCCAAGAAAATACTGATATTAGCATAATTGCAGGGAGTATGATTCTCCAACTGTGGCAAATCCCTAACTTAAGTAAAGTCAAGTAGGACCCAACCTGCCTTAAGCCAAGGACTTGTCATTTGGAATTGTGAACATACATCAATACAAATCAGAGTGGCGGAAGCAAAAGATAGCATATATAACATCCACATAACAACATAGTATGTAAAAGTAAAATAAACAATAACTCAGTGCAAAGTGCAGAAAGTAAATACATCCAAAAATATTTAATTATTACAAACTAAATTAAAAGAAAGAAAGAAAAAGATCTCTCAATCTCACTGCAGAAAAAGAAACTCTAACTAAGCAGCAGTAGGAAGATCCTCCTCCTGCACCAGCTCCTCTCCTACAGCACTGCCAATGAACAGCTCCAAATTTGAGATTTGTCGGTATCACAAATGCCAAGGCCCCAACTAACAAAAGAAAAATGTTATAGTTAGACAAATTGTCAAAGTACATTTTAGGCAATTTAAGTGAATTGAATATTTAAGATATCATATTTAAAGGTTTTTAAACATGCAAGCATTATACGGTGCTACAAGCTATAAAGAACGGGGTAGCTATAAACTAATCATTTATAATTAATCAACATGTATGTAAAAATAACATACAAAATAGTAACTAAACATGGTGAGGCTAAGAGCAAAATAACTGCAACTACTGAAATAAATCTGATCCTAATATGCTTATGATCACATGGATACATGCTGAGTATATATAAAGAACATAAGTGCTGAAATAAACATACAATTCTAGCTACCTAAACATGCCAATATTTATTAATAAATCAATGAGAGTATACATACAAGCATGCAGATTAATATGCAAAAGGCCACTAAATCATGTGAAAAAAGTAAGCTAAGTACATGAATGAGTTAAGAGGGTAAAGCCACTGAGACATGTGGTAAAATAAGCCAAGAACTAAATTAAGGCCACTGAAGCTTGTGGTAAGCAAAATAAGTACTGAAAACTATACTGAAGTAGAAGTAAGCCTAAGACATAGCACTGCCATAATAGAAACAATCCATAAAAGGCATATGCATGAAAAGGTCAACATGTGTCCATCCTAGGCATCTGCAGAGCTAGGTCCGAGTTGAACTTATAGAATAAGACATGTGTCCATCCTAGGCATTCGCAGAGCTAGGTCCGAGTCTATTCTTTAAGAAAACTAGAACTGAAGAGGCAGACTAAGCTAGGTCATACTCTACTAATTGAAAGCACTATAAGAACTAAATGAATATTATGCTTTTCAAGTGTTAACTTAGGATGTATCTTCCATATCCTTAATTCTACTATTATGCTCAAGGAACAAGGCTCAATGTTCAAGGTGTGCAGAGCAATCAAATTCAAAGTAAGCAAGAGACATAATCTAGACTTATGTGAAATCTATTGTTGTTTACTTTTATCCAACTAACTATTCTGAGAAGATACAGGTTTAGAATCTCTAATATACAGCCATCGAATATAATCCCAGATTCGCGACCTTACTGTTAACATTAGAACTTAACAAGTTCTAATTCATAATCATACATCGATTATAAAGATTTAAAGTAAGTAAATCAATGACTTAGTTATTATTATTTTTCTCTCTTAACCCAAATCTTGATTAAGTAAATCAAGATTAAGGATTCTGGATCCAAACTCCACTTTGGTGTTCAAATCCTGAATTCAAGGTAATATCCTAATAAGGATCTAGGGTTCACACTCAAACACAATTTAAATATATGCAATCTTATAAGCTGAAGGATTCAAAACCTATGATCTTAATGAAAGGTTACTCTATTAGTTATTAGATAAATCATCAATTAAGAATTAAGAATCTAAGATCTATATTCAATCTTTGGGATTATTATATTATTCTAAAGATTGAATCAATCCTACACCCACAAGGAGGTTTCAAAAGGATTAAACAATTAATTGAGTAAGGCTTTCCAAATGAAGGTGATTCAATTCAATCAGATGATCTAAAGGCTAAGATCTAAGATCTAAGATCCAAGATCTAAAGTCTGAGTTTGATCACTCAGATTTAAACTAATAAGTTTAAATTTAGGGTTCTTTAAAGCTTCTGCTTTTAATTTCTTGAATACTATAATTCATGAATAACTTTGGTAAGATACTAGGATTAGAAACTTTAACATTAACATTAATTAAGCTAAGTCTTTTATGAAGGGTCTTAAGATTACGTAAGATCTTAAGAGTTTACTTAAGGATTTTAAGGTTTAGTACTAGGATTCATTCAAGAAATGATACCACTTAGCAAATGATGCTAATACATTACATTACTGATTATTATTACTTTAATTGAGAATTCTAAGATTTAAGGGTACTTGAATACATTTTAGTCAAAATGACCAAAATACCCCTAAAATGGGATTTTTGGATTTAATTATCTAAATTGAGTCAAATCTATTTTAATAAGCTTCATATTGATTAATGAAGTGAGTAAAACACTTAACTTTGGTTTTTAATAACATTAATGACTTAACTAGCACTAAATACATTAAAAGGCTAATTAATAAGATTAAGGAAATGAAGTCATACTAAGATGATCTAAACACAGTTATAGGCTCTAATACTCTTATGAAGGCATTAGGGACTAGATTTATCAAAATTAGAGATTAATCTAATGCTTAATTCACTAATCTCATTTTAGGGTAATTAAGGAGTAATTAACAAAATTAAAGGTCTTAAATTACTTTTAAGGGTCTTCATAGGTGCTTTATGGTCTCATGAGCAATCAGAGACCTTAATCAATATATGTGGACAATTAATGAATTTAATATGATTTAAATACAAATAGAAAAGGATTAGGCATTTATTTAAAATCTAACCATTGGATCTTTGATTTTATTTTATATTATTATTCCTTATATTTTTTTGATTAAAATGGTATATTGGATCATACTATTTGGATAAGTATGTCTAAAATTATTTCATTAATTTATTCTATATTTTTATTTAAATTGAAATCATAGGGTTTTTAATTAAACTTATTTATCCCTTGTTTTCCAGAAAGAATATAATTCCTTAAATAGGTTTATTTCCCGACCCAAAATCCCAAACCGCGTGGGTCGGATCGGAGCCCGGCTAGAACGACACTGTCTCACCGCGCGAGCCTGGGCTGGCCCAGCCTGAGGCGACAATGTCATCATCCCTACATACTATCCGTGATGGGCCAACCTGAGGAAACTTTAGCGCCGAATGTGTCGATGCTGAGGGGATGCCTGCGACTCAATTCAATCCCGTCACGTGCCCGGAGCCAAGACACGTCGATCCCGCCATTAAGCCCTCTCTGGGACACATTGAATTTCCATATCGCTATTCGATAGGCTCGGTCCTAATCACATTATCTAGGGTTTACTATGAGGAGTAAATTCTCCTCACAGGGACCACCATTTGGCTAGATCTCAATCCCTACACCATCCCGGTGGTGAGGCGGATCGAAGCCCCCTGGCCACGAGATTTGGGGTGCCCTGGATCATCGGATCCTTACTCGAGCTCTACGGTGAATTCACGGCAAAAACCAGATGATCAGAATGATCGTGAAAAGCTAGCCCATACCTCAAAAACAATTATGTTGGGTCTGGTTAGCTTGCCTTATCGATCGGGAAATGCATTGAGAGGGGTTTGGGATTCATGATGCCAGAGGAGTGTTGGCACTCTGTCTGGATGAAACTTAGTACCGCCAGTGAATCCCATTGACAGTATTGAGCTAGGCCCAATCCAATTTATTCCTAAGCATCTTAAGGTCCAGGGAAGAACATTCATGGCATCATAGAGCTACCCTAGCGCTTTGAATTAAAGGACTGAGCTCACACAGCTCAGTCGGGGAGAGGTTGTACCTAGATTGAGGAATCACCATGAAAGAGATGGATTGAGGTGCTCCTGAGCTCACCAAGTCAGCAATGCAAGTTTACATGGAGTCTAAACACTAGACGGACCCTCTATCAATAGATCGCCGCTCTGAAATTGCTTGGAACAGCAAGCACCTCGAATGGAGATCGACCAAGAGGAAGAAGTGAGGTCGCAGGAATTCAAGTGAGCGAATGAGCTCACTGGGTTGAGGGAAGGCTACTTATAGCCCAAGGAAGATTTAGGGGTGGATGCCATGGCTGAGTCTCGAGCATTTGGCTCGGGACAAGGAGTTCTCTCAGCTTACCCCAAATGGAGGTTTTCGACCCTCCATATAAGCCAAGGTGTCTTGGCCACAGGCGGGAAGAATCCTAACTACATGGGAGATATGGCAGAGGAGTGGCAGACCAAATTGACGTGGCAACTTTGGTCTGATACTCTCTGTCGGGCGCAAGTTGGGGGAGACGAAGGTCTATATCGATGGATAGGGGTGTGACCATCTGATGGCTCATCAGTTACACTGGAACGAACCTAATTATCTGACCCATAATAGTTGAGCATGGGGATCATATCGTCCGTCAGATTGGATCTGATCGATCCAACGAGCGATCGCGCTACTTAAGAAGGGAACCCAGATGCCGTCTGAATTAAAAAGTATGGGCAAAATGGTCATTTTTCCCAAATTTTAGGTTAAGCGTCTTTAAGTCCTAAATTATCTTTTGAATTAGTAAAACCAATATTAGGACTGTATTGTAATCATTCTAAGTGATAAAATCAGCTTTTCATTCAAATTAGTTAAATTTCTTAAATTTCTCTAAGTCTTCTCCTTAGGATCTTTCACCTCTCATTAGGACTATTCCTAAGACTAGGGCTAGATCATAGATAGATTTCAGTCATTGAATAATGGGGTTATTCAATGAATGAACCCTTAATTTTATTAGTTTCTAGATTTTACAATTTAATTTTGATTATTTTGTCTTTCAACCTTAGATTCAGGATAGGAGAATCATCTTATTAAGTTTGACTATGCTTAATAGGATCTGCCTTAATCATTAGATCATATTTAGATTAAAACCCTAGATTTCTTAAATTGTACATTCGGATTGTGTGCTTAACTCCAATCTTGTGGTATTAAAATCATAATCCATAGTTTAGTAGATCTTGATCAAATCTTTGTTAGAACGTCTGAATTCATCAAATTAGGATGTTGTGATTTAATTCTTAACTTATAGTCAATCTTGATTGAATTAGATTAGAACCTGATCAGTTCTAATCCTTTTAACTTATAAGGGCGTGCTTCTAAGTTACACTCGATAGTAGGAATTGGAGATCCTGAACTTGTGTAACTTGGAATAGTTATAATATTTTAATTAGAAAAAAAATGATATCACCATATTTAGTAAAGTCCCTTGTTTACTACTTATGCATTCCTTAAACTTTGTGCTTATTTTCCCTTGGACATGTCATATAAGAAAAATATTGTTGCATGAATATGAAAACATAGAATATTAGGAAAACATTTGCATTGGGTTCAGTGTTCTTGGTGATCTGGTGCATTTTACTTCATTGGACAAGGGTAAGGAGAAATAAGGGATACTTAGCATTACTCATTTAGGAGTGTTGTTATAAGTTTGGAACCTGTATAGTCTTGTAGACATGCATGACTCCTCAGCTATTTCTGGACATGTCAACAGAAATAGAAGTAAAATAACTAAAATATTATGCATTGTATTTTCTGCCTCTTCAGTCATACTATTCTGTTCTATCTACCCTAGCCTAGAAAGGCTATGGGAATTTCTATCTGCCCTAGCCCAGAAAGCCTTTGGAAATTTTGCTTGGACATATTGGCCAATTCTTTCTTATATGGCAGTTATAAGTACTTGTTTTAGTTTCAATTTACTGTTTACTGCATTATTGATGTATGTTATTTCAATCAGCTGTGTTTCATGTATTACCTACGTACTTATATATATATATATATATATATATATATATATATATATATATATACATATATATATATAGGATGTTAGATTTTATTGCTTACTATATGTTTAGTTATAAATGTTATATTTATAGTTATTCCTTGATTCCTTTTATGCTTACTGCTCCTATACTAGATTGTTCACCTTTATCGAGTTTAAGAGTAAATGATGATATTAATAAATGCTTAACAAAATTTCAACCTAAAATGTACTTAGATAATTTGTCTAATAGGATTTTTCTTATATTGGCTAGAGCCCTGGCATTGTGAAACCGATAATGTCAGATCTTGAGCATTTTGAAGATCCGGTGCCTGAGGAGGAGCCTTATTAAGAGGAGGCGTAGCAAATTGGAGCTGAAGACCTTTAGTTCTATTTTATTTTATTGTGAGGATGAGTGATGCTTTATTTCATTTTTAAACTTTAATTAAATATTGTAATAATATTGGTATCTTGTGACTCCGCTTACTTTTCCACATTATATTTTTCTGAGCTATGTTTCATTTTGTTTCTTGTTGATGTATGGTGAAATGGATGTACTACTTATTTCATATGCTTTCGCACTCTGTATTATGTTGATTTAGTGATTGATCACTTTATATTCATTCTGTACACATCTTTCCCATATTAGTGAATTGTGAATCTCACTTAATCCAATGATAAGTGAGGGATTTGCCAGAATGGCACACCACCCCTTGACTCTAATCTTATGGATTAGGGGATGGGGAGCCAAAAAGAACTTAAATTTTGTTTTAAATTGCTGTTGACACTAAATTTCTAAGCTAGTTAGCACTTTAAATTTCTAGATTTAGAGTCAAATTGACTAAGATATGGTCGTTTCAATATTAGGTCCCTATTTTCTCAAAAGGGAGGCAAAACCTAATTTTTCCATATTTAAAATTCACACACAATTTGTACAGTACTCAATTTTACTTAAACTAGGTTCAAATTTGATATAATTTGGCCCCACTAGGGTCATAGGGTCCTTAAAATTCGAAAACCGTGAAGTTTTGACAATTTCAGCCGGTTCTGGGCCAAACCGAACAATTCTAGATGCTATGGCGCGCAGTGACACCTTCTGGCAGAATGCTAGGTGCGATGACACATTGTGGCGTGCTACAATGCACTGTAGTGGATTTTGGCACTGTGGCGCACTCAGCAGGTTTTTGTGTTGTGGCGCGTTGCAGCGGCTTTTGGCACTGTGGCGCGCTGCAGCGGGTTTCGGCGCTGTGGCATGCTGCAGCGGATTTCAATGCTATGGCCCGTTGCAGTGGGTTTCAGCGCTCTGGCACGCTACAGCGGATTTCGGTGCTGTGGCATGCTGCAGCAGATTATGGCAGACATAAACTCGAAGCTTGAGCGCGATGGCACTATGTAGCGCGCTATGGCGCGCTCCAGCGAACCCAATTTCAAACCTCGGGCGCTGCGGTGCGATGCGGCATAATGTGGCGCCCAATGATGATTTCACCGGGGTGAAAACCACAACAAGCCAACTTTCGGGCTCAAATACTCTTAACCTAGAGCACTTCGCATGCAGTGCCATATACCAATGGAAAGATCTTTCCGAGACATACAAATGCAAACAGTGGAGTTAAGAGACTAGGGGTACATAAATTTGTATTAGCAAATTTGCATACCATTCCCTATTATTTACAGATTTCAACGAGCTTCTACATCTTAAATACAACTTCATAGATGCACAACTAAGGTAACACAGATTCTTAGACATACAAAGGAGCATAAATACATAATAGAATAGCCATTGGATTAAACAATGGAGGGAAAGGGGGGGTACTAATGCTGAGCACGGTAGGGGGCTGAAGGGAAAGAAGCTCAGATTTGGATTGGATGACTGTGGGTCCCAGCCAGACAATGAAGAAGGAGGAGGGAAAGAAGACAAAAATGGATTTAAATAAATTAAATTAATTAATCTCAAAAATCATATTTTATAAACAATCTCCAGAAAATCCCGAAGATTTACTCCTAGCTAATTTGGGGGTAAGGATTTCAACAGCAAAATCAAATTTTAATTCCTACAAGTATTTAATTTTTTTATTTTTTAGGGTATTTAAATATTATTAAAATATTCGATGAAATTTTGATGACTTCCGATTGCCACCAAAATATCACCCTTAGCTAATTTGGGGGCAATGAGCACAATGACGAAGTCCGATTTTACATATGAGGTCAATTTAGATAGGTTGATTTTCAGGGTTTCTGGATTTCCTAAAAATTAAGATTTGGTCCATTTGTCTCTTGATTTGAACTAGGTCTTGGTGGTGAACTCCTAATGACCTAACTAGCACTTAAGATCAAAATTTAGGATCTGGGTTAGTCTTAATTGACATGGGTAACAACTTGGGTTATTACAGAGTTATACCTGATGCTGCCATTTGTACATATTTGACAGGGCCAAGCCAATAAAGAAAAATAATAATATTAGACTTATAAAGTATAAGTACAATTAAGTTAGAAAATAGCATATGCTTGCATTTAAAAGATATTATTCAACATAATAGTAAGACAGAAGTCAAACTATAGAAATACTGTAAAATAACTAAAAGTATAAAACTGTATAAAACTGAAGTAAAGTAAAGTAAAGCTGAACTATAAATTGAATATTGAAAGTAAATAAAATAATAAATGATCTGAAATTGAGTAATAACATGTAAACTATGTTGGATGTCATTGAATTCATGCACCTGTATATGCTATAATACGATATGCAACTGATATGCAACCAAAATATCACTGAACAAGTATGAATTGTACAGTCCAATGTCTACATATATCTAGTTAGGAACCTAGTGCTAGTTATCCTGAGAATTCTCCTATTGATGTATGCAATATTCTGTAATTTATAAATCATCACTAATACTAATACGCCATGCTCATGTTCATGCTTATATCTCTACACTACGTACCTTAAAATCCAGAAATCCAAAAAAAAAATTTAAAATCAGATAATGAATCAAATTTCTTCATTATGCAGAATTCCTCTAAATGAATTATGACCCCTAGTTCTAATTTCAATAACTAGTTTTACTTATGATTTTATCTAAAATCATCAGTTGGAATGGTTTTATACACATATTAGGTATATTTCCAAGAAAGGTGGATTTAACACTTAGTTTGTTTAAACTGCACTTATCAAAGTGCACTAAGACAGGAGGCAGAACTCGGTCGTAGTTTATATCTCAAACTAAGATATTACATACTTTAATTACAAGCATACCTAGTATCCTAAAGAGGGTAACTTAAATTACTTAGTTTGTTTAAAACTGTACCTATCAAAGTGCACCAAGATAGGAGGCAGAACCTAGTCGCAGTTTGTATTCTTTTAAACTAAGGATTTAAGTCCCTAATTATAACACTCTTAGGATTGATTGACTTATTCTAAGCAAGATTGTATCTGCCTAAGCCCACCAGATAGCACAAAGATAAATCTTACTTAGAGTGACTCAACCATTCCTGAATATTTCTTGAGTGATCTAGCACTATGGATACACACTTCTACACTCAACTAATAATCTGAGTTCAGTCAATATTATTTAATCAATAAGGATCACCAAGGCTATGAGATTTAGACTACAAAGAGGTGATTCCACATAAGGTTCCAAGGATGTCACCAAAGAGATCACTCAATATAAGTTACTACCACATAGGAGAAATCTCATTCTAAGTGCTTTAGATGATTCTACCACAAGGATCTAAGATCAAGCTTCTAGGGTTAAGATGGATCATCTTGGTTCCTACATCAAGATAATATATTAAGTTCTTTCTACCTCAATGTGTTAACATTTGTTAAGGTTATTAGTATTGCCAAATAAAACTTAATGTAAGATCATCAAGATCTTACACCTCTAACATCTATGCTAAAATTTGCAAGTTTTATTTATTAAACTTGAATTGATCAGATCAGATTAGATGCTTAGACCCATTTGATCACATCATATACTATAATCATGGGATTTTATCAAGAGTTTTATTAAGACTAGATCATGTTGTATATCAACACAGAGTTATAACTATTCCCATGCCAAGAGTCTTATATAAGAGAAAATCAAAGATCTCAAGTTTAAGTTTAGATAATAAATCACATAAGTTCGTTATAGCTCTTAATTCTTCTAGTTTACTAGTCTAAGATCAATGACAAATCAGCAAGTGTTGTTGGACTTATGCAAGTTATGTAGCATCCAAATCAAAGGTTCCTTTAATACCATTTATGGGATAAGTTATTACAATCTTAGGATTTGGTTGTTTGATGAATCATTGTCTCTTATTAGTTAATTGAAGATCATTACATGCTGGTTCTCTTATTTAAGAGAAAAATCAAGAAGATGTAAGCTTAAGTTTAAGATAGAATCAAAACACCTTAATACTTTACAAGACTTAATGATCTAACATGAAAAAGTTGATTCAAGAGATAAATTACTTGCTATTGATTTGTTCATTATTGATAAATCCAAGTGTAAGATAATAGTCAATGTGATTCCTCCTAAGCTCTCACATTTCAATAAGATGGTAATCCTAACATGCCAATTATAACACATTCTTTAAGACATTTTACCAAAATAAATATAAGTTAGCATAGAATTCAAGAAAAACAAAATCATGGTAGCAGCAATAAGAGCTATGCAAGTGGTGTACACACTTATAATAGAACTAAATAAAATAATTTAATATATTAGAACTCAATACAAGTTCTAAGTACTTATGTACCTTTGTAGTGTAGCTTCACAACTATAATCCCATTGAAGTGATTCTTTATTACAGCCCCATTATGGCCAAGAATGGCATTAGCTGAATTAAAGTGGTAGAATAAGCCTAAATAATGAATTAATTGATTTATTATTCCCTAAAGATTAAGGGTGCAACAAACAATAAAAACTCTAATAAGGTCGCTTGCAATTCTTTACGGATATTTACTTGAAATCGAAGCATTATTTCAGCTATTTCTTATCATGAATAATATTTACTAAGAGAACCATAAATACTATTCTAAGAGCATTAAGTAAGCTGATACGTATGGATAGACTTCAAACCATTCATTTATAATTAAATTAAGTGATTGATAAAACTAACTTAATAAAGCGCATGAGTTCTAATGAACTTAGCTACATGCAATAGATGTAGATAATCAATAAAGTGATGGAATAATCAAATAATTTTACATTCAAATTCTCTAAAGATACTTGAACATGCTTGAATAACATTTAATAGAGATGAATTCAAGGTCTATTTAGAAATTAAATGAGAAAATACACAATTCCTTAGATTGCATGAGCTAACCCTTGAAAATGATAAATAAACATGCTAATAACATAACTAATTATTACCTAATTCGATAAAATAAAAGGAGGGCTGCATGCTTAGGTACAATGATATATAATCCATGGCAAAGAGGATGCATGCATATGGATCAACAAGTTAACATCCATTAAATACAAATTTGCATGTAACAAGATAAATCTAAAGAAAGGTAGTTCCTCAAACACTAGACATAATCCATGCAGCTTACGGTAGTTAAAAATTGAAAGGATCAATAAGGTTAATATTAAACTTTAGTTGGATATGAAGGGGGAAAATGTGATGCCAACAAATTTAATTTCAGCTTTCTTGCTCAAAAAAAAATTGTAAATATTTTTATGTAAAACTTGAACATTTTACATCAAGGAGATTGATACCTTAGTTTGCTCAAAGTTATTAATATTAAGTTTCAGTAGTGTAATTGATTAAAGTTATGCATTATGGCTCATTCACATAGTTGCAGATGATTAGAACCTTTATTTAATGCACATTAGCTTATTAAGGTAGTGTCATTTTCTTCTTACATAGATAATTTTGCATGTGGGCAACATTAAGAAAAGATATTGGAAATTATCTCTAATGGTCCATCTAGATAAATGCTCTCATCCATGGGCTCATCAAGCATTTGTGTTACTAAATCAAGCTTTTAAAGATTTATAAAAGCAAAAAAAAAAAGTGAATTATTTTATATTTTGCAAGCTATCCACCTGCAACATCAAGTCATCTTGAGTTAACATAGTATTAAACTGTTTGACATTTATTCTTAGAAGGTTGTCTACTACATCTTTTGGTTTTAAATAATTTCTTTTGTTTTAAATAATTTCTTTTGTTTTAAAAATTTCATTTAGTTAAGTTGGGGCAAAAAAAAAAAAAAAATCACACTAGCATGGATTTCCTCATACCTAGTAATATAGTCTAGCACATAAAACAATTATATGCATAAATGAGATAAATAGAAGTTATGATTACAGCAACTAGAACAAATATAAGAAAATCAGTAAAAGAGAAAGCTACCATGGAGAATAAGTGGAGCTTGACATGGAGATGATGCAGCTTAATTGAGAATGTAACAACCCTAGGTTGTTACCATGCAAAATATAAGCTACTTGATTTAATTTTTAGTATCATTGTTTTTAGATCATCAATATAAGCCTATCTAGAAGACTTGAAGTTCATTGGACTTCTCTAAATCAAATTTGAAAATCGATCAATCTAGATGCCTTAATCTAGACCCAAAATAATTTGACCTCAGAATTAAAATCTGATTTCATTTTTTGATTCCTCACCCCCAAATTAGCTAAGGGTGAAAATTTGGTACAATTTAGAATTCATTTGGGCAATAATTCAATTTAATTTAGAATGGTTCAATTGCACTTAAGGGCTTATAACTTTCCATAATTGCATTTTTACCCTAATACCTAATATAACAGTCGGGATCTGCTGTGCGGACCGCGGACGATCCACTGCGGAGCCCGAGTCACACGACAGTGGGATCCCTCAAATCTAGTTGTCACGCCTTTCCATCCGATGGTTAGGATTAGAACCGCGGGTCCGCCGTTAGATCAACCCTAATGATTCTACGGCACAGATTTAATCTGGTTCGACCGTTAGGATCCAGAGAATCAGGGCCGTTGCGTCTTCCCGATCGATGCATCAGACAGTCCACAACGCACCCGCACTGTGGATCTTCGTCTCTGCCAAGCCGCGCTCGACAGGGAAGATTCCCCGTACTGCCAGTGGCCTCCCCTGTCCCCCACGCGCGCCTCCAGCTCAGCAAACCATTGCTGGCCTTCCCCTAAACACCATGAGACCCCAATTGGGCCTTGTGACCCGGCCGAGCTCAAAATAGAATTTCGAGAGCTCGGCCATGGCCCGCCCTCTCGGGTTTCCCCAGCCCGAGCCAGTGGCTCCAGAAGCTTCCCTAAGCTCAGCTAAGGCTATAAATAGCCCCAGCTCCGATTCAATTGATCCTTGCT
Organism: Gastrodia elata; assembly: GCA_016760335.1. NCBI lineage: Eukaryota > Viridiplantae > Streptophyta > Magnoliopsida > Asparagales > Orchidaceae > Gastrodia > Gastrodia elata. The sequence continues at coordinate 289,173 of CM028679.1, forward strand.
GATCAATTGTAGCCTCTAAAATTTGTCGCCATTGCCGAACTCCCGAAGCTTCACCCAGGCGCTCCCGAGCTCGCGTACCACTAATAGAGGGTTACTCCTGGAGTTCAGGACCCCTAAGAGCTTCCAGAATCTTTGCGGTAGCGAACCACGATCCGTCTTCCAGTCCCAACTCCGTCCCGCAAAGCCAGGTATCCCAGTTGCAGGTTCTGAGCCAATAAGGCTCAGAACTTATTCCATTTGATGCAATTTACTACTTATTGTCATTTCAAACTCAGCTGTACCGTAATTAGGGTCTAGGTTAGCCCCGATCGATCGAATCGATCGATCGGGTTTAGTTTCTTCTGGATCGCTCGAGTAAGGACCTAGCGATCCAGGCCACCCCAGACCCCCGGACCAGATGGCTTCGACTCGCCTCACCTCCCTGATTGTGTAGGATCGAGCCCGGGGTCTGGCATGGCCTCTGTGGGGAGAATGGTCTCCCCCCAGTAGCTCAATGGCGGAATCCTCGGGTAAGTAAGGTCTGGCCGATCTAGACTGTCTCACAAGGGGATTCGGGTCCCAGTCGACGCGTCTAACCACGGTGATGGAGTAGCGATCGAATGCTGGCCGAGCCGTGGCATGGGCGCACCGAAATTTTGGGAATTAGGGTTCCCTAATTCGGCCTACCCACCGAGATGGAGGAATGGGAACAACGGCAGTGTGCGGGCCGGGTTGACCCACTACCCGCGCGGTGCGACAGTGCCGGGTCTCCCGGGTCCCGGTCGACCCGCACATTTTCGATTTCGGGCCGAGCCATTTTATTAAAATCGAATTAATGGAATTATTTTCCTTAATCAAATCATAGGATTTTGATTAAATAAAATACATAATGTATTATTCAAATAACTTTTAATCCACTGGTCCAAATCTTATGATATCATATATGAAAATGATCAGAAAATCTCAGGAACATAAATATAAAATAAAATCATGCATCTGATGGTTAGATCTTTAATTTTTACTTAATTACAATGGATATTAATTAGGGCAGATTAATAAATTTACTCATCCAAATTGCATATTTAGGGTGCCATTAGCTCACTGATGTCAATTAGATTGTTTGTGCTAAGCAAAATATTTTTCTGAGTTTTGTAATTTTAGTTATGCCCTAATCTTATTAAATCATGATTAGTAAATATTAGGACTTATACTAATTGGATCTTAGCAAACTCAGGCTCTGATTTTTTATATAACTAATTAGAACTTACATGTCAAATATCATGTGATTTGAATGGTTGGATTGGTACTTATGAGCTAATCCTTTTTGATTGGAATTAGGGTTTGATTAACATTAAGTAATCTCTATTTTATAAACTTTGATTGTTAATCTAATTTATAACAGAAATCAAGTATAGTGAATTCATTTAAATAAGCTTATTAAGTATACTTGAATGAATTTAAAGGTTTGAAATCCTAAACATCTTAATTAAGTTAAGAAATCTTAAGATTTGGGTCAAGCTTTTAAGACTTGAACTAGGTCTGAGATTGCCACCAATAATAGATAATTAATCCACTGATTTGACATTGATCTTAAATGAATAACTTGATTTTTCTTAAGGCATGAGAAGGGATCAAACCCTAATCTACTTAAGGAGAGTCCAAATTTTTAAGAAACCTGACTTAATTGAATTGATTTCAAAACTAGGAACTTAACATTTTCCAATAATGCATTTGATTTATTATTGATACTAAACATTTGAATTAGACAAACTAAGGTCAATAATAATCCTTGGTGATTTTGTCATCTGAATCAAATCTTAAGATCCCTGATTTTCTCTTAAGAAAGAAGACTAGCATGAGAAGATAATTAAAATTATATTGATTAAACAAGTGACCTAATCCTTAACAATATATTTGATTTAGATCCCATGATCTTAGTTTGAGTGTGACCAGATGACTTTATCATCTGATTTAATCATCTTAAACCTAATTATGCAATAGAACCTAAGAGGTAAATATCAAAATTGAGAAGAGAGAACCTTAAGTATCTCTTCATGAGATCATCTTGAAATATTTAAAAGACTAAAATTCATATACCATGAGGTAGGAGGCCTTGTATGATCCCTTGAGGTAGAAGTATAGAAGATCCCATCACCTTAGAAATTGATCTACTCTCCTTGTGGTAGTAATCCATTAAGGCATTGGAAAAGATGCTTCTCCTTGTGGTAGAATCCTTATTAAGTGATCCTTGATCATACTTGATTGGTGAACCCTTGTACATGACTTACCTATTAGTCTAGAACTTGTAGTTCTGAAAAATCCTTGTTCTGTTAAATAGACTTGATTGAACCATGATTATTGGGTAGTGCAGCATAGTATACCTATATTACTGGTATTCAGGATTAATTGAGTCACTCTAAGTGAGATTTATCTTTGTTGCTATCCGATGGGCTTAGGCAGATATAACCTCGCTTAGAGTAAATCAATCGATCCTAAGAGAGTATTAAACGGGTGCCCATCCTTTAGTTTGATAGAAAGACAAGTTGCCAACGGGCAATGCCTCCTAGCGAAGATCGCTTCAATAGGTATGGCTCAAATAAACTAAGTGACGGGATTCACCTTCTTTAAGACGCTAAGTATAATTGTGAGTTTGGTGACTCAAGGCTTAGTTCGAGATACAAAACCATCAACGGATGGTGCCTCCTAATGAAGACCACTTTATTAGGGTGGCGTAATCAAACTAAATATTGTAAGTCCAATCTTTGCAACATATTTAATATGTGTATACAATCACCCCGCCCAGTGATCTTTAAGTAAATAAGCAACTTTAACCAAACACCGATCTAGAATTTAGAGACAGAATTCTTTTAGCAGGATTCTGCACAGTGGAGACTTAGGATTCATCACTATTTCTTACTATATTTTTTATGGATTTCAGGATTTCTCATTCATTCAACATCATGGCATAAGCATAAGTATGAACATGAGTGGAACTCATTACTTTTGTTGGGACACAAGGTTATCAGTGATACAGTATGAGATACAGAATGTTATATACACAGACTTGGGAATTTCATGGTGCATCTGCGTCACCATACTTACTTCCTAACTGTTGTACTTCATTGGACCGTACTACTCATAAATATTCAGTGATAGTTTTGTGATATACCGAGGTGTAGCATATTTGTGAGCATTGCTTCAGTGGCATATAGTGTAGCTTATAGCATTCCTTTCAGCATTTGACATTTCTCTCACATTAATTTTATGAGTATCAGATATTTACATTTACTTTCAGTATTTAATTTTGATGCAGTTTTATTTCGCTCAGTTCTTACAGTTTTAGTTATTTAATGTCTTTACAGTTTTCCTGCACTTTTACTTTACGCCCTTGCATATTTGTTATGTTTAGTTTAGCTTGTTTAGATAGCTTCGATGTGTTAGACTTCTTGTCTAACATGGGGTGATTTTGGGATCCAGCAATTTGCTAGATCCTGAGCAGTTCTTGGAGACAGGTCAGGAGAACGTACCAGAGACTCAGGAGGAGCAGTTGGAGCTGTAGAGATTCGAGCACCTACCTTTATTTTCTAGCTCTTTCCGCATTTTAGATAGACTCTTTATATTCCTGCATTTAAATGGTTTGTGATAAATCCTGGATGTATTTTTACTTTTCTTTTCTGAGATGGATATTTACTACTACTTGAGATGAATGTATTTTTAGATGTTTTTCTTTTAGCTTCCATACTCTGTTATACTACTATACATACTATTGTGATGTGATCAGCGTACTTGAAATACTGATATATTTTATAACATACATGGATTCTTTCTAGCTCCCTTGAACCTTATGTACATGCCAGTTTAATACCTAAGATAAGTATTCTTATCTTAGATATTGACTCTCAAACCTACTCTTAGGATTCGAGTCAGCGACCTTCAGTATGGCTTCGTCTCTCTAGCCTATTCAGGAAGATGGGTTTTATTTGTGTGGCCCACCGTTCCTGAGTAACGCATCGTTTCGCCGCCAAACTATAAATTATACTGGGCTTTTGCGCATGGCGACGTGACGGGGCGTTACAGTTGGTATCAGAGAAGTATTATAAAGTGTCAGATATGGAGCTTGTTCCTATCTACTTTATAATCTGTTCTCTGTGTCAGGATAAGATCACAATCACTATGTGTAGTGCAAAGCAAACATCCAAAACGTTCATTAAGCTGTCTCAGAAATAGAAAGGGGGATTATGTCCGCAATACTGACACCCTATGGATTAAATGCACATAACAAGATAACTAAAATTGAACATTTAAAATAATACCATATGATTTAAATTAATTTTGAAAGAAATGAATGAATGAAATATTTATGAGTTGAACTATTTAGGGGATGGAATACTCACCGTCAGCATTTATGTTCTACCTTAGGAGGTTTGATCATTATTGGATAGACGACCTTCGAGATGGTCAGATCTATGGGAGGATGGTAGATGGAGTATCACCCCGAGGAGTCACAGTACTAGATAAGTTCCTAGTTTATTCATCCTTCAGGGGTACCAGTCTTTCGCCACTCGCCAAAGAGTGGTTGGATCGTGTTACAATGGCACTTCGAGAGACAGCCTGTCCAGAGAGGTACCGTCTGGAGATTGTAGAGATCCTATTGAGGGGATCAACAAATCATTGGTGGTATTGGGTCGATAGGAGATTAGCTCAGAAGGGTCACATAGTAACATATGATGACTTTTGTGCTGCTTTTTGGGTAGAGTATTGTAATTAGATTCTAGGAATTTCCTTATTACATGTCTTGTTATCTAGTTCGCAAATTTTGATATATCCATGTATCTTCTCCTTTGAGAAAGAATTTAAGAATGAATGAAATTTCATGTTTCTAAAATTTACATTGTAACTACAGCTATGAATCCTGGTTCCCCCTCTGCCCCCACTCCTATTAAAAAGATGATCCCATCGTCAAGCGAACCTGAGGAGTCAAGTCCTATGGCCAATTTAATAAAGGCCTTAATCGACAGCAATGCACAACAGGCACAAGAGACACGATCTCTCATCCTCTCAGTCAAACAACAATCCTCCGGATCTTCTTCCTATAATTTAGGGGACGGAGTCCTACACAATTTCCTTTATTTCCGTACTCCCACATTCAATGGAGCATTAAACCCCATGGATATAGTAACATGGATAATGTTGGTGGAGAAGAACTTGGCCTTAATTAAATGTCCTAATTATGAGGCAATCCGTCTGGTAACCTACTTGTTTCAAGAAGAAGCGGAATACTGGTGGAAAAATGAACATAATAACAGATTCACGGACTTCGAGGTGGAAGACATTCCATGGGATATGTTCATGGAAGCATTTCACGAAGCTTTCATTCCGGCCTCAGCACAGGCAGTTCTAGAAGATGAACTCCTTCATCTTACCCAAGGCAATAAGTCCGTGTCTGAATATGAACAAGAGTTCAGGAGACTTTCAAAATTCGTTCCAGATCTAGTGAGAACGGAAGCATCCAAGTGTCACCGCTTCATGAAGGGCTTGAGAGATTCTATTAGAGCACACCTAGTCTCATGGCAGTTCAAAACTCTACTTGAATTAATCGAGGCTGCCCGTCTGCAAGAAGGATTCCAGGGTCAGCTGGACCGGAAGAGAAAAACCATAGTCACGCACCCACGAGATGAGCGCTTTGGCCATCGCAAACGGCCAGAGTCTACAACATGGAAACTACACAATCTCAGTCTCAAAATTCTGAATGCAAGAGGATACATCCATATGGAAAGTGCTACCACTTTGGTGGTGTATGTTTCACTTGTGGCCGTAAGGACCATCGCTACTATGAGTGCAGGGAGAAAAATACCATCGATGGTGTGCCCATCGACCACTCCCACCGTAAGCAAACCTTTCGTGCTCAACCTGTAAACTAGCGGGAGCATGCTCCTGCTATAATGCCGGCTCCTACAACAAACTCAAGGGAAAGTGTACCTGTGCAAAGGTCAACATATAACTGCCAGGATTCAGGGACCCAGAACAAACAACCCTCGGCACCTGCCCGGGTATATATGTTAACTCCAGCTTCTGCTCCTGAAAATAATGACGTAGTATCAGGTACACCTTAAATAAATTCTCTTTTCTTGTTGTATTAAATAATTATCTTTTACTATACCAGTATTTCAATTTTTGAATAAATTATCCTTATGCAAATTATCACAACTATAGGCACTTTAATAATAAATGACACAACTTGTAATGTTTTATTCGATAAGGGAGCAAGTCATTATTTCGTATCGGAAGAGTGGGCTAAAACACTTAAACTACAAACACATCAACTAGCTAGTTTATTAAGTATTGGGCTACCTTCTGGAGCTCGTATGCAGTCTCAACAATTCTGCAATCTAGATATTCCTATTAAGGGTCAAAACTTCAGAGCTAAGCTAATTCTACTGCCAATCACCAACTTCGACATAATCCTAGGTATGAATTGGTTAAGTCAACATCGTGCGTTCATAAATTGCCAAAAGAAGAAAATAATCTTGGGTAGCGGAAGAAACTCCAAATCATTCGTGGGAAAACTTAGCACCCAGTCGTTGTTAATCAACGCCATGGTGGCCGAGAAACTAGTCAAGAAGGGATGCAGTGCGTACCTTGTAACGATGTTGGGAGAAAAGAAAGAAGTCATACCTCTTTCTGAGAACCGGGAAGTTTGCGAATTTCCCAATGTTTTCCCTGAAGACCTGCCTGGTCTTCCCCCTAATAGAGAAGTGGAGTTCACCATAGAAATAACTCCCGGAACTCAACCACTATCGAAGGTTCCGTACCGCATGGCGCCAAAAGAACTCCAAGAGTTGAACAACTAACTTCGAGAATTATTAGAGAAGGGCCTCATCCGCCCAAGTTCATCCCTTGGGGAGCGCCGGTGTTATTTGTTAAGAAGAAAGATGGTTCGATGAGGATGTGCATCGATTATAGGGAATTCAACAAAGTAACTATTAAGAATAAATACCCTCTACCGCGTATGGACAACCTGTTTGATCAATTATTTGGAGCAAAGTCTTCTCCAAGATAGACTTGCGATCTACGTATCATCAATTGCGAGTTAAGGATTCTGATATTGAGAAAATAGCATTTTGAACTCATTATGGACATTACAAATTCTTGGTGATGTCCTTTGGGTTGACAAATGCACCGTCCATTTTTATGGACTTAATACAGCGTGTGTTAAAGGCATATCTGGATAAATTCGTCATCGTCTTCATCGACAACATATTGATTTACTCTAAGAATGAGACCGATCATGAAAAACACCTTCATATAGTACTTGAAGAACTTAGGAACCACGAACTCTATGCTAAGTATTCTAAGTGCGAGTTCTGGCTTGATTCTATCACCTTTTTGGGTCACGTCATCGACTCTCAAGGGATTAGAGTGGATCAAAACAAAGTAAACGCAGTCCTAGATTGGTCACAACCGAAATCCATGACAGATATCAGAAGTTTCTTAGGACTGGCAGGCTATTATAGAAAATTCGTCAAAGGTTTCTCACAAATTGTGTCTCCTCTTACCAAGCTGACTCAAAAAGCAGTACCTTTTGTCTGGAGTCTAGAATGTGAAAAAGCATTCCAAACATTGAAAGATGCTCTCTCTTCTGCCCCAGTTCTTGCCTTACCCAAGGAAGGATTGAATTACCAAGTTTATACGGATGCATCTGGCATAGGTTTGGGATGTGTATTGATGCAGGAAAGAAGGGTCATAGCCTACGCATCTCAGCAGCTGAAACCACATGAGAGGAACTATCTTGTCCACGACCTCGAGCTAGCAGTAGTAGTCTTTGCCCTAAAAGTTTGGCGTCACTATCTGTATGGTGTCTAGTGTTCCATATTCACCGACCATCAGAGCTTGAAGTATATCTTCACTCAACGCGAGTTAAATTGTTGATAGCGGAGATGGCTTGAGTTAATAAGCGACTACGACTTAAGCATACAATATCATCCGGGAAAAGTGAATGCCGTAGCAGATGCACTCAGCCGTCATGCTACGCTATCTTCTATAATTGTCTCATGTGCATTGGAGGAAGAATTCTGAAGGTTCGAAATCAGGCCAGTCCGGGGAGATATGCTAAGCATATTGATATCCATGAGCTCTATTGAACCTACCTTTCATCATGATGTTTTCATCTCTCAAACCAAGGATGAAGATTATTTGAAGTTCAAAGTCGATATCGAAAGTGGTCATCGCTTTGACCTTCAGCTTCGTGGTAGTGTGATTTACCAAGGTGATCGTCTATGGATTCCCAAATCAATGCATCAAGAGATTTTGGTCGAAGGCCATAATTCAGGTTACCAAGTGCATCCAGGTAGTACGAAAATGTACCAGGATCTGAAGAAAATATTCTGCTGGCCTGGCATGAAAAAGAGTGTGGCAGAATTTGTGGCAAAATATCATGCTTGCAGCTTAGTCAAAGCCGAGCATTAAAAGCCTGGAGGACTTCTTCACCCTCTAGCAATCCCCGAGTGGAAGTGGTTTGATATTTCTATGTATTTTGTTATGAGTTTGCCTAAAGCAAGATCCGATGCAGATTCGATTTGGGTTATTGTCGATCGATTGACCAAGTCAGCTCATTTTATCCCTATGCGTCAAACAGATTCTGTGGAAAAACTGGCAAAGTTATATATTAAGGAAATTGTCCGACTCCATGGGATTCCGAGATCCATTGTATTTGATCGAGATAGCCGCTTCACTTCCAAATTTTGGCAAGCAGTACATCAGGACTTGGGAACTACTTTAGCCATGAGTACCACCTTTCATCCTCAGACGGATGGACAAACTGAAAGAATCAACCAAGTTATGGAAGATCTCCTTCGTCTCTGTATTCTGGACTTTGGAGATTTTTGGGAGGACCACCTTCCTCTAGTAGAATTTGTGTACAATAATAGTTTTCAAGCCAGTATTGGCATGGCTCCATATGAAGCTCTGTACAGCAGAAAATGCAGTACACGATTAGCATGGTCGGAGACTGGTAGTGTTCAGCTTTATGGGTCAGAGTTAGTGAAAGAAACAAATTGCAAGATTCAGCTGATCCAGCAAAGAATCAAAACAGCTCAGGACTGACAGAGTTAATATCACGATACTCATCATCGTGCTTTGGACCTTGAGGTGGGAAATTATGTGTACCTTAAAGTAAGTCCAATGAAGGGCGTTCATTATTTTGGTGTAGCCGGAAAGTTAAGTCCTCATTACATCGGGCCATTTGAAATACTAGAAAAGATTGGTTCTGCAGCATATCGACTAAAACTTCCTGAAGATTTCACTGCAGTTCATAATGTGTTTCACATCTCCTCTCTGCAGAAATGTCTCCGTGATCCATCTCACTTAATTCAACTTCCAGCCGTATCACTCCAACCAGATCTTTCTTTTGTAGAAGAGTCGATTAAGATCTTAGCTCATGATCAAAAGCAACTAAGGAATCGCTCAATCCCAATGGTAAAAGTTCAGTAGAGAAATCGCTCTTTAGAAGAATCTACTTGGGAGAAAGAGGAAGATATGAGAAAGAAATATCCCAGCCTCTTTGAAACCCCAGGTACTCTTTAGTTCTAAAGCCTTATTCATGTACCTCACTTTTCCTTGTTGTCTTCTCTTGAGATGATGTTGAGGACGACATCGTTCTTAAGTGGGGGAGTCTGTAACAACCCTAGGTTGTTACCGTGCAAAATATAAGCTACTTGATTTAATTTTTAGTATCATTATTTTTAGATCATCAATATAAGCCTATCTAGAAGACTTAAAGTTCATTGGACTTCTCTAAATCAAATTTGCAAATCGATCAATCTAGATGCCTTAATCTAGACCCAAAATAATTTGACCTCAGAATTAAAATCTAATTTCATTTTTTGATTCCTCACCCCCAAATTAGCTAAGGGTGAAAATTTGGTGCAATTTGGAATTCATTTGGGCAATAATTCAATTTAATTTAGAATAGTTCAATTGCACTTAAGGGCTTATAACTTTCCATAATTGCATTTTTACCCTAATACCTAATAAAACAGCCGGGATCCGCTGTGCGGACCGCGGGCGATCCGCTCCGGAGCCCGGGTCACGCGACAGTGGGATCCCTCAAATCTAGCCGTCGCGCCTTTACATCCGACGGTTAGGATTAGAATTGTGGGTCCGCCGTTAGATCAACCCTAATGATCCTACGGTGCAGATTTAATCTGGTTCGGCCGTTAGGATCCAGAGGATCAAGGCCGTTGTGTCTTCCCAATCGATGCATCAGACGATCCACAGCACACCTGCTTTGTGGATCTTTGTCTCCGCCAAGCCGCACACAACAAGGAAGATTCCCCGTACTGCCAGTGGCCTCCCCTGTCCCCCACGCGCGCCTCCAGCTTAGCAAACCGTTGCTAGCCTTCCCCTAAACACCATGAGACCCCAATTGGGTCTTGTAACCCGGCCAAGCTCAAAATGGAATTTCGAGAGCCCAGCCATGGCCCGCCCTCTCGGGCCTCCCCATCCCGGGCCAGTGGCTCCAGAAGCTTCCCTAAGCTCAGCCAAGGCTATAAATAGCCCCAGCTCCACTTCAATTGATCCTTGCTGATCAATTGTAGCCTCTGAAATTCGTCGCCATTGCCGAACTCCCAAAGCTTCACCCAGTCGCTCCCGAGCTTGTGTACCGCTGATAGGGGGTTACTCCTGGAGTTCATGACCCCTAAGAGCTTCGAGAGTCTCTACGGCAGCGAACCGCGATCCGTCTTCCAATCCTAGCTCTATCCCGCAAAGCCAGGTATCCCAGTTGCAGGTTCTGAGCCAATACGGCTCAAAACTTATTCCATTTGATGCAGTTTTCTACTTATTGTCGTTTCGAACTCAGTTGTATCGTAATTAGGGTCTAGGTTAGCCCCGATCCATCAAATCGATCGATCGGGTTCAGTTTCTTCTGGATCGCTCGAGTAAGGACCCAGCGATCCAGGCCACCCCATACCCCCAGACCAGAGGGCTTCGATTCGCCTCACCTCCCTGATTGTGTAGGGATCGAGTCCGGGGTCTAGCATGGCTTCTGTGGGAAGAATTGTCTCCCCCCAGTAGCTCAATGGCGGAATCCTCAGGTGAGTAAGGTCTGGCTGATCCAGACCGTCTGACAAGGGGATTCGGGTCCCAGTCGACGCGTCTGACCACGGTGATGGAGTAGTGATCGAATGCTGGCCGAGCGGTGGCCTGGGCGAACCGAAATTTTGGGAATTAGGGTTCCCTAATTCGGCCTACCCGTCGGGACGGAGGAATAGGGACGACGGTAATGTGTGGGCTGGGTCGACCCACGACCCGAGCGGTGCGACAGTGCCGGGTCTCCCGGGCCCCGGTCGACCCGCACGTTTTCGATTTCGGGCCGAGCCGTTTTATTAAAATAGAATTAATTGAATTATTTTCCTCGATTAATCAAATCATAGGATTTTGATTAAATAAAAATATAGAATATAATATTCAAATAACTTTTAATCCACTGGTCCAAATCCTATGATATCATATAAGAAAATAATCAGAAAAATCTCAGGAACCTAAATATAAAATAAAATCATGCATCTGATGGTTAGATCTTTAATTTTTGCCTAATTATAGTGGATCTTAATTAGGGCAGATTAATAAATTTACTCATCCAAATTGCATGTTTAGGGTGCTATTAGCTCACTGATGTCAATTTGATTACATGTGCTAAGCAAAATATTTTTCTGAGATTTGTAATTTTAGTTATGCCCTAATCTTGTTAAATCATGATTAGTAAATATTAGGACTTATACTGATTGGATCTTAGCAAACTCAGGCTCTGATTTCTTATATGATTAATTAGAACTTACATGTCAAATATCATGTGATTTGAATGGTTGGATTGGTACTTATGAGCTAATCCTTTTTGATTGGAATTAGGGTTTCATTAACATTAAGTAATCTCTATTTTATAAACATTGATTGTTAAACTGATTTATAACAGAAATCAAGTATAGTGAATTCACCTAGATAAGCTTATTAAGTATACTTGAATGAATTTAAAGGTTTTAAATCCTAAACATCTTAATTAACTTAAGAAATCTTAAGATTTGGGTCAAGCTTTTAAGACTTGAACTAGGTCTGAGATTGCCACTAATAATACATAATTAATCCACTGATTTGACATTGATCTTAAATAAATAACTTGATTTTTCTTAAGGCATGAGAAGGGATCAAACCCTAATCTACTTAAGGAGAGTCCAAATATTTAAGAAACCTGACTTAATTGAATTGATTTCAAAACTAGGAACTTAACATTTTCCAATAATGCATTTGATTTATTATTGATATTAAATATTTGAATTAGACAAACTAAGGTCAATAACAATCCTTGGTGATTTTATCATCTGAATCAAACCTTAAGATCCCTGATTTTCTCTTAAGAAAGAAGACTAGCATGAGAAGACAATTAAAATCATATTGATTAAACAAGTGACCTAATCCTTAACAATATATTTGATTTAGATCCCATGATCTAAGTTTGAGTGTGACCATATGACTTTATCATTTGATCTAATCATCCTAAACCTAATTATGCAACACAACCTAAGAGGTAAATATCAAAATTGAGAAGAGAGAACCTTAAGTATCTCTTCATGAGATTGTCTTGAAATATTTAAAAGACTTAAATTCATATACCATGAGGTAGGAGGCCTTGTATGATCCCTTGAGGTAGATGTATAGAAGATCCCGTCACCTTAGAAATTGATCTACTCTCCTTGTGGTAGTAATCCATTAAGGCATTGGAAAAGATGCTTCTCCTTGTGGTAGAATCCTTATTAAGTGATCCTTGATCATACTTGATTGGTGAACTCTTGTACAGGACTTACCTATTAGTCTAGAACTTATAGTTCTGATAAATCCTTATTACCAATGGGCAATGCCTCCTAGTGAAGTTCGCTTCAATAGGTATGGCTCAAATAAACTAAGTGATGGGATTCACCGTCTTTAAGACGCTAAGTATGATTGTGAGTTTGGTGACTCAAGGCGTAGTTTGAGATACAAAACCATCAATGGATGGTGCCTCCTAATGAAGACCGCTTTATTAGGGTAATCAAACTAAATGTTGTAAGTCCAATCTTTGCAGCATATTTAATATGTGTATAAAATCACCCCGCCCAGTGATCTTTAAGTAAATAAGTAACTTTAACCAAACACCGATCTAGAATTTGGAGACAGAATCTTTTTAGCAGGATTCTGCACAGTGGAGACTTAGGATTCATCACTGTTTCTTACTACATTTTTTATGGATTTCAGGATTTCTCATTCATTCAACATCATGGCATAAGCATTATATGAACATGAGTGGAACTCATTCCTTCTATTGGGACACAAGGTTATCAGTGATACAATATGAGATATGGAATGTTATCTACACAGACTAGGGAATTTCAGGGTGCATGTGCATCACCATACTTACTTCCTAACTGTTGTACTTCATTGGACTGTACTACTCATAAATATTCAGTGATAGTTCTGTGATATACCGAGGCGTAGCATATTTGTGAGCATTGCTTTAGTGGCATATAATGTAGCTTATAGCATTCCTTTTAGCATTTGACATTCGTCTCACATTCATTTTACGAGTATCCGATATTTACATTTACTTTCAGTATTTAGTTTTGATGCAGTTTTATTTTGCTCAGTTCTTACAGTTTTAGTTATTTAATGTCTTTACAGTTTTCCTGCACTTTTACTTTACACCCTTACATATTTGTTATGTTTAGTTTAGCTTGTTTAGATAGCCTCGATGTGTTAGACTTCTTGTCTAATACGGGGTGCTTTTGGGATCTGGCAATTTGCTAGATCCTGAGCAGTTCTTGGAGACAGGTCAGGAGGACGTACCAGAGACTCAAGAGGAGCATTTGGAGCTGTAGAGATTCGAGCACCTACCTGTATTTTCTAGCTCTTTCCGCATTTTAGATAGACTCTTTATATTCCTGCATTTAAATCGTTTGTAATAAATCCTGGATGTATTTTTACTTTCTTTTCTGAGATGGATATTTACTACTCGTTGAGATGAATGTATTTTTGGATGTTTTGCTTTTAGCTTCCGCACTCTGTTATACTACTATACATAGTATTGTGATGTGATCAGCGTACTTGAAATGCTGATATATTTTATAACGTACATGAGTTCTTTCTAGCTCCCTTGAACCTTATGTGCATGCCAGTCTAATACTTAAGATAAGTATTCTTGTCTTAGATATTGGCTCTCGAACCTACTCATAGGGTTCAAGTCAGCGACCTTCAGTATGGCTTCGTCTCTCTAGCCTATTCGGGACGATGGGTTTTATTTGTGTGGCCCACCGTTCCCGAGTAACGCACCGTTCTGCCGTCGAACTATAAATTATACTTGGCTTTTACGCATGGCGACGGGACGGGGCATTACAGAGAAGGTGGGAGCTAGGGCTGCTCGACTGAGAGGATGGAGAGGAGCTCGACTGGACAGAGGTGGGCAAGGATAGGTGGAAGTGTTGCAGCTGCTCGGCACCTAGCCGAGAGAGAGGAGATCGGCACCTTGCGATTTCACCATGAATATTTTGGCAAGGGGAAGGGAGTCACGTTCGGCAAGGGAAGAAAAGAGAGTAGAGGGTTTCAATTTTCATGGAGGAGAAGGAGAGTTGTTTGCTTGAGAGAGAGAAGTAAAATTTTAGATCTAGCTGATTTAGGTTAGAGTGCATGATATTTATAAGGCAAAAGCTAAACTCTATCGCAGCCATTGAATATAAATCAAATGGCTGAAACTTCTTGAGCTCTGATCTATAGTCATTCAAACTCCAAAAATTACAAACTTAGGGCCGAAACGAGCGTCTCAATAAGACAAACACACGTGTTGAAAAATCATCAAATTTAGACATGTATTTTATTTTATATTAATTTTTAAATAAAAAACATTAAAAATTTGCTATGATTAATCCGGAGCTCAAAAATTTATGAAACTTAAAACATAGCATCCTCATATGATGCTTAACTTAAATATACAAAAATTTCTAAATTATAACTTAGATTTTATCTATTATCAACTCTGGAAATTGAAACTTTTTGAATTTATTTAGGATGATCCGGCATCCGAATTGTGCTCAAAGTTTTACAAGAGGATCCCCTTAATATGTTTTATTTGGCATATTTTTATTTAATTTTTTATTTAACTTAAATTAGGATCTTAAATTTTCTCTAAATCTGGTTAGGATTAGGCCTAATCGACCTGATAACAACATCGGGTTATTACATCTTACCCCTGTCCATTGGGGTAAATGTGCACTAGAACCTACCAAAAAATAATTGAACACAATGCAAATGTTGTTCTAATTATTCTAAGTTTTTGCTTCATGCAATAATGTTGTCTTATATGTCATGTTCAAGGCAATGACACAAAATACAAGGAATGCGAAAGCACAAGTACACCAATAGTGAGCAAGGAACTCTACTTCACAAGGTGATCATCATTTGTTATCTAATTAACCATTCTAACTATTATAAGTTACACAAGTTCAGGATCTCCAATTCCTACTATCAAGTGTAACTCAGAAGCACGACCTTATAAGGTTAAAAACAATTAGGACTAGCTAGGTCCTAATTTAGTTCAATCAAAATTAACTATAAGTTAAGAAATAAATCATCACATCCTATTTGATGAATTCAGAAGTTCTAAGCTAAGATCTGATCAAGATCTACTAAACTAAGGATTATAAATTAAACACCACAAATTGGAGTTAATCACATAAGGTAAAGTTTAAAGATCTAGAGTTATAAATTTAGAAGTGAACTAATGGTTAAGGTAAATCCTATTAAGCAAAATCAAGCTTAATAGGATGATTCTCCTACTCTTAATCTAAGATTGAAAGATAAAATAATTAGAATTAAATTATAAAAATCTATGAACTAATAAAACCAAGGTTCCATTTATTGAATAATCCGCTTTATTCAATGAATGAAATCAAACCTAGGATCTATTCCAAATCTTAAGGAAAGGTCCTAAGGTGAAGTGCTGAATTCCTGAAGAGCTCTCAATGGAAAAGACTTAGGAAAAGCTAGGAGTTGATGGAATTTTATATAGTTTACTTTCATTTGCGAGTTTTGATTATTTAAGTGTTAAATATGGATTTTAGCTAAGTAAGGGTGCAATAGTCTTACTTAGGGGTTTCCAAGCCTTAATTTGGGATTTTTATCAAATTGTTCAAATTATGAATTTTATGACTTAAATTGATCCTAAATTAGTTTTATAACTATTTTTAATGACTTAAATGATATTTTAAGGGTAAAGAACACTTAACATAAATTTTGGGCAAAATGACCATTTTGCCCCTACTTAAGGATTCAAAAGTTACTTTTTGATTTAGGCTTCCAAATTGAATTTTCTTAACACCAAATGGTTTTTTACTATCTAACATGAAGATAGACAATAAATACACTAAATTTGGACAATATTTGAGTTATGTAGGTCCAAACTAATGATTTTGACATAAGGGGGCAATTTAATAATCTCACATAATGAAGTCTAAATGTTTATTCAATTTATTATTGTTGGCTATTCAAGAATTCCATAGAGTATAAAAATACTGAATTCTGATGTCTATTGGTTAAGTTATGAGCATTTCAAGTCTAAAGGCATTTTTGTAATTTCTAAGGTTAAGAAGGTCCAAAAACCTAACTTTTCCATTTAAGATCCAAATTCAATAAACTCTATAACTATAGTTTTCCTATATCACATTGAGTACTTTAACTGAGAGTAGACCCAAATTAGGCCTCAATAGGTCAAGTTATGACCTAACTAAGGTTAGGGGTAATTTGATCAACTTAGGGTTCCTAGTGGTCAAAACCCTGATTGTTTTTAAATTACTATTGGTTATGTTTTTCTAATCTAGATAGCATCTTGA
This sequence comes from Gastrodia elata, assembly GCA_016760335.1. Lineage (NCBI taxonomy): Eukaryota > Viridiplantae > Streptophyta > Magnoliopsida > Asparagales > Orchidaceae > Gastrodia > Gastrodia elata. The sequence goes on from CM028679.1 coordinate 306,059, forward strand.
ATGATGTAATTTGGAGTTCAATTGACCAAGTTATGGTCAATTGAAGTTCTAAGGTGTAAGGGTGTAATTAGGGTAGGGTCCTAATCAAACTAATGATCCAATAGTAAAACTAATACTATCCTAGTAAACTAGACACTCTCCTGATTAAAATGAGGCCCAAATTGGGTATGTTTGGGTGAGTGTGTGCAAAGTTATGACAATTTAAAGTTCAGATATATTTTGGTAATTGTTCAAGGGTCCTAAATGTCACTATATTAAATACTCACCCTACATGAAAATTAACACTATCATAATATTTCTTGAATTTTGCTGATTAAAATGACATATATATTTGCTATATTTGGATTATTAAATTGAAAGTTATGCATAATTAAAGTTGTATTTAATTTAATTTAATTAAAGTTATTATTTGGAATTAAAGATCACTATTTAATTAATTAACTATAGCAGAAACATATTTAAATTAATCACTATTTACTGCTTAAACTAATTTCACTGGATTAACTAACTAAAACATTTATTTAGATGGCTCGCAATTAAGGCTTGCCACATAGCACGGGTGAGACCCAGCTGCCGTAGCCTGAGGGGACAGTAACAGGGTTCACCAGACACGCGTCGCCATACGAGTGGGCTCAGGGATGGAGGTGGGGCCCACTGACAGCTGACCCCACGATTTGACATGCTAACAAACACGGGCCCACGGCCTATTTGTTGCACATGCATCTGGCCCGAGGTTCCCACGCGCGGGTCAGATCCGACCAGACCCGACCTGAAGTCACTTCGTCTCCCTCCCGAGCCACCAGAGCTAGGCAGAAAATTTGAGGGACCTCCTGACCTCACCGAGCACGATCCACATGTTGATGGAAAGATCTCTGAGAGACCTTTCGAATGGAGTGCGGTCCAGCACCTGAGGTGGTATGGTTAGCCCGGAAATCTAGCCCTAGGCTCGATGATTCGAACGATAAATGCACTAACGACTTCTACTGTATCCATAAACCCTAATTTACTCGATCGGACCAATGATTCGACAGATCCAATACGCTATAATGCTAGTCTGCCACATGAAATAGGCATAAAAATTGCTACCTAGCAATTGCATTGAAGAAGAAGAGGGATTCGGGGTACCTTAAACTGATGGTGCAGAGATTCAAAGGTTTCGATTCTGGGACCTACAGTTCAAACTTTTGCAAACAATGGAGCATTGAGGGGTGCTTTAAGGTCGGTAGGCACTGGATTGGGCGTGGCCACTGTAGACATGCCGCGTGGAGGATAAGCGGAGAAGACGAGGGAGGGGAAGCAGGAATCGTTCGATCCGTCTGATCGAACGGTTCGTTCCTATCGTTCTATCAAATAGCAGGCAGACGAAAAAGCGGAGGATATGACAGCATGGGGGATGGCGCCATTAAACAGAATAATTAAATAATAATGTTTAATTATATTCTAATGATTTTCTTAATTAAAATTAATTGATTAATCGCAATCAAAAAATTTCCAAATTTTTCCCCTAGCTAATTGAGAGGTGAGGAATGCAACGACAAAGTTGGATTTTGGTTTCGACGAGTATTTTATTTTCTTAATTTTTAGGGTATTTAAATTTTATTAAAATATTCGATGAATTTTCGGCGACTTCCAACTGCCACCAAAACATCACCCCTAGCTAATTTGGGGAAAATGAGCGCAATGGTAGAGTTCAAATTTCAATCTGAAGCCTATTTAAATAAGTCAAATTCCAGAGTTCCTTGAATTCCTAAAACTAGGATTTGACCCAGGTAACTTTTTATTTGAATTAGGTCTTGGTAGTGAACTCCCAATAACTTAATTAGAGCATTAAGACCAAAATCAGGACTGGGATTTGTCCTAATTGGCTATGGTAAAAACTTGGGTTATTATAGGTACATTACCCTGTATGGAACTTAGCTCCTATCTAACATCCTATAGCTTGCTTTGATGCCATTTTGTAATAGCCCAAACTCTTAAGCACCAAGGTATTATCTGCTTTGGCTTGAAAGGCCTCACAGTTTTGCCCTCAAAAGATAACTTCCCAACAGGTCACCCATTGTAATAACCCTATTATTGTTAATCATTAATTAGTTGTTTAATCAATTTATTTTCTTTTCCATTACCTTTATATTAGTGTTAAGAGCCTCCACTTCAAATTTGGAGAAGGTTTGACAATTTCTAGTAATTCCTAATTTCTCGATAATTTTGAGAATGCCTAATTTATTTAGACCTCGGAATCAAAATTAGAGTCCACCATTGGACTCATCACACCCAAATCAACTATGGGTGGTATTTTGAAATTTTTGGAAGTCGTCGACTTTTCCTCTAATATTTTAATATTATTATTTAAATACCCAGAAAATTAAGATAATTAATTTAACCTCTGATCAAAAATCTAATTGTATTTTTGAGTTTCTCACCCCTCAATTAGGTAAGGGTGGAAATTTAGGATTTTTTAGAGTGCGTATAAATATTTAAATTTTAGAAATTAAATTAAAATAATATGTTAATTAAATATTAGATTTAAATTAATTAATTTATTTATCCCAACGGCTAAATTCCAAACCGCAGAGATCCGTTGCGCATGCCCGAACAGCGTGCAACGGATCATTGCAATCTCGACCGTCACATGATTTCTAAGTATAATCGAACGACGGGATCCTATTTAATTGATCCAGCCATCGGATCACTCTCCAAATCTAACGGCTTGGATCGAAACCCTGTACTCCTTCTTCTCCGTCTACCATCATACTCTATGAATGTAGTAGTGGGGTACCACTCCCTCCCAGTTAGCTACTTCGTGTCCTTAAGCCTCTATCCTTCATTTTTCTCCTTTCTTCACTCACCTAAAGCTAAGTGGGAGCAAAGCATTGGCGAGAGGGGAGCTGAGGACATCATCTACGAAAAACCTTCTACTTCCATTATTTAGGGCTAAGCCAGGTACTCATCTCCTCCCTTATCTTATGAATCAAATTTCCTAACTCTAGTATTGTTGTTGATTTATCTTAAATGGCTCGATCGATCTTAATATAGACCGATCGAGTTCTAAACCCTCTGTAATATTTTGTTTTCGTCATTCGCACATTGGGTCAAATGGAGGTAACCTAGTGCACATCAGTGCCGCTGTCAGCCGTTGAACCCAAAAATGAGCGCCCTAATTTTTCGCGCCGTGTCATTTTTATTGCATTAAATTCAATGCTGCTATTATTTTTGATTTGATGGATTCAGTTAATTAATCATTATGCAATTAATTAATTATTAATACTGCAAATTTCATTTAATCATAACTTTAATAATGCACATCCAAAATATATAAAATTATATTTCATTTTGATCAAAAAAATAAGATGAATAAAATGACTTAATTAAATTTAGAATTTAAACTTTAATTTTTATAATCACTTTTTAACCCTAATTAGGTGTCCCGAAAACCCTAAAATCTTAATATTGTCCAATTTCGACCAAGTTAGTGTCATTTTACTCCTCATGCTATAAGGATCTCATATTTATGATATTATTTTATTTAGACAACAATTGATGATTCTAAGTTTTTGGCTCCTAAATTAGTGTTATTTTAATAATTTCTAGTTTCATAAATTGTATATTTTAGGTATTTAAACCTTAGGATAGCAAACATGTCACATTATTTACATTCCATGTTAATTTTTAATTACATGAATTGAACTTAATTTTCTTAAATTAAATGCTTATAGTCATAGCAAAATGTTTGTTTCAAATTTCAATCCTTGGAGAGATGCTTTAGAATTGATTTTATAACCTGATTTACATGTGATTTTAGAAGTTGTTTATGTACCCAATTACGGTAGTTAGCTTTAATGTATGTTTGATTTTAGGTTATGAATCTTTTAGGACTAACTTTTAGCAATTAGATTTGAATTCTATATTATTTATAGCCTTCTTATAGATTTATTATTATTGGATTTATGAATTTTATAGGTATCCAAATCATGTCCAAGATATGTAACAGTTTTCATCTTTCAATATATAAAATACATAGTGCTTGTAGCTTTCAATCCTTTACCTCCTATACCTTTAGACCTTTCCTATCACATTAACCTAGCAAGATATGTGTTGGATTTGAATAGATCCTTCCAACTATAACCTAGTTAAAAGAGTTTAGTGATTAGCACTTTAACTTCCATCTCCTTCCATTATGATAATTCCATAGTTTCACCTTTTTTTACTTAGTTTCCTAAGTCTTGATTTATTAAATTATTTCAATCAAATGGATTAGAATAAGGATATGACTAGTTTCATTTAGCATAATTATACTTAGATTTATTTTGCCATTACATAAATGAAAATAAACTACTATTTTCCAAAATATTAACTATTTACTTTACTTATAATTCACTTAAGATCAATATCTCTAAGTTATTTAGGAGCTTAAGTAGCTCCAATCATTAAGTTAATCATTAAAATTAGATAACTTTGGATATTACATAATTTATAATTATTGAATTTCCTTGATTGTTTGCTTAGCTTTGACCCTATTTGTAACAACCCTAAGTAGTTACCCTGTTTAATTCTCAACCTAATTAAGTATTAATTGTAACATCATTACTTTTAGAATATCAAGTTAAGCTAATCCTAAAAATTTGAAGTCAATTGGAATTCTCTAAGTTAAGATAGCATTTTGATCAGTCTAAATGCTCTAAATTAAACCTAAAATTTTTTGATCTCAGAATTAAAATCTGATTGCATTTTTGAATTCCTCACCCCTAATTAGCTAGGGGTGAAAGTTTGGTAAAATTTAGAGATCATTTGGGCCATAATTCAATTTAAATTAATTAGTCTAATTACATTTTATGGTTTCCAACATTTCAATTTTACAAATATACCATTAAACCATTTAAACGGCCTGGATCTGCTGTGCGGACGGCAAGCGGTCCGCTGTGTTGTCCTGGTCGCGTAACAACGGTGCTTCCGCCATTCATCCTTCGGATCCCATGGCTAGGATTTAATTTCACGGGATCGTGAATCCGTCGTTGGATCCAACCTTCGGATCCCACGGCTCGGATTCAATCATATTAGGTCGTTAGGATCCGAAATATCTGGGCCGTAGCATCTTCTCCCTCGATCAATCAAACGGCATCCAAAGGTCCCGACCGACACTGTGGTCCTTCGTCCTAATTGTGTCCATCCCCAATAGAGGAGATCTCCCATATGACAGCTGCTCTCCCTGTCCCCCACTCGTGCCTCCAGCTCAACAAGTTTGTTAGGACCTCCCGCATCTCAGTAAAGAGCCCTGATTGGGCCTCGTGACCTAGCTGAGCTCAAATTGGAAATTTGAGATCTTTGCCATGTCTATATCTCTCGAGCCTCCCTAGCTTGAGCTTATGGCTCTGGAAACTTCCCAATCTCCTTCTGAGGCTATAAATAGTCTCAAGTTTGCCTTAGGTCAAGCTTGCTGATCAATTGGAGACTTCCCCTTAAGCGCCATTGTCGGTCTGTAGAAGCTCCATCTAGGCTTTCCAGAACCTTGCGAACTGCTAATAGTAGGCTCTTCTAGTGTTCAAGATCCTTTGTGCAATCTGGAAGCTTAACTAGTGCCCCCTTCTCCCTCTGCATCATCTGCCAACTCGCTCGTCAAACAAGGTACCCCAGCTTGCTCGGTCTGAGCCAATTAGGCTCAGACTCCCCTCCTTTTGATTCATTTAGCTACATAATGTTGAGTTGAACTCAATGTTATCATGACTGTGCCTTGAGTTAAACCCAAGCGATCGAATCGATCAATCAAACTAAGACCATAAAGCAGCCTTGGGACCGAGTAGGGTCCCAATGTTCCAGTCCACCTCAGACCCTCAGACCAGGGGGCTTCGATTCGTTTCACCTCCCTGAAGGTGTAGGGATCGAGCTCTAGGTCTGGCATTGTCTCTGTGGAAAGAATTGTCCCCCCACAGTAGCTCCTTAAGGAAGCTTTCAGGTGAGTAGGGTCCGGCCGATCCAGACAACCTCACTTGGGGCCATCGCTATTTCGAATGCGATGGTAAGACAACAATCGACAGAGTACTCATCAACCACTACCGTCATAAACAAGTATTCTGTTCACAACTGAGGAACAATCGAGAACCTGCCCTGGCTGTGATGCCATCCCCTACTTCAAATGCTAAGGCAGTTGTACCTGCACAGAAGCCGGCCTATAATTGTCAAGGCCAGCGGCCTCAGGGCAAAGAATCTACAGCTCCTGCAAGGGTAGTCATGCTAACCCCCACCTCTATACCTAAAGATAATGATGTCATTTCAGGCATGTCTTAAATTAAATTTTATTCAATTCTTACTATTCTAGTATTCAGTCTTTACTATTTCAGTATTCTCACATGTTTGAATAGCAATTCTTATTGAATTGTTGCAATCTTAGGCACCTTAATAATAAATGATAAATCTTGTAATATTCTTTTCGATACTAGAGGGAGTTAATCCATCGTATCAAAAAGCTGTGTGAAGACTCTTAAGCTACCAACCTATCAATTAGCAAACTCGTTGAGCATCGGGTTACCTTCTGGAGCCCGTATGCAATCCCAACAATTCTGCAATGTAGATATTCCTATTGGTGAACAAAATATGGAGCTAAATTAGTTATGTTACCAATCGCAAACTATTATATAATCCTAGGCATGAGTTGGCTAAACAAACATGGTACCTCCATAAATTGCCAAAAGAAGAAAATCACTTTGAGTAGTGGAAGTTAGTCAAAAATTTTCATTGGAAAATTTAGCATTCAAGCATCATTGATCAATGCTATGAAAGCAAAAAAGCTAGTCAGAAAGGGATGCGATGCGTATCTCGTAACAACGATAGGAGAGAAGAAGGAAGTGGTGCCCATTTCATAGAATCGAATCGTTTGTGAATTTCCCTCCCGAAGACCTACCCAGTCTTCCTCCTATTAGAGAAGTAGAGTACGCACTCAAAATAATTCTCAGAACCCAACTACTGTCGAAAGTTCTATATCCTATGGTGCCTAAGGAGCTTCAAGAATTGAACAAGCATCTTCAAGAGTTGCTCGAGAAAGGTCTTATCAGGCCAAGTTCATCTCCTTGGTGAGCACCAATATTATTCGTGAAAAAGAAAGATGGATTGATGAGGATGTGAATCTATTATAGGGAGCTGAATAAAGTAACTATCAAGAACAAATACCCTCTCTGCGTATTGATGCTCTATTTGATCAATTATTTGGAGCTAAAGTTTTCTCAAAAATAGACTTGCGATCAGGGTATCACTAGCTGCGAGTAAAAGATTCGGATGTCGAGAAAAATGCTTTTAAAACCCCTCTTAATATATTTTGGCTTGACAAATGCACCGTCCATCTTTATGGATCTAATGCAGTGCGTGTCAAAAGCATATTTAGATAAATTCATCATCATCTTCATTGACGATATCTTAATTTATTCAAGAAGTGAAGCAGATCACGCGATTAGTATTAGAAGAGCTTCGAAGTCATGAACTATACATTAAGTATTCCAAATGTGAATTCTGGTTGGACTCAGTTGATTTCGTAGGTCACGTCGTAGACTCACAAGGAATCAAGGTTGATCAGAATAAAGTAATCGCAATTCAACATTGGTCACAACCAAAATCTGTGACTGATATCAGAAGTTTTCTAGGACTAGCTAGTTACTATAGAAAATTTGTCAAGGGCTTCTCACAAATCGCATCTCCTCCCATAAAGTTGATGCAGAAAGCGGTACCTTTTATCTGGAGTCCAAAGTGTGAGAAGGCATTTCAATCTCTAAAAGGTGCTTTTTCTTCTACCCCAGTTCTGGCCTTACCTAAGGAAGGTCTCAACTACCAAGTTTATACCAATGTATCTGGGATAGGTTTGGGATGCATATTAATGCAGGAAGGAAAAGTTATCGCTTATGTGCCTCATCAATTAAAACCGCATGAAGAGAATTATCCTGTTCATGATCTTGAATTAGCCATTGTAGTTTTCACCATAAAAATTTGGCATCATTATCTATATGGTGTCCAATGTTTTATATTCACAAACCATCAAAGTTTGAAGTACATCTTCACCCAACGTGAGCTCAATTACCATCATCGAAGATGGCTCAAACTCATGAGCGATTATGATCTCAGAATCCAATATCATCTGAGAAAAGCAAATATTGTGGCTGATGCACTCAATCGTCATGCTATACTATCTTCCATGATAGCATCAAGCTTGCTATAGGAAGAGTTTAGAAAGCTTGATATCAGGCCAGTGCGTGGTGCTATGCTAAGCGAACTGATATCTATGAGTACCGTAGAACCAACAATTCATTGCAATGTCTCCATCTCCCAAACAAAAGATGAAGACTATCTGAAATTCAAAATGGAAATTGAAAGTGGTCACTGATTTGACCTACAACTGCGAGGCAATGTAATTTACCATAACAATTGTCTATGGATTCCCAAATCCATGCAGCAAGAGATTTTGGTGGAAGGTCATAATTCAGGTTATCAAGTGCATCCTGGTAGCACTAAGATGTACCACGATCTGAAGAAATCATTCTGGTGGCCTGGAATGAAAAAGAGTGGCTGAATTTGCGGCAAAATGTCATGTATGTAGCCTGGTCAAGGCAGAACACCAAAATCTCAGAGGACTTCTCCATCCTCTAGCAATACCTAAATTAAAGTGGTTCGATATTTCTATGGATTTTGTTATGGGTTTGCCAAAATCTAGATCTGGTGCCGATTCAATCTGGGTCATTGTCGATCGACTGGCCAAATCAACATATTTTATTCTTATGCGTCAAATCGATCCATAGAGAAATTGGCAAAGCTGTACATCAAGGAAATTGTTAGGCTCCATGGAATTCCAAGGTCTATCGTATCTGATCAAGATAGCTATTTCACTTCAAAATTCTTTCAAGCAGTGCATCAAGACCTGGGGACTACCCTAGCCATGAGCACCATTTTCCACCCTTAGTTAGATGGTCAATTGGAAAAGTCAACCAAGTCTTGGAGGATCCTCTTCATCTTTGTATTCTTGATTTTGGAGGCTTCTAAGAAGATCACATTCCTTTAGAGGAGTTCATATATAACAACAGTTTTTATGTGAGTATCGGCAAGGCTCCATATGAAGCCTTGTATGGCAGAAGTGTAGTACTACTACCTTAGCATGATCTGAAACTGGAAGCATTCAGTTATATGGTTCAGAATTAGTTGAAGAAACTAATCATAAAGTTCAACTGATCTAGTAAAGAATTAAAGCAGCTCAAGATCACCAGAGTAAGTATCATGATGCTCATCCTCTATAACTACCCCAGGTTGTTAACCTAGTCAATTAGGGCTAATCTAAGTCCTAATCTTGATTGTAAGTGTTAATCAAGTCATTAGGAGTCATTCATTAAGACATAGTCCAAATCCAAAGTCAAATGGACCAAATCCTAATGTTTGAAAAATCCATAAATCCTAAAATTTGACCTATCTAAATTGACCTCAAATCGAAAAACAGACTTCACCATTACGCTCATTGCCCCCAAATTAGCTAGGGGTGATGTTTTCGCGACAATCGGAAATCGTCAAAAGTTTGACGAATACTTTAATAATATTTAAATACCCAAAAATTAAGAAATTAAAATACTCGTCAAATCAAAAATTAGACCCCGCCGTTGCGTTCATCACCTCTAATTAGCTAGTGGTGAGTTTGGAAATTTTTGGGAGTCAAAGGATTAATCAAATTAATTAATTATATTGATAAATTAATTATTTAATTAAATGAATTAACTAATTAATTATTTAAAATTTTAAACCTTAATGGATTGGATCCCGTATTCGGGTCAGACCCGTTAGCCTAGCGGATCGGATCTGTATCCGATAATCGGACGGTCCGATCTAGGACTGATTAGACGATTCTAAGACCGTCTTCTTCGATCGCTCCGCCCCGATTCCGCACGGCATTCCGCCTCTCGCGCCGCCTAATCCGCGCAGCTCCAACCTTGGCGAGTCCGTCGGTGACTCATTAAGGACCCCTCCTCCCCATCCTAGCACCGGTTACGTGAGATCTAACTCTGGAGCCCTCATCCCCCGTCTTCCTCGAACCCTAAATCCTGCCAGCCGTCGAATCCAGGTACCTTCAATAACCTTCTTTCCTTCATGCATTCCATTTGTTTTGCTTTCGAAAGCTTATTATGTTCCTAGGATCAAGGATCCATTAGGTTTGATTGTCGAATTGAGGTATCTATTGAACCTAAATCGATCGGCCGTCCACCGTTAAAACCGTTACGCCAAACTCATCGAAGCGTAGGTCGGGGGTTCGCTCATGTCGCTGGTCGGGTCCATCTCCGGAGCTGGTTCGGCCACCGTTGGGTAGGTCCAGTCGAGTCCTAGCTAGTGCCGTTCGGTCCAAGGTCCATCGCCGCCGGGATGACCTCAAGAATTGGTGCTCTAGCGTCGGCCTGCGATGTTTGAAGTCGAAGGGACTCGGGCTAGGGCTGGTCGACCCGAGCCTAATCCAGGTTTGAGCGGGTCTGCATCCGGGGTCGCGCTGCTTGAGTCGTGGGGTCCGCCTTCGGCGTGTCATGTGTCTGGTGCCATCGCGTGGCCCACGGGGCTCGCACCTGATCGACTGCATTCGCGCGGTCTCGTCCGGGCGAGCCGTGGGTAGGTCCAGTCGGTCTCCTTCTGCCATGCATCCCTGCCTTCTGCCGCTGTCATATGGTGCGGCCCAACCCGCCTGCCACCGCTCGTCCGATCTAAGGATGCCGCGTGTCGTTCAGTGGGTCCCGCCACCATTAAACCTGCAGAAAATGTAATTTAAATATATATATATATATATATATATATATATATAATTATAGGTTATATAATTGTATATATATAAGTCTGCAGCTATATAGAATAATATATATACGAGTAATTATGTATCTATAAACTTAGGTTTAGTTAAATCAGAAACTTTAGGAATGTAATGTAATTATATATATATATATATATATATATATATATATATATATATATATATATATATATAATACAATGTATATATATATATAGAAATATGTATATATATATACAAACTGAACCTTAGGTTAGATAAATATTTAAATTATATCAAATTGAGAATAATTAGCACTAAGTATAATTAGTTGGCTAATAATTAACAAAATGCTTATTTTAATGTTTATAAATCATTAGTTTATTTAATTAAGTAAATAAAATAGTAACTAGTTTAATGAATATTATTTAATCAAACAGCAATCTTAATTATAAGTATTTGAACAATAAAATAAATAAATTTAATTAATGAAAACTTGAAAGCCTCATAACTTTAAAAATATTGATCCAAACATAGTAAATATACATCTCATTTTACACTATAAGATAAAAAGAATCAAATAGCGTTAATCAAAATTCGATCCGAAGAATGTTTAACATAGTGACATTTTTGGTCATAATCAAATCGTCACAACTTTTAACTTAGTTATTCAAATATAGGCAATATGGGTCTTAAAATACTCAGAAGAACAGCTCTATCACTGTAGTAGTACTAGTTTTTCTATTTGGAGTTTAGTTTGAAAAGTGACATTTAGGACCCTCACCCAAAAATGACCAAAATGTCACTAGCCATTAATTGACCATTACTTATACAATTCAACTCCAAATCCAGAAATTTAAAGTGCTAACTAGCTTAGAAGTTTAGTGCCATCAATAATCTAAAATATTATTTAGGATCTAAACCTAGAAAATCAAAAATAACCAAAATATCCATAACCCTAATTAGGCCATAACTTGATGAATTGAAGTCCAAATTGGGTCTTCTCCCTGTCAAAGCACTCAGTGTATGAAACCTTAGTTTTTAATAGTTTCTAAATTTTACAACTCAATTATGATTATTTTGTCTTTCAATCTTAGATTTAGGATAGGAGAATCATGCTATTAAGTTTAATTTTGCTTAATAGGATTTGCCTTAATTAATATATCACATTTAGATTTAAACATAAATCTTAAGTTTTACCCATTTAGATTATGTGATTAAGCTCAAACTCATGGTATTTAATCCATAATCTAAAAATTAGTAAATCTTGATCAGATCTTATTATAGAATGTTTGAATTCATCAAATTAGGATGTTGTGATTTATTTTTTAACCAATAGTTGTACTTGATTGAATTAGATTAGAACCTGATCACTTCTAATCATTTTAACTTATAAGGTCGTGCTTCTAAGTTACACTCGATAGTAGGAATTGGAGATCCTGAACTTGTGTAACTTAGAATAGTTAAAATAGTTTAATTAAAAAACAAATGATATTATCATGTTTAATAGAGTCCCTTGCTTACTACTTAATTTTGTGCTACGCATTCCTTGAACTTTGTGCTTATTTTCCTTTGGACATATCGTATAAGAAAAATATTATTGTATAAAAATGAAAATATAGAATATTAGGAAAACATTTGCATTTGGGTTCAGTTTCTGGTTGATTATGGTGCACATTTACCCTAATGGACAGAGGTAAGGAGAAATAAGGATGCTTGACATTACTCTTTGAGGAGTGTGTGTTAAGCTTGGAACCCGTTTAGTCTTCTAGATGTGCTTGACTCCTAAGCTATTTCTAGATGTGTCCACAGAAATAAAAGTAAAGTAGCTACAAGATTTTTGCATTGTATTCTCTACCTCTTTAGCTTTAATGTTCTGTTCTGCCTGCCCTAGCCTAGAAAGGCTATGGAAATTTCTGTTTGCCCTAGCCCAAAAAGGCTTTGGGAAACTGCACTGGGTCGGATTGGCCAATTTTTTCTGATATGGTAGTTATACATAGTTGTCTCAGTTTTAGCTTACTGTTTACTATGTTCTTGATGCATGTTATTTCAGTCAGCTATATTTTCTATCTTACTTGCTCACTTGTATATATATAGGATGCTATATTTTACTGCTTACTATATGTACCACTTTCAGATTACTATTTTAAATCAACATATGTCATGTGATTATCAGCATATTTAAGATTAGATTTTTCCTTTAATTACTCTTACTTACTGTATTATATATGTATGCCTATTATTTGTTTAGTTTGCTTGAGTTACTAGATAGTTCACTTTTGTTGAGTTTAACTGTAAATGGTGATATTAAAAAATGCATGACAATTTTTCAACTTAAAATGTACTTAGATAAATTGTCTAATAATAATTTTTTTTTGTTGGCTGGGGCTCTAGCATTGTGAAATTGACAATGTCAGATCTTTAGTAGTTCAAAGATCTGATGCCTAAGGAGGAGCCTTATTTAGAAAAAGCGCAGTAGATTGGAACAGAAGACCCTTAATTATGTTTTTATTTATATTAAAACTTTAATTAAATATTGTAATAATATAGGTACTTGTGACTGTGATTACTTTTCTGCACCATATTTTTCTGAGTTATGTTTCAGTTTGCTTCTTGTTAATGTATGGTGAAATGGATGTACTACTTATTTCATATGCTTCCACGCTCTGTATTTATGTTGGATTTAATGACTTATCCCTTGATTTATTCTGTGCACATCCGTGAGGTCCCCCCCCATACCCCACCATGGCCATGCCAATACTGATATTAGAAAAATCATGGGGAGTATGGTGCTCCAACTGTGGCAAATTCCCAACTCAAGTAGAGTCATGTAAGACCAATCCTGCCTTAAGTTAAGGACTTGTCATTTAGAATTGTGAATATACATCAATGAAAGTAGCGAAAGCAGAAAATAGCATATATAACATCTACATCACAACATAGTATAAGCAAGTAAAAGTAATAGTAACTCAGCTCAAGTGCAGAAAGTAAATACATCCAGAATTTAATTATTACAGACTAAATTAAAAAAAAAGAAAAGATCTCTCAAGAAAATTTCACTGCAAAAAAGAAAAATCTAACTAAACAGTAGTGGGAAGATCCTCCTCCTGCACCGTCTCCTCTCCTGCAGCAATACTAATGAATATCTCCAAATCTGACATTTGCCAGTATCACAAATGCCAGGGCCCCAGCCAACAAAAGACAAAGGTTACAGTTAGATAAATTGTCTAAGTACATTTTAGGCTATTTAAGTGAACTGAATATTTAAAAATATCACATTTAATTAATGTCTTAAATAGGCAAGCATTATAAGCTGAATCAAGCTACAAAGAATATGGTAGTTATAAACTACTCATTTATAGTTGAACAATGGTATGTAAACTAACACACAAGCATAAAACTAAGCAAGATGAGCCTAAAGAGTAAAAATAGTTGTAAGTGCTGAAATAACTGATCCTAACATGCTTATGACCACATGAAGACATGTTGAGTTTGTAAAAGTAAACTATACTGAAAAGTGCTGAAATGAATAGATCAAACTAGCATCCTAAACATGCCAATATTTAATAACTAATTAATAGAACAGATATACAAGTATGTAGATTTATATATAAAAGGCCACTAAAGCATATGGCAAAAGCTAAGTGCTAAAAATGAACTAAAAGTAAGGCCACTGAAGCATGTGGCAATGCAACCAAAAGCACTGAAAAGTAAGGCCATTGAAACATGTTGCAAAATAAACTAAGAATTGAACTAAACTGAAGTAAAAGTAAGCCTAAAATATAGTGTTAACATAACAGAAATAGGCCATACAAGTCCTCTAAATAGAAAGTTCAACATGTATCCATCCTGCGCATCATCAGAGCCAGGTCCACGTCGAACTTTATAGAATAAGACATGCATCCATCCTAGCCAGGTACTGGGCAAGGTCTGAGTCTATTATATATCAAAAACTAGAACTGAGGAGGCAGACTAAGTTAGGACATACCCTACTAAACTGTATGCACTGAAAGAACTGAATGAATGTTATGCTTTTCAAATACTAACTTAGGATACACAATCCATATCCTAAGCTCACCTATTCTGTCCAATGTAAAAAAAAAAGCTCAATATATAAGGTGTGCATAGCAACAATCGTCAAAGTAAACAAGAGACTCAATCTAAACTCATGTTGACTAATTTAATCCATCTTAACTATTATGAAAGATTAAAAGTTTAGGATCTCTAATACCAACTATCAAGTAAAGTCTCAGATTCATGACCTTAATGTTAATATTAGAACTTAACAAGTTCTAATTCATAATTAAATAATGACTATAAAGGCTTACAGTAAATAATTAACAACTTGAGTATTTTTATTATGCTCACATAATGTAATAACCCTAGTTATTACCCTAGTTGAATTTGGATTAATTAAGCTAAACCAAGTTCTAATTTTGATTCCATTAAACCCAATGGGTCATTTAAACCTAACCCTAGAAGTTTGGGATCAATCAGAGCCTAATCGAAAAAATTTGGTATTTTTAACTATTTTTGAACTCTGAAAATTACATAAATTAGTTTGATCTCTAAATTAAAATCTGATTTCATTTTTGATTTCCTCATGCCATAATTAGCTAAGGGTGAATCTTTGGAGCTCATTTGGTCCTAAATTGAATTTAGAATTATTTAGAATTAATTATTATTAATTAATTGAATTTTATATTATTTAATTTAATTTATTTAATTAATTTAACAATGGGATTTACTGTCAGGACCGCAGGAAATCCACTGCGGGGTCCCGACAGCGGCGTGTGGAATTCAACCAATGGATGCATTAGCACGCATCTAAGCGCAATCCATCAAACGATGAAATTTCCTCTGGGTTAAGATTAAATCATAAGCATCAGATCCATCGAGCGCATCCGATGGCTATCGCTTGATCCGCGTAAGTAATCCATCAGGACCATTCATGATCAATGGTCGATCCATCAGACGGCGGACAAAGACCCAAGCACTGTGGATCTTCGTCTACCTCTCACCCGTCGCTCGCTGCCCCCCCCCCCCCCCCTCGACACATATCCCCTTCCAGCCCCATGGCAGTATGGAAAGATGCCAAAATTCCTCTCCTACCATCAGTGCGACCTCCTGCCGGTAGTAACTTCCCCGAATTTCCCATAGGCGTTGAACCGAGCCATACATTTGGTTTGAGCCAGTGCCATGGAGCCCAAGCTCTGGAATCCACCCCTAGTGCTCCTTATTGCCTATAAATACCCCTAGAACATTACAGTGAGTCCATTTGCTCACTATGATCCCTCAATTTTCTCTGGAAATCCCCTAGAGCTCCCCCGTCCTCTCGATGAATTTTGGTGCTCCAATTGTTGTGTACCACTGATGGAGGGTTCATTTGTGTTTGAACCACCTTAAGAAGCTTATGAAACTGCTTAGCAAGCTCCAAACCTTCTCACCTCCCCTCAGTCACAGCCGTTGCTTCAATCCAAGGTACAGCTTCTTCCCAGCTGAGCTATATGAGCTCACTCCTTCAATTCAAGTAATTAGGTTAGCTGTGTGATGTTTTAGATATTTTCCTTAGACTATAGGATGCTTGGGGATCAGTTGGATTGGGCTTAGCTCAGTTCGGACCGTGAGAGTACACTAGCGGGATCGAGTTTTGTTCAGACGGAGTACCGACACTCCTTTGAAGTCCTGAATCCCCAATTCCTCTCAAAGCAATCCTTGATCAATATGGCAAGCTAACCAGACCCACTGTGATTGTTCCTAGGGTCTGGGCTAGCTTAGCATAATCATTCAATCATTTGGTTTCTATTGCGAGTTCGTAGTCGAGCTCGAGTAAGGACCCGATAATCTAGGGCACCCAAGGCTCGTAGCCAGAGGGCTTCAATCTGCCTAACCACCAGGATGGTGTAAGGATTGAGCTCTAGCCAAATGGTTGTCTCGTTGAGGCGAATTTTCTCCTCACAGTAAACCCTAGATGTTGTGATTAAGGCCAAACCTATCAAATAGCCATATGGCGATCCAATGCTTCCTAGAGAGTGCTTAATGGTGGGATCGATACGTCTTGACTCTAGGATCGTGAGAGGATTAAATTGAGCCACCAACATCACCTGAGAATTGAGAATTCTGCACTGAATATTTCCGTGGTCGGCTCATTGCGGAAGAGGGGCAGGGACGACCACACTGTCGCCTCGGGCCGGGTCAGACCCCGCCCCGCGCAGTTTGATTTTGGACCACGGTTAAATATACAAATTTAGGAATTATTTTCCTTCTATAAATTATTGGATAAATAGAGTTAATTAAATGCCCTATGGTTTTGATTTAAATAAAAATACATATTAAATTATTTAAATAACTTTAGTTATACTTATCCAAATGGTATGATCCAATATACCATTTTAATCAAAAAAATACAAGGAATAATAATATAAAATAAAATCACAAATCTAATAGTTAGATTTAAAATAATTGCCTTTTTTGTATTTAAATCATATTAAATTTATTAATTGTCCAAAAATGTTAATTAAGGTCTCTGATTGCTCTTGAGATGCTAGAGAACCTATGTAGACCATTAAAAGTAATTTAGGACCCTTAATTTTATTAATCACCCCTTAATTACCCTAAAAAGGGATTAGTGAATTAAGCCTTGGATTAACCTCTGACTTTGGTGAACTTAGCTCCTAATGCATTATTGAAAATAGTAGAGCCTATAAATATGTTTAGATCATCCTAGAATGCCTTAACTTCCTTAATCACCTTAATTGGCATCTTAATGTGATTAATGTTAATTAAGCTAAATTAAATATCCAAATCCTAAGATAAGTGTTTTACTCACTTCATTAATCAATATGAAGCTCATTAAAACTAATTTGAATCAATTTAGATAATTAAATCGTAAAATCCCATTTATAGCCTTAAGGAGGGGTATTTTGGTTATTTTGACCAAAATAGGTTTAAGTACCCCTTAAGCCTTGAAAACTCAGTAAAATGTCTTAACTTAACATATTAATACCTTTCTGAAGTCTTATGTAAACTGTATGAAGTTAAGTAAAGAAATCTTAAAAAGTTTCTAATTATGATCTTAAGATCTTAAGAGTACTCCAAACCACCTTCTTAAGAAAGTAAATCTAATTAACCTAAGTGCTAAATCTCTAGTCTCACATCTTAATTAAGATAAAGTATAAGCTATAATTCTAAGAGAATATTCTAGTAACAATCCTAAGTCTAAAGTTTTGCTTAAGTCTAAAAGTGATCAAACTTAGATTTTAGATCCAATATCTTAAATTTTAGATCATCTAATTTTAATTGAATCACCTTCATTTGGAATTCCTTACTAGATTATTTGTTTAATCCTTTTGAAACCTCCTTGTGGGTGTAGGGTTGATTCAATCATTAAAATAATGTAATTATCCTAAAGATCGAATATAGATCTTAGATCTTACTTCTTAATTGATTATTTTATCTTATAACCAATAGAGTAACCTTTCATTAAGATCTTAGTTTCTGAATCCTTCATATTATAAGATTCTTTACCTTTACATTATAATTGGGTGTGAACCCTAGACCCTTATTTGGATATTACCTTGGATTCAAGATTTGAACACCAAAATGGAGTTTGGATCCAGAATCCTTAATCTTGATTTACTTAATCAAGATTTGGGTTGAGGGAGGAAAACAACAATAATTAAGTCATTGATTTATTTACTTTTAACCGTTATAATCAACATATGATTATGAATAAAAACTTGTTAAGTTTTAATGTTAATAGTAAGGTCATAAATCTAGGATTATACTCAATAGCTGGATATTGGAGATCCTAAATTTGTATCTTCTCAGCATAGTTAGTTAGATGAACATAGACAACAACAGATATCACAAAAGTCTAGATTGAGTCTCTTGCTTACTTTGAAATTGATTGCTCTGCACACCTTGGTTATTGAGCCTTATTCCTTGAGTATAATAGGAGAACTTAGGATATGTAAGATACAGCCTAAGTTAGTACTTGAAAAGCATAATGTTCATTCAGTTCCTACAGTGCTTTCAGTTAGTAGAGTATGTCCTAACTTAGTCTACCTCTTCAGTTCTAGTTTTGTTATAGAATAGACTCAGACCTAGCTCTGCAGATGCCTAGGATGGATACATGTCTTATTCTATGAGTTCAACTTGGACCTAGCTCTGCGGATGCCTATGATGGACACATGTTGAACTCTCAGTTCAAAAGCCCTATATGGTATGTTCTATTATGGCAGTACTATGTCTTAGGCTTACTTCTACTTCAGTTCAGTTTTCAATACTTGTTTTGCTTTACCACATGCTTCAGTGGCCTTACTTTAGTTCTTGGCTTGTTTTGCCACATGTGTCAGTGGCTTTACCATTTTGCTCATACATGTACTTAGCTTGCTTTTGCCACATACTTTAGTGGCCTTTTACATATTAATCTGCATGCTTGTATACATACTCTTATTGATTAGTTAAGAAGTATTTGCATGTTTAAGTTGCTAGAAATGTATGTTTATTTCAACACTTATGTTCTTTATATAATCAACATGTATCTAGGTGATCATAAGCATGTAAGGATTAGATTTATTTTAGTGGTTGCAGTTATTTTTCTCTTAGCCTCACCATGTTTAGTTGCTGTTTTGAATGTTAACTTTTCATGCATGTTGATTAGTTATAAATAATTAGCTTATAGCTACCCCATTCTTTGTAGCTTGTAGCACCTTATAATGCTTGTATGTTTATCCTTTAAATGTGATATCTTGAATATTCAGTTCATTTGAATAGCCTAAAATGTTCTTAGACAATTGTCTAACTGTAACCTTTTTCTTTTGTTGGCTGGGGCCTTAGCATTTGTGATACCAACAAATGTTAGATTTGGAGCTGTTCGTTGATAGTGCTACAGGAGAGGAGCCGGTGTAGGATGAGGAACTTCCTAGTGCTGCTTAGTTAGAGTTTCCTTTTTCTTGCTGTGAGATTGAGAGATCTTTTCTTTCATTTAATTCAATTTATAATAATTAAATTCTGGATGTATCTACTTTTCTACACTTTACACTGAGTTATCGTTTTACTTTTACTTTTACATATTATGCTGTGAATGTGGATGTTATATTATGCTGTTTTCTGCTTACGTTACTTTGATTGATGTATGTTCACAGTCCCAAGTGACAAGTCCTTAGCTTAAGGCGGTTGGGTCTTACCCTGACTCTACTTGAGTTGGAGATTTGCTACTGCTGGAGCACTGTACTCTTCATGTTTGTGCTAATATCAGTATCAGCATGGCTTCGAAGGGTACAGGGCCCCACAGTTGGTATCAGAGAACACCATAAAGGTGTCAGAACGGGATCTGTGATTCCTTTCTACCTAATGGACCATTCTTCTAAAGTACACACATCAAGATATAATTTCCATAATATAGTACTATCAGTAACTCTTTGAGAAAGGTTGAATGAAAATACTCTTAATCATTAAGTTCCCTCTAGATTAATTAAAGAAAATCTATAAATTCTCTTAAATAGATCATGATGAATCCTGAGGAGTCCGATGTGGGCTACTACCTCGATACTTTCGATAAGGCTTGAAACCATAGCTTCAAGTGGAGACAAGAATATGAGTGGCCAATCAAAGGAGTTTCAGCGCATGGAGCCCAAGTCCTGGACAAGCATCTTTACCAATCAGCGTACCGAGGGCTTGACTTCCCAATCTATGCGAAAGAGTGGTTGAGCCGAGTAGAGTCAGTCCTAAGACACATAGAGTGCCCAGATCCCATCTGCATTGATAATATGACATATCAGATGTTATATTATGCGGGAGAATGGTGGTCAAACACCATAAGCAAGCTCAATAGGAAACGCAAGAGGAAGTCTCAAGAGTTAACCTTCGAGGACTTTTGTGTGGCATTTAGTGCTGAGTATATTCGTAGTGTCTGAGTATTAGTTTAGTTTCCTGTTGCTTTAAAATTTTAGTAGTATCTCGATTTTTGTATTTTTCTTCATCTTGTGTAATCTCTTACTTCAACAAGTAATGAAAATTTTTGACATCCAATTATAACTACAATTGTTGTTTTTCTGAGATTAATTTTGAATTCTAATTACATTATTTAATTAGAATGAATTCTGGATCACCACCTGTTGTTACCCCTATCAAGAATACTGTCGCATTAAACAGTTCTTCTGATGAAGTAGCTCATTTGCGAGCAATGGTGGCAACCCTATTGGAAAATCAGGCACAACAAGCGTTAGTCATGCAGAAGATGCTGAATGATCGTCCCATTCCAACTGTTGTTACTGCTCCTGATGTTCCTATTCAGCAGCATTCTTCTTCTTCCCATCACCCTATTGATGGTCTCCTTCATAGCATCCTAAGACTGAGGCCTTCCACTTTTGATGGAAGTATGACCCCAATGGACACAGCCGATTGGCTGAAGATGATCGAGAAAAATCTGATTAGTCTGAAGATTCCAAACTCATAAGCTGTTTGTCTATGATGCATCTGTTCCACGCTGAAGCCGAGTATTGGTGGGACGACGTCCAAAACACCAGATTCACCAATTATGAACTTGAAGACATCCCGTGGGATGAATTCATAGAAGCCTTCAAATCTGAATTCATTCCCCCTCTTGCAAAAAAACATCATAACAGACACAATTATATGGCTGACACAAGGAAGCCGTTCTGTATCTGACTACGAGAGAGAATTTCATAGGTTGATTCATTTTGCCCCGGAAATAGTTCAAACTAAATCAGCCAAGTTCCATCATTTTCTTAGCGGACTGAGAGATTCACTAAGAGCTAGTAGAGACAGCCAAGGTGCTTGAGCATCATGACTCAGAAAGAGATCTCAAGTGAATGATGCAATCAACTTCGCACCGACATGAAGCCTTCAAGAGGAACAGGCCTAACTCTGCAAAGGTTTATCAGATCAAAGCTGCACCAACTGCCGAACCAATTCAAGGCTGTAATAAGCCTCATCCTTATGGCAAGTGTTACCACTTCGGCCATAAGTGCTATAACTGTGGACGTCCAGGCCACAGGTTCTACCACTGTACACACACAAAAATAGTGGATGGAGTTCCCATGAAACCACCTCAAAAGAATCAAATCTTTAGAGCAACTCTGTTGAACAAGAGAGAACCCAACTTGGCAATAATGCCAGCTCCTACTGATGAAGTTGTTCGAGAGCAACCTTCTGCTCCGAAGTATCAGAATCATCCCTGGAAGCAGGTGAACAACCGTCCTTCTGGTCCTACTTGGGTTTATATGTTAACACCTCTAGAAGTCATAGAAGATAGCAACGTGGTTTTCGGTACACATTCCTGAACTTCTCCTTTTAATTGCATTTCTGTACCTTCACTTTTGAAATTTTGTTAATGTAGCTCGTATAAATAATTTAGGCACGCTATAGGTTAATGACCAGCCATGTAATGTGTTATGTGACACTGGCGCTAGTCATTTGTTTATCTCTAAACATTTTGCCAACAATATCAAGCCACACTCATACAACTTAGCAAAATCATTAAGTGTTAGACTTCCATCTAGAGCCTAACTAAGTGCCCACAAGTTTTATAACATCAAAATCCCATTAAATGGTCACGAGTTTGACTCCAAATTAATCATACTACCATTAGAGAACTTTGATATCATCCATGGGATGAATTGGCTCAGTGACCATAATACTATAATAAACTTCCTTAAGAAGAAAGTCATTCTTCATTCCTAGGGCAAGTCTGAAACCTTTATAGGAAAAGTCAGTACAATATTATCACTGATCAATGCTATTAAAGTTGAATAATTGATTAGTAAGGGTTGTGATGCTTTTCTAGTCACTATGATGGGTAAAGTAAAGGTAAGTATTTCGATCTCTGATTGTAAAATAGTTAAAGAATTCACCGACGTATTCCCATAAGATTTGCCTGGTGTACCTCCTTCAAGAGAAGTGGAGTTCTCTATCGAATTAACTCCAGGTACCCAGCCTATATCCAAAGATACATATAGAATGGCACCTAAGGAACTTCAGGAACTCAATGAGCAATTGCAAGAGCTCTTGAATAAAGGCTTTATTATGCCTAGTATGTCTCCTTGGGGAGAGCCTATTTTGTTCGTAAAGAAGAAAGATGAATCTATGCAAATATGCATAGATTATCGCGAATTAAATGAAGTCACCATAAAGAATAAATATCCATTGGCTAGAATTGATAATTTATTCGACCTGTTATCTGGAGCCATTATATTCTCTAAGATTGACTTAAGGTCTAGATATCATCAATTACGAGTAAAAGAAGAAGATGTAGGAAAGATAGCTTTTCGCACTCATTATGGTCATTTTGAATTCTTAGTGATGTCTTTTGGACTCACCAATGCGCCATCAATCTTCATGGATTTGATGCAGTGAGTCCTTAACCGTATTTAGCCAAATTCGTAATCGTCTTTATCGGCGATATCCTCATTTATTCTCGAACCTTAAAAGATTATAAAGATCATCTGAGATTAGTACTAGAAGCTCTACATGAACATCAGCTATATGCCAAGTTCTCCAATTGTGAGTTTTGGCTTAAATCCATTGCATTCTTGGGACATGTAGTCGATGCCCAGGGTATTCATGTAGATCAAAGTAAAGGAAGCGCTATTCAAGATTGGGTTCAGCCTAAGTCAGTCACTAACATCAGAAGTTTCTTAGGTTTAGTCGTATACTACAGAAAATTTATCAAGGGTTTTTCCCAAATTGCTTCGCCTTTGACTAAGTTAACTCAGAAAGCCGTTCCATTTATTTGGAGTCCTGGATGCGAGGAAGCACTTCAAACATTGAAGGACGCACTCTCTACCGCTCCAGTACTGGTTCTACCTAAAGAAGGTTTGAACTATCAGGTGTATACTGATGCCTCTAGAATTGGTTTAGGTTGCGTATTAATGCAAGAGGGTAAGGTAATCGCTTATGCCTCTCATCAGTTAAAACACCACGAGAAAAATTATCCAGTTCATGACCTCGAACTAGCTGCTGTAATCTTTGCCTTGAAAATTTGGCACCATTATCTGTTTGGTGTTCAATGTTAGATTTTCACTGATCATCAAAGCTTGAGGTACATATTCACTCAGTGAGAGTTAAATTTTCATCACAAAGATGGTTAGAACTCATCAATGATTATGATCTTAGTATCCAGTATCATCCAGGAAAGGCAAATGTTGTGGCCGATGCTCTTAGTCGTCGTGCTACCTTATCTTCCATGATTGCCTCCAGTTCTTTAGAACTAGAATTTCGCAAGCTAAAAATTTCTCCAGTCAATGGTGATGTGCTAAGTTCTATTCTAGTAAATACCAATGTGGAACCTACCTTCCACAGAGATGTCTCCATCTCGCAAACCAAAGACGAGGATTATCTGAAACTCAAAGCAGATGTAGAAGGTGGTCATCGTCAAGATTTGTAATTGCGTAATGGTGTAATTTATCAAGAAAATCTTCTGTGGATTCCTAAATCCATGCATCATAAAGGGTTGATTAAAGGCCATAATTTCGGGTATCACATTCACCCAGGCAATACTAAGATATACCAGGATTTAAAGAAATCACTTTGGTGGCCCGGTATGAAGAAGGATGTAGCCGATTTTGTGACTAAGTCTCATGCCTGCAATTTGGTAAAGGCTGAGCACCAAAGACCTGGTAGTCTTCTGCATCCACTGGAAATTCCTGAATGGAAATTGTTCGATATATATATGGATTTCATCATGGGATTATCTCGTGCAAAATTTGGTGCTGATGCAATCTGGGTGATAGTAGACCGTTTAACTAAATCAGTGCACTTCCTTCCTATTTATCAGACTGACTCTGTTGAGAAGCTCGCAAGGTTTTATGTCAGAGAAATTGTAAGGCTGCATGGTATTCGAAAATCAATCGTATCCGATAGAGATAGCAGATTTATTTTTAAGTTTTGGCAAGCTATGCATCAAGATCTGGGTACTACTCTAGCTATGAGTATAGCTTTTCATCCTCAAACGAATGGTCAGATAGAAAGAGTGAATCAAGTTCTGGAAGATTTTCTTAGACTTTGCATTCTTAATTTTTCCTATTTTTGGGAAGATCATATTCCATTAGTGGAGTTTGCCTACAATAATAGCTATCAAGCCAGTATTAAAATGGCTCCTTATGAGGCATTGTATAATAGAAAATGTAGTACTCAGCTAGCTTAGTCAGAAGTAGGAAGCGTTCAACTTGTTGGTTCAGAGTTAGTTGAAGAAACTAACAAGAAGATTCATTTAATTCAGTAGAGAATGCGTTATACGCAAGATCACCAGAGCAAGTATCATGATGCTCATCATCATCTCCTAGAATTCAATGTTGGAGATTCTGCCTATTTGAAAGTCAATCCAATGAAGGGTGTCTACAAATTTGTTGTAATAGGGAAACTCAGTCCCCGCTATGTTGGACCTTTTAAGATTTTGGCCAGAGTAGGATCTTTTGCCTACAGGTTGAATCTTCCTGATGACTTTGCAGCTATCCAAAATGTGTTCCATGTATCATCATTAAGAAAATGTCTCAGAGACCCTTCTCATCTCGTTCATCTTCCAGCAGTAGAAATTCAACCTGATCTTTCTTATGCTGAAGAACCTATTAGAGTCTTAGCTCATGATCAAAAGCAACTAAGACATCGTTCAATTCCTATGGTTAAGATACAGTGGAAGAACTGATCTTTGGAAGAATCTACTTGGGAAAAAGAAGTGGATATGCGCAATAAATATCCACAGCTTTTTACAAGTCCAGGTACTGTTCTATTCTCTCTTATTTGTTCCATTTAGATTTCAGTCCGTATAGTACTTTCTTCACTAAATGATGTCGAGGACGACATTGTACTTAACTTGGGGAGTCTCTAATAACCCTAATTATTACCCTAGCTGAATTCGGATCTATTAAGCTAAACTAAGTGTTATTTTGATTCCATTAGACTCAATTGATCATTTAAACCTAACCCTATAAGTTTGGGATCAATCGTAGCTTAATTGAAATTTGTTGGTATTTTTGGCTATTTTTGAGCTCTGAAAAATACTTAAATTATTCTGATCTCCAAATTAAAATCTATTTTCATTTTTGAGTTCCTCATGCCCTAATTAAATAAGGGCATATTTTTGGGAATTTTTGGAGCTCATTTGGTCCTAAATTGAATTTAGAATTATTTAGAATTAGTTATTATTAATTAATTGAATTTTACATTATTTAAATTAATTTATTTAATTAATTTAATTGTGGGATTTGCTGTCGGGACCGCGGCAGATCCGTTGCGGGGTCCCGACAGCGGCGCGTGGAATTCAACCAATGGATGCATTAGCACGCATCTTAGCGCAATCCATCCAACGGCGAGATTTCCTCTAGGTTAAGATTAAATCCTAAGCATCGGATCCATCGCACGCATCCGATGGCTATCACTCGATCCGCGCAAGTAATCCATCAGGACCATTCATTATCAATGGTCGATCCATCAGACGATAGACTAAGGCCCAAGAACTGTGCATCTTCGTCTACCTCTCGCCCGTCGCTCGCTGGTCCCCCCCCCCCTCCGACAACCATATCCCCTTCCAGCCCCGTGGTGGTACGGGAAGATGCCAAAATGCCTCTCCTACCCTCAGTGCGACCTCCAGCCCGTAGTAACTTCCTCGAATTGCCCCAAGCTGTTGAACTGAGCCATACCTTCGGTCCGAGCCAGTGCCATGGAGCCCAAGCTCTGGAATCCACCCCTAGTGCTCCTTATTGCCTATAAATACCCTTAGAGCATCGCAGTGAGTCCCTTTTCTCACTGTGATCCCTAAATTTTCTCTCGAAATCCCCTGGAGCTCCCTAGTCCTCTCAGTGAATTCTGGTGCTCCAATTGCTACATAACGCTGATAGAGGGTTCGTATGGTGTTCAGACACCCTTGAGAAGCTTCTGCACCTGCTTGGCGAGCTCCAGAACTTCTCACCTCCCCTCAGTCATAGCCATTGCTTCAATCCAAGGTACAACTTCTTCCCAACTGAGCTGTATGAGCTCAGCCCTTCAATTCAAGAAATTAGGTTAGCTCTGCGAAGTTCTTGATGTTTTCCTTAGACTGTAGGAAGCTTAGGGATTAGTTGGATTGGGCCTAGCTTAGTCCGGACCGTGAGAGTTCACTGGCGGAATCGTGTTTGGTCTAGACGTAGTGCCGACACTCCTCTGAAGTGCCAAACCCCCAATTACTCTCAAACCAATCCCTGATTGATATGGCAAGCTAACCAGACCCAATGTGATTGTTCCTAGGGTCTGGGCTAGCTTAGCATAATCATTCAATTATCTAGTTTCCGCCGCGAGTTCATAGTCGAGCTCGAGTAAGGACCCGACGATCCAGGGCACCCTAAGGCTCGTAGCCAGAGGGCTACAATCTGCCTCACCACCAGGATGGTGTAGGGATTGAACTCTAGCCAAATGGTTATCTCGATAAGGTGAATTTGCTCCTTACAGTAAACCCTAGATGCTGAGATTAAGGCCGAACCTATTAAATAACCATCTAACGATCCAGTGCGTCCCAGAGTGGGCTTAATGGTGGGATCGATGTGTCTTGACTCCAGGATCGTGTGAGGATTAATTTGAGACACCGTCATCACCTGAGAATCTAGAATTCAGGCACAGAAGATTTCCCTAGTCGGCCCATTGCAGATGAGGGGCAGGGACGACCACAGTATCGCCTCGGGCCGGGTCAGACCGCGGTCTGATTTCAGACCGCGATTAAATAAACAAATTTAGGAATTATTTTCCTTCTGTAAATTATTGGATAAATAGAATTATTTAAATGCCATATGGTTCTGATTTAAATAAAAATACAGATTAAATTATTTAAATAACTTTAGTTATACTTATCCAAACGGTATGATCCAATATATCATTTTAATCAAAACAATACAAGGAATAATAATATGAAATAAAACCACATATCTAATGGTTAGATTTAAAATAATTGCTTTTTTTTTGTATTTAAATCATATTAAATTCTTTAATTATCCAAAAAATATTAATTAAGGTCTCTAATTGCTCTTGAGATGCTAGAGAACCTATGTAGACCATTAAAAGTAATTTAGGACCATTAATTTTGCTAATCACCTCTTGATTACGCTAAAAATAGATTAGTGAATTAAGCCTTGGATTAACCTCTGATTCTGGTGAACTTAGTTCCTAATGCTTTATTGAAAATAGTAGAGCCTATAAATATGTTTGGATCATCCTAGAATGCCTTAACTTCCTTAATCACCCTAATTGGCCTCTTAATGTGATTAATACTAATCAAGCTAAATTAAATATCCAAATCCTAAGATAAGTGTTTTACTCACTTCATTAATCAATATGAAGCTCATTAAAATAGATTTGAATCAATTTAGAAAATTAAATCTTAAAATCTTATTTTTAGCCATATGGAGGGGTATTTTGGTCATTTCGACCAAAATAGGTTTAAGTGCCCCTTAAGCCTTGAAAACTCAGCAAAATGTCTTAACTTAACATATTAATACCTTTCTGAAGTCATATGTCAATAGTATGAAGTTAAGTAAATAAATCTTAAAAAGTTTCTAATTAAGATCATAAGATCTTAAGAGTACTCCAAACCACCTTCTAAAGAAAGTAAATCTAATTAACCTAAGTGCTAGATCTCTAGTCTAATAGCCTAATTAAGATAAAGTATAAGCTATAATTCTAAGAGAAATATTTTGGTAAAAATCCTAAGTTTAAATTTTAGCTTAAGTCTAAAAGTGATCAAACTCAGATCTTAGATCCTAGATATTAAATTTTAGATCCTCTGATTTAAATTGAATCATCTTCATTTGTTATTCTTTTACTTGATTAATTGTTTAATCCTTTTGAAACCTCCTTGTGAGTGTAGGATTTATTTAATCATTAGAATAATATAATTGTCCTAAAGATTGAATATAGATCTTAGATTCTTACTTCTTAATTGATTATTTTATCTTATAACCGGTAGAGTAACCTTTCATTAAGATCTTAGTTTCTGAATCCTTCAGCTTATAAGTTTTCTTACCTCTACATTATAATTGGGTGTGAACCCTAGACTCTTATTAGGATATTACCTTGGATTCAAGATTTGAACACCAAAATGGAGTTTGGATCCAGAAACCTTAATCTTGATTTACTTAATCAAGATTTAGGTTGAGGGAGGAAAACAACAATAATTAATTCATTGATTTATTTACTTTAAACCTTTATAGTCGACATATGATTATGAATTAGAACTTGTTAAGTTCTAATGTTAACAGTAAGGTTGTGAATCTAGGATTGTACTCAATAGCTGGATATTTGAGATCCTAGACTTGTATCTTCTCAGAATAGTTAGTTGGATGAAAGTTGACAACAACAGATATCATATATGTCTAGATTGTGTCTCTTGCTTACTTTGAATTTGATTGATCTGCACACCTTGGTTATTGAGCCTTGTTCCTTGAGCATAATAGGAGAACTTAGGATATGGTTATTCTTGAAAAGCATAACATTCATTCAGTTCCTACAGTGCTTTTAATTAGTAGAGTTTGTCCTAACTTAGTCTGCCTCATTAGTCCTAGTTCTATTATAAAATAGACTCGGAACTAGCTCTGCGGATCCTTAGGATGGATACATGTCTTATTCTGTGAGTTCAACTCATACCTAGCTCTGTGGATGCCTTGGATAAACACATGTTGAACTCTCAGTTCAGAGGCCCTGTATGGCTTGTTCTGCTATGTCAGTACTATGTCTTAATCTTACTTCTACTTTAGTTCAGTTTTCAGTACTTATTTTGCTTTGCCAGATGCTTCAGTGGCCTTACTTTAGTTCTTAGCTTGTTTTGCCACATGTCTCAGTGGCTTTAACTTTTTGCTCATACATGTACTTAGCTTGCTTTTACCACATGCTTCATTGGCCTTTTATATATTAATCTGTATGCTTATATACATACTCTTATTGATTAGTCAAGAAGTATTGGCCTATTTAGGTTGTTAGAATTGTATGTTTATTTCAGCACTTATGTTCTTTATGTACTCAGCATGTATCCAGGTGATCATAAGCATGTTAGGATCATATTTATTTTAGTACTTGCAGTTATTTTGCTCTTAGCTTCACCATGTTTAGTTGATATTTTGTATATTATCTTTACATATATGTTGATTAGTTATAAATGATTAGTTTATAGCTACCTCATTCTTTGTAGCTTATAGAACCTTATAATGCTTGTATGTTTAACTTTTAAATGTGATATCTTGAATATTCAGTTCATTTAAATATCCTAAAATATACTTAGGCAATTGTCTAACTGTAACCTTTTTCTTTTATTGGCTGGGCCCTGGAATTTGTGATACCAACAAATATCAGATTTGGAGCTGTTTGTTGATAGTGCTACAGGAGAGGTGCCGGTGTAGGAGGAGGATCTTCCTACTGCTGCTTAGTTAGAGTTTCCTTCTTCTTGTAGTGAGGTTAAGAGATCTTTTCTTTCATATAATTCAATTTGTAATAATTAAATTCTGGATGTATCTACTTTTCTGCACTTTACACTGAGTTATTGTTTTACTTTTACTTTTACATACTATGCTGTGAATGTGGAGGATATATTATGTTGTTTTCTGCTTCCGCTACTTTGATTGATGTATGTTCACAGTCCCAGGTGACAAGTCCTTGGCTTAAGGAGGGTTGGGTCTTACATGACTCTACTTAAGTTAGGGATTTTCCATAGCTTGAGCACCGTACTCTTCATTTTTGTCCTAATATTAGTATCAGCATGGCCTCGGAGGGTACGGGACCCCACTTAACCCAAATCTTGATTAAGTAAATCAAGATTAAGGATTCTGGATCCAAACTCCATATATGGGGTTCAAATCCTGAATCCAAGGTGATATCCTAATAAAGATCTAGGGTTCACACTCAAGCATATTTTAATGATAATGAATCTTATAAGTTGAAGGATTAGAAGCTAAGATCTTAATGAAGGCCATTCTAATATTATAACATAAAATAATCAATCAAGAAATAAGAATCTAAGATCCATTTTCAATCTTTTAGAATAATCACATCATTAAATAGATTGAATCAATCCTATGCTCACAAGGAGGTTTTAACGGATTAAACAATTAATCAATTAAAGAATTCCAAAGAAGGTAATTCAATTCACTTAGATGATCTAAAGTCTAAGATCTAAGATCTAAGATCTAAGGTTTGATCACTTTTAGACTTAAGCTAAAATTTAGACTTAGGGTTTTACTAGAATATTTCTTTTAGGATTCAAGCTTATGGATCAACTTAATTAAGCTATCAGACTAGAGGTTTAGCACTTATAGATGATTAGGCTTAGCTCTTAAGAAAAGATGGTGTTAAGAACACTTAAGACCTTAAGATCTAAATAAGAACTAATTTATGATTTCTTCACTTAACTCAATATTATTAACATAAGATTTCAAAAGGGTGCTAATGATTTAATTAGAGACATTTTTTTGGAATTTCAAGGCTTAAGGGGTGCTTAAACCTAGTTTGGCCCAAATGACCAAAATACTCCTCATAAGACTAAGAAATGGGATTTTAAGATTTAATCATCTAAATTGATTCAAGTCTATTTTAATGAGTTCCATGTTGATTAGTGAAGTAGGATAAACATGTATCCTAGGGTTTGATAATCTAATTAGCCTAATTAGAACTAATCACAATTTAAGGCCAAATAAGGTGATTAAGGAAATTAGGGCATACTAGAATGATCAAAACACATTTATAGGCTTTACTATACTTAATAAGGCATTAGGAACTAAATTCATCAAAATTAGAGATTAATCTAAGGCTTAATTCACTAATCTCATTTTAGGGTAATTAAGAAGTAATTAGCAAATTCTGAATGTCTAAATTGCTTATGATGACTAAGGAAGGTTCTCCTCAGTCTCATGAGCAATCAGAGACCTTAATTACAATTTTTGAACATTAATTAAATTGATTAAGATCAGAAAAGGATTAGGAAATTAATTAAAATCTAACCATTGGATCTATAATTTTATTTCATTTTATTGTTCCTTGCATTTTCTGATTAAAATGGTATATTGGATCATACCATTTGGATAAGTATTGATTAAATTATTTCATTAATATATTTTGAATGTTTATTTAAATTGAAATCATAGGATAATTAATTAAATCTATTTATCTAGGAATTAAAAAAAGGAAAATAATTCCAAATTCATTTAATTAACCAAGCCTGATACTAAACTGCACTGGTCAAAGTGGGGACCAGCTGGGCTGGCACTGTCGTACTGCATGGGCATGGACTGGCCCGACCCGATTCGCTAGTGTCATCATCCCCAATACCCTTTCGCAGACAGCCGCGGAAGGGTACCTTGAGATGCCAAATTTGTTGCCGACGGTCCATGCCATGCCTAGCATTCAATCGCTACACCTTCAGGAAGCTAACGCGCGTCGATTGAACCTAGAAACCCTAACCAAGACGAACTGGAATACTGGATGGCTATTCCACTGAAACTTACAATTTTGGCTCACTATGAGGGGACAATTCTCCTCAACAAAACATTGAAATGGACAGGGCTCGATCCCTGCACCATCAGTGAAGTGAGGCAAGTCAAATCCCTAAGGTTTCGCAACCTGGGGTGCAGTCGATCGCTGGATCCACACTCAGACTCAATCATGGCTCGGCTGCTAGCTCGATCAATCGATATGGTCGATCAGAGCTAGCTCAAACCTTAGCGACTATCACAATGGGTTCCCTAGGTGGATAAGGCTAGATAAACAACATCCAGAGGCTCATCCAGAAGCTCAAATCGAAAACTAAATTTATGGAATTCAGTGGAAAAGCTGTACCTGAGGACGAGGTTAACGGCACAATCGAGGGAAATTGAGAGGCTCCTGAGCTCACCAAGCAGTAAGCGCAGGTTCACAAGGATTCTGAACACTAGACGGACCCTCTATCAGCGGTTCAAAGCTTCGAGAATGCCAGGAAATCACCGAGATAACGAGGAGCTCCGGAGGACTTCAGCTGGGCAATTGAGGATTCTCAGTGAGCAAAGAGACTCACTGTGATATCCTGAGGGTATTTATAGGTGTTTTGAACCTCTGGAGGTGGATTTTAGAGCTCGGGCTCCATGGAATTGGCTTGGATCGAAGGGAAGGCTCGGCCCAATGACCAGGGGTAATCCTGGGAGACTACTACCAGTAGGAGGTCACGCCGAGGGTAGGAGAGGAATTTCAACCCATTTCCCGTACTCCCACGGGACTAGAAAGGATCTAGCTATCAGGGGGGACCAGGCGTGAGCAGGCGAGAGGTAGACGAAGATCCACAGT
The DNA here is from genome assembly GCA_016760335.1 of Gastrodia elata. Taxonomy (NCBI): domain Eukaryota; kingdom Viridiplantae; phylum Streptophyta; class Magnoliopsida; order Asparagales; family Orchidaceae; genus Gastrodia; species Gastrodia elata. The sequence goes on from CM028679.1 coordinate 339,108, forward strand.
GCTCGAGTCTTTGTCCGCCATCTGATGGATCAGCTGTTGGATATGGGTGGTCCTGATGGATTACTCAAGCGGATCGGGCGATAGCCATCGGATGCGCACGATGGATCTGACGCTTAGGACTTAATCTTAACACGGAGGAGATCCCTCCATTAGATGAAGCACGCAGAGATGCATGCTAATGCATCCATTGGCGTTGGCTGATGCGCTGCTATCGGGACCCCGCAACATATCGGCCGTGGTCCCGACAACAAATCCCATATATATATATATATATATATATATATATTTATTTATATATAAAAATTTATTTTAATTAAATAAATCAATTAATTAATTAACTAGATATTCTTAATTAATTTAAATCCAATTTAGGACTAAATGAACTCCAAAAATTCCCAAAAATTCACTCTTAGCTAATTAGAGCATGAGAAATTCAAAAACGAACTTGGATTTTGATTTGAAGATCAAATTAATTTAGGTATTTTTTGGGACTCAAAAATAGGCAAAAATACCACAATTCTTGATTTAGCTTCGATTGATCTCAGACTTCTAGGGTTAGCTTGAAATTACTCATTAAGTCTAGTGGAATAAAAATTAGTACTTGGTTTAGCTTAAATAATTTGACCTTAGCTTGGGATAACAACTAGGGTTGTTACAATATCCTTCTCTTATTAGTGGATTATGGATCTTATCTAATCCAATGATAAGTGAGGGATCTGCCATAGTGGCACACCATCCCTTAGGTCTGAACCATGCCGATTAGGGGGTGGGGTGCCACAGTTGGTATCAGAGAATTCCATAAGGTGTCAGATTGGAATTTGCATTCCACTCTACCTAATGGATTTTTCTTCTGCCAATCAGTCACTAACTGAATACTAGAGTTACATCCAAGGCACCATAATCATGAGCTCAGGATTATAAGAGTATAGAAATGAAGATGCATGCACAAGTAAGATAAAATACTCAACTTAACCAAACAAATTACTTAATCTAGATACCTAGGGGTATTACTATACGATCATGTCGGTATACGACTCTTACACCCACTTTGAAGAAAGGTGGGCGTTCAATTTATACCTAGCAGAATGATACGGGAGAGAAGTTCAAGGAGTCTCCCTAGCAGGAGTCAGCATATTGGAAAGGATGCTAAAGGATGCCATCTACTGGAGGTTAGACTACCCCATCTTAGCCAGGGATTGGCTACGATGAGTAACCAAAATGTTCGATGATCTGGGAAACCTGGATTGTATTCGACTCAACATTGTTGACATTCCCCTCCAAGACTACGCTAAGGAGTGGTGGGCCCACAAAGTGGGTGTTCGAGCATGGACCTGCTCACCTCCGCTGGGAGATAACTTATGCTAACTTCTCCCAGGACTTCACTGAAGAATACATAGGATAGACTCTATATTTTCCCATTTACTATTTTTCACTATCTTATGTTTTTCTACTGTCTTTCGATGATGTACACCAATTTTTATTCTGATTAATAAAAGAAATGAAATGTTGCAGTCTCATATTTTTTGGTTTTTTTTTTCTGAGAATATTTTGTCTTTAAACTCAAAACCTTACAAGAATCATGAATCCTGGATAAAGTTCTTCCCCAGCCACATCTAGCAGTTCCTCTTTGAAAGTGAATGCACCACTGGAAACAATCAAACTGATGGTGGAATCTCACCAAAAACAAGCAGAATCCCACCGAAAGCAAGCCAAGCAGGTCGTAGACTCATAGGCCAAGCAGGCTGAAAGGATAAAGCAACTGCTTGTAGCACTGATAAACCAGAACTGTGCTACATCTGAGGTAGCCCCAGCATCGTATTATTCCCACCAGCATTATGTGTATTCCGCAGATGGACTGTTGCACAGTTTCCTCCTCCCGAGACCCCATACCTTCAACGGGAGTCTTTCTGCGATAGACACCGCCAGCTGGATCAAGATGGTGGAGAGGAATCTTACAAGTATTAAATGCCCAGACTCGGAAGTAATCCAAGATGAAGCTGAGTATTGGTGGGACACCACCCGCCTGTACACAGTTTGCCGACATAGAACTCTAGGAAATCACATGGGATGAATTCATCGAAGCATTCTAGGCCTGATACATTCCCTTATCCACCAAACGTAACTTGGGGGACATGTTCCTAAAATTGCAACAGGGCGACCGATCTATGTCTGCATATGAAGCAGAATTCTAATGCCTTGCAAGGTTCTCCACTAGTTTGGTTCCCACTGAGCTAGATCACTGTCACTAATTCCAAAGCGGTCTGTGGCCTTCTATCAGGAGCCAGGTGATCCCTCTTCGTATATCAGACTTTGCTGAACTACTAGAGACCGCCAAGATAGTAGAACAGACCAAGCTAGGAAGGGACCAAAAAGGAGTCTCGGGTCCACTTCATTCCAGCGTAATCCTCCCAAGCGAGCTAGAGTATATCTGCTCAAGGCCAAAGCCCCCTCCGTCGATCTGTTCGGAGGCTGCACGAAGCCTCATCCTTATGGTCGGTGAAACCATAAGAGTCATGCCTACTTTTCCTGTGGATGGCCAGGCCATAGTTATTATGGATGTGCGGCTACAGAAATTATCGATGATGATCAAATTGATCACTCCAAGACGGCAAGTCTTCGACCTATTCCAAAAGCCTGTGACGACCCATCCAGCACTACCTCCTGCTTCAGCTCTAAGGCGTGAGATAACTGTTGTCACTCGCCCAAATGCACCACAACCACCCCCATAACAGACCTATAACAACAGGCCTGTCAGCCCTGCTCGTGTCTACACCCTCACACTGATTGAGGCTGCTAAAGATCACCATGTGGTAACAGGTACAGGCTTTTGAACCCCTCTATTTTTACAAGTTATTACTTACTTGATGTAGTTAGTAATTATTGCATCCGTAAATAGGTTCGATTTATGTGAATGATAAACATTGCAATATACTATTTGACACTGGAGCTAGTCATTCCTTTGTGTCAGAAAACTGGGCTAAATCACTCAACCTACCTCTGCATCGCCTAGCCAATCCTTTAAACATTGGGTTATCTTATGGAGCCCAAATACCAGCTCACCAGTTCTGCAAACTATAAATTCCTATTAAGAATGTAGAATTTGAAGCCAAGCTGGTAGTCCTCCCTACAGCTAATTTTGATGTGATATTGGGTATGAATTGGTTAAGCTAACATAATGCCACTATCAACTGCATGAAGAAAAAGATCACTTTAGGTAATGGTAATAAGGCCAAGTCCTTCGTTGGTAACCTTAGTATGCGAGCTTCATTAATTAATGCTATAAGGGCAAAGAGGCTAGTCAAGAAAGGTTGCGATGCCTTCCTAGTGACGATACTAGAAGAAAAGAAGGAAAGCACCCCCATAACCGAGAATACTATCATTTGTGAATATCCTGATGTCTTCCCTAAAGACCTACCCGATCTTCCACCCACTCAAGAAGTGTAGTTCGCAATAGACATAATTCCTGGAACCCAACCAATATCTAAAGCCCCTTATCATATGGCACCCAAGGAATTGCAAGAATTGAATAAATAGTTACAGGAACTGCTAGAGAAAGGTCTCATTAGACCAAGCCTTGGGGAGCACCGGTACTATTCGTAAAGTAGAAAAATGGTTTGATGCATATGTGTATTGACTACCATGAACTGAATAAAGTCACGATCAAAAACAAGTATACGTTGCCACGCATAGATGACTTATTCGATCAACTATCAGGAGCCAAGGTATTCTCCAAAATTGATCTGCAATCTGGCTACCATCAACTACAAGTCAAGGACTCAGATGTCGAGAAGACAGCTTTTAAGACTCGTTATGGACACTACGAGTTCTTAGTAATGTCAGTTGGGTTGATGAATGCACCTTCTATATTCATGGACCTAATGCAGCGTATCCTCAAACCCTACCTAGATAAATTCATTATCGTCTTCATTTACAACATTCTGATCTATTCAAAGAGTAAGAAGGAGCACGAAGAGCACCTAAGAATAGTATTGGAAGTTTTGCGTGACCATGAACTTTATGCTAAATATTCCAAATGCAAATTTTGGCTCGATTCAGCAACTTTTCTGGGGCATGTTGTAGATGCCCAGGGTATTAGAGTCTTTCAAAACAAGGTTAGTGCTATCCAGGAATGGGTTCAGCCCAAGTCAGTAACTAACTCAGAAGCTTCTTAGGCTTAGCTGGTTACTATAGAAAATTTGTAAAGAGCTTCTCCCAGATAGCCTCTCCACTGATTAAGCTAACCCAGAAAATAGTTCCATTCGAATGGTCTCCAGCATGTGAGGAGGCATTCCTAGCATTAAAGAATTCACTATCCACCGCTCCAGTTCTAGTTCTTCTTAAAGAATGTGTGAACTATCAAGTCTACAATGATGCCTCTGGCATAGGTTTAGGAGCTGTGTTAATGCAAGAAGGTAAGGTCATAGCTTACTCTTCCAGATAACTGAAGATTCACGAGAGTAATTATGCAGTTCATGATCTCGAACTAGGAGTTGTAGTGTTCGCTTTAAAGATTTGGCATCATTATTTATATGGAATTCAGTGTTTGATATTTACATATCATCAAAGGCTCAAGTATTTATTCACTCAGAGAGAATTGAATTGCAGACAAAGGAGATGGTTGGAGTTGATCAACGACTATAACTTGAATATCCAGTATCATCCAGGAGAGGCGAATATTGTAGCTGATGCACTTAATCGTCATGCTACTCTCAACGCTCCTATATCTAAGAGTCCTTAGGAAGAATAATTCCATAAATTGGATATCAAATCAGAACATAGTGACCAAGTGAGTACGATGCTCTCAATGATTAATGTTAAGCCCACATTCTACAGAGATGTATCAATTACTCAGATAAGAGATGATGAGTACCTAAATTTTAAACAAGCCATCGAGAGTGGCCGTCATACTAATCTCTGATTTCATAAAGGTGCTATATATCAAAGAGATCATCTATGGATTCCTAAGTCCATGCATCAAGAGGTGCTAATTGAAAGTCATAACTCCAGATACCAAATTCATCCAGGGAGTTAAAAGATGTACCAGGACCTGAAGCAATCTTTCTTGTATATAGGAATAAAGAAAAGTGTGGCTGAGTTCATTAGAAAGTGCCATGCTTGCAGTTTAGATAAGGCAGAGCATCAAAGACCCGGTAGTCTGCTTCATCCACTTAAGATCCCTGAATGGAAATGGCTAGATGTATCAATGGACTTCATTATGGGATTGCCTCATGCAAAATTTGGAGCCGACACTATTTGGGTCATAGTTGACCGATTGACCAAGTCCACTGACTTCTTCCCTATCCGTCAAACAGACTCGGTTGAGAAACTCGTAAAGCTTTATATCAAGGAGATAATCAGGTTGCATTGAATTCCCAAATCCATTGTATCAGATAGAGATAGTCGATTCATATCTAAATTCTGGCAAGCTGTGCATCAAGATCTAGGTACCACCTTAGCAATGAGTACAGCCTTTCATCCATAGGCGGATGGTCAGATAGAGCGAGTGAATAAGGTTCTTAAAGATCTTGTTAGGCTATGTATACTTTATTTTTCTAGATCTTGGGAAGATCATCTTCCGCTAGTGCGATATTTTTCTAGATCTTGGGAGGATCATCTTCTGCTAGTGGAGTTCGCTTATAATGACATCTTCCAAGCTAGCATAAAGATGGCTCCATATGAAGCCCTGTATGGCAGGAAGTGTAGTACTCCATTGGCATGGTCAAAAATATGCAATGTTCAGTTCTACGGATCTGAATTAGTAGGAGAGACAAACAAGAAAGTTCAGTTGATTCAACAACGGATTCGTGCAGCACAAGACCGCCAGAGTAAATATCATGACATACACCACCATCTACTAGAATTTAAAGTTGGAGACTTCGCTTACTTGAAAGGTCAGTCCAATGAAAGGAGTATTCAGATTTGGCATACCAGGAAAACTTAGCCCCCATTATGTTGGCCTGTTCGAGGTAGCAGCCAAAATAGGTTCTTCCACCTATAGACTAAATCTTCCAAATGACTTTACATCCATCCACAATGTATTCCATGTATCGTCACTAAGGAAGTGCCTCAAAGATCTATCTCACCTAGTTCAGTTCCCAGAAATCCAAATCCAGCTCGATCTGTCATATGCCGAGGAACCAATTCGAATTTTGGCCCGAGATCGCAAGCAGCTTAGAAATCGTGCTATCAACGTGATCAAGGTTTAGTGGGAGAATCGTTCTCGAAACAAAGCTACTAGGGAGAAGGAATCAGATATGTGAGCCAAATATCCTAGACTCTTTGAGAATTCAGGTATTCTTTGTTAGAAATTTAAGCTTTCCAATTTCAATTCATGTTCTTTCTCTTGCCTTTTTTTTCCACTTGAGTAAAGATGGGGATGACATCGTTCTTAAGTGGGGAGCCTGTAATAATCCCAAGTTATTACCCTAGTCAATCAGGGCTAATTTAAGTCATAATCTTGATTCTAAGTATTAATCAAGACATTAGGAGTCATCCACTAAGACCTAGACCAAATCAAGTCAAATTGATCAAATCCTGTTTTTTGGAAAATCCAGAAACCCTAAAATTTGACTTGTCTACATTAACCTCAAATCAAAAAATGGACTTCGCCATTATGCTCATTGCCCACAAATTAGCTAGCGGTGATGTTTTCGTGTCAATCCGAAGTCATCAAAATTTTGACGAATATTTTAATAATATTTAAATACCTGAAAATTAGGAAACTAAAATACTCGTCGAATAAAAAATCCGACCCTGCTATTGCATTCCTCACCCCTCAATTAGCTAAGGGTGAGTATTTGGAAATTTTCGGGAGTCAAAGGATTAATCAAATTAATTAATTAAATTGATCAATTAAATTATTTATTTAAATGAATTAACTAATTAATTATTTAAAATTTTAAAACTTAACGAGTCGGATTCTCATAATCGAGTTGTTCCCGTTAGCTTAGCGGATTGGATTCGCGGATTGGAACCGTATCCGATAATCGGACGGTCCGATCTGGGACTAATCCGACAGTCGTAAGACCGTCTTCTTCGATCGCTCCTCCCCGGTTCCACGCGGCATTTCGCCGCTCGCGCCGCCCAATCCGCGCAGCCCCAACCTCGGCGAGATGGTCATTGAGTCATTAAGGACCCCTCCTCCCCATCCTAGCACCGGTTGCGTGAGATCAAAATTTGGAGCCCCCGTCCCCCATCTTCCTCGAACCCAAAGTCCTGCCAGCCGTCGAATCCAGGTACCTTCAATAACCTACCTTCCTTCATGTATTCCATTCGTTTTGCTTTCGAAAGCTTATTCTATTCAAAGAATCAAAGATCCATTGGGTTTGATTGTCGAATTGAGGTATCTATTGAACCAAAATCGATCGGCCGTCCACAGTTAAAACTGTTATGCCAAACTAGACGAAGCATAGATCTAGGGTTCGCTAGTGTCGCCGGCCGGGTCCATCTCCCGAGCTGGTTCGACCGCCGTTGGGTAGGTCCAGTGGAGTCCTAGCTAGTGTCGTGCAGTCCGAGGTCTGCCTCCACCGGGAGGACCTCAAGAATTAGTGTCCCTAGCGTCGCCCTGCGGAGTTGAAGTCGAAGGGGCTCGGGCTGGGCCGGGTCGACCCGAGCCTAATCCAGGTTTGCGCGGGTCTGCATCCGGGGTCGTGCAGCCCAAGTCATGGGGTCCGCCTTCGGCGTGTCACTCATCTGGTGCCGCCGCGGGGCCCGCATCTAATTGACCGCTTCAGTGCGGTCTTGTCCAGGCGAGCCGTGGGTCCCGCGCGTTTTTCCGCAGCCGGTCTCCTTCTGCTACGAGTCCCCGCCTTCTGCCGCTGTCGGATGGAGGGGCCCACCCGCAGCCGCTCTTCTAACTTGAGGATGCCGCATGTCGTTCAGTGAGTCCCGCCGCCATTAAACCTGCAGAAAATGTAATATATATATATATATATATATATATATATATATATATATATATATATATATATATATATATATATATATATAATTATAGGTTATATGATTGTATATATATTTAAGTCTGTAACTATATAGAATAATATATATACGGGTAATTATGTATATATAAACTTAGGATTAGTTAAATTAGAAACTTTAGGAATGTATTGTAATAATATATATATATATATATATATACAAATAGAACCTTATGTTAGATAAATATTTAAATTGTATCAAACAGAGATTAATTAGCACTAACTATAATTAGTTGGTTAATAATTAAATTATTTAATAATTAATAGAATGCTTATTTAAATATTTATAAATCATTAGTTGATTTAATTAAGTAAATAAAATAGTAGCTAGTTTAATTAATATTATTTAATCAAACATCAATCTTAATTATAAGTATTTGAACAATAAAATAAAAAGATTTAATTAATAGAAACTTGAAAGCCTCATAACTTCAAAAATATTGATCCAAACATAGCAAATATAGGTCTCATTTTACTCAGAAAGATAAAAGAATCAAATGACGCTAATCAAAAATTCGATCCAGAGTATGTTTAACCTAGTGACATTTTAGTTCCTAATCAAATCCTCACAAACTTTAACCTAGTTATCTAGATATAGGTAATATGGGTCTTAGAATACTTAAGAGAACAATCCCATCACTGTAGTAATATTAGTTTTTCTATTTGGAGCTTAGTTTGAAAAGTGACATTTAGGACCCACCCAAAAATGACCAAAATGCTCTTAGCCTTCAATTGACCACAACTTGGTCAATTTAACTCCAAATCCAGAAATTTAAAGTGCTAACTGCTTACAAGTTTAGTGCAATCAATTATCTAAGATAATATTTAGGTTCTCAACTCTAAAAATTCAAAAATAACCAAAATACCCCTAACCCGAGTTAGGCTATAACTTGATCAATTGAAGTTCAAATTGGGTCTATTCACGGTCAAAGCACTCAGTGTATTATAGGGAAGCTATAGAAATTGAGTTTTCTAAATTTGGACCTCAAACAGAAAAGTTCAGTTTTTGTCCCCTTTAACTCTTAGAAATTACCGAATTGCCCTTGAATTTTAGAACCTTCATAACTTAGCCATTAGACTTCAGATTTTAGTGTTCTTAGACTCTATGGAATCTTTGAATAGCAACTAATAGTAAACTATATAAAAATTTAGATTCCATTAAGTGTGAATGACTAAATTGCCCCTTAGGTCAAAATCCTTAGTTTGGATCTATAAGACCTATTTTTTATTCAAATTGAGTGTACGTACTGTCTATCTTCATGTTAGATAGTAAGGAATCATTTGAAAGTAAGAAATTCTAATTTAGAACCCTAATTCAAAAAATAGCTTTTAAGACCCTCAAGTAGGGGAAAAATGGTCATTTTTCCCAAAATTTAGGTTAAACATCTTTAACTCCTAGATTATCTTTTAAATCAGTAAAACCAGTATTAGGACTGTATTAGACTCTTCTAAGTGAGTAAAATCAACTATTAGGTCAAATTTATTAAAATCCCTAAAATTTCTCCAAGTCTTTTCCTTAGGATTTTACACATCGCATTAGGATTATTCCTAAGACTAAAACTAGATCATAGGTTAGACTTCATTCATTGGATAAATGGGTTACTCAATGAATGAAACCTTGGTTTTTAATACTTTCTAGATTTTACAACCTAATTCTGATTATTTTGTCTTTCAACCTTAGATTCAGGATAGGAGAATCATCATATTAAGTTTGACATTGCTAAATAGATTTTGCCTTAATCAATAGATCACATTTAGATTAAAACCTAGATCTTAAGTTCTACCCATATTGATTATGTGATTAAGCCAAAACTCGTGGTATTTAATCCATAATTTATAGCTTAGTAGATCTTGATCAGATCTTAGTATAGAACATCTGAATTTATCAAATTAGGACATTGTGATTTATTTTTTAACTTATAACGTACTTGATTAAATTAGATTAGAACCTAATCAGTTCTAATCCTTTTAACTTATAAGGCCATGCTTCTAAGTTATACTTGATAGTAGGAATTGAAGATCCTAAACTTGTGCAACTTAGAATAATTAGAAAGGTTTAATTAGAAAATAAATGATATTATCATATTTAGTAGAGTCATTTGCTTTCTACTTGATTTTGTACTATGCATTCCTTAAACTGTGTGCTTATTTTCCTTTGGAGATGTTGTATAAGAAAAACATTATTGTATGAAAATGAAAACATAGAATATTAAGAAAAAATTTGCATTTGGGTTTAGTTTCTAGTTGATTATGGTGCACATTTACCCCAATGGATAGGGGTAAGGAGAAATAAGGATGCTTGACATTACTCATTGAGGACTTAGAACCTGTTTAGTCTTATAGATGTGCTTGACTCCTCAACTATTTTTGGATATGTCCACGAAAACAAAAGTAAAGTAACTAAAAGATATTTGCATTGTATTTTCTACTTCTTCAGCTTTATTGTTCTGTTCTATGTGCCCTAGCTTAGTTAGGAAATGGAAATTTTTGTCTGCCCTACCCTAGAAAAGCTTTGGGAAACTGTACTAGGTCGGATTGGCCAATTCTTTCTGATATGGAAGATATACACGTACTTATCTCATTTTCAGCTTAATGTTTACTATGTTGTTGATGCATATTATTTCAGTCAGCTGTATTTTATGTCTTACTTGCTCACTTGTATATATATATATAGGAGGCTAGATTTTACTATTTACTATATGTACCACTTTCAGATTACTATTTTAAGTCAGTATATATCATGTGATCATCAGCATGTTTAGGATTAAACTTTTCCTTTTAGTACTTTTACTTACTATATTATATATGTATGCCTATTCTTTGTTTAGTCTGCTTGAGGTGTGCTTTTGCCTCAATTCTTGCTTAGTTAAAATATTGTATTTATAACTTATCTTATTTCCTTTTATGCTTACTGATCCTTTACCAGATAATTCACTTTTATTGAGTTTAAGTGTAAATGGTGATATTAATAAATGCATAATAATTTTTCAGCCTAAAATGTACTTCGACAATTTATCTAATAAGATTTTTCTTTTGTTGGCTGGGGCCTTGGCATTGTATAACCGACAATGTCAAATCTTAAGCAGTTTGAAGATCCGGTGCCTGAGGAGGAGCCTTATTTAGAGGAGGCGCAGCAGATTGGAATAGAAGACCCTTAGTTGTTATTATTCTATTTGTGAGGATGAGTGTTGTTTTTATTTATTTTAAAACTTTAATTAACTGTTGTAATAATACAGGTACTTGTGACTGTGATTACTTTGCTGCACCATATTTTTCGAGCTATATTTCAGTTTGCTTCTTGTTGATGTATAGTGAAATAGATGTACTACTTATTTTATATGCTTTCGCACTCTGTATTTATATTAGATTTAGTGACTGAACCCTTGATTTATTTTGTGCACATCGTTCCCTTATTAGTGGATTATTGATCTTACTTAATCCAATGATAAGTGAGGGATCTACCAGAGTGGCACACCATCCCTTAGGTCTGAACCTTGTGGATTAGGGGGTGGGGCGCCACATCATCCCACTCTACAATTAAATGTTTAATTTTGTGTACCTTAAAGTCAATCCATTAAAATGTGTACATCAGTTTGGAGTAGTTGGGAAGTTATGTCCCCGCTACGTCGGACCTTTTAAAATTATAGAAAAGATTGGTTCTACAGCTTACAAATTGAAACTACCTGAAGATTTTTTTGTAGTTCATAATGTATTCTACATCTCTTCTCTATGAAGATGCCTTTGAATCCATCACACCTAATTCAACTTCCAACAGTATCTATCCAACCAGATCTTTTCTATGTAGAGGAGCCAATTAAGATCTTAGCTCATGATCAAAAGCAGCTGAGAAATTGCTCAATTCCAATGGTGAAGGTTCGGTGGAGGAATTGCTCTTTAGAAGAATCTACTTGGGAGAAAGAGGCTGATATGCGAAGGAAGTATCCCAGTCCTTCTGAGAATCTAGGTATTCGTTAAATTCTGAATTGTAATTTTATTCTTAAGATTTATGTATTGTTGTCTTCTCCCTTAAAGTGATGTCGAGGACGACATCATTCTTAACTGGGGAAGCCTATAATAACCCTTGGTAGTTACCCTATTTAATTCTCAACCTAATTAAGTATTAATTCTAATACTATTACTTTTAGAATATCAAGTTAAGCTAATCTTGAAAATTTGAAGTCAATTGGACTTCTCTAAGTTAAGTTAGCATTTTGATCAGTCTAGATGCCCTAATTATACCTAAAATATTTTGATCTCAGAATTAAAATCTAATTACATTTTTGAATTCCACACCCCTAAATTAACTATGGGTGAATGTTTGGTAATATTTGGAGATCATTTGGGCCATAATTTAATTTAAATTAAATTAGTCTAATTGTATCTTAGGGTTCCAACATTTAAATTTTGCAAATATACCATTAAACCATTTAAATGGTCAGGATCTGCTGTGCGGACCGCGATCGATCCACTGTGGAGCTTGGGTCTCGCAACAGCGGTGCTTCTGTCATATCTGCCATTAATCATTCGGATCCGACGGCTAGGATTTAATCCCGCTGGACCGCGAATCTATCGTTGGATCCATCCGTTGGATCCCACATCTCAGATTCAATCAGATCTGGCCGTTAGGATCTGGAAGATCTAGGTCGTAGCACCTTCTCCCTTGATCAATCAGATGGCATATGAATGTCTTAACACTATGGACCTTCATCCCAATCGTGCCTGTCCTTGATAAGGAAGATCTCCCGTACACCAGCAGCTCTCCCTGTCCTGCATTCGCGCCTCCAGCTCAGCATGGTTGTTAGGACCTCTCCTGTCTCGGTCTAGAGCCCTGATCGGGCCTTGTGACCTGACCGAGCTCAAATTGGAAATTTGAGAGCTTGTCCATGGCCTGATCTCTCAGGCCTCCCTAGCCCTAGCTTATGGCTCTAGAAGCTTCCAAATCTCCCTCTGAGGCTATAAATAGCCTCAAGTTTGCCTTAGGTAAAGCTTGCTGATCAATTGGAGTCTTCCCCTTAATCACCATTATCGGTCTGCTTAAGCTCCTTCCAGGCATTCCAAAACCTTGCGAACTACAAATAGTAGGCTCTCATGGTGTTCAGGATCCCTTACGTAACTGGAAGCTTAGCTAGTGCCCCCATCTCCCTCTACATCATCTGCCAGCTCGCCCGTCGAACCAGGTACCCCAGCTTGCTCGGTCTAAGCCAATTAGGCTCAAACTCCCCTTCTTTTGATTTGTTTAGCTGCGTATTGTCGAGTCAAACTTACTGTGATCATGCATGTTCCCTGAGTTAACCCCGAATCGATCGGTCAGGCTAAGTTCGTAAAGCAACCTTGGGACCAAGTAGGGTCCCATCGTTCCAGCCCACCTCAGACCCTCAGACCAAAGGGCTTTGATCCATCTCACCTCCCTAAGGGTGTAGGGATCAAGCCCTAGGTCTGGCATGGTCTCTGTGAGAAGAATTGTTTCCCCACAATAGCTCCTTAAGGAAGATTTCGGGTGAGTAGGGTCCGGCCGATCCGGACTACCTCAGTTGGGGCTCCGGGTCTCTACCGGTGCACCTAGCCATGGGGAAAATGTACCGATCAATTCCCGTGCATGGTCTAGATGCACGGGAATTGACCAATTAGGTTTTTCCTAATCAGCCAATCCATTGAGACAAAGAGACAGGGACGAAGCCACTGTGCGGGTCGGGACGACCCGTGACCCGCGCGGTGCAACAGTCCCGGGTCTCTCGGGCCCCTGGCCGACCCACGCCTTTTATAATCGGGCTGAGCCCATTTTAAATTACATTCGATTAATTGGATTTATTTTCCTTTAGGAAAATAATCAAATTATAAGGAAATTTAATTGGAAAAATGCAGAATAAATTAATGTGATATCTTTTAATCTACTGGTCCAAACCCTATGATATTATATACCAAATTGATCAGAAAATCATAAGAAATCAGAATATAAAATAATATTAAACTTTTAATTGTTGGATTTTTGATTTTAACATAATTATTAGAGATTTTAATTAGGCTTGGTTAGCATGTAGCTTAGCCAAAATGCATGATTAGGGTGCCATTAGATTCCTTATGTTTAGTAGAATGCATGTGCTAAGTAGATTATTTTTTTGATCTTTATATCATTAATTTTGCCAAAACCTTGTAAAACCATGATTAGTGAAAATTAGGATTTCTAGCTATTGGATCTTAGTAAACTTAGTCTCTGATTATTTGCATGATTGTATATAATATATTTGCTAAGTTGTATGACATTTTGATAGTTAGATTTTTAATTTGGTGCTAATCCTTTTGTGTTGGATTTATGTTTGATTAGCACTAATTACTTTCTTTTTTTTTTGAAATTTTTTATCAGTATGCTTCATAATAGTGAGGTAGTTGTAATTAACTCATTCATATTAGTAAATAATTGATCATTTCAACAAACTTGAATTAAAAACTTAAATTCCTTAATTATCTTAAGAAGTCTTAAGATTTTAATCAAGTTATTAATACTTGATCTAAACCTGAGATTGCCACCAATAATACATCAATAATCTATTGATTTGACATTGGATCTATAAATAAACTTTTGATCTTAATTAAGGGTAGGGGTTAAACCCTAACCTATTTGATTAAGATCCAAACTCTTAATCACTTAATCAAATGACTAGATTACAAGATAATTTAATTAACATTATTCCAAGAATGCATTTGACTTAGTATTATTCTTAAATCATTAAATTAAAAATGTTAAGATTAATGTTAAATCCATGTGATTGAATAATATGAATCTATGCTTTGGATCTTTGATTTCCTCTTATTTAAGACTATTAGCACAAGATGAATATTAAAAGTATATTGATTTAACAAATGACCTAACTCCAATAATATCATTGATTTAGTCCCATGATTGTAGAATAGAATGTGATTAGATAATTTAATCATCCAATTTAATTACTCTAATCCAAGTTAATAAGCTAATTAAATGTTAGCTTAAGTAATAGAAGAGTGGGATCTCAAGGATCTTGCTATAGGATCATACTTGAAATAATTAAAAGATCTTAATTAATGATACATTGAGGTAGGAAGAACTCTTATAATAGCTTGAGATAGAATCTTAGATGAGCCCTTCAAACCCTAGAAGTTGATCATAACACCTCGTGGTATGAACTACCTATAGTAATTAGAATGAAACTTCTTCCTTGTAGTAAAGATCCATAATGAGTGATCTTTAAATCACATCCCTGGAGCCATTGTAGTAAAGATCCATTGACTACTACTGATAGTCTTGATAAGTCCTTGTTGATTAAATAGAATCATCTGAACCCAGGTTATTTGTTGGGTATAGTAAGGTATACCGATAGTGCTGGATTATTTCAGTAGTATTCAAGATTGATTGATTCATCTTAATATTGGATTATGTCTATAATCTATCCTGTGAGTTTAGTCAGATATAGTCCCACTTAGAATAAATCATCCAATCCTAAGAGTGTTACAATTAGGGACTTAGATCATTGTCTTATTTGAATAAAAGTCACCATCGGGTGATGCCCCCTATCGAAGATCACTTCCATAAGCGTGCTTCAAGCAAACTATATAATTTAAGTCACCCTCTTTAGAACACTAAGTGTGCTTGTGGGTTGGGTAATTTAAGGACTTAGCGTGAGATACAAATTGCCATCAGGCGATGCCTCCCATCGAAGATTACTTCATCAGGTGAGGCTTAATCAAACTAAGTGTTAAAAACCACACTTCTTATGAACAAGCTAAATATGTGTGTACCATCTTCCCATCTAATGATTTATAACTTAAAGCACAACTTCAACTAATTATCCAAACTGGAATCTAGGAGTTAGAATCCTTCTAGCAGGATTATGCATAATGGAGACCTTGAATTCATTATCGGATTAAAAGTATTTATAAATTTCTAGATTTAACTCACATAGTATAGAAGCATGAGCATGAGCATGAGCATGAGTACATATTATGGATTTCAGTGATAATATTTGAGTATTAGTGATGATATATGGGTTATGGAAGTGGCATACTGTATTGTGGCATATTCGGATGCATGATTCCAGTGGCATATGGTATAGTATTGGATGTTTTTACATTAGTTTTAGAGCATTTGTTGTTTTCATTTACTTTTAACATTCAGTTTACAGTTTAGTTTTACTTTATTTAGTTTATACAATTTCAATTATAGAGCACCTTTACAGCTTCTCTGTTGTTTTATTTACTTTCCTATTATATTGTGATATTTATAATTGTGTAGTTTAGTTGTGATGTGTCAGACTTCTTGCCTAACACAGGGTACTTTTGGGATTCAGCAATTTGCTAGATCCTGAGCAGTTTGTAGAGCCAGGACAGGAGGACTCGCAGGAGGTCTAGGAGGAGTTTGTGGAGCCTTAGTGGGCCCTCTTTCAGCCTTGTCACCTTCCTACTTTTAGTTCAGTTCATTAGCTAGAACCTTACTTTTGTGTTATTCAGTAAATAATTTGTAATAACTCTGGATGTATTATTGCTTTTTTTTTCTGAGATGAATGCCTACTACTATTCTGTGATGAATGTATTTTGGATATTTTACTTTAGCTTCCGCACTTTATTATTCTATTACTATACTTATTAATGTGATGTGATTAGCGTACTAGAAATGCTGATATTTGTGAACATATACTGGATTACTCACTTGCCTTTATAATCCAATGTATGTATTAGTCTAATACTTAGGATAAGTATCTTACTCTTATCTTAAGTATTGACTCTCGACTTTCCTCTTGGGTTGAGTCAGCAGCCTTTAGTGTGACTAGCTTCTTTAGTTAGAATGTTTGAAAAGATGGGTTATGCCTTCCCGAGTAGCGCGTCGCTCCGCCGTCGAATTTAGTTTGTTTTGCGTGCGACGACGGGGTGGGGCGCTACACTATTCCCTTGAAATATTCAAGCAAGACATTGTGCATAAATAAAACTATTACATTAAAACTTTAGGGGTTTATTATTGCTGGATAGCCAAGGATAGGCTAAATAGGAGAAATAAGGAGACCTCGTATTCTCAAAGGACGAATATGAAATTTTGTTGTCTTTGAAACCCCGCTTTCCTTTACCTGTTAAGCAGATGTACTTAACTCCTCATTTTATTCTGTATGTCCTTGCAAAATGAATATTTAGGCAAGAAGCCTGACACATTTATTAAAGTTATTTTAGTTAGGCAAGAAGTCTGACACATCTAAATAAGGTAAAACATTCTAGCCTGCAACCAAAGAGTAAGGTAAAACATTCTAAATAAGGCTAGAGGTTTCTAAAGTGCATAAGAAAGTAAATGAAGTAATGCATGTATATGTTCAATGAAAAATGCTAAGTAAAGGAAAGAAAGCAGTGAAGTATTTAAATATAGTTAAAATAACATACACTCCATCCTATATGAACTGTAAGTAAGTAAGGTACGGTACTAAAATGTAAAGTGCAAAGCATCATAAATGAAGGAAAATCTAAGATTATAAATCTAAGATTCACATAGCCTAGAACAATGAAAGTAATATAGTTTAGAAGCTAAGATGAGACCTCACAATTGATAAGATTGTTGAATAACTCATATTTTATTTATTAAAGTTATTTTAGTTGTGATGTGTCGGACTTCTTTAGATCAAGTAAACAATTAATGTGACTTGGGGGTTGTTCTGATGAAACAAAACTGTATGATTTATTAATTCCATAAAAGTTAAAATTTGACATAAAAGTTATAATTTGATATTTTATTAATTCCAAATCGCATCCAATAACTGTATGATTTATAATATTTGAAATCATCATTGATCAAACTAAATTTCATTCTGATTTGAGGGATTTTCATGAAGCAGTCTTTTGTGTCACTACAAATATTGTCATGTTCATCTATACATTTCTACAATTAACATTTCAAGTTAGTAAAAAAATAAGGATATACAAAATATTTAAGCTTAAAAAAAAATACAAAATTATAATTACAATAATTGCGTTCAATGTGGTCAAATCATTATTAACAATTTCTGACCATAACACTAATTGTACAACATCTTAAGAATACCATGATTTGTTAAATAACATAAATAATAGTAGCGCTCAATTGTTCAATGTTTAATAGATGCATATTAATCATTGTTAGGTATTTACCTATTATAGGCAATAAATATTCCATGATATGCAACAATCTTTGTTCAAAATAAAAAATCTAAACTAAAACTAAGAAGAAAAATATATCTACTTTGCAATATTACTAGATATCCATGAAAACAAGAATTGAAAATAAGCATTTCTTGCTTTGGAATCTTGCTAGATGTCCAAAGAAACTAAGAAATAATGAACAAAAAAACATGCAAACAAAAGTAGAAATAGAAAAAGGTGAGATTGCAACAAGTAAAAATAATAAAAAGTGGTCAGAAATGCCTCCAACTAAATTTCATTAAATGAATACCATGAACATTAAAATATAAGTGTAAATACATTAGGAACAATTATGCTCTTCTGTGAATGCATTAAAACATAAGTGTAATTCCATTAAGAATAGTTATGCTTTTCTGTGAGTGCAATTCAAATACTCTCTGGTGAGCGGTTCTAGTTACAATAAAAGAATTACTCCATTTTACTCTAAAATAGAATGGTTTGAGCCCAGAAAAGACCATTAAATTATTCCACACTAAGGGATTTCCTCAGCTCTGAATTAGCCCCAAACAGCCACCAAGTTGGAACTCGTTGCTTTTAAGTTTTTCTTCTCAAATACCAATGCAGAACAACCCCCAAATAACAGTTAAAATAACCCCAAACAACAACTGTTTTACCTCCCAAGTTACTTCATAAATCTCTAAATAGCATTGACAAAAATAATATTTCCATGTTGTGGCGGCCGCCCCTTAACGAATAAAGATTAAGAGGTGGTTGTCACTAGGCAATCCCTCACTTATCATTAGATTAGGTCTTCACCCCTAGTCCACTAATAAGGGAAGGATGTGCACTAAGTAAGAATGAATCATTCATTAAATGGGCATATATGAGTATCAGAGTGCAAAAGTAAATAATAATTAACATCCATTTAACCATAATGTATAAATAGCAATATGTTCCGCTCAAAATAAAACATGCAGTGAAGAAAATACAATGCTAAATATCTGTATTATTACAATAATTAAATAGTTTGATTGAAATGAAACAAATGCTCATCCTCACTAAAAATAAAAGGATCAACTTAACTAAGGCTCTTCAGCAATAAGATGCTCTTCCTCTTGACTCTACTCCTCTCTGGGTGCTATTTCCACAAAATACTCAGAGGTTGATATTGTCGGTTTCACAATGCCAGGGTCACAGCCAAAAAGAGAAAAATGATTAGACAAATGTCTAAGTACATTTTAGGCTGATAATTTTATGTGTTTTATGATACCACAAACCATCCAAAGCAATTTAGGAGCAGCAAAGCATAAATAAAAAGGAATAAAGTTATAAACCATACATTTATAACTTAAACAAAATATGAGATAAAAAGACTCACCTCAACTCAAAGATGCAAGGAAAGGTTAAGCATTTTATATTTAAAAACTACTAAGTACAAGAAAGATCCTAATCAAATATGATCAATTATACTTAGGCTTATTTCTTTCTAAAATAAATGAAGTATAAATAAAATTGAACCGAAAATCTAGCATCCTAACATGCTTGCACATATAAAAAACCTGAAAATATAGAAATATTGAAAACTGTAAGTGCTGAAAATGCTAAAAAATATTAAAAAAATGCTAAAAATACTAAAACTGAGTTGAATGTAAGTAAAACTAACTTAAAACATATTTAACTGGACATGAGCCTAGATTAGACCTGTCATAACAAAAAATTGGCTCAATTAGTCACCAAATTCAAAACTGAAGCATCTAGGACACTAATGCCTAAATCAATAGATCCATCTAAACTGAACTGAAATCATCCAGGACACTAATGCCTAGGAACTGAGCTGAATTGAACTGTATATCAAAATTGTAGATGCAGACTAACTAGGACACATTCCACTAAGCTGTTACCTTATTTATTGATTTATTTGATTTATTTATATCATGACTTATGCAGTTTCAATTCTTATATATAATATCTAACAAATATTCTATGTTTCACCTAATATGTCAAAATAATGAAGGCTCAAAATAAAGAAGCAAAGTGTACAAAAATAAGGTGTAAATAGCACTACCCAAACATCTGTGTTATCACTTATTTTCTAATTTAATACATTCTAGCTAATATGAGATTATACAAGCTCACAATCTCCAATATCCTACTACCTAGTATGAACTCAGAACTACTATCCTATAAGGTTAAATGCTATTAGAATTAATCAAGTTCTAATATAGTTCAATCAGTGACACTTACTTAAGTTGAATAATAAATCAGACATCCTAATTTAATGATTTCAAGGCACCCAAGCCAATCTTGATTAAGTCAAATTAAGATTGAGGAGTTAAGAGTTAAACTCCAAATATTGGGAGATTAACTTCTTAATCTAATAGGCTCTAAGGATTAAGGGTAAGGGATAAGTCTCAACTCTCACATACTATAATTAGGGCTATCTTATTGAGTGAAGTCAAACTTAATAAGATTGATCTCTAAACTTAGACTAAGGTTGGAATACAAAATAATTATAATAAATGATGAAATCTAGAAACTAATAAAACCAAGTTTTTATCCATTGAGTAACCCATTTACTCAATAAATGGATTCTAATTTAAGTCTACTACTAATTCCTAAGAAAGATCCTTAAATAATCGAGAATGGAGCTATCAAGGGAAATTACTAAAGGAAAGACTTAATGAATGGTTCAATTATTAAGCATTGAAGTCATTTAAATTATAATTATTTACTAGTTTAGAGAACTTAAGAGTGACATAATGTGAGACTAAACTCACATTTTAAAACTTATAAACTACATGTGAATTTCTTAAGGGAAAGCTAGGGTTTTGCTTAAAATTCAATTTAATGAATCCAATTGATCTAACTTTGATTCTTAATCACTTACTGTATTGATATCATTGAATATCCTAAGCTTCTAAGAAACCATAATACATTGATTCCATAAAAGCATGTGTTCAAGGGTCTAAGCATCTTAAGCATGGATTTCATTTTTAAAAATCACCTCTATATTTACACAATGCATGGTTCTACTAAATCCTATTTTTCTTTTGGTATATTTTTGCATTATTAGTCATCTAGAGTCATTAAATAATAAAAAAAATGAAATTTGGAAAAATTGAGCAGTTCTGCGTGCTACAGTGCACCATCCTAGCTAATAGCCAGGAGCTATGGCACGCTATGGTGCCAGATTTCCAAAGGCATGGGCGCTGCGGCATGCTACAGTGCTACGGCGCCATCTTTTCCAAAATTCGGGTGTTGCAGCATTTTTAGGCGCTACGGCATGCTGAAGTGCTTTTTGGCTGAGAGCCAGGCGCTATGACGCGTAGTAGTGCCCGTCAACCCAAGACTTGGGCGCTGCGGCGTGCTGTAGCGCTTCCTGGCCAATACTGTAACAACCATAGTTGTTACCATAGCTAATTAAAGTTAAATTAAGTCTAACCAAGCTTTGATTTTACTTCCATTAGACTCAATGGGTATTTTAAACCAAATCATAGAATTTTGAAATCAATCAGAGCTCATTTGAGCATTTTAGCTATTTTGCCTATTTTAGGATCCTAAAAATTAGCTAAATTAATTTGATCACAAAATCAAAATCTAATTGCATTTCAGAATTCCCCATCCCCAAATTATCTAACGGTTAATTTTTAGGAAATTTTGGAGGTCATTTAGGCCTATTTTGGATCTAATTTAAATTAGTTTAATTATAATTTAGGGTTTTAAGCAATTCATAGTTGCAAATCTACCCTCCCTCCAACGGTTGGCTGCCTCCAAACTACGAGTGCCATCCAGATCATTCATATTGCGGAACTGATCTAACGGCCCGTGCCTTCAATCAGATCCAACTCATCTCAACCATTCCGCGATCCCGAGAAGCGATCTAGAGGCATCCATCCTTTCGCCCTAACTAGCCTTTATCATCCATCAGATCTTTGGATTTGATCCAATGAATGATCTCCCTCCCGTGATGGGCCATTGCCTGTCTGATGATCAAAGCCATTCCATTCCAATAGATGATCCATCAGACGATTGCGTCCCCCCCCCTTCCCCCCCGTCGCTATAAAGCTTCGTCCCCAGCTTGTGCACCCGAGTGAAAAATGTGCTCGTACCATTTGGTGCTAGGCTTATTCCCCACTGCTTCTGCCACATCTTCCAGGTTATTGTACCTTCCTGGTTCTGGTAGGATGAAGCCCATCGGGTTGTGAGAACCTATTAGCCCCAATTGTGATGGCTCGAGTTACGCCTCTATGCGTGTAACAACCCTAAGTTATTACCATGCAACATATAGATTTCTTAATCAATTTTTAGTATAATAGCCCTTAGAACATCAATTTAAGCCTATCTAGAAGATTTGAAGTCCATTGGACTTCCCTAAGTCAAATTTGCAATTTGATCAATCTAGATGCCTTAATCTAGACCCAAAATATTTTAATCTCATAATTAAAATCTGATTGCATTTTTGAATTCCTCACCCTAAAATTAGCTAACGGTGAAATTTTGGTGCAATTTGAAATTCATTTAGGCCATAATTCAATTTAAATTAAAATGGTTCAATTGCATGAAAGGGTTCCAAACAACTTGAATTTGCAAATATACCCACTTACCTAAATAAATGGCCAGGATCCACTGTGCGGACTGCGGGCGATCCGCTGCGGAGCCCGGGTTACGCGACAGCGGCATCCCATGAATCCAGCCGTTCTGCCTTTTTAATCTACGGTCAGGATTCGATCCCGCGGAACCGCCGATCTGTCGTTGGATCTGTCCCGTGGATCCTACGGCTAGGATCGCTCCCGCGATCGGCCGTTAGGATCCGGGCGATCCCAGCTGTAGTGCCTTCTGATTGATCGATCAGATGGCATCCAGGGCACCCGGCACTGTGGATTGTCGTCTTCCTCCCGATCGTGCACCCGATAGGGAGAATCCCCGTACTACCAGCTGCCCAGCTTGTCCCCCACTCTCCACGCCACCTCAGCAAGCTGTTGGGATCCTTCCCGTTATGGCAGGGAGCTCCCGATCGGGCCTAGCGACCCGGCCAAGCTCAAATTGGAAATTTGAGAGCTTGCCAAGGCCCGACCCCTCGGGCCTCCCTAGCCCGAGCCAGTGGCTCCAGAAGCTTCCCAAAGCTCAGCCAAGGCTATAAATATCCCCAGCTTCGCTTCAATTGACCCTTTGCTGGTCAATTGAACCTTCTGCAAACTCACCGCCATTGTCGAACTCCCGGGCAGCTAAGCATCTTCCAGGCACTCCCAAGCTCGCCTACCGCTGATAGGAGAGTCTCCTGGAGTTCAAGAACTCTTAGAGAAGCCTAAGGAAGCCCAGCCAGCCAGCAATTTCTCCGCATCTTCTGCAAGCCATCCTGACGAATCCAGGTACCTCAGTTGCAGGTTCTGAGCTAATAAGGCTCAAACCTTAGTCCATTTGATGTGCTCTTGCACATATTGTCGATACGAACCCAGCCATATCGTAATTAGGGTCTAGGTTAGCCCCGATCGATCAAATCAATCGATCAGGTTAAATTTCTTCTAGATCGCCTCGGTCGAGTATGGTCCCAGCGATCCAGACCACCCCAGACCCCCGGACTAGAGGGCTTCGATCCGTCTCACCTCCCTGATGGTGTAGGGATCGAACCCAGGGTCTGGCATGGCCTCTGTGGGGAGAATTATCTCCCCACAGTAACTCTAATGGAGGAATCTTCGGGTGAGTAAGGTCTGGCTGATCCAGACCGTCTCACAAGGGGGTTCGAGTTGCAATCGACGCGTCTGACCACGGTGATGGAGTAGCGATCGAATGCTGGCCGAGCCGTGGCCTGGATGCACTGGAATTTGGCGATTAGGGTTTCCCTGTTCGGCTCTATCTGTAGGGACGAAGGAACAGGGACGACGGTACTGTGCGGGCCGGGTCGACCCACAACCCGCGCGGTGCGACAGTGTTGGGTCACCCGGGCCCCGGTCGACCCGCGCATTTTGAATTCGGGCCGAGCCGTTTAAATTAAATCGAAATTTTGGAATTATTTTCCTTAAGGAATATAAATCAATTATTCAAATCATAGGATTTTGATTAAATAAAAATACAGAATGTATCATGTGAATAACTTTTAATCCATTAGTCCAAATCCTATGATATCATATATGAAAATGATCAGAAAAATCTCAGGAACCTAAATATATAATAAAATCATGGATCTAATGATTAGATATCTAATAATTGCCTAATTATAGTGGATCTTAATTAGGACAGATTAGTAAATTTACTTATCCAAATTGCATATTTATGGTACCATTAGTTCACTCATGTTGATTATAATTCATATGCTAAGTAGAATATTTTTCTGAGTTCTGTAATTTTAGTTATGCCCTAATTTTATCAAAACATAATTTATAAATATTAGGGTTTATACTCATTGGATCTTAGTAAACTCAAGTGCTGACCACTTGTGTGATTAATTAGAACTTACACGCTAAATTTCATGTGATTTGAATGGTTGGATTTATACTTATGTGCTAATCCTTTATATTTGGAATTAGGGTTTGATTAGCACTAAGTAACCCTTGTTTTAGAACTTGATTTATCAATTTGACTTATGACAGTAAGTAAGTGAAATAAATTCATCCTTATAAACTTATTAAGCATGCTTGAATAAATTCAAAGATATAGAATCTTAATTAACTTAAGAAATCTTAAGATTTGGATCAAGCTTCTAAGACTTGATCTAAGTCTGAGATTGCCACCAATAACACATACTTAATCCACTAATTTGACATTAATCTTAAATACATAACTTGATTTTTCTTAAGGCATGAGAAGGGATCAAACCCTAATCTACTTAAGAAGAGTCCAAATCCTTAAGAAACTTAACTTAATTGATATTCATTTCAAAATTTTGAATTGAACATTCTCCAATAATGCATTTGATTTATTATTGATTATAAACATTTGAATTAGACAAATTAAGGTCAATAATAATCCTATGTGACTTCTTGATCTGAATTTAACCTTAAGATCCTTGATTTTCTCTTAAGTAAGAGGACTAGCATAAGAAGATTAATAAAATCATATTGATTAATCAAGTGATCTAAGTCTTAAAAATATTCCTAATTTAGATCCCATGATCTTAGATTGAGTGTGATCAGATGACTTAATCATATGATCTAATCATCCTAAACCTAAATATAAAATAGAACCTAAGAGATTAATATCAAAATTTATAGGAGAGAACCTTAAGTATCTCTTCATAAGATTGTCATGAATTATTTAAAGGACCTAAATCCATATATCATGAGGTAGGAGGCCTTGTATGAATCCTTGAGGTAGAAGTATAGAAGATCCCATCACCTTAGAGATTGATCTATTCTTCTTGTGGTAGTAATCACTTAAGACATTAGAAGAGATACATCTCCTTGTGGTAGAATCCATATTAAATGGCCCTTGATCATATATGCTTGGTGAAACCTTATATAAGACTTACCTATTAGTTTAAGACTTGTAGTCTTGATAAATCCTTGATCTATTAAATAGACTTGATTGAACCTGGATTATTGGGTAGTGTAGTATAGTATACCAATATTACTGGTCCCCAGTAATATTCTGGATTGGTTGAGTCACTCTAAGTGAGATTTATCTTAAGACGCTAAGTATGATTATGAGTTTAGAGACTTAATGCTTAGTTTGAGATACAAAACCATCATTGGATGGTGCCTCCTAATAAAGATCGCTTTATTAGTATAAATCTAGAATATCGGTCCTATAAGTTAAAAGAAGTTAGAACTAATCAAGTTCTAACATATTTCAATCAATGATGCTTATTTAATGTTAAATAATAAATCAAACATTCTAATTGATGATTTTAATATATCCCAAACCAATCTTGATTAATATAAATCAAAATTGGAGGATTAAGATGTTAAAATCCAAGTATTGGATTTTACTTCTTAATCTAATAGGTGCTAAAACTAATGGTATAAAGTTTAACCCATTTCTCATGAGCTATAATTAAGGCTATTTTATTAAGAAAAATCAAGCTTAATAAGATGGATCTCTAAATTTAATCTAAATTGTAAATACAAAATAATCATGAATAAAGGATGAAACTCTACAAAACTATAAACCAAGATTTCATCTATTAAGTAACTCATTTACTTAATAGATGAAATCTAACCTAAATTTTTAAACTAGTTCCTAAGGAATAAGATCCTAAAGGGTTAAAGGGAATTAATTCCTAATAAATGAATTTAGAATACATAGAAGATTTGAATTGTAAACTTAAACTTACATATTCACATATTATTCTAATATAATTCTTTAAAGAAAGCATAAGGTGAGCTAAATTCACCTTATGAAATTTAATTTAAGACTTAAGAGAATTCTTAAGTGAATTTTAGAGTTTTGCTTAAAATGATAATTTAAGAAGTGTAAACATCCTATATTGATTTCAAATAAGTCATAATACTGATTTTAGTAGTTAAATTTTTAATTTAAGGTTTAAGGATACTTAAATCTAAGTTTTGGCAAATTGACCATTTTGCCCTTACTTAAGGGTCTACAATTCAACTTTATGAAATAGGGCTCTAAATTGGAATTTATTAAAAGCAAATTATTACTTACTATTTAATATGAAGATAGACACTAAGTACATTAAATTTGGATAAGGATTAAGCCTTATTAGATTAAATTAAGAAATTTGACTTATAAGGGCAATTTGGTAAATTAACTTGATGAAATCTAAATTTTCTATCATTTTATTAAATTTTACTTTCTAATATTTCCATAGAACTTAAAATTATTAAATTTGATATGATATGGCCAAGTTATGGCTAAAACAAGATTTAGAGTTAATTATACAAATTAGGGTTTCATTAATAGGGGTTAAAAACCCAACTTTTCTAATTGAAGTCCAAATTCTGTAAACTCAATGGCTATAGTTTCTCTATAACCCACTAAGTATTTTAACTAGGAGTATACCCAAATTAGACCTTATTTGGTTAAGTTATGGCTTAATTAGGGTTTATGGTGATTAGTGAGTGATTAGGGGAATTAATCACAGAATCACTAAGCCAATCACACCACTAGATTCTACTCTACTCTAGGAGTTATCAAAAATTGAAAATTTTGAATTTGGATTATTAATTATGCTAATATTTATTAATCAAGTTTTAAGGTTATTAGGGTTGATTAAAAAATCTAACCATTGAATCTAAAATAATTTTATAGTTTACTATTAATTAGGTCTTTTAGATCAAAATGGTATATTATAAGACCTAATTTGGAGCTCAATTGACCAAGTTATGATCAATTGAAGTTCTAAGGTTAATTTGGGTAATTAGGGTTAGGTCCTAAAAGTGATTAAGCAAATACTAATCCAAATAGAGGAATAAATACTTCTAGGTTATTTTAGAGGTTCTCCTATCACTTTAAGACCCATATTGACTATGTTTGGAATATTAAGTGAAAAGTTATGAACCTTAGAAGATTAGGATTGGGTCCTAAAAGTGATTAGCCAAAATATACATTAAATAGAAAATATAACACTACTAGAATAATCCTGAGGGTTTGCTGATTATCTTAAGACCCATATTAGGTATATTTGGATAAGTGGTTACAAAATTATGGTCAAATGAAATTTTGGGACATTTAGGACAAATATGGAAATCCTATATGTCACTATGTTAAATATAGCTCCAAATAAAAATTTGACAATGCCAAAATGTTCCTCTCATTTTTCTAATTTCAATGATATATAATATCACTATGTTCAGAGTTGTGGTTTGAGATTTATTAAGTGTTAAAGTTATATAATTAATCATTTAAATTAAACTAAATTAATATAAATCATTAATATATTATTAAATTAAGTATGCAGGATTGGACATTAGCGGACCTACTGCTAGCATGGCGCGACAGACGGTGTTCTGATGCCGATAGCTGCGAGCCCCATGCCCACACGTCGCGCATCTGAGAGGTGAACATCGTGAAATGGGCCCCACTGGTTCCAGAGCTCTAACGAGACGGGCCCGAGACTCAGCATTGGACATGCAGGAAATTGGGTCGAGCTTGACCCAATCCGGATCGATATGAGCCATAGCGGGACTCGGCGTAAAGGGGACACCCAAGGCTAGGGCAAGAATTTTGAGCAACTTCCCGGCGACGGCCGGCCTCGACCCACACAGCATCAGGAATAGGATGGCGAGGGCTATCCGTTAATATGCTAATCAACTCTTAAGATGTTCTAAGGCATCGATGGTGGCTAACCCTAAAGACTAGGGTTCAGAAATGAGGATGATAACAGTATATACTGCAGATGTTAGCCAAAATTCGAGAGATTTTGATTATTCCAACTTGATCAGAAGTAACAATACGTCAATCCATAGTATGAAATAGCAATTCGAATTGGAATGAAAATGAAATTATAAGAGATAGGGGAAAGATCGGTACCTCCACTTCGACGACTTAGAAGAAATAGGGTTCAATCAGATCTATGCTATCCTTCCAATTCGCACAAACGAGATATGTATCAAAACTTTTGGGCAGAGATTTGATTTTTTTGAGGATTTAATCATACATAATGCTCCTCCTAGAGCGATAGTGGGCAAATGGCACTCGAAGGCTACCGCGTGCAAACCTCGACACCGCGCAGAACAGTGGGCTTAATGAGTCTTCCAAAAGTGAACATTGATTTTTCACCATTTGCATTAATTGAACAAATTTTTAATAATTCAAATATTATTTAATAAATATTTGATTATAAATAATTTAAAAATATAATTAAAATAAAATGCATTTTTTTTCTAAATAAACTTCAAAAATCATTAAATTTTGTAGTGAGATCTAAGAAATCTAAAGTCCATAAATATAAAATTTGTTCAATTTTGATAAATATTTTATTTTATATTAACTTCTAAAATTTTAAGGTTTAATAACTCATAATAAATTATAAATAATACAAAAATTATCAAAATTTAAGAAAAATCAATAAAAATTATGTCCTTCAACCATATACTTTATGATTTAAGAAAATATTTCAAGGTATAAATTGGTTGATTATTACTTATAATTAAATGAATATGTATTTGTAGGGTGCTTCACTATAGTTTATGATGTTGTTATATATAATATAAAATTAATAGCTTTTATTCACATTGAATTAAAAAGTAGAAAAAATCTATATATATTACCTAAATTTAATATAATATTTTTCCAACAAATTAGCTCAAGTAAATATACACTACTTTAATTTCTTTCTAGCAAATAGAATTATGACATTATTTTAATTTTTTTTGAGTATAAATATATTGATGGAAATTAAACTTTTGTGTACTTTAAAGCTAAGGTAATTTTATTTGCAAATTCGAAGCCGAACATAACAAAGAATAATCGTTGCATTTAACATTTAAGGAACCAAAATAGAAGAAATAGCCAAAGTCGAACACGAATAGCTGCATTTGAGCCTTCTAACACGAGCCGAACTAAGCCAAACACGAACATAGTCTCAGATCGATTAAGCTTGTTTACACTCCTCGGCACGACTAGGGAAGACGGCCTGCCGCCGACGTTGTTCTGTCTATTCAATGATTTCTGGTCGTGATTTTTCCTTGCCGAAATGCAAGGTGCTTCTTTGAAGGTCTCAAATAGGTTTAGATGTTTCATATCCTCGCTTTCCAGCCTTTCTCATTTTCATTCAACCTCAGGTTCCTTCGCCAAACGGAAGGTGAGATTCCTCTATTGTTTTAAAAATTTCTGTTTGAAATCCTTTCCCCATTTTTTATTTTGGAGGCCTTTTGATCTATATTTAGGGATTATACTTTGATTGAGTAATTTAATTTCTGTAGATTGTATTTTAATGCCCTAAAGTTTGCCATAGTTCTGGTGAAATGAATGTACAAGTAGGAAAGAAATTTAACTGTAAAAAGGGATGCAGCTTGAGTTATAAATCAAAGATTCTTTTTCCTTGAAGCTTCTCCT
Organism: Gastrodia elata; assembly: GCA_016760335.1. NCBI lineage: Eukaryota > Viridiplantae > Streptophyta > Magnoliopsida > Asparagales > Orchidaceae > Gastrodia > Gastrodia elata. The sequence continues at coordinate 369,167 of CM028679.1, forward strand.
TAACTAGTATCAGATGTATTGAAGATATATAAGAATTTGCTTTAAACCTTAGCATCCAATTGTTTTTATTTATTTATTTTGAAAGCAAGTAATGCGGGAGTTGAACTCCATACCTTACACTTATGAGGTTGGAGCAATATCGCATGATCAAGTGCTCATTGGTGGTTAAGAGGAAATATTAAAACACTGGTAATTTAAAGTTGCAGGTGCTCCGGGGGATAAGGAAAAACCCTAACTTCATCTCTTTGGGCCAGTTTGGTTGCATGTTATGGGCAACATTTATTGAAATAGCATGTTATGGGAAACATTATTGAAATAGCATGTTTTCCAAATATCGTACTATTGAGATAGTAGTGTTATTCATATTGCAATTTTTGTTTCGTTTAGTTTTATTCATTGTGCGGATACTGATGTTATTGAATTGCTTTTTGTTTGATTAATTATTTTGAGATCTGTATACCTGAGGCTGGTTTTCCTCTATTAGCTATTGCAAAAAATAAGCATAAAACAAGTAGATGAAATCAATAATGCATCATCAACTGAAATAAGCTGCATAAATAACAAAATGATTGTATGACTACCAAAAATTCCATGATAAACTTTAAATAAATTTCATACAATGCTAACAAAAAAGTCGTAATAATGTTCAACAAATTCATAATTGATAATGACTGATATAAAGATAATTAGATTGTTTCGTTTCTGTGCAGATGGATTCTTACACAAATACTCGAAGTTGAACATTTCTTTTGCTTCCTTGGGCTTTATAACAACTGATAATACAATACCTCCACCATCAATATGCCTTAGTCCCACCAGGCAAGGTCGATTGCATGAATCATTTGTTTTCATTTTGCATGGTCAAATAGAAGGCCTTGCCTAAGTTTTAAATAGAGATAATTTTTAATGGTTTCTTCACATGGCTTTTTGGTCATCATTTCTTCTTTAACATCATTAAAATTCTTGTAGTCATTTTTCCAACAAGGGCATCAAACGTTCTACACTTAATATGCCAAGCCATCTAAGATGACATTCTAATATTTTATCCTCTTTTGGTGCTACTCCAACCCGCTATGAATGAATTCTTTTCTCATCCTATCCATTCAGGTATACTCATTCATCCACCTTTGTATTATCATATCTTCAACACTTATTCTATCGGCAAGTTTTGTCTTTGTTACCCAACATTCAGCCCCTTGATTGCGTAGCAAGTTGTATAAATTCTCAATAAAATTTTCTTTTAAAATTGGGTGGGCTTTTTATCGATCACCCTACCCTCCAAAAGTGCTGCTCCATTTTATCCAACAAGCTTGAATCATTTTAATTGCATTTTTTTATATTTCACCATTATATTGTATAATTGAGTAAATGTAGTTGAACCTCTTACTCTTCTTGGCCTCATGGTCTATAATAGTTGAGTCCTTGAGATTAAGGATTCTATTATGATTAAACTTGTATTCCATATTCTATTTTAGAGACAAATCCATTTAGATTTTGAAGTAGTGCTCCATAACTTGAGTTGTGCTTTAACCATATCCCTTGTTTTATATATTAAGAAAAATGTCATTTGCAAATTAGATGCACTGATAATCCTCCACTTGACTGTCAATAAGAACATTTATAATTAAAGCAAAGAGACATGAACTAGGATTAGAGAGTTGATGCAATCCAATAGTAAACTGAAAATGTATAGAAAAGTAAACTTGTGAGTGAACATATGTTTATACATATTTTAAATAATATCAAAATAAGACACACAAGTAGTTTTTTTTTCAAAACTATCCAAAAAACTCTTGGTACTTTATCAAATGATGCCACATAGTTGAAGCATTGTTCAATCCTAATAATAGTATGTAGTGAAAGGCTTATGAAAAACCATTACATCAGTGCCCAAGTGCATTGTTAAGTAAACAAAGGTTTTGACATTATGTATGAATGTTGATAAAGAAGTTAGTTTAAGGCAGTAGATTGAGAATATAAATTTGGAATGTTGGTACTTTGAAAAAACAAAACTTGATTAAGTTCAATTTTATGGAGTGTAAGTTCAATTTATTAGAAGTTTTAATCTTGAGGATATAACTATTGAGGCTCATGTGATCAAGAAGAGTGAGAGGTTCAAGTACCTGGGTTCAATTATTCAAAATAATGATGAAATAGAGAGTGATGTGAGTAATAGGATTCAAGCTAGTTGGAGGAGATCGAGGGCTTTTGGAGTGTTGTGTGATTCAAACATTCCATTCAAAATTAAAGGAAAACTTTATAGAGTAGTTATATGACCAACTATGTTATATGGGGCTGAATGTTGGCCAACAAAGAAGAAATTCACTGATTAAATAAGTGTTACAGGGATGAGGGTGCTTAGATGGATAAGTGGTATACTTGTAAGGATAGAATGAGAAATACATTTATCTGTAGCAAAGTTGGAGTAGCTCTGATAGTAGGCAAGATTAGAGAATGCTGCCTTAGATGGTTCAGACATATTAAGTGTGGATCGTGCAATGCCCCTGTTAAAAAAAGTAGAGTATTTGATTTTTCCATATTAAAAGAGACCTAAAATGAGATGGAAAGAAACAATTAGGTAGGATCTTCTCTATTTGGAACTTAGGGAGGGGCTTCTATTTGATCGTGCATAATGGAAACAAAAGATTCTTGCAGCCGACCATACTTTGTGGGATTAAGGCATGGCGGTGTTGTGTGTGGTCGATAAAGCAATCAACTAGATAAGTGAGAAATCAAAAGAAATTGATAATTAATACATGGACTAAGATCGACAATGAAATGACATGAGCATAAATTGTTATAAGGTTAGGACATAAAATTATTGCCTTGAAGGTTGTAACTAATGGGATGACCGTCAATATGTGTGCTTATACCTTTTATGTAGGATTATATGTGGATATAGTAAATAAAAAAATTGTCAAAATTTAGAAGAGTTGATATAATAAAAATTATAATATATAGGAGATCTAAATTGGTAAAAGAGTGGGAAAATAATTTTATTTGTATTTTCAATAGTTTAATTGTTTTATTTTTGCTTATGATTTTATATTTATCAATACATTACTCAGAAAAAGAGAATAGCATTTTATCACTTAAAATATGTTGATTATTTTTTATTAAGAAAAGATACTGATTATTTTGCAAATATTATGTATTCTAGGAGGATGTTTGATAACTTAAAATCGATTATTGGTTAAAAATTAAAAATAAGGTGTTGAAATTATAAAAAATATAAATTAGGCTTAAACTTAAGATGATAGAATTTTTAGAATAAAATTAGTGATACTATTAGAAACATAGTCTTAGAACATGAACAATTGGATATTATGGGAGAAATAAATCTTATTAAAAATTATTTAATTAAATCTAAAGGGAGAGTTCATAGCTTTCTTGGAGGTGGAATCAAGATGTTTAAGAAAATCAAAGAGAAGATTTGCTTTAAAGAGTAGTTTAAATATAAGAATAATGTGAATAAGAAGAGATATTAATTAGCTTATTTTGAGTTAAAGAAAACTATTAATGATATTACTATTTTAGCTTTTGAAGGTTTATACAAGAAAAGCTTGATACACTCTAAGAAGAGAGACATTTATAAGCTTGCCACATTAAGAGATAATACAACAAAGGATTTTTCCCAAGTGAAGTGTATTGAAGATACTAAAATTGTTTTCAAAGATCTTGATAGTAAAAATAGATAGATGAATTATTTTCATAAGCTTTTTAATGAAAATTGCAATAATGTGATCAAAATGAGTGAGCCTAATGCCTCTAAATATAATATTAATTATTCATTATTTGTTAGGTGAGTGAAATTAAGGTTTGGAATATTTTAAACAAAAATGAAGAGTTAAAAAATAGAAATATTAAATGATATTTTACTTGAAATTTGGAAATATTTTAGTAAGGAATGAGTTTATTAGCTTGCTAAGTTGTTTAATATAATTTTAAAAACAAAAGCTGCCAAATGAGCAAAGCACTGAGGTATCTATTTACTAGAACTAAGATGATATATAAGATTGTGCAAACTTTAGAAGAATTAAGTTAATGAGTTGAACCTTTAGGTGAGTGTGATTTAATGTATACTATGATGTGATGCCATTATTTCATTTATTCAATTTGTTATTATGTTTGAAAGATCTTCTGTAGAGATTATATATATACTAAGAGGTTTAATGCAAAATTTTAGAGAGTGAAAAGGAGATTTCCATCCTATAGTAATTAATTAGAAAAGGCATGATAAAGTATCTAAAAAAATTCAATGAAGAGTATTAGAAATAAAAGAGTTTATATTGCATATATTAATGTTATCAAAGATATATATATATATATATATATATATATATATATATATATATAGATATAATGAAGCAAGCACATATGTTTGAAACAATGGTGATTTGTCAAATGATTTGCCTATTTCATTCAACAACATCAATGATTAGCTCAAAGTCCGTATCTCTTTGCATTAATTATGAATTTTCTTACAAAACGCTTTCAATAAGAGGTGCCATGGTGCATGTTATTTCTCGATATTAGTTTTCTTATTGGTAAGACATGAGATGCAATTAAAGTAAATTTGAGTTATTGAGAATTACATTAGAATTTTAAATTTTTTATTTTAGTAGATCTAAAAAATGGAATGTAAGATTAATTACAATTGCAGTTATAGCATTGAAGTTATGAAACTTGAAAATGCTGTTATCAAGAATGAGAATCAAAATTAAGGTTTAATTATACAAAATAATGGTGAAATAGAAGGCTTTGTGTTTCCATGATCCAACTAGATTGGATCAAATGAGGAGTGCTTTTGTGGTGTTATAGGATTGAAAAATTTACTCAAAAGGAAGTTTTATTGAATAGTTAAAAGAGCAATAATGCTATATGGGACAATTGGTTTGTAAAGTTGAATCATTTTTGATAAAATAAGCGTTGTGGAGATAAGGATGCTATGGTGAACGAGTGGGTATATTGAAAAGGACTTGATGAGGAGTATTGTTAATTAAGGATAAGCTCAGAAAAAATTATCTTAGGTCATATAGGCATATTAAGCGTAGACTGTATGTTAGATGCTTCTCTTAGGAAAGTTGAATTAATATATTGTGCATGTTAAAAGAGAAAGAGGAATATCAACAAGGTATGTCAAAATTTTTAGTAAATTGAGGATAATTATTTTATCTTTAAGAAAGAAAGTGGGTTGGAGAGAGTAAAAAAATTGATGTTTTAAGCTTTATACTTTAGTTTTGGGCAAGAATTATCATAGGTATGAGTATCATCTTGGATAAGAACTTAAATTATAATGTTGTAGACGTCAAGATCTTGGAAGATAGAATTGTTGGTAATTTGAGTACGAAGAACTTCCAGCATACAATATCCGCAGTGGAAGCGATTTGATAGAGTGCGTTCTCTTTAATTGAGGATCGGGGTTGTGTTGACGGTGGTTACTAAGCAACTTGAAATCACAAAACTACAAGAATGAAATTATAGCATATGCATGCAAGAGATCAAAGCACATAAAACATCCAAACACCAAAGATTACGTGGAAAACCCAAGAATGGGAAAAATCATGGAGCCACACAGAAAAAATTCACTAGAAAGACTTAAAGGTTACAGAGTTACAAAGAGCTTATTTCTTTAGTTGAAATACACTAGCTCTTACTCTAATATGGAGAGGAAAGGAAGCAGCCACCACCAGGAGTCTCTCCTCCAACATGCAAGGGATATCTTGCACATCAACTTCCTTAGGACATCACTTAAGGATCTCCTCTTCACAGTTAACACAAGCCTCCAATTAAAAATGCCAATATTCATCTCCTCCCAACATCTTTGCTTAAGCACCCAGCTGAAATTTGGACCCTAAAAGGTCCAAAATGCCATCAAATTTGCTTAGGACGAAACCTGTACTGAAGCAGAATTCTGCCAAACGCTACGGCGTGCCGTAGCGCCCGCGTCTCGGGTTGGGACCCGCTGCGGCGCGCGGTAGCGCCCGCGTCTCGGGTTGAGACCCGCTGCGGTGCGCGGTAGCGTCCGCGTCTCGGGTGGGACCCGCTGCGGCGCACGGTAGCGCCCGCATCTCGGGTTGACACCCGTTGCGGCGCGCGGTAGCGCCTGCGTCTCCGGTTGGCATCTGCTGCGGCGCGCGGTAGCGCCCGCTTCTCGGTTGGGTCTGTTGCAGCGCGCTGCAGCGTTGATTTCTACTGCGGTGCGCTGCAGCGTCTGCTTCTCTGTTTGTCGACCGCTGAGGCGCGCAGTAGCACCTCCGTCATGGGCTGGGATCGCTATAGCGCGTGGCGCGCTGCAGCGCCTTTGTTGTTTTTGGACCACTTCTTGCTCCGAATCGGCTCGGAACCTCCCGGAAGCTCACTGGAGCACCACTAGTATTTTCATGATGTACTCAATGGTCTCCATAACACAATAATCTCCCATTTGGAGACCTTTAGGAAATCTCCACTTCCGACTTTGATTCTTCATTGTCTTCTTCCATTCTTATCAAGAACGTGGTGTGGCTCACCCTCGCTCTTTCTTCACGTACCGAGACCAATTGAAGCTGCACATAGCTTCAGTTTCATCACTATTACTGCTTTAGTAAGCATATCAGCTGGATTCTTTGAAGTGTGGATATTTTCCAATCCAAGCTATCCTTCTTCCAACAGTGTTCGGATGAATTGGTAATAATGTTGAATGTGCTTTGTCCTGGCATGAAATGCTGCATTCTTTGCTAGGTGAATAGCTCTCATACTATCACTGTAGAGCTTCACATCCTCTTGCTCCTTGCTCAATTCAGCCATAAAACACTTCAACCGGATCATATCCTTGCTTGCCTCTGTAATTGCAACGTATTCCGCCTCCGTGGTAGATAGTGACAAGATGTTTTGTAGCCTGGAGATCCAGCTCACCGCTACACTTCCTAATGTATACACATAACCTGTAGTGCTTCTCCTACTATCAACATCTTCTACAAGATCTGAATCTACATAACCCTATAAACTAATGCCAGATCTTCCAAAGCATAAAGCTTTACCCGTTGTACCTTTCAGATACTTTTGGATCCACTTGACCGCATCCCAATGGTTCTTTCCTGGGTTTCCTATGAATCTGCTAACCACTCCCACTGCATGGGCAATATTCGGTCTCGTGCAGATCATCACGTACATCAAGCTCCCAACTGCTGAAGCATAAAGAACCTTCAACTATGCTCCTTCTCATCTTCAGATTTTGGTATCTGCTCCTTTGATAAGCTGAAGTGACTTGCTAAGGCATTACCCTCTGACTTCGCTTCACTCATGTTGAATCTTTTCAGCACCTTTTCAACATATTCTTTCTGCGACAACTTCAGAATTCTTGCCCCTCTTTCCCTATTAATTCTTATTCCAAGAATCTGCTTGGCTGACCCCCTAGTCCTTCATGTCAAACTTCTTTTACATAAACTCCTTCAGCATTCTTATCTCCTCCATGTCCGATCCTGCGATTAACATATCATCCACATATAGCAATATAATGATATATGAGGATTTACACTGTTTTATATAATAACAGTGATCCGCTTGGCATCTCTTGTACTTTGATTCTGACATGAATCTTCAAATCTTTTGTACCACTGCCTTGGCTCTTGCTTCAAGCCATAGAGGCTCTTCTTGAGCTTGCATACTAGCTCACATTTTCCTTTCTCTTGAGCCTTGTACCCTTCAGGTTGTTGCATGTACAGCTCCTCCAGCTCTCCATGAAGAAATACAGTTTTAACATCCATTTGCTCCAGATACAAATTCTCAACTGCCACAATATTCAGCACAACCCTGATAGTTGTCATCTTCACAACTGGGGCAAAAATCTCACTGTAGTCGACCCCATGCCTTTGTTGGAAATCCTTTACTACAAATCTCGCCTTGTAGCGCTTGCTCCCATTCGACTCTTCCTTTACCATATAATCCCACTTATTCTGAAGGGCCTGCTTCTCAGCTGGTAAGGGTGCCAACTCCCATGTCCCATTTGACATGAGTGATGCCATTTCATCATTCATGGCAACCTCCCACTTGATTGAATCTTCAACTTGAAGCGCCTCTTCCAAGCTTTCTGGTTCACATCCATCCATTAGTAACAAATAGAACAAGGAAGGAGAGTACCTTTGTGGTGGTCTTATGACTCTTGTGGATCTTCTTGGCATAGGTGTTTGTGGTTCAACATTGACACCCTCCTGAGCTTCTTCTTGTACTCCAATGTCTGGCTCAATGTTGTCATCAATCTTTATGTGCCGGGACTCACCATCTGAAGCATCCTTGGAGTCAGTCTTGACTCCAATACAATTTTTGTACATTTCACTTTCATTAAAAGTGACATCCCTACTTCTGATGACCTTCTGGTTCTGATTGTCCTATAATTTCTAACCAAACTCGCCCGCGCCATATCCAACAAATGTGCACTTGATCGCCTTTACGTCAAGCTTGCTCCTGGATCTTGCATAATGTGCACATAGGATGAGCAACCAAATACCTTGAGTTTGTTCAGTTTCACCTCCTTGCCGCTCCAAACTTCTTCGGGAATCCCTTCATTCAAGGGTACAGAAGGTCCCCGATTGATTAGTTATACTGCCGTGTTAATGGCTTCTGCCTATAACTGCTTTGGGAGACCCGCATGCAATCTCATGCTTCTAGCTCTTTTCTATATTATTCTGTTCATTCGTTCTGCAACACCATTTTGTTGTGGTGTTCTAGGGACTATAAACTCTCTCTTAATACCTCTCACGGCACAGAACTCATTGAACTCTCTATCACGATACTTGCCGCCATTATCAGACCTTAAGCACTTAAGCTTTAATCCTGTCTTGTTCTCCACCAAAGCTAACCACTTTCCAAACACATCAAACACATCAGATTTATATTTTAAAAAGTAAACCCATACCTTCCTCGTATGATCATCAACGAAGGTGATGAAATATGTAGCTCCACCTATGGAAGAAGTAGGAGCTGACTCCCATACATCTATTTGCACCAACTCAAGCTTCTTGCCTTTCATTTCCAACTTTGGAGAATGAAACCTTTTTCAGTTTGCCCAGCACGCAGTCTTCACAGAAATCCAAGTCTACTAACTTCAGTCCTTGGAGCTTCCCCTTTGACTGTAGGGATTTTAACCCCCTCTTGCTCATATGGCCAAGCCTTCGGTGCCATAGATCCGCATCTATCTCTTCTGCAGCTGCAATAGTATCAGACACTTTATTGATCAGATAAAGTGTACCTTCTATATTGCTCTGTGCAATAACGAGTTCCCTTGGTGACCTTCCATGAGTCTCCAGTAAAATAAGTGCTGTAGCCTTCTCTGGCTAGCTGGCTCACAGAAATCAGATTTCTCCTTAGACATGGCACATGTCTAACATCCGTGAGCTTCTAAACTGTGCCGCTTGGTAGCGTAACATCCACATCACCTCTGCTAATGATGTTGTACACCTTATCATCTCCAATGTACACATTCCCCAAGTCACCCTTGGTGTAACTCTTGAAGGCACTCCTAGACGGAGTCGCATGAAAGGATGCGCCCGAGTCCACCACCCAGGACTCCGTATTGACAAATGAGAGGATCAAAACATCCTGATCCTCCTCAGCTGAAACATTCACAGTGGGGTTCGTAATGTTACCGCTACCACTTGATTTCTTCAAGGTAAGGCAGTCCTTCTTGAAGTGACTTGCCTTCCCACAGTTCTAGCAATCCGGCTTTGCCTTTCCGTGTCTTGATTTTTCTCGTCGAGACATTGACCTATTTTTGTTGTCTCCTTTTAGTGTGTCTTCCCCTGCTCTCAGCATTTAGTGTTGAGGTAGATGCCTCTCTATGAGATTTCTTCCGCACCTCCTCATTTAGCACAAGCCTCTGACTATGTCGTCGAACCTCAACGACGCATTTCCTGATGAATTGCTGATGGCTGTAACCAGCCCATCCCAACTGTCTGGCAATGAAGAGAGGAACAACAAAGCTCGAACCTCGTCATCTAAACTGATGCCCACCGAACTTAATTGGCTCGTCACCGTGTTGAACCCATTGAGGTGTTCAGTCACTGAATAGTCATCCATCATCTTCATGTTAAACAATCTTTTCATCAAGAATACTTTATTTGAAGCTGAAGGCTTCTCATACATTCTAGTCAGAGCATTCATGAGATCCAGTAGTTTTCTCATTAACAATGTTAAAAATAACAGAAGAAGATAATCATAAACGAATCAAACCCAACGCAGTTCTATCAAGAACTTCCCATTCTTCATCAGTCATAGCTGCATGTTTTCTGTTGGCTCCTTTCAATGGAAGATACAACTTCTGGTAGAGTAGGTCCTCCATCTGTATTTTCCAGAACTCAAAGTTCGTTCCGCTAAATTTCCCAATCTTGTGTCTCATCTCTTTGGCCATTTCTCCCACTCAAACAACAAGCCCTTCTAAGGACCAACAAGGTAACCTCTCTCTGATACTACTTGTTGGTAATTTGAGCACGAAGAACTTCAAGCACACAATATCCGAAGCGGCGGCGATTTGATAGAGTGCGTTCTCTTCGATTAAGATCAGGGTTGCGTTGACGGTTACCAAGCAACTTGAAATCACAAAACGACAAGATTAAATTACAGCACATGCATGCAAGAGATCACAGCACACAAAATATCCAAACACCAAAGATTACTTGGAAAACCTAAGAACGGGAAAAATCACGGAACCACACCACAGAAAAAATCCACTAGAAGATTTGAATGTTACAGAGTTACAAAGAGCTTATATCCTTAGTTGAAATACACTAGCTCTTACTCTAATACGGAGAGGAGAGGAAGCAGCCACCACCAGGAGTCTCTCCTCCAACATGCAATGGATATTTTGCACAGTAGCTTCCTTAGGGCTTTACTTAGGGATCTCTTCCTCACACAGCTAGCACAAGCCTCCAACTTAAAATGCCAACATTCATCTCCTCCCAACTTCTTTTCTTAAGTACCTAGCTGAAATTTGGACCCTGAAAGGTTCAAAATGCCCTCAAATTTGCTTAGGACGAAACCTGGACTGAAGCAGATTTCCGCTAGGCTCTACGGCGCGCCGTAGGGATCGCCTCTCGGGTTGGCACCCGCTGCAGCGCGCGGTAGTGCCGGCATCTCGGATTGGGTCCGCTGCGGCGCGCTGCAGCGCCTGTTTTCTGTTTGCCGACCGCTGTGGCGTGCGATAGTGCCTCCGTCTCGGGTTGGGATCGCCAGAGCGCGCTACGGCGCACTGCAGTGCTTGTGTTGTTTCTGGACTTCACTTCTTACTCCGAATCGCCTCGGAACCTCCCGGAAGCTCACCAGAGCACCACTAGTATTTCCATGATGTACTAAATGGTCTACATAACACAACAAGAACTATATTATTAAAAAAGTATAATTGAAATAATAACTTTTATTATTTCTAGGGCTTATGCTTCTCAACAAAAATTAAATATGAGTGTAAAAGAAAAATATTGGTATGATTTGGAGTTGGCTTAAGGGATATCTCAGGAAGAGATGATATGCATAGAGGTAGATTTACAAGGACATGCTAAAATGGTAATTGAAGAATTTAATAGTAAATATGATGTGTTTGATTTTGGAGAGATTAATGATTAAAAATAATGATTTTAAACTTTGTTATAGCTTATGATATTATGATTGCTAATACTTATTTTAAGAAAAAGAAAGGGACATAGTATTTCTTATAAAAATGAAGTTCTTAAAACTTTAATTTTACTCCCTTTAAGAAATAAAATTTTTATATTGCAAGGATTGTAAGATTAATCCAATTGATTATTTTACAACTCAACATTATTTATTGATTGCAGATTTGAAACTAAGGAGTTAAAAAAGTAATATCAAATCTAAAATATATCCTAAAGCTTTATAATGAGTTTTAAGAAGGGTAATATAAATATTTTTAGAAGTTTAAAAGTTGAATAATGAGATTTTGAGGATGAAGATATGCTTATGTAGGATTTAAATAGCTAAATATAAACTTAGCGAATCAACCGGGAGAGTACCTAATAATAAATATGCTAGGTGTGGATAATATGTTTAGATAAAGATTAAAAAAGTGTGCTATAAAAGAGTTTAAATGTAAGAATGAGAACTATAAGGATCATAAAGTAACTTGTCGGTAATCCAAAGTAGTATTTTATGATGCTATGATAGCTGTATTCGATGATTTATATGATGAATTAAAAATTGTTGAATAAGAGAGATACATGCTAGCTAAATTAAGACATTAGATAACCTTAGACATGGCTTAAGTAAAATATTTTAAAGATAATTAAAAAGTGTTTTTTAGGGATGAAAATTTAATATGCTTTTTAATGAAGGTTATACAAATATAATTATTGTGAGCTGTTTAATAACTATGTCATTATATCAATTGCACTTTCATTTGACGAGTCAGTGAAGCTGAGATTTGGAATCCTTAATAAAGGATGAAGAGTGAAAAAATGATATGATTTGATGTCATCTCTATTGATTGTGGAAATGCTTAGATGAGGAAAAAATTTCTTAGCTGTGAAGTTTTATAGGGCTGTTTGATACACGAGATTTTTAGTGTAAAGTAATCATTTTTCTGGGAATCACAAATTTGAAATGCTACTTAACTTGCTGGACACAATTCATAAAATGCTCGAGTAATCAAGTATTTGTAATATTGTTCATGGGTTGCCATGGCTTGGCAGACCTTTTAGGAGTGAAAGTATTTTACTTTTTATAGATTTTGCAAAAACTTGAATTTGTTATGCGCCAAGGTCTAATATAATAGGCAATAATAAACACTAAATAGCGACAAACTTTAGATAGCAGAGAAGGCAATTACCAAAGCTTGAAGATTGTTACAAATAGTGAGAATTATACCCGATATTTGTCAATGAAATTTGATATATAGGCAATAATATGTTCATGAAGGCTTATACACATGATTGTGAAGTATTCCTGAAAGTACGTCTTTTTTATCTTTTTGGCTTTTGACAGATAGAAGTTTGTTGATTTGCTTGCTTTACAGGCAACCTGTAGATGCTCATTGTTCCACTTTTATCCTCTTTCCGCATCTTCTTGCTCTCACTAACAGTTTTTGTTTTTTAATATTCAGGATAATGACACATCTCAACAACCATCTAAGGTATAGGTTCTCAAAGGCTGGCAGTTCCGCAATTCTGATATAGTAATTTTTTCAGCTGTGAGATACAGTGCTCTTTATCCAAACACTACTCTCATTGATTTTTATTTTGTATATGATTTATGATTAGGTGTTCTTAATGCATGGCTAGTATACTATTTAAAGCATAGGAACAGCTTACAATTTTTCAATGCTTCATTTAGTTTAATAAAATAGCAAGGAACTAGCAAAAAGAAAGGTGAATTTTTTTTTGTAGTTTGAGGCTGTTTTATGATTAATGCAAATATACTGAAGATGTATTTTTGTTGAAATCTTATTATTTTTATTTATTTAATTTTAAATTTGGGATAATGGTTTTTGTATGAATAATTGGAAAAAATCTGAAAGGTAATGTTAATATATCTGTACTCGTTAGTTTCTTTATTTTGTAATTTTATTTAAATGAAATGAAAGCTTTAAGTTTTTGCAGATTTTCTATTAAAAGTTTTCATGCATATGCTACTATTTAAAGAATGCAATAAAATGAATGACAATCTTGTTTTCACAGTCTTCATTGCCGTATTGGTACATTGAGCATTTGAATTGGGAAGCTTTATTATTATATGATATATCAATTAAAAAAGTTAATATGACAATTTTAATTAAACTTATACAAAATGAGTATCGGTTGCTATTGCACCTTAGAAGCTTTCTTTTTTGACTGAAGGAAAATATTTGTGTGGTGTTTCCTTTATACATGTGAACCTACAAAACTTATAAATCATTTAATTAAATATTCTAAATTATATTTTTTTTGAAAGAAGTGAAGTCTTATCTAAGAGGCAATAATGCAATGATAGGATTTGAATTTCTTGAATCTAAGGGCTTTAATCATTGAGTTGTAATGCCACTAATTAATATTGTAAATTATAATTCAAATAAATTACTGTACCATTTAGATACTGATTGAGCTCAAAGATAATTTTCAAGTATTTTTGAACTCTGTATTTTTCATTAATTAATTTTTGATTGTATAATATTATTTTAACTCACATCAATATTGCATACATTTAATTATAATAAAAATTCAATGAAATGTTCATTTTAAAAATGGTTACAAAATATTAAAGCCAACTAGAAAAATATTGTATTATTATGTTCTTATTGTTTAATAATTTATTTTATTTTATGTTAATTACATTGTTTATTGTATAATTTCTTATAGAGATAAAACTTTAATTTGATTAACACCTTTGATATGAAATGAATCAGATGGTATATTATATGGACTATATATGGTTAAGGAGTGATAAAGTTATGCTAACTTTAAGCTACATTTTTCTTAATTTGAGTTAGCTGTTGAAGACTTTTTCTAGCGATTTTTTGAAACATTGGTGGTTTACTTAAAGTGGATGTTTTGTTAATTTTTTAATGTCAAATCTAGAGTAATGTATGCACTGTAAACTCTTAAATGGTTGATGTTTTGTCATGAAAAACATGTCCTAGCCTCAAAGATCATTTTTTTCTTTCAATTATTTCTCTTTATTTTTTATTTCAAAAATTATCAATGGAGTTTAAAATAATCATAAGATTTTAAAGAAGTTTGAGAGCCATTTAGCTATAAGAATCCATGGAAACATTGAAAAATGATCACCTGCATATAAAATTGAGAATTTTAATTTTGTTCTCATTGTATTTAGTGATACTAATTTAAGATTAGGTAAATAAAATATTGGCAATCTCATTGACTAGCTTTTTGAGCAAGTAGATAGCAGGATAAATATTTTGTTTTCAAGAAACAACATAGGTGGGAGAGAAAGCAAAAGAATTGATAGCTTAGACTTTAATATCTAGCACTTTGGTAAGACTCGTTATAAGAATGACGTGGGTATTATCCTGGATAAAAATTCAAAGGATAATGTGGTAAAAGCTATGAGCCTTAGACATTAGAGTTATTTTTCTTTAAGATTGTAATTGATGTAATAACTTAGAATATTTCCATCATTTATACCCTTCAACTATGATTATGTTGAACTATAAAATAAATTTTTTGGCATGATTTATGGAGCTATTTCAAGGAATTTCCTGCACATTGTCAATGTTTAAATTTGTGCATTGAACCACAGTTATGCCTGTGCTATTTTTACACTATAGTATGCTTATATTCTGATTCAATTTTAATTTGAACAGCTCCAATTTAGATATTCAGTTCGTTACAAACGTTCTGACACAAAAAGTGCTCTCAAAGACCTCCTTCTTAATGGAAAAACCTCTGGTCACTATTTTCAGGTAAACATCTTTAGGGTTACATCTTGAATATAATAATATGATGCTTTTGTGTGATGATTTTATTTAAGGTTGTTTATAATTGCATTACTATATAAAATCCTGTCTATTGCCTGAATGATTTGTACTTTGGAGCATATCTAACTCTATGATGTGATTCATATATTCCCCTCTTTTATGAATGTCAATATTTAACTTCTTTTTACCCGCTCACTATCCTCACTATTTACAGCTCTTTAGGATGCAGTGTGTATGCATTAACGTAACTTAAATGTACTAAAGGGCTCTAGCTCAAGCAATGTAATCTTTGTTAGAGTTTGCAGTGATTTTCATTAAATTAAATATTCACTAGCTTTGCATGGAACTCAATTTATAACTGACCTAAACATTTTTTTATATGCAAGCATTGTATCTACTTACCAATAGCCCAACTTATTTTTTGTTTTCAATTAATAAATAATTTGAGATATGCTTTTATTTATTTATTCTAAAAATGCTGCTTAAAACTGAGTTTATGTTGTATGAAATGTTTCTGTACTAGAAGGATGAAGCTTATGACCGACATTCAAAGAATTCTGGAAGATCTAAGCCCCAAAAGGCATCTTCTGGAAAGGGAAAACAGGGCAAACGTGAGTTTCCTGCAGCTATTTTACTATTCTTTGCTGTTAAGTGATTTGATAGCTATTGCTCATGCTGGAGTTATTTTGCAATGCTCTTACTTGATTTAGGGTAGGCTAGATGCAAGAGTCTATACAAGCTATTATATTTAATAAATTTTGCAGACAAACGTTGGAAAACAAGATATTCTCCTTGCAGGTTCTCAAGCGTTGGCTTTCCTCCGCACGGGGGTGGCCAATTCTTAAGAGCGGGTGGCGACTGAAACCTGTAACAATTCTTTGAAATATGCTGCGGGACTAAAGCTTGTAGTAATAGAACAATCCACTCAAAGTACAGTGATATTCAAATATTCAATTCCAAAGAAATAACTCACATACACCAGGACACGGTGAGGGTTGCTGCGAAGGGCTCGCTGCGAAGGGCTCGCTGCGACTGGACTGGGCGGCAGTGGGTGCAGCTCTGAGGAGAGAGAGCTGCGGTTGGAAGGGCTGTTGGTGGAAGGGAAGTTGCCGGCGGCTGGATGGGGGAGGGAAGGAGGCTGCTGTAGGGAGATGCAGGTGGCGGCTGTGGGGGAAGGGAAGGGGGCTGCTGTAGGGAGATGCAGGTGGCGGCTGTGGGGAAAGGGAAGGGGCGGCTGTGGGGAAGGGAAGGGGGCGGCTGAAGGAAGGGAAGGGGGCTGCTGTAGGGAGATGCAGGTGGCGGCTGTGGGGGGAGGGAAGGGGCGGCTGTGGGGAAGGGAAGGGGGCTGTTGTAGGGAGATGCAGGTGGCGGCTGTGGGGGAAGGGAATGGGGATGCTGTAGGGAGATGCAGGTGGCGGCTGTGGGGGAAGGGAAGGGCGGCTGTGGGGAAGGGAAGGACGGCTGTGGGGAAGGGAAGGGATAGTAGCCTAGGAGTCGTCACCTAGGGTTCCACGGAGTCGGCACCGCGGAAAGAGTTTGATTACCGGTTGGAGGCTTTCTTTTCCAAATTCAGCAATACCCCAAATGGCAGCCGCCCTCGCCCTTAAATAGAAAACAAATCCTAGGGCACCCAGAATTGACTGCTATGATTGGCCTAGATTGCCGGGCCCAAAACTTCCTAAATAATAATGCAAATAGTATAAGTACTATATGAAAAAGCATGTAAACGACGAGCCCGACGCATCCGTGACGTCAGATCATCAATCAGAAACGAGTCCGTCGGCGTGAATATGCAAAAGCGGACCCCGCCTGGCGATGTATGAGCTCTGGCTGATCTCCAGCATTACTGCTATAATTTCTTAATGCTATAAAACTTGGCCTACTTTTTGTATGCATTTATTCTGTGTTGCACCTGTTGTGTTGGGTATCATGTACTTTTGAAGGAAAGCATACAAAAGCATACTTTGTTTAGATTTGAAACTATTCTATTTACATTATATTAATCTTATGCATTAACTTTAACTAAACTGTATTGTTATAGGATGATTAAGGGTCTAGGTTTTATAACCAACCTAGGATGAGATGCAATATAAAAGCCCTAAAAATAAAAATCTCAAAATAGTTAATGTATGAGATTTTAAACAATCTAAGTCACGCATCAAGGAAATTTAATACATTTCATTTTCTAAAATTCCAATCAACCATGCACAATGTTGACTAAATAAATTAAAATAAGAATCAGAGTTAAAATCTCCCAAAATGTGAACAAGATGCCCAAACAATGCACTCAAAAATTGAATAAAACAGGTTTCTTAATGCAATACCAAGTATTTGATAAATATAATAACCGCTAGAGGTTAATTTATGGAAATTCTATGATATCCCAAATCTGTTTCAAGAGTAATACAAAAGTAAATGAGGACATAAAAAATAAATAAAAATAATGGGCTTACAAACAAATGTGTAAAACAAATCTTTATATTACACCTGCCCCAGGACATGTTAATCTTCTCTGTGTTGCTCGATAAAACTCTTCTATTTATAGACTATAAACATACAATGTAAACATTTTGCAAAATATGATGAAAAATAATGACTTTACATGTTTTTTCACATTCTTCATGAATTATTGTACAAAATTCCTTTCATGAAAATTGGCAAAAACCTATATTTATAATCAAACATACCAAATTTATCAACCAGCATCAAACTCCTTAGTGTCATCTTTGAGGATGTCTGATAGCTCATCTAATTCAAAAAGTACAAAATCGTTCTATCGGGCCAAAATAAGCACAAACATTCACAGCACGGTTACACTTGCCCTTGTGGTGTACAAATCTGTGCTAAACTGTAAAAAGGAGAGGAAGTTGCCATGCTGGACAGAACCACAAGTATGTTGGGCATGCTTTCACGCGCTCCTGTTTTGCCTTAGTGTAGCTAGATAATCACCTCTATGACCATGCCATCCATATTCATCATCCAAGCTTAGGACACCCTCTAAAGCAGAAAAACAAACTAGATCTTAGCCTCTGCTGCAGTGCCGAACTCCACAAGAAGCTACCATTTTGCCTTGTTCATCTTCGATGATGAGGCCATCAAAGGAGTCCTCGTAGCAGAAGGAACCATTGATGTTGGCCTTGAGCCAATGTGGCAGAGCGGGGCACCAACTGTAGGGGGTGAAGGGGCCCATAAGGGTTGGGGTGCCCCATATATTCGTTCTGTCGCAAAGGTCAGCATCAAGTATTGTTGCAGGGATCAAACTAGCACATATCTCTGGAGCATGGAAGGGCTGTTCGTGCTTCCTTTCAAGATTATTCCTCCAAGAGTAGTAGAGGATGTAGCCCATAAGTTGACATGTGGATCACCATCGCCTACTAGAGGATGTGCCTGGTAGATCTAGCTGGATATGTTGTCGGTGAGGCTGCTGTGTCGCTACTAGATCACTTCATGCTCTGAGCGGTGGTTCTGGACATGTTGAAGGATGTGGACAACAAGGATGTCACCCAGAATTTGCTGGAGTCTGTCCTGTTCTAGCGACCCTCGTCTTCCAGAAGATCAACAATAAAAAAATTTTGTAGTTTGGACATGTCACCTGTGATCGCGTGTGCTGGAAGTCTCCTAGCTCAGTCCAGTCATCCCCCACGACAAAAATTTGAGCTCCACCACCAAGTTTCCAGGTAGGATGCCTTTAAACGATCAACCATCCCTTGCAAATCATCTCCTAGATTGCAGTCATTCCAATGTACTAGGAAACAATGTCCGCATGATAGATGTCATTCCTCCATTGCACGGGCCCACAGAAGGTCTTTCTCGCCCACAGAGCCAGAAGCATAGAGCACCACTTGAATTTGTTGCTACAATCTAAGATCTTTGATCTCCAGACCACCATCGACGAGCGGACGACAAACCTCATCCTATCGCACATAGTGCATGCTGTGTCTGTCATCTCTCCCACAAAATCCTCTGGATGATGGCCTTGATATTCAAAGAAGCAGGAGTTCATGATGGTGCATCATCACAACATATACAAGGACAATGGACATGACCGACCAGATTAGGCACAGGCAACCCATAATAGATGAAATCGGCTACATCTGGACCACACCCCTCCAACACACTTTGGGAATTCTCTCCTTTGGGGGCCTACCAGTGATAGTAAGCCCCAAGTAATGAAGCTTTGATCTCTTTATGATTTCTAGGAGGATAGTTATCCTCATTTGGTTGCAGGTGGGTGTCCTGCTGAAGATAATATGTGGCTATCTCATCTAGTTGTTGTATTTTTGCAGGATATGCTGAACCTCGCTTCCATCAGATACGGTGGTTGGTGCAAATAGGATCATGTTGTTTGCATATAAAAGGTTGAGCTTCCTCTGTCAATGGTAATGCCAATAGGTCTGCCGATTTGCTCTTGCTACTTGATCGCCATTGACATTAGCTCCAAGGATAAATACGGAGAGAGAGGACATCCCTTGCGGAAGCCTCTCTTCCGCTTGATCCTCCGGACCCTCCTTATATTTAGCAGTACAACAAAACAATGTGACTGAACACATTGTAGTTGCCGCTTTAAATAGTGTTGCGAGAACCTAAATTTGGCGAGGACCATTTGTAAGTAGTCCCACTTCATCCAATCGTATTCTTGCTCCATGTCCATCTTAATAACTTTGCGCCTGGCTAACGTGGTGGGGAAGATGAAGAATCACACTAGGATCTTCTAGACTGCGTGGCAATTCTTGTTGATATTCCTCTTTGGAACAAAGGCTCTTTGCTCCTTGGAGATCACTTTTGGAAACAAATTCCTAATGTGGTTGACCAGAGCTTTGGCCTTCATGTTACATTGCAAAAATTGATAGGCCCGAACTTCCTTAAGAATAGAAGCACTTTCTTCGGAATGAGGACTACTTGTGTGTCGCACTAGCGCTAAGGAAGTCTCCTTAAAGAAGTCGTGAATGGCAGTTAGAGTGTCAGTTTGAGGGATGCTCAGTCCCTTGAAGAAGAAAGTGGTAATGCAGTTGATCCCGGGGGCCCAGTTTGGGCCAAGGTTCTTCAGAGCAATCTATATCTCATTAAAGATTGACCTCTCAACAGCGACAACACCTGTCACTGAGTAAGCAATCTGAACTTGAATATTATGGGCAACTCGTGACAAGACTGGAGATGCCCCACTTGTTTGGAAGAAACCATGGAAAGTTTGCCCGATTGCCTTGGCATCCGTCACCACGTCCCCTAACGTTGCTTGGAGAACCAACACGGTGTTGGATTTGTGCCACAAAGTCGCAAATCGCGGAACACCGTAGACTTTTGATCGTTCTTGGTAATCTGTCGGACCTTGGCTCGCTACATCCACCAGCTTGCCATTCTCTTCTTCATCTGGCTAAGCTTTTGAATGACCTCACAGAGCTTTTGGCAAAGCTTCGGATCGTTACTCTCCTTGTCTATGTTCTCATCCTGAAGTAGCAGCAGGAACAACATCGTAGCGTTAACAATTTGCATGGAGTAATGATTTGGAATTTTCTGGGCTGTGTAGAATAATTTCAGCAAGGTGCTAAATCTAACTATTCAAAATGAATTGTTTTTCAAAACTACGCCATGTTTATTTTTATGAGCCCAATTCAAATCTGAACTTACAAATGCATATATTTGTACCATTCACTTTTATTCTTCTCCTTTTGTTTGTTCACAATAAGTACTGAGGTCTCAAATTTGAACTTATAGATGTGCTTCAAATATATGTATGATTGTATATGCGTATATACACACTTTATTTTAGGCTCTTCTACAAAAGATGAAATACGTATATGTATGCCCAATTCAAAGTATTCTTCGCATTTTCACACCATTGATCATGCATTGGACTTAATTCTTTTTGACTCCTATGAGCCAAGATCGCCAGCACAATGAAGTCACTGTATATTTACCACGAACAACCCTTGTGGATCAAATCTTTTTTAGTAGATCAATTTACTGTTCACCCATCTTAGCTCTTTGGGCCTAAGCATGTAGTGTTCTTGGTTCATTTTAAGGTGGCATTGGGACTCAGACCACATTATTTACAAAACAAATACTGTATGTTTGTTCAGTCTATATGAAAGCAACTATTGGTAAGAGTATGAATCTAACCCTTGGACTGCTGCCCCGATTATTGGAAAAAACTTGTACTATATTCATTTGAATGGTAATTGCAATCAATATAGTGTTAGATTTATGAAAGTTCAAAGCTCTTTTGTGTTTTCTAAAAAATGAGGATGATCTAATTAGATAAAAAAGTCTTGCTTTTTGTTTTTACGTGTTTGTCTTGTTGAGGCATTTAATCTTGTAATACTGTTTTTGCATTATCAAAAAATTCTATTTCTTGAAAAAAATATATACATACATGCACACATATATATACATATTTGTAGACATGTATATATATATATATATATATATATATATATATACATAATTGTATACTAGTGGCTCAATTGGGAGACATATTAAACTTTTGACTTCTATTTTTCTTAAATTCCATTTCCTTAAGGGTGCTCCAAGGCATGTTCGATAATAATTTTCTACTAACGATATCTTTTGTTGTGTCGGATGCAGTACATATTGCTAGACCTTATATCCTTATCTTGCATTAATGAATTATATATATATATATATATATATATATATATATAGATTTATATACATATTTGTGTGTGTGCATTATCATAGGAAGAGGAAAACTAAAAAAAGATATGAGAAGACATTATTAGAAATAATCTTCTCTATTTGGAACATAGGGAAGGACTTCTATTTGATTGTGCACAATAAAAGCAAAGAATTCATGTTGCGAACCGACTTAGTAAAGCTAAGGTTTTGTGTTGTTGTTGTTGTTGTGTGTCTATATGTAATTTTGGAGCTTTGTAGTACACCTTCATACTTTCCTAAATGTTATCAAAAAGATTAATAACAGAAAAAAATTTAGGAAAAGAATAATATAGTAAAAGATTTACTACAAATGAACGGTGTAGTTTTCATTGGTTGTTTTAATTTAATGGAGTGTATAATGACATCTAGATTATCCCATGTAATGGACTTTTTGAATTTGTGGGCTTCTTTTCTTGCACACCCCCTCAAGTGTGTCATGTCAACGGAGGTAATGATCTTGCTAGCAAATTAATTGAATCCCTAGACTGGAGGAGGCCTTATGAGTAGAGTGTTCTTTGGTGGTAGTGTAATGTACTCTCGGTGCTTTGTTTGCCAAAAGATTGCTGATAAACTGGTCGCCAATGTCAATATTATACATACGAGTATGGAGATTAGAATTTGCAACAAAGGTATGTAGCACTTTTTATTGTTACATCAATGAGTTGGAGTGCATTGATGTGAATGTTGAATGCCATGAAAAGAGATATCTGAATCATATAGTATCTGTGCAGACTATCACTTTATATTTAGCTTCAATACTTGACTTGCATTGGTTGGTTGTTTCTTGTATGCGGTGCCAAGGTAAATAAAGTAATGTCAAAGAGATGCTCTGTTATCAATACAACATGCTTAATTTGCATATTTATATGCGTTTAAGGTAAAGTACTTGATAGTTCAACTAAGAATACCATGATATTTTGTGTACACTTTAATGTAAAATCATTTTGATGGCCAACCAATGTTCAGCTGTTGGTGCTTGCATGAATTGGCTTAATTTGCTTATGCTAGAATTTATGGTGAGTAAGAAGAAATTGTAATGCTTTGAACAAATCCTGACTTGAGATAAAGGAGGTCTATTTATATAGCCACGCATGTGGGCACCATTTCAGGACATGTATCAGCTTGTAAAGACAGCGTACATAGGAATGTTGAGCAGGATCACTGAAATCTTGAGGTTGAGCAATGTGAATGATCTTACGTAGATCATCACCATTTAGTAAGGCATTATCAAAATCAGATTGTTTAGTTTTCCATCCATTTGCCTTATCATTTGTAAAATTGACATGTATGATTGCATGCTTGATAAACGGACAATGCTTTTTTATAATCTACGCCATCTGCTTGTTTGTAACCTCGGGCAAGAGAGCTTTGCAACATGCAACTGTGCTTTCTGGATTATATTTTGTGCAGTATAATCACTTACAGAGATCACATTCATTGATTGTTCAAAGGGAACAAGTGGCCAGTTATTATTGAGGCGTACATTGAATTCAGTGGTCATAGATATGCGTATTAGGGATGTTTGGATGTATCAATGAAGGAGGCTGGTGTGAAGGGAGAAGAGGTGTTGGTGATTGGACAGTAGCATAATAGATATTTGGTGGACATAACTTTTGGTTTTGGATTTCCACTCTTTGAATATTATGGTCTCACAATAACTCAAGAAGATGCTTGATGTTGGTCGTGGTGCTAATTTATATATTACATAAAAGCGAAGCCATTGATAACATAAGCAATTGAGGGTACTAAGGGGCTATTTATTTTCAGATTAACCTCGGCTCTTAGCTTAGTGTAGCTGCTCTTGAACAAACATAGCAACTTAGCTTTGGTTATCCAACTTAAATTCAAGATGATAACTAAAATTAACATACCAACGGAACAATTTAGCAGCTTAGATTTGCTTTGCACATCTCACTATTTCATCTCTTTAGCTAATTATAAAATGACTAATTCATAAGAGGAGAAAACTTTGCTGGAGTCTTATAAATGAGATGATATAGGGATTTATTAGTTTTTTGAGATAATAGACAGTTGAAGAGATAAAAGCAAAGTGAAAAACATATAGCTGAACTATGGCAGTAATGATACTTGTCTCTAAGGAGTGTGCGCCTAGTTCAACTAGGCTCTTATACTCTATTTTTGATATGGCATTTTGCTTGGGGGTATTCTGGTAGAATTTATTATGATGAATACAAAATTTGTGTAAAGGGGAGTTTTTGATATTCACTCTCAATATAATTGAAGATGTTGTGTTGTTTGTAATGTATTTTCAACTTGTGATTTCAAGTTAATGAAGAGTGATAGTAAATCGGATTTTTGTATAAATAAAAAAATCAAACAAAAATGAGTATGTACACTTGTAAAAATAACATCATATTAATGCCCAGAAATTATAATAACTATGAGCCCATACATTAATGTCACCGAGATTCTTGTGCTTTGCACGGAAAGATAAACTAAAGCATGGGAATACAAGCTTAATTCGCCTTAATTAAATTATATATAAAATATATGAATTTTTATTGACAATCATAAAATAATCAAAACATAATAGTAAAATAATTATAGAATTAAAGAAAATTTAGGTGTTTTAAAATTTTAGTAGAGTAATATTTATTAAATCAATTTTTAACAAATTTACATATAATTATTTGATGAATATAATATAGATTGATTAAATTTTATTAACAAAATTAGCAAATGCATATAATCATATATAATCTTTGACTTCTGAAATTGATAAAAATTCCTTAGATTGAAACTCTTAAAGCATATCACACTTTGTGTTTGCTTAAGCTATTTTTGTTATTTTGGAGATGTTTTATTATGTGCAAATCAAGAGACTACTCTTTTGTATTAATTACTGTTTGCTATTTTAAAAATTGGAAATTATTAAAATTTATATATGTAACAAAAAAACATTTGAATAATAATAAATATCATTAAAGTTTTATTATATCAAACTTACTATATCACATACTCTTTTTCAATATGAAAGTATAAGATTAGCTGCAAAAGCACAGAATATCAAAATATTAAACCCGCAAATTACATTGAAATTTACTTTTAATAATATTTTGGGAAATATTAACACACAAGCTCGCCGAATGAAATGAAGGAGTGCCTTTGGAGTGATGCAATTGGCAAATCCCATACAAATTTTAAATAAAAATTAATAGTGCAGCTATACGACTGTCTATGTTATATGGTGCTGACTGTCTATGTTATATGTTGCCGATAATAAGTGCTACAAATATGAGAATGCTAAAGTAGATGAGTGGGCATACTTAGAGCATAAGAAATGACTTCAGTTGTAAAAAGGTTGGAGTGGTCCAATAGTGTATAAGATTAGAGAATGTTGTCCTAGATGATTTAGGCATATTAAGCGCAATCTGTTCGATGCCCCTGTTAGAATTTTTGAGTATATGAATTTTGTCCATGTTAAAAGAGGAAGATCAAAGAAGACATGGGAAGAAGCTATTAGAAATGATTTTCTTTATTTGGAACTTATGGAGGGGCTTTAATTTGATCGTGTATAATAGAAACAAAGGATTCATGTAGCTAACCCATCTTGTAAGACTAAGGTCTAGTGTTGTAGTATGTTAGGAAGTTCAACATTTGTTTTGATTTTTCTTGCCTTTAATATATATATATATATATATATATATATATATACATGCACACACACTACTAAGGTCCAGTATTTTAGGTCTTTCATGTTTTCTTGTTTGGAGGTCGCCAATTACTTACCTGTTGTTTGCCTTTATTTTCTTATTTATAAATGCAGTTTAATTTACAATATATATATATATATATATATACATAATAGCAATAGTTTTTGTAGTAGTTTATTTTGTGATACGTGCATTTAGCAACATATTTTTTGCACTTACACTAAGAAACTGCTAATAATAGCGATTCATGTGCTAATTTTATCATATTTATGCTTTCTACACCAAATATGTATACTATTGACTTCTATTTTTTTTTAAAGTTTTTAAAAAAGAAAATACATTAAATAAATATTTTTAATTTAACATAACATTGAATGCAGATTAATTCATATTTATTCAGAGAAGTAATATATACACAAAACCTTAATTAAAACCAAATTTTAATTGCATATATATTTTATTTAGGCAAATACAGGGGAGATCCAAGCCCCTTGACACAAATGTTAACTTGCATACGAATACGTATTAAAATCAGTGCACAAAACTCAGTCTCCATTCTACAGTCCTAGAATTTTTTTCACGCTAAATTATCTATATTATGTCAAAAGGGGCAATAAACATGATGGTTAAATAATTCTCAAGATTTCGAGCTCAAAATAAAAATTTAATGACAATTTTTTCGATGAAATTCTTGTGATGTGTATTCATTATTTACTAGTTAAAAAGAAGTAATATATTATCACAATTTAAAAAATTTACGGCTACTGTACTAGAAAAGAACAAGTAAATAAAGAGCATTGAGTATGTCTTGGCATTTGTCTTGTATCTGATCAAATCTCTTATACCAAACTTTAGAGATCAAATTACCATTGAAAGGGAAAAACAGATAGAACTCTGATATTTAACCTTGCCATAAAAAATAGTTGAGTACCACTATCGCTGTAGGCTAGCTAACATTGTTGTAGCTAAAGCATGTTGCTTTAAGGTGGATGAAGAAATGAAGGTATATTTTTTTTAAACCGTGTTCTCAGTAGAAAGTCAATATGCCTTAAAGTTTATCTGCTTTATTCATTGAAAGAAAAACTATATAAATGCATATATGCATCCTTTTGACAGAGTTAGTCGTCTTGCTTTTATGTCATGCTTTGAAGATCAAGCCAGCAGGTATAGGTGTTTGTTCATGTGGTACAAGTGTAAATTATGGGCTGGGCTAATAATCTCTAAATATGGGCTTGACCCATAAAAGTTTATCATTGTAGCATAAGAATTCTAAAAAATACTCCACATGCTGTAGCTATATTTCTATATTTAGATAAGTTGTAAAGGATTGTATAGAGGCATTGAGAAAAATGTAAACGATACGCTTGGCAAATTTGCATGAATTACAAGGTTCTGTAGCTGTCTGTGAATTGTGGTAGCTGAAACGTAGGAGGATTTGTTGAAGAATTTGCTTGCATGGGTTAGCAAATTGATGGGCGCTAGGTGGAGGTTGGAACTCGATTGTTGTTAAAAGATATGTGAGATGAAGCATATTGAAGTTAATTGATAGATGGTAGAGTGAGAGACTTTTCTCAATTTTCCCGCTTTAAATATCTTTAACAATAATTTTGATTGGCAGATTTATCCAAAGAAGCCATGAAAATTTAGTTTGTTTATTCTATTTAAATTTTTTTCCTTGATATCACACATCAATAACTAATGCATACTAGAATGATGTCTCATAGCTCATTCTATAACTGAAATGCCAACTAGTCATCCCGTGTGTTTTAGGTTGGCAGAAAAAGAAGCGCTTTTCTGATGAAGATGAACAAGAGCAACCTGAAATGGTATTTACTGCCAACATTGGGGGGCATCAATCTTTTACATGGAACTTCAACACATGGAAAAGCCATAATTTTCAAAACCCTACGACTGGTTTTGAATGGAAAGAGGAATCCCAATCAAATAAGCACAGAGCAAGAGTTTGGAATGAAAGTGATATAGATGAAGAAGAAGAAGAAGAAGAAGAAGAAGAAGTGGATCAGCATTCCAGCAGAATTGCTCTTGGGTTGCCTGCTTCAGGACCTTTATGTTTAGAAGACGTTAAGAGAGCGTTGGTTTTTATCCGTTACTTTTTAAATCTCACTACTAGACTTCCCTGTATATTCTTAACTCTCATTTCAATCATATTTTAAATAAATTGCAGATTTCGTGAGTGTGCTCTGAAGTGGCACCCAGACAAACATCATGGCTTTGCACAGGTTCGCTTTTCATGTTATTATTAAACTATCTGAGATTGTCTACTAGTTTTTTTGTTGGGATGATCATAAAGATTTGAACATTTGTCAACTATAAACTGTAACATCAATTTTGATTTACAAATTGCGTTGGTTTTTCATGTTTCAATCATGACTGAGCAAGGACTAAATACCTCAAAATTCAAAAATTAACTCAAGTCTGGCAATATCTTGTTGCTAGTTCGATAACTCTCGCCAAGAGTTAGATTGACAACTAATTGGGCCTCTCAGCAGATGTTTGATAGCTATTGGAGAAAAGCCAAAAATACTTTCTTGCCTATGTTCGATTCGACCCATTTTGGTTTGATTTTATTCAATCTCAGCTCTGTTCAAGATTGTTTAAACATCTGATTTTGTGTTCGACCCATCATATGCTTTATAAGCTCGTGTTTGGCTTAAATTTATAGTTTGACATGTGGTTGAATTTGTTTTAGGCTCTATAAGCTCATTAAGTTGTGTTTATTTTAAACTTATTGATTTATATCTGTTTAACTTACAATAGTTGAGCCTAAAGTGAGCCGAATATGATTGAACAATGCTATGTTCATATATGTCTCATTAAGGAAAATATTTGTTCAAGTTTGCTTTATTTCCGTATTTTGTGTGCCAAATATCAACTTGCTATGAGCCAAGCACAAAACTGTTCGCAAGCAACAAGCTTTTTTGATAGCATTGTTTGTTGGGTTTGTGGAGTTTCTAGTGCAGCCCATAATGGTGTGCCAATGTTGGGCGGACTTGAAGTGGCAGAAATCAGAGTTGATGGTGAAGCCTTGAGCACATTAGAGTGGCCTTGGAGTGAGCCACGAGATAATTGCAATGTTTTAAGAGGCTTTGGGTTAGCCACGGTTCAACCGGATGCAAGCTAGAAGCAGAATGAGATGGCAATGGAATGTTGGACACTAGAGGATTGGGAACTTAGGCGCCGGTTGAGCATTACGCGTCAGGTGTCCAATAAATGACCCAGGAAAAAAGTGTCTAAATGCCCGACACTTGGGCCTGACAGATCAAGCAAACATCAGAGCCCATCCAAAGTCCGATGCTTGGGCGAGCTCAAGCACAAGCAACTAGAAGCACTAGATAGAGACTTGGGCGCACCCCCTAGTGCTTTGTGTAGATTCAACAGGCCAACAACCTCAAGCTTGTCGCGCCAAGCGCCAAGCTGAGCGTGATTTCAAGATGAGTCTCGGTGGGAGCTTACTTGGGGGCTAGCTAGAGTGTTTGGGGCTGCTAGCACTGGGCCCTAAAAAGACTTGAGAGATTTAGGTTTTATGTGTGCTGTGCATGTAAGCAAAAGGGTTGTGGAGGTTGTAAGAGTTTGAGAGTAATGTGAGATGCTGTAAAGAAGAACTTTGCTATGTGCAGGGCTAGGTCAAATGGTTTGAGAGCTCCAATAAGAGGGTGAATCTCTTGTGTCTTCTTGTTTCATAGTGAATTTTCTTTTGGTGTGGCTTCGTGGCTTTACTCGGTTTGATGTTTTCCACCTAAAATCTGCTTGTTTTCTGTGTGTGCATGTGTTTTTTGTTTTCTTTATTATTAGTTTCATGTTTGCTTCTAAAGGTGACAAATTCAGAGATCCTAAAACATTTTTGCAATGGAGTTAGCTTAAAATTTCTTAATAGCTGATTTCAGAGAGATTGGAGCTTCGTTCAAGCGGAGTAATTGCAGACGAGACATTGTTTAACATGGAGAAAATCAATGGGATGAACTCTGTATTTTGAAGGATGAAAATTGAAGATCTGCTGTACTTAAAAAAGTTGCACCTACCATTGGGAGGTATTGAGAAGAAGCTACAAAATATGAGCGATGGAAAATGGTAAAGCCTCTACAAACGAACCCAAGGATTGATTTGGCTGTCCCTTGTTTTGTTAGCTGCGTTCAATATTATGAATGAAAAAATCATAATGGATTTCATGAATCTCTTGATAAGGATGCATGAAAAGCCCACAACGTCAAAAGAAGGTGTTCCTAATGAAGAGATTGTTCAACATGAAGATGATGGATTGCGGCTCGGTAACAGAGCATGTGGACAGCTTCAACATTGTCACTAGTCAACTAAGCTTGGTAAATGTTTGATTCAATGATGATGTCCAAGCAATATTGTTGATGTCTTCATTGTCGAAGAGTTGAGATGACTTGATGATGACATTAAGCATTTCATCGAACATTGCCCAAAGCCCTCCCTCTTTCAAATAATGCGAGCAAATCATGTGAAAAAATTCTGACAATTTGATTTCTTACACTAGCAGCTCATTATTGTGGCTGATTCTGCATTATTTTGTTTATAGACTAATATAATTGTTCAACGATCCTTCCATAGAAATCAGCTCATAATATGATTCTCTTTATTAAACGATCTAAATGATGATCATTGAACGACTTGTGTTATTAAATGACCAAGTTTAAACTTAACTATTACATGATTAATCATGTATGAAACTTAATGATAGTATTTTGGTGACTTATTTAACATTTGGTCAATAAAAGAAAGTGAAAATGATCTTTCATTGTATTTTCTTTCAACTTCTTATACTCATGCAAAATCTTCATTCCGTCACTTTTTTTTCTAAGGATGGCTATGGCTTATATATATATATATAAATCAAAAGTATACAATCAGTTGGGATCAAACTCCATGGTGTCATCAGTCAGAAGATTCAAAAGCCTCATTGAAGTACATCTTCCCTTACAAAAGAAAAATAATCCTGTTGGGCAAAAAAAGAACAAAAATCCGCAGTGTGATTGGAATCGCGCATGCGGTGTATAAATATAACGCGAGAGAGATCTAAAAGGAATGCTTGGTGATTAGCATGTCTCTCTTTGCTCCACTTCCGCTGAGTCTGCTCCCAAGTCTGACGAAGTCTGCGTAATGCTTCATAATAGTCACTCTAAAAATAAGACCATCCAACTCGGGAATTCTATCCTGGAGGGCATGTTTGACCAGAAGAGCCGCTCTGATCTTTGCCTTAAGTGGGGTGTGAGCCTCAAAATGAACACCACAACCAACAACCAATTGATCCCAGTTATCTTGGACAATTACTCCATCATAAGCGTCCTACTTGTCATATCTGAATGATGCATCAATGTTGGCCTTTAGCCAACAGGTTGGGTTAGGGCACTATTTGGAAGCGGTAGAGGGGTGCGAAAGAGCCGAGGAGCGCGCTAAAAGTTTGTCCCATCGTAGAAGCTAGCGCTGACAAGAGCAGAAAGTAGCAATCCCTAACACACTAGAGGAGTAGAATAGGGCTTCCCATGTCTCCTCTCATTTTGGCTCGACTTCTAGTAGAGAGTGTATGCCACAATCTAACTAGTTAACCTGCGACGATGACATGAGAAGGTTGTTGAGAGAAGTAAGCTGATCACAGGAGTAAGCACAGCAAGCAAAAGTCCCCAGCTAATAAAGATCTTTAATATGGCTTTGGAGTAGTTGCAGTGGACGACAAAATGCTCTCTGTCCTCCTCAGCATAGCAGTCCCAGACACATGAGCGGCTTTGCTAGTTCTCTCATGTGTAACCAACAGCTCGTCGGGATGGCATCTCTGAAAAATTTCCATACAAAATAGGCCTCCCTTGGACTGAGTTGGAGCTCCCAAAGTATGCTGAATTTCTACTGCTAGCCTCATATCTCAGCACAGTAGAGCTAATTTGCCAAGCTCTTAGTGAAGCTATCATTTTGCCATTGCAACAAATCTTGCTTCATTTGAGTGGTTTCGGCCTTCCCATGCAGAGGATCTTCTAGATAGCGAAATCTACTCTTCTCACTGTGAAGTCATCTCCCCTCCTCCGGTATTGGGCCTATCATTCTCTTGCGGCAGCTGTGACACGAAGGGTGACGTCCCTTCAAATTTAATGGGTGGTTAGGGCTTCTTTTATGAGGGGTTTTCAAGACATTTGTTGCGACTGTTGCTGTGGTTTCTAATGCATACTGGAGAGTGCTGGAGTGTGAACAAGAGAGTAGTTTCTTGAGAAGAATGATGCTTGGGTTTGTGAGAAAATTTCCCGAGCAGGTGTCATCGTTCTCTTCCTTTAAGGTTTTCTATGTACACTTAAACCTATTTTCTTCATAGGGATTTTTTTGTGGTGGTGTGGTTCTGTGATTTTTTTCATTATTATCTAGGCATGTGAATTTTCTTATGCTTTGTGGTGATTTTTGCTACTGATTTGTGTTTTGCATTTTGCTTTGGTTTCTTTCACAAGTACTGTGCGATTTCTCTACAATTTGGTCCACAAGGCAAGCAAAATTTGCTCTCCTGAATCTCAACTGGGTGGTTATCCGGTGCTGGTGGTGTGCTGGGTCTTCATGCTATAAGCAATCTATGATTTTCTTGGGTTCATAGACTGTCCGATCGAACTCCCTCTCGTCCAAAATTTTCTAGGCTTCATTCCCATCGACCATGCAAGCTGGTGCAAAAAGAATCAAATCGTCTGCGTACATCAAATGAGAG
Source organism: Gastrodia elata (assembly GCA_016760335.1). NCBI lineage: Eukaryota > Viridiplantae > Streptophyta > Magnoliopsida > Asparagales > Orchidaceae > Gastrodia > Gastrodia elata. The sequence continues at coordinate 401,625 of CM028679.1, forward strand.
AACCTGTGGCCTCCTCGATCCAAAATGATGCCGATGGGTCTGCCAATCCACTCCTACCACCTGACTAGTAAGGAGAAGAGCTCTGAGCATAAAATGAATATGTAGGGGAGAGGGGATTTTTGCTTGAAATCTCACCCTCCCTACTATTCAAGGAAAGTGCATACCGTTGACCAGTACTGCAAATAATGGCAACTGCACGCACTGGAGGGCCCACTCTGACCATCGTTGCGGAAAACCAAAATGATCCAAGACCATCCGAAGACAGTCTCACTCCATTCTGTCATAAGCCTGCTCCATATCCACTATGATGGCCATGTGTTTAGCCGTCGAGGTGGAGTACGAGAGCGTGTAAGGATCTTCTGGACGGTGAGACATTTCTCACTAATGTCTCTTTCGGGAACAAAAGCTCCCTGTTCCCTATTCCTTGTAGATCAGCATGGGAAATACTGCTTTAAGGTGCATGACCAGGATCTTGGCCACCACCTTATAAACACTGTTGCATAGGCTAATAGTTCGGAGTTGCCTCCAAGTGGAGGCCCACTCCTTTTTGTAATGAGAAATTCGAGTGTCATGCAAATGCTGGGGCATCCGCTCACCATCAAAGAAATGGTGGATAGCTGCTAGATTGTCAGGTTGGATGACCCCCCAGTAGCCTGTGTAAATGGAGGGGGTGGTATCGTCTTTCCTAGGGGAATAGTGGGGGCCAAAGTCCCGCAGAGCAGCCCAGATCTTGTCATCCGTGATCGGTCACTCGAGAGCTGCAGCATTGGTGTCACCGAGAATACGGTCAAGAATTTGATCTGCTGGGAAGCTCGTTACTGGACTAGACAAGCCCCACTTTTCTTAGAAAAAGTCAAAGGACACCTGGCTGATCCTGTCGGGGTTCGAGGTCATCTCCATCGAGTCCTCCTATAGGGAAAGGATGTTGTTCGACTTGCGACGCCATTACAAGACGCATAAACACCGTAGTGCACCGACCCAACTAGGCGAGCCACTGGCATATGCTCGTTGTCGCCATCAGTTCACCATCCTTGCCTCCACTCGATAGAGCTCTTATGTGGTGGTCCTGAGTTGCTGCACAAGTTCGGGGTCACCGCCTCTATTTGACTCTGTCTTCCTTCTGAAGCCGGACCAAACTCATGGTGAGCTCCTCCTCCCACTTCCGAAGATCGGAGATGGTATCGCGCCTCAATCCCCAAAGTGCTAGGAGCGTCCACAGTAGCTTGTGGTTTAGAATGGAGGATGGCGAGCCACCCCTATGTTCTCTCCACAATAGTGAATGACTCTGGGTATTGAAGCCATATGTCCTCGAACTTGTATTGTACTTCGATACTATTCGACATGGTTATTTGCGACAGGTTCAGGGTTGTCCATATTAATGGATCGGTCCTTCTCTGGAGCAGTCAGCCGAAACTGTACTGTTTCCTTGCGACGGGTTCAGGAATGTCCATATTGATGGAGTGGTCCTGCTCTAAAGCAGTTGACCGAAACTGTGCAATTCTCTTCCTCAGCTTTGCAAGGGTTTCCTTTATTGTGATTCTTCGATTGTTTGTTGCCCCACCAAAACGTTTCTGCTGTACCAAAATTCAGTCGTTCTTTGAGCCTTTATTCAATGCCGGACCAGGGTGAATCGGGCCGGTTTCTTCCGAGGCCGGTGGTAAAGATGCCAGCGGGTTCTTTATTGGATAACTGTTCTCCTTGTGGCCAACCATTCCACAATGAGCGCAATGGATGAGACCTTCGTATAAGACATTATGTGAAAATACTTCTCCCCCATACCAAATTTTTATTGAAGGGATAAGTTTTTGTGTGACAAATCAACTTCTATGCAAATGCGAGTATAGGCACCCTTTTCACCTTTAGATGTCAGCTCATCAATATAGAGCAGCTTTTCAATTATTGTCGCGATCCTAGGAAGGTTCACATTGCACCAGTAGTTAAGAGGAAGATTCGGCAAACGGATTCGAAGCAGCGTAGAATAGCCAACTTTCATATTTGGGTGGTTGGCCTCCAACGAACCAAGGACCGCCGGTGAAAACTTTAACTTTTGCTGACTCCTCGCTGACTTTGACCCAAAGGCAGTCAGGCAAAAGTTGAAAAGAACTGTCAACTCTTCAAACCGTCCCCATTTCAGTGTGAGTTCAGCTTGGGTTCATCTTCTCTTCCATTGGCACCTAGTGAATTGAACTTGATCATGAATTTTCTAAACATAGGATAAATGATCTTATGCATTTAACCACTTCCTCTTTCTTTATGACCTTTGGGATCAGTTTTCTCTAATTCTCAATAGAAGACTTATTGTCATCCTCCAGAAAAATTTTATACATATAAGTTGATGGACTAAAACCGTTCCCATCTCAGTGTGAGTTCAGTTTGGGTTCATCTTCTCTTTCATTGGCACCTAGTGAATTGAACTTGATCATGAATTGTCGAAACATAGGATAAATGATCTATGCATTTAACCACTTCAAAATATCTTTCTCTATGACCTCCACTTAATGTATGCTATAGTTCAACTTATTTTATTCTTAAAACTCAGAATTCTCAATAACTTATCTTTTTGACTCTCATCTGGGAAAGAAGAAATGATTATTGACAAAGTAAATTGATTTTCCATAATTGCGTACCTAATATATGACTAGATAGTGTCTTAAGATCTAATTAACTTGATTTTTCAATAGAAAGTTTAAATTGGATAGCCAAAGGTGTAGAGTATAATGCCTGAAATGGAACCTTAAATCTAGAATGTAGCGAGGTTGCTCTTAAGTACTTCTCAAAATCTGTCTCATTCTTCACTAAATCAAGTTAGCCACTACCTGTCTCTTGAATTCTAGCTCTCACAATTCCTCTATAACATCATCTACAACACTTATTAGTCTCAATTCTGGATACTTTAACGCCTTAATGATGTTGAATGTAACCCCCTGATCATGAACTCTCATTGTCAACTCCTTCTAGACATCAATCAATACAAAGTTTTACTCATATGGCAAAAAAACTTTCCCAAAAATAATAGACATATTTTTTTCTTCCTCCAATTCTGCTTTACAAAATTTGCCAGGAATCTGCCTATCTACTTACATCAGGACATCATTTATCACTCCCCATGGGTGCATTAATGATTTGTTGACCAATTATAATATCAAGTGGTAGGCTTCACCTCTCCTATTTCTAGTTTATCTAAATTGATAAAGGAATAAGATTTTTGCTACCTCCCAAGTTACATAATGCTGTTCCTACTAATTTATCTCATTTAGTATAAGGAATCGTGAAGCTTCAAAGATCCTTCAACTTAAGTGTCAAAGTTTGTAAGATCGCAGCATTGCATTCTTAGCAAGTGAAACATCTCAGTTTCTTAACTCTCTGTTCTTCGTCATGATCTCATTCATGAACTTCACATAATTAGGCACTGACTCCATAAAGCTTCAACAAAGGGAATACTTATTTGAAGCTTTTTTAGTATATCCAAGAACTTGGAAAATTGATGATCAAGTTTCATTTGCTTTAGACTTTGGGTAAGGGTGGTGGTGGGATATAGTCAACCACTTTCCTAGGAGTGTGTGCCTTTTGATTTGTCTGTTTCTTCCACTTTCTCAATCTTTCTCATTTCCATTCCTATTTTTGATAATATCTTCTTCTTAGGCTCCTTCAAGAATTCCACTCCCCAACATAGCAGCCTTGAATTGTTTCTTCCCATCCTCTTAGAATACAACTCTTGTGTTATTGGAAAGGGCACCTTGAGGCCTAGAATTTATAGAATTGGCCAATTGCGCTATCTGCATATCCTATGTTTCTAATAAAAACTGCCTGACTCTACAGTTGAGTTCATGTCTTATCATAAATTAGGTTGTATTCAACTGCAGTTAGTACATTAACTTATCTAATGCGAGCTTCTAGTCCTTGGGTTTCGTTTGGAATCTTACTGGGATCGTTAGATCTCTTGGTATTTAGGTTCATGATGACATTCTCATTGTTCCCTCAAGAAAAATTTGAATAATTCCTTCTCCAACATAGGTTGTAAAAGTTGAAGACTTGTTCTTTCCATCGAATTCCATTTGTTCTTTCCATCGAATTCCATTTGTTCCATACTGCTTTCTTCTCCTAGACACTCATACCCTGTTACGGACCATGCAACATGCCCCTAATTGAATTGACACTAAATATTTCAAAAGTTTTTGACACTGAAGCTACTTGTGAAGTCAAGGTGGCCTAAGCATCTAACTCATGCAAACTAAGCCTTCTTGCACTGTTGAACACACCGTAGAATTTAAAAGTTACACATTTAAATTTTTATTTTTTATGTTCTCATTTTGATCTTCAAGAAGTGAACCCCCAAACAGTGACTTTGGAACCTTTGTATAGTAATATGCTTCAACTCAAAGTTACTAGCCTAAATAGTGGGCCAAGTATTACTTTGGCAAACCCCATCTACTTGTGGAAAAGCATAGTTTCTAACAGGTTCAACAATCAGAAAATTTCAAATATTTGTAATTTTATAATAGTTTTGGCATGTTATCTTTGAGCTAGGTCACTCTTAGTAGCCCTTGAAACCTATCTAAAATCTCTTTGCATTGTGTGTCCGTTTTTTCTTTGCGATCATTGGAGGAATGTGACCTTTTTATTTCTATTAGAAAAGTTCGCTTGGAAAACATGATCCAATTGCTTTATGGCTGTCCAATAAATGGTGCATAAAGTTATACTTGTTAAGCACTTCCAAATAATTGGTATCAAAGCTTTTTTGTGATTACTTTCTACCAATTTACCATGTTAAAATCATTATGCATTTGATAAAATGGCCTATGTTGGTGGTGATTGCTGTTTTTTTTTTGTCAATTTTTATATTTAAGTGGTAAATTTTCAAACGAGGGTTCGGAATGGTGATTTTGTAATTATACAAGATATAGCACTTATTATTTGAAATTTTCCCATAAATTTTTTTTGATGAGTTAGCAAGGGTGCAATAAAGCTACTAAAGTCTCCATTGCTGTATTTCTATGCACGCAGGTTCAAAGGCATGCCATTTCTTGATATTATACTCATACCAAGTTACAGCACTTAAAACTAAGAGATTGCTATTTACATTACATCCAAAACTTTACGATATACCCATCCAACACCAATAATGTAATATTTTCAAAAAAGCACTTTCATCTAATCATTTCTAAAATACATGACACATTATATCTACTTAATTAGAAGAACTTTATGATCGGCGAAATGAAAGTGCTTTACTTGTAAGAGAATTAAAATTTAGGTGCTGGATATGTATATTGTAAAGATTTGTGTGCTATGTATGTAAATTACACCTAAAACTAATCATGGAAGCGATCAGTTATTAGTCTTGTTATCTGAAAGCATTACAACATTGGATATTGAGGTCTGACAGAAATGATCTGAATTTCAGGATGTGGCAGCAGAGAAATTCAAGCTCTGTGTTGATGCTTACAGAAACCTTTGCAATGCTTTGAAATCCTCATAGGTTTGTTGGCTTTTCCTCATCCTTACAGTTGCAATATTTTGATCGGCATTGATTTCTATAATGTAATGCAAACTATATGCCTATTACATTCATTTTACGAGTCAGTTTTTTGTTTCAATTCTTTTTATACAAAAGGAAATTGGTGTTAGATATGATAATATCTCTAGAATTTAATTATGTATTGTTGTCATTTCTTATAAGTTACGAATTTCAAGTCTGGATAGATGTATATGGAGTTGAAAAATAATTTAAAATGCAATAATCATTTTGTACTGTGCACTGGTTGGTGGGGGCATAAGGTATAAGGAATTGTGGATGCCGGCATGGGGTGATGATCTCCATCAAAGGATAAATGTATGGGTGGCTAAGGGGGTTGGCATAAGGCTGGCTTTGAGTGGAGTTCGAGTCGTGTCAGCCCTTACTCAAACTCGATTTGAACTTATTCGAGTTCGAGTTGAGTTCGTGTCAAGTTTGAGTCTTTTTGACTCATTTTAAATAGGGTTCGAGTCAAGATGTATGACTCGAACTTGACTCAAAATTTTCGAGTCGGAGTTCGAGTTAAGTCAAAATGTCTCGAGTTTGATTCGAGTCGAGTTCGTATTTCGAGTTTCGAGTCAAATTGCTAGCCCTAGTTGGCATGATGTTTGAGACGGGTAAGAAAGGAAAAAATGGGGAATTATTATGACTTTTTGGTAAATTTTCATTCTAAATTGTGGGGGAGGAAGTCTTGTAAAGTTGCATAAACTTCGTTTCCAATTGGCTTCTTAGAAATGAAGTATATTTTAGATAGATGCTTGATAAATCGCAATAACAAAGCATTCCCAAACAGTATTTTTTCAAACAAAACCTAAATTAAAAAGAGATAAAATGAATTTTATACCAAACTAGATTAAAATGATTGGCACAAAAGGAAACAAATCATAAGAAATTAAAATCGGTTATGGGATGTTTTGTTTATTTTGAAGAGAGCATTTGATGGGTTCTCAAGTTTCACTGGCATCAAAAATCTTGAGAGATGTATTTAATTTGCCAAACTGCTAGCAATCCAATTTTCAGTGTCTATTGTGAAAAATTTTATTTGGAATATCAACAAATATTTTGCAAATGAGGCCAATTTCTCAGCTCTTCTGTTGCTACAATTTCTGCTAAAAACTAGACGGGTGTACACAGAAATGAATAGCAAAAAGCTTGCTGCTGCTCTTGCAGGTGCAAATAACAACCGAACTGTAGAAAGTTCAACTCCAAAGAAAATCAGTTCTACCAGCCGCTTGCATGCTGCTGCTAAAGATGAGGTAGGGTTCTGACCGTGGACCACCGTTAAGCGCTGGTGGAATAATAAAGAGCCCCGCACTCGTGGCAACCAAGTAGGTCAATTGTCCAGCAAGAACTCCAAGCCCCACGAAGCCCTTACACTATAAAAAAGGAACAGTGAGGATAGAACAACAAGAGGAGGCAACTATGACCGAAAAAGGAAAACACGACAAAATTCATATTTAAAAATACTTATGTTACAATGGAAGAAGACATTTTTGTTGTGGAAACTGAGGAGACAAGCGTTAGAGGGAGTTAAAAAAAAAAAGAGAACATGGTAGAGAATTTGGTTACAGAGGTTCCTGAGGTCTCAAACATTGTTTCCAAATGAATGATATCTTAGCTTTGAATTGTCATGGAGTGTGGAAGGCTATGATGAGATCTCACCTTTCACAATTCATGCTGGAGTATAAATTAGGGATTGTTTCTCTCTTTGAGATGTGTATATAGAACTATACAAATAGGGAGATGAATTGTCTTTTAGGCAGCGGGACTTTAAGAAGCATCAGTTTGAGGGGAATTCTGGATCATCGTATGTTGGAGGGGTAACTTCTTACGGTACTAGGTTGACTATCATAGCAGATAACTTGTTTTTAACAGAGTCACCCTTTGCACTGGCGTTCACTTCCAGCTTGGAGTGATCTTGTGCTATTGTGGATAAACATTGCAGTGGGAGCTCTAGCAGGCTATTCGAGTATCCCAAGATGGCAATTGGCCCCTAATTTTAGGCAGAGATTTTAGCTATTATCTGTCATAGGAGAAGCGGTGAGGGAAGCCCATCTGATTCATGACAACATAGGACTTCTTAGAGAGCATAAAGAGTTGCCAACAACATGACTTAGGTTTTGTTGGGCCCATGTTCACCTGGTCCAAAAATAAATCTATAAATCTAGGAACACTACATCTACGAGCATCTGAACCACTTCCTTCAAATCTTGTCAGCCTTGGATATTCAATTGAATGCTATGGTGAAGCACCTCGCTTGGGTAACCTCTGATAATTTACCCTTTATTTTTGATTGAAGCATGTCTTAGCTTTTAGAGTTCTGGAGTGCACTATAAGATAATTGGCTTCAATACTTGGAGGCCTGTGCCATTATGGAGTGGTCAAGTAACCATTGTGAGGCTTGACCCATTCTTTTCTGACACAAGTTAGCCATGATGCTTAGGACACTATGGAGGTGGGGCACATCTTCATAAGGAGGATATAAATGCTGGAGTGGCGACTTGGAGCTCTGCCAACAACTCTAGGAGGTCACATAAGAGCTAAGCCAGATGGAAGCAAGGATGAGAAGTTGGTGGCAACGGTGAGCTAAGGTTCGATGGTTCAGCAAGGGCGATCAGAATGGTGTAGTGCTCTTGCGATCTGTGACTCAACAACCCCATCACAGTGTTGACCCTCCAAGTGGATTCATGGGATGTAGTTGGAGGTCGATGTTATTGAGTAGACCTTCCATAGCTTCTTGTATGGAAAATGGGGAACCTCTAGCCTTGTCACGAGTTGACTTTAATTTTGGGTATAGATGGCTTTGCCTATAATAACAAGTACCAAATTGATAGATCTGGTATTGATTATAATAACCAATACCAACATCTTTGATGCTAACTATAATGATCGATATCAAGCTTACCACTCTAATACCAATTAGACGACCTCAGAGAATAGTCATGATTTCTACTACCACAATCGATAATAGATATAACAATTCAGATACTGATTGTAACAATTGATATTAGGATCACAATTCAAATACTGAATGTCCTCCTTCACAGTGTAATAAGGGATTAAGCATAAAGAGACTGAAATAAACAAAAATCCATAGTACACCACCATAGTTTAGTGTAACAGATCAAAGTTGGAAAAAATTTACACTTTTCATTATATATATATGCATCTTTCTTATGAAAATTATTTAAAATCTAAAAATATAGTATTACTAGTAATATTGAACTTTTAATATATCTTCTATGCTTTTCTTGATTAAAGTCTTGAGTTTATTATCTATATTATGAGTCTAATTTTTACAAATCACATATAAATCATAATATATTTTATTTTATAACAATTGTTTGCTAGCAATAATAAATATAAATGTTAATATATTGATATATTAATATATGTGTGTTCTATTTTATGTTTGATATTAAATAATATATTGTAATCATTAAATTAAATGCAATATATCTTGATAATACTAAGAATATTATTTAAACATTACTAGGTGAGAGAATGTATAGAATGCATATACTGCTGTCATTTAGAAACCGTGAGATTATGTGAGGAGAGAAAAGCAAAGAGGTAACACATGACGGAAGTGCTGAAAATATTTAATGCTAAATAAAGAGAAAATACAAGAGATAAAAATAGGCCCATTCTCAAATAACATTAGCACAAGAAAGATAAATACAAAGGGCAAAATAAAATAATAATATCTATATAATTTTTATATATATATATATATAATCTATATATATATATATATAATCTATATATCTATATATAAGTAAGAACATTTTCTTTTTCTAAAATTGATCACCCATATCTTTAATCTTTGTATTTGTATTGAATAATTTATGATGCCCACTTTGCCTTGAATAATTTATATACTATTTATATGTTATTTACTTTTTTCTATTAATTTCTTAACATAGATGGTTTGCTCAATAGACAATCACAATGAGCTATTATAGTTAAGAATTCTCTGCTATGTGATTCAGAGTTTTATTCCTATTTGAGCAAAAATTTTCTCACTCTTCAAATTTTTTTGTTATTTTTTCTATGTACTCAAATATTATTTTCAATATTTGTTGTTCCAATTAATTGCATTTTACTTTTCATTGTCAAATAAAGGTAATTTGTCTACACATCCACTCTTTAGGATCACCCTTCTTACCAAATTTGATTTAGAATAATGTTATTTTTATTCATTTTGCTATTCGTTCTATTTTTTTTCATTTTTAATAAGTTCAGATTCATATAGGATTTAGATCAGTTTAGTGCCGCTTCTCTATTTACTTCTATTGATTGCTTAACGCTATCAAAGGGTGGTTTTTCTTTCTTTCTTTATTTATTTCTTTAAAAATTTGGATGCAAACTTCACTTTTCTTACTAAAGCAATACTGAAGTTTATATGACCCGATAGCGGTTGATGATCTTGGGAGAAAAGTGTTTCTTGGACAGAACCTGTTGAGTTAGATTTTGAATTTCTTGGTTTGGAGTAGGACATTGTTTGGTTCAAGGTGTATTTACAGATGCTTGAGATTAGATATCTTTACAATTATGTTTTTCGTTGTATTTTTCAATTAAACACTTAATTTAAAAGATGTAATTTGCTTATATAAAAGACTAGCTATCTATGATTATAAATTCTTAATGCTTGGGATACATGAATAGAAATATTTTCTTAAATATTTGGAATGTGCGCACGCTATCTTTTCTCTCAGTATATGTGCTCACTCTATGTTGTTCTTTGCTCACTCTATATATGCATATGAGAGAGAGCAAGCATTAGGTGCAGTTATTAAAATTTTCTTTGCAGTTTTTTTGAGCTATCGATGCTTCTAAATTTCAATTTTTGGTATAAAAGTTTTTTGTGGTCTTTGTAATTTTGTCGTGTGTATTGCGCATGATTCGTGCTTGGATATATATATATATATATATATATATATATATATATATATATATATATATATATATATATATCTCTTTGTGTAGTATTTAGGTCTCATTGCAGGAGCTCAAGTGACATGCCACAAAATAATATGAGTTTTGTTCACATGCAAGTGCATGTAGTCTGAAGTAATAATTGGACAGTGAGTTCTAAGTTTTAGTGTCCTCAAGGATTAAATGATAGTTGTTAGTTATTGTTTTATCTTCGAATGCCTAAACAATCAAATATTGAGTTTTGTTACGAAGTTAGATTTACGCATGCAAATAAATAATCCTAAAATTAAGGAGGTTCTAATTAAGTTAAAAAGATTGGGGAGAGTTAGGTCGACCAATTGTGATTTAGTAAATTCAGTTCTTACTGAGCTTGAATTGATCATCTTATGAGAATGTTAATTTATATTTGAAGGGGCTACGAATAGTTAAACCCCTAGCGATATCTCATGCACATGGGTCACTCACCATTAAACTCTAAGGTCTTATTTAGCCGATCTCAGAAGAGACCCTTTGACTTCGAACCTTAACGTCTAAATGGTGGTTTCATTAAGAGCTATCGACATTCCTTATCTATTGCAACTGGAACTTGATTTCCATCTCTGTAATAATATGCACATAGACATCTCTATGTTCAAAGTGGAACGTGTAGATCTCTCTGCTCCAATAATCATTCATTATGTCTAACCTTATATCTAAGCGAAAGATCGCACGAGGAGTTGAACACGGAAGACATGAAATGTGCAAGTGCACATAAATTCACAATATGTAGTTATGCTCCGATCAAGGCTTTAGTGCAATTTTAGTGTCGTTTAATCACATGCACATACATCTTGATTTAGAACTTATATTTCGATCGAAGATGCAGTGCAATGTGAAAATTCCCTTTTAATAAATATTGGTTTTTTACATGCAACCTATAAGATTTACTTAATAAAGCAACATGCATTCATCATAATAGTGTGAGTCAAGAAAAGACTATATTCTTTAGTATAAATAGGTTGGAAATATTCGGGTGAAATTCTAAATGTTGAGTTTTACACTAGAGTTTAGAACTTATCTAAAATAGAAGAATCCCCTATGTTAGAATTTAAGTTAGATCCATATGTTAGATCATTTCACCTTTAGATCTTAGCTAGTATTCAATTAGAGAACTTTGAGAATAATAACCTTAGAATTAAGACAAAGAATCATTAAGGCTATACATAACTATAAGATTTATAAACTTTATTTTCAAACTATAAAACTTGATTTATATATGTAAATATATATACTGATCAATTGACTAAAGACCTATCTCTAGAGTCAAATTGGGGTTCAGTTAATCTTTATGGTAGATAATTAAAGCTAAACAGTAAATAAATATAACTTAGTTTGTAATTTAGAAATTTCTTTAACATGCTGCTATGCTTTGAAATTTTATTCAGTTGATTATAATTCATCTCATAACAATAATTATAAATTAAATTAAGAAGGGGTTTCACTCAGGGTGGATTAATCTATATAGACATTGAGCCAGAGCTAGCTCTGAAGTGATCAGGAGACTACACATGTTCTTGAGGGAGAACGTGTGATTATACAAAAGACTCCAATGCAGATATTTGAGTAGACATACCTAACTCCTCTTTTGTTCTATATGAGCCCATAGAACATAATACAATATAAAATGATAATAACTTGCACATATATTATTTTACAATTCATTTCTACTTACTGCAGTTCAGTTTTACTTTTAGCATCATACTCGTATCTAGGTTGCTAAAAAATGTCTTATATAGCTCTTATATAGTTGCTTTATTGCTTAACCTCTCTTCCATAGAAATATATAGTATGCTTTAGCACATTCACTTGCCTTTACTTTTAATGTCATTTACTTGTATATTTTTAATTTTTCCTTATTTATACTACATTGTGCTTCTTTTACTACATTACCTAAAATGTAATATCCCTTAATATGAAATATTTCGGCACTCTAAAATGTGCTTAGACTTTATAAGTATAACCACTTGTTTTACTTTTATTGGTTGTGTCCTATCGTATTAAAAGTCAAATACTATAGATTAGCAGGTGAACTAGGAGAGGACCTGGAGGTTTAGGAGTAGGACTGAAGAGTTAGTAGAGTTATTTACTTTTACTTTCAGTCATGTGTAAAGGAGAGTATTATTTACTTAAAAATGTTGTAAACTTAAAGCTGTATGGACTTTGTTATATATTTATTCAGAGACAAATGTTTTTCTTTTATTTTATAGATGAATGTTTTGGTATTATATGTTTCATACCCTTAAATATAATGCATCTATGCTTCCCATCTTATAGGTCCTTTGCCCTTAGTAGTGCTTAATAGTGGGTTAAGTGATATTAATCCTGTATTAAGTACTACAGTGACACTCAGTGTTGTGTCAGAACATCAAATTTAACACTACGTTGTTACACGTCTATCTTTAAATTCTGCCTCATTTTCTTCAAGATGGAGCGGGATGTTGGTGGGACGACGCAAACTAGAAGATGGTGAAGAAATATCGAAGAGAGCAACATGTAGTTACATACAAGAACTTATGTGTAGCTTTTGTGATGTCGAGTATTTTGGATGATCGTACTTAGATTTCCATAGCTAGTTTAGCATTTCTTTTTAAGTAGTATGTATTCTCAGTTATATGATTATCATCACTTGCCTTTTTATAGAGTTCATTCTACAATTGTTGTATTCAAAGAATTTTAAATTAGAACTCCCTTTTGTCGTAAATCTTCTTTTATGTAATATATATTTTCTTCCCATTTCTGAATGAATAATCACTGTAACTCGACATAATGAATCCCAGATCTTCCTCTTTGACTACACTCGTTAAGATGACAGTAACATCCAGTAGCTCATATAAGAAAACTAATGCATTAGTAGAAATTATTAAATTTTAGTGGATACACATGTTAAACAAGATGAGATGATAGAGAGATTGCTAGCAGTCTAAGGCAATCAAAATCCATCTCTAATTCCAGTAGCTCCAACTCACTTATACCATCCTAAACCCTACCATTAGAATCCTGATTATGATGAAGCATTTTAGAAGCTCAGGGTGCACTCTCAACCGCTCAATGTTAGTTCTAGCAAAGGAAGGTCTAGATTATCAAGTCTACACTGACACATTTGGAATTAGATTATGTTGTGTACTGATGCAAGAAGAAAGAGTTATCATTTATGCCTCTTGTCAATTAAGGCCGCATGAGAAGAACTATCCTGTTCATGATTTTGAACTTGTCGCTGTTGTGTTTGCTCTAAAAAATAGGCGTCATTATCTGTATGGTGTTAAGTGTGGAATTTTCACTTACCACCACATCTTGAAATATATCTTCACTCAGCACGAATTGAATTACTATCAAAGAAGATGGTCAGAGCTAATCAATAATTATAATTTGAGTATTTAGTCATCCTGGGAAGGCAAATATCATAGTAGATGATCTTAGCCACCATCCTACTCTTTGTGTTATGACTCTTAAAAGCCCAATAATAGCAAATGAGCTTCGTAAGGTGTGTATAGAACTTGTGTGTAGAGAAATGTTGAACTCATAAATAGCATTAAGTTCACTTGAACCAACCTTCCTTAGAGATGCCTCCATCACACAAACAAAGGTTGAAGACTATCTGATACTCATAGCCAACATAGAGAGTGATTATTGAATTGACTTGCAACTTTGTGGTACGTCAATCTATCAAGGTAATATGATTTGAATTTTGAAGTCTATGCATCAGAAGATTTTTATCGAAGGATAAAATTTTGGATATAAAATTCATCAAGGAAGTTCTAAGGAAGTTCTAAGTTGTACCAATATCTAAAGCACTCATTTTGGTGGCCAGGAATTAAAAAGAGTGCCGCCAAATTTGTAGCAAAGTTCCATGCGTGCAATCTGGTTAAGGCCGAGCATCAAAGGCCTGTTGGATTATTGCATCTGTTAGAAATTTTTGAGTGGAGATAGTTCAATATTTCGATGGACTTTGTGATGGGGTATCCTTATACAAAATCTGGTGCTGATGCAATCTGGGTCATCATCGATCGTTTGACTAAATTTGCTCACTTCATTCCTATTAGTTAGACAAACTCTGTGAAAAATCTTGCTAATCTCTATATAAAGGAAATTGTGAGGTTGCATGTTATTCCCAAATCCATAGTATCCGATTGCGATAGTAGATTTACTTCCAAGTTTTGGCAGGTAGTGCATCAGGACCTGGGAACCACCCTAGATATGAGCACAACCTTTTATTCTCAAACTGATGGTCAAACAAAAAGAGTAAGTTAAGTTCTTGAAGATTTTCTAAGGCTCTGTATTCTTGAGTTCAATGGAATTTGGGAGGAGCATATGCTGCTAATCGAGTTTGTATATAATAATAGTTACCAGGTAAGCATCAAGATGGCTCACTATCAAGTGATTTATGGTAGAAAATGTAGTACTCTGTTGTCCTGTTCTAAAACTAGATATGTTCAGTTATATGGATCTGAATTGGTTGAAGAGACTAATAGGAAGGCCAGAATCATTCAACAAAGAATCTAAATATTCCAAGATCAATATTGCAAATATCAAGATTCTGGTCATCGTCCTCTGGAATTTCAGGAAGATGATCCCGTTTATTTGAAAGTAAGTTCGATGAAAGGTGTATACACAGGTTTGGAGAAGCTGTCAAGCTTAGTCCAAGATATATAGGACCTTTCAAAATCCTATCCATAATCGATTATTTGCTTATAAGCAGGAATTGATAGATGATTTCTTTGTCGTGCACAATATGTTTAATGTATCATCACTTAGAAAGTGCTTTCAGGAATCTCATTACCTCATCTCTATTCCTTTTGTAAGCATTTAGTCGTATCTCTCCTTTGTAGAAGAACCTATCAAAATTTTGGGCAATGATCATAAGCAGCTCAGAAGCCATTCCATCCATATGGTCAAAGTGTAGCGACAGAATCGTAGTGCTGAAGAAGCCACTTGGGAAAAAGAGTTGAATATGCGAATAAAGTATCAAAGGGTATTCAAAAAATCCTAGTACTATTCAAAACTTCTTTTAAATACCTGTCATTATTCCTTAACATCACTGATTTCCATTTAGGTGATATCGAGGGTGACATCATTCTTAAGTGGAGAAGTCTGTAATAACTCTAGGCTGTTATCATGGCTAATATGGACTAAACTAAGTCATATAATTTTTGTTCTATTTGATTCAACTTGTCATCAGAACCTAACCCTGAAACTTTGGGATCCATCGAAGCTCGAATGGTTCAATTAACTATCTTGCCAATTTATTGACATAGAATATTAGCTAATTTAAATTGATCTCTAAATCAAAATCTAATTGCATTTTGAATTTCTCACACCTAAATTTTGAATTTCTCACATCAAAATCTGATTGAAGGTCAATTAAGCCTAAATTGGATTTAAATTAAACTGAGGAAATTGAAAAATTAGGGTTTGCCAAAAATTTTAATTGCACTTTTAACCTTGTAACACTTGGTAGATCACCTAGATCCATTGTGCAAATTGTGAGTGATCTAAGCAATGATACATATAATAGCAGCAAAGTTCTAATATCATAATATATATATATAAGTAGGACAAAGGAATAGCTGACTGAATAAAAATATTAAAAAGTAAACAAAACATCAAAACTGAATATATATAAACATCTGTGTACTAACTGCCATACAGAAAATAGCTAATCTAGCCCACTGAATATCAAAAGGATCCTAGTGTCATCAAGGAGACTAGGCGTAAACTATATAACACTAGTGTCATTCAAGGAGACTAGGCAGATATATAGGGTTTTCTCCTAGTATCATCAAGGAGACTAGGCAAAGAAAACACAACAAATCTTCTCTTAGTGTCAACAAGGAGACTAGGCAAAGAAGATATAAACAAGGTCTTCTCCTAGTGTCAATAAGGAGACTAGGTAAAGAAGACATAACTGAGAGGCAGCTCTAACACATACAATTATTATCTCTAATCAATCACTTTAATATTTTCACAAAGAATCTAAGGAGTCTCCATATTTTCATAATATTTTATTTATGCATCAAAAATTTTATATGGTATGTTCTAGGAATTATGGCACAAATATACAATGAATGCGTAGCAATAATCATCAAATAGAATCAAGGGACTCTACTAAATATGGTGATATCATTTGTTTTCTACTTAACATTTCTAACTATTCCAAGTTACACAAGTTCAGGATCACCACTTTCCTACTATCGAGTGTAAATTAGAAATTTGGCCTTATAAGTTAAAAAAAGGATTAGAACTTATCAGGTTCTAATCTAGATTAATCAGATGAACGACTATGAGTTGGATCAATAAATTATACGTCCTAATTTTTGGTGAATTTAGATATTCTATCTAAGATCTGATCAAGATCTTCTAAACCTATAGATTATGAATTAAACACCATGAGATTGGGCTTAGTCACATAATCTAAAAGATAAGACATAAGATCTAAGTTTTATTCTAAAAGTGATCTACTAATTAAGATGAATCCTATTAAGTAATCAAACTTAATAGAATGAATCTCCTATCCTAAAACTTAGTTAAAAGACAAAATAAACAGAATAAGTTGTAAGATTCTAGAAACTAATAAAATCAAGGTTTCATTCATTGAATAACCTATTTACCCAATGAATAAAATATAACCTAGGATCTAGTCATAGTCTCAAGAGTAGTCCTTATGTGATATGTAATATCCTAAGGAAAAAGGACTTAGAAAAATTTTTAGGGATTTTGATGAATTGACCTAAATATTGATTTTTACTTACTTAAATGATTCAAATATAGTTCAAATATTGATTTTTAGTGAATTAGAAGACTAATTAGAGGTTAAGGATGTGTAACCTTAATTTTGGGCAAATTGACTATTTTGCCCCTACTTAAGGGTCTAAAAAGTTAACTTTTGATTTAAGGCTCCAAATTGGGATTCCTTACTTATCAAATGATTCCTTACTGTCTAACATGGAGATAGACAGTAAGTATACCAATTTTAGATAAGAAATAGGTTCTATAGGTCCAAACTAAGATTTTGACCTAATGAGTATTTTGGTAAGTTGTACTTAATGAATCTAAATTTTTATATAGTTTATTGTTGATTGATGTTCAAGGACTCCATAGAGTCAAAGAATACTAAATTCTGAGATCTAATGAATTATTTATAGCCAATTGAACTCCTAAGGGTAGATTTGGAAATTTTTCCAAGTTAAGAAGAATTAAGAAAGCATAACTTTTTCATTTGGTATCCACATTCAGCAAACTCAGTGGCAATAGCTTCCCTATATCACACTGAATATTTTGACTGGTGGTAGGCCCAAATTGGACTTAAATTGACCAAGTTATGACCTAATTATGATTAGAGATATTTTGGTCATTTCTTATTTTTCTAAAATTTAAAACCTAAATATGTTGTAATATTATTGTAGGCACTGAAGTTCTAAGCTATCTAGCACTTTAAATTTTTGAATTTGGAGTTCGGATGACAAAGTTATGATCTATTTAATTTTCTGGCCGCTGCGGCGCGCTGGAGCGGCCAAAAACGTCATTTTTACGCGCTAGGGTGCGCTACAGCGGTCCCTATTCGAAATGAGGGTGCTGGAGCGCGCTGCAGTGCGCTGAGCGTGCTGAGCTCACTGTAGCGGGCAAAAATGCCGTTTTTGGCGCTTTGGCGCGCTATAGCGGACCCTGATTTAAAACTTGAGGCGCTGCAGTGCGCTGTAGTGGATTTTGAGCTGCAGCGCGCTGTAGCGGATTTTGCGCTGCAGCGCTGCAGCGCGCTGGAGCATGCTTTAGTGGACCCAAAATCACAACTTGGGGCGCTGCAGCGCGCTGTAGCGTCAGACGGTGATTTTGCCTGAGCGTAAACAATGATGGGTCAACTTTCGGGCTTGATTACTCTCAACCTAGAGCACTTCACTTGCGATGGCATATACCGTTGGAAAGCTCTTTCTGAGGCCTTTCTATTAGTACCCAGAATAGACCCAAAAGGTTAAGCTAATAATACAAACAATGGGGTTAAACGATTGGGTATGCAGAATGGAGGAGAAACAGGTTTGCTTTATCTTCCTAAAATCGCAACCTTAATGAGCTCTAATGAACTCCATATCTTAGATACAGATTTTTAAGGATGCAAACTAAGCATAAGAGTGAAATAGAGTAGCCATTGAATACATTCAATGGAGGAAAGGAAGTACCTTAGTGTTGACAATGAAAGATTTCCTAGGAGAGGCTTGAGAGCTTGAGAGGTCCTATCTTCTTCTCCTTCTACTACTAGCAAGAAGAGGAATGGGCTAAGGCTTTCTCCAACAGTACGTATAGCAATAATGGGAAGTAGGGGGAGAGCTTCAGTTGGCCAAAATGAGGGGGTGGAGAGTTTGAGAGCCAAAGGCTCTCTTAATGGGGGAGAGGACAGCCAATAGATGGGATAGGGGAGGGGCTGGCAGGAGATAGGGGACAACTAGGCTGAGCACAGCAGGGGGCTGAAGGAAAAGGAGGCTCAGCCAGATTTGGGTGGCTGTGGGTCCCACCCAGCTAATGAAGAGGGAAGAAGACAAATATTAGAGTTTAGGAGATTAATTTAATAAATCTCAAAAATATATTTAGAAAGTGTTCTCCGAAAAATCCCAAAAATTCACCTTAAGTTAATTTGGGGGTGAGGAACGAAATGGCAAAATCAGATTTTGATTTCGATGACAAATTATTTATCTTATTTTCTAATTTGATTTAAATATATTAAAATATTCAAGAAAATTAAACGTTCTCCAAAAAATCTCAAAATTTCAGCATTGGCTAATTTGAGGGTGAAGATCGCAACAGTGAAGTCGGATTTTAATTCCGACGAGTATTTAATTTTTCTATTTTTCGGGTATTTAAATATTATTAAAATATTTGTCGAAATTTCGACGTCTTCCGAATGACTTGAAAATGTCACCCCTAGCTAATTTTGGGGTAATGAGCTTAATGGCAAAGTCCATTTTTTGATCGGAGGTTAATTTAAATTGGTTAATTTTCAGGGTTTTTAGATTTTCCAAAAATCAGGATTTGATCCATTTGACCTCGGATTTAGACTTGGTCTTAGTGGATGATTCCTGATGACTTGATTAACACTTAGGATCAAGATTAGGATGGAGATTAGTCCTAATTGATAAGGGTAACAAATTGGGTTGTTATAGACTCCCCCACTTAAAAACGATGTTGTCCTCAACATCACTCAAGTGAAAAGAAATGGCGAGAAATAAAACATGAATTGGATTTGGAAGCTTATAATGCTAGGAAAGGGGTACCTGGATTCTCGAAGAGTCTAAGATATTTGGATCGCATATCAGATTCCTTCTCCCAAGTGGCTTCGTTGTAAGAACGATTCTTCCACTAGACTTTGATCATGTCGATAGTACGACTTCTGAGCTGTTTGCGATAACGGGCCAGAATTCGAATTGGCTCCTCGGCATATGACAGATCGGGCTGGATCTGAATTTATGGGAACCGCACGAGATGAGATGGATTGTAACAATCCTAGGTTGTTACCCTAGCTAAAACTAGATTAATTAAGCTAAACCAAGGTTTGATTTTGATTCCATTGGATTCAATGGGCCATTTAAACTTAAACATGGAAGTTTGAAACCAATTGGAGCTAAATTGGAGAATTTGGTATTTTTGGCTATTTCTAAGCCCTGAAAAATACATAAAATATTTTGATCTCCAAATTGAAATCTGATTTCATTTTGATCTCCAAACATAGAAATCTATACAATACTACTACTGAAGAGGCATACTAAACTAGGTCATACTCTACTAACTGTGACAAAACAAAACTGAATGATATATAAATTCAATACTAGCTTAGGATACATCATCCTAAATTTTCCTACTATGCTCAAGGGCTAAAGCTCAAAATCCAAGGTATATAAAGAAATCTAGTCAAAGTAAGCAAAAAACTCAATCTAGACTTATGTGATATCTATTGTTATCTAGTTACCAAATCTAACTACTCTGAGAAGGTACAAGCTTAGGATCTCCAATATTCAGCTATCGAGTAAAATTTCAGATTACATCCTTAAAGGCAAATATTAGAACTTAACGAGTTCTAATCCAAAAATCATGTGATGACTATATATTTTAAATAAACAAATCAACGACCTAATTTTATGAATATTTTACTCTCTTACCCAAATCTTGATCAAATAAATCAAGATTTAAGAATTTAGAACTTAAACCCTATGTTGAGTTCAAATTCTAAATCCAAGGTGATATTAAAATAGGATCTAGGTTTCTCACTTAATCCCAAAGGTAAAGAATCCTATAAGTTGAAAGATTCAAGAATTAAGATCTTAGTGAAAGGCTATTCTACTAATTATTAGATAAAATAATCAATTAAGAATTTGAGAATCTAAGATCTATATTCAATCTTTAAGATAATTTTATTATCTTATTGATTGAATCAATCCTATACCCACATGGAAGGTTTCAAAAGGTTAGACAATCAATCATTAAAGAGTTTCAAATGGAGGTGGTTTGATTCAAATTGAAAGTCTAAGTCTAAGATCTAAGATCTAAAGATCTGAAGTTTGATCACTTTAGACTTCTAATTAGAGTTTTGACTTAAGAGTTTCCATTTGTGATTTTCTTTAGAATCTAATTTCATAAGTAACTATAAGGAGCTTGTTAAGGTTATAATTGACAATTTCCAGTATTAGATTAACTTTGAACCCATTTTGACCTTCTTAGGTCACTTAAGATCTAAGGGTCTGAGTTTTGATCACTTTAGACCTTAAGCTAAGATTTTACTTAGACATTTCTAATTACTTTTCTTTTAACACTTAATTCTTAAGTTATCTTAACTGAACTTATTAATGAGAGATAATTGACCATTTATTAAACTTAAAGTTTAATACCATAGGATCTTTATGAGGAATGCTTAAGGTTTAGGTATCTTAATTAAGGAATTAATGAGACTTTATGGATTGGTGATTATTATTGTTCTAGGATTTCAGAGAACATTTCCAATCTATGTTATAGTGGTTTTTACTGAAATTTTCAATCTTTAAGGAACATTAAATAATATTTTGGCCAAAATGACCAAAATGCCCTTCTTAAGGCTAAAATTGGGATTTTAGGGTTTAATTATCCAAATTTGTTCTAGACTATTCTAATGTGTTTCATATTACTTAATGAAGTGGGAAACACCTTTAATTTAGGTTTTGATGACCTAAATGGTCTTAATTAACACTAATCACTTAATTAAGCCACTTAGGGTGATTAATGAAATTAAGGCACTTTAGGGCAATCCAACCTTACACTTAGGTTTTGCTAGGTTTAATATGATGTTAGGAACCATCCCCACCCAAATCAGAGGCTTAATTAGGGTTTAATTCACTAATCCTTGATTAGGGTGATTAAGGAGTGATTAAGGAAATTAATTATCCAAGATTAATTTTAAGGGTCTCGAATTGTCCCTTAGGGTACAAGGAGCAATCAGAGCCCTTAAACTCATAAATTGGATATTTAGACGATTTTATATGATTTATTTAAGAATAGAGAAAGTTTGGCCAATATTTTTAAATCCAACCATTGGATCTGAAATTTTATTTTATATTCAGATTCCTTGAATTTTTTTGATTCAAATGGTGTATTGGATCATACCATTTGGATATGTATAACTAAAGTTATTTAATTAATTTAATCTGTATTTTTATTTAAATTAGAATCATAGGATTTAATTAATTAAATCCAGAATCATTAAAAATGCATTCCTAAAATTATTCAGTAATCGCGGCCCAAATTCCAAACCATGCGGGTCGGGGTTCGGCCCGGCCCAAAATCTTCATCTCCTTCCTTTCGCTCGAGCCCGATGCTGGACGCCCTAGGGTTAACTTCCGTCGCGAAATTCACCGCGCACAGACCACGCCAGACTCTGACCTCGATGGCTACACGTTCCTCGACCTTAGGCGCGTCGTTTAAACCCAGAAGCCCTAACTAGGAAGCTCCGAATCGCTGGATGTCTACTCGGCTGAGACCCTTCAGTTGGCGCACCTGTGATCTCCTCACAGAGTCTACGAGTCGCCGATATCTCGATCCCTACACGTTCAGGGATCGAAGAGGGAGCGATAGGGCGCAACGAGAGATCCTGAGGTGGTCTAGATCGCCGGGGTGCTACTCGGCGTTTTTTGCCGTTTCAACCTGCGACTGGTTCAGTTGATTCCAATCGAATCGATCGAACTGGTCGGGCTCAACCCGCGATACCAGCTCGCAATTATTGTCCAAACGTGCCTAGGGCCGAATGGACAATCAATTTCAACTGGAACGCCGATTTTAGGCGAACCAGGAATCTCATTTGGCGGTGCGCACCGGCGACGAATTCGTCGTCTGGGTCACTGCCAGGCCACGTCTTTCGACTCGATTGCTCACGGAGGAGCTCAGGTACGATCCTACTCAGCACCTAAGGCTTGCGAAGAAGCGAATCGAGCTGAATCCAGCTCGACGGAGAGGAGGGAAGAAGGCTGTACCTCAGTTCGAAGACTCGCGGAGAAGGAGGCAATGCAGGCCGTCTCGAAGGCACTTAGAGGTTCCAGAAGCTCTGCAAGGGGGTCTGAACTCCAGACCTCACCCTCTATCAGCAGCTGCAGCAGGTCCCGTCGTCTGGTTTGCCGAGAGTTCCAGAACTTCAGCCGTCTAGCGCGAGGATCACAGTGTGCAAAGGAGCTCACTGTGATTCTTGGGAGGTACTTATTGGCCGGGAAAGATCCTAGGAATGGATACCGAAGCTGGGGAAAAGCCTCGGGCTCAGACCAGAGGCTCCTCCAGCCAGCCCAGAATGGGGGTGATCCCACCCTCTGGATTGCCTCGACAGGCTCGGCCATAAACGGGAGGGTGCTAACGGCTTTGGATGACCTGGCGGGAGAGTGGCAGACAATGTCAACGTGGCGAATTTTTGCTGTCGGCCGAATCTCTGCGAAGACGAAGGTGAACAGCGACCGGGAGATCGGGAGCCGTCTGATGCGCGAAGTCGTTGGGGATGGATGGCCTGATGAAGATCCCAGGTAACGGCCGCGCTGATTAAATTCGAGGTGTTGGATCCCAGATGCCGATTGTGCGTCTGAGATTCGATCACAGGACGGAGCAACGCGAGCCCTCGGATCCGGCGCTAAGATGCGTGCTAGCGCATCGGGTGACTTGTTGCTATGCGCCGCTGTCGGGACCCCGCAGCGGATCTGCCGCGGTCCCGACAGCAAATCCCACCGAAATATTTTGATTAAATAATTTAATTTAATTAATTAAAATAATTTAAATAATATTTTAATTATTCAATGCTTGGAACAATAGCTTCAAATGGAGGCAGGAAAGCAACTGGCAAATCGAAGGAGTTTCATCAAGAGGAATTTTGGTCCTGGAGAAGCTTCTGCGACAAACTGTATATCGAGGGCTCAACTTTCCCGTATATGCGCAAGAATGGCTGAGCCGCGTAGAATCCCTTTTGGAACACATAGCGTGTCCCGAGTCACTTTATGTAGATATTGTGACTGACCTGATGGTGGACTATGCCGGAGTATGGTGGTACGAGACTATGGAAAAGCTCAAGAAGAAGCGTAATAGGAAGCGTCGAGATGTCACCTTTGAGGATTTTTGTGTAGCCTTTAGGGCAGAGTACATTGATAAAGTTTAAACGATAGTTAGATTAAATGTTATTTCAATTTCAGGCAACTTTATCTGATTTACAGTTTGGCATTGTAATTTCTAAATTTTATGATTAATGAGAAATTTTGGATTCCTTTCCTTAGAGTAAATTATGAGTTGTTCTTTTCTTAATTAAATTAGAATGGATTCTGGATCACCACCCACTGTTACTCCTATCAAGAACACTATGGCCTCCAGTAGTTCTAACGATGAGGTGGCTCATCTGCGAGCCATGGTGGCAACTCTCTTGGAAAACCAAGCTCAACAGGCACTGGTCATGCAAAAATTATTGAATGATCATGTAACCCCAGCAACTGTCGCTGCTCTAATAGTCCATGCTCCACAAGTTGCTTCGTCTTCACACCATACAGCAGATAATCTCCTCCATAATTTCCTGAGGTTAAGGCCTCCAACCTTTGGCGAGAACTTGTCCCCGATGGATACGGCCGATTGGCCGAAGGCCGTGGAGAAGGATCTAGTTAGTCTGAAGATTCCAAACTCTGAAGCCGTCCGTCTCACCACCCATCTGTTTCACGCCGAGGCAGAATATTGGTGGGAAGAAGTCAGGAACACCCAGTTCACCGATTATGAACTAGACGACATTCCTTGGGATGCATTTGTTGAAGCCTTCAAGACTGAGTTCATTCCCCCGTCCGCAAAAAATATGATTACAGATACAATTATGAGGTTGACGCAAGGAAGTCGCTCAGTGGCGGAATACGAAAGAGAGTTCCGTAGATTAATCCGTTTTGCACCAGAAGTCACCCATTTTGAGTCAGCAAAGTGTCATCGCTTCCTTTGTGGACTCAGAAGTTCGTTGAAGAATCAGATAGTACCACTCTATCTAACTAGTTTCTTCAAACTAGTGGAAATGGCTAAGGTGATTGAACATCACCAATCCGAAGAAGATCATAAGCGAAAGGCGCAAACCAATCTGAACCAGCGAGGAAATTTCAAAAGACACGGGTCCAACCCCGCGAAAGTATATCAGTTGGAAGCTGCACCTACAGCTGAACAAATTCAGAACTGTGCCAAACCACACCTGTATGGCAAGTGTTATCACTTTGGCCAGAGATGTTTTAATTGTGGGCGCACAGGCCATCGATTCTATCAATGCGACCACACAGAAACAATAGATGGAGTTCAAATGAAGCCGTATCATAAGAAGCAGGTGTTTCGAGCAACTCCACTGAATCGGAGGGAACCAAATCTGGCTATAATGCCAGCCCCTGCTTCTGAAGTGGCTCACACACAGCCACCAGCTTCCAATTCTCAGAATTTCCAGCGACGGCAAAATAACAATCGCCCTGCTGGACCTGCCCGAGTATACGCTTTAACTCCTATGGAAGCCGCGGAAGATAACAACGTGGTTTCAGGTGCGCACTCTTAAACCTCTCCTATTACATCGCCTTTCTGTATTTTTGAATCTTTTCAAGTTGTTAATGCAAAACTGTGTAATTTAGGCACACTTTATTTCAATAACCAGCCTTGTAACGTATTGTTCGATACGGGTGCCAGTCACTCATTCATCTCAGAATAATTTGCTAATAATCTTAAACTTCACGCATGCAACCTAGCACAAAAATTGAGTGTTGGACTTCCATCAGGAATCCAACTAAGTGCTCATAAATTTTGCAATATTAAAGTCCCGATAAACGATCAAGAATTTCAGGCTAAGCTAATCATCCTACCGATAGCTAACTTTGACATCATTCTCGGAATGAATTGGCTCAGTGACAATAATGCGGTGATTACTTGCCATAAAAAGAGAGTCACTCTCCATTCCCAGGGTAAGCCTGAAACCTTTGTAGGAAAAACTAGCACGCAGTTATCTTTAATATATGCCATTAAAGCAGAACAGTTGATTGTCAAAGGTTGTAGCGCCTACTTAGTCACCATGATGAGCGAAACAAAAGAAAATATTTCCCTTGCTGATTGTAATGTAGTCAAGGAATTCGCCGATGTATTTCCAGAATATTTGCCTGGAGTGCCTCCTTCAAGAGAAGTGGAATTCTCCATTGAATTGATTCCTGGTACACAGCCAATATCCAAAGCACATTATAGGATGGCACCTAAGGAGCTTCAGGAACTCAACGAGCAGTTGCAAGAGCTCCTGAATAAAGGTTTTATTAGGCCAAGCATGTCTCTTTGGGGAGCGCCAGTTTTATTTGTGAAGAAGAATGATGGATCTATGCGTATGTGTATAGATTATCGTGAACTGAACAAGGTCACCATAAAGAACAAATACCCACTGCCTAGAATTGATGATCTGTTCGATCAAATATCCGGAGCCGTGATATTTTCTAAAATCGATTTAAGGTCTGGATACCATCAGCTGCGGGTAAAACTTGCACTTTAAGTATTTGGCATATAGCTGGTGGCTCCTTAGCTCTTCTAATATGTTCCAGAGATGTCCTTCGTGTTCTTTCTTCATCTTAGAGTATATCAAGATATCATCTATAAACACGATGACAAATTTGTCAAGGTACGGTTTCAAGATACGTTGCATTAAGTTCATAAAGATAGAAGGTGCATTTGTCAGTCCAAATGACATTACTAAGAATTCATAGTGACCGTATATAGTCCGAAAAGCAGTCTTTGCGATATCTGAGTCTCTCACCTACAGCTAGTGGTATCCTGATCACAGATCGATCTTTGAAAAATCTTTCACCCCAGCCAATTGATCAAATAAGTTGTCAATGCGGGGTAGTGGATATTTGTTTTTAATGGTCACTTTATTCAGCTCTCTATAATCAATACACATACGCATGGACCCGTCCTTCTTTTTGACAAATAAAACTGGCGCTCCCCATGGGGAAGAACTGGGCCTGATAAGACCCTTCTCCAGTAACTCCTGGAGTTGCTTATTTAGCTCTTGCAACTCCTTGGGTGCCATTCTATAGGGCGCCTTCGAGATAGGCCGTGTTTCTGGAACAACGTCGATGGTGAATTCAACTTATCGAATAGGTGGGAGACCGGGTAGGTCTTCGGGGAAGACATCGACGAATTCACAAACAATAGGATTCTGGGATATGGGACCTTCTTCCTTCTTTTCCCCTAGTATAATTACTAGGAAGGCACTACAGCATTTGCTTATTAATTTCTCAGCTTGGATATCATTAATTAGTGAGGCCCTGGTACTAAAGTTCCCTACAAATGACTTTGCTTATCTACCACTGCATAGGGTGATCTTTTTCTTTTATCAGTTAATGGTGGCGTCATACTGGCTTAGCCAATTCATGCCAAAAATAACATTGAAATTGGCTATCGGCAGTACTATCAGTTTGGCTTCAATTTTTGTTCCTCCGAAGGGGACTTGTAGCTTGCAAAATTAGTTGGCCTGCAGCTAGGCTCCAGATGGTAATCCTATGTTTAGAGATTTTGCTAAGCGGTGTACTGGTAAATTGAAAGATTTCGTCCAGCTTTCAGAGACGAAAGAGTGGCTTGCCCCTGTGTCGAACAGAATGTTGCAGGGCTTACTATTTATATATATAGTACCTAATTATGGATTCATAATTTACTAGTTACTATTAAGCAAGTATGAATAAAATGCTAGATTGGTTCAGAAATGTGTACCTGATTCCACATGGTTGTCTTCCGTGGCCTCATTCAGTGTAAGAGCGTATACGCACGCCTGGCTAGCAGGCCTGTTGTAAGGTTGCTTGAGTGGCGGCTTGGAAGTGCTAGGACAAGAAGCAGGAAGTGCCTCGCATCGAGGTGGAAAAGCTGGACGTGCTGCGGCCGTGGTTGGGGCTCGCTAGTAAAGATCGAATGCGAGTTGGCCCTGCACACGCTTGATTGGCGTGCCATCAATCATATCAGTCATATGGCATTGGGTATAGCCATGTCTTGGCCTGCCACAGGTAAATCAGACTCACTGACCGTGGAAGCACCAGCCGTATGGATGCGGCTTGGTACAGCCATTGAAGGGATCCGCAGTAGGGGCTTCTGCCTCAATTTGGTAAACTCTAGCTCTCTTTGGGTTATCCTGACGATGCACCGCAGAGTCGGCGAGCCTCTTAGCTTCCCGTTGTTGGTATTTTTCTATCACCTTGGCGGTCACCAGCAGTTCTCGATAGTCGGTCATGCAGAAAGGTACGACCTGGGCTTGTATAGAGGGCCGAAGATCGCTTTGGAAATGGTGACATCTGTCCTCTTCAGTGGGCACCAGGAATGAGGAGAATCTGGCGAGCCTTCTAAATTCTACGTCGTATGCTGCCACTGTACGGTTCCCCTGTTGCAGCCTGAGGAATTCTTCCGCCATGTTACGACGCTCAGATAAGGGAATGTATTCCGCCCGGAACACTTCTTCGAAATCTTCGTACGAGATCTCTTCCAAGCGAATGTTGGCGAAGTGGGTGGTACGAAGGTGGTTTCACCAGTGTCCTGCCTCGCCGTACAGCAGATGGGTGACTAGTCAGATCACCTCAGTATCCGGACACTTGATACTCATCAAGTTTTTCTCCACCATACATAGCCAGTCCTCCGTGTCCACGGCCGACAGACTCTCGTTGAACATGGGGGGTTTAAGCCGGAGGAAGTTGTGTAGCAACCCATCGACAGACTGGATGTAATGCTGGTGGGAATACTGAAGTGCTGGGGCGGCTTCTACCGTCATGCAGTTCTGGTTTATCTGTGATACCAGAAGACGCTCCATGCGTTCAGCCAGCTTGGCTTGAGCCCTTGCAGCCTTTCTAGCCTATTTTTGGCTCTCTCTTGCTTGCTGCTGGTGGGATTCCACCATCATCTTTACGTCTTCCAGTAAGGTGCTCGCCTCGCTGGACGAGGTGCTGGAGGGAGCAGGCGAGGAACTCTGGCCTGGGTTCATGTTTGATTTACTAGAATCTGGATTAAAGACAACATAATTTCAGCATTTCAGAAAAAATAGGAGATCACGATAGTTTATCTTCTTTTTATTAATTAAAGAATAAATTATACATCATTGGAAATGGTGTACAAAGAAGAAAAGATAGCTACTGGGAAAAAACACAGAATCTATCCTATGTATTTCCTCATGAAAGCTTGGGTAAATTCCGCATAGGTCAACGCTCGGCGGCCGCAGGCATGTCGTCATTCGAACCTCCATACTTCCTGAGCCCACCACTCCTCTGCGTAATCTTGGAGGAGGATCTCGATGATGTCGAGTCGGGCACTATCTGGGCACTATAGTTCATCGAACACCCTGGTTACTTTTCGTAACCACTCCTTAGCCAGGATGGCGAAGTACAGTCCTCGGTACACCACATCTTCCAACATCTTTTCCAGTATGCTGGCTCCTGCTGGGGAGACTCCTTGGAGTTCTCTCCCATACCTCTTTGCCAAGTAAACATCAAAGCTCCACCTATCTTTAAAGTGGGTGAAGTGGTCGTATCCTGTCATGCTTGCACGATAGAATCCCTAGATATCTAGATCAAGTGATGTAAAAATAATTGCTTTTATTTCAGGTTATAAGGATGTATAAAATAGTACAAATAGCACATAAATAGAAGCTAAAATATCTATCCAACATATCGAGCCGTAAAGGTACGACAAAATTCCTCGTAGGTGACGTCCCGCTATAACCATTTGCATCGATAGGTGAGCGCTCTAAGGGTGACGCTCCACTAGTCTCTAGCTCCATCCTGTAGGAGGCATGTCACGAGGGAAATCTTGGCATTGTCTGTAATGTTCATCATCTCCATCACAGTATCGGTCATCATTAGCCATCTCTTGGCTAATGTGGGGAGATCATACCCTCTGAATGCGCTTTGCTGGAGCAGTTGGGTCAACATCCTGATTTCAGGATCTGATATTCCTTCTATGTATACGTCATGTCATCAATGGAATTGGACAATACTTTCCAATTTTCTTCAAATTATCGGTGATGCCTCTCAACCGTCATTCTGGTATATCTAAGTATGTCTACTGAAATGGTTAAATTTAATTTTTTTTTTTTAAGGTTCTACCTTATACACTTGCTTGCGTATTTGGTTATTTAACTTCTTATTTTGAGTTTTGATATTGTGATTCCTTAGATGTGACTCTAGTGTTTTCTATCATAGTGACTGAACTGGCAGAAGAATCTTCCATTAGGTAGATAAGAATACAAATTATAGTCTGACACCTTATGGAATTTTTTGATACCAACTGTGGCACCCCACCCCTTAATCCACAAGATTAAGCTAAGGGGTGGTGGGTCACTCTGGCTAACCCTTCACTTATTATTGGATTAGGATGAAATCCATAATCCACTAATAAAGGAAGGAGTAAGCACATAATCAATATAATCAGTCACTATCTATTAAAAACATACAGAGTGCAGAAGTGATTTACAAATGAGAAACATCCAAGTATCACAGTATAAATAGCAGAAAATAACTCAGAATAAATGCATAGTAATCCAAACACACAGTCAAGGATACCTGTATTATTACATCAAATAAAAGTAAAATATGGTCATCCTCACTTATAAATAAGGAACTAAACAGTTGCTTCTTCCAAAGGCTCCTTCTTCGGATAAGGCTCCACTTATAACTCCTGATCGTCTAAGTGAAGAGGGTCTGCCATTGTCAGTTTCACAATGTAGGGCCCCAGCCAAAAAAAGAGAAAAATCTTGTGCTAGACAATTGTCTAAGTACATTTTAAGGTGATACATTTTATTTGTTTTGTAATATCACCATTTTATATTCTCTAAGCAACAAATGTATCAAAAATAAGGAGCAGCTGGCAATATAATAAGAAAGGGAAAAGCTATAAACAATCATTTATAACTTAAGCAAAAATGGAGGCTAAGACATGCCTCACATGCAAACTAAATAAGGCAAGGCATATATAAATAATTAAACAAGTGCTGAAAGAAAATACTACATCCTAAATATGCTGGTGATCAAAGGAAATATGCAAATTAAATAATATAACACAACAATGATACAAATAATAGTAGCAAAGTTCTAACATCCTAATATCTATATATATAAGCATGACAAAGGAATAGTTGACTGAATAAAAATACTGAAAAGTAAACAAAATATCAAAACTGAATATATATAAATATCTGTGTACTAACTACCATACATAAAAGAGCTAATCTAACCCACTGAATATCAAAAGGAGCCTAGTGTCACCAAGGAGACTAGGCGCAAACTATATAACCCTAGTGTCATTCAAGGAGACTAGACAGATATATAGGATTTTTTCCTAGTGTCATCAAGGAGACTAGGCAAAGAAAACATAACAAATCTTCTCTTAGTGTCAACAAGGTGACTAAGCAAAGAAAATATAAACAAGGTCTTCTCCTAGTGTCAATAAGAAGACTAAGCAAAGAAGATATAACTGAGAGACAGTTCTAATACATACAATTATTATCTTTTAACAATCACTTTAATATTTTCACAAGAAATTTAAGGAGTCTCCATATTTTCCTAACATTTTATTTATGCATCAAAAATCTTATATGGTATGTTTAAGGAATTATGACACAAGTATACAATGAATGCGTAGCAATAATCATCAAATAGAATCAAGGGACTCTACTAAACATGGTGATATCATTTGTTTTCTACTTAACTATTCTAACTATTCCAAGTTACACAAGTTCAGGATCACCATTTTCCTACTATCGAGTGTAACTTAGAAATTTATCCTTATAAGTTAGAAAAAGGATTAGAACTGATCAGGTTCTAATCTAGATCAATCAGATAGACGACTATGAGTTGAATCAATAAATTATACGTCCTAATTTTTGGTGAATTTAGACGTTCTATCTAAGATCTTCTAAATCTATAGATTATGGATTAAACACCATGAAATTGGGCTTAGTCACATAATCCAAAGGATAAGACATAAGATCTAAGTTTTATTCTAAAAGTGATCTACTAATTAAGGTGAATTCTATTAAGTAATCAAACTTAATAGGATGAATCTCCTATCCTAAAACTAAGTTAAGAGACAAAATAATCAGAATAAGTTGTAAAATTCTAGAAACTAATAAAACCAATATTTCATTCATTGAATAACCCATTTACCTAATATAACAACCCTAAGTTGTTACCATGCAGAATATAGATTTCTTAATCAATTTTTAGAATAATTGCCTTTAGAACATCAATTTAAGCCTATCTAGAAGATTTGAAGTCCATTGGACTTCTCTAAGTCAAATTTGCAATTTGATCAATCTAGATGCCTTAATCTAGACCCAAAATATTTTGATCTTAGAATTAAAATCTGACTGCATTTTTGAATTCCTCACCCCAAATTAGCTAAGGGTGAAAATTTGGTGTAATTTGGAATTCATTTGGACCATAATTCAATTTAAATTAAAATGGTTCAATTGCATAAATGGGTTCCAAACATCTAGAATTTGCAAACTTACCCTCGGCCATTTTTAAAACAGCGCGCGCGATCTGAACCGTCCATTTCTAGGTCAGATCGTGTGGCTCGCGCCTTCACTCAGGATCAATCCATCTGGGCAGTTCTGCGGTTCGATCAAAGGATCGGACGGTATCCATCCACCCACAGTAAGTAGCGCGATCCATCCATCAGATCCAGAGATTTGAATCCAATGGACGATCTGCTCCCCGCGTTCGGCCGTTAGATGTTTACTGATCTAGACCGTCCCATTCCAATGAACGATCCATCAGACAGCTGCCGTAAAACCCTGCACTGCTCATCATCTCCTTCGCCCTGCTCAGATCCCCGATAGGGAAAATCAAATCCCCGACAGGCAGAGCCTGTCCCCCACTCCCCTCGCCAGCTCAGCGTAGTCGTTAGAGGCTTCCTCATTCCCGTAAGGCCTCTGAGACAAGCTCTCCAGCCCGGTAACCCAATTTTGGAAACTCTAAGAGCTCCTCATGACCCGAGCTCTCGGGCCAAGCCCAAGCCTCAGCATCCCTTCTCGATGCCTTCCTAAGGCTATAAATAGCCTTAGGTCTCCCATAGCAGGTTTTTGCTGTTCAATTCAGTTCATTCCAAGATCTTCCTTCGCTAGCCATTGCTGCTCTGCCAAGCTCCTACAGACGCTCCTTAGCTCGCATACAGCTGATTGAGGGTTGCTCCTAGAGTTCAGAACCCCCTAAGAGCCTCTCTGCTACAGCGGACCACGTTCTATCTGCCAACCAAGCTTTGTCCAGCAAAAAAACTAGGTACCCCCATTTTGGACTAAACCGTATAGGCTCAGTTCCTGCTCAATTTCAATTGTTAAAATCCTCTCTAGCTAAGACGAACTTGTTGCAATCAAATTGGTGAGTTAAGGAGGGTCCGTTCGATCGTATCGATCGAACGGGCTACCCGTCTCATGGAACTCGGGACCGAGTAAGGTCCCAGAGGTCTAGAGCCTCCCAGGACGTGCTTAAATAAGGCTTCGATCCGCCAGCACGTCCTGATGGTGAACGGATCCAACCCTAGCCTTGGCGAGCTCCCTGCGAGGAGAATTTCCCCTCGCAGTGAAGAAATTCCGTGGAGATTGGAGAAATAGGCTCCCAGGGAATTGACCCGCTTCACCTAAAATTTCAGGGTTCTTAGGGTTGGCTATAGTCCCAGGAACGTGCTGCCGTCATTTTTACACTCCGGCTTGGCTTGAGGACGGAGGATTTTGGCATTTAGGGTTAACCCTACCCGTCCTCTGTTGGGGAGCCAGGTGGAGGAAGAAGACGACAGCGCGGGTCGGGTCGACTCGTGACCCGCGCTGTCTAACAGTAGCGGGCCCTCAGGCCCGAGCGGCCCGCGCGTATTGGGATCGGGCCGGCTCCGGGTTAAATATTTAATAACTGTTTTAATAATTATTTTCCTTAAGGAAATTAGGAAAATTAAAATAGAAAAATACAGAATGTATTTTCTTAATAACTTTTAATCCACTGGTCCAAATCCTATAATATTATATATGAAAATGATCAGAAAAATGTCAGGAATCTAAATATAAAATAAAATCATGCATCTGATGGTTAGATCTTTAATTAATGCCTAATTATAGTGGATCTTAATTAGAGCAAATTAGCCATTCCACTTATCCAAACTGCATGTTTAGGGTGCCATTAGTTTACTTATGATGAATAGGATGCATGTGCTAAGTAGAATATTTTTTTGAATTCTGTAGTCTTAATTATGTCCTAATTTTGTTAAAGCATGATTAGTGAATTTTAGAGTTTATAATTACTGGATCGTAGCAAACTTAGTCTCTGATTACTTGTATGGTTAATTAGAGCTTGTGTGCCAAAAATCATGTAATTTGAATGGTTGGATTTTTACTTATGTGCTAATCCTTTTTGATTGGAATTAGGGTTTGATTAGCACTAAGTAACCTCTGTTTATTAAACTTTGATTGTTATTCTGACTATTAACAGTAAGCTGAGCAAAACATGAAATTATCCTTTATAACCTTATTAAATACACTTGAATAAATCCAAAGATTTAGAATCTTAAATATCTTAATTAACTTAAGAAATCTTAAGATTTGGATCAAGCTTTTAAGACTTGATCTAGGTCTGAGATTGCCACCAATAATGCATAGTTAATCTACTGATTTGACATTGATCTTTAAATCCATACTTGATTTTGCTTAAGATATGAGAAGGAGTCAAACCCTAATCTACTTAAGAAAAATCTAAAACCATAAGAACCCTAACTTAATTATATTGATTACAAGACTTTGAATTGAATATTTTCCAATAATACATCTGATTCATCACTGATTCTAAACATTGAATTAGACAAATTAAGGTTAGTGATAATCCTATGTGACTTCTTGATCTGAATCAAACATTAAGATCCCTGATTTTCTCCTAAAGTAAGATGACTTGCATATGAAGATTCATAAAATCATATTGATTAATTAAGAGATCTAAGTCTTAAAAATATTCCTAATTTAGATCCCATGATATTAGATTAAGAGTGATCAGATGACCTAATCATCTGATCTAACCATCCTAAACCTAAATATGAATCAGAACCTAATAGATTAATGTTAACATTTAGAGGAAAGAACCTTAAAGTTTCTCTTCATAAGATCGTCTTGAATTACTTAAAAGACCTAAATTCATACATCATGAGGTAGGAGGCCTTGTATAAATTCTTGAGGTAGAAGTGTAGAAGATCCCATCATCTTAGAGATTGATCTATTCTCCTTGTGGTAGTAATCACTTAAGACATTAGAAGAGATACATCTCCTTGTGGTAGAATCCATATTAAGTGATCATGGATCACATTCATTTGATGAAACTTTGTATAGGACTTACCTATTAGTTTAGGACTTGTAGTTTTGATAAATCCTTGTTCTATTAAATAGACTTGATTGAACTTTGATTATTGGGTAGTGTAGTATAGTTTACCCATATTACTGGTCCCCAGTAATATTAGGGATTGGTTGAGTCACTCTAAGTGAGATTTATCTTTGTTGCTATCCTGTGGGCTTAGGCAGATATAACCTCGCTTAAAGTAAATCAATCAATCCTAAGAGTGTATTAAATGGGTACCCATTCCTTAGTTTAATTGAAAGACAAATTGCCATCGAGCAATGCCTCCTAGCGAAGATCGCGTCAATAGGTTTGGCTCAAATAAACTAAGTAACGGGATTCACCTTCTTTAAGACGCTAAGTATGATTGTGAGTTTAGTGACTAAATGCTTAGTTTGAGACACAAATCATCATCGGATGGTGCCTCCTAATGAAGATCGCTTCATTAGGGTGGCGTAATCAAACTAAATGTTGTGAGTTCTACCCTTGCATCATATTCAATATGTGTATACAATCATCCCACCTAGTGATCCTTAAGTAACTAAGCAACTTTAACCAAATATCGATCTAGAAATTTGGAGTCAGAATCCTTCTAGCAGGATTCTGCACAGTGGAGACTTATGATTCAATACCATTTCTTACAGTATTCTTCATAGATTTTGGGATTTCTCATTTATTAACATAGTGGCATAAGCATAAGCATGAGTTGAACTCATTCCTTCTGTTGTGACACATGGGTATCAATGATACAGTATGAGATACAGAATATTATATACACAGACTGGGGAATTTCAGGGTGCATCTGCATCACCATACTGACTTCCTAACTGTTGTGCTTACATTGGACCGTACTACTCATAAACCTTCAGTGATAGTTCTGTGATATACCGTGGTATAGCATACTTGTGAGCATTGTTTCAGTGGCATATAGTGCAGCTTATAACATCCTTCTCAGCATTTGACATTTCTTTCATTTTGGTTTATGAGCATCTGATATTTTCATTTACTTTCAGTATCTAGTTTTGATGCAGTTTTACTTTGCTTAGTTCTTACAGTTCAGTTATTTGATGTCCTTACAATTTTTCCTGCACTTTTACTTTACGTTCTTGCACATTTGTTATGTTTAGTTTAGCTTGTATAGCTAGCTTCGATGTGTTAGACTTCTTGTCTAACACGGGGTACTTTTGGGATCCGGCAATTTGCTAGATCCCGAGCAGTTGTTGGAGGCAGGTCAGGAGGACGTCCCAGAGACTCAGGAGGAGCAATTGGAGCTGTAGGGGATTGAGCACCTGCTTTTACTTTTTAGTTCTTTCTAGCATTTTAGATAGACTCTTAGTATTTTTGCATTTTTAATGGTTTGTAATAAACTCTGGATGTACCTTTACTTTTCTTTTCTGAGATGGACATTTACTATTGCTAGAGATGAATGTATTCTGGATATTTTGCTTTTAGCTTCCGCACTCTGTTATACTACTATACATAGTATTGTGATGTGATCGGCATACTGGAAACACTGATATATTTTATAACGTACATGGGTTCTTTTTAACTCCATTAAACCTTATGTACGTGCCAGTCTAATACCTAAGATAAGTATCCTTATCTTAGATATTGACTCTCGAACCTACTCTTAGGGTTCGAGTCAGCGGCCTTCAGTATGGCTCTGTCTCTTTAGCCTATTCGGGAAGATTGGTCTTACTCGAATGGCCCACCGCTCCCGAGTAGCGCACCGTTCTGCCGCCAAATCATGAAATGATACTTGTCTTTTGCGCACGGCGACGGGACGAGGCGTTACAGTTGGTATCAGAGAAGTATTATAAAGTGTCAGATAAGGAGCTTGTTCCTATCTACTTTATAACCTGTTCTCTACGTTATGACAAGATCACAATTACTATGTGTAGTGCAAAGCAACCATCCAAAAGCTTCACTAAGTTGTCTCAAAAATAGAAAGGGAGATTATGACTACAATACTGACACCCTAGGAATTAAATGCACATAAAAAGACTACTTAAAATGACATCTTTGGATTCGAATAAATTTTAAAAGAGATAAATGAATGAAATATTTATGGGTTGAACTATTTTATTGGATGGAATACTCGCCGTCAGCATTTCTGTTCTACCTTAAGAGGTTTGACGATTATTGGATAGATGACCTTCAAGATGGTTATATCTACGGGAGGACGGTAGATGGAGTATCACCCCGAGGAGTTGCAGTACTGGACAAGATCCTGGTTCATTCATCATTCAGAGGTACCAGTCTTTCGGCACTCGCCAAAGAGTGGCTGGATCGTGTTACCACGGCACTTCGAGAGACAACCTGTCCAGAGAAGTACCGCCTGGAGATTGTAGAGATCTTACTGAGGGGATCAGCGAGTCGTTGGTGGTATTTGGTCGATAGGAGATTAGCTCGGAAAGGTCATATAGTCACATATGATGACTTTTGTGCTGCCTTCTAGGTAGAGTATTGTAACTAGATTGTAGGAATTTCCTTATGTTATTTCTTGTTATCTTGTTTATATATTTTGATGTATCCATGTATCTTCTCTTATGAGAAAGAACTTAAAAATGAATGAAATTTTCTAAAACTTACATTGTAACTGCAGCTATAAATCCGGTTCCCCCTTTGCTCCCACTCCTATTAAAAAGACGATCCCATCGTCAAGCGAACCTGGGGAGTCAAGTCTTATGGCCAATTTAATAAAAGCTTTAATTGTCAGCAACGCGCAACAGGCGCAGGAGACACGATCTCTCATCCTCTCAGTCAAACAACAATCCACCGGATCTTCTTCTTATAATTCAGGGGATGGAGTCTTACACAACTTCCTTCGTTTCCGTACTCCCACATTCAACGGGGCATTAAAACCCATGGATACAGTAACATGGATAAAGTTGGTAGAGAAGAATCTGGCCTTAATTAAATGTCCTATTTCTGAGGCAATCCGTCTGGTAACCTACCTGTTCCAAGAAGAAGCAGAATACTGGTGGGAAAATGAACGAAATAACAGGTTCACAGATTTCGAGGTGGAGGACATTCCATGGGATATGTTCATGGAAGCATTTCACGAAGCTTTCATTCCAGCCTCAGCACAAGCAATTCTAGAAGACAAACTTCTTCACCTCACACAAGGAAATAAGTCAGTATCTGAGTACGAACAAGAATTTAGGAGACTGTCAAGGTTCGTCCCAGATCTAGTGAGAACGGAAGCATCTAAGTGCCACCGCTTCATGAAAGGTCTGAGAGATTCTATTAGAACACACCTAGTCTTACGGCCGTTCAAAACTCTAATAGAATTAATTGAGGCTACCCGTCTGTAAGAAGGATTTCAGGGTTAGCTGGATCGGAAAAGAAAAGCCATAATCACGCGCCCACGAGACGAGCGCTTTGGTCATCACAAAATGGCCAGAGTATACAATATGGAAACTACCCAACCTCAGCCTCAGAATCCTGAATTTAAGAGGAAGCATCTGTACGATAAGTGCTACCACTTCGATGGTGTATATTTCACTTGTGGCCGTAAGGGTCATCGTTACTATGAGTGCAGGGAGAAAAACACGATCGATGGTGTGCCCATTGACCACTTCCGTCATAAGCAAACCTTTCATGCTCAACCCGTGAACTAGCGGGAGCCCGCTCCTGCCATAATGCTGGCTCCTACAATGAACTCAAGGGCAAGTATACCTGTGCAAAGGTCAACATACAACCGCCAAGATTCAGGAACCCAGAACAAATAACCCTCGGAACCTGCCCGAATATACATGTTAACTCCAGCTTTCGCTCCTGAAAATAATGACGTGGTATCAGGTACGCCTTAAATAAATTCTCTTTTCTTGCTGTATTAACAACTGTCCCTTACTGTTCCAGTATTTCAATTCTTGAATAATTATCCTTATGCAAATTATCACAACTATAGGCACATTAACAATAAACAACACAACTTGTAATGTTTTATTCGATATGGGAGTAAGTCATTCTTTCGTATCAAAATAATGGGCTAAAAGACTTAAACTATAGACACATCAGCTAGCCAGTTCATTAAGTATTGGGATACCTTCTGGAGCTCGTATGCAGTCTCAACAATTCTGCAATCTAGATTTTCCTATCGAGGATCAAAACTTCAGAGCTAAGCTAATTCTACTGCCAATTACTAACTTCGACATAATCCTAGGTATGAATTGGTTAAGTCAACATGGTGCATCCATAAACTGCCAAAAGAAGAAAATAACCTTGGGCAGCGGAAGAAACTCTAAATCATTCGTGGGAAAATTTAGTATCCAATCGTCGTTAATCAACGCCATGGTGGCAGAAAAACTAGTCAAGAAGGGGTGCAGTGCGTACCTTGTAACAATGTTGGGAGAAAAGAAAGGAGTCATACATCTTTCCGAGAATCGTGCAGTTTGTGAATTTCCTGATGTTTTCCCTGAAGACCTGCCTGGTCTTCCTTTGAATAGAGAAGTAGAGTTCACCATAGAAGTAATTCGTAGAACCCAACCACTGTCAAAAGTTCCGTATCGCATGGCACCTAGAGAACTCTAAGAACTGAACAACCAACTTCAAGAATTATTAGAGAAGGGTCTCATTCGTCCAAGTTCATCCCCTTGGGGAGCGCCGGTGCTGTTCGTTAAGAAGAAAGATGGATCGATGAGGATGTGCATTGATTATAGGGAATTAAACAAAGTAACTATCAAGAACAAATACCCTTTACCACGTATCGACAATTTGTTTGATCAGTTATCTGGAGCAAAGGTCTTCTTCAAGATAGACTTGCGATCTGGGTATCATCAATTGCGAGTTAAGGATTATGATATTGAGAAAATAGTGTTTCGAACTCGTTATGGACATTACGAATTCTTGGTGATGTCTTTTGGATTGACGGATGCACCGTCCATATTTATGGACTTAATGTAGCGTGTGTTGAAAGCACATCTGGATAAATTCGTCATTGTCTTCATCGACAACATACTGATCTATTCTGAGAATAAGACCGATCATGAAAAACACCTTCGTATAGTACTTAAAGAGCTCAGGAACCACGAACTCTATGCTAAGTATTCTAAGTGCAAATTCTAGCTTGATTCTATCGCCTTTTTGGGTCACGTCATCGACTCTCAAAGGATTATAGTGGATCAAAACAAAGTAAGTGCAGTCCGAGATTGGTCACAACCAAAATCCGTGATGGATATCAGAAGCTTCTTAGGACTGACAGGCTATTATAGAAAATTCATCAAAGGATTCTCACAAATTGCGTCTCCTCTTACCAAGCTGACTCAAAAAGCAGTACCATTTGCTTGGAGTCCAGAATGTGAAAAGCATTTCAAACATTGAAAGATGCTCTTTCTTCTGCCCCAGTTCTCGCCCTACCCAAGGAAGGATTGAATTACCAAGTTTATACTGACGCATCTGGTATAGGTTTGGGATATGTATTAATGCAGGAAGGGAGAGTTATAGCCTACGCATCTCGGCAGTTGAAACCGCATGAAAGGAACTATCCTGTTCATGATCTCGAACTAGCATCAGTAGTCTTCTCTCTAAAGATTTGGCGTCATTATCTGTATGGCGTCCAGTGTTCCATATTCACCAACCATCAGAGCTTGAAATATATTTTCACCCAACATGAGTTGAATTATCGACATCGAAGATGGCTCGAGTTAATAAGCGACTACGACTTAGGCATTCAGTATCACCCGGGAAAAGCGAATGTCGTAGCAGATGCACTCAGCCGTCATGCTACGCTATCTTCTATAATTTGCACAAGTGCATTGGAGGAAGAATTCCAAAAATTTGAAATCAGGTCCGTGCGTGGAGATATGCTAAGTACACTAGTATCCATGAGCTCGGTTGAACCTACCTTCCATCATGATGTCTTCATCTTTCAAACCAAGGATGAGGATTATTTGAAGTTCAAAGTCGATATCGAAAGTGGACATTGCTTTGACCTTCAGCTTCCTGGTAACGTAATTTACCAAGGCGATCGTCTATGGATTCCAAAATCCATGCATCAAGAGATTCTGGTCGAAGGCCATAATTCTGGTTATCAAGTGCATCCAGGTAGTACCAAGATGTATCAGGATCTGAAGAAATCATTCTGGTGGCCTGGAATGAAAAAGAGTGTGGCAGAATTTGTGGCAAAATATCATGCTTGCTGTTTAGTCAAAGCCGAGCATCAAAAGCCTGGAGGACTTCTTCACCCTCTATCAATTCCTGAGTGGAAGTGGTTCGAGATCTCTATGGATTTTGTTATGGGTTTGCCTAAAGTACGATCAGGCGCGGATTCGATTTGGGTTATTGTCGATCGATTGACCAAGTCAGCTCACTTCATCCCTATGCGTCAAACGGATTCTGTGGAAAAACTGGCAAAGTTATATATTAAGGAAATTATCTGACTCCATGGGATTCTGAGATCCATTGTATCTGATCGAGATAGCCGTTTCACTTCTAAATTTTGGCAAGCAGTTCATCAAGACTTGGGAACTACTATAGCTATGAGTACCGCCTTTCATCCTCAGACAGATGGACAAATGGAAAGAGTCAACTAGGTTATGGAAGATCTCCTTCATCTCTATATTCTGGACTTTGGAGGTTTTTGGGAGGACCACCTTCCTCTGATAGAATTTGCGTACAATAATAGTTTTCAAGCAAGTATCGGTATGGCTCCATATGAAGCCCTGTACGGCAGGAGATGTAGTACGCCTTTAGCATGGCTCGAAACTGGTAGTGTTCAACTTTATGGGTCAGAGCTAGTTGAAGAAACAAATTGCAAGATTTAATTAATCCAGCAAAGAATCAAAGCAGCTCAGGACTGACAGAGTAAATATCACGATACTCATCATCGTG
The DNA here is from genome assembly GCA_016760335.1 of Gastrodia elata. Lineage (NCBI taxonomy): Eukaryota > Viridiplantae > Streptophyta > Magnoliopsida > Asparagales > Orchidaceae > Gastrodia > Gastrodia elata. The sequence continues at coordinate 443,799 of CM028679.1, forward strand.
CTTTGGACCTTGAGGTGGGAAATTATGTGTACCTAAAAGTAAGTCCAATGAAGGGCGTTTATTGTTTTGGTGTAGCCGGGAAGTTAAGTCCTCGCTACGTCGGGCCATTCGAAATACTAGAAAAGATTGGTTCTGCAGCATATCGACTAAAGCTTCCTGAAGATTTCTCTGCAATTCATAATGTATTCCACATCTCCTCTCAGCGGAGATGTCTCTATGACCCATCTTACTTAATTCAACTTCCAGCCATATCACTACAGCCAGATCACTCTTATGCAGAAGAGCCGATTAAGATCTTAGCTCATGATCAAAAGCAACTATGGAATCGTTCCATCCCAATGGTAAAAGTTCAATGGAGAAATTGCTCTTTGGAAGAATCTACTTGGGAGAGAGAGGAAGATATGAAAAAGAAATATCCCAGTCTCTTTGAAACTCTAGGTATTCTTTAATTTCAAGCCTTATTCATGCGCTTCATTTTCTCTTGTATGTCTTCTCTTGAGATGATGTCGAGGACGACATCATTCTTAAGCAGAGGAGTCTGTAACAACCCTAAGTTGTTACCATGTAGAATATAGATTTCTTAATCAGTTTTTAGTATAATTGCCTTTAGAACATCAATTTAAGCTTATCTAGAAGATTTGAAGTCCATTGGTTTCTCTAAGTCAAATTTGCAATTTGATCAATCTAGATGCCTTAATCTAAACCCAAAATATTTTGATCTCAAAATTAAAATTTGACTGCATTTTTGAATTTCTCACCCCCAAATTAGCTAATGGTGAAAATTTTGTGTAATTTGGAATTCATTTGGACCATAATTCAATTTAAATTAAAATGGTTCAATTGCATAAACGGGTTCCAAACATTTAGAATTTGCAAACTTACCCTCGGCCATTTTTAAAACAGCGGGCGCGATCTGAACCGTCCATTTCTTAGGTCAGATCGTGCGGCCCACGCCTTCGCTCAGGATCAATCCATCTAGGCCATTCCGCGGTTCGATCAAAGGATCGGACGGTATCCATCCACCCACAGTAAGTAGCGCGATCCATCCGTCCGATCCAGAGATCTGAATCCCACGGACGATCTGCTCCCCGTGTTCGGCCATTAGATGTCTGAGGATCTGGACCGTCCCGTTCCAACGAACGAACCATCAGACGGCTGTCGTAAAACTCCGCACTGCTCATCGTCTCATTCGCTCCGCTCAGATCCCCGACAAGGAAAATCAAATCCCCGACAGGCAGAGCCTGTCCCCCACTGCCCTCGCCAGCTCAGCGTAGTCGTTAGAGGCTTCCTCATTCCTGTAAGGCCTTTGAGATGGGCTCTCCGGCCCGGTACCCCAGTTTTGGAAACTCTGAGAGCTCCTCATGACCCGAGCTCTAGGGCCAAGCCCAAGCCTCAGCATCCTTTCTCGATGCCTTTCTGAGGCTATAAATAGCCTTAGGTCTCCTGTAGCAAGTTTTTGCTGTTCAATTCAGTTCATTCCAAGATCTTCCTCCGCTCGCCATTTATGCTCTGCCAAGCTCCTTCAGACTCTCCTTAGCTCGCGTACAGCTGATTGATGGTTGCTCCTGGAGTTCAGGACCCCCTAAGAGCCTTTCTGCTGCAGCGGACCATGTTCTATCTGCCAACCAAGCTCCGTCCAGCAAAAAAAGCAGGTACCCCCATTTTGGACTGAACTGTATAGGCTCAGTTCCTGCTCTATTTCAATCGTTAAACTCCTCTCTATCTAAGACGAACTTGTTGCAATCAAATTGGTGAGTTAAGGAGGGTCCGTTCGATCGTATCGATCGAACGGGCTACCCGTATCATGGAACTCAGGACCGAGTAAGGTCCCAGAGTTCTAGAGCCTCCCCGGACGTGCTTAAATAGGGCTTCGATCTGCCAGCACATCCTGATGGTGAACGGATCCAACCCTAGCCCTGGAGAGCTCCTTGCGAGGAGAATTTCCCCTCGCAGTGATGAAATTCCACAGAGATTGGAGAAATAGGCTCCCAGGGAATTGACCCGCTTCACCTAAAATTTCGAGGTTCTCAGGGTTGGCCATGGTCCCAGGAACGTGTTGCCGTCATTTTAAAACTCCGGCTTGGCTTGAGGACGGAGGATTTTGGCGTTTAGGGTTAACCCTACCCGTCCTCTGTTAGGGAGCCAGGCGGAGGAAGAAAACGACAGCGCGGGTCAGGTCGACCCGTGACCCGCGCTGTCTAACAGTAGCGGGCCCTCAGGCTCGAGCGGCCCGCGCGTATTGGGATCGGGCCGGGGCCGGGTTAAATATTTAATAACTATTTTAATAATTATTTTCCTTAAGGAAATTAGGAAAATTAAAATAGAAAAATACAGAATGTATTTTCTTAATAACTTTTAATCCACTGGTCCAAATCCTATAATATCATATATGAAAATGATCAGAAAAATCTCAGGAATCTAAATATAAAATAAAATCATGCATCTGATGGTTTGTGGTGGCCGCCCCTTCTAATCATAAGGCTTAAGGAGAGGTCGTCACTAAGCACATCTCATAACTTAACGTTAGGTTGGAATTTAAGACTCCAATCCAATCTTAAGAAAAAGAGGTGCTTTTTGAAATAAAATAAGGGTTAACAATCACTTAATGAGTATCAGAGTGCGGAAGAAAAGTAACAACTGAAGTAAACATCCATACTATAAAATAAAGACATACAGCTTAGAATATATACGATGCAGGAAAGTAAAGTACAAATAGTTCTGTATTATTACAACATTTAAAGTTTAAAAGCTGAAAAGAAAAGAATCTCTCATCCTCACAATATAAAAGTAAAGCAATCTAATAAGTAAGCTAAGGTCCCTCAGTAGTCTGGACCTCCTCCTGGATCTGCTCCTCAGAAGGCTCTATCTCCTCAAAAAGTTAGAATCTACCATTATCAGTTTCATAATGGTAGGGCCCCAGCCAACAAAATAAAAATCTTGTTAGATAAAATGTCTAAGTACATTTTAAGGTAATGAATTTTGATGTAATTTTAATGACATCACAATTGAATTTAAGCAAAATATAATGGTAAAGCACAAAGAAAGGAAGAACAAGTATTGAGGTAGAAACATACCTCAACTCAGGCTGCAATACAAGATAAGTAAAGTACATGGTAAATCTACTAAGTACAAAGAAAAGTCATAAAGAATATGATCAAACTAACATGCCAGTATAGTATAAGTAAAAGTACTGTACGGAAAGTATAAGACTAGCATCCTAACATGCTCTCAAGTGAGTAAAACGGCTGACATACAAAAAGTTCTGAAATGTAAAGGAACTTTAGAAAATGAAAAATATGAAAGAAAGAAAAGTGTACTGAAACAATAAAGTAAAGTAAGTCTGAAATGTAAAGAAATATGTAAAATAACTGTAAAAGGTTTGAAATGTAAATGTAAGTAATGTTGATTAATTTACTGTACTTGTGAGATATTCTTACTTAGTCTGCCAAAAAGTAAAGTCCATTTGGTAATCTAGGAGAAACATCCCAGATTAAAGTAAAGTTCATCAAAAGAGGCATCTAGGAGAAATATCCCAGATCCTAAAGTAAATCCACAAAGTATCTAAAGGGCAAATAGGAGAAATATCCCAATGCCAAAGTAAAGTACCATAGGGGAAATTCCCTAGGCAAAAGTAGTCCTAAAGTAAGTTATACTAAGTGGCAGATTAAGTAAAACATAAATCACAAGTAAAATGTTGTTTATTAATGTTTCTTTTAAAATTATGCATATGAAATGTGAATCAAATTCAAAGTATAACATAAAATAAGTATCAAGTACTTAAGTATATCTCAAGGTATAAAAAGGCTCAAGTGACAAGGAAAGCATAGCAGTTCAAATAAATAATTAGCACTACACAAACTTTGTGATATCACCTGTTTTCTAATTTAGATGTTCTAATTACTCTAAGTTACATAAGATTCAGAATCAACAATTCATACATTATCTGTAACTTAAAATCACTAACCCACATGTTGAACATAATTAGGATTGGCCACATCCTAATTATAAATAAATCCAGGTCACCTACAAAATTAAATAAGCAAATTAATCATCCTAAGTTGATATTTTATAAATCCCAAGCTAATCTTGATTAGCTAAATCAAGATTTAAGGAATTAAGAATCAAACTTCAAAGAATGAAGTTTAATTCTTAATCACAAGGCTATCCTAATGGGCTAAGGTTTAATCCCATCTTACTGATTAAGGGTTAAGGCAAATCCTATTAAATTAAGTCAAATTAATTAGGTTAGATTTCTAATCCTAATTATAATGTTAAAAGATCAAATAATCAGTTAATAAACTATGAAAAATCTAATAAACTAGTAAGATCAAGGTTTCACCTTAATGAGTAACCCATTTTACCCATTTGATAAATTCTAACCTAATATCTAATCCTAATCTTAGGAATTAAAGCTCTTAGATACTAAGAGTATTACTCAGACACACATCCTAACTAAGGTTATAAGACCTAAAGGATGATCTAAGAAGTTTAAAGGAATGGAGAAGAATTCATCTTTACTTAAGATTTTCTCTTAAGGCTAAATTTAGGGTTTTCCTTCTAATATCTAATTTAAGGCTTATAATTATTTAAATTATTGATTAAATCACTTTAATTACCATTTGATATGATTTGGAGATGAAATTAGGTCTTAATTTCATTAAACCCTAATTTTGGGCAAAAAGACCATTTTGCCCCTATTTAAGGGTCTAAATGTCATCTTTATGAATTAGCACTAAATTCTGAATTTTGATGGTGTGGAATGATTACTTACTTTCTAATATGAGTTTATACAGTAAGTTCATTAATTTTGGTTAAGTATTGAGCCTTATAGGGTAAAATTAAGGAATTTAACCTACAAGGGCATTTTGGTAATTTTACCCTAATGACATATAATTTTTCTGTCAGTTTATTAAAGGTTATGCTCTAAGGTTTTCATAGAACCTAAGTTTATTGCATTCTGATGTGTATTGGCTGAGTTATAGCCAATACAAGTTTTAGGGTCAAAGTGCAATTAAGGGTGTTTAATTAAGGGTCAAAAACCCTAACTTTGTCATTTGGTGTCCAAATTGAATAATTTTAGTGGCTTTATGTCACAATTGATCCACTGATTCTAATAACTAGTGGTAGGTTCAATTTGGACTCCATTTGGCTAAGTTATGGCTTAATTAGGGTTTAGGGTGATTAGTGAGTGATTAGTGAATTAATCATCCAATCACTAATCCAACCCTATAGTTAGATTCTAATAAGTTCTAGGAGTTCTTTGAAACTTAAATCATCTAATTTGGATTATTAAATTTGCTAATATTCACTAATCAAGTTTTAGGGTAATTAGGGGTGATTAGCAAATTTAACTGTTGGATCCTAAATATTTTTATAGATCTCTGTAGACTAGGTTTTGCTGATTGAAATTGGTTTTTGGATCACCTAATTTGGAGCTAAGATGACCAACTTATGGTCATTTGAAGTTCTATGTCAAATTAAGCTAATTAGGGTTAGGTCCTAAATGTCATTAGTCAAATGCTAATTCAAACAGCAAGATTAACCTTACTAAAATGTTCCTTAGGGTTTTGTGAGTATTTTAAGACCCATATTGGGTATGTTTAGACTAAGGGTTACAAAGTTATGATTAAATGAAGTTTTGTGGCATTTAGGGTTTAATTAAGGATCCTAAAATGTCACTAGGTGATTTGTTGATTCAATTGGAAATATGATTATTCTAATAAATTTCTCTAATTTTACTAATCAAAATGATATACAAAAACACTATTTTTGGATGAGTGTATATAGAGATATTGCTATTTGAAAAATTGAATTTAATTGATTTAATTAAACCATGATAAATTAAATCTGTACTTATTAATTATCCATTTTTCCGTATAATATCACTTTTCACAGCACATGGGACCCACGCATAAATCAAACGGCAGACACGGGATCTGATTTAGCGATCGGATGGATAGGTGGGACCCACAATTCGCGTCTGTCAGCAGACGATTACTCTACGAGCGACACGTGGAAGACACGGCGACATCGGGCCAGAAGGTTTGTGCTCGGGTCAAACACAGCCCGAAAAATGCTTCGGGTCCTTCATCTTCTTCAACAGGTGGTGAAGGAGGTTGCTAGGGCAGTAAAGATCTTGGCGAGCAAGCATTTCCGATACTAGATTCGAAGCTTGATCGCAAGTCTACGTGCCAGCCTTTCGATCAAGACCCTAATATTCCCCTTAGCCCAACTATAATATCATTAAACTGGATGCCCTAAAATCGCCATTCGCGATGCTCTTCATCCTGTACGCACTAGGCAGATCGATCGAATCCCAATAGAAATCAAATTGTAATTAAATGCGAATAACAATTGTCAAATAGAAGTAAAATGAATGGAATGCAGATTAAGCTCGAACTAATAGGGTTTAGTGAAGTGAAGTACTTTGAATCAGATGGTTGCAGGCTGGATTGGCTACACACGAAGACCCTGACACTCCATTGACTTCAACGAAGATCTCCTTAAGCCTAGGGAAAGGACGCAGCTTCCTTAATCAGCTCCTACAGTGGTGGAAGAAGTCCACGCGGCGGGGAAAGAGCGCCGTGTGCTCCACTGTGGACACGCGTCGAGAGCTGCGAGGGATGAAGAAGATGATCCCACAGCCGTCCGATCAAATCTGATCGGACGCTCCAAATAGAAGCACGTAAGATCCAACGATGTTTTAAGAAAAGTTAATGACAAGTTTAAGTAATAACGGCGCCAGTTAATTTTAAATAAAATATTATTATTTAATTAGTTTCAATCCATTTTATTAATTAATTTTAATCGTATTAATGTATTCCAAAAATTTCCAATAAATCACCCCTAGCTAATTGAGAGGTGGGGAACGCAACGGCGCACTCGGATTTTTATTCCGACGAGTATTTATTTATTTGAATTTTCAGGTATTTAAATAAAATTAAAATATTCGCCGAAAATCCAATGATTTCCAAATGCATCCAAAACATCACCCCAAGCTAATTTGGGGGTGGTGAATGCAATGGCGATGTCAGATTTTTAATCTGAGGTCTTGATAAAAGGTCAATTTCTAGGGTTTTGGAATTTTTTTCAGAAATCAGGTTTTGATCTATTTGATCCTGGTTTGATCCAGATCTTAGAAGTAGGTTTCAAATGACTGGATCAAGATACTAGAACCATAATTAGGACATGGATTAGTCATAATTGACCAAAGTAACAACATGGGTTGTAACATAGTTAGATCCTTAATTATTGCCTAATTATAGTGGATTTTAATTAGGGCAAATTAGCCATTCCACTTATTCAAATTGCATGTTTAGGGTGCCGTTAGTTTACTTATGATGAATAGGATGCATGTGCTAAGTAGAATATTTTTTTGAATTCTGTACTCTTAATTATGCCCTAATTTTGTTAAAGCATAATTAGTGAATTTTAGGGTTTATAATTATTGGATCTTAGCAAACTTAGTCTTTGATTACTTGTATGGTTAATTAGAGCTTGTGTGCTAAAACTCATATAATTTGATGGTTGGATTTTTACTTATGTGCTAATCCTTTTTGATTGGAATTAGGGTTTGATTAGCACTAAGTAACCTCTGTTTATTAAACTTTGATTATTATTCTAACTATTAACAGTAAGCTGAGCAAAACATGAAATCATCCTTTATAACCTAATTAAATACACTGGAATAAATCCAAAGATTTAGAATCTTAAATATCTTAATTAACTTAAGAAATCTTAAGATTTGGATCAAGCTTTTAAGACTTGATCTAAGTCTGAGGTTGCCACCAATAATGCATAGTTAATATACTGATTTGACATTGATCTTTAAATCCACACTTGATTTTGCTTAAGATATGAGAAGGAGTCAAACCCTAATCTACTTAAGAAAAATCTAAAACCATAAGAACCCTAACTTAATTATATTGATTACAAGACTTTGAATTGAACATTTTCCAATAATACATATGATTCACCATTGATTCTAAACATTGAATTAGACAAATTAGGGTTAATGATAATCCTATGTGACTTCTTGATCTAAATCAAACCTTAAGATCCCTGATTTTCTCCTAAAGTAAGATGACTAACATATGAAGATTAATAAAATCATATTGATTAATTAAGTGATCTAAGTCTTAAAAATATTCCTGATTTACATCCCATGATATTAGATTGAGAGTGATCAGATGACCTAATTATCTGATCTAACCGTCCTAAACCTAAATATGAATTAGAACCTAATAGCTTAATGTTAACATTTAGAGGAGAGAACCTTAAAGTTTCTCTTCATAAGATCGTCTTGAATTATTTAAAAGACCTAAATTCATACATCATGAGGTAGCAGGACTTGTATGAATCCTTGAGGTAGAAGTGTAGAAGATCCCATCACCTTAGAGATTGATCTATTCTCCTTGTGGTAGTAATCACTTAAGACAGATACACATCTCCTTGTGGTAGAATCCATATTAAGTGATCATGGATCACATTCATTTGATGAAACTTTATATAGGACTTACCTATTAGTTTAGGACTTGTAGTTTTGATAAATCCTTATTTTATTAAATATACTTGATTGAACTTTAATTATTGGGTAGTGTAGTATAGTATACCCATATTACTGGTCCCAAGTAATATTCAGGATTGGTTGAGTCACTCTAAGTGAGATTTATCTTTGTTGCTATCCTGCGGGCTTAGGCGGATATAACCTCACTTAAAGTAAATCAATCAATCCTAAGAGTGTATTAAATGGGTACCCATTCCTTAGTTTAATTGAAAGACAAATTGCCATCGAGCAATGCCTCCTAGCGAAGATCGCGTCAATAGGTTTGGCTCAAATAAACTAAGTAACGAGATTCACCTTCCTTAAGATGCTAAGTATGATTGTGAGTTTAGTGACTAAATGCTTAGTTTGAGACACAAAATCATCATCGGATGGTGCCTCCTAATGAAGATCGCTTCATTAGGATGGCGTAATCAAACTAAATGTTGTGAGTTCTACCCTTGCATCATATCCAATATGTGTATACAATCACCCCACCTAGTGATCCTTAAGTAACTAAGCAACTTTAACCAAATATCGATCTAGAAATTTGGAGTTAGAATCCTTCTAGCAGGATTCTGCACAGTGGAGACTTATGATTTAATACCGTTTATTACAATATTCTTCATGGATTTTGGGATTTCTCATTCATTAACATAGTGGCATAAGCATAAGCATAAACATGAGTTGAACTCATTCCTTTTGTTATGACACATGGGTATCAGTGATACAGTATGAGATACAGAATGTTATATACACAGACTAGGGAATTTCAGGGTGCATCTGCATCACCATACTGACTTCCTAACTGTTGTGCTTATATTGGACCATACTACTCATAAACCTTCAGTGATAGTTCTGTGATATACCATAGTATAGCATACTTGTGAGCATTGTTTCAGTGGCTTATAGTGCAGCTTATAGCATCCTTCTCAGCATTTGACATTCCTTTCATTTTGGTTTATGAGCATTTGATATTTTTATTTACTTTCAGTATTTAGTTTTGATGCAGTTTTACTTTGCTTAGTTCTTACAGTTCAGTTATTTAATGTCTTTACAGTTTTTCCTGCACTTTTACTTTACGTTCTTGCACATTTGTTATGTTTAGTTTAGCTTGTATAGCTAGCTTCGATGTGTTAGACTTCTTGTCTAGCACGGGGTACTTTTGGGATCCGGCAATTTGCTAGATCCCGAGCAGTTGTTGGAGGCAGGTCAGGAGGACGTCCCAGAGACTCAGGAGGAGCAATTCGAGCTGTAGGGGATTGAGCACCTGCTTTTACTTTCTAGTTCTTTCTAGCATTTTAGATAGACTCATTGTATTTCTGCATTTTTAATGGTTTGTAATAAACTCTGGATGTACTTTTACTTTTCTTTTCTGAGATGGACATTTACTATTGCTTGAGATGAATGTATTCTGGATGTTTTGCTTTTAGCTTTTGCACTCTGTTATACTACTATACATAGTATTGTGATGTGATCGGCGTACTGAAAATGCTGATATATTTTATAACGTACATGGGTTCTTTTTAACTCCCTAAAACCTTATGTACATGCCAGTCTAATACCTAAGATAAGTATCCTTATCTTAAATATTGACTCTCGAACCTACTCTTAGGGTTCGAGTCAGCGACCTTCAGTATGGCTCTGTCTCTTTAGCCTATTCGGGAAGATGGGTCTAACTCGTATGGCCCACCTCTCCTAAGTGGCGCACCGTTCCGCCGCCAAATCATGAAATGATACTTGTCTTTTGCACACGACGGTAGGACGAGGCGTTACACCCAATGAATAAAATCAAACCTAGGATCTAGTCCTAGTCTCAAGAGTAGTCCTTATGTGATATTATTTCCTAAGGTAAAAGAACTTAGAGAAATTTTAGGGATTTTTACAAATTGACCTAAATATTGATTTTTACTCACTTAAATGATTCAAATATAGTTCAAATATTGATTTTTAGTGAATTTGAAGGCTAATTAGAGGTTAAGGATATTTAACCTAAATTTTGGGCAAAATGACTATTTTTCCCCTACTTAAGGGTCTAAAAAGTCAACTTTTGATTTAAGACTCCAAATTGGGATTCTTTACTTGTCAAATGATTCCTTACAGTCTAACATGGAGATAGATAGTAAGTATACCAATTTTGGATAAGAAATTGTTTTATAGGTCTAAACTAAGGCTTTTGACCTAAGGAGTATTTTGGTAAGTTGTACTTAATGAAATCTAAGTTTTTATATAGTTTACTATTGGTTGATGTTCAAGGGCTCCATAGAGTCTAAGAACACTAAATTCTGAGATCTAATAAATTATTTATAGCCAATTGAACTCCTAAGGATAGATTTGATAATTTTTCCAAGTTAAGAAGAGTCAAAAAAGCACAACTTTTTAATTTGGTGTCCATATTCAGTAAAACTCGGTGGCAATAGCTTCCATATATCACCCTGAATATTTTGACTGGTGGTAGGCCCAAATTGGACTTAAATTGACCAAGTTATGACCTAATTATAGTGAGGGGTATTTTGGTCATTTCTGATTTTTCTAAAGTTTAAAACCTAAATATATTTTTATATTATTGTAGGCACTAAAATTCTAAGCTATCTAGCACTTTAAATTTTTGAATTTGGAGTCCGGATGACAAAGTTATGATCTATTTAATTTTCTATCCGTTGCGGGGCCCTGTAGCGCGCTGCAGCATGCTGGAGCGGCCAAAAACATCATTTTTATGCGCTAGGGTGCGCTACAGCGGTCCCTATTTGAAATGAGGGTGTTTGAGCGCACTGTAGCGGGCAAAAATGCCGTTTTCGGTGCTATGGCGCGCTATAGCGGACCCGGATTTAAAACTTGAGGTGCTGCAGCGCGCTATAGCTGATTTGGTGCTGCAGCACGCTGTAGCGGACCCAAAATCGCAACTCGGGGCGCTGCAGCGTGCTGGAGAGTCAGACGGTGATTTTGCCTGAGCGTAAACAACGATGGGTCAATTTTTAGGCTTGATTACTCTCAGCCTAGAGCACTTTAGGTGCGGTGCCATATACCGTTGGAAAGCTCTTTCCGAGACCTTTCTATGGGTACCCAAAATAGCCTCAAAAGATTAAGTTAACAATATAAACAATGGGGTTAAACGACTGGGTATGCAGAATGGAGGAGAAACATGTTTGCTTTATCTTCCTAAAATCGCAACCTTAATGAGCTCTAATGAACTCTATAGCTTAAATACAAATTTCTAAGGATGCAAACTAAGCATAAGTGAAATGGAGTAGCCATTGAATACATTCAATGGGGGAAGGGAAGTACCTTAGTGTTGACAATGACAGATTTCCTAGGAGAGGCTTGAGAGCTTGAGAGGTCCTTTCTTCTTCTCCTTCATCTACTAGAAAGAAGAGGAATGGGATAAGGCTTTCTCCAATAGTAGGTACAACAATAATGAGAAGTAGGGGGAGAGCTTCAGCTGGCCAAAATGAGGGGGTGGAGAGTTTGAGAGCCAAAGGCTCTCTTAATGGGGGAGAGGACAGCCAATAGATGTGATAGGGGAGGGGCTGGCAGGAGATAGGGGACAATTAGGCTAAGCACAACAGGGGGCTAAAGAGAAAGGGGCTCAGCCAGATTTGGGTGGCTATGGGTCCCACCCAGCCAATGAAGAGGAAGAAGACATATTAGTTTAGGAGATTAATTTAATAAATCTCAAAAATCATATTTAGAAACTGTTCTTTGAAAAATTCCAAAAATTCACCTTAAGCTAATTTGGGGGTGAGAAACGAAATGGCGAAATTGGATTTTGATTTTGACGACAAATTCTTTTTCTTATTTTCTAATTTAATTTAAATATATTAAAATATTCAAGAAAATTAAACGTTCTCCAAAAAATCTCAAAATTTCACCATTGGCTAATTTGAGGGTGAGGATCGCAACGGTGAAGTTGGATTTTAATTCCGATGAGTATTTAATTTTCCTATTTTTTGGGGTATTTAAAGATTATTAAAATATTCGTCAAAATTTCGACGTCTTTCGAATGGCTTGAAAACGTCACCCCTAGCTAATTTTGGGGCGATGAGCGTAATGGCGAAATCCATTTTTCGATCCGAGGTTAATTTAAATTAGTCAATTTTCAGGGTTTCTGGATTTTCCAAAAATTAGGATTTGACCCATTTGACCCCGGATTCAGACTTGGTCTTAGTGGATGATTCCTAATGACTTGATTAACACTTATGATCAAGATTAGGATGTAGATTAGTCCTAATTCATAAGGGTAACAACTTGGGTTATTACAGAGAGCAAGAGGAACACTAAGTTTGCTGACTTCGAGATCAAGGACATCCCATGGGAATCGTTTCTGGGAATGTTCAAAGAAGCCATCATCCCTGTGTCTGCTCAAATCATCCAGGAGGACAAACTGCTCAATTTCTCCCAAGGTGGAATATTTGTTTCCGATTACGAACTTAAATTTTGATGTTTGTCCCATTCCACTCCGAACCTCATAAGACCAGAAGCATTGAGGTGTAGTCAATTTTTGAAAAGACTGTGAATTTTAATTTGAGCGCATCTAGTTTCTCATCAATTTAAATATTTCTCAAAGTTGGTTGAAGCACCTCAACTTTAAGAGCATTTCCAAAGTCAAATGGACCGGAAGAGAAAAGCTCATTTCACGCCAAACAGCGAAAGTTGTTCTTGAAGCAGATTAATATGACCCTTGGACATCGAAAGGTAGCCAAAGTTTACTATATCGAAGCCGATCAATCTCAAGATGATGCTTCAGAATGTAAACATCCCCACCCTTATGGTAAATAATATCATCAGGGGAATGTCTGCTTCACTTGTGGCAGACTTAGCCATCTGTTTTACTGGTGCAATGCTAAGAAAACCATCGATGAGGTGCTCGTCATCCATTCAAAGTGAGATTGAGTATTCTGCTCATAGTCTTTGAACAACCATACTCTTTCCTTGGCTGTAATGCCACCTCTTTCTCTTACCATGGCCTCCAAAAATGCACCTGCTTCTACCCAGGCCCATAATCATCAGGGCCGAGCATCGCAAAATTATCAACCGTCTGCTCCTACTAGAGTTTATATGCTGGCTCCCACATCTTCTCATGAGGACAATGATGAGGTATCGGGTACGTTTTAAATTTATTTTCATTTTTATTTCCATTTACTACCGTATTCCCTGAATGTGGCAGTAAATTTTTTTTTTTGCTTTAAATATAGGCACTATAGAAATTAACAGTGAATCATGCAATGTTCTTTTTGATATCGGAGCGAGTCACTCCTTCGCATCAAAAAATTGGGTTAAAACTCTTAAGGTAAATTTTTTAAGCATAAGGTTACCTTATGGAGCCTGTATGCAAGCCCAATAATTCTGTAGCTTATCAATCCCCATTGGTGAGCAAGATTTCAAAGTCATTTTGATCATTCTCCCAATTGCAAATTTTGATGTGATCCTTAGGATGTATTGGTTAAGTAAGCATGATAGTACAATCAACCGCCAAAAGAAGAAAATCACATTAGGTAGTGGAGGTCAAGCCAAAACATTCATATGTAAATTCAGTACCCAAGCCTTGCTGATCAATTCCATGAAGACCATGAAGTTAGTCAGGAAGGGATGTGATGCCTACATAGTGACATTGCTGGGTGAGAGAATGTAGCGCCCCATCCCTTTGCCGTGCGCAAAAGAAAAGTAGTAAATCAGATTGGTGATGGAGCGGTGCGCTACTCAGGAGGACGAGAACAAGCCAAAACTCATCTTCTCGAATAGGCTAAAAGACTGAGCCATACTGAAGGATGTTGACTCAAACCTAAGAGTAGGGTCGAGAGCCACTACTTAAGATAAGAGTAGAATACTTATCTTGAGTAGTATGCTAATACATATATTGGATTTTAAGAAACAAGTAAGGATCCAATATACGTTATCAATATATATCAGCATTCCAGCATACTGATCACATCACAATATTAAGTATAGTAGTATAACAGAGTGCAGAAGCTAAAAGCATATCATCCAGAATATATTCATCAGAGAGTAGTATGTAAACATTCATCTCAGAAAAGAAAAGAAAAAGTACATCCAGAATTATTACAAACTGATTTAGCATGTGAAAAGTAAAGTATACTAAAATAGGCAAAAAGTAAAAGGAGGCAGACAGATCCTCTAGGGCTCCATGTACTCCTCCTGGATCTCCTGCAAGTCCTTCTATCCTATCTCTACAAGCTGCTCGGGATCTAGCAAATTGCCGGATCCCAAAAGTACCCCGTGTTAGACAAGCAATCTAACACATCGCAACTAACTATGCAGTAGGAAAGTAAATGCAGTAGACAGTAAAGTAAGGAAAACAGAAGAAAAGTTGAGAAAAATGCTAAGTAACTGCAACTGTAAATACTAAACAGAGTAAAATTGCATCAAAAGCTAAATACTGAAATAAATGAAAATGTTAAATGCTCAGAAATCGTTGTGAAAGGAGTGTCAAATGATGTATTATATGTCACTGTAAAGATGTACCAAATATGCTAGAGTATGGTATATCACGGATATATAACAGAACTATCACTGAAAGGTTATGAATAGTACGGTCCAATGTACACATACACCCAGTTGGGAAGACAGTACAGTGACATAGATGCACCCTAAAATTCCCCAGTCTGTGTATGTAACATTCCGTAACCCATAATTTGTCACTAATACTCAAGTGTCACTGCTGAGATGATTCTTCAAGCTCATGCTTATGCTTATGCCCATGCTACTATGCTATATGGGTAAAATCCAAAAATCCATGAAAACTTGGAATGCAGATAATGAATTCTAAGTCTCCACTGTGCAGAATCCTGCTAAAAGGATTCTGTCTCCTAGCTTTTAGAACGATAATTGGTTAAAGTTGCAGATTTAATTAAAGATCACTAGATGGAATGATTGTATACACATATTTAGCACGTTTGCAAGAAAAGTGATACTCATCACTTACTCACCACCATACTTAGTATCTTAAAGAAGGTGAATCTCATTACTTAATTTGTTTGAGCCACACCTATTGAAGTGGTCTTCGTTAGGAGGCATTCCACCATTAGTAATTTGTATTTCAATAAAACTAAAGAATGAATACCCGTTCAATACACTCTTAGGTTTGAATGATTTATTCTAATGGGACTGTATTTGTCTAATCTCGTAGGATAGAACCTGCTCATAAGTCCCCATTAGAGTGAATCAACCAATCCAGAATACTACTGGAGAACCAGTAATATGGGTATACTATACTACACCATCCAATAATCAAGGTTCAAATAAGTCTACTTAATAAATCAAGGAATGATCAAGACTATAAAGGCCTATACTAAATAGGTAAGTCCTATATAAGATTTCACTAAAATGTGATAAAGGATCACTCAACATGGATTATACCACAAGGAGAAGTATCATTCTAAGGTCTTAAGTGGTTTATACCACGAGAGATTAATATTAATTCTAAGGTTAAGGGATCATCTAAGCTTCTACCTTAATGAGTCATACAAGTTCTCCTACCTCAAAGTATGTGTAATTTAGGTCTTTTAAATATTTCAAGGTGATCTTATGAAGAGATGCTTAAGATCTCCCATTCTAAATTTTGATATTAGCATTTTAGGTTTTATTTCATAGTTAGGTTTAAAATGATTAGATCAGCTGATTAAGTCATCTAATCACAACTTAATATAAGATTATGGGATTTAAATCAGGAATGTTATTAAGGTTTTAGATCACTTGTTCAATCAATATGATTTTATTAATCATCTTATGCTAATGGTCTTATTTAGGAGAAAATCCAGGATCTAAAGATTTAATTCAGATTAAGCAATCATATGGCTTTATTAATAACCTTATCATGTCTAATTCAAATGTTTAAGGTCAATATAAAATCAGATATATTATTGGAGAGATGTCAAGTTAATTATCTTAAATCAAATTGCTTTAGTTAAGGTTTTTAAGGATTTGGACCTTAATTAAGTAGATTAGGGTTTGACCCCTATTCTTATTCAATTAAGATCATGTGTTTGATTAATGATCAATGTCAAATCAGTGAGTTAAGAGTGTGTTATTGGTGAAAATCTCAGACCAAGATCAAGTCTTAATAGCTTGATCAAAGTCTTAAGACTTCTTAAGTTAATTAAGGAAGTGAAGATCTCCAATTTTTTGGTTTATTCAAGTTATGCATTATGGATCAATATGTATGATTTCTAATACCTTTAACCTATTATTATGAAGCATAATAATAGAAAAGTTCATAAAATAGAAAGTAATTAGTGCTAATTAAACCCTAAATCCATTTAAATGGATTAGCATTTAATTACAAATCTAGCCATCAAAATTATTTGCAATTTTGCACACATGTCCTACTTAGTAATACAATTAATCAGGGCTTAAGTTTGCTAAGATCCAATATGTATAAACCCTAATTTTTACTAATTATGATTTAACAAGATTAGGGCATAATTTGAAATTTTATTTTATGTTCAGATCCCTGATAATTTTTTGATCATTTTCATATATGATATCATAGGATTTAGACCAGTGGATTAAAAGTTATTCAAATAATACATTATGTATTTTTTCGATTTAATTTTCCTATGATTTGATTAATTGGATTATTTTCCTTAAGGAAAATAATTCCAATTAATAGGATTTAATATAAATGGGCTCGGCCCACTAGCCGAACCGCGTAGGTCGACTGGGGCCCGAAGACCCGGGACTATCACACTGCACGGGTCACGGGTTGGCCTGACCCGCACAGGGTCTTCATCCCTGCCCTTCATCCTAACGGAGTCGCCCGATTAGGGAAACCCTAATCGGCCAATTTTGGCACTTCCGGACGAAGGCATGACCGGCGATCGATCGCTACACGTTCACCGTGGTCAAACGCACCGAATGGGACCTGAAGCCCCCTATGAGATGATCCGGATTGGTCGGACCTTACTCACCTGAGAGCTCCTCTTATGGAGCTACTGTGGGGAGGCAATTCTCCCCATAGAGACCATCTTGGACCCTGGGCTCGATCCCTACACCATCAGGGAGGTGAGGTGGATTGAAGCCCTCAGGTCTGAGGACTTAGGATGGTCTGGATCACCGGGTCCTTACTCAACCGAGGCGGGTCCTTACGAAATTTAGCCCGATCGACGTATCGATGGATTGGGGCTATCTTAGGTCCTAACTACGATCACATTAGGTTCGAAATGACAATACACAAGCATACAAATCAAATGGAAGAAGGTTCGAGCCTTATTAGCTCGAATCCAGCAAGTTGGGGTACTTGGATTTGCCAAGGGACTTGCAGACACTGCAGGGGCAACATCGGGTTTGCTGAGATTCCTCTTGAGAGTTCCTGAATGCCAGGAGACTCTCCTATCAGCGGTACGCATGCCAGGAATGCCTGGTGGTCTCCTACGCAAGCTCAGGTGGCGGCAATGGCGGAAAGAAGATAGAGGCTTCAATTGATCAGCAAGGGTCAATTGAAGCGAGGCTTGGGCTATTTATAGCATTAGCAGAGGAGTGGGAAGCTTCTGGATAGGCGAATTGGGCTGCTGAGGCTTGGATGGATCGGGCCATGGCCGAGCTCTCAAAATTCTATTTTGAGCTCGGCCGGGCCACGGGGCCCGATTAGGTTACCTAGCCGTTATGGGAGGATCAACAACAACTTGCTGAGCTGGAGGCACGAGTGGGGGACAAGGCCAGTAGCTGGCAGTACGGAGGAATCCTCCTATCGGGCGCACGAGGGGGTGGGGACAAAGGTCCACCATGCGGGGACCCTCAGGTGCCTTCTGATCCATCAATCAGATGACAGAATGGCTCGTATCGCTCAAATCCTAACGGCCGATTGCGGGAGTGATCTGGGCCGTAGGATCGGTCAGGTAGATCCAATGGTTGATCCGCGACTCCGCGGGATCTAATCTTAGCCATCGGATTAAGAAGGCGCGGCGGATAGATCTGCGGTACGCCGCTGTCGCGCGACTCGGGCTTTGCAGCGGATCACCCGCGGTTCGCACAGCGGATCTCGGCTTTTAATTCAGTTTGATGGGTATTTTTGCAATTATGAAATGTTAGAAACCCTTAAGTGCAATTGGACCATTTTAATTAAAATTGAATTATGGTCCAAATGATTTCCAAATTATATCAAACTTTCACCCTTAGCTAATTTGGGGGTGAGGAATTAAAAAATGCTATCATATTTAAATTTTGAGATCAAAATATTTTGGGTCTAGACTAGGGCATCTCGACTGATCAAAATATCATTTTGGACTTAGAGAAGTCATATGAACTTCAAATTAAATAATTGATTACTCAGACTATAGATTAGCAGGGTAACAACCTAGGGTTGTTATAGAGAAGGAGGTCATCCCTATCAATGAGAATCATATCATATGTGAATTTCCCAATATTTTTTTGAAGACCTACCCGATCTCTCTCTTGTCAGAGAAGTTGATTTTGCAATCGAGATGATTCATGGAACGCAACCCATATCCAAAGTTTCCTATCGTATGGCGCCCAAAGAATTGCAAAAACTAAACAAGCAACTCCAATAATTGCTGGAGAAAGGTCATATTAGGCCTAGCTCGTCTCCTTGGGGTGCACAGTTATTTTTGTTTAAAATAAAGATGGCTCTATACACACACACACACACACACACACACACACACATATATATATATATATATATATAAACTATCATGAACTTAACAAGTAACAATCAAGAATAAATATCTGTTACCACAAATTGATGACCTCTTCGATCAACTATCTGGAGCCAAGGTATTTTTTAAGATTGATTTGCGATCCAATTACCATCAGCTGCGAGTCAAGGATGAAGACATTGAAAAGATAACATTTAGGACTCGTTATGGACATTATGAGTTTTTGGTAATGTCTTTTGGTCTAACGAATGCACCGTCTATTTTTATAGATCTGATGAAGCGTGTACTCAATTCAATTTTAGACAAATTCATCATCGTCTTTATCGATGGTTTCTTATTTATTTGAAGAATAAAGTGGAACATGAAAACCTGTTGAGAGCCGTACTAGAAGAATTATGCAACCACCAACTTTATGCTAAGTACTCTAAGTATGAGTTATGGCTTGACTCAGTAGCCTTTCTGGGTCTTGTCATTGATGACCAGGGTATAATAGTAGATCAAAGAAAGGTTAGTGTGTTCAAGTTTGGTCATAACCAAAGTCAGTGACAGACATTAGAAGCTTCTTGAAATTTGCCAGCTACTATAGAAAGTTTGTTAAAGCTTTTTCTCAGATCGCCTCTCCATTAACAAAATTGACTCAGAAGGCCGTACCCTTTATTTGGAGTCATGGGCGTGAAGAAGCATTCCTAGCATTAAAAGATGCACTCTCTTCTGCCCCAGTGCTGGTCTTGCCAAAAGAGTGTCTAAATGGCCAAGTTTACACAAAGGTATTTGGAATAGGTTTGGGATGTGTGCTGATGCAAGAATAAAGGTAATCTCATACGCTTCTCATTAGCTTAAGCTGCATGAATATGCAGCTGCATGGAAATATAATCTATCAAGGAAATCATCTATGGATTCCCAAATCCATGCACTAGAAGATTCTCATCGAAGGTAATAATTTGGGATACCAGATCCATCCAGGGAGCACAAAAATGTACCAGGATTTGAAGCAATCATTCTGGTGGTATGAAAAGAAGCGTGGTAAAATTCATGGCAAAATGCCATGCTTGTAACCACGTCAAGGTTGAATGCCAAAAGTCTGAAGAACCCTTTCATCCTCTGATAATTCATGAATGGAAATAGTTTGATATATCCATAGATGTTTTCATGGGCTTGCATAAGTCAAGATTCAGAGCTGACTCTATCTGGGTGATAGTCGATTGCTTAACCAAGTTAGCTCATTTCATTCTTAGGTGTCAAACTCTATGGTATTCTAAGATTGATAGTGTCAGATTATGATAACAAAGTTACATCTAAGTTCTGGCAAGTATTACATCAAGACCTGGGGACTACCCTGGCCATGAGCACTGCTTCCATCCCTAAATAGATGGATAGATAGAATGAGTTAATCAAGATTATTGAAGACCTCCTGCGATTATGCATTTTGAATTTTGATAGTTTCTGGGAAGACCACATCCCTCTTGTGGAGTTCGCTTATAACAGCTATTAAGTAAGTATCAGCATGGCACAATATGAAGCCATATGGAAACAAGTGTAGCACTTCACTTGCATGGTCTAAAACTGGTAGCATTCAACCTTTTGGATCTGAACTTATGTATGAAACAAATAGAAAAGTGCAGTTAATTCAGCAAAGAATTAGAGCCACGCAAGATCGCCAAATTAAGTATCACGATGCTCATCATCGTCCCTTGGATTTTAGTGTTGGAGATTTTGTTTACATTAAAGTCAGCCCAATGAAGGGTGTTTTCATTTAGGTGTGGCAGGGAAGCTTAGTCCCCGCTATGTCAGACCTTTCAAAGTGGCAGCAAAGGTATGCTCTGCAGCCTACAGTTTAAGCTCTGCGAAGATTTCTCTGTAGTACACAACATATTTTAGGTCTCATCACTGCAGAGACATCTTCGTGATCCGTCGCATCTAGTTTTACTTCCAGCAATATCCCTTCAGCCGAATCTTTCATATGTGGAAGAGCCAATCAAAATCTTAGCTCGCAATCAGAAGTAGTTAAGGAATCGCTCTATTCCCATGGTGAAAGTTCAATAGAGGAATCACATTTTCAAAGAATCCACTTGGGAGAAAGAGGCCGATATGTAGCAAAAATATCCAAGTCTCTTTGAAAACCCAAGTACTCTTAATTTCTAAGTTATGTTCTTAAATTTTTGCATCTTCTTTTCCCTTCTTAGGGTGATGTTGGAGACAACATCGTTCTTAATTGGGGAGTCTATAACAACACTAGGTTGTTACCAAGCTTAAACTAAGCTTAATAACACTTTGAAATTTAATCTATTGCATTACATTCATATGGTTATTTGGAGCTAACCTTAAAATTTTGGGGTCAATCGGACCTCATTTGTATAATTTGGTAATTTTATCAAATTAGGAACCCTAAACAATAGCCAAAATATTTTGATCTCCAAATCAAATTCTGATTGTATTTTTGAATTCCTCACCCCCAAATTATCTAGGGGTGCAAGTTTGGGAATTTTTGGAGATTATTTAGGCCATAACTGAATTTAATTTAAATAAATTGCATAAAGGGTGCGGATCGCGAGCGATCTGCGGCGGCACCTAAGTCCCGTGATAACATGGATTTGACCATCATTTGGCCATCGCGCCATCTCATCCAATGTCTTAAGATTGATCGTGAGCGGACATCAATCGAACGTTAGATCGAATCCAAGAATCCCATGACCTAGATCACTCCAAATTAGGCCGTTAGGTTCTGGATAATCATAGATGTTCCAAAGTATTGATCAATAGATTAGACATCTACTGTATGTTCCGCCATTGTGGATCTTCTTCCCCACTTCACTTGCATTCCTGACATGGAAAATCTCCATACGCTAGCTGCCAGGCCTATCCCCCACTCCTCCCAGCCATGTCACTAGGCCGTTAGGCCATTTCTATTTTAGCAGGGTCTTATGGTTTGGGTCTTGAAGCTCGAGCAATCCCCATTGGGATTGTTAGCTACTATTTGGTCCGAGCTCTCAAGCCAAGCTAGCCTCTATCCCCACCTCAATTTAACCTTTCTGAAGCTATAAATAGCCTCAAGACTTATTCCTGGAGCTTTTTTTAGTAAATTGGCTCCAATTGAAGCTTTCCCAAATTCACCCACTCCCTGCTATCCCGAGCTCTCCTGGCATCCCTAGCTCCAACCAGCAGTAATCCAAGGGTGTGACCTAGTGTAAATATCCCCAACGAAGCTCCTATGGTACTGCCGAGCTCCATTTCTTCTTCAATTGCTAGTGTTTTGATACTCCAATCAGACTATGTACCCCCCTTTCTCTGTGCTAAGTCAAGTAGGCTCAGCACTTATTCAATTTGTCTTATAATTGCATCCTTAGATTAGGCAAACTCATTGTAATCACTCTTGAGGTCTAGGTTAGCATAGATCGATCAGGCTGAGATGTTTTTAGGAGTCTGCGTCCAAGTAAGGACCCAGTGTCTAGGTGCACCCCATGCCTCATGCCCATAAGGGTTCAATCCATCTCACCCCCATGAATGTGTAGGGATCGAGCCCACATGATTTAATGGGCTCTTGGGGAGTATTTGATCCCCACAATAAACCCTAATAAAAGGCCTCGGGTGAGTAAGGTCTGGACATCTCCAGCCTCTTCACAAAGGGCTTCTTGGTGTGTTAGACGCACCTCAGCCTCTTGATCATGTAGCAATTTGGTTTGGGTCATGGCGTGGTCGGAGCACTCGACAATTGGGCTCGAACCCTAACCATAAAATCCCTAAGCGTCAGGGAAGATGGGGGGAAAACAATGGACTTTGCGGGTCGGGCTAATCTGTGACCTGCACGGTGTGACACTGTTAAATAATAAAAGGGATAATTTGATTTATTTTCCTTATGGAAAATAAATCAGAAAAATCAAATTTAATTAAAAACATTCAGAATGTATTATTTGAATACCTTTCAAAATATTTATTCAAATCCTATGAAATTATATACCAGTTTGTTCAGAAAAATATAAGGAATAATAATATACAAAATATTTTAGTTTCTGTGATTTATTTTTTTAATTTTGCCTAATTACTTTAGTAGATTAATTAGTGAATATTAGCATGATTAATCACCCAAAGCTTATGAGTATGGTTTCATTTGGTCACTTAGGTCTTGTAGAAAGTATGTGCTAAGTAGGATAATTTTTTGATTAATATTTTACTAGTTATACCCTGATCCTTATTTTGCATGATTAATGTATATTAGGGTTTGTGTAATTCCAAATTTGCATATGTTAGCCTCTTATTGATCACATGTTCATGTAGAACTTGATTGCCATGTATCAATTCATTATGATTTCTATTTTTGCTAGTATATGCCAAGCATTTTGGACTTGATTACTGATAAATAAGCACTTAATGTTCTCTGATTTGGCTATTTTGACTTATATGTACTTCTTATACAGTAATATGCATGTTAGCAAATCTACTTTCTGATTTGGAAACTTAGATTTCTTAATTTGTCTTAATTACAGAGAAAACCCTAATTAACTTAATAAGAGTAATTAAATTAATCAAAATGAAACTATTGCTGATTTGAGCCTTATTAATTGATAAATGAAATAATGACATAGTTATGTATGTAAAATTATGTCATAAATTTTGAATGTAATATCCATAATTTTGTATGTAAGATTTTGAATAAATATCCATAATTATGTCATAATGGGTTTCAAACCTAATTTGACTTGATAAATCTCAAAAGTAAGTTAAACCTAAAAGTTGAAAACATGAATTTACATTCAATAATTGGCATGATATCAACTAATACTTGTTGATTTGATATTGACTCTAGGCTAATAACCTAGAAGGCTTAAATCTTATGAATAGCTCTTGTGATTAATCATCTTGATTTAATCTTTAGATCCTTAATTTTTTCTTAAGTAAGACAATTAGCATAAATTGACCTCTAAAACATGATTGATTTGCAAAATAATTAACTCTTAATAATTTGTATGAATTTTACCCCATAATTAGTGTGTTGGATTGAATTATAACATGATAGTTCTACATATTTGATTGTTGCATCTAGACCCTATGATTGAACTTGTGAGTATGCATGGATCTACATCATCTTAGAAAATTGCTTGTGCTTTAAATGAGATGATTGGTAACTTTTAACCTTAAGGAATTAAGATAATTCTTAATCTAAGTGATTTTTTTATCCTTATGTAGAACTCTTTTGAGGTAGGGATACCTTATTTATTTTATTTTGAGCTAGGATATTAGTTGGAACTTAACAGCCATTGATGATTATCTCTAAGCCTTATGGTAGGATAACCTAAAGAGACTCAATTGAGATTAATCATTGTGGTAGCATCCTAAGTTGAGTGACTTTTATGTCACAACCTTGAAGCCTTTCTGTAAAACTCACCACAATGGAGTAAGGATTCATTAGCATGTACTCTGTGATCAATAAATATATTATTAGAATGAAAACCTTAGTATTATCATATGGAGATTATAATGCATATCCATTTAACTGATTTATACAGTAGAATATAGAATTTGTTCAGTTATCCTAAATAGAACTGTAGAGTCTTGATCTTATATTAGGTAATTATGTAAGCACAATTCAGTTCATGATAAATATCCCATGTCTAATGGGTGTTATAAATTGGGGATTGAACAACTTAGTTTGAGAGAACAAACTGTAAAAGGATTATGTCCCTTATCCTTGTGTGCATCGATAAGTGTAGTTAAAAACCTTAGTACTTTAAGTCACCCTTCATAGGACACATTGTTCATGCAAATGTAACTGATAGACTGGGAATACATGTCTGCACTCACACGCACGTGCATGTGGTTTGAAGTAATAAGGGATTGAAGTCTTGAGATTTATCATTCACTGAGAATGGTGTGTTTTGTTACTAAAGTTTATTTGTTTTCAATGATGTTTGAACAATTGTAGAGTTTGTGTTTTTGGTTCCACTTTAGCAGTTAAAGTTTTGTTGATAAGAAACTATTGAGAAAGTTGGGCTTAACATAGAAGTCATTGTAGGATTTTGTGCAAGTACTCTTTTTTGTCAATTTTAAATGTCAAATTACTTAAATATTATAATTATAATCAAGCAACAATATCCTTCCTTAGAGTGTCCCTTAATTTGGACTAAGTTATGTTTAGTGCTCAAGGATGAAATTAAGAAGGTTCAATCCTGGCACATGAACCCACACATGATCAATATTAGTTAAGTATGATACTTATGTTTAAGTTGTCAAATCTATTGCTTTAATTGTGCGATCATGCGAGCTTGATTCCACCAAATTAGCATCACATGCATCTGCTTTAGTTTAGCTAAGGAAGAGAGTCATTGGGCTAAGCGGGTAATGTCACATTTCCTGTAAGCACTCAACACATCATCTTCCTCCTTTAATTAGAATAAGCCATGGAGCACATTTTGTGGCTCTTGGGTCACACGCATTAACTTCTTAGCTTGGCTAGAGGAATAATGCTACAATGCTCAAGAGCCTGTCATTGGGCTCTTGGCGATTATGCACATGTTCCTAGCTTAAGCTAATGGTGAGCTATGGATCTTTAAGATTAATTTAATTTTCATCACTCTGCTCATCATTTTTAACCCTAAGGAATTGCCTTGATCATCCTCGCATGGTGAATATTGTCACATATATCTGCGATGAGGATGCTTTATGTGCTAGTTCTTAGTTCTAAAATGATAGTCTGACTGATAGTTTTCCTTATTATAAACATTACTTAAGAAAAAGATACATTCATTGCACATCATTCATCCAAGCAATTTTTCGTATCATTAATCAATAAATGATTAAGAAACATATTAATTAACAAAAATCAGTACAAACACTTTTAATTTCTTGATTTCAATACATGTTTATGCCTAACCCTCCCCAAGGATGGTTTAGTCTCCCATTACAAAAGAAATATAAGAAAAGAAATTCAGGATGTCAAACCCCTGCATGGTTCTTTGTAGAAAATAAATCAAGAAAAGAGATAGAGGTACAATACTTGGAACTGCAGTTGTGTTCTCCTGGATCTTCCCTCAATCACCATTCTCTTTCTCCTTTCTGTTTCCTGACCTCGAATCTCTTTTTCCTTTGGTGGTATTCTATTCCTTCCTTGGGCAGGGATTCTCCCTTTCCTTCAGCTTTTTTTGCACCTTCAAATATTCTTAGAAGCATCAATGTCAAAATTGGGAACTCCTCTTTAGCCTTTCTCCTTGGATTTTTAATCCCTTAAACTACTTAGCATTTGTGAAACCAACCTTTTCTTCTTCTTGAGAACTATTTTGCAAATAATATTTATTCAATTATTACATTAAAAATGAAGATGTTTAATTGATTTGACTTTAATTTATTCTATGGGAAGTGGAAAGATTAAGTATATCCCTCTCCCTAATGCTGATTAGGATGTCAATTCCAGAGCAGTTTTACGGCAAGCGCTGTGGCATGCTGCAATAATTTTGCTTTAGAATTCTTTGTTAAGAGAGTTTCCGCTGTGGCCCATGAAAGTGTTGAGCTCTCTATATTGTGCGTGTTGTGGCATGCTGTAGCATCGAGATCTCAGGTTCGTGTCTGCTGCGATGCGCAATAGTGCCGAACTCTCTATTTGTGACCGCTTAGGCGCACTGTAGCACAGAGATCTCGGGTTTGTGCCCGCTGCGGTGCATGATAGGGCCGAGCTCTCTATTTGGGAATGCTTGTGCTGCTGTAGTGCCGAGCTCTCGGATTTGTGCCTGCTGCAGAGTTGCACTAGCATCCTGCTCTCATGTTTGTGCCCACTACAACGCGCGAAAGCACCGAGATCT
Source organism: Gastrodia elata (assembly GCA_016760335.1). Taxonomy (NCBI): domain Eukaryota; kingdom Viridiplantae; phylum Streptophyta; class Magnoliopsida; order Asparagales; family Orchidaceae; genus Gastrodia; species Gastrodia elata. The sequence goes on from CM028679.1 coordinate 470,759, forward strand.
CAGGTTTGTGCCCATTGCGGTGCGCCGGGGAGCGCTGTAGCGGTTCTCATTCAGAATTTTATATTTTGGCCAGATTTTTGCTTTGCTCAACTTTATCCTAAAAAAGTAATGGAAACACATCAAAGTATGCATTTCTAACATAAAAATGTTTGTTTTTATTAGTGACCTTAACATGTGATAAATTTAGGATATGAGATGTATGTTGAATTCAATGAAATATGGGTAGACTGATGTAGTTCATTTTAGTAATTTTTGATTGGTGGAGGAAAATAGATGTTTACTTTGGTTTTGATTAATTTCTAGTTTTAATATTTTAAAAATATATAGTTTCTAAAGTCTTAGCATATCATGAATTATATCAGTATGTCACTGTATTAGTGGAGCGTTGTGCTCACATAGGTTCTGTTAGCAGAGTGTTGTGCTCACCTAGGATCTGATAGTAGAGCGTTCTACTCACCTAGGATTCTATGGGATGTCTTGTGACGTCAAGGTTATGCATATTTGAGGCACAATATTTTGTGGCATATTTAGTTATATATATGTATATTCAGTGGCATACGACATGATTTTATTTCAATATTGTATTCAGTTTTGGTTTCCTTACAGAATCCTATTTTCATCACTCTGTCTTTAGTTATAATTTTTCTCTTCTTTCAGTTATTTACAGTGTTACACTTTTTAGTTATATCAGTACTTTTCTGTAGTTTTATTTTATTTTATTTAAATGTTAATCTTGTTTTAAAACTATTGTAAGGTACGTAGTAGCTTTGATGTGTAGACTCATTATCTAACATGATGTACTTTAATTATTTTCTTTTGTCTGAGAAACCGTCATTTTAGGATCCGACAATTTGTCAGATCTGGTGTAGTTTGAGGAGTAGGCTCTACAGGCTTCCCATGAGATCTACGAGGAGTTTGTGGAGCACTAGCTAGCTCTGTTCTTTACATACTATTTTAGCTTACTTTCTATTGTGAGTGAGAGTCATTCACTGTCTTTTTTCTTAAGCAAATGGTCTGTAATAACTTAACTTTGGATGTATTTTCTCTTTCCTTTCTAAGATGAATATTTTCTTACTTAGCTTCTATGATGAATGATATGTATAAATGCTATAGTATTTGCACTCTGTTATTATTACTATTTATACTTAGCATTGTGATGTGATCAATATGCAAGTGATGCGAATACTCATATATATTGGATTCATATTAAAACTTCCTCTCATAATCCAATGTATGTAAGTACTATATCTAATACTTAAGATAAGCATTTTACCTTGGGCTGAGCTTTAGGAGTTTCAGCAGCGATATTCAAGGAAGTTCAGTAGCCATTACTGAGTAATGCATCATTTCGCTGCCAATCATTTTATCTTTAATATCTCAGTTGTGCCCAATGATGGGATGGGGCGATACATGAAGTGTTCTGGATAGCTCGAATTTTGTTTTAAACCCTAACCCTAATTTCCATTAAGTTTCAGGGATTTTTTTGCAGAAGACAAGGATGTGCAGTTCTGGGCTAGGTTAGCCTGCAGCCCGCTCCGTTTCCAGAAAGCGAAATATGTCGAGAATATTCCTTGGCCTGCCAAGTTCCATCGGCCCACGCAGTTGACCCATGGAATACTCCTTGAATATTCCATCCATTTAAATGACCAAATCTTTTAATTTAATGAAAACTTTTGAAAATTTAATTTAGATGGTATAATAGATATATATCAGTCATTTCAAATCTAATTTTAATGATCCAATTAGAATTTTGATCAGAAAAGGATGAGGAACATTAAACTTCAAAAATGTAATAGTTTATATAAGTGATTTTATTAATTAAGCCTAATTACTTTAAAAAAGGATTAATGAATATTAAGCTTAAACCTTAGCCAAAAGTCATGATTAAGGTCTTTAATTCTTCATTAGATAGAGAAGAGTATAATTGGGAAGATAACACTATTTTCTTACCCTTATTTTTGTTAATCACTCACTATTCACTCTAAACCCTAGTTAGTGAATATTTAGATTATTTGAGATCTGATTTTTGTGTTTATGGTGTTTAACAAAACCTTAGATATAGTAGAACCTATTTCTAATTTTAGATTTTAAGTTTACATGTATTAATTTGCTCACCACTCATTAATAAGCCTAAACCCTAATTAGTGCTCATTAAGCCCAATACTTAACCAAATTTAGTGTTTTATGTGTTAGTCTTTTCCTTAGACAGTAAGAAAATATTTGGCATTGAGTAAATTTAATATGGAACCCTCGAACTTAAAGTCAACATTTTGATCCTTATTAAAGAGAAATTTGGTAATTTTGATCAGACCTTTTTTAAAGTGCTAATAGAGCTTCATAACCTATCCATTTCCCTTAAATTTAGTAAGGTAAATATTTAAAACCTTATTGGGGAAGTTTTGTTCATGATATAGCTATATGGGTCTAAGCCTATGTTTTGCCTTAAATTAATTAAGTTAAATTTAGGATGAATAAGTGTGGATTTATAACCCACATTTCCTTTCTTAAATGCTTAATGAGACTTACTAATTCGTCTATAATCAGTTAGAATTTATTTAGACTTATAATGTTATCTTAAGTTGAATCTTCATTTAGGATTTAAGAGATTCTGTAAGTGTGGAGATGATTGAATTTTCCAAACCCATCTTTTGATCTACACTCACTTTTTTGCAATCTAATTTTATTGAATAATGGAATTACTCAATAGATTATGCCTTATTTATAAAATAGAAATTTCAATTTAGGCTTTAACCTCTTAGAAACTAAACTTGATTATTTTGTATTTTGATCTTGGCTAATTGTCATTCCTTGTAAGGACATAATCTCTTATCTTATAGAGTTTGATTACACTCAATAAGAACTATTAAATTTATAGCATTAGAGAGTCACTTTGAGGAAACCTAGACCTTAAATGCTACAACCTTGGATTAAGAGGTCTAAACAATAAATTGTAAAGTTTTATCTCTTAATCTCTGAATCTAGATTTATTTAATCTATATTGGTTTGGGATACTAAATACATCAAATAAGATGATTGATTTATTTATTTAAACATTTGTAGGCCATATTTTTTGATTTTGAATTAGAACTTAATTAGTTATAATGTTTAACTTTATATGACCATAATTCTTAGGTTATACTAAATAGTAGGATATTGGATATCCTGAGCTTGTATATTCTCATAATAGTTAGAATGAAATAATTAAAAAATAAAAAAGATCACAATAATTGTTGAGTTTACTTCTTAAATTACTTAATTTGGGTGCTCCACTTTACCTTGTTATTTGAGCTTTGTTGCCTTGTGCATGATTAGATGAGATATGGAGTTTTTGATGAATATTCCGTATTAGCTCTATAAAGCATGTTATAATCATACGAATTAAAGTATGATTTTTATGAAACTAGATAACAACTCAGTGGAGTAGTCCTGGTTAGTATGCCTATTCAGTTCTAATTGATGGCTCGTATCCAGACCTGAGTGGTTTGGATGATACATGTGCAATTTTTTAAGTTTAGCTCGGATCTAGCTATGAGTGGTTCAGATGATACATGAGGGACTTTCTGTTCAGTTGCTATGTTTAGCCAGTTATTATTATTACAGGTTAGTCTAGGCATACATCTAATTAAATAATGATGCTTTCTATTCAAATTTCTTACAATTCATTACAGTTCAGTTTACAGTGGTTTTTCAATACTTTGTGTTTGTATATTTTTAGTATATTTTTTGGCATTATATATATATGCATGTTAGGATGCTAGATTTTAGTTCTATTATATGTACTGATGAACCCATTAGTTACAGAGAATTTAGTGCTAGAATTTATATTTTTCATATATTAATTGTACTTTGATGTGTTATTTTATGATATTTTAGGAAAAAGAGCTTAATTTGAGATGAAAGATAAAGTTGGTACGGAAGTGTAAGGCGCTTCAACACGCTGTAGCAGCCAAGCTTCGGATCCAAGCACTACCATGCACCATGGCTGATGAATTCTAGAGAGATAAGTACTACGCACTCCATAGCACCCTTGTTACCTAGAGCAAGGCATTACAGCGTGCCGTAGCGGACATAATCCCATGAGCCATGTGCTACAGCGCACTATGACGGATGAATTCAAGAGATACATGTGGTACAATACAATATGGTGCCCTTGTTCCCGAGAACAAGGCGGTATAATGTGCTAGAAGGAACATATTCTTGGCAGATGAATTCAAGAGATACACGTGGCAAATAAATTTTTGAAAGCAGGCGCTACATCGCACCGTAGAGGACATAATATTAAGACCAAGACATCACAGCATGCCGTAGTAGATACCAACCTGAGAGCATGGTGCTACGATGCACTGTAGCGTCCACAAATAGAAAGCTTGGTACTATAACTTGCCGTAGGGCTTGCCATCAAAAGGCTTGGCGCTACAGTGCACCGTAGCGGACGTCGTATTACAGCTTTGGAAAAAGGCTCCTAATCAGCATTGGGAAAACCAATAGACTTATTTATCTTTATTTTCCTATAATATAAATTTATGGCATGCATTAAAAATTCTTAATTACTAAGAGAATAAAGGAATAAACATAAATGATAATCCAATTCTCAAGGAGAAAGTGGGCTGGCTTTTTTGATTGAAGGAAGGCTGAATCAAGGCTTATAAAAAGAAGAATTAAAGACTTACAAAAGGTTCCATATTAAGGTTTTAGTTCTTGTTCTTTGATTGCTGCTTGGAAGAAAATCATTGAGGAGAGCTCCCCAACCCAATAGAGGAGAAGGCTACAGCTAAGGGATTAGGAGTAGCACATAGATTAAGGAGCCAAAGAGATCAATGGAAGAAGAAGACAAGGCGAGTGCAACAATTGTTCCCTAGTGTTGTATTCCTACTTTATCCCTTGTATTTTCTTGTAAGAGCCATGCAAAGGATCAATTTCTTATCGCTTTCCTTGTACTTGTATTTTAATGGTAGCTTAAACCCCCTTGGGGGAGGTTTGGGCAAGAGCATGTACTAGCCATGAATGTAATGCATGAACTATTCTTATTGATGGAATGTAAATTTTATCTTGAATTATATGCATATTTATTTAAATGAACAATTGGAAAATAGTGAATCTTTATATAAGTCCTTATCTATGTATTTAAATGTAAAACTCATTGAGCTTAATGAACACCTTGACCAAATGCTATACATGTTTGAGTGTTGACGCCGCAAATGGCCGTGACAATATTCATCGTGCAAAAATAGCCTGTGCACAAATTTAAGGCAAGTGCTTGATCATTTGAGCCATGAGGAATGTTAACATTCTCTGAGATCCATAGCTCACTCTTGATTTATGCGAGGTAATCTAGTGCATCAAACTATGGGCTATATGACAAGGTTATTTAGCTTCACAGCTTATTACCTTGGCTAAATTAAGGGCAGACACATGTGAATCGAGAACCACCTTTTGAGCTCCAGTGCTCAGACTTGGTTTATGCAAGGATTTAGAGCGATATGAGCTATGAGCAAAGTGACATAAGCTCATTCAGCCTAATAGCTAATTTTCTTAGCTAAATCAAGAGTAGATGCATGAGAGCTATCGGTGGAATCAAATTCATGTGATATTCAAACTAAAATATATATTTTATCACTTAGACATACGAGATGAATTTATAAGCTAAGCGATCACATGAATATCTATATGTTGAGATGAACCTTTTTAGTGTTCATCCTTGAGCACTAGGTAAGATTTTGTACATTTAGTAAGTCCACTAGAAAAGACTAAATCTCTTGATTAAGAAATGAAAATTAATCAAATTGACTTGATATGAAGTTGAGAAGAAGAGTACTTGCATGAACCCTTTATACTTTGCATGTTTAATCCCAACTCTCCACAATTTTCTTAAAACTATTTCAAACCCAAAGAAACCTTGGAATCGTAATTTAGGACTACCAAAACCATTTGATCTCTTAAACATTATTGAAATTAAGTATACTCTAGTAACGAATCTAAACACCTTTCCCATTGGGCAATAAATTTCTGAATCTTACCATCCCATATTATTTCGAACCAGGTACACTTGCGTGCAAACCCAAACTACATATTTTAGGAACTGTCCATTTGATTCGTATTAGAGATAACTTAAAAGTGAATAGTAATTTAAGATTTTGTTTCATATATATTTTGATTTATGTAATTAAATGATCATTTAATTATTATTGTATTTGTTGTTTTATTTTCTTTTATACATTTTGTATCCTTGAGTTGTGCCATACAAATTCTGCTTAATTTAAGTTTTGCATTCAGGGTCGAACAAAAAATTATCACAATTTTGTCTATGACCTGTTAGAAGAAATGTCCAATAATATGTACCAATGCCCTATTAAGAGCTTGAATTCCAACAGGAGTGAATTTAAGAACATAGCCGAATCCCCTAGAATTATTGAACTTTAATGTGAAATTATGATGTTAAACAAAAACTAGGGCAAATGAATGTAAATATAGTTCTAAAAGTTGTTTGTGACTTCTGTGGGGGAGGGCATAGGAATGAAGATTGTAAATCTAATAACCTTTTTGCACCCTCGAACCTTGAACAAGTTAATTTTTTGTGGAATAACAACAACAACCTAAGTAGTCACAACAATACTTACTCAAACACTTATAATCAGGGGTGGAGAAATGTAACAGCCCAAACTCTTAAGCACCAATGTATTGTCCACTTTGACCTGAAATGCCTCACGATTTTGCTCTCAGAAGATAACTTCCCAGCAGGTCACTCATCCTGGGAGTGCTCCCACATGAGCACGCTTAACTTTGGAGTTCTTATCAGGAACTCCATTGTTATCTAAAAAGACGCCTTAATATTTAAGAGTTTCACTTATTACTACTTAAGTGGGTCATCACAAGAAATCACCCTAATTTCTCTTGAAGTAATGAAAATAACCTAAATAACTACCCTAATGGAAACCACAACCAGGATTGGCATGGACAAAATTTTTATAATTCATCTCATCAACAAAAATAACAACAAAAATAGCAACAAAATAGAATAGAAGGAGCCTTTCACTCTTTCAAGGTAGAAACTTAATCATTTATGTATAGAACTGAACAAATAATAAGTAGGCATGAATCATTTATCCAAATAATTGAAACAACTCATTGCAACATTCAAGTCCACCTGGGATAGATCTCCCATCAGTTGACCAATTAAAAGAAGGGAACACTACCTAGCTCCACAAAAATAAAACTCAAGGGAAACGGTGAGCACGATCAAATTTGAGGATGTGGAGGGAGATTTAGTGTTATCATACAAAGTAAAAAAATTTGAACCCCTCACTACTAAAACTGAAAGAAATCCTTGCAAAGAAAATGGGGGAAGTGAGACTACTAAAAATCAAATTGTAATAGACAAGAGCTTAGTGGCTATAGGAAGGTGAGATCCGGGGACATTGAACATCCCTTGTGTAATTGATGGACAAGTATTTTTAGATTCCTTATATTATAGGGTGTAACAAACCAAGATTATTACTAAGTCTAATTTAAGCTTAATCACACTTTAAATTCTATTCCATTGTGTTTGTATTCATTAGAACCTAACCCTGAAATTTTGGGGTCATTCGAACCTCATTAGCTCAAATGGGTAATTTTTCCAATATAAGAACCCTAGAAATTTGCCAAAATATTTTGATCTCCAAATCAATTTATGACTTTAATTTTGAATTCCCAAACCCCAAATTAGATAGGAGTGCAATTTTGGGAATTTTTAGAGGTCTTTTAGGCTATAATTGAATTTATTTTAATTAGGGGAAAATTTCACAAAAGGGATTTGAACAATTCATATTTGCACTTTGGACCTCTAATGGTCGCCAACTGCTGGGGATCCGTTGTGGGGACCGCAGGCGATCCACTGCGGAGTTCAGGTCTCGTGACAGCAGAGTCCCGTTGCATTTGACTGTCGTTCCCACGGATATGACGGTCAGGATTTACTTGCGCCTGAGCCGTGAACACTCATTGGATAGGGCTCGCAAATCCTATGGTTCGGATCACCCGCACATCTGGCCATTAGGATTCGGTCGATTATAACCATTCTACTTTTTTGATTGATCAATCAAACGAGCACCCATGCTCCCACACTATGGACCTTCATCTGTATAGAGTTTGGAATCCCAATAAAAGGATCTGCCTTGTATGCTTGTGTCAAGCATTGTCCCCCACTCCCAGCTCCACATAGGATGAGCCATTAGCTTCCTTCCCCATTCAGTTTGGAAATCCTAGTAGGCCAAGCAAGATTGAGCTTCCCCATCTTGACAATTGGGTGCCGAGCTCATCGACCTGAGCTTAACACATAGCTCAACCTCCTAGCTCGCCCTTGAGCTATAAATAGCTTGAGTGAATCTCAGTGAACCTCTTTGTTCACTAAGAATCATGTGATCTCAATTCCATTTCTTATGTAAGAATACCAGCCTGCATTGTTTGATGCTTTCCATCTTAAGCTCGTCTACCTGAGGGTGTGATTCAATGTTAGAATACCCTAAGTCGCCTCCTGAAGCTCAGCCATCATTTTGATCAAGTAGTGTCTGTGCAATAGAAACCAGATACCCCCGTCTCCCTGCAAGTGAGATGAGCAAGCTCATCACCTTTTTGATTTCCTTTGTTCTCTGAATGCATGTAGATGGCTATAATCTAGTATCGATTAGGATGACCTGAGTTGTCAGGGAGCCGATGGAGGTTAAGATAGTGCAAAGCATTGTCTGAACTAGGCCATGGTTGAGTGATGGAATGCTAGCTATTTCACTGGAAATTGGCACCAAATCGGATTGCCAATTTCTAGTGGAAGCATCCACGTATCGATCTATGAGGATCGTTACAGTTGTGCTAGCTCAAGAGGACTAATCTAGTTTCTCCCTACCATAGTCAACATAGTGCTGCACAGTGCTTAGCTAGAGTAAGGACTTGCCATCCTAGCTATTCATGAGCCTAGCTAGCTTAGGGTTAAGTCCTGCCATGGATTGGGGATTAAATGCCAGTCCTCTAGTGGTCTATGTGGGGAGCATTTCTTCCCCATAATGAACCCTAGAGGTCCCGAAGAAGGAGATTTGGGAGAAATAGCTTCCTGGTAATGCTGACCGTCTCAATTAGCGCTTTAGGGTTTAATCGATGCATCTCGACCAGTGAAAGATGTACCGATCATCTAGAGATGATGACATTGCCTAGAGCTTGAGAATGGGATGATTAAGGATAACCCTAATCGTCGAATGTCAGAGAGCAATCACAGGGAAGAGGAAAATATGCGGGTCAGGCCGACTGTAACCCGCATTGTCCAATAGTGATGGGCTATCGGGTCTAGGTAGACCCACATGGTTCCTTCACTGGGCAGACCTATCGGGTCCCAGTTGATCTAACATAGCCCAATAGTCCAAATGGGAATAATGTGATGCAAAAATGGAATTCCTAAAGTCCTAACTTAAGGATTATTTAATGAAACTTAGGTTTCATTTATTTTGCTCAATTATTAATAAAATGGTATGATCTAATATACTATTTTAATAAATAAAAAGGTGTAGATTAATAAACTATAGAAATATTTTAGTTTATGTGGATAGATTTGGCAATTATGCACTAATTATAATTTTAGCTTGATTAGTGAATATTAGGATGTCACTTAGCTGAAAAACATGATTTTAGTCTTTATTGTTTCATTGTGCTATGTAGAACCTAATGGAAATAATTAATAGTAAATTCTGTAATTAATTTTTGCTAATGTTGTCTTAATTACTGAACTGCAATCTTAGGACATATTAGCAAATTTACTTATCCAAATGATATGTTTTTAGTTTCCATTACTTTATTTTAATATTTTAAACATAATTACAAAGTTTAATTTCAACTCCCATGGTAAATCTTCTTAATTAATTGCTAATTGTATAATACCCTAATTTGCTTAAATTAACATCTTCACTTTACCAAAATGAGTTCTAATGCTGATTTGAACTTAAATAATTAATGAATAGCTTAATGATAATCTTGAATTTCAAATCTGTATAAGTAAACCCTACTCACGGCTAATTAGCTTTAATTAAGTTTAGTAATTAATCTAACTTAAGTTTAATTAAAGATGTTGCACTCCTTGATTTGCATGGATTTAACTAATACTTGTTGATTTTATTATTGGATCTTATAATAGCAAGATAAAAGATTATGCAATAGAGTGGTTAATGTGATTTAATTGTATTGATCAGAGCCATAAGATATACTTAATTTTTTCTTAAGTAAGAAAAATTAGAACAAACTGATCCTTATTAATTTAATAAAATATGATGGATTTACAAACAATCAATTGCTCAAAATTATATAATTTTTTCCTATAACTAGAGTGTTGGGTTAAATTGGAATCTAAGAAATTAGCATGCTTGATTTGCATCTTAACCTAAGGATTGAACTTATAAATCTACATGTAATTACGCTGATTGATTTGAATCAACTTATGATAAATATAGATTTAGATGTAATGAGTTGAACATTAGATTTTTAAGGTATAAAGATAGCCTTAAGCTAAGTAAATATTATACCTTTAGTAAGGAACCTTTGAGGTAGGAAATGCCTTATTTGTCTTATTTTGAGATAGGAGCTTAGATGTATCTTAACAACTCTAGATGATTAATCCCATGCCTACTGGTAGAATAACAAAAAGAGGCTTTGATTGAATTATCTTTTATGGTATTTATCCTAAATTAAATAACTTATATTTCATTTCTATAGAGCTATTTGTATAGAACCTACTACAATGGAGATTGGATTATATAGTTTGAATTTCCTTGGTACTAAATTAGTTTGTTAGAATTATAAGTGATGAGAATATTAGCTTCATCATATGGAGGTTGTGGTGCATATCCGTATGTCTAATTTGATTTACCCTGAAGAGAACTATAGAGTTTCAGTTATAAGTTAAGTAATTAGATAAGTATAATTCAACTCAGGATAAATATCTTAAGTTCAAAGTATGCTATAAGTTGGGGATTAAATAGCTTAATTTGAGAGAATAAGCTGTAAAAAGATTCTATCTCTTATCCTTGTGCGCATTGATAAGTGTTGTTAAATAAATTAAGTGTTTAAAACCAACTTTCCTAAGATATACTAATAATGTATGTGTACTCTTAATATGTTATGAATAGTGTGAGTAAATGTTGAATTCAGTGAATTAAAATAAAATGTTATGGTCTATAAAGTTAAACCTCTAATCTATATAACATTCAAGGTGAATGTGCATAATGAAATAGGCTAAATAATTATACAACAAGAAGGAATATTTACTTTGGTTTTGTCTATTTTTGGGTTTTAATAATATAAAAGCACCTAGTTTATTAATCTCCTTGGCATATTATGAATCACATAAGTATATCATATCATTAGTGGAGCGGTTCTGATCACCTAGGACTTGCTAGCGGAGCTATTCATCTCACCTAGTATCGGTGGGATATCATGTGGTAACAAAGCGTGCATATTTGTGGCATAAATTTAGTGGCATATTTAGATATATACACTGTGGCATTTAATACGAATTTATTTTCAATTATTTCAGTTTCATTTCAAATTATATACTTTCAGTACATTTATTTAGTTCTAGTTTTCTTTTATATTTTCTATTTCAATGTTAGAGTTACAGTTCAATTTACTTAATTTTTCTGTAGTTTGTTTTCGATCTTACTAAATGTTAAGTAAAATTCTTTTAAATGAAAGAAAATTATATCTGCATTCTAAAATGTACTTAGACTCATTATTTAACAGGATTTTTTTCTCTTTTTGGCTGGGACCTGGGCATTGTGAAACTGACAATGTCAAATCTTGAGTAGTTGGATCATCTAGCTTTGGAGGCATCTCAAGACATCCAAGAAAAGCAAGAAGTGCATTAGCTAGCTTAGCACTTACTATTTTTAGTTACTTCCTACTGAGGGATGAGAGATTTTTACTGTTAATTTTAATTTTAAGTCATGGTTTGTAATAATTAATTTAGGATGCACTTTTTTTTTTTTCTGAGATGAATATTTTTACTTAACTTTTATGATGAATGTTATGGATGAGTACTAAGGCTTCTGCACTCTATTCTTATTACTACTTATACTTAATAATATGATGTGATCCATATGAAAATTATATAGGATACTCATATACATTGGGTAATTGTTCATCATTATTTCTAAACTCAATGTGTATAAGTACCTTAGCTAACACTTAGGATAAAAATATTATACTTATCTTAAGAGTTAGATCTCAATATTAAGTCAAATTAGGGGAGGTTCAACTCTTCTCTAGTAATGCATTGTTCTACCGCAAATTGCATTATTATTAATTCTTTTTTTGTGCAAAGTGACGGGACAGGGCATTATAGTTTGTATTAGGGAGGAATCATAAAGTGTTAAATAAGGATAATGTTCCTATCTACTTTATGATCTATTTTGGAGCATATATGATGACAATCACTAAGTATAAGGAAAGCATCATCCATAATTCATCAAGTTGAATCTCAGAAATGAAACTAAGGATATTTGGAAAGAACACCTTAGGGTTTGAATGAGCAATAAGAAGGAAAAAATGCTTAAATAAATTAGAGCAACCTCAAATCCTGATATTTTATATAATGACACTCTAGGAATGAAGAACCATTATTATAGATTTAGTCACTACCTTAGGCTATTTGACAACTACTGGATGAATGACTTTTCAAGATGCCAAGGCTTATGGTAGAATCATTAGTGGAGTATTTCCCATCAATGTAAAAGTGCTCAATAAGATCTTAGTTTGTCTAACCTTTTGAAGAACTATCCACCTAGTCCTTGCTCAAGAATGGTAGATCGTATAGTTGCTACTCTTAGAGAAACTTCATGTCCCGATGACTAATGTCTTCAAATATTAGTAGCAATACTCAGCAGACCAGCGGAAAGATGGTGGTTCCAAGCATATCAAAGACTTAAAAGGAAGCACATAAGAGGGCAACACATCATTACTTAAGATGATTTATGCACTTCTTCCATAGCTGAATTTTGTAGCTGATTCTATTATCATCTCTTATGTTATTTCTTCATAACATTATGTCTTTCAGTTTCTCCATTTTGTGTAACTTCTCTCTTGAGAAGTATTGACAGAAAAGTAGCCTTTTTGTTTCATTTTCTGAATCTATTTTCTTAAAATTGCGGTCATGAATCCAGGATCCCACTCTATGACTACTCCCATCAAGAGCACTATCTCTTCTTCTAGTGAGTCTAATGACATCAACTCGTTGGTGTGCTTGGTCAGAACTCTAATTAAGAATCATGCTCATTAAGCTTAGGAGACCCGTGATATCCTCACATCTCGGTAGCCACCTATGATTTATGTTGTAGCTCCATCTGTCCCTCACTTTTCAGTAGATGACATTCTTCATAGTTTACTTTATCTAAGGACACCAACTCTTAATGGGTCCCTGAACCCCATGGATACTATTAGCTGGCTCAAGCTGGTGGAGAAGAACTTGACAAGCATCAAATGTTCTAATAATTAAATGATTAGCTTAACCACCCATCTGTTCCAAGATGAAGCAAAATATTGGTGGGAGAATGAGTAAAGCACAAAGTTTGTTGATTTAAAATATTAAGGTCATTTCACAAGAATCATTTTTGGAAGCATTTAAAGAGGCCTTCATTTCCTAATATGCCCAGACTATTCTTAAAGTTGATCTACTTAATCTCTCTCAAGGTGGGAGATATGTCTCAGAGTATGAGATTGTAGCGCCCCGTCCCGTCGCCGTGCGCAAAGGACAAGTGTAATATAGTGGAACGGTGTGCTACTCGGGAACGGCGGGCCATACAAGCAAAACCCATCATCCCGAATAGGCTAGAGACAGACGGAGCCATACTGAAGGCTGCTGACTTGAATCCTAAGAGTAGGATCGAGATCCAATATCGAAGGTAAGAATGAAATACTTATCTTAGGTATTAGACTAGTACGTACACAAGGTTCCAGAAAGTGGGGAAGAGCCCATGTACGTTATAAAAATATATCAGCATTTCTAGTATGCTGGTCACATCACAATACTAAGTATAGCAGTATAACAGAGTACGGAAGCCAAAAGCAAAACATCCAGGATACATTCGTCTCAAGCAGTAGTAATTATCCATCTCAGAAATGAAAAGTAAAAGTACATCCAGAGTTTATTACAAACCATTTAAATGTAGAAATATAAAGAGTCTATCTAAAATGTTGAAAAAAATTAGGAAGTAAAAGTAGATGCTTGGTCTACTAAAGCTCTAAATGCTCCTCTTGAGTCTCCGGTATGCCCTCCTGACCTGTCTCCAAAAACTGCTCAGGATCTAGCAAATTGTTGGATCGCAAAAGTACCCGTGTTAGACAAGAAGTCTAACACATCGAAACTAGCTATGCAAAGCTAAACTAAACATAACAAAGTATACAAGTAAAGTAAAGCCGTAATAGAGCTAAAGAAAAGCATGTAAGCGAGGAAAATTGTAAGTACTGAGTAAACAAGATAGTAAAAGGGCTATGAAATGTGAAGTTATTACCAAATAGAACTGAAAGTAAAACAAACATTATGCTGAAAAGGATGCTATAAGCTGCACTATATGCCATTGAAATAATGCTCACAAATATGCTATACCACGTATATCACAGAACTATCACTGAAGGTTTATGAGTAGTACAGTCCAATGTAAGCACAACAGTTAGGAAGTCAGTATGGTGACACAGATGCACCCTGAAATTCCCCAGTCTGTGTATATAACATTCTGTATCTCATACTGTATCACTGATAACCATGTGTCACAACAGAAGGAATGAGTCCAATTCATGTTTATGCTTATGCTTATGCCATGATGTTGAATGAATGAAGAATCCCGAAGTCCATGAAGAATATAGTAAGAAATAGTAATGAATCCTAAGTCTCCACCGTGCAGAATTCTGCTAAGAGGATTCTTTCTCCAAGTTTCTAAAGCGAGGGTTGGTTAAAGTTGCTTATTTACTTAAAGATCACTAGACGAGGTGATTGTATACACATATTAAATATGTTGCAAGAATAGCATTCTTATCACTTAGTTTAATTAAGCCACCCTAACAAAGCGATCTTCCTTAGGAGGCACCATCCGATGATGATTTTGTATCTCAAGCTAAGTATTAAGTCACTAAATTCATTACTTAGTGTCATAAGAAAGGTGGATCCCATTACTTAGTTTATTTGGGCCATACCTATTGAAGCGATCTTCGCTAGGAGGCATTGCTCGATGGCAACTTGTCTTTCAATTAAAATAAGGAGTGGGTACCCGTTTAATACACTCTTAGGATCGATTGATTTACTCTAAGTGAGGTTATATCCACCTAAGCCCTCAGGATAGCAACAAAGGTAAATCTCACTTAGAGTGATTCAACCAATCCTAAATATTTCTGGGGACCAGTAATATGGGTATACTATACTTCACCACCCAATGATCAAGGGTCAATCAAGTCTAAATAATAGAATAAGGATTTATCAAAACTACAAGTCTTGAACTAATAGGCAAGTCCTATACAAGGGTTCACAAATCAAGTATGATCAAGGATCACTTAATATGGATTCTACCACAAGGAGAAGTATATTTTCTAGTGATTTAATGGATTACTACCACAAAGAGAGTAGATCAATTTCTAAGGTGGTGGGATCTTCTATACTTCTACCCTAAGGAATCATACAAGGCTTCCTATCTCATGATATATGAATTTATGTCTTTTAAATAATTCAAGACGATCTTATGAAAAGATACCCAAGATCTCCTTTCTAGATGTTAATATTAAGCTCTTAGGTTCTACTTTATAATTAGATTTAGGATGATTAGATCAGATGATTAAGTCATCTGATCACTCTTGAACTAAGATTATGGGATCTAAATCAACATATTGTTAAGGATTTGATCACTTATTCAATCAATATAGCATTAATAGACTTTTTATGCAAGTTTATTACTTAAGAGAAAATCAGGGATCTTAAGGTTTGATTCAGATGACAAAATCACCAAGGATTATTATTAACCCTAAATTTGTCTAATTCAAATGTTTAGATTCAATAATAAATCAAAAGCATTATTGGAAAATGTTTAATCCATAGTTTTGAAATCAAATCAATTAAGTTAGGGTTCTTAGGGATTTAGATTCTTCTTAAGTAGATTAGGGTTTGATTCCTTCTCATGCCTTAAGTAAAATCAAGTCATGTACTTAAGGATCGATGTCAAATCAGTGGATTAATTATGTATTATTGGTGGTAATCTCAGACCTAGTTCAAGTCTTAAAAGCTTGATCCAAATCTTAAGATTTCTTAAGTTAATTAAGATATTTAAGATTCTAAATCTTTGGATTATTCAAGCATACTTAAAAAGTTTATCTAAATAAATTCACTACACTTAACTTACTGTTATAAGTCAGATTAACAATCAAAGTTTATAAATCTGAGGGTACTTAGTGCTAATCAAACCCTAAACCCAATAAAAAAGGATTAGCACATAAGTATAAATCCAGCCCTTCAAATTACATGATATTTGGTATGCAAGTTCTAATTAATCATACAAGTAATCAGAACCTAAGTTTGCTAAGATCCAGTGAGTATAAACCCTAAAATTTACAAATCATGATTTAACAAGATTAGGGCATAACTAGAATTATGGAACTCAGAAAAATATTCTACTTAGTACATGCATTCTAATTATTTTAAGTGAACTAATGGAACCTTAAATAGGCAATTTGAATAAGTAAATTTATTAATTTACCCTAATCAAGATCCACTGTAATTAGGTAATAATTAAAGATCTAACCATCAGATGTATGATTTTATTCTATATTTAGGTTCTTAAGATTTTTCTGATCATTTTTATATATGATATCATAGGGTTTGAACCAGTGGATTAAAAGTTATTCAAATAATACATTCTGTATTTTTATTTAATCAAAATCCTATGATTTGATTATTGGAATTATTTTCCTTAAGGAAAATAATTCCGATAATTCTAGTTTAATTAAACGGTTCGGCCCGTTAACCAAACCGCGTGAGTCGACCGGGGCCCAGGGAAACCCGACACTGTCGCATAGCGCGGGTCGTGGGTCGACCCGGCCCGCACAGAGCCTTCGTCCCTGCTCCGTCGTCCCGAGCCAGAGATCGATTAGGGAAATGCTAATCACCAAATTCTGGCGCATCCGGCCCACGGCTTGACCAGCACTCGATTGCTACTCGATCACTGTGGTCAAACGCATCGATTGGGACTCAAAGCCCCTTGTGAGACGGTCTGGATCGGCCAGACCTTGCTCACCCGAGGGCTCCTTTATTGGGGCTACTATGGGGAGATAATTCTCCTCACAGAGACCATGCCAGACCCCAGGCTCGATCCCTACACCATCAGGGAGGTGAGGCGGATCGAAGCCCTCTGGTCTGAGGGTCTGGGATGGTCTAGATCGTCGGGTCCTTACTCGACACTCAACCGAGGCGATCCTTTAGAAATTCAATCCTTAGTTTGAGAGAATAAATTGTAAAAGTATTCTGCCTCTTATCCTTGGGCGCATTGATAAGTGCCATTAAACAAACTAAGAATTTTAAATCACCTTTCTTTGGACATACTAATCATGTATATGCACTCTTAATATGTGATGGATAGTGTGAGTAAATGTTTAATTTAGTAGAATTAAAATAAAATGTTATGGTTCATATAGTTATACCTCTGATCTGTATAACATTCAAGGTGAACGTGCATATATAATTAGACAATAATTAGGGATATTTAATTTGGTTTTATATATTTTTTAGTTTTAATGATTTAAAAGCACTTAGTTTATTAAACTCCAGGGCATATAATGAATCTCGTAAGCACATCATGTCATTAGCGTAGTGGTTCTGCTCACCTAGAATCTGTGGGATATTAAAGCATGGATATTTCTAGCATAAATTCAATGGCATGTTTATATACATACTCAATGGCATCCAACATAGCTTTTTTTTTTTTTTTTTTAGTTATTTTAGTTACAGTATCATTTCAGTTGATTTACTTTTAGTACTTTTATTTAGTTATAACTTTTATTTCTATTTTTAGTTTCAGCATTATATTTATAGTTCATTTTACTTCAATTTTATGTAGTATATTTTTTATTATATTAAATGTTACATAAAATTCTCTTAAATGCAAGAAAATATTAACTATAGCCTAAAATATACTTAGACTCGTTATCTAATAAGATTTTTTTCTTTTTCTGATTGGGGCCCTAGTATTGTGAAGGATCCCGAGTTGTTGGAGGAACCAGTTTTGAAGGCATCTCAAAAGATCAACAATGTCAGATCCCGAGTTGTTGGAGGAGCTAGTTTTGAAGGCATCTCAAAAGATCCAAGAGGAGATAGAGGAACTTTATCCAGCTCAACACTTACTATTTTTAGTTACTTTTTGCTGAGAAATGTCAGAATTTTACTGCTCATTGTAATAATTAATTATGGATGTACTTTTTTTTTTGAGATGAATATTTTTACTTAGCTTCTGTGATAAATTCTAAGGAGGAATGACAAGGCTTCCGCACTCTGTTATGATTATTACTTATATTTTGTATTATGATGAAATTCACATGAAAATCATACAGGATACTAATATATATTGGGTAATTGTTCATCATCATTCTAAACCCAATGTATATGAGTACCTTAGCTAAAACTTAGGATAAGGATATTACACCTATCCTATAAGTTAGTGCTCAATAATAAGTCATAGGGGAGGTTCAGCTCTTTTTCTTGAGTAACGCATCATTCTGCTGCCATTTGTGTTATCAATAACCCTTCTTTTGTGCACTGTGAAGGGATGGGGCATTACTCCGAGGGCCTCCAGGAATGTAATGCCACATCACATTTACACACAACTTGGAATGAGGGGAATGGAAGTTACCCCTGTGATTCTAAAATTTGATAACTTGGATTCCATGACACCAATAGGTATTCTGAAAAATGAGTTGGTATATCTAAGAAATTTTATGATCTCCATTAATTTCTAAGTCTGCGCATGGGACAGGTGGAATGAGAAGTCCACCATTATTTTTAGAAGACCACTCCTCGCCATGACTCGAGCTATAATTGATGTAGAGAGTAGATTAATGAAAATTAGAATCAATGACAAGGATGAATATGTAGATATAATGCTGACTCTTAATAGAGAGAAGAGTTTATATTTAAAATGGAGAGAAATGGAAAGGACTAGACTAAATCCTAATGAGGTTAATAATGAAGAAGAATTGCCATGTGAATTTGAATATGAAAAAGTAACAAACACCTTATATAGAGTAAGTGAATCTAAAAAAACTAAAATGAAGAAAAAAACCTAGAGGAAAAAAAAAGGAAAAGTTAATTTAAACCTGATAAATGAATTGAGGGATACTTTGATTTTTGAATTGGATAGTTTTAAAATGTGCACAACAGGAGTAAAATCTACTTGTGCTCACTCAAGCTCTACAAAAATCTGGATGGAGGTACCAATTGGGAGTAAGAGGTGATTGAACTTAGAATGGTCGGGTTGAGGACATTAAACTAAGTGCTTCAACCCAAATTTTTTTGATTAAGTGTAGTTTAATTTATCAGTAATATAGCGATAATTAGTCAAATGAGATTACTGCAACCCTACATAAAAACTAAATGATGTAATAATTCCTTAAAAGCACAATACTGCATGCCTCATCGCACTCCTGAGCGCTGCAGCATGATGCAATGCCCCACAACGCGCCACAGATAAATGCAAGCTGGAGTTCTGCATTCAGAAACTACAGTAAGCCACAATGCATTACAGTGCGTTGTAGGGCACGATGTAAGTTTGAACACTTGGGAAATTAATTTTGGGCATAATTCCAATGGACCAAAACTGCTGTAGCACATTGCATTCAAGGAATTCAGTCACAAAGTTGTTCAAGAATTGCCTTTTGGTCTTCCCAATGGTTTGGTGTTAAATCGCACTTATGGGACTAATGAAAACTTTTTGACCACCCATTGGGTGAGGACACATGGAAAGTAGGTACATAATTCATTTTCCTTGGATTGCTGTCAAATAGCAAGGAAGAGAGAGCTGCTCTCTTGCATTCCCTTAAAATTATATCATCTATCTTACTATAATTTTTCTTATTTCCTTAATTTTCTTTCTTCCTTTGTGTCTCCATTCAATTTTCAATCAATTCATCAGACTCAACATTAACCTCATTCTTGACTTCATCTTGTAGAAAGGCATATAATTTAATATTCTTTTGGGCACATTCCAGGCATTTCTCTACAAATTCAACTTGCTAGCAATTCTCATCAAGATTTCTAGGGAGTTTTATGACATTTGGGATCTTACAAATTGCTTCCATATCTTCACAATATTGTAACAATTTACTATGTTCTACATTGATTAATTTTTTACCTATTTCTAAACATTGAGGGAATGGTACTTGAGGTATGTTGGGGATATAATTTTGAGTTGCATTTGATCAACTTTTTGTGTTTGCATTCTTGTTGTATTTTTGAATGTTCTAAGTTAATTTGATACTCTAATCTTCCTTATGGTCATTGTTTGTTCGAGTTAGAGCTTCCTCCCTACACATTAGAACTTATAGAGCTTGTTCTCCTATATGCTCATTTGAAACTACCTCTTAGGTAGTTTTAATCAATTGTTTTAATATACCTCTAACTAAGCCTTAATTCTCTTACATGCACTCTCTTGATATTCCAATATCAGCTTGTGCCTAATTAAGGTTGCCTTAGTTTCTTGCATAAAGTTCTTCACATACCACTTAAATTCTTCCATTGATTTTTCTAAGTGTGATAGCTTATTTATAAAATTTTTGTTGTTAATGTTCATGCTAAGATAAGTAGGATAATGTTAGAAGTTGTCATCATAATAAGTGCAGTTAATCTGCTTTGTGCTCAAAGGTGTGAAAAAGCTATTTTCATTACAATTAAAACTCGAATGTGCTCGACTGCACAATCTACACCAATTTGGATTGTTATTGAGAATTATTATGAAATCTGGTACCCCTTATATATAAATAAAAAGAATGAAAATGAAAACATATTATAAAAAAAAAATAATGAAGTCACTAGTTTTAAAAATTTCACTAATGCCTTCTAATTTAATCCTCGACAATGGTGACAAAAATATGACAGGAAACAAAATAGTGTGAGTTTGGGCCACAAGCAAGCATATGTGGTCTAACGTAATATTGGGATGATGAGTCCCAAATTAACCATCCTTAGGAATTAATACATAGTTACTAGCTAGTTTTCCTTCTTCTAATGCTTAGACAATTATTTTGATGGTTTTTAGACTAAACTAATCTATGCATGCAAGATAATAAATCTATATTACAAGGATAAAATTATGATTAAAGGAATTGAGAGATTTAGAATAGTTGACTATGGTTCAACCTTCCTAATAATTGTTGAGTTCCTTAAATGGTAATAATGTGAAAATGCAAATTTATATTTCTAGGGGCCCATTAGTGATCTCTCACACACATGGATCATTCATCCCTAAACCCTAAGATCATCTTTAACTGATCTCGTATGAGAACTCTTGACTTCCGACTTAATGTTTAAATGATGACTTCTTTAAGTTTTATCAGCATTCCATGTCTAGTGCAAATAGATCCTAATTCCCATCTTTGTTCTCACTTGCACATACACATCTCCATGTTTTTTAGAAGGTGTATAGATCTCACTACTCAAGAAATGCATTATTTGGTCTTACCTTATGTTTAAGCATAAGACTATTGGAGGAACTAAACTTAGAAGATAAGAAATGAAAGTGCACAAAAATCCTTGACCTGGACTTTTGCTATTATCTAGGATTTGGTGCAACTTATATGTTTAGTGCACTTGAAACCTTGAATAAGACTTTTATTATGTTCTAGCTTTTAATGCACTCTTGTGTCAAGTGCTTATAAATTCCTGATATGTACTTTTGCTTTGATCTAGAATATAGTGCCCCTTGACTTTCATGCTTCGCATGCACATATAACTTGATTTGAACTTTTGGATCGATCCAAGGTGAAATGCTTATAAATGCATTCCATTGATTTCTGTGACTATTTTAAACTCATGAAATAAATTTAAATAATAAACATATCACAAATATTTATTCAAAAGCATACTCAATTTGTACTCAACATTTATATAAATAAGGTTTATTACGTAGATCTAGCTTAACCCTCCTGGAAAGGGGGGTTTAGGCTACCATTACAAGTACATCACGAACAAAGATAGAAAAGTTTAATAAGAGCTTCATGATTTTTACATGAGATGATATAAACAAATAAAATAGGAAGTGAAAAAGATGTTACTGAAGGAACGTATCTAGAGTCTTATTCATCTTTTTTTTTGTCTTCTTCTTCTTCTCGAAGTCTCTAATGGTCACCTAGGGTCCCTCTTAATGGTGGCTTGAAAGTTCTCCTCTTGGAACCTTAATTTCATCCAAAGGCAATAGGATCGGCGAGGGGATATAATAGGGGTTTATTCGGCCTCATTGTAATAGTCTAGCAGGGAGACGACCATTGGGTACGACCTCTTATGGGAGTGACCATGCTAGCAGGGAAGGACAGTAGCCTAGTGCTTCAATCAATTGGGCCCCATGATCCTATTAACGATGGGGGAACCCTTGGCCATTGGGTCTGAGTCTCATTCCAGTGGCTGGCATCGGATTAGACAGTGTGATTGAAACCAGCCATCTAACTAGGAGAGATGGAATGAGCCAGATCGCGAGATAAGTTGCCATGTGATTGGCAACTAACAGTGGATTTTTGCAATCCAGATTTCAGTTGTGGTTTGCCATTACATTCAATTTAAAATGATTAATTTTTTTTAATTAATTGCTAATAATTAAATATCATTTAAATTATTTTAATAATTATTATTCAAATTAGCTAACATAATTCACAAAAATTCACCCTAAGCTAAGTTGTGTGCAATGAATTCAAAAATATAATCAGAATTTTGATTGGAGGTCAAAATCTTTTTTGGAATTTTCAAAAAATTTAAATTGAATAAAATATTCAATTTCTTCAAATGATTTCCAAATTGGCCAAAAAATTCAAAATTTGCTCCTAATGATATTTAGAGATTAATATAGGGTTTTATAGACTGATTAGGCTAATTAAATTTGGGTAACAAAGTTGTTACATGAACTGACTACTTGGTAAATTTCTAAAGTGATTGGGTGAATCTTATTGCAGATGAGAACTCCCTTGGTTATTCTTCCAAGAAATGTAGGATGATTTCTCCATCTAGCATTGTAAGAATTGGAATAAATATTGTTTTTTTGGGGTAGTTTATATTTTTATTTATAAATTCATTTGTTCTATGTGAGAAGGTACCTAGGGACTATTCAAATTACAAGTATAACTAAAATGAGCACCCCCACATGATTCATAGTTTACCTCTTACACTGTGTTCACACTCATAGCATTCCATTTCTAGGTGAGGGTTACAATTTCTATCTATAGTTGGGCAACTTGACTATTTTTCAATGCGTGAACTTGCTCTCTCATACTATAAGGTAGCCTCTCAGTAGGTCATTGATAAAAATTAGTGGCCATCTCCTCTAAGAGATCATAATCCTCCTCCTTGGTTTTACTGTGCAGGGATCCACCATATGTTGTGTATATGAGCATTTAAGTACTAGCACTCAAAAAACTTTATAATGTTTGAAATTGAAGCCACGTGGGCAAGCCATGGTGGGGACAAGGTCTTAGGGGCTCCTTAAATCTCTTCCAACTATCATATAATGTTTCATTATCAAGTTGAATATATTTAGAGATTTCATTCCTAAGTCTTGCAGTTTTTAGCAGGTAAGTATTCTCCTAAGAATTTTTGGGCTAGTATGTTCCAAGTGATAATTAAGTAACTTAGAAGAGATAAGAGCCAACTTTTTGCCCTTTCTCTAAGTGAAAATGAGAATAATTTCAGTTTGATGGTGTCATTAGTGGCCCCATTATACCTAAATATGCCATAAATTTCAAGTAAAGTTATAATGTGTACACTTGGATCTTCAGTTAGTAATCCACCAAACTAATTATTTTACACTAGTTACAAAGTGGCTAATTTAATTTCAAAATTGTTGGCTTGAATTCTAAGTTTAACTATTGCATTGGGTATCCCTCCCACAGTAGGTAACGCATAATCCCTCAAGGCTTTAGAAACATTGTTGTTGTGAACCTCACCTATATTTATTTTAGTCAGAGTTTGGCACTCTAGATTAAATATTAGCGCCCCCTGAATCTATGGTAAGTTCTATCAATCTCGGGATCAAAAAGCAACTTTTAATTACCAAAATGTTGTGCACACTGACCAAAGATGTAGTTTAAAATGAAAATGTCAACAACACAATAATACTTCAAAATAAATAAGAGAAAAGGTGAATATAAACAAAATGAGAATAATAAAATAAATACAAACAGTAAAAGCAAATTATGATTTAATCACTGGCAAGAATGTCAAGAACTTGACAGACCACAAAAGTGTGACTTTTGGTTACACGCAAGTACACATGGTCTGAAATAATAATGAAATGATGAATTATGATTTATCATTCTCAAGGATTAAAGGAAGGTTACTAGTTACTGCTTTTTCTACTAATACTTAGATAATAAAATTATTAGTTTTCCTACCAAATTAGAACTAAGCAAGCAAATTAAATAAACCTAAATAATCAACCTAAAGAGATCGGGGAGAGTTAGGCTGATTAACTATGGTTCAAAAAGTTCAATTCTTGCTGAGTATAAATTAATCATACTATTTGAATGCTAAATTCATATTTCAATGGGCTACTTATAGTTATGCCCTTTCGTGATATCTCGCGCATATGGGCCACTCACCATTAGCTGATCTCGTACGAGACCTCTTGACTTCAAACCTTAACGTTTAAATAATGACTTCCTTAAATCCTATCGGCATTCCAACTCTAATGCAATTAGAACTAGATTTCCATCTCTGTTCTCACATGCACATAGACATTGATGAACCCAATATTATTATGGATTTTTCTAGTAAAATGTTGCATTTTTAGAAAAAATATGTATGTCCTTAAGCTATTTTTGTGTGTTTTAATAATATCCAGCACAAGAGTAAATACTTCGCAAAGGAAGGGTTAAATAACATTTTTAAAATTAAAGAGTCAGGCGCTACAGGGCACTGCAGCGCCAATCAGCTCAAGCGAAGCACTCCAGCATGTTGCAGTGTAAAATCAGCACAAGTAAGGCTTTCCAACGCATCATAATGCTAAATCAACACAAGTGAAGAGCTCAAGCATGCGGTAGTTCGAAATGAGCACAAGTGAAGCGCTCCAATGTGCTGCATTATCAAATTAGCATAAGCCAAGCATTCCAGCACGCCAAAATGCCAAATTAACACATGTGAAGAGGTACGACATGCCACAGTGCCAACCCAATGAAAGCCAAGTACCACGGCGCTCCCCAGCACTCACTGTTCTAAAAGAGAAGATCCCTTTGGACCAAATAATTGAGGGAAAGTGGTTATTGAATCTTTTCAACTCCTAAATGCAGTTAGGAGTTATTGGTGAGGCCTTAAACTCCCTTGAGAAATTAATAAAAATAAATACAAAGAATCAAGGATGAAATGAATCCAATTCCCTAGATTAATAGGCCAATAAATTAAGATTAATATTAGACAAAATTAATTCTTCCGTGGAGCCCTAAGTTGAAATGGAGAGGAGCATTTAAGCAAGCATCATAAATACAAGAGGGAGCTTTTGGACCCCTCAAGAAGGATGGAAACTCTAACAATCAGAAACATATTTTTGAGAGAATGTTTTTGTGGAGAAAGCCTATAATAGAGAACGAGAAGGAGAGAAAGCATGGGAAAACATTGGGAAACTATTCTCTAGTATTGTATCTCTAACCTAGTTCCTATTTGTATCCTATTCTTCTAAGAGCTTAATGGGTACCTTGTGTTGTATATGTATTTCATTTTGTATTTTATTTATAATGACAGCCAAAACCCCATGTTTGGGGAGGGTTTGGCTAAGAACAAAGTGATGTAATTATCTTTGTGCATGTATCAAATTCTTCAATTTAGCAAAACTTTATTTGCATAAAATAAAGAAGTTAATTGTTTTAATGAAAGCATTGAGGAATAAATTTTAACAGTCTTATTTTCACAAAGCTAGATACTCATTACTAATTTCAATTGAGTGAACTAGAAATGTGCAAGCCGCAAATGATGTGACAAAAATTTGTAGATCTTTGCACTCATTCATTTATTTAATATCAGAAATTCAAAGCATTAAAGCTATGAAGAGTAACTCGAGAAGTTATATGAGCCCCATTGCTCATTTTAGTACTTAAATACTGAGATTAGAAGCATATTAAGCTGTGAATGATGTGACATAAGTTCATAGAGGTTCATTACTCATTTACATATTCAAGCTCAAAAATTCAATAGAGATGAGAGATGAGTCAAGGGTAATTGATTCACATAGATTCACTGCTCACTCTTGATTTAATTGAGGAAACTCAATGCATGTAATGCTATGAATGATGTGACATCAGTTCACAAAGCTTTATCCCTCATTTACTTAGCTAAGTCAAGAGTTGGATGCGTGTTAGCCATGAACGAATTGGGATTCCATGATCATTGAATAATAATGTAAACTTTATCACCTATATGTAAGGATAAATTTTAATATATTGTAGTAATCACAAAATTACATTTGTGCTAAATGTGAACCTCAGTGAGTTACATATTGCACTAGGTAGGGCATAACTGCAGCTAAAATAAGTATACTTAATTACAACCCCATGATTAATGAGATGACAAGAAATAAAAAAGAAGTGTTAAATATTTAAAACTTTGGATTGAAGAAAATCATGTATAAACTCTTGCTAATCATATGTTCAAAGCATAACTCTCCCCAATTTTATTCCAATTGATCAAACAAAAATTTAGTAAATTTTAGCTCAATCGCTAGCTCTATCAACCTTTTCTATCATTCAAATATTATTGAAGAAGAAACTATTTAGTAATTATATATATTGTTACTATAGGACGATAAACTTAGGAATTCACCAACTCCTATATTACTTGATGACCACATGCACTTGCATGTAAATCAAAGGCGAAAAATATATGTTACAAAATTGTTCATCAAGTTTGTTGCGCTATTGTTGGGGAATAGTGAATAGTGTTAAAAAAATCTTCTAATTTAGTGATTTGAACACACTTTCAATTTTGCCTTATAGTTATAATTACTTCTTATTTTATGTTGATTTAGGTTTTATTTCATTATTTTTGCAATTTGTGTGAATACATGTTGCACAAAAATTTTCTTTAACTGCATGTGCTTGGTTTAAAAAAAAATATTAGAAAAATTGGAATATTACTAATTTGATATGGGTGATCAGAAGTGCATGCGAACTAGGGGAATTGAAAATTTGATTTTTTATCCCTAAATCAAGCATACCTTAAAGCAGCTTAGAACACAAATAAGATTAAAACTATACTTTAGACAAATGGCTAAAACCAACCTAGGAGAAGTACGCCAATAAAACAAAAGAAGAGCACTTAGGGATTATTCTTTACATACTATAGAAGGTATACCCAATGCCATAGTAATAGTGAACATTCAAGCCATTAACTTTGTGATCAAACCGATGACCTTGCAAATGATACAAAACTCCTAATTTTGTGGGCTGGCTTATGAGGATCCCAACATTTAAATCTCAAACTTCTTAGAAATTTGCTTACATTTAAGTATACACTTACAATGCCATAAGACAGATGCTATTTCTATTCTCCCTTAGGTATAGAGTAAAAAGCTGGTTAATCTCCCAACAAGGTGACTAACAAACCACCTAGGATGAGTTGGCACATAAATTCCTTGCAAAATTTTACCCACCAACAAAAATAACTAAGCTAAGAAATTGAATATCAAATTATATCTAGTAAGAGGGGGTGATGCTTTACAATTATTCAAAAAGATTTAAGGAACTCTTAAGATTTTTTTCGCACAATGGATTTCCATTATGGTTGCAGGTTCAAACATTTTATAATGGATTGAACATACCTATTAAGACTCTAATAGATGGGGCCTTTGGAGGATCTTTAAGCAGTAAAACACAAGAGGAAGCTTATAATTTATTAGAAGAAATGGCAACACTCTTATAACAATGGCTTACTGAGAGACTCAATCAGAATAGGAGAGAGTGAGTTAAATTGACTAAAAACACCCAAATAGGACAACATTAGGGAGATGATTTATCCTTAAATCAAAGACTTTCAATAATGTCAGTTGATGTTGTTATGAAAGTTAGTTGTGAGAATTGCCAGGGAGGGTACCTGAGTATGAACTGCAATTTTAAAAACCCATTCACACCATCAAACCAGTAGGCTGTATCTTAGCTTCAAAGCAAAACTTATTCTAAAAAACAATTTGGAAACAGCAATAACCAAAATCTGGGGCTTAAGAAGACATCTTTAATTAATTTCTTGGAAGAATTCAAGGCTTACACTACAAGTTTCCTAAATAAAATTGATACAACTTTAAAAAGCCACAAAGTAATTTTAATGAATCAGGAAACTATTGTAAAAAGTATAGAGGGCCAACTTCATGCAATATTATAATAGTTAGCAAAGCCTACTGTGATAAGTATGGTATGTGAGGATAGACAAGAACAAGCGCAGGCTATCATGCTTCATAGTCGATAAAAATTATATCATATAAATGATGACCAATTGAATGATGTAATTCAAGAGACATAAGAAAATCCTAATAATCAGGAGGAAGAAGTAGAAATCTAGAAAACATAATAAGAAGAAATGTAAGCAACAACATGTGAAGGTGCAAGGAAATATGTGTAACAACCCTAGGTTATTACCTAGATAATTTAATCTTAACCAAGCTCTATTTCTCATTCTATTAGCTTTATCTTATCATTAGGACCTAACTTGAGATTTTGGTGTCAATCAGATCTCAATAAGTTGAATTTGCTATTTTGCCAATTTTGGAACCCTTAAAAATAGCTAAATTTATTTGATATCCAAATTCGATTATGAGTGAATTTTTTAATTCCTCACTCCTAAATTAGCTAAGGGTGTAAGTTTGGTAATTTTTAGAGGTCATCTAGGTCATAATTCAATTAAAATTAAGTTGGAGAATTGCACAAAAGGGTCCCTCAATTTAAATTTATGCAGTTTAACCCTCCCAACAGTCGGCACCTCTAGAATCCACTATGCGGACTGCGGGCGGTCCACTGTAGAGCCCAGGTCACGAGAAAATGGCACTAGCACCATCTGGCTGCCAGTCTAGGTGGATCATACAACCTAATTTTGATATGAGCCACATTCGTTCATAGATGTCAGATCATGCCCAAGAAACGATGATCAGGATCATTCACGCGATTAACCTTTATGATCCAGGAGATCAGGGTTATTGTGCCCTTTCTCTCAATCAATCAAATGGTTCATCTGCATCCTGCCATTATGGATCATCTTCTCCATTCGTTCACATCTGACAGCGGGGATTCTCTCAAACCATTCATGCTAGAGGCTGCCCCCACTCTTAGCGAGACATTGGAAAACCCTTATCCACATCCCCAAATTGGCTAGGCACCTTCAATAGGGCCTCAAGGCCCAGCTGTCTCCTTTTATAAATCTGAGGGCTGAGTTTTAGATCGAGCTCTTGGGTCAAATTTGACCCCATGGAAGCACTGCGGGCTCTCTCTTGAGGCTATAAATAGCCAATTTCCCTTACAGTGTGCTCTTTGCTCATTGTGCACTCTAATTAAATCCATAGTTTCCCTTGCAACCTTTGATGCCCACTACAAACATGCTGTCTTCTCATCGATGTCTCTTTTTTCTAGCAGTGGGTGTGATTTGGTGTTCAGACCCCCAATTCAACTCGAGTAATCCTCTGCAGCCACTAAGCACCTTAGAGATCCAGTCTATGCTCTGTCTTCTCAAGCATGTCCAATTAAGGTACCTTCCTTTTATGAGCTAATGGAGATCATTCAGCACTTGAATTTTGGAGGAATGGATCATGTTAGGTGCAAGGTTTGATCAAAGATTGATCGATAGCCTATTAGGCATTAGCCCAACTTAGCAAGGGTTAGTCCAGTAAAGGTCATTACCTGCATCAGGCTGCTGAGTTGAGTGACTGGGTAATTATGTTCACAGATAGTTAGCCCCAAATTAGGTCTTACAAAATGATTCCTTATCATATGTTGAAGTTAGATAGGGTCTTATTAATAGGGCTAGATGATTGACTCCTGTGTTGTCTGAGCTGCTACAATGCTCAATGATGGAGGAAATCCAATTAGGATCCTGCCATCCTAGTGCACTTCTGTTGGTGTTAGGATGAGTTTTGGTTGGCCAAAATTTGTCGATCATTTTGACATAAAGATCCAATGAATAATCAGCTTTTTTGGGAGAATCAACTCCCCAAAGTAAACCTTTTAAGTTAGGGTGGGATTAGGGTCTTGATGAATCCATAAGCACCATAGAGGGCTTTCAGGTGGAATTGATATGTCTTGACCTAGAGGATGTGTAGCAAGGAAGAGAAAGCCAAGAGGTGGCCAGAGCCACCTAAATTTGGGAAGGAAACCTAACCATAATGCGAATGAGCAACGGGAATTGCGGTGAGGATGTTGAATAGTGTAGGGTCGCGCCAGCCCGTGACCCATGCTGTTTGACAATAGTTGGTCGTCAGGCCCCGATCGACTTGCGCTGTCCCACTGGAGGATGACCCGTTGGGTCCCGGTTGACTTAATTGGTCCACAACCATTAAAATGACATAAATTTTAATATAATTTGATTTATTTAGGTTCTAATTTAAGAAAATTGCATGAAATCTCAGGTTTGCTTTATTTTATTCACTTTGTATCCAAATGCTATGATATTATATACTATTTTGATAAAAAAATGTTTAGATTAATAAATTGTAAGAATAATCTAATTTTTGTGGATATTGTTCCAAATTATGCCTTAGTTACCCAAATGCATGATTACAAAATATTAAGATGATTACTTTTCCAAATGGCATGATTATAGTATATATTTCTTCATTTTGTTAATTATGATTTAATTACAAGGTTAGATTTACTTTTCTATGATTAACTTTGCTAATTAGTTGCTATTTATATTAAACCATAATTAGTTATCTAATTTTGGCAAACTTAGTATCTATGGATCCCTTAGGCAGTTAGGAATCTAATGATGGCTTTACAATTTTGTTTTAGAATGTTTTATTTTTAATAATTTCTAATTAGCTTTAAACCCTATTTAGCCTTTTTTAAGCATGTTAATTAGTCAAATTGATTCAAATGCTGATTTTGCATGTATTAGATAGAAATGTTAACTTAGCATGAGTTGATTTAATTTTTGATCTTTAATCTTGCATGATAGATTCTTAATTGCTAATATGAATCAATGTGATTATATCTTAACTATAAATCCTTAAGGTTTTTTTATTTTTCTCCTGAATAAGACAGCTAGCATGATTTGATCCTTAGCCAATAAGAGATGATTGATTGATCAAACAACTAAATTCTATGTTTAATGTTTTGCCTTATAAATTTTCATAAGACTCTTAAAAGTTCCATAAGGATGATTATATTTTGATTTGTCCTTAACTTCAATTTGAGACTATAATTTAGCATGTAACCTTACATAAGACTTATCCTGATTTCAAATTTAAATTGTAATTATTAAATAGAATAGTCTAAAACCTTAGAAGTATTTTAAGGGTAAAGATTAATCACTATTTTAGTAAGATCATGGTTAAGGTAATTCTTGAGGTAGGAATGACTTGTTACATTCTGTGGTATAATTTTAGATGCACCATATGAACTTTAGAGATTGTTAAATTTTTGGGATTTTTGAAAACTTGTTTGGTTGTCTAATTTTGATTAATTAAGAGAATATTAATTATTTAAAATAATTAAATAATATTAATTGTAATTTATCCAGCCCAAACGATGTTGACCCACTATTCCATCAAATGATAGGTTCAATCATCCTTATCCGTTGCCATAACTGATTTTATTAGATGGCTACACATGGGAGCTACAGTGTTACTGTACACCTCCAACTTGTAGCTCAATCATGTGCCTGGCCTCACAGAGGCCATACTACAACGTGCCAGCCTAGCTTTCCCAGTCGTGCCTTAAGCTCGTTAAGCATCCCATTTCCTCCCTTTCATCATATGCTTGCTATGTGGAGCTTGGTGAAGGATTGGAATGTGCACCGACAATAAAATCGCAAACCCTAGGGGAGCTCTATCAAAACATAGGTATACCATTTTCCTCTTGATCAGTCATGCAATTATAATTTGTAAATTTTGATTTCTTATTATTTTTGCTATGGAACCTATTGTAGAGTTCCAATCGAGGTGCACAGTAGTGTAGAGTTGCATCCTACCCATCATTTTAGTAATTATGGTTAGCTTAATTAGGCACCGCCACTTAGGGCTTCTTATGCCAATGAATAAATCTCATCATTAGCTTTGTTTTGATACCAAATAGGCATACTAAAACCCACTGCACAAGACAAATTTGCAAACCCTAATTTCTAGGTTATGTCTTCTGTCAGGAAGAGCTACATTACCAGGTGGGTCACCCCAACTAGCATGGCACTGTCATTGAGCTCATCAGCGTATTGTGCTCGTGTGCGTATAGAGCGGGGCCCCGACTGTGGTGTGCACACAGGAGGGTCATGCATGCAGGTGGGATTCTTAGGAATAATAAAATGCATATATTAATTTACTTAAACCTTATTAAATTTAATATCCTTTAAAATAAAAATCCAATTATATTAAAATTATGTCATTATGATCACATAAATGTGTAGTACCCTAATATGAACTTAATTTTTCATTTTGATATTTAATTTTGCTAATGACCTTTTAATGTCATTAAGATTCATTAGTGCTTTGATTGACCATTTGATGACTAATTTGACCTATAAGGAAGTTATAACCACTATGTTTTCATAATTTGGACATCAAATAGAAAATGTGAATTTTTGACCCTTAAATAAAATAATATTAAATTTTCAAAATTAGGTTTTTGCTTATTTAAGTCTCCTAAGCCTTAGGAAACCTTAGAAAACTTATCTTATGACATGTTTCAATATTAGATGATGTTTTGAGTAGGAAAATAACTAGAGCAACCTAGTTTTGGCTAGCACTAGTAAACTTAGGATATAGTCTCATCATAGAAATATATGGTTTTGTTAGTCCATAAGGCTTGAATTAGTACTTAAAGATTATAGTAGTCTTAGGCCCTAGGATAAAATGAATTAGTTAGTTCCTTATGATTATGAGATCCATTAGTAGATCCCTTAAAAAGTTAGCTGAACTTAGTCTAATTCCATACACTCCTTATGTGTAGGCTTAACCCTAGTCACCCTATTAAGTATCTTAGTATTATTATAGTGGTTTAACCCCTTAGTTAACTCTAAAGTCTCTAGTGCATTTAAGTGAGACTAAAAACTAGTTATTATTTGAGAACCCTCACCTAGCACCATACTTATTTGGATTTTATTAGTAAATTGTTAGTAAAGTTGCTTTACTAAGTGAGTTAGGAACATTAGATCCCTAATTTCCATAATAAACCTAAGATTAATAATTCCCCATATTAACCTTCTAAATAAGGATTCGAGTATGCCCAAGTCTAGTGGCTTAAGATAAAAAGAGATAGAATTATAAGTTAGACTATTAACTAAACTTACATCCTTACCTATGCATTAATTGTCATCTAAATAACATAAATTGAGTCCTATCTTCTAAAAGAGAGAAGTTTCATACCTAGACCTTGTGAATCACTTAGAGTAGTATTGAGTAATTCTTAGTGTAGCACTTGTAACTAAGAGGAGACTTATAAGATGTATGAATGGAACCATGGTACAAAGACTAGTAATTATCACTAGAACTTAGAGATTGATCTATGTTGCTAAGTGCAACCTTCTTAGTGTAGTGTAGGTGGTCATTTCATTTTAAGTGTGAGGAGTAGGATCATTTATATTGACTAAATGAATAAGCTAAGACTGGAAGTGATCTTAGATAATAAGGAGGATTAGAACCTTAAGGTTTTGAATAACTAAGTAAGAACTAGGACTTAGTCACCATAAAAATTAAGCTTAGAACCATAGATTTAAGAAGAGGAACTTAATTTCTAGATTAACAATCCAATGTGAGATAAATTTAAATAATACTAACTTAAGTAATGTCATTCCTTTAGTCTTACCAAATTAGACTAGAAGATTTATATAACCACTAAGCCCAAGAATAAACTAGAATTGTCCCACTAGTGCCATACTTAAGATTAAGATAACTTATATGGTTAAATGAAGAACCTCCTTAAGTACAGAACCTTAAGATGCTAGAAAGATAAAATAATTATAAAATAGTGATAACTTAAATGTTTGTATAGTGTAAGTCATAGAAACCCTATAACTTAAGTGTAGTGAGACATTAAGATTGGAAGTTAAAGAATCCTTTAGCTAGAACTTCAAGTAGCTTAGATTATAAGAATCTAGTAGCCCAAGGAGTGTAGTAGTGAAATCCTTAGCATATAGTTAGAATGTTCCATTTGAATAGAAGGATTATTAGGTAGCTTAGTTAATTATAGAATTAGCAATATGATAGGATTTTATTTATAACATTACAACTATATCTATAAATTATTTTGTTACATAAAACAAGATCTTAATCAAATCACTATTTTCAAAATGTCATTTAAATTATATATTA
Source organism: Gastrodia elata (assembly GCA_016760335.1). Classification (NCBI taxonomy): domain Eukaryota; kingdom Viridiplantae; phylum Streptophyta; class Magnoliopsida; order Asparagales; family Orchidaceae; genus Gastrodia; species Gastrodia elata. The sequence continues at coordinate 505,477 of CM028679.1, forward strand.
TTATGTATTAATTAATTAAGACATTTGATGAATGTCTAAGTCAATTGATGGGCTGGATTAGTCCCAATTATAGGATAGATAACTAAACTAAAACAAAATGGATATCACATAGTTTGCAATTAGCTTTGAACATCCTTGAATGCTGATATGCATTGAGACTAAAACATTGAAAACATTCATTAAATATATTGTGCATAAATTAAAAACATATAAGGTTTACATTAGGGTTTCATATGATGGACTGCACCAAGATAAGCTATGGAGTAATAATGAGACCACAAATATCCTAGAGAGGAAGTGTTTGTGTTTTGGGACACCCCCTTGCTTAGTCAAGCAAACATGCTTGATGCCTCATTTGTTATGTAACTTCTCCCATATAACAAAACACTTTTATATCAAGATAAAAAAATAACATTTTTAGCTACAACTTTTTATGACTATAATTTTAGTTTATTTAGTCCTTGAGGCTGAGACTTCATTTTACAATTTATTCAGTCCTTGAGACAGAGATCTCCTTACTTATATATATATATATATATATATATATATATATATATATTGTTTACTTGTATTTATAGTTTTTTTACTTTCTTGCAGTGTATATTATTTAGTTGCTCACATTTATGTTTACACGGCTCCAAATGAACATATTCATGTATTCTTTCATGTTTTATTGCACACTTGCACATATAGTTGTACTTTCTTTCCTTATGTACATATTTGATATAGGTTATGTACCAACTTTCCTCTATTTATTGAATTACCCTTTTTATTATTACTTTATAGTCCTTACTTTACGTTCCCATTTTACTACTTTATGCTCCACTTAACAATTGTAAATGGCTAATGTGATAACCACTAAATCTAAAATAGCTTAGTTGTCCTAAAATGTACCAAAAACTCTTAAGTCTAATCACTTATTTAATTTTATTGGCTATGCCCTACCGTATTAAATACTAAATACGGTAGATTAGGAGCTTATAGTGGATCTTGAACCTGAGGTAAATCGTGTCTAGTAGCCGCTGATTGAAGACCTCACTTGTTACTACCTTTCTATACTTTTGCATTTCGTGAGGATGAGAGCCATTACATGCAATGACCCCAATATCTGATCAGGAACCCAATCCAACATTAGTTGTTATTGTAGCACTTAATACTAGATTAATTAGTCTTATTCCACTATTAAGCACTATGTTCAAGGATTGAGTGCACAGTGAAAGCAACCATAAAGGATTGAGTGTACAATAAAGACAATCATGAAGAATTGAGTAGAAAAAGTCATAAAACTATGACATAACATCCCCAATCACAAAGAATATGTGACAAGTAAGAACAGTCAAGAAGAACTATAAAATTTAAGTTATTTTTCTTGTAATCTTTTATTGTGGACATAGAAATAAGTGAGGATATAAGCATGTCTACTTAACTAAGTAAAGTGAGTTCTCCCATAACACTCACATTCCCCCTCTAGTATATATGAGGTGTCCTTATTACACTGTTGTCTGTATTGGCATAGTCCACCATATGAAACTCCTGTATTTAATATTATAAGTTTAATTTATGAACAATGGCTTTATGAATGTATTCAAAAGTTTAATCTCAATGCATTGGAGCATTAAAAGATGTTCAAAGTTAATTGTAAATCATGTGATATACGTCATTATCTACTTTAGCTATCTTCCCTATGATTGGAGCAAATCAAGCTCCTCAATTGACATAATTATTATAATAATAATATACTATATAAAATGAGGTTTAACAATAATTATTTGCTTATGGGCTTATTGATGTAATAAAATAATTTATAAATAAAATTGAGTTGTTACAAATAAACATCATATCCTCTTTCTAACATTCCAAACATCTAACTATCATCTAACACTTCTAGTCTATGGGAACACTCTAGCTTAGATGCTAATGGTATCACTATTAATCTATTTAGATTGTCTCAACCTTAAATATGTTACTAGTGGTTTAATGCTAGAGTCTCCTAAATCTTACTAACATCTTAAGCTTCTACCATAAGATGGCTGTACATCTAGCCACATAAGTAATATTTCTCTTAATTATTCCACTAATGGGGCAATTCTAGTCTATTCTTAGACTTAGGGATTTTTTAAGACTTCAAGTCTAGTATGGTGAGACTAAGTGAGTAATATTACTCAAGTTATTATTATCTAACTTAAACTCATATTAAGTCTTAATCTATTATTAAGATTCTTAAGCTTAATTTCAATACTTAACATCTATGGGTCCTAAGCCTTTCAACACTTAGGGCATTTTCTAGTCTTAGCTCATATCACTAAACCATTCTAAGAGAGTCCAAGTTTAAGCAATAAAAATATTAAGTCCTAATTTTTATATTGATGGCTTCATTTTAAGGGATTCTAGACTAATATCTTTGACTTAGATGCTAGTCCAATTATAGTTCTATACTTCTGATTATTGAGATCTCTCTTAATCTTAGTATATTTATTTAGTCTTCTTTGATGATTCAAGGTATCCTAATTAGGATGAGATGAATAGCTACAACACACTAAGAAGGATACACCCAACTACTTAGTTCTATCTCTAAGTTATAAACTTAGCATGCTAAGACTATTCCTATAATCTTAAGTAAGCTGGAAGCACTAGTCCTTCTAAAAGTCACATCTTGATTATCCAAAAAATATTCTCATAGATACAAAGGCTATATTAAGGATTTTTGCATATTATTCTAATTGTTCCACATGATTTAAGTGTGATCTATGTTTCACTATCTTACCATATAGAATTCACTTGAAGTTATCTAAATGACTCTTTATGGTTAAATATAGATCTAAGTTGAGTTAAGAGTCTAGCTTACAATTAACTTTCCCAATTATATCATTATACTAGTCTTAAATTAAAGCAAGGGTTTAATAAATAGGAAGATGAGTTATAGGCTCACTATCTTTAAGATTAATAAAGCAAACTAGATTGAAGTGGTTCTAGCTCATAGATTTTGTAAACTAGCTAAATAGTCACTTAGGAAGCACTAGGTGCAAAGTTAAAGGAAAGGTTACAATCTAGTTGTCCTAATTTTTCTTAAGTCATTATGTGTGTTACAACTTGGTGAGGAACTAGAGAGGTTAAGGGAAGGCTTGAAGTTGAATGGGAGGGTTTCACTAAGTTTATTTCAAGTGTTTGCAAATGGTCCTAATAGGAGCACCTACTATAGATAGAGGCAACCAATAAGCTAAGAGCACCTTAAGAATATAGTTGGTACATCTAGAATGGAAATTGAATAAAGCTAGGGTTCTCAACTTAAACTATCTCTCCAGTTGTTGAGACTTGAATCACAAGTTTACTAAGCCACTAAGAGTATCTAACAAAGATAATCAAGGGTTAATCTTACATTCTAAAGTAACTAGAAGGTTTGTGAAAGAATAGGATGGTTACTGTCCCGGACTAGAGAGAAATTGGAGAGGAAAAGTGTCGCTACTTTCGACCATGGAGAGGAGAGGGCTGCTCCTACTCAGCCGAGGAGAGGGGAGAGGGTGTTGCCTCTCAACCGAGGAGGTGGAGAGGGTTTGACTAGCTGGCAATAGGATGAAGATGTTTGGCTCACGATTTCCAGCTAACTAGCCAACAAAGAGATGGAATTGGAAGCTGACGCTAGTTGATCGGCCAGCTGAAACCCTTAGCCACAAGTTGAGATTAGAGGAAGAAGTCAGCTGAGGAACTCTCAGCCTCTAGCCGAGAGAGGAGGATAAAAGCTGAAAGGCTGGAGTGTTCTAGGCCTCTAGCAAAGAAAGAGGAGTCGAGCCTCTTGAATTTCTACCGAGAGCGAAGAGGTAACAGCTTCTTGGCCTCCTACATAGAGGCAATAAGCAAGCAGCCTCTTGGCCTCTTGCCAAGAAGGAATAATGTAGCAGGAGCCTCCTGGCCTTATGCCATGAGGTAAAAAGGCATCAAAAGCTGCTCGGCCTCCTTCAAAGAGGGAAGAGAAAACTAGGAGCCTCTTGGTCTCCTGCTAAGAAGGAATAGGAAAGTAGTTGCTAGGCCTTTTGTAGAGTGGCGAGGATGGTTTCAGCTCCAATCTGAAAGCTGGGAAGATTGTGCGAGTGAAGGTTCGGTTGGAAGGAGAGAGAGGGAATAATTTTAGCTAAGGGAAAAGAGTAGGCTAGATTTGGAAAATTAGGTTAGATGAGAGGTTAATATATACTCAATCGAGTTACGGAGAACCACTCGGTCAAGATCAAGTGGCTAAGAACCACTCAAATTTTCAAGCTTCGATTGGATGGCCAATTGAACTCCAAAATTATAAACTTGGTACCAAGACAAGCATCTCGATGAGACAAACACACACATTCAAAAATTATTGAATTTTAGAGTGTTTTATTTTATATTAATTTTTAAGTGTTAAACTTTATAAATTTACCATAATAAATCGATAACTCAAAAATTAACAAAACATAAAACATAGCATCCTCAATTGATGCTTAACCTAAATTTATAAAAATTTATATATTCTGATTTATATTTTACTTATTATTAATTTTTGAAGTTTAAACTTTATGAATTTATTTAGGACGATTCAGGATCTCAAACACACTCAAACCTTTGTAGTAGGATACCCTCAATATGTATTATTTGACATTATTTTTATTAAATTTTTATTTGGCATGAATTTGGATACTGATTTTGACTTAACTTTCTAAGCTCTTAAAGTAATATTAAAATATTCAAAAAAATTCATCAACTTCCAAATATTTCATGAATATCACCCCTAGCTAATTTGGAGGTGACGAGTCCAATGGAAAACTTCTATTTTGATTTGGAGGTCAAAATAAATTATGTAATTTCCAAGATATTCAAATTGCCTCAAAATAAATTATGAAATTTCCAAGATATTCAAATTTTAATTTGGAGGTCAAATTGCACGATAAAATGAACGATCTCCATATCACACCAAATTTTAGGTCTAGGCTTCTAATACTATTAAGAGTCTACTGGAAATGGTTTTAACATAATCTAGATGTCTAAAACTAAGTAAAAACACTCAGGTTATTACAAACTTCCATCTTAAAAGAAGTGTCATCCTCGACTCCCTAATAATTAAATAACTAAAAAGATTAGATCATAGACAAAATTATCCATTTTAGGACTCTAAGGGTCAATGATGAGCAACGTTATAATTTCTATGTCCAATGTGCGCTGCCAGCAAATTATGCTTGATCTAAAGAACTTTCCTATTAGTCTCTTCGAATCACTCAGAATCCATATAGCTGAGTGTCACTAACTTTGGTCCAGGCTACAAGAGATTACATCTCCTATCAAAAAGAGCTTCATAAGGAGCCTTGCGGATGCTAAACCTATAACTGTAATTGTAGGTGAACTCAACTAAGTCGAGGTGATCTTCCTAAGATCCATCGAATCTAAAATACAAAGACATAATGAAACTTCTAAATTTTGATTTACTTATTCAGTATGACCATTAATTTGGGGATGTACAATAGTACTCATAGCTAATGGTTGAACAAAATCTAGATGAAATTCTAAATCTCTATCTAAAAGTTTGAAATATTGTGTCTCAAGCAGATAAATGATCACTTAAGAATGGAGCTTGGCTAACCTTTCTACAAAGTTGGATTGGAGAATTGGAAAGAAAAGAGATGACTTTGTGAGCCTATTGACATTCACCCAAATCACAATGTCTCTAGATTTACCCTTTGGTAAACCTAAAACAACAACCATGGTAATGTCAAACCATTTATATTCAAGGATTTCTAATGGTATAAGAAGCTTGCTAAGCTTCTAGTATTCAGCCTTTACTAATAAACAAGATTGGCACTTAGATATAAAGATAACAATGTCTCTTTTAGTGCCCAGCCACTAGAAGGACTTTTTCAAAAACTAATACAACTTACTGCCTCCATATAATATGTAAGCAACAAACACAATGTAGTTTTTGCAAGCTCATCTGCATTTGAATTTAAGGAATTTATAGACTAACACGATCCTACTATCCAGTGTAAACTCAGCAGAATGGTCCTATGAAAGTCAAAATATTAGAACTTATTAAGTTCTAACTTTAATCAATCAGTGTTGCCTAATAAAGTTAAATAGTTTAAATAAATTATCTTATTTACTACAACCTCAACATATATTCTATTAAGATTTGGAGTTAAGAGATCAAACCCCAAATTTGGTCTTCAAGTCTCCTAACTTAGGATTCTAAACACATAAAGGTTAGGATTTCTAATCACTTAAAGACTAAAGTTCTAACTATTATCTTAGATAAGAACTTAACAAGCTAATTATCTTAATGCTAAAAAAGTCTTCCCAATCATTATGGCATCTTTATATTACTCTACCTAAGCAGAAAATAAGTTAACTATCTTACTTCTAATAAAATCAAGCTAGATGTCATGGCAGTCCTCTTACGACTATATCTAAGCAAAAAATGAACAAGGTTTCTATCTGAGACCTAATTAAGAAACTAACTTAACTCTTAATGCTCAACAACAAAGAATAAGAGATTGCATTAAGCTAACATAAGAATGAATGAAAACTTAAGAGATTAAAATTGCGTAACTGCCTGATGTAGCCTCACTAACATCATCAGTGACAACGGAAGTGATGACCTGGATCATTAACATAGCAGCAAGCGGATTGCTTGCTTTTCCTTTCTAATTGATCCTTGGAGTAGGAACTATTTCTGCCCTAGAGGAAGGTATGATTTGCAAGAGTTGGAGCTTGAGACCTAATAGGAACTAGATTTTGAACTAACAGATGATGGTTGATCTTCAAATCTTGTAACTTCCAACAACTTTGAGAAACTACCATGGGGATGGAATACAAGATGGTTCCTAATCGAGTCTTGTAAACCTTAGTAAAAAGGACTGCATCTAGCTTCTTCAGTCTGCACCCATTCAGAAGAAATCCAGATAGCTTCCTAAATTTCATTTCAAAGGTTAGGACTATCTTAATACTTTGAGTCAATTAGATTGAAACATCTTCTAATAATGACTAGGTCGAAGAAGAAATTAACTCTTCTCTAAAGACTAATAAGAATTCATTCCAAGAAATATCATCAACTTATAATTCTGCAAAACATAATTTCAATTTGCTATCCCATCAATATTGATGTCATCATTGAACAAGTGAGTGATTAGGTAGATAGCTTTGCTGCTTGGGCACTTAACGCTTGAAAGGTCCTTCCCAATTACCTTCAACCAACTGGCTGCTTCAATGGGGGAGCAGATTCATTGAAGGTTGGAGGATTATGTCAGAGAAAGTCATGGAGGAATTCATTCGCAGCTGAACTTGATGCTGCTTGAAGATTGACATGGATGATTTGAGGACTAGGTGGATTAATTGCTCTTTGAGTTGCTCGATATTACAAGGTCTTCATCATCCCTAATAAAGTCTTGATCTCTTCAAAATTTGAAGGAGAATTGGAGGTTATTGACTCTTTAATAGGGATGACAAGATTGCTTAGTTCAGGGTTCATCTTAATAGAAACATTAGGAAAGATTTGAATGAGAAGAGATAAGAAAATTGGATAGAATGATGTAAAGCAATTGATCTAAAGCACTACTCAAAGGCACATAAGATATTAATTGATCACAAAAGTGCGTTTGCTATCTTAAATTTTTGATATACATTACAATTTTGTGTTTGTCTGTATGATTGGAAATAAATTTGCTTTTGCTTCTAATTTCCTTTCTTCTTTAGACCTACTATGATACCAACTGTAATGACCCCAATATAAGATCTGGAACCTAATCTAATATAAGTTGTTACTGTAGTACTTAATACTGGATTAATGAGTCTTAATTCATTATTAGGCACTATGGGGAGCCAAGAGTTTCTAAAGAACAAAAAACTAAAAGCATTCACATTAAGAAAATATAAAACACTCCAGCCATTCCAGAATAGAAAAAAAAAAATACTACACAGAATAATAATGTGAAACAATAAGAATTAATTAGGTGGCATGGAAAGTAGGGTCTCATAGTAAATTAACACTCACATTCCTCCTCTAAGATATGTGAGGTCTCTTTATATCCCTCCTAAGCCTACCCTTGGCCATCATCCTCAAGAAACCCATATAATTTATCATGATTGTTTTATTTATGCACAATATCTTATATGTAGGTTCAAAGATGCAATCGCAAAACAAAGCTTGCATTCAAGGAATTCAAGTAATTGTAAACTATGTGATATGCAAAGTTGTCTAATTTTAATGATCTAACTTAATGATTGGAGCTAATAAAGCTCCCAATTGACTTATAGATATTGATCTCTAAGTCGATTGTAAATAATACTATAAGTGAATTAAGTTTTGGAAAATAGTAGTTTGATTTTGTTTATGAAATGACAAAATAATTTGTAAGTATATTTATGCAAAATGATACTTATCCTACACTAATCCTAAACCACACAATCCATATGGGTTATTAGATTTTAGGTCTAGGGAACTAGTAGCGAAAGGAAATACAAAATGATTGCTATAATAATCAAAATGGATGTTAAGGTTTTACTTACTAATTTATCTAACTAACTTGCAATTAAAAGGCTTTATCCAAATCAATCACTAAACTTGATAAGATCAATTAATATGAGAGGTCTAAGCATAAGGATGAGGAAGGGTTATAAGCTACAAGCTCTAGTTCACTAAAGGTTGTAGGTTATGGAAGCTTAAAGGATGTCTAAAACACATTAGGAGAGCTAAGGAACTTCTAATTCAATCACTGGAGAGCTTAAAAGAGGACTAAGAGCTAATGGAAATGTGTACTAAGATACATCCTAATTGTTGGGCACTAGTTCTATTTAGTTCATATCTTAAAATTAAACATGTGCTAAGATTAACTACACCAAATGGGAGTATTATCAAGCTCTTAAGATCACAATTGAATCAATATTATAAAATCGATCATATAGTATCTTTCCTAAAATTGAGGGTTAAATCAATGATCTTGCTAAACACACAACATCTAAACTATGATAAACAATTTTCAAACATACATTTGAATTTCCATGGGATGTAAGCTAAATAAAACATGTTTGCGATCCTAGGGTTTAAATAAAAACCAAAAATAAGCATATTAAGAAGTTAAGAAATTACAAAATTACACTAATTTAGGAGCCAAAAACCTACAATCTCCAATTGTTGTCCAAATGAAATGATATTAACAAATATGCAATCCTTATAGTATAAGGAGAAGAATGGTACTAACTAGGTCAAAATTGAATAATGTTTGGTTTTTTGGGTTTTTGGGACTCCTAATAGGGTTAAAAAATGATTTTGAATAATATAGTACAAGTCCTAATTTGAATTATATCAATGTGTTTATCTCATTTTTTTGTTCAAAATGATATATAATTTTGTATTATTTGGATGTGTATTATTAAAGGTATGATTAAATGAAATTTGAAGCATTAATAATTAATTAATTTCATAATGATTAATTAACAAAATACATTAATTGAAAAAAGGCTGACAATGCAAAAAACTGAAAGGAACAAAAACTACACGACATGGAAAACCATGGCTAGCGGCTGACAGAACGCGGTTTTGTAGGCACCGTTAGGCACGCACCGGCTCCTGCAGATGCTCGTGCTAATGCGGGGCCCAGAGAGGAAAAACACGCGGACCCGGGGCGGTTCAGCGGTTCAGCCAGCTTAGTTCAAATAGATAACCCAAATCGAGAGCACACGCGGATCTGGACCGCTTCATCCCCAAAAGGTGCTCATATAGGGGCTCCTTATGGTTAAACCTCTCGGTAAAACCCGGGGGTCTTGCGAGGTGGCCCGCACGCTGGTGGAAGGCTCTCTCCATGGCCGATCTGACAGACCTTAGTATGGCCCATGGGGTCAACTGGGATGGCGATAAGGTGATGCCCTACACTTCACAAGGTGGAACCCTAGCTTCCACTATGGATAGCTTGGCTAACCCGAGCTCGATCAACCTCGATTGAGCCCAATCAAGGTTTGAAATGGCAATACTGGATGTGGAATAAGCTTGGATACATTCAATTTATGGAGAAGGTAGAGGGTTCAGTACCTGGAGGCGCTCGAAATCCATTGTTCCGGCTAATTTTCAGCGAGTTTCTAATAACGATTCCACAACTCACAGCTTTTGGAAATACTCCCAAATGAAAGTTAGTGAAGAGTGGGAGTGAAGGGCTAGCCTAATTGAGGCTAAGAGAGGATGGGCACTTGGATGGGGTACTGCGGCAGGTGCACGATCGCATGCTTCAGGGAAGACGTACAGGAATTGATCTCGATTGTTGGATGCAGATCTAGATCTGACAGGCAGATCAGATGGATCACTATTGGACCATCTAATCAATAGCTCAAAACACGCAACGGTCGGGATACTCCCGATCCACTATCTCGTTCCTCAGGCGTCCGCATCGAATCCGTTCGATTTTGAATTACAATCATTATAATAATTAATAATAACAAATATAATGTAATTCCAATTACTTTATTTAATTAATTAATTGTACTCATTTAATTACTCAAAATTAAATAATTAAACAGATTCTGAAAAATTTCAAAATTTCACCCTTACCTTATTGAGGGGTGAGGAATACAAAAATGCAATCGGATTTTCGATCGAAGGTTAATTTAATTATCCAATTTTTTTGAGCTATTTTGGGGTGATGAGTTCAATGGCAAACTCCAATTTTGATTTTGAGGTCGAAATAATACATGAATTTTCAGAATTTTTGGGAAAATTAGGAATATTTAAAAATCCCAAATGATCTCCAAAATGCACCAAATTTGAGGTGAAGGCTCTTAACACAAATAAAAGAGTGCTAAAAGTGAGATAGAGTTAATTAAGATTATAATTATTGGGTAACAACACTAGAGTTGTTACAGACTCACCTTCTTAAAAGAGGTGTCGCCCATGACACACAATGAATAAAAATATAAAAAAAATGAAAATGCACGAAGGAAATATGAAACAAAACTTAAACTACCTGATTCGGGAAGGAACTCTAGGAACTTATTTTGCATATCCTCTTCTTTTTCCCACCTGGATTCTTCAACTAAATAGTTATGCCAGTTGATTTTGATCATAGGAATACTACGCTTCCTTAACTGCTTGAGATCTCGTCCCAGAATTGCGATCGGTTTAACGACAAATTTCAGATCGGGTTGCAGTTCGAATAACAGAATCTAAACTTGCTGACTTGGATAAAGCAAGCACCTACTTAATGAAGAAACGTGAAACACATTATGTACGGTTGTAAAGTCTTCAGGTAATTCCAACCTTTACGCAGATGAGCCAACTTTTCCAATCACTTCAAAGGGTCCCAAATATCTTGGACTCAGTTTTCCTGACACACCGAATCTTTGCACACCATGTATCAGACTAACTTTCAGACAGGCATGATCTCCAACTTGGAATTCTAATGAATGGTGACAAACAGTATGATGTTTCTTCTATCTTTCCTGGGTTGCCATCATATTACACTTAATTAGAAGAACTTTTCTAGTAGTTTCCTCGATCAATTTGGAACCATAAAGTTGAGAATCTCCTACTTTAGTCCAAGCAATAGGAGTAGTACACCTCTAACTATAAAAAGCTTTATGAAGAGCCATACTAATACTGGACTGATAACTATTGATGTAGGCAAATTCAATTAAGGTGAGATGATCTTCCCATAATCCACCAAAATCAATAACACAAAAACACAGAAGATCTTCTAAGATCAGATTAGCATGCTCAGTTTGACCATCAGTTTGGGGATGGAAAGCAGTACTCAAAGCTAAGTTCATCCTCAGGTCTAGCTGAACAGCAAACAAGAATCTAGAACTAAATCTACTATCTCTATTTGAAATAATACAGTTCTGCGTACCATGCAATTGAATGATCTTCTTGATGTATAGCTTCGCTAACTTCTCTACAGAATCAGTTTGAGGATTTGGAAGGAAATGCAATGTGTTGGTGAGTCTTTCGACAATCACCCAAATTGAATCAAAACCAAATCTACTCTTAGGAAGACTCATAATAAAATCCATGGAAATTCAGACTACTTCCATTAAAGATTAACTAAGGGCTTGAGAAGTCCACCAGGCTTCTGGTGCCCAGCTTTAACTAAGGAACAAAAATGACACTTGGAAATGAAAATAACAATGTCCCTCTTCATGCCAGACCACCAAAAAAATTTCTTTAGATCTTGACACATCTTACAGCTACCAAGGTGAACAATATAGCCAAATTTATGGGCTTCTGACAGTGTTTACAATTATAGTCTTTTAGGAATTCATATTCTAGCCATTTAAAGAATCACACTATCAGTATCAAGATGTAATTAAGATCTCTTCCCACTAGCAACATTAGAAACTAGATCGAAATAAATAGCATCTTCTTTCTGGGCTTTGACAACCCTCGACCTTAGAGATAATTCAATATGAATAGTATAAAATACAGTGCACAAATCAGTAAATCTGATCTGCTCAAGGTTCAATCTTTCAAAATCTTTGATCAAGGAGTTGAGAAGAAAAAGTTGCTTTACGACTAAGGGCATCAGCTACTACGTTAGCTTTACCCGGATGATACTGGATTTCCAAGTTATAGTAGTAGATTAACTCTAGCCATCTATGCTGATGGTAGTTAAGTTCCTTCTGGGTGAAGATATACTTCAAACTTTGGTGATCAGTAAATATCTCACACTTAACTCTATACATGTAGTGCCTCTAGATCTTATGAGCAAAAATTACCCTTGCAAGTTCTATATTGTGCACAAGATAATTTCTCTCATTAGGCTTAAGTTGTCTAGAGGCATAGGCTATTACTTAATGATCTTGCAACAGAATACAACCCAGTCTTACCTTAGAGGCATCAGTATAAACCTGAAAGTCCTTACCCACTTGAGGTAATACTAAGAATGGCGCAGAAGTTAACAACTGCTTAAACTATTGAAAGGCATCTTCACAGGCTTGTGCTCCACATGTACATAACTTATTTCCTAGTTTGTTGAGTTAACAAAGGGGAAATTAGGACAAATATAGAAACAGACCTTCTGTAATATCCAGCTAGTCCCAAGAAACTACAAATTTTAGTTACATATTTGAGTTGCACCTACTGCTAAACAGCTTAGATCTTCCTTTGGTAAACTCTAATACCTTCAGCATCAATTATGTGACCCAAAAATGCCATGAAGTTGAGCCATAATTTGCACTTTGAAAATTTGGCAAATAATTTATACTCTCGTGGTAACACAAGAATGGCATGCAAGTGCTTCTCATGATCAGCAGTTGGCTTTGAATATATTAGGATGTTGTCGATGAAAATGATAAAAAACTCATCGAGATACATCTTAAGAATTTGCTACTTCAAGTCCATGAAAATAGAAGGAGCATTCTTCAGTCCAAAAGACATGAAAAAAAACTCATAGTATCCATATCAGGTCCTGAATGCAGTCTTGGGAATATCTTCATCATTAACTTGAGTATGATAATAACCTCATCTCAAGTCAATTTTGGAGAAGAGTTTCGCTCTAGTGAGCTGATCAAACAAGTCATCTATTCTTGGAAAAGGATATTTGTTCTTCACCATCACTTTGTTAAGCTCACGGTAATCTATGCACATTCACATCAATCCATTCTTCATTTTCACGGATAGAATGGGAGCTCCCCAAGGAGACATGCCATGGCAAACAAAATCTTTTTCAAGCAATTCTTGCAACTGTCACAAAGCTTTTGAATTCATTGGGTGCCATCCTATAAGGGGCTTTGGAGTTAGGCTGAGTTCCCGCAATCAGCTCTATAAAAAACCCTACTTCATGCAGAGGAGGTAGTCTAGACAAGTCCTCAAGGAACACATCCAAGAACTCTCTAATGACTCTGGTATCTTCCAGGTTTTTATCTTTCTTTACCTTGTTGACTAGAGTTACTAAGATTCCATACCAACCCTTACTAATATGACGATTAACTTCATTTGAATTTATAAGTGATGCAATTAGGCCAAGTTTGCCTATGAAGACCTCGAGTTTCTTTCATACCCCCAGGGAAACTCTTTTTCGGTAACAGTCTATAACGACGTTGAACTTAACCAATCCATGCCTAAGATTATGTCGAAGTTCGTGATCGGCATAACAATAAGCTTAGATTGAAAGAATTGGTTACTGATTGGGATGTCAACCAAATAAAACTTATTAGCGCACATTTCAGCACCAAATGGCATATGCACTCTCAAGGCATTACCATGTTGAAAGGTTGAAAGTTAAGCGAAGCAGCACAACTCTCGGATATGAAAGAGTGACTAGCACCTGTATCAAAGTGTGTGTCGCAAAATTAATTTTTAATCACTAAAGTTCTTATAACAGGAAAGAAAAGAAATTATTAATTACAACTACTAAAATTTAAAACAGGAAGCATGGAAAATAAATGTATGAAAAATGAAAGACTAAATAAAGGAAATTAAATATAGGACATACTAGTGATGAAATTATTGTCATCTTGAGCAACGGAAGAAGATAAGCAATACACATGAGGTACTGCTGAAGATTGGGCAACTACCTTGCCCTTAACAACTCAACTAGCTTGCCCTTGCCTCTGGGTAGGTGATGGAGCCCCTTTCAGGCCATGAGCAGTTCCACTTGTTGAAGGAGGCATCAAAGAAAGAGCTAGTTCTTGGGAGTTGAGAGGAGTAGGATTCTGAATAGTTGACTTATGGATAATCCACACTTTATCCACGATCCAGTACGCTCGGCTATCCCAATGATGATGATTAACCCTACCGCATAAGTAGCATCGACCGCCGGTGTGGTAACACTTACCATATGGTTGCAGTCTAGTACATTGAACGACAAGCCTTCCATTCTAGTTCTAGCTTTGAGTGAGCTGGAAAATTTTAGTCCTTGAGGATGATTCCTCTTGAAAGGTTCTAACCTTGAATATTGAGGATGAGAACATTTCTTGAGTTCCATTTGAGCTTAGTGAGGCTTAATCATTCATACACCTTCCAGCAGCTTAGGAAAGTCATCGTGGTGTTAAGACATTAGATGACTTTTTATAGAATCCTTTAGTTCCTTCAGGAATCTACTACATCTAGATGTTTCAAAGAAAACTATATCTGGAGCAAAACTAGATGATTTCCTAAATTCCATCTTGTAAGCGTGCACCGAACAATTACCTTGAATCAGTTGCATGAACTTGCCCTCTATAATGGTCTGGGCAGAAAGAGGAATAAACTCTTCGTGGAAAACTTGCTCGAACTCATCCCACGGGATATCATCTACACAAACTCCAGAGAAGCAAACTTTCAGTTTGCTATCCCACTAATACTATGCCGCATCGTGAAACATATGAGTGGCAAGATGGATGCACTCACTATCAGGACACTTTATACTGGCCAAGATCTTCTCTATTATCTTGAACTAGTTGGCAGCCTCAATATGTGAAGCAGTGCCATTGAAAGTAGGTGAATTTAAATGCATAAAGGTTAGAAGGAAGGCACCCACAATTGGTCCAGGAATATGTTGTTGAGCAACATAGACTGCTTGAGGAACTGGGGTAGGAGTTTGAGGTGGAATTGGAGATGATTGAGGTAGAATTGGAAATGATTGAGGAGGAGTTGGAGAGGGATGAAATGGAGTACTAGCAGAAGCCATTCTTTCTGCAGCATAAGTTTGAGCTTAAATCATTACCTTCATCATTTCCATGAGGTGTTTCATTTCCTCATTAGGAGATAGAGTAACTAAAGCAACTTTCTTGGCCACAGAAGGAATGGGAGTACCTAGTTCAGGATTCATTCTAAGAAGAGAAAGAGAGATATAACACAGAAACTAAAAAATGGAAAAGCTTCTCATTAAAATTCATAAGATTTAGGAGATATAATATAAAAGGTACTGGGAATGCAGAATAAAATAAAAGTTACTATACAAAGGTTACTATAAAAGAAACTAGTACGATGATCTACAAAACATAGAATAAAACATGATTTCAAAATCAGAATAGATTGGGGCATGATGGAGATGTTTTCACTCACGAATGAGTCTTTCAAAGGCGCGATCCCACCACTCCTCGGCATAGTTGTCGAAGATTTGATACATTAACCTGAAGTGAATGTGGTCGGGGTAATGAATTGCTTCAAATAACTGGGTGACATGAGAAATCCATTCCCTAGCCAACTATGGGATGCAATCGCTTCATAGCACGCAATACTTCAAAAACTTGTTTAGAACGTCTCCTCTGACTTGGGACACTCCAAAGTACAATCTACCGAACCTTAACCATTCAAATGGTCTTCCTCCCAATATTGAAAGAACATCCTAGAATAGTATTTTAGATCTGATTCTTAATTCACCATCTGAGAGTCAATTTTTAAAGTTCATGTTAAATTTAGATCAATTATTGGAGTAGTAAGGTGTTTACTATCCTATGGTAATGTTCTTAAGTGTTTTTGATTTTCTGTGTTGATTGTCTTGGATAAATGGATATCTTTTCAACTTAACTTTCTCAACCAAGGCTCTGGTACCAATATAAAGACCCCAATATCAAATTGGGAACCCAATCCAATGCTAGAGCGCTACCACAACACATAAACACTGGGTTGGAAGGAAACTAACCCAACTATTGAGTGCTGTGTGGCTAAGTATTTTTGTGAGGGGGTTAAGTTAAGAAAAAGAGGAAGTAAAAGAGCAGGAGAATATGCAAGTAGAAACTATACAATCTATCTACTATCCAAACCATGCAGTTTAATATGAAAGTAAATTTATCGCAGAATAAAGTAAGAAAATTACAGAAATTGAATTATTACAAACTTGAAATTTAGAGAGTAATTGAAAATAAAGTCTCTCTCACATAAAGTAGTTAAGTGAAATGAAATGCGAAAGCGGACAATTCTTCAATAAAATTAGAGTCCAAAACTAGGTCCAGCTCCACCACTTTGAAAATGCTCTTGATATACTGTATTTTTTGTTTATAAAATACAGTAGGGCACAACCAAGAAAATGAAAACAAGTGATTAGACTAAAAAGTTTAAGTATATTTTAAGATTGGCTAAATTTTAATTACAACTTAGTTGGATATAACATATGCTAATTTACAATTAAATCTTACAGCGGCGCATGTAAGCATCAAAGTAAGGGAAGAAAGTATAACTATAAAGATGATAATAGTAAGGAAAGGAGTAAGAACTCACAAGTAGGTTTGCTCTAGCCTGCAACAATAAGGGAGAAAGCATCCTAATAAGGCAAGAAACTACTAATGTGCATATGAAAATATGAAATGAAAATATGTATAAGTCCAATGAATATTTTGCTAAGTAAAGGAAACTACAGTAGGAGGCATAAAATGGAATTAAAATAACATACACTACTTGAATAACAAACTGCAAGTCAGTAAAGCACATTACATTAAATGAAAGTGCAAAGTAAGTAAAGTAGAAAGAACCTTAGCCTCTTGGGCAAAGAAGGCATAGTTAAAGACAATGTAAAAATTCATAGCTTGAAAGTTATGATGAGTTCTCACAATCAATAAGATTATAATAACCTAATAATTTAATTGTTGAAGTTATTTTATATTTTTCCAATATGCGAGCAAATTTACAGAACAAGCGAGTAAGGAAAGTAGGGTCTTGTAGTAAATTAACACTCACATTAGTCCTCAAAGATATGTGAGGTCTTCTTATATCCCTCCTAAGCCTACCCTTGGCCATCATCACCATGAAACCCATATAATTTATCATGATTGTTTTATTTATGCATAATATCTTATATGTAGGTTTAAAGATGCAGTCTCAAAGCAAGGTTTGCATTCAAGGAATTTAAGTAACTGTAAACTATGTGATATGCAAAATTGTCTAATATTAATGATCTAACTTAATGATTGGAGCTAATTAAGCTCCCAATTTACTTATAGATAGTGGTCTCAAAGTCAATTGTAAGTAATACTATAAGTGAATTAAGTTTTGGAAAATAGTAGTTTGTCTTAGTTTATGAAATGACAAAATAATTTATAAGTATATTTATGCAAATTAATACTTATCCTACACTAATCCTAAACCACACAATCTATATAGGTTATTAGATTAAGGGCTTAAGGAACTAGTAGGGAAAGGAAAGACTAAGGGATTGATAGAATAAGAGAATTGGAAGTTAAGGTTTTACGTACTAATTTTATCTAACTAACTTGCAATTGGAAGGCTCAATCCAAATCAATCACTAAACTAGCTAAGATCAATTAATAAGAGTGGTCTAAACATATGGATGAGGATGTGTTAAGAGCTACAATCTCTGGTTCACTAAGGGATGTAGGTTATGGAAGCATAAAAGAGGTTTAAAACACACTAGGAGAGCTAAAGAACTTCTAATTCAATCAATAGAAAGGTTAAATATGGACTAAGATCTAAAGGGAATGTGTGTGAAGATCCATCCTAATTGTTGGGCACTATAAAGACCCAAATATTGAAGAGGAGCTCAACCCAACATTGGAGCATTACCATAAAATTTAATAGTCGGTTAGAAGGAAACTAACCCTCAATACCAAGTGTCATATTGGCCAACTATCTTTGTGGGGGTGTTATGATAAGAAAATTGCAATAGAAGAAGTAAGAAAGATATTAAATAAGTGCAAGTAGAATTAGGAAACTTATCCACTTATCTAATCCAAGTATTTAATAAATAAGTATACTCATCATAGAAAGAAGTTAAAACATCACATAAAATTATTTATTACAAGTTCTGAAAAATGAAAGAGTAATAAATTAAAGTCACTCTCTCACATAAGTAGTAAAGGGAAAAAGAAATGCGGATGCAGTATTTAATAGTCTTCAAGTACTATGTCTAGCTCCACTTGCCTGATATTGCTCCTGATCTATCATATTTTTGATATTTAAAATATGATAGGGCAAAGCTAAAATAAAAAAGGAAAATGTATTTAGATTAAATAGTTTAATCACATTTTAAGATTGGCTAATTATTTATTGAAATTTAATTGGATAGCCCAAGATAATTTGCAATAAGAAATTTGCAACGGAGCATTTAAAAGAACTCAAGCAAGGAAAGAAAATGAAACATTACTGTAAAGAAGAATAGTAGAAAGGCAAGAGGAGTAAGAGAACTCATTAGTATAAGCACTCTAGTCTGCAACCTAAAAGGTAAGGAAAAAGTATCCTAAAGAAGGCTAGAAGCTACTAATGTGCATTTAAAAATTCATGAAATGGAAACATGTATTTGTCCAATGAAAATTATGCTTAGTAAAGTAAAGAAAAGTAGTGAAGTATTTTAATGAAATTAAAGCAAGATACACTGCATTTTATAATAAGCTATTAGTAAGAAAAGTATAGTACTTAAAATAGAAAGTGCAAAGCATAGTATGCAAAGGAAGATCTTAGCCTCTTAGTTTAAGATATACATATCTTAGGACTATGGAAAGAAAACATAACTTGAAACCTATGATGAGGTCTCACAATCAATAAAATTGTAAGAGAATTCATATTTTATTAATTGAAGCATTTTTATAGAAAAACTCATTCTACGAGCCCATACAGAATTAAACAAGGAGTTAAGCACGTCAGCCTAACTAATAAAGGAAAGTGGGGTCTCAAAGAAATAAACACTCACATTCACCCTCTGAGAATGTGAGGTCACCTTATATCCCCTATTAAGCCTACCCTTGGCTATCTACCATTATAAAACCCCCACAATTTTATGAAAATTTTATTTATGCATTATATCTTATATGTATGTTCAAATGAATAGGTTCAAACATAAGTAGTCATTCAAGGAATTCAAATAATTGTAAACTATATGATATCTGAAGTTATCTAATTTATAATGATTTACTTAATGATTGTAGCTAATTGAGGTCCCAATTAACTTACTAATATTGATCTGTAAGTCAATTGTAACTAATAGTAAAAGGGAAAGTGTTTTTGAAAATATTAGTTTGATTTAGTTTATGAAATGAGAAAATAATTTACAATTATACTCATGAAAATTGAGAATTATCCTACACCAGTCTTAAGCCAATTAAATTAATAAGATTAATGATTAAGGTTAGGAGACTAGTGGGGAAGAGTAAAACTAAAGTCTTACTAAACTAATTGAAGTGGAAGATTAGCATACTATCTACTAACTTCATCTAATTAGTTTTCAAATAAAATGTTTCCAACCAAACTAATCACTAACATAACTAGGATCAATTGATAGAAGATGTCTAAGTGCAAGGAAAAGAATAGACTATTAAGTACAAGTTCTAGGTTGTAGGTTAAATAAAGTTTATTAGATATTTTAAGCATATTTAGAAGCTAAAGATTTTCTAAATTAATCATTGGAGAACTATAATAAAAGATTAAGAACTAAAGGAGATGTGTACTAAAATTTCAATCAAGTTGTTGGGCACTAGTCTCATTAATTCACTTAGCCAAATGAGGTATACTATTAACATACTAATCCTCAGCTCTCTAGAGGACTTAATGTAAGTATTAGAGGTTAAGAGGCTATCACTAAGCCTTATTCTAATTATAATACACTAATTATAATGGGAAAGTGTGGTAAGTTTCACTATAAATGCTAGGAACCAGTTCTAATAGATTCATAACATTGCAATAACTTGAGTGCAAATATTATCAATATTAACTGGAAATAACATTTAGCTCTAAAGATCACAAGCAAATCATGATTTCAAATCAATCTTATAGCAATTCTATTAAGTATGAATATTAAATCAATTAATTGCTAAGGATCCCAATTATCATATATATGAAATTGAAGTCTCAAAGATACAATTGAAATTATATGTTAAATAAGTAAAGTGAGACATGTTTGTTATCCTAGGGTTTAATAAGCCTAAAGCATGCATTCTTGAAAATTTGGAAAAATGCAAAATTACATTAATTAAGGAGCCACATACCTAAATCATTTAAATGCCATTTAAATGAAATTACAAAAGCATAAATGAAATCTTTATAGCTTAAGGAGAAGAATGACACTAAGTAGGTCAAAATTGGACAATATTGGGAAATTAGAGTTTGGAAAACTACTAATTATGATTTAAAAGTCATTAAAAAATTTAGGGTACAAAACCAAAATCTATTTTTATATTATTGTCCTACACAATTATGTGATTGAAATGAACTATTGGATTGTCCATTTTTATATTATTGTCCTCATTTTTATCCTTGTTCTTCAGATTATCCGCAATTAATATATCATTAGTATCTTGATTATTATCTTTATAAATTATTATATGTTTGAACTTTCTTGAATTAATATCAACAATGCTTTCTTCTTCAAATTCGTTTTCATTATCTTCTTCTTCCTCTTCTAGTCTTTCTTTTAATTTATATGACCATCGAGAAATATATTTATTTATTTTATTTAGCCGAATTAGAAAATATTTATTTTTAATTAGTTCTTCATATTCCCTAATCAAATCAAATAAAAACTTAAAATATTTTATTGTATTTTTGGGATAGCCAAAAATACTTTTTTCCATATTATAACTAATATCCCTATTAGAACTAAAAACTAAATTATGGTACAGTTTTAAATAATAATTACTCAGTATTTATAAATATTATTTATTAAAAATCTTCGTGATAAACTCTTGATATCTATATCTTGATAAGATAAAGATAATAATTTATTTCAATTTATTCGATTAGGTCCGTTAAAAAAAGGATCATATAAGTTTGGTAAATATTTTATATATTTTTTATCATCACATAATAGAATCCTTTTTTCAAGTATATTAAATATATATTTTTTTTCCTTACTATTCCTATTATTATTTATTTCAATTTTTTTTATTCATTTTAAAGTTTCATTATCCAAATTATACTTTTTTTTTTCATTAGATTAAATCCAAGAATTAAAAATATATTCGTCAGAAAATTTTTCACTTATATACAAATAATTTTTTTTATACATATTTTCTAAAAATTTAGATAAACTATATGAGTATATAGATAAAAATTGTGACATTTTTTTTCGAAAAAAATTATCAATTTGATAATTTTTTATATATCGTAAAGGACGATTTCATCGTTTATAATCCAATAGAAAAGTAATAAAAATATTTTCAAACCACAAATTTATTTTAATTTTATATTTTTAGTAATCTCCAAATTAGAATATTTATAAATTTGAATATCATTAAAATATCTTATTTTAATATCATCATTTTCTTTTTCTTTTATATCAGAATTTGTTTCAAACAAATATTCATCTTTTATTATTATCTTTACTTCTTCGGTATCTAATAGTTTTCTAGTCAAAAATGACAATGACATTCACTATAAATAAAATACTAAAATTATAAAAATAAATACTAAAAATCCTATTTATATCATTTCTAAATTCAGTAAGAATATACTTATTGCGTTGATATCTAAAATAATAATTATGTTTTATCCAAAATAATATTGAACGAATGTTTTTTATAAATAAAATATGACCAATTAACCAACCACAAAAACTACTTGTTAAACATAAAATCTTGTTGTTGTATTGAAAAAGATAAATGTTTACTAATCTATTTAATGTGGAACTCGGTAAAATAAAATGATTTAATAATTGAGAACTTAGATTATTAAAGAAAACTAACTGAATGCTAAGATTATGTATTGAATTTGACTTAATATAATCATAATCTTTTTTATTATTAGCATAAAAAAAATAAAAAAAATATAAGGTATCACCAAAATAGTTTTTAGATGAGGTCTGTCTAATATTTTATAAAGAGGTGTATAATAAATAGCTATAGAATTTAATAATTATCCTGCAATAAAACCAGTTGTTGCTGATACTTCTTTTTCAGTTCCTTCCTCCATAACTCGAGATCGGATAAGAAAAATAAAGGAAGGTCCTATAGAAAAAATGGTTAAAAACTCATAATAAAGGTCCTATTACAATTACAATAACTGATGTCTTTATAATTAATAATATTTGATTACCTATTAGAAACATAAAAAATACTCCTTAGTTTGATTTTTAATTATTTTATAAATTCTTTATTATATTATATGATTATTTTTAATATAAATTCACTTCTTTTTTTTTAATTATTATTTTATATTTTTATATCTTACATATCGTACATGGTTTTTTATTTTTTCGGAATATAAAAATTTAATTATACTATAAAAAAAATACTATATTTCTGGCATCGAACTTTTTTTCCATAGGACCCCTCCTACAGTATTGTCACTGCAATAAGCTTTAACCACCAAGTTCAAAAAGGGTTGGTGTACTTAACCTATGCCTAAGATATCAGGAATTTAAATAAAATAAAAATAAATAAATTCGAATAAGATTATATTGTTTTTCTTATAAAATATCTTAAATATCAAATTAAATGTACTTAAATGTATGAATATTTTTGCGTCAGAACATAACAAGGTTTAATCCTATTGGTCTTATTTATTTTTTTACTTTATTTTTTAGGATGCTTCAGCTACATACATCATTGCACTTACACCTAACACCTATTAATATAACTACTACTAATAATAAAAATGGCTAATCTCACCGTGACCTTATATTGGGCTTACATTATCAATTAAGTTAATAAAGTAAAGAAAGCAACAGACAAAATAAGAGAGCAATCATCCTATGGTGGGCTTCCTACTTAGATGGTTTCAGCAGTTATCCACTCTGCACTTGACTACCCAGCATTTACTGATGGCACAATAACTGGTACACCAGAGGTGCGTCCTTCCCGGTCCTCTCGTACTAGGGAAAAGTCCTCTCAATGCTATAACGCCTATACCGGATATGGACCAAACTGTCTCAGGACGTTTTGAACCCAGCTCACGTATCGCTTTAATGGGCAAACAACCCAACCTTTGGAACCTACTACAGCCCCAGGTGGCGACGAGCCGACATCGAGGTGCCAAACCTTCCCATCGATGTGAACTCTTGGGGAAGATCAGCCTGTTATCCCTAGAGTAACTTTTATCTGTTGAGAGATAGCCCTACCACTCGGCACTGTCAGATCACTAGGGCCGACTTTTGTCCCTGCTTGACAAGTGGGTCTTGCAGTCAAGCTTCTTTATGCCCTTACACGTATAAAGCCAATTCCCGTCTGGCTCAAAGAAACTTTTGCACGCCTCTGTTACTTTTTAGGAGGCCTACGCCCCATATAAACTGTCTACCTGAGAATGTCCCTCGGCCATAATTTATGACACAAGGTTAGGAATCTAGCTCTTCCAGAGTGGTATCTCAATAATGGCTCGATCCTTCCCATAAGAAGTATATTTGTCACCTTCCACCTAATTTGTGTAAGAAAAGCTTAAAACTAATCCTAAGGAATAGTAAAGTTTCATAGGGTCTTTCTGTCCAGGTACAGGTAGTCCGCATCTTCACAGATAGGTCTATTTCACCGAGTCCCTCTTTGAGACAGTGCCCAGATCCTTACGCCATTTGTGTGGGTCGGAACTTACCCGACAAGGAATTTCGCTACCTTAAGACCGTTATAGTTACGACCGCCATTCACCGGGGCTTAGGTTGTCAGCTACCCTGTTGTAAATCATGACCACTAACTTCTTTAACCTTCCGGCACTGGGCAGGCATCAGCCCCCATACATGGTCTTTACGAATTTGCGGAGACCTGTGTTTTTGGTAAACAATCGCCCGGGCTTGGCCGCTGCGACCTCTTATATTTAAGAGGCACCCCTTATCCCGAAGTTACGGGGCTATTGAGCCGAGTTCCTTAGAGAGAGTTGTCTCACGCCCCTAGGTATTCTCAACCTACCTACCTCTGTTGGTTTTGGGTACAGGTTCCTTTCTTGTTTAATATATTTAGAACTTTTCCTGGGAGTATGACATTAGTTACTTAAGCCTTAATAATAAAAGAGCACTTATTATTCAGGTATTAGTTCGAGATATTTACTTTACCCCTTATGACCCATATTTAATGAATTTATCCTTACCCTTTAAACCAATAACCATAATTTTTGGATAACTTAGCCTCCTCCGTCCCTCAATAACAAAAAGGATAATACATGAATATTTACCTGTTAGCCACCGATTGCACCTTTTGACATGATCTTAGGCCATGACTAACCCTCCCTAGATGACCTTTATGGAGGAACCCTTAGTTTTTCGGGGCATTAGATTCTCACCAATGTTTTCATTACTCAAGCCGACATTCTCACTTCCGCTTCGTCTACCACCTGCTTAAGCGAGGTATTTCTCTCTAAGGCGGAATGCTCCCCTACTGATAATTTTTATATTACATTCAAGATCTAATAAGATATAAAACTTTAAAAAATCTCACAGCTTCAGCAGATCGCTTAGCCCCCCTTCATCTTTGGCGCGAGAGCACTTGATCGGTGAGCTATTACGCACTCTTTAAAAGGTTGCTGCTTCTAGGCAAACTTACTGGTTATCTATGCACTCCCACTTCCTTTATCACTGAGCAGTCATTTAGGGACCTTATCTGGTGATATGGGTTGTTTCCCTTTTGACAATGAAGCCTATCCTTTACTATCTCACTAGTTGACCTTAATCAATTAATCTTTTGTATAAATATCTAGTATTCAGAGTTTGTCTAGATGTGGCAACACTATTATGTGGCCCCAATTGAAACAATGCTTTATCCCTAAATATACAGTCAACTGCTGTGCCACAATGCATTTCGGGGAGAACCAACTAGCTTTGGGTTCGAGTGGCATTTCACCCATAACCACAACTCATCCACTAATTTTTCAACATCAGTTGATTTTGGACCTCAACTTAGTTTTAACCAAGATTCATCCTGGTCATAGATAGATCACCCAGGTTCGGGTCCATAAACAATGATAATTGTTGCCCTTTTAAGACTCGTTGTTGCCACGAATATGATTATTTTACCTTAACCAAGCCACTGCATATGAGTCGTCGGCTCATTCTTCAAAAGGCACGCGGTCAAATCTAATAGATTCCTCCCACTGCTTGAAAGCTTGCAGTTTCATGCTCTATTTCACTCTCCTAAAAGAGGGCTCTTTTCACCTTTCCTTCACGATACTTACTTTACTATTAGTCACCCAAAGAGTATTTAGCCTTGCAAGGTGGTCCTTGCGGATTCACATGATATTTTAACTTATCCCATGCTACTTGGGTTAGAACTTAAGTTAATTAGATATTATTCTACTAGACTCTCACCATATATGGTACAGTACTCCGCTGCTTCGCTTAAATATTTCATTTTTTAGTTGCTCCCCCACAACCCCTTTGACGGTTTAGGCTACTTCCATTTCGCTCACCACTACTTCGGAAATCGCTTATTGCTTTATTTTCCTTCAGCTACTAAGATGTTTCAGTTGGCTAAGTTATCTCTTTTATGCCCATTAATTCAACATATAGTTAAAAAGGTTTCCTTATTCGGGAATCTACGGATCAATGCTTAGTTTAAACTCCCCGAAACATTTCGTCCTTTACCGATACGCCCTTCGTCGGCTCTGGGTGCCTAGGTATCCACTAAAAGCTTTTACTTTATTTAAAATCTCGTCTCCGTCCGTCATTCACATCAAGTAAAAAAAAAATATTATTAACTATTTATTTTATATTTTAATAGTTAATATAGAATATCTTATCAATCAATGTCCATCAAAGGATGTAATCAATCATTAGTAAAATGTACAAACATGTGAATTATTAAACTTTAAGTTATTTAATGTTAACTTTTAAAAGTTAACATAGTATCCGTTAGTTATAGATATCGTATAATAATATTTTATAGTATTTTATAACATTTTATTTATATTGAATATTATACAAATACTAAAAAAAAATTATGACCTAGAAAAATAAGTTTGGTATTAACTTAGTATAGCAAAAAAATTATATAAATAAATTAGTTTTCCTTTAAAAGGAGGTTATCCAGTCGCACCTTCCGGTACGGCTACCTTGTTACGACTTCACTCCAGTCACTAACCCTACCTTAATTCTTCCCTTTGATTTGATGAGGTCAAATTAAGAATTTCGGGTATGGACGACTCCCATAGTGTGACAGGCAGTGTGTACAAGGCCCGGGAACATATTCACCGCCGTATGGCTGACCGGTGATTACTAGCAATTCCAACTTCATACAAGCGAGTTTCAGCCTGCAATCTGAACTAAGGCCGGGTTTTTGTATTTGTATTGGTGTTAGCTCATTCTTGCAGAATTGCAACTTTTGTCCCGGCCATTGTAGCACGTGTGTCACCCAGGGCATAAGGGGCATGATGAAAAAATTACATACATATTTTTATATAATCGCTTAGTCGCATATTTGATCAAACGAGTAATCTTCTCCCCTACTACAGAACCCATGCTACCTCCCATAATTTGAAAGTCCATCACCCCCATTGCTACAGGAATACTATTTAATTGACCTATACCTGTTTGAATAGCTTCTATTAAACCAGTTCTTATTTAATAAAAAGAAAGACAATCTTTATAGGATTCCTCTTCTGAATAGAATTTTATAGGGTTTACTGAGAGCATATTCTCATCCATTGGATCCCAAGTTCCAGTATCTATAAGAAGATCAATTCTATCTGAACTACTCATTTTCAAATGAAAACCACAATGTTCACAAATATTCATTCTTAATTTAAATAATTTTTTATAATTTAGTCCATAACAATTCTCACATTGAACCCATAACTTTTTATATTTATTATTTATATCTTCTATATCTATTATATCTATAGAATCAGCCTCTTTTATATCATCTATTTTTATATTATCAGTATAAGTACTTTGACTTGCCTCAAAAAATAACTTAGAAATATATAAGTCCATACACTTGTAAATCTTAGTAATCTCATAACAAAGGTAGCACTCAATACAATTATTAATATGAATATTCCAAATATTATTATCATATACATAAAAATCCGAGGACTGATTTTGATTCATATACACCCTATTATTAATTTAATATTTTTTATAAAAAATAAAAATACTTTAAAATAATGAAACTTTAGGTTAAGATGAATATAAACCAAATTACTTTAAATTATCAAATTATGTAATACTAATATTTATTATTATAATTATGCCTACCATTAAACAACTTAGCCTAAATTCAAGAAAGCCTAAAACAAATATCACCAGATCTCCCGCTCTTATAGGATGTACTCAGCGTAGAGGAACATGTATTAGGGTGTATGTGCGACTCGGTAAGTTCATTTGACTAATTACTAATAATAATCTTCTAAATGTTAGAAAGTCTCAAATGATCTCCAAATCGCATGAAACTCTAGGTAGATACTCTTAACACTAATATAACATCATTTAAAAGGGAACATAGTTGATTAGATTACTATATTACAGGTAACAACACTAGGGTTGTTACTGACTCCCCTCCTTAAAAGGAGTATTGCCCTTGACACACAACAATTAAAAATAGGAAATTGAAATTTGCACAAAGGAATTTTATTGAAACATAAGAAAAATGAAAGAACTAAAACTACCTAATTATTGGAAGAACTCTAGGAATTTCTTTCACATATCCACTTCTCTTACCCACGCGGCTTCTTGAGCTGAATAATTCTGCCACCGAACTTTGATCATGGGAATGCTACTGTTTCTTAACTGCTTAAGATTTTTCCCCAAAATTGTAATAGGCTTAATAATGAAAGTTAGATCGGGCTATAGTTCGGTTGCTGGAAATTGAACTTGCTGATAAGATCTAATAAATGCTTCTTAATGACGAAACGTGAAACACATGGTGCATGTCTGAGAAATCTTCAGGCAACTCCAACATGTACGCAGATGTTCCAACTCTTCCTATCACTTAAAAGGGTCCCAAATATCTTGGACTTAGCTTTCCAGACACACCAAACCTTTGCACACCTCTCATCGGACTCACTTTCTCCCACTTTAAATTCTATCTGACAATGGTGAGCATCACTGTCAATCCAGAGCTGCCATCATATTGCGCTTAATCAACATAACTTTTTTAATGGTTTCTTCAATTAATTCAGAGCTGTAAAGTTGAGAGTCTCCTTCTTCAGTTCATGCAACAAAAGTACTACACCTCCTTCCATATAGAGCTTTATAAAGAGCCATACCAAAGCTAACTAAGGCTAGGTGATCTTCCCATGATCCATTGAAATCAATCATACAAAGATGCAAAAGATATTCAAAGATCTGATTAGTACACTCAGTTTGACCGTCTATCTGGGGATGGAAAGCAGTACTCAATACTAAATTTATCCCCAAGTCTTGTTGTATAGTGGAACAGAATCTGGAAGTGACCCTACTATCTCTATCAGAAACTATACAGTTTAGCGTATGATAAACATGGATGATCTTAATATAGAGCATAATTAGCTTTTCTACTGAATCTGTCTGATGAATAGGAATGAAATTTGATGATTTGGTGAGCTTGTTGACAATCACCCAAATTGAATTAGATCCAGATCTACTCTTGGTTATACCTATAATGAAATCCATAGAAATGTTGGACCACTTTCAAGAATAATTAAGGGTGTGAGAAGTCCACCATGCTTCTGGTGTTTGGCCTTGACAAAGAAACATGGATGGCATTTGGAAATGAAGATAGAAATATCCCACTTTATGCCCGACTACCAAAATGATTTCTTAAGATCTTGATACATCTTACTGCTACCTAGGTGAATAGTGTAGCTTGAGTTATAGGCTTCAGATAGTATTTGTAATTGCAAGCTCATAGAAATCCATAACCTAGCCTTCTAAAAAATTACACCGTTGGCATTGAGATGTAACTCAGATCCCTTAACACAAGTAATATTAGAAATCAGATCAGAATAAGTAGTCTTCTTTCTGGGCTTCAACAATCTTCAATCATAGGGATGATTTAGATAGAATAGCAGATAATATAATGCACAAATCAGCAGTTCTATTTGGCTCAAGGTTCAATCTTGTAAAATCTTTGATCACAGAATCGTTGCAACAGAGGGAAGACAAAAATGCCTTGTGACTTCGGGCATCAGCTACTACATTAGCTTTACCCGGATGATACATAATTTCCAAGTCATAATTGCAAATCAACTCTAGCCACCTTCATTTACAACAATTAAGTTTCTTTTGGGTGAAGATATTCTTTAGACTTTGTTGATCCGTAAATATCTCACACTTAACTCCGTATAGGTAGTGTCTCTAGATTTTAAGAGCAAATACTACCTCTGGAAGTTCTAAATCATGCACAAGGTAATTTCTCTCATTAGGCTTAAGTTTTTTAAAGGCATAGGCTATAACATGATGATCTTGCATCAGAACACAACCTAGTCCTATTTTAGAGGCATCAGTATAAACTTAAAAATCTTTACCCTCTTGAGGTAGTACTAAGACTGGTGCAGAAGTTAACAATTGTTTCAAGTTTGAAAGGCTTCTTCGCAAGCTGTGCTCCAAGTGAAAGGAACTTCTTTTTGATCTTATTGAGTTAACGAAGAAGAAATTTGAGAAAATCCTAAAATAAATCTTCTACAGTCAGGCAAGTCCTAGAAAACTGCAAATTTCAGTTACAGATTTGGGTTTCACCCACTATTGAATATCTTGGATCTTCTTTTGGTCAACCTTAATTCCTTTAGCACTAATTATGTGACCTAGAAGTGCCACGAAGTTGAGCCAAAATTTACACTTCCAGAACTTAGCAAACAATTTATATTCTCTTAACAAAACGAGAATGGCGTGCAAATGTTTCTCGTGATCGGCAACTGACTCTGAATAGATTAGGACGCATCGATGAAAACTAAGATGAACTGGTCTAGGTAAGGCTTTTGAATGCGCTTCATCAGGTCCTTGAAGGTGGAAGGAGCATTCGTCAGTCCAAAAGACATGACTATAAATTTATAATGCCCATATCGGGTCCTAAACACAGTCTTTGGAATATCTTCATTTTTAACTCAAATATAATAATATCCTGATCTCAAGTCAATTTTAGAAAAGACTTTTGTTCCAGCGAGCTGATTGAACAAGTCATCTATTATAGGAAGAGGTTACTTGCTCTTCCCCATCACGTTGTTAAGCTCATGGTAATCTATACACATCCACATTGATTCATCTTTCTTGTTGACAAAAAAAATTGGAGCTCCCCAAGGCCACATGTTAGGGTGCATGAAACCTTTCTTTAACAATTCTTGCAATTGCTCTCTATGATCTTGTAACTCTTTGGATTCCATCATATATGGGGCTTTCAATTTAGGATGTGTCTCTATGTAACAACCCTAGGCTATTACCCTGCTAGATGTATAGCTTAATTAATCTTCAATTTCAGTACTATTGCTTATATAACATCAAATTGAGCCTATTTAGAAAATTTGAAGTCCATTGAACTTCTCTAGGTTCAAAATAGCATATTGATTAGTCTAGATGCCCTAGATTAGACCTAAACTATTTTGATCTCAGAATTAAAATCTGATTGCATTTTTGAATTCCTCACCCCCAAATTAGCTAGGGGTAAAAGTTTGGTGCAATTTGGAAATCATTTAGGCCATAATTCACATTTAATTTAAATGGAATAATTGCATTTAAGGGTTCCTAATATTTCTATATTGCAAATATACCTTTAAACGAAATTAACAGCTAGAATCCGCTGTGCGGACAGCTGCGGAGCCCGGGTCGTGCGTTAGCGGAGTCCCACAAATATAACCGTCACGCTTATCTAACGGACTGCTAGGATTAGATCCAACGGAATCACGGATATGTCGTTGGATGCGTTCCGTAAATCCTAGGGCATGGATTCAATCAGATCCGGCCGTTAGGATCCAGAGGATCAGGACCGTCGCGTCTTTCTGATTGATCAATCAAATGGCTCTAGACCCTTCCGCGATTGTGGAGCTTCGTCTTCCTCTATCCTGCACCGGATAGGGAAGATCTCCCTGTATTGCCAGCTGTCGAGCTTGTCCCCCACTCCCGCATCCACCTCAGCAGACTGTTACGACCTTCCCCTTCTTGGTAAGGACCCACGATCGGGCCTTGTGACCCGGCCGAGCTCGAAATAGAAATTTGAGAGCTCGGCCATGGCCCAGTCTCTCGGGCGTCTCCAGCCCGAGCCAGTTCATCTGGAACCTTCCTCACTTCCCTTTGAGGCTATAAATAGCTTTAGATTTCCCTGGGGTAAAGCTTAATGATCTGTTGGAGTCTCCTTCTCAAATCGCCATTATTGATCGATTGAGCTCTCCTAGGCATTCCTGACATGTGTACCGCTAATAAAAGAGTCTCCTAGCAGTCAGGAACTCTTATAAAAATCTCAGGAAGCTCAGGTAGCTTGGCATTGACCCCTGCGATGTCTGTAAGTTCCCCATCAAAACCAGGTATCCCCATTTGCTAGTTTAGTGCCAATGATGCTCGGACCTTCCCTCTTTTGATGCGTATTGATGCATATTGTAGTTTCAAACTCAAAGCTATCGTAATTGAGTCCTAATCTAGCCCCGCTTGGTCGAATCAATCAATAGGGCTAAGTCCCTCAAGGAATGCCTTGTGTGAGTATGGTCCCGGTGTTCCAGCCCACCTTAGGCCCTCAGACTAAAGGGCTTCGATCCGTCTCACCTCCCTAATGGTGTAGGAATCGAGCCCTGGGTCTGGCATGGCCTCTGTAGGGAGAATTGTCTCCCCTCAGTAGCTCCATTAAAAGAGCCCTCGGGTGAGTAAGGTCCGGCTGATCCGGACCATCTCATAGAGGGCTTCGGGTCCCGTTCAGTGCGCCTAACCACGGTGAACGTGTAGTGATCGTTGTTTGGTCGTGCCATGGTTGGGATGCACCAGAATTGGCCGATTAGGGTTCCCCTAATCGGATCCTTCCATCGGGACGAAGGATCGGGGATGAAGCCCTGTACGGGTCGAGCCGACCCGTGACCCGCATGGTGCGACAGTCCTGGGTCTTCGGGCCCCGGTCGACCTACGTATTTTGGTGAATGGGCCGAACCTGTTTTAATTATTATTCGAATAATTGGAATTATTTTCCTTAAGGAAAATAATTCAATTATTCCAATCATAAGGATTTAATTAAATAAAAATACATAATGTATTAGTGAAATAACTTTCAATCCACTGGTCCAAACCCTATGATATTATATATCAAATTGATCAGAAAATCCACAGGAATAAGAATATAAAATAATATTGAACATCGAATAGCTTGATTTTCTATTTTAACCTAAGTATTGCAGAACTAGATTAGGATGGATTAGCAATTATACTTAACCAATTTGCATGTTCAGGGTGCAATTAGTTTCCTTATGCAGAGTAGAATGAATGTTCTAAGTGATTTATCTTTCTGATCTCTGCATTTCAACTTTTGCACTAATCTTGTTAAATTATGATTACTAAAAATTAGGGTTTGTAACCATTGGATCTTATCAAACTTAGTCTTTGATTAATTGTATGATAAGATAGAACTTACATGTCAAGTTGTATGAAATTCTGATGGTTAGATTTATAATAAGGTGCTAATCCTTTTGCATTGGTTTAGAGTTTGATTAGCACTAATTACTTTTTTTTTAATGAATTTTTCTATTATTATGCTTTATGACAACAGGTTAGATGTATTGAAGCCATGTATGCAAATTTATAATTTAAACATATTCATAATTTTCCTCATCTCCTCATTAGGAGATGAAACTGTAGATTCAGCTTTTTTAATTAATGAAGGAATAGGATTATCTTGATCATGATTCATTCTAAGAATATAAAAAAAAATGAAATTCAGAAACTAGAAAAGGGAAAAGTTTCTCATTAATATTTAAAAGATTTGAGGTACATATGTAAAGTATATGAAGTCGAAATGAAATAGAAGATATTATACACAAGATATTGTATAAAGCTACTATTAAAAGAACTAGAAGATCATTTACAAAATTTATCATAGAACATGATCACAAAATCAAAATTTAGAGGAGCATGATGGAGACACCTACTTCCTCTAATAAGTTCATCGGATGCGTGAACCCACCAATCCTCGGCATAGTTGTCGAAGAGTTGGTCTAAAATTAGACATACATGATTGGGGCAATCTATGCCTTCAAACATTGCAGTGACCTAGGAAAGTCATTCTCTTGCCAATTGCAGGGTGCAGTCGCCTCAAAATACACAATACCTCAAAATCTTGTTCAACACATCACATCTGGCTTTAGACACTCCAAAGTACAGATGACTGTATGTCAAACCAAACTAATGGTCATCCTCCCAAAATTGAAGGAATGATCTAGTAAAGTGCTTTAGTTCATACTCTTGATTCACCATCTGAGAGTCCATTTTAGAGTTCAAGTTATGATTAAATCAATTATTGAAATGCGTTCACTTTCCTAAGGTGACATTCTTAAATGCTTTTTCTTTTCTGTGTTGATTGTTTTGGATGCCAGCTGTATATCTCATTTTAATTTAATGTTCTCAACCTTTGGCTCTGATACCAACTATAATGACCCTAATATTGTATAGAAACTCAACCCAACATTGGAGCATTCCCATAATATTTAATACTAGGTTAGAAGGAAACTAACCCAATACTAAGTATTATGTTGGCCAAGTACATTTGTGAAGGTGTTAAGATAAGAAAATTGCAATAGAAGAAGTAGGAAATATATGCAAAAAGTGCAAGTAGAATTAGAAAAACTATCCACTTATCCAATCCAAGCATTTAATAAGAAAGTATACTCATCACATAAAGAAGTAAAAACAACACATAAAATTAATTATTACATGCTTTGAAAAATGAAAGAGTAATAAAATACAGTCACTCTCTCACATTAGCAGTAAAGTAAAAAAGAAATACGAAAGCAGTATTTAATAGTCAGCAAGTACTAGGTCTAGATCCATTTGCCTGATATTGCTTCTGATTAATCATATTTTTGGTATTTAAAATATGATAGAGCAAAAGCCAATAAAAGAAAAGAAAATGTAGTTAGACTAAACAATTTAAGCATATTTTAAGATTGGCTAATTATTCATTAAAATTTAATTGGATAGCACATGCTAATTTATAATAAGAAATTTGTAGTGGAGCATTTAAAAGCATTCCATGTAAGTAAAGATAATGAAATATAACTATATAAAAGAATAATTGAAATTAAAGAGGAGTAAGAGTAAAAGAAAATCATCCTAAATAATGCTAGAAGAATATACTAATTCCCTTGAGTCAATATAATCACTCTAACCTACAATCAAAAAGGTATGGGAAAAGCATCCTAAATAAGGCAAAAAGTTAATAATGTGCATTTGAAAAAAAATGAAATGAAATTTGTATATGTCCAATGAAAATTATGCTAAGTAAGAAAAAATAATGAAGCATTTAAATAAAATTAAAAGAACATACACTATATTCTATAATGAACTATTAGTAAGTAAAGCACAGTACTAAAAATAGAAAGTGTAAAGCATAGTAAAGGAAGATCTTAGCCTCTTGGTCTAAGATATACATATATTAGGACTATGGAAAGTACACATAGCTTGAAAGCTATCTTAGCCTCTTGGTCTAAGATATATATATATTAGGACTATGGAAAGTACACATAGCTTGAAAGCTATGATGAGATCTTAGAATCAGTAAGATTATAAAAGAACTCATAATTTATTAATTGAAGTTTTTTATGGAAATACTCATTCTACGGGCACATATAGAATAAAACAAGGAGTGAAGCTGCCTAACTATTAAAGGAAAGCGGGGTCTCAGAGAAATAAATACTGATATTCACCCTCTGAGAATGTGAGGTCACCTTAAATCCCTTATTAAGCCTCCCTTAGCTATCCACCATTGTAAAACTCCTATAGTTTTATAAAATTCTTATTTATGCACTATATCTTGTATATATGTTCAAATGAATAGGCTCAAAGATAAACAGACATTCAAGGAATTCAAATATTTATAAATTTGTGATATCTGAAGTTATCTAATTTGTAATAATCTACTTAATGATTGGAGCTAATTGAGCTCCCAATTGACTT
This sequence comes from Gastrodia elata, assembly GCA_016760335.1. Lineage (NCBI taxonomy): Eukaryota > Viridiplantae > Streptophyta > Magnoliopsida > Asparagales > Orchidaceae > Gastrodia > Gastrodia elata. The sequence continues at coordinate 541,302 of CM028679.1, forward strand.
ATATATATTGATCTATAAGTCAATTGTAACTAATAGTAGAAGGGAAAGTGTTTTGGAAAATAGTAGTTTGATTTAGTTTATGAAATGAGAAAATAATTTATAATTATATTCATGAAAATTGAGAATTATCCTATACCAATCTTAAACCAATTAAATCAAATAGAATAATGATTAAGGGTTAGAAAGTTAGTGGGAAAGAGTAAAACTAAGGGCTTACCAAACTAACTGAAGTGGAAGATTAGCATACTATCTACTGACTACATCTAATTAGTTTTCAAATTATGGGTTTCCAACCAAACTATTCACTAGCATAACTAGGATCAATTGATAGAAGATGTCTAAGTGCAAGGGAATGAATAGACTACTAAGTACAAGTTCTAAGTTGCAAGTTAAATGAAGTCTATTAGATATTTTAAGCATATTTGGAAGCCAAAGGATTTCAAAATTAATCATTAGAGAATAATAATAGAAGATTAAGAACTAAAAGAGATGTGTACTAAACTTCTGATCAAATTGTTGGGCACTATTCTTATTAATTCACTTAGCCAAATGAGGTATACTACTAACATACTAATCCTTAACTTTCCAGAGGACTTAATGCAAGGATTAGAGGTTAAGAGAGTATTATTATGTCTCATTCTAATTATAATATACTAATTATAATAACTTCTCTTAAAATACTAAGTCTAACAATTAGCAGGGAATATGTTAACTACATCAGAATAGGAAGCTAAAGAATCTTTATTTCAACCATTAGTGAACTTAAAAGAGAACTAGAACTAATGGGAAAGTGTGGTAAGTTCCACTATAAATGCTAGGAACTAGTTCTAATAGATTCATAACATTGCAATAACATGAGTGCAAATGTTATCAATATTAACTGGAAATAATATATCTCTAAAGATCACAAGCAAATTATGATTTCAAATCAATCCTATAGCAATTCTATTAAGAATGAAGATTAAATCAATTAATTGCTATGCATCCCAATTATCATATATATGAAAGTCAAGTCTCAAACATACAATTAAAATTATATGTGAAGTAAGTAAAGTGAGACGAGTTTGTTGTCCTAGGGTTTAATATGCCTAAAACATGCATTCTTAAAAATTTGGAAGAAAGCAAAATTAAACTAATTAAGGAGCCACATACCCAAATCATTTAAATGCCGTCCAAATGAATTTATGAATGCAAAAATGAAATCTTTATAGCATAAGGAGAAGAATGACACTAAGTAGGTCAAAATTGGATAACATTAGGAAATTAGGGTTTAGTGAACTCCTAATTAGGGTTTACAAGTCATTAAGAAATTTAGGATTCAAAACCTAAATTTATTTTTATATTATTGTGCTACACATTTTTATGATTGAAATGGACAATTGGAATGTCCATTTTGGAGGAGAATTGCTTATGTTATGGAGTAAACAACATTTGATTTTACAATTATTAAATAGATTATTTGAAATAGTGATTATCAAAATTAATTGTAAGAAAAAAAAGCAATTTTAACAACATAATATTATTCCTCACATTTTGCCGCTGTATAAAATAATATATATATATATATATATATATATATATATATATATGTTTGTTTAATTTGATTAAGTAATTTCAAACTTATACATAAATTAAAAATTGCATTAATCCATTTCCATTACATAATTAAGAGTCCAGTTATTGATTCTTCTAAGTTATTATAAGTCGGCTCGCCACTTCAGGTTAAGTGGATCGGGGTTCATTTTGCTTAACGGGCCTAATTCTTCCTAATGGGCCGTAACCCGTTACGCCAAGCTCATGATAACGCAGTAGATCCTGGGTTTGCATGTGCACTACGACTTCAGTCCAGGATCGTCTCGCCTTCGTCACACAAAGGCCAGGATGTAGAGAAGAAGAACCCTAGATTTGTAAGGTTTTGCAGAAATGAAACGAAAAGGAGATTTCAAGGTGTGAATAAGGAATTAGATGGAGCTTATGATTGAACCTATCTAATAGTATGATCAATACATCTTGATCATTCCAAAACTCAATTAAATTTAATTGAGAAAAAAAATATATATACACAAAATTGAAGTCACACCTATGTTGATTGGAGTTAAATCGGCTCTAATAGAATACATACAATCATTGTAAGATAAGTAAATTACTTATTAAGTGATTACTGAATGAAAGAGCATAATAAAATTAGTACCTTGCACCTAGGAAGCAACAGTTTTAAGTTTAGGGTTCACAAAAAAATGTCACCGAGCCAGCAAGTCATCGATAGTAGAAACCTTGTTCTTCTCGAGCTTCCTCTAACCAGCAAAAATGATAAATGTAGTGGGAGAAGGAATTTTAGAAACTAATGGAAATAGGATCAAGGCTGCTTGGGCTCTGTAGAGGCCAGACGATGGCCTAGCAGGTGCAGGCAAGAGATTGTGGGAGACATACAGCGAAATCCATTTGGGTCATCGGATCGAGCACTGATCCGATGGCTAGATCTGCTCGTTTATATGCAAGCCGTTAGATCATATCTAAAAGCACTTGACGGTTCAGATGAAGCGATTTAGCTGTTTTGCATTTTGATCCGTACAACGATTTTCACCTTTTTTAAATGGCTGTTTGGATATTTTAAATATATATATATATATATATATATACTAACTTAATTCAAACTATTATTTAATTATTTAATCATTCTTAATTTAATACTCAAATTTTAAAAGTAGAACAGATTTCAAAAATTTCCAAAATTTTACAATTACCTAATAAAGGGGTAAGAAACTCAAAAAATAAAATCAAATTTTTAATCATAAGTCAATTTAATTATCGTAATTTTTAGAGTAATTAAATATTATTAAAATATTCGGGAAAAATTTGACGACTTCCAAACACTCCCAAAATATCACCCTTAACTAATTTGGGAGTGGCGAGTCTAATGGAGGACTCTATTTTTGATCCTGGGGTCTAAATAAAGTAGACATTCTTAGAATTATCAAGAAAATTAGAATCTATTAGAAAGTCTCAAATGATCTCCAAATTGCACGAAACTCGAGGCAAATACTTTTAACACTAATATAAGAGCATTGGAAAAGGAATGAAGTTGATTAGATTATTATTTAATGGGTAACAACACTAGAGTTGTTACAAACACTAATTCTATTAAGTTTATATACTAAAAGTAAACCTGTGCTAAGGTTAACTACACCAAATAGGAGTATTATCAAGCTCTTAAGCTCATAATTGAATCAAGATTATATAATTAATCCTATAGTATCTCTCCTCAAATTGAGGGTTAAATCAATGATGATGCTAAGGACACAACATCTAAACTATGATAAATCAAGTCTTAAACATTCATTTAGGGATTTTCATTATTTGGATGAGAAGGAAAGGAATGGAAAAATATGAGGGAGGGAAAGAGTAGCCCCCCCAAGCCCTAGGGGGGTGTCGGCCATGGATGGGGAGTCAGCCCCCAATGCTCTCAGGCCTGCAGTTAGTTTGCATCAGTGGTGAATTGATAAGGAGGGCTGATTTAGTCGGCAAATGGTCGTGCCTCGGTTTGCCCCACGCGCGGCGAATCAGGGGTCTCGACTCTGACGGGTCATGCCGGCTCAAGTTCGGCCGCACCTCCAGAGCTGGTGGATTTGAAGGATTCTCCTCCATTGATGGTGGGCATGACAGACTTGGTGGTGTGGCCGGCTGATCGTGCTTCGCTGAATCAGGACCACACATGGTTTGCGGGGTCCTCTTCTCCTCCTCCAGCTACCTCGAGGTCCGGTAGCTGACTTTTGTGCTCAACCATTTAAGTTGACTCTGGTGCATCGGTAGCTCCTAAAAGAGTGGAGAAGATAACCGGCCTTGCTTCTCCCTTGGAGATATCAAGATCTTCTGGCGGCCTCCTCGCATTTATGGAAGCCTCGACCTCCATTAAAGCTGTAAGAATCAAGGCAAGCAAAACAGCCATGGAAAAAGAAAAAAAAAGTGTCGGCCAGCCCATAAATTCAGGTCTGCAAGCTACAATCTCTTATCCCATTGATGCCAATCATACAAATGCTGTGTAAATGTATACAATTGAAGAGGGATTGCTACCAGACAACACTAAACCCATCCAAGATAAAACCCTGAAAAATTCTTCCCAAAAATACATACCAACTGTTCGAGATTTGGCCTTATAGAACTCACAGAATTAAAAAAAGAAAAGCATGGGAGCTGAAGAAAACATTTGAGTGTCCGGATGTGGGAAATATTGCTCCTTTACTGCACTCAATGGCAGTTGTCTCATGTACATCACAGAGCTGCGTTCAGTGAGTAACAAGTTTGAGGGCACCCTAATTGTCCTCCTTTTTGGCCAGCGCATCCCATTCCCGGTCCTTGATAGCGAACTCCGACTGCGTTGGGGAAACTTTGGAGCCTTCACAATCTGCCTTCTAAAACATGATTGTCTTATAGTCAAGTTTGAGGAAACTGAGGTGACAATCCAAGTGCTCACTAATGGCCCATGATTTGTGGGGGGACAAGCTTTAGGCTTGGCCATGTGGATCTAAAGTTTTCATCCTTTCATGAAGGTGGGAAATGCAACTCTTGTATGGATATGACTTCAGGAACTCCCCATTAGCTTATGGGGGCCAATCAACCTCACAAGTTTCAAATCTCAAATTAGCAAGCCGCTTTTAATCGACATGCCAACTTTCAACTTGGAATGATGCAAATTTTGTTGCATTTGTGTGGAGGTAGATCTATCGAAACCCCTCATCCCTCTTATTCTTATTAATGATGGAAATGGCATATTTGAGCAAAAAGTCACCTATGTAGAGGCATGTCCAAGCAACACTTCCGCCAACATCCAACTCGCAATTCCCCAGTGTTCGCTTCAATGCCTTCAACCACCGATTGGATTATATTCTAGCATCGCAAACATCGACCATCAACCCAAGAGCCATAGCATGGGAGGCATCTAGTTTGCCAATATTCTCGTCGCCGCCCGGCCTCATCCATACCGGCCCACTCGGTGGCCCCCAACCACCTTCGGCCCAAGTTGCCCCATCCCCACGCCCACTTATGGTCAGAGCCGATCTTGCAGCTAGCCCCTCAGCCGAGCCCACCGCGTCTGGCCCAGACTCAGCCATTCAAGCCTCTAGCTCATGAGGGTCTTGCGCCTAGCTTGTCCAGCTCCTTCGCACCTTCTACATTGCCACCTCTTCAAGCACAGCCCCAGCTTGCACTGCTCATCCTCCCAGTCTAGCCCCCTACTTTTACAGGTCTTTCCGCCCTTCCTATAGCTATCGGCCCAGAATGAGCAAACAGTCCACTGCCCCGTCATGGAGGTACCTCCACCCAGAAGCCTTCGCTCTAAGAGTAGGGAGCTTCCTCAGACTCCCCAATGAATGAATTTCTCACTTGGAACTATCATGGCGTACAGAAACTGACGGCGCGCCATCACCTTCCACCGCTTATCTCTGAGAGCAAGTTGGTATTGATAGCATCGTTGGAGACCCGGGTCGAGTCCTTCACTCGTCAGTAAACTGATCATCTCTTTGGGAGCCATAGGAGCTTCTTCGTGCAGCCATTTGAGGGTCGCTCTGGAGTTATTATCCTTGCTTGTCATGATGATTTTCTACAGTATGAACTTCATCACTCCTCCACCTGGTTGGTCCTCACCACCATCATGCTACACTCGAGGAACAATTTTCAATTCAGCATCGTCTACGCATCGATTGACCTGTACACACAGAGGGAGTTGTGGCGGATGATCATAGATGTGTGGGTCAAGGGCTGCCCACTTGTACTTGGAGGAGACTTCAACTACGTTCTTTCTTAATTGGAGAAATATAGTGGAAAGTTGTTCTGAGTTATCGCTGCTCAGACAAACTTTCTCTTGGACCTGAATGTTTGCCACCTTCACGATCCAAGTTTAGTAGGTCCACACTACATGTGGACCAACAATCGGGAGGGATTGAGGCACATCTGGAAGCATTTGGACTGGTACCTTCTCAGCATGAAGGCGATGGACCTCTTGTCAGGTGCAATAGTGTGCCACCTCCCCTGGGTAGCTTTGGATCACTACCCAATTTTCTTGACGGATGCTTGTCTCAAGTCTTAGAGTACTGGCACTTGGTACAAGTTTGAGGACACCTGGCTACAGTACCTGAAGGCCTACTCTATGGTGGAGAAGAATTGGGAGTGGTCTTCTTGTGGCTCACCATCCTCAGTCCTCAACCACAAGATGGCTCACACTCTCTGGGCACTGTGGAAATGAAGACAAGACATGCTCTCAAACCTAAGGAAGATAGAGATGAAGCTCACCTTAGTCTTGATGTAGCTTTTGGCAGAGGACATGTCCACTAATAGATGTGGTAACCCAGAGCTTATTCAACTGCTCTGGGTCACCACTAAGGAGCTCTCTCAGCTGAAGGCAAGGTTGGCAAGCAGGTGACAACAGCAAGGGAAGGCACGACGACTCCCTCAGGGTGATCGGTGTACGATGGTGTTCCAATGACTTGCGACACAGTATTATAAGTCAAACACCATACTCGCACTATAGGAAGAGTCTGGGGATTTCTCTTAAGATCCATTGCAAATTTGCCAAGTATTCTTTGAGTTTTTTTAGGGGAAGTGGGGCACCTCTTATCCCATATGGGATTGCTTAGATTATATGATTATGGATAGCATTATTGATAACATAGATTCTGCCTCTCTACAATATGCGGTCACAAACACAGAATTTGGGCAGCCCTGAGGGATCTTGGCCATAATCATTCTTTTGGGATTGATAGATTACTCCCTCTTTTTTTATGGGCTACTGAAAGATCACCCAGGCTGATACTTTGGCAATTGCTCACCATTTCCTTGATGGGGGGTGGATGCCACAACGCAAGCATGATATTCTGGTAGTCCAGTTTCTTAAGAAAGCAAGGTCCTCCACTTCGAGGCAATTTTATCTCATTAGCCTGTGCAACACTGCCTATAAGGTGGTGGCCAAGATCTTGGTCATGCACCTTAAGACAGTGTTGCCCTCTTTGATCTTACAAGAATAAGATACATTTCTTCTCAGGAGAGACATTAGTGAGAACTACCTCACAATTCAGGAGATACTCACTCGTCTCTCACATTCCATCTTAATAACTGGACACATGGCTATAAAGGTATACATGGAGCAAGCTTACGACCGGATGCAGTGGGGGTGCTTACACTTTGTTTTACAAAGATTTAGCTTTCCATAACGGTGGAAAGATAGGGCGATACAGTGTATTGAGTCCCCTAGGTTTGCAATCTTGGTAATGGAGCACCATCTTCCATGGATAGTGGGGCAGAGAGGCTTCAGGTAGGAATTGCCACATTCCCCCTAATTATTCATTATGTGTTCGAAGCTCTTCTCCTTGCTGGTTAGACAATAACAGTAGATTGGATGGATGATCAGCATTCAGATAGATACAGGTGAGCCTTCTTTCTCCCACCTAATGTATGTAAATGATTTGACTTTGTTTGCTCCAGCCACTACGGCAGTGGTCCGTGAGGTACAACATATTCTAGCTTAGTACATGTGGTGCCCCACCCCTTAATCCACAAGATTAAGCTAAGGGGTGGTGTGTCAATCTGAGTAACTCTTCACTTATTATTGGATTAGGTTGACATCCACAATCCACCTAATAAGAAAAGGAGTAAGCATAGAATCAAATAATCAGTCACTACATAAAAAGTTCATACAGAGTGCGGAGGCGATTTAAATAGGAAATATCCAAGCATCACAATAGAAATGACATGGAATATAACTCAGAATAAATAGCATAGTAATCCAAAACACACAGTCATGAGTACCTGTATTATTACATCACATTAAAGTTTAAGAATTAAAAGCGTAATTCTCTAATCCTCACTTGCAAGAAACTAAATAGCAGCTCCTTCTAAGAGCTCCTCCTCTAGATAGGGCACCTCCTTTGGCACCTGATCCTCTATCTGATATGGATCTGCCATTGTCAGTTATATAATGTAGGGCCCCAGCTAAAAAAAGAGAAAATCTTATTAGACAAATTGTCTAAGTATATTTTAAGCAGACAAATTTTATATATTTTGTAATATCATCATTTATCATATTCTAAGCAATAATTAAATCAAGTAAGGGAGCAACTAGCATATCAAATAGAGGAAAAAGCTATAACCAACAGTTATAACTTAAGCAAAAAGGAGGCTAAGACATGCCTCAAATGTAAGCTAAACAAGGCAGGGCATATAAGTATACATAACTGAACAAGTACTGAAAGAAAATACTACCTTCTAGATATGCTGGTGATCATAAGAAGTATGCAAGTTAAGTAAATAAACTCAATAATGATACACATAAATAGTGGTAATAAATCTAACATCCTAAAAATATATAAGCAAAACAAGGAAATAGCTGACTAAATGAAAATACTGAAGCATATACAAAACATCAATACTATATATGAACATCCGTGTACTAACTGTTAAACAGAAAAAGGCTAATCTAGCCCACTAAATATCAAAAGGATCTTAGCATCAGTAAGGAGATTAAGGCACAAGACTATATTCTCCTAGCATCAATAAGGAGGCATAGGCAGAAATATAGGGTTTTCTCCTAGCGTCATTAAGGAGGCATAGGCAGAAAACACATAACAAATTTTCTCCTAGTGTCAACAAGGAGGCATAAGCAAAAAATATAAGCAAAGTCTTCTCCTAGCATCAACAAGGAGGCATAGGCAGAAGACATAATTGAGAGGCAGCTGTTACACATGCAATTATTATCTTTAATCATTAATATTAATATTTTCCTAAGGAATCTAAGGAGTCTCCATAATTTCCTAAAATTTTATTTATACATCAAAGTCTTTTATGGTATGTCCAAGGAAATATGGCACAAAGTACAAGGAATGCGCAGCACAAAATCAAATAGTAAGCAAGGGACTCTACTAAGCATGGTGATATCATTTGTTTTCTAGTTTAACCATTCTAACTATTCCAAGTTACACAAGTTCAGGATCTCCAATTCCTACTATGGAGTGTAACTTAGAAGTTTAGCCTTATATGTTAAAAAGAATTAGAACTGATCAGGTTCTAATCTAATTCAATCAAATACGACTATAAGTTCAATCAATGAATTATACGTCCTAGTTTTATGAATTTGGACGTTCTATCTAAGATCTGATCAAGATCTACTAAGTAATAGATTATGGATTAAGCACCATAATCCAAAAGGATAATACATAAGGTTTAGGTTTTATTCGAAAAGTGATCTACTGATTAAGGCAAATTCTATTAAGCAAATTAAACTTAATAGGATGAATCTCTTATCTTAAATCTAGGGTTAAAAGACAAAATAATCATAATAAATTGCAAAAATCTAGAAACTAATAAAATCAAGGATTCATTCATTGAAAAACTCCATTTTTTAATGAATAAAATCTAACCTATGAGCTAGTCCTAATCTCAGGAGGTCTTATTGTGAATCCTAAGGGAAAAGGACTTAGAGGAAAATTAGGAAATTTACAAAGCTGACCTAATAACTGATTTTACACACTTAATTGACTCTAATATAATTCTAATATTGGTTTTAGTGATTTAAAAGACAATTTGGAGGTTTAGGACACTTAAACACAATTTTGGGCAAAATGACCATTTTGCCCCTATTAAAGGGTTCAAAAAGTCAACTTTTGATTTAAGAGTCCAAATTAAAGTTTCTTATTGCCAAATGATTCCTTACTGTCTAACATGAAGATAGACAGTAAGTACGCTCAATTTGGACAAGAAACGGATTCTATAGGTCTGAACTAAGGTTTTTGACCAAAAGGGCAAACTTGTAATTTACGCCAAATGAAATCTAAATTTTTATTCTGTTTATTGTTGGTTAGTGTTTAAGGATTCCATAGAGTCCAAGAACATTGCATTTTGAGGTCAGATGACTAAGTTATGGCTATTTTAATTTCTAAGGGCAATTCGGTAATTTTAGGTCGGTCAACGGGTGACAAAAACCAAACTTCTCCGTTTGAAGTCCAATTTTAGCAAACTTAGTTTCTATAGCTTTCCTATAATATACTGAGTGTGTTGGTGGAAAGTAGACCCAATTTGGACCTCAAATAGTCAAGTTATGACCTAACAAAGATTATGGGTTATTTGGTCATTCCCTAATTTTCTAAGGTTCAGATCTTAATTTTTATTTTAGTTTATCGATGACATTTAAATTCTAAGCTAGTCAGCTCCTTAAATTTTTGAATTTGGAGTTGAATTGACCAAGTTATGGTTAATTGAAATCTAAAGGCATTTTGGTCTTTTTTCCTAAAGTCATCTGTGGGGTCAAAGGGTTGACTTTTTATGGTGATGTCAAAATAGAAAAACTAATACTCCTATAATGTTGGGGCTATTCTTCTTAAAGCCCATATTGCCTATGTTTGGATAACTAGGTTAAAAGTTATGAGGGGTTAAATAGGTCCTAAAATATCACTACGTTATACGTACTCCGAAACTAAGTATTGCATTACGCCATTTGATTCTTTTTATTTTTTTGAGTAAAATGAGACCTATATTGACTATGTTTGAATCATCATACAAAAAGTTATTAAACTTTTAAGAATTTTGAATTAAATTGTTTTAATTAAATTCACTATCTATTTAGTCATATTAAATGAATTTATTATTTATTTAAATTAATCATAAAGTATTATTTATTATAAAAATTATTCACTATTCAATTTTAAATTTAAGCTAATTAATATTTACAACTTTAATTAAATTGATTAATACAAGTTTATTTAATTTAATAATTCATTGTTGTTAAATTATTAATCATACTAAATTAATGTTAATTATCAAACTAATTAACAAATTATTCTTATTTAATTAACTATTCATTAATCCAATTAATTAAATAAACCTTCAGTTTTTAATTGAATCTCAAATTATGTTAATTAATTTAACTCATTTTCTATCCTAAATGATTCATTAATTAAGCTTATCATATGTGTCTATATTAGTATCTATATATATATATATATATATATATATATATATATATATGTATATATCACTACACGTTCAATTTAACTATTAATTAATATTTTAATTATTCCTATGCTTATAATTAAAGGTTTAATTTAACTAGTTTTGACAGCACTTAATATTTAACTATACAATTACTCTTTTATATATATATATATATATATATATATATATATATTTATTTATTTATTTATATAAATAAAGGCTCTGTTTAAAAGCAAAACTACCCTATTAAATTTCTCTTAATTAACTACTAATTTTAGTTAATCACTTATTAAGAATTGATTAATTATACTTATTGTGAATTAATGCTAATCAATTGCTTTAATAAAGTAAGCAGAAATATACTTATATTTATTTTTGTAGTATTATATAAGTGCATATATATATATATATATATATATGTATTTATATTATACATATAAGTATATATATAAATGTTTATTTCTGCATAGAAAGGACGGTGGTGGGACCCGCCACTGCCACGTGGCAGTGGCTCACAGGCGCTCGGGATAGGAGTGGGCCACACGGTTCCCAGCCGAGGGGTACACGGGCCCAACCGGCTGCGCGCGACCACTGCGCGTGCGCTAGCTGGCCCGCGGGTACGACATGACAGCCGAAGGCGCAGGCCCCACGGGCATCGCGTCGCGCTCGGGTTCGGCCCGCAACTGGCACTTGCAACCCGAGGCGCCGCGGTCGGGCCTCGGGTCGGCCCAGCTTGGCCCAATGGACCCTTCGTGCACACGGACATTCCGCGAGTGGGGGACTAGGGCATCGCTGTTGCCGGCCTTCCCGGTTATGCATGGCGCCGACCCGCACGTCGTTTGAAAGAGAGGACCGAGGACTTGCCATCGGTGGGTGGACCAACGCGTGAGGGGGCTTGGATCAACGACAGATCAAAAACCTAGGGGGACTGGCTCGGTGAGAAGGAGGAGATAACGATATGCATTGCACCTCGATCGCAAAATTTGTTCGATCTGGTTGACCTCCGGACGATCAGACCCATCCAAACCCTAATCTAAGATGTAGAATAAGCATAAGCGTACGAACTAACAATCATCAATCAAATGAAGAATCGGGGGTTCGGGATGTATCAGAAGCTTCGACGGCTGCAAGGAACAGGCGGGGCGATCGACTCATAGGGTTCGTCTCTCAGCGCAGATCCAGGTTCTAAGTATCCTAATGGTGGTTCGAGCATTGTTATAATGCGGAGGGCGACTTCCGCGAGGTACCCAGCCACGGCTAGTGGCCAGCAGTGGCGGCAAGGGACGGCCCGTCTTCGCACGCCACGCGCACCCTGCGAGGGGGAAGATGGCGCGGAGCCGTCTCATCTCGGATCAGACGGCTCGGATCGAACCCTCAGATCCGACGGGAAATCCAAATGGCGGTGCAGGTTTTGGCGAACGGCGTTACCGCTTTGACGACGCGTGAAAATTAAATTTTGAATTATAAATATTAATTAATTTTGATTAATTAATTATTTTAAAACCTGATTTTTAATTAATAAATTCTAATTAATTTTAAATTTCCAAAAATTTCCAAATATTCTCCCCTAGCTAATTGACGGGTGAGGAACGCAATGGTGAGGTCAGAATTTTGATCTGACGAGTATTTTAATTCCCTAATTTTTGAGGTATTTAAATATTATTAAAATATTTGTCAAAATTTTGATGAATTCCGATAGACACGAAAACATCACCCTTAGTTCATTTGGGAGAATTAACGCAATGGCAAAGTCCATTTTTCAATTTGAGGCCTATTTAATCAGGTCAAATTTTCTGGATTTTCCAGAAATCAGGATTCGATCTATTTGGCTCCTAATTTGGACCGAGTCTCAGAGTTTGTCTCCTAGTGACTTAACTAAGCTATCTATACCATAATTAAGATTGGGATTATCCTTAAATGATTAAGGTAACAACTTTGGTTATTACAGTATGGGAGTTGGACCAGACAGTTAGTGAACTCGCACAAGTTGTAGATTGTCTTTAGCAGACAGTTTTTTGCTTTCCGAAAGCTCAAGATATCTATTCAGCTAAGCTACCAGAGGAGTGGTGACATCAAATACCTTGGGGTCACGGTCATTGGCAGACCCTTGAGGAGAGCAGATTTTATAGCTATCACCGAGCAGGTCTATAGCAGGTTGCGATCTTGGAGGCAGAGCAGCCGTCACCTCTCTCTTACAGGCAGGCTTTGCCTAATCAAGTCTGTCTTAGCAATGCTCATCAGCTATCGAATGTTGGTTACATAGATTCCGGACTCCTGCCTCTTGTACGTCGAGGCCAACCTGCATATATTCTTATGGGATGGAGTGGGGGGTCACAGAATGCACTATGTGAAGTAGCAGGAGGTCTGTTGACCACTCGAGTATGGCAAACACGGGATCTAAGACCTTTGTCTGTGGAAGACTGTCTTAGTGGCCCAAAATACTCTTTGTTTGGTCAGTAGAGAGGATCTCTTATGGGTGTGAGCCATGGAGTTTTGATATCACCACAGAGGTAAGGATTTTACGGTGTAGAGGGCAGACTCAGCAGTCTGGAGACTTCTAGGCTACTACTGGCTAGTTGTATTGAGGCATACTCGGCTTGAGAATGGGACACTTTAGTGGCAATTGGATGACTTTTTTGTGAGCAGATCTAGTCTGCTATACCGGCAAGAGGGAGATGGATAGTAATGAAAGTTTGCAGTCATGTGGGAGATGACCCTAGGCCCTATTGAGGCTCCTGTTGCATGTGGCAACTTCTTAGAGACGCCATTCCGACAGTGTGTTGATTACATAGACGAAGGCTCACTTAGATGGTAGCTTATGTTTAGGGTTGTGCCTCAGAGGAGAATAAGGAGCACTTTGTTGTGCATTGTAGCTACTCGAGGGCCATTATGGAGAATTTTGTTCATTGGGGCCTGCTTTCGGCCACACTTACTTCCAGAGAAAAGTTTATCGCGCTTTTCTCGACTGCTACTGTGTCCCGTTGCCATCATTTTAGTTGCCATCTTGCAGCATACTCTCTTTAATAGTTCTGGAGGTGCAGGACAGAGTGCTCGCATGGCTGCTCGCACCCACACCACTTGTGTGCGTGGGTTCGATACTATTTGCCATGATTCGTGCTGAACTGCATGACGGGTCAGATTCCTAAGGTTCCACAGCCCGACAGGGCCCCTCCACCCCCCCCCCCCCACGACTCATTGGCTGACGGCCAACATAGACAGTTCCTACAGTTACAATGAGCCTACTACATTTGGGTCAACTGTCGTCTGCAACCCTAACGGATAGTTACTGATTACTACGAAAGACTTTTTATAGGCTCAGTCTGCATATCTAGGCAGAGATACAGGTAATGACTATTATGTGGTAGGCCCTCATAATTACAGAGGTGGAGGCCTATGGTGTTGTTATTGAGGTGACTACTTAGGAGCGATGCGTAGGCTCTGACGCCTTTAAGAGAGGACACTTCGTGCACAAGGCGACGAGCTTCATGCAGAGTAGCTGGCTTTCCTATTGGCTTTTCCATTTATCAGCTTTTCTCACTGATCATGCGATGCGAATCGGGTTTGCAGTATTTTTGTGCGTTGTATGCCCATTAGGGTACTCTAACCTTTGTTAGGGGCAATGTGCTCTCCAGGAAGCTTCTAGACCTCCTAGTAGAGGATACTGTGGAGTTTGATTTTGGTTGAGTTTTAGTACTACTGATTTATAGTTGATATATATATGCATAGGCCACGGCCATCTTTTGTGGGATGTAAATTAAATGAAATATGTTTGTTGCCTTAGGGTTTAAAAAAAAACTAAAATAAGCATATTAAGAAGTTAATAAATTACAAAATCATACTAATTAAGGTGTCAAATACTAAAATCTCCAATTATTATCCAAATGAAATGATATTAATAAATATGCAATCCTTATAATATAAGGAGAAGAATGATACTAACTAGGTAAAATTCGAATAATATTGGACTTTTATAGAGTTTCTAGGACTCTTAATTAGGGTTAAAAAGTGATTCTAAATATTATGATTCAATTTCTAAATTGAATATATCAATGTGTTCATCCCATTTTTCTGATTAAAATAATATATAATTTTGTATTATTTTGATGTGTATTATTAAAGTTATGATTAAATGAAATTTGAAAAATTAATAATTAATTAATTGCATAATGATAAATTTACAAAATACAATAATCAAAAAATGGCTGACGGCGAGGAAAACCAGAAGGCATAGAAAACTACGTGGTGCAACCAGGGTTGAAGGCTGACGACACGCGGTTTTGTGTGAGCCCTCAGACACGCGTCGGCTTTGCGGACGCCGCGTGTCGATGCGGGGCCCATGAACGAAAAACATGCGGAACCGCGGTCCAGTGGTCAAGATGGCCTGGTTCAAGGAGGGAACCTAGATTGAGAGCACAAGCAGGTCCGGATCGCTTCGTCCCCAAAAGGGGCCCAAGAGGGGTACTCGAGGGTTCAGCCTCCCATTGGAACCCGGGGGTCTCACGAGATGGCCTTCACCCCCATGGAAGGATCTTGCCACGACCGATCCAATGGACCTATGTACGGCCCATTGGGCGACTAGGATGGCAATAGGGTGATGCCATAGGGCTCATGGGGTGGAACCCTAGATTCCACTATGGGATGCTTGGCTAGCCTGAGCTCCATCGGCCTTGATTGATGTTCAAAATGGCAAACTCGATGTGGAATAAGTGTGGATACATTCAATTTAAGGAGAAGGTTCTGGCAAATTTTTTGCGAGCTCTTGATAACGATCCAATGACTCCCAACTCCTGGAAATACTCACAAGTGGAAGGTTGTGAGGAGAGGGATTGAGGGGCTAGCCTAATTGATCTCGGTCATCGGATCCAGATTCAGATCCAATGGGTCAGATTAGACGGATTGCTATTTGACCGTTTGATCAACTGCTCGAAATGCACAACGACTAGGATCCTCCATATCCATTGTCCCATACCTCAAGCGCCTGCATCAAATCCACGCAATTTCAAATTATAGCCATTAGAAAAATTAATAATAAAAAATTTAATTTAATTTAATTCTAATTAATTTAATTAATTAATTACACTCATTTAATTACTCAAAATTAAATAACCAAACGGACTCTAAAAAATCCCAAAATTTCACCCTTACCTAATTGAGGGGTGAGGAACACAAAAATACAATCAGATTTTTGATCAAATATAAATTTAATTATCCTAATTTTTTGAGTAATTAATTATTATTAAAATAATCGGGAAAAATTCGATAACCTCCAAACATCCCCAAAATAACACTCCTAACAAATTTGGGGGTGAAGTTTAATGGCGAACTCCGATTTTGATTTTGTGGTTAAAATAATATAGGCATTCATAGAATTATCAAGAAAACTAAGAATGTTTGAAAATCCCAAATGATCATCAAAACACACCAAACTTGAGGTGAAGACTCTTAATATTATTTAAAAAGTACTATACATGAAATGAAATTAATTAGACTTCTAATTATTAGGTAAAAATACTTGGGTTATTATAACACTTCACATTAGGCTCCATTAAAATAATTTGGTTGGACTCATTTACCTTTATAGCTTCCTTTTTTAACCTTTCGGAAGGCCATTGATATGCATTATTGTCCATTTCCTCCAAGAGGTCATAAGCTTCCTCTTAAGTTTTTTCGCTAATAGAGCCACCAGCGGTTGCATCAATGAGTGTTCTTGTAGGAGCGTTCAAACCATTGTAAGAGATTTGCACTTACATCTATAGAGGGAACCCATGATGTGGGCAATGCCTGAGGCATTCCTTAAATCGGTCCCAACCATCATAAAGAGTCTCTCATTCCAACTGAGTGAAGTTGGTGATCTCAATCTTCAACCTGGCGGTTTTCACCAGAAGGAAATATTTGGCTAAGAATTTCTTAGCCCAAGCATCCCATGTCCGGATGGAATCGCTAGGTAGAGAGCTGAGCCAACTCTTGGCTCTATCTCTTAAAGAGAATGGGAAAAGCCACAATTTAACTGCGTCTTCAGAGACGTCGTTAAACCTGAAGGTGTCACATATCTTAAGGAAAGTTGAAATATGTGAGTTTGGATCTTCAGTAGCTAATCCCCCAAACTGTTTATTCTAAGCCATGCTCAGTATGGAAGGTTTGATTTCAAAATTATGGGCTTCTATATTTGGCCTTATAATTGCATAGGGGATTCTCCTAATAGTGGGTAGTGCATAGTTTCTTGGTGCTCTTCCCCTAAGCTCAATAGGCTCTCTTTTATTTTCATTACAGTTGCCTATAACGGTTTGTTCCATATTAGTTTATTGATTTGAAAGATTTTTTTCTCTCCTAACCTGTAAGTAAGTTCTGTCAATTTCAGGATCAAAAAGATATTCAGTGCAAACTCTTTTACTCATACAACTAATAATGAGGCTATCTAGAATAATTTTAGCAATAGTGTTCAAAAAGTTAGCAAAAATAAAGAAATAAAAAGGTAAATCGTTAGTTTTCATAATTACAGAAATCAAAAACTAAAAATATATGCAATGAAATACTTAAATCGTTAGATACTTATAGATTATCCTTAATACAAAACAAATACCAATTCCCCAGCAACGATGCCAAAACTTTGACAGACTGTAAATACACGTCTGCGTTCACATGCAAGTGTAAGTGGTCTGAAATAATAAGTGGAAAGTGTTAATTTTCGAGATTATTGAACCTCAGAGAATTGGCTGTTTTGATACTAAGGTCTATCTATTCTCACTAATGTTTAAGCAACAATTGATTGGTTGAGTAGGTCCCAGATTTAGCACAATAATCACTATGTGAAGATTAGTTAGATAAAAGAGAGAGGAGAGTTAGGTTCATCTCGCATGTGATGAGAAGTTTATTAATGCATATTGAATTCTCAAGCTTTGTCTTTTATTCTTTTAGATTTAATCAAGTGCACATTGTTCTTCCTTGAGCTTTACCTCAAGGTTCACAAGTTCAAATCTTGTGCACAAAATGAACACACATTCGGTTCTATTTTGGCACAAAGATTCTTATAAGATTTTAGGTATAGTGTTTTTATCTTATCTCTTGATCAAGGAGACATTTGATTTTTAAGTCTTTTAAATCTTATAAGCATTGATTCCACTACGAGTATCACTCGCACCACACATAGTTGAGATGAGGGATTAATATGTTGGGCTCAATGACTATGTCACTTAGTTCATGAGCACTCAATTATTTCTTCCTCTCCCTCAATTATATTGAGCTAAGGAGCTCATTTAGTGGTCTTAGCATCACATGCATCAACACTTTGGTTGAGCTTAGATTAAGGTGCACTAAGCTCAAGAACTTTGTCACATAATTCTAAGCTTTCATGCACTCACAAACCCAGCATCCAAACCAAGGTGAGCTATGGAGCACCAGACTAGTTAGTTCTTGAGTTTATGAGTTTATTTTCCTTTGATCTATATTCAAGACTAAACAAATAAAAAAAACATTTCCTTAACAAGGCATTGAGTTCTTATTAATTCATTTTGCTTGAGGAAAACTTCATATAATAAAAATAACTCATACACATGGGATTTCCCCAACCCTCCCCAAGGGTGATTTAGCTACTCATTATAAAGGAAATGAAAAAAAGCACATACATGAATAAAGACCCTTTCATGATCAACTAAGAAAAGAAACTATGAAAGTAAAGTTTAGAAGATACTAGGAACGCTCCTTAAAAGTTCTCTGGATTTTTTCTTCTCCTTCTTCAAGCTCCTTTCTTAGGTCGCTAGTGCTGCCTTCTTTCCTCTCTTTCTTAGCAAGAACTTGCTTTGCCATCCTTGGGGAGTTCCTCACTTCCACTTATGCACCCTCCTCCTTTTCTTAGTGTTTTGAGCAAAATTGTGAACCCTCCTCTAGTCAAGAGGAGTGGTATTTATAGGAGAGGGGCATCATCCTCCTTCATCATCTCCATAACCAGCATTTGTCAAAAAAAAACTGAAGTCATGATGGCAAATCCCAAATTAAGGGTGAAGTGACCAATATCCTTCTTTGTTTATCCTTCTTATCACATCAAGAGGCTACTTTTCATTTAAATTCAGAGCAGCTGCAGAGAAAATGATGGCTGGGGACAAGATGCAGGTTAGGGGTCTTGTCCCAGCTGCAGCGCCCTACAGCGCGCTGGAGCGCGCTGCAGCGCACTGTGGCATGCAATGTAGCGAGCAAAATCAGCTAAGTCTCCCACTGCCGCACGCTACCGCGTCCACATTTTGCAAAATTACCTGCTGCAGCGTGCGGTACCAATTCCATTTGCAAATTGTACCACTGCAGTGCGCTGTGGCGGGAGCATTTCGCAAAATGCTCCGTTGCAGCGTGCTCCTGCGTCAACAGTTTGCAAATGGACCCGCTGTAGGGCGTCACCATGCTTGCAGTTTGCAAATGGACCCGCAGTAGCGTGCTACCACGCCCACAAATCAAAACAGGACCCGCTGCAGCGCGCTACCGTGCCCGCAGTTCAAAACAAGACCCACTGCAGCACGCTACCGTGCCCGCGGTTCGAAACAGGACCCGCTGCAGTGCGCTACCACGCCCTAATTTGCAATATGACCCACTGCAGCGCGCGGCAGCGGTTTCCTTTGAAAAAACTTGGAATTTTGTAAAAATGTCTCAGAACTTCATTAGAGAGGTTATTTTCTTAGAAAGATAGATAAAATTTGATTTACGAGCAGTTTAAAGATCATAAATGAATGAAATTTTCCTTTATTTTAGATGTAATTTATGATTCAACAGATAACTTTATTTGAACCTAGACAATCATGGATCCAAACTAATTCATTCTCCAATACATATGATATAATATTAAACTACAACATGCTGGAGGAATTTCTACAAGATGGCATGCAACAGTTTGATAACAATCAATTCCTTGAGCAATGATGGAATTATAAGGATACGATTCCAAAGAATGAGCACAAGAGAATCATTGAATCAACATCAATAAGTATTACTTAATGAATATTTAAATTAAAACATTACTGTTAGATTTCAATCCAAAAAATACGAGAGTTGATTCTTTCAAACAATTAAACATCATAACCTATGCATGACTTGAATTTACCAAACTCCAAAAATTAGCAATATGATACATGCATAATTTAAGGATTCTAGCTCGTGCAAGCTATTGACAAATTATTCTAGATAACATGCAAACCTATAACTTACAATATTGATTATTCACAATTTGGAGACTGCATGCATAGTTATTAATATAAAAGCCATTAATGTCTACAAAAATACATGTGCATAATTGCTATGACCATCTAACAGACTGGAAATACATGTCTGCACTCGCACGCAAATGCACGTGGTCTGAAGTAATAAGGGATTTGAAGTCCCGAGATTTATCATCCACTGAGAACGGAGTATTTCGTTACTAAAGTATATTTGATTTCACTGATGTTTGAACAATAGTTAAGTTTGTGCTCTTGGTTCAAATTTTGTAATCAAAGTTTTGTTGATTAGAAAGTACAAGTTGAGAAAGTAGGGAGAGTTAGGTTTATCATGTAATTTATTGAAAGGTTTTGTGTAAGTACTCTTCTTTGCCAAATTTAAATGTCAAATTACTCATATGTTTTAATTATAATCAAGTAGCATTAGTCTTCCTTAGAGTGTTTCCTAATTTGGACTAAGTTATGCCTAGTGCTCAAAGATAAACTCAAAAAGGTTCGATCCCGAAACATAGACCCTCACATGGTCAATATTAGTTAAATCTGATACTAACTTCTAAGTTTTCAAATTAAGAGTTTTAATTGTGTGATAACGCAAACTTGATTTCACCAAATAGCATCACATGCATCGGGTTTAGTTTAGCTAAGGGAAAGAGTCATTGGACTATGAGGGTTATGTCACCTCACCCGTAAGCACTTAACACTTCATCTTCCTCCATTAACTAGAATGAGCCATGGAGCACATTTGGTGGCTCTTAGTTCACACACATCAACTCCTCAGCTTTGCTAGAGGAATAATACTACAATGCTCAAAAACTTGTCATTGGGCTCTCAGCAGTTGTGCACATGTTCCTAGCTTAAGCTAATGGTGAGCAGTGAGGATCTAAGATTATTTAATTTTGTATTGCTCTATTTATCATTTAAAATCCTCAGAATTTGCATTGATCATCCTTGCTCAGTGAATATTGTCACAGATATTCGCGATGAGGACGCTCTATGTGCATATCCTGAGTTTTAAAAAGGATAAACTAGCTTGATAATTTTCTAGTTTAAAATCATTAACTTAAATAAATACATTCATGACACATCATTCATCCAAGCAATTTTTTATATCAATAATTATTAAATGACTAAAAAAATTTATTTATTGACAAATTGAGTACAAACACTTTTAATTCCTTCAAATCGTTACATGTTTAGCCCAACCCTTCCCAAAGAGGGTTTAGGCATCCATTACAAAAGAAGCACAGAAAAATAAATTCAGGAAATTGAACCCTTGCATGGCTCTTTGCAGAAAAGAAATTAAGAAGAGATAGAGATACAATACTAGGAACTACTGTTGCTTTCTCAGGATATTCTCTCAATCACCGAACTCTTTCTATTTTCTATTTCTTGAGCTCGATTCCTCTTTCCTTTGGTGGTATCATGTTCCTTCAGTGGGCAGGGCTTTTCCCTTTCCTTCAATTTTTTGCACTTTCAAATATTTAAAAGCTTGAATGTCAAAATGGGAAACCCTTTCTTAGCCTTTCTCCCTGGATTTTATAACCTTTGAAAACCTTCTCAGCATTTGTGCAACCAACCTTTCCCTCTTCTTGAGAATTGATTTGCAATTAAGATTTATTTATTTATTCTATTGAAATGAGGAGGTTTAATTGATTTCCATTAATTTCTAATGTGGGAAGGGTAAACATTAAGGCTATTTTTCTCCCCAATGCTGATTTATATGCCTATTCCAAAGCAGTTTTACGACGGGCACTACGGCGCGCTGCAGCGATTTTGCCTTAGAATTTTTGCTAAGTGAATTTTCACTGTGGCGCACGATAGTGTGGGGCTTTCTTTCTTGCATCCACTGGGGTGCGCTGTAACGTCGAGCTCTCAGTCTTGTGTCTACTGCAGTGAATTGTAGTACTGAGCTCTTGGTCTTGTGTTCGCTGCAGTGCGCTGTAACCCCGAGTTCTTTGTCTTGTTCTGCTTGGGCGTGCGATAGCACCGAGATCTTGGTCTTCTTCCCACTGCCACATGCTGTAGTGTCGAGCACTCTATCTTGAAAGAGCCGCAATGCACTCCGATGCGCTGGAGCGCGCCACAGTGCACCACAGCGATTTTCTTCCAGAAATTTATATATATGCTAGATTTTAAGCTCATCTTTTATCCTGAAAAAGTAGCGAAACATATCAAAGGATACATTTTTAACATAAAGTGTTTGTTTTTATTCACTTATTTTACTATATATCTTAGTTTTATCACAATCCAAATACAATCTTCATTGATAAATAATACTAATACTTCCACTTTTAATAAACTTAAACTCAGCATAATAACAAATAAAATCAAGATTTCTTGAAAGTATGGATAGTTACCCAAATCTGCCATTGACATAATTACATGCACTTAAATGTAAATCAATAGTGCTAATGATCCTCTAACCTTAAGATACTTACTTAATAACTACTTAAGATTGAATTTGAAAATAATCACAACGATAACTAGATTCATAGGATTCAACTGTAGTGGATTGATACCTTGCCAAAATTAAGTGAAAGATTTGCCAAAGAATAGGATGGTTACTATCCTCAACTAAGGAGGTGTTTGGCGAGTAAAGTGTTTACTTTTGGCCATGGAGAGGAGAGGGCTATTGCTGCTCAGCTGAAGAGAGAGAAGAGGCTAGTGCTGCTTAGCTAAGGAGGTGGAGATGGATCGACTAGTTGGTAGTAGGATGGAGGCGGTTGGCTCACAATTTCTAGCCAACTAGCTGAGGAACAAATGAAACTGGAAGCTAACAGCTAGTTGATTAGCTAGATGGAACCCTCGGCCTAAATTCAAGATAGGATGAAGATGCCAACTGATCTATTCCAAGAGGCAAGAAGGCAATGAAAGCCTCTCGATCTCTTGTCGAGAGGGGAGAGGGAAGCAGTTGTTCGTCCTCCTACCGAGTGGGGGAGTGGAAGCTCTCGTCTCCAAGCAGAGAGCTGGGAAGCACATGCGAGAGAAGGTTCCGCTGAAAGGATGGAGAGGCAATAAATTCGTATGAAGGAAAAAGGTAGGTTAGGTTTTGAAAAATTAGGTTAGATGAGGGGTTAATATATAGTCAATTGGGTTGCAGAGAGCCATTCGATCATGATCGAGTGGCTAAAAATAACTAAAAATTTCCAAATTTTGAATGAATGCCCGATTGAACACTAAAATTTACAAACTTAGCACCAAAACGAGTATCACGTTGAGACGAACACATGCGTCTAAAAATTATTAAATTTGGATGATTGTTTTATTTTATATTAATTTTTAAGTGAAAAACTTTATAAATTTACCACAATAAATCGGAAGTGCGAAAATTAGTAAAACTTAAAACATAGCATCCTCAATTGATGCTTAACCTAAATATATAAAAATTTATAATTTCCAATTTATATTTTAAACTTCACAGCTTTACTTAAGACGATTCAAGATCCCAAACGTGCTCAAACTTTCGCAATAGAATCCCCTCAAACTTTCGCATTAATTGAAGATATTTTTCTTAAATTTTTATTTGGCTTGAATTGGGATCCTGATTTCGACTTAATTTTCTTAGCACTTGAAATAATATTAAAATATTCGGGAAAATTTGATGGCTTTCAAATATTTTTCGAATATCACTCCTAGCTAATTTGGAGGTTACGAGTCCAATGGCAAACTCTTATTTTAATTTGAAAGTCAAAACAAATTAGGTAGTTTTCAGGATATTCAAACTTCCTCGAAATGCACGACAAAACGAAAATCACACCAAATTTTAGGTGCAGGTTCCTAATATTATTATGAGTCTACTAGAGATGGTTTTAACATGATATAGATGTTTAAAACCAAGTATCAACATTCGAGGTGTTACATTGTGTCAATTGTTTGACCTTAACTAAACTCTAGCTATTTTACTTTGCTAATTTGAGATATATTCTTACTTTCTTCTTTGGATGTCTAGAATGATTTATAACTATGTTAAATTATGCATTTATTTTCTTACTTTTGAGACCATTGGCTCTTCGTAGTGCTAAATAATGGGTTAAGACTCACAAACGCGGTATTATGTACTATAGTAAAACCTTATGTTGGATTGGATTTCCTTATCCAATTTTGGAGTTGTTACAGTCGTTCGGGCCTGACAGCAAGCTATTATGCTGTAGAGACTATTCAAATCTTTATGTAGATGCTAATGGAGCTCCAATGGGCTCCTGGGAGGATTTGAGGTGATTCAGAACAAAGGTTGGAAGTTTTAGTTGTAGCATAGGCACCAAAACATCGTGGCATGTTGTAGCATGCCATGGCGCCCAACACATGAGAGGGAGGCACCGTAGTGCACCATGGTAGCCAGCAAACTAAAACCAAGGTGCTGCAGTGCACTTTGGTGAATGGAGTCTAGAGGTTAGGGCACTGTAGCTCCCCCCAATGAAAGGAATCAGAGATTGGGGCACTTCAACGCACCCCGGTGGTAGGCGACCGAGAGTAGGGCGCTACTGCGTGCCTTGATGCATGTTGCAGTGCGCCATGGCACCTGGCTACCCGAGGCTTGGTTGGTACGGTGCGCCGTAGCACCTGGAGGACTTCATCTTCAGGTTTTGCCTAAGCTATTTGAGGGGTCTTTTGGACCATTTAGAGTTCAAAATTGAGTTGGGTACTTAAGAGAAACTTATAGAGAAGTTTCTCATGCTATTTGCAAGTGTTGACAAAGATTTTGGTTGCTATGAAGGAGAAACACAAAGGAAAATTACAGTTGTGCAAGGGAGCTCTTGCATGTGAAGGAAATCTTATATAGGTGGTGGTTGCTTCTTTTCACCTTCATTTTAGAGTAAAAGCTAGTGTTTCTTAAGATGGTGAAGTTTATTATAACTTCGTACTCTTTGTTATATATAGTGGAAATTATTGTGGGGCGTGGCTCACTGATTTTTCTCATTCTTGGGTTTTCCATGTAAATATTTGTCTTTGGATGTGCTCGTGGTTGTGGATACGTGCATGTGTTGTGATATTTATCTTACTATATTTGTGATTTCTTATATTTCTTGGTAACCTTCAATGCATCCCCAATCCTCGATCGTGTGCTCAAAATTGCTTCCGCTTCGGTTGTCATTTTGTTACCAATAAGTTGTATTAGAGAGACAGGTTTCTTGTTGATTATAGGGTTTGTTGTTTGAGTGGAAGCAATGGCCAACGTGATGAGATACAAGATTGAGAATTTCAACATTACAAACTTTGCATTCTATAAAGTGCCAATGGAGGATTTGCTTTATCAAAAGAAGTTGTATCAACCATTAAGTAGAGTTGACATAAAACTAATAATTATGACTGATGAAGAATAGGAGGTTCTTGACAGAACCACTTTGGATTTGATTTGTTTATCATTACCTTCTTTTGTTACATTTAACATTATTAATGTGAAAATTATTTTAGATCTCATGGATGCACTAATAAAAATATAAGAGAAGCCCTCAGCTTTTAACAATGTTTTTTTGATAAAGAGACTGCTCAACATGAAGATGTTGGATGAATATTCTGTGACTGAACATCTCAAAGGGTTCAACACTATGACAAGCCAATTGAGTATGGTAGGCATCAAGTTTGATGATGAGGTCTGAGCTTTGTTATTCCTCTCATCATTATCAGACAGATCGGATGAGCTAGTTACATCCATCAGTAATTTATCAGGAAATGCATCATTAAAATTTGACGACAATATTGGGCTTGTGCTGAATGAAAAGGTGCAGAAAAGATCCCATGGGGAGGCATATACTTTAGCATTGAATACTAAAATTAGAGGAAGAGGAGTAGACTAGAGACTAACAAAAACAAGTTTATGCCTAGACGAAGAAAATTAAGAATTGAAAAAGTAAACTGGATTGCTGGAACTATGGTAAGGCAGGTCACTTCAATAAGGATTGCCTTACTCTTAAGATGCTATGTGGTGGAAGCAAGGTTATGCTCCCCTCTGTGAATGTTTCAGCATAAAAGGATCGGCATGTTTTGATCCTCTCACTTGTCAACATGAAGTCCTAGGTGGTGAACTCAGACACATTTTTCATGCCACTCCTGCTAGAGGTGCATTCTATACTTACACCAAGGGTGACTTGGGTAAGGTATATCTTGTTGAATATAAGGCATGCAATATCATTGATAGAGGTGATGTGGATACTCAGCTACCAAGCAGTGCAGTTTGGAAGCTCAGAGATGTTAAACATGTTCCATGTATAAAGTGGAATCTTATATCTATTGGTAGTTAGCTAGGGAGGGCTATAGAACATGCTTTATATAGCACTTGTGGAAGGACACCAAGGATGCACTCAATGTTACATAGGGCAATTTGGAAGGTACACTTTACCTGATCAATAAAGTATCTTATTCCATTGCACTACATAATATATAGACATAGGACAATGTCATTAGGGCTTGGCCAAATGAGAGAGAGGGGTTTGAAATCCTTGTAGTCAAAGGGGAAGCTCTAAGGAATGAAGTCAGTAAACTTGGATTTTTGTGAAGATTGTGTGCTGGGCAATTAGAAGAAGATTTCATTTTCTAAAGTTGGAAGAGAGCTGAAAGGCAAAAAACTCAAGTAAGAGCAAACAGAATGGGGGCTTGCTCCTACCTCTTCCATAGGTGGAGCCATATATTTCATCACCTTCATTAATAACCATACAAGTAAGGTAGGGTTTACTTTCTAAAACATAAATTTGATGTGTTTGATATATTTGGAAAGTGGTTAGATTTAGTGAAGAATGAGATAGGATTGAAGCTTATGTGCTTGAGATCTGATAATGGCGAAGAATACTGTGATAGGGAGTTTTAGGATTTTTGTGCCTTGAGAGGTATTAAAAGGAAATTTATAGTTCCAAGAACGCCACAACAAAATGATGTTGCAGAACAGATGAGCAAAATATTCACAGAAAGAGCTAGTAGCATGAGATTTCATGTGGGTCTCCCAAAGCAGTTCTGGGTTGAGGCCGTTAATATGGCAGTGTATCTAATCAATCAGGGACCTTCCATATGCTTAAATTAAGGGATACTCAAGGAGGCCTTGAATTAAAAGTAGGTGAAATTGAACCACCTCAATGTAATTGGTTGTTCATTCTATGTGTATGTTGATGAAAGATCTAGGAGCAAGCTTGATGTTAAGTCAATCAATTGCACATTCATTGGATATGGCACTGGAGAATTTGGTTACAGATACTGGGACAATCATAACTAGAAGACTATTAGAACCAATGATCTCACTTTCAATGAATGTAAGATCCATAAGGACTATATTAGAGTCATGATTAATTCCAATGATGCTTTAGATGGTGAACCACGCCACATAGTGATTGATGATAGCATAGAGCCTTATGAACGTGTTCATGAAGATACTTAGGAGGGTGTTAATATTGAACCATAAGCACCCATATTACAGAGATCTACAAGAATCACAAGACTGTCATAGAGGTACACTCCTTTCTTTATTTTATCTGCTACTAAAGGATCATGGTGAGCCAAATTTTTTTTGAAGAGGCACTTCAGGTGAATGATTCCATTAAGTGGGAGTTAATTGTGGATTTTGAAATGGCATGACTCATCTCAAATGGGACATGGGAGTTGGTAGCTCTACCAGTTGGGAAGAAAGCTCTTCAGAACAATTGAGTTTACCGATTGAAGGAAGAACTAGATGGGAGCAAGCTCTATAAGGAAAGGTTTGTAGTAAAGGGTTTCTATCAGAGGAATGTGATTGACTATAATGAGATATTTGTCCTAGTTGTGAAGATGATAGCCATTATGGTTGTGTTGAATATTGTTGCAGTTGAGGACTTGCATATGGAGAAAATGGATGTCAAAATTGTATTTCTTCATGGAGAGTTGGAGGAATAACTGTATATGCAATAGCCTGAGGTGTTCAAGACTCAAGAGAAGGGATACAATGAGTTAGTGTGTAAGCTCAAGAAGAGCCTCTACATCTTGAAATAAGTGCCAAGGAAATGGTATAAGATATTCAACATGTTCATCTCTCAGTTTAGGTACAAATGATGCCAATCAAATCACTGTTGCTACATAAAATAGTGTAAGTACTCTTATATCATTCTATTAATATATATGGATGATATGATGATTGCAGGATTGAACATGGAAGAGATAAAGATGCTGAAGGAGCTGATTTCAAGGGAGTTTGACATGAAAGAGTTGAGACTGACAAAGTAGATTCTTGGGATAAGAATTAATAGGGATAGAAGTGTTGGAATTCTAATGCTGTCTCAGAATCTGTTGAAAAGGTGCTGAAAAGATTTAACATGAGTGAGGTAAATCTAGTGAGCACTCCTCTAGCAAGTCACTTCAGCTTATCAAAAGAACGGATGTCGAAAAGTCTGAAGAGGAGAAGGAACACATGTTGAAAGTTCCTTATGATTCAATAGTTGAGAGCTTGATGTATGCAATGATCTACATGAGATGGATATTGGCCATGCAGTGGGAGTGGTTAGTAGATTCATGAGAAACCTAGGGAAGCACCATTGGGATGCAGTCAAATTGATATTAAGCTATCTAATATGTACAACAAGCAAAGCACTATGCTTTGGAAAATTTAACATTATTATATAGGGCTATATAGACTTAGATCTTGCAGGTGATGTTGATATCCAGAGAAGCACAAGTGGATATGTGTATACATTGGGAAATGCTATAGTGAGCTAGATCTCTAGGCTATAAAACATTATTGTCTTATCTACCACAGAGGTGGAATACATCACTATCACTGAGATGAGTAAGGAGATGATCTGGTTTAAGAGTTTTATGGCAAAATTTGGAAAGGAGAAGAAGGATGAAAAGCTATACGGTGATAGTATGAGCGTTATTCAACTGGCCAAGAATGTAGCCTTTTATTCTAGAACAAAGCATATACAACTTTGGTACCACTTTATCAGAACATTGTTGGAAGTAGGATAGCTAGGATTGGAGAAGATTAACACTTTAAAGAATCTGGCTGATATGCATACAAAAGTGGTAACATTGGAGAACTGAGGCTATGTGCTGCTTCAGTTGGCCTCGGCATGTAACAAGAGAGCAGGGGTGAGACACACCATGTTCCTCACAGAGATTGAAAAAGACAATGAAGAATTAAGGTAAATGGAAGGATGATTCTAAAAGGTCTCCAAGCAAGAAATTTTTAAGTTATAGAGATCATTTAGATCTTTATTGAGATGTTAATAGAGCTTCAGTAAGCTTCTAAGAGCTCTGGTAAGCTGCAGTGCTGTGGTGCAACATGGTGCCCAACACTTGAGAGAGATGCACTGTATTATGCCATGGCAGCCAGCTGACTGAGACCAGAGCACTACAGTGCACCCAAGTAGATGGAGTCTAAAGACTAGGGCATTGTAGCACATCGTAGTGTGCATTATATCATGCCCTAATAGAAGTAGTCAGAGATAGGGGCATTGTAGTGTGCCACAATGGTCGGTGACCCGAGAGCATAGCACTATAACATGCGTCATCATATTTTATAGCATGCCCCAGTGCCAGAGCACCCAAGAGCAGGACCCTGCAGCACGCCCTAGCGCCAGGCTACCCAAGGCTTGGGCGCTTCAGCTTGCCATAGCACTTTGCATTCTTTAAGCATGGTTAGGTTATGCCCTAAGCTATTTTAGGGGTATTTTGAACTATTTAGGGTCCAAATTTGAGATGGGTACTTAGAAGAAACTTATAAATGAGTTTCCCATTCTATTTACAAGTGTTGGCAAGGATTTTGGCTGTTGTTAAGGAGGAACCCTAAGGTAAATAACATCTATGCAAGGGAGTTCTTTCATGTGAAGGAAATCCTATCTAGGTGGTGGCTACTTCTTCTCTCTTTTATTCTATAGTAAGAGCTACTATTCCTTAAGAAATAGAAGTTATTTGTAATCCCGTATTCTTCATTTTGCATAGTGAAAATTTTTGTATGGTGTGACTTTATGGTTTTTTCCATGCTTGGGTTTTCCAAGTAAATTTTTGTCATTGGGTGTGCTTCTATATTTGGATGCATGCATGTGCTGTGATCTCTATCTTGTTGTGTTTGTGATTTGGTATATTCCTTGGAACGCATCAACACATCCCCGATCCTCGATTGTGTTCTCAAAACTACTTTCTTTGTGATGCTCAATTTGTTACCAATAGAAGCTAGACATTGAAGATCATTGTCTAGAGGGGTGTTGTCTGCCAGCTATGCCACTATCCATTCACTGGCAATTGGCAATCCTATTGAGTGTCTAATTGACAGTAAATGTTATTGCGCATTATTGACGATTTACCATTGTTTCTCTGGCTTGCTTGAGTGACCTTGTATCATCGGACTCATGATAATGCTATACAATGAAAAGTCATGAGTAGGGTCTAGATAATCCAGTCAACCATTCGTTGTGTTTTTAAATGCATTCGCTCTGTCCAAAGTCCATGATGGCTCCTCAATTGAGAGATAAGCATAGGATTGTCTCTGTAGGGAGAATAAACACTCCACAGTAAATTCTACGTTTAATTTTTAAGTGGAATATTGATCCACCAATCCCGATGGCTTCTCAGAGGGCTTTGATGCCAATTGATGTGTCTCGATCTAGTGAGCGTGAAGGGATCAAGCTTGAGCTGTGGAATTATCTTTGCAATCAAGAATTTGATGTGAACCTTAGCACTAATTTCATATGTGTTGAGAGAAAGGTGGAGAAGGAAATAAATAGTGTTGGGCTGAGTCTACCTTAACTCATGCAGTTTGTCTCCGGGTTATTTAAATAACCCGTATAATTGGAATTAACTTCATTCTGTTAAATCTTAATTTAATTTAGAACCTATGGCTATTCAAATTAAAATAGTTCATCTAAATTTATGAATTTAAGTGAACAATTCAAATCCAAAATCTTTGACATTATATATCATTTTATTTACAAAATCATAAATAATTTAATTATACAATAATATTTAGCTTTTTATGATAAGAATTTTTATTTATTTCTTAATTACCCTAGAAATAGAATAGTTAATATTAAGCTTAATCCTTATCCAAATTTATTAGCCTAAGGCTTAATTAGTAAAAATAAAGAATATTAGTAATCTAAATTAAGTGTTTAAGGTGTTAAATGACTCCATAGGTAGTAAGAATCCTAATTATGAAATAAAATCCCATTTTTAGTAATTAGATTTATTAATCATCTTTTAAATATTTTAAGCCATGATTAGTGATTATTAGATTCAATATGTAACCAAATTTAGTGTTAAAGTGTTAACCTACTACTTAGACAGTAAAGAAACATTTAGAATAAAGAAAAATCAATTTGGAATCGAAGTTATTAAAGTCAACATTTTGTACCCCTAATACTATTATTTTAACAGAAAAAGTTAAAGTGCCTAAGAATAGAACTTAGAACCTTTAACAGTTCATTCCCCTTCAAATCAACAAATAAAATGTTTAGAACTTTAATTTGGCTCATTTTGTAATATTAATAACTTTATTAGTTTAAACCCAAATTTTATCTTAAGTAATTAGGTTTATATCCTAAAAGTGCTTAAGAGGTAGATATGAGATCCATATCTTCATCTTAAGCTCTTAAAATACTATTTTAGTGAATTAAATCAGTATGGAATCCTTTATGTCTTTTAATCACATTAGGCTAAACCCTAGCTTTGACCTAAATAAGGTCGCTAAACCCTTAAGTGTAATAACACTAATATTTTTACCTAGTTTTAGTTAGCCAAATTAGGTTAAGAACCCCAACGTTAGTCTCCAAATCCCTAAGAATTGGAGTAAATTTAGAGGCTGTTTGAATTAATTAATTATTTTATTGTATTTAATTAATTAGAAAAAAAAGAAAATTCAATTGACTTTCGATTGAAAATATGATTAGCAGCTCGATCTAGATTACCTAGGGGCAAATTTTTGAGATTTTTTAGAGCCATTTAGTATCCTAATTTTAATTAATTAAATTGTAACTATTATATAATTAATTAATTTAATTAAATTATTGAAATTAATAGCCATTAGTTGTTTGAACAAATGACGGGAAATTTGTGTGGTTCAACCAAAATTGTTGTCTTGATCAGACGGCCATGGCGCAAATCGCGGATCAGCATCAATCTAGCCATCGGATCGAGTCTCTAATCCACTTGTCCAAACAAGACAGAGCTCTAGCTCTGTCGTGTTTGTTCAGGCATGCTTTGATGGTAGCAGAATGCATTGGAGGTCGTTCTACGATCGTCCAATCGATTGCTTCCGTTGCCTAAAAACCCTGACTTCAGATCCCTGTTTATCATCTGGCTCGTTGGAGATTGTTTGTAAAGTTCCGCTTAAGTACTAATAAGTAAAACTCTTAAATATCGAGGCGCCTTTTTAGATAATAGTGGAGTTTATGATAAGAACTCCAAAGTTCAGCATGCTCATATAGGAGCACTCCTAGGATTGGTGACCTGTAGGGAATTTATCTTATGTGGGCAAAACTGTGAGGCCTTTCATGCCTAAGCAAATAATACCTTGTTACTTAAGAGTTTGAGCTGTTACAAATAGTATCAGAGCAAATAAAAGACTGTAAATACACATTTGTGCTCTCACACAAGTGTACATGGACTAAAGTAATATTTGGATGGTAAGTTCTAAGATTTATTATCCTCAAGGAACGATGTGTTTTGTTAATAAGGTTTATCTACTTTTAATAATGTTTAAAATAAAATATTTTTGGTTTTGTGTGGCTGCTAATTAATAATTCAAAGATATCAAATTGAAGATACTATTTGAAAATAAGGGAGAGTTGGGTTTCAATCATGCAATTTGTATTGGGACTAGTGTAAGTAACTAAATTAATTCTACTTTTAATGAAACTTGTCTTCATGCTAATTATAATCAAGTGAAGATAGCATTCCTTATATTGGTCCTCTAATTCCAATTACTTCATATCTAGTGCACAAGATGAACACACAAGGGTTGATCTTGGCATATAGATCCTAATATGATTGATAAGAGTTAATTAAGATTCCTTATTTCTAAGTTTTCAAAATAAAAATTTTAATTTAGCAACCACATAAACTTAATTCCCACACAATTAGCATCACACGCTACATGCATTTTTTAGCTAAGGAAGTAAATTATAGGGCTGCATGGATTATGTCACGATCATCCATGAGCACTCAAAAATTCTACTTCCTCCTTTAATGTTTATTGAGCCATGGAGCATGATTGGTGGCTCTCAATTCACTGCATCGACCTCTCTACTGAGCTCAAAGAATAGTGCTGTTAGCTCAGAGCTTCTTACTGGGCTCCAAGCACTAACTCGCATATTCCTAGATTTATGCCAATTGGTGAGCTATGGAGCTCAACGAGAATGAAGTTACCAAATCAACTATCATTCCAATCTCAAGGTGTTTACACTGAGAATCATTGCACAACGAATATGTATTCACGCCGAGGACCCTTATGTGCATTTTCTTGGGCTTGGTATGACTAGTTGATTCGATATTATTTTCATTATAAAACCATTTAAAATAAAATAGACTTTAATTCCACAAGCATGCATTCACAAGAAACATATCTAAATCAATAAGATAAAGATTTTATTTATTTAAGAAGATATACACAAACATGATTTTGTCCCTCAACTAATTACATGATTTTGGCCCAACCCTCCCCAAGGAGGGTTTTGCCTTCCATTACAAAAGGGATACAAGAATTAAAATACAAGGAAGTGAATCTTTGCATGGTTCTACTGAAAGAAATCGAAGAAGAGTTTTTAAAGAATTATTAGGAATAGCCCTTGGCATTCCCGGATCTCTCCATACTCTCCTACTTCTTCTCTTCCAGTTTCTTGTGTTGTCTTTCCTTTCCCTCCTTGAACGGTCGTCTTCTACTTCCTTGGTTAGGTTCTCCTTTCCTTATTATAGCAGCCTCAGAATTTTTTCTTGGAATGTCAAAGAGGGGAACCCTCTCTTTGTCATGCTTATCTGTTTAAAGATAACAGGCCTCAGCCTTCTTTGTAATCAAACCTGTCACCTTTCCAACTCCCTTGCTTTAATGGCTTGCATTTAAGAATTCTGATGCTCTTTTGAAAAATTGCAAGGAATTAATGTATTTGGGGTTTTAAATGGCTGGGGAAGGCAAAAGATTTAAGTTTGTGGCCTCCCTTATGTTGACTTTAATGTTTGATCCTGACTGAAATTACGGCGGGCACTGCGGCGCGCTATAGCACCTAACTTTTTGAATTCAATCCACCTTGGCGCTTGGGTGCGCTGCGTCAGATATACTAAATTTCATTATATTTATTTGTATTCGACCCTTTTGCTTCGCTATAGCGCGCAGCAACGCTGAACTTTCAAACTGAAACTGCTGCAGTGCGCGATTACAGACATACTAAGAATTCTGTTGTCCAATCCCACTATAGAGCATGGTAGCAATGAAGTTTATAGTCAAATTCGTTGTAGCACACGATAGCGGATCAATTAATCTTTATTTCATTTTTACTCCACTGTGGAGTGAGGTAGCAGTGAGCTTTCGAATTCAATCCACCTTGGCGCACTATGGCGCGCTTAGGCGCGCCACAGTAATTCTATTAAATCTTAATTTACTGAGTTTGGGTTTTATAAATGTCATTGTGGTGCGTGGTAGCGGTGAAGTTTTGAGTTCAATCCGCCTTGGTGCATTGTAGTGCACTAGGGCGCGCTACCTCGGTTTTCTTTTAGATTTTGCTCAGCTTGTCATTTTGCTTGAAAATAATGAAAAAGCCATCAAAGAACACTATTCTATAATGAAAATTCTAGTATTACTTCTTTTGTTTTATTATAAATCCTGGACTTATCAGTAGACTATAGGGTGTCATATATGGGCTAAGTGCCATACAGAGCAATGTACTACTTCATGTGAGCAGCCTATTGAACCCATGATGGTTAAGGTTCAACATGGTTGTGGGTACCTCTTAAGCTTATAAGGGTCACCTCTAGTTCTATCTATCCAATGGATGATTCTTGGATCTATGTGTGGATACTAATTAGGGCATCATTTACATTAGTTAGGGAGATTGTAAAATCCTGCTTATATAGTAATAAGTGAAACTTTTAAATATCAAGGGATCATTTCAGATAATGGTGGAGCTCCTAATAAGAACTTCAAAGTTAAGCAAGCTCATATGGGAGCACTCCCAAGATGGGTGACTTGCTGGGAAGTTATCTTCTGAAGGCAAACCTATGAGGCCTTTTACGTCAAAGTAGACAATACCTTGGTGCTAGGCTATTACATCGTTCCTGAGGCATCTAGTAGCTCCCGGATGACAAATTTTACCAGCAAACCCATCGACTGATGGGCACTAAGTATTCCATTTCCCTTCTATTTCATTAAATATTTAAATAATTTTCAATTCATTATTCAATTCCATTGTCTACTCTATCATTTACCCACCTTAATAGAGCTCGGATGAGCTCAATTAAGGTTTATGGGCTCGAGCATGTGCAGTTGTGTACAGTGATCGAGCACTCCTAAGACCTAATCTGATAGGTTAGTCCATCTTCCTTGCCATAGAAGTGCTCTTTGGGTCCAAATAGACCTAAGGAACATGAAGGGATCATAATCACATCATTCGGTTCACTATGGAGAGGACAAATGTCCCCAATAGTGAACCCTAAATCATTCCATTGGCCATCTAAGGTTTGGATCATAGACACTTTTCTAGATATGGATATTGTGCTTAGATTATAGGTTTGGATGCTACGAGTAATTTTAGCTATCAATCTCTCTTGGGGGTTGCCTGAGCATCGAGATCAAGGGGTTTTTATGAAAGAATATGTTAGTACATGTAGAAATGATAGGACAAGATACAATTGGTGGTCACCAAGTAATGAATGAAAAATATCCTAGCACAAAATAATAAAATCACAACATGATCACATTATAAATCATCCAAGCATCCAAACATAGGAAATTTTACTTGGAAAACCCGATATCAAGAAAATTCACAGAGCCACACTACACAAGAAAATCCATTATGAACCAAGATGATTACAGAGCTATAGAGACCTGCACCTTCACATAAACAAGAAGGATCTGCCGCATATAAAGCCTCTCGATTAGCTTCTTCTTCTCTACAAAAACTCCATCTCTCCCTTTAGGTTGCTGGAGACCAACAATAGCCACAAAGCCAAGTTAGGGTTGATCTCAACCTTGCCCCACTAAGAAACATTCCTTTATATTTCCGTAAATACTTAAGCTTGACTTGGAACCCAAATGACCCAAAATGCTTCTAAAAATACATAAGAGATCGCCTAGTATCAAACCATGGGGCTCCAAAGAACATAGTGGAGCCCCAATATCGAATGAAGGGGAGCTTCATTGTGCGCTGCAGTATTTGGCTCTCGACAGTAAAAGCTACAGGATGCTCCGTGGTGCATTGGAGCGCCAAAACTTCCCATGACTTATCCTAGAATTCCTCGTGTAATAACCTAATGGTTGTTACTTTCTTTTTAGACATCCAAATTAAGTTAAAACTATTGCTAGTAGACTCCTAAGGGCATTAAGAGTCAGCACCTGAAAATTTGTGTGATTTGGAGATTGTTCATTTTTGACATGTATTTCAAGGCAATTTGAATAGCCTGGAAATTACATAAATTTATTTGACCTCCAAGTCATAATCGAAGTTTGCCATTGAACTCGTCACCCCCAAATTATATAGGGGCGATATTCTAGGAATTTTTGGACGTCATCGAATAGACAGAAAATTAAGATAATTAAATTGATTTTTGATTCCAAAATTGGCTTCATATTTGATTTCCTCACCCTCGATATGAAGTCAATTTTGGAATTTTTTGGATGTAGAACAATAATCGGATGTCAAATTTCCAATTTGACATTTAATTTTGATAATGAATTTTTAAGTCTCATTAGTGCACAGATTGACCATTTGATGTTTGATTTGATCTTACTTAGTGCTATTTTTCTCGTTATGCCATAAGGAAGGTATAGCTAATAAGTTTTTAAGGTTTAGACATTAAATAAAAAATGTGAATATTTGAACCTTAAGTTAAATAATATTGAATTCCCAAATTTGGGGTTTTGCATGTTTAGGCCTCCTAAAGGCTAGGACACCTTAGAAAACATGCCTTAAGTCATATTATAATATTTGTGGCTTTTTGAGTAGGAAAATATCTAGAATAACCTACTCCTAGTTTAGTGCCATTGAACTATGCTAGAGCCTAAACATAGGAATGAATTAACCTTTGATGGTCCTAATGCTTGATTTAGTACCTAAGGATTATAGTAATTCTAAACTCTAAGGTGGATTGAACTAGTTCGATCCTTATGATGGTAAGACCCATTAGTAAGGACGTTAATGGCTAGATTAAACTTAGGCTTGTTCCTTACATTCCCTTTGTGTCGGATTGACTATAGTCAACCCATTTTGTAACTTAGTGGCATTGATTAACTTTAGTGTCCTAATCACATAGCCAAACCCTAAAATTCCTAGTGCCTTAACATAAACTTAGAAGTTATGGATTTGAATGCCTTCACTTGAGCTCCTTTGCAGCCGTTGCCAAAAGTTCTTTATCCAATGGCACCTAAGAAGCTTCAAGAGTTGAACAAATAGCTGCAAGAGTTGCTCGAGAAATGTTTAATTCGACCAAGCTCATCTCCTTAGGGAGCACCAGTGTTGTTCGTAAGGAAAAAGGATGGGTCGATGCGAATGTGCATCAATTATCGTAAGCTAAATAAAGTAACTATTAAAAATAAATATCCCCTACCGAGAATCGATGATTTGTTCGATCAGCTGTCAGGAGCAAAACTATTTTCCAAGATTGATCTATGATCTGGTTATTATTAGTTAAGAAATAAAGAAGTGGATATACAGAAAACATCTTTTAGAATGCATTATGGACATTAGACATTACAAATTTTTGGTAATGTCATTTGGTTTAACTAATGCGCCATCCATCTTTATGGACTTAATGTAGCGAGTGCTGAAATTTTGTGTGGTTTGATTCGTCATCATCATTATTGATGATATTCTAATCTATTACAAGGGCCAAGTAGAGCATGAGAAACACATATGATTAGTGTTCAAAGAACTTAGAACCATGAATTATATGCCAAGTATTCCAAGTGTGAATTTTGGCTTGACTCTGTCGCTTTTTTGGGTCACATCGTAGATGCACAAGGAATCAGAGTTGATCAAAATAAAGTTAGCGCCATTCAGGATTGGTCACAGCCAAAGTCTGTGACTGATATTAAAAGCTTTATGGTGATGGCAGGTTATTATAGAAAATTCATCAAAAGCTTTTTATAGATTGCATCTCCTCTCATAAAGTTGACTCAGAAGGCAGTGCCATTCATTTAGAATTATGAATGTGAAAATGCATTTCATACATTAAAGGATCCTCTATCTTATGCTCTAGTTCTTACCTTACTTAAGGAATGTCTTAATTTCCATATCTATACTGATGCTTCATGAATAAGCTTGGGATGTGTGTTGATGCAGGAAAGGAGAGTCATTTCCTATGCTTCTCGTCAGTTAAAACCTCATGAGAAGAATTTTCTCGTTCACATCCTAGAATTAGCCGCCATAGTTTTCATTTTAAAAATTTGGTATCATTATCTGTATGGCATCCAATGTTCCATATTAATCAATCATCAGAGTTTAAAATATATTTTCTCCCAGCGCGAACTCAACTGCCGTCAACGTAGATGGCTTGAGTTGATCAGCGATTATGATTTAAGCGTTCAATGTCATCCTGGTAAAGCAAATGCTGTAGTTGATGCACTCAGTCATCATGTTACACTATCTGCTTTAATAGCTTCTAGTTCCTTAGAAAAAGAATTCCAGAAGCTTGATATTAGGCCAGCCCAAGGTACTTTGATCAGTGAGTTAATATCCATGAGTACCGTAGAACCAATGTTTCATCATGATGTATCCATCTCCCAAATAAGGGATGAAGACTATTTAAAGTTTAAGGTTGAGGTCGAAACTAGTCTTCATTTCAATCTGTAGCAGTGAGGCATGGTAATCTATCAAGGAGATTGTTTATGGATTCTCAAATCCATGCATCAACAAATTATAGTGGAAGGCCATAATTCTGGTGATCAAGTGCGTCCTAGTAGTACTATGATCT
Organism: Gastrodia elata; assembly: GCA_016760335.1. Classification (NCBI taxonomy): domain Eukaryota; kingdom Viridiplantae; phylum Streptophyta; class Magnoliopsida; order Asparagales; family Orchidaceae; genus Gastrodia; species Gastrodia elata. The sequence goes on from CM028679.1 coordinate 580,538, forward strand.
ATCATGATTTGAAGAAATCCTTTTGGGGGTTGGGAATGAAGAAAGGTGTGGTTGAGTTCGTAGCACAGTATCCTTCTTGCAGCCTGAACAAAGCCAAATATCAGAAGCCTGGAGGTCTTCTCCACCCTCTGTCAATTCTTGAATGAAAATGGTTCGACAATTATAAGGCCTTCATAATGGGGTTACCCTAAGCAAGGTCTGGTGCTAATTTAATCTGGGTCATAGTCGATCGACTAACCAAATTGGCACTCTTTATTCCAATGTGTCAAATCAATTCTGTATAAAAGCTAGCGAAGCTGTATATCAAGGAAATCATTAGACTTCATGGAATTCTGAGGTATATTGTATATGATCGTGATAGCCGTTTCAGTTCTAAATTTTGGCAAGCTGTTCATCAAGACTTGGGGACGACTCTAGCCATGAGTACAACTTTTCACCCTAAAATGGATGGTCAGACTGAGAGAGTTAATCAAGTTCTTGAAGATCTTCTTCATTTATGTATTCTAGATTTCAGAAGTTTCTAGGAGGATCATATTCCATTAATAGAATTTGCGTATAATAATAGTTTTCAGGCAAGCATTGGCATTGCTCCGTATGAAGCATTGTACGACAGAAAATGCAGTACTCCCTCAGCTTGGTTTAAGACAGGTAGTGTGCAGCTGTATGGTTCAGATTTGGTAGAAAAAATGAATAAGAAAGTTCAATTAATTTAGCAGCAAATTAGAGCTGCCCAAGATCCTCAGAGTAAATATCATGATGCTCATCATTGTACTTAGGAATTCAATGTCGGAGATTTTTCGTACCTCAATGACAGTCCGATGAAAGGTGTATATCATTTTGGTGTAGCGGGGAACCTCAGTCCTTGTTACGTCGGTCCATTTAAAATTCTGGAGAAAAATGGTTTTACAGCCTAGAAATTGAACCTCTCTGAAGATTCCTTTACAGTCCATAATGTTTTCCACATCTCCTCTCTGTGGAGATGTTTTCGTAATCCTTCTCATTTAATCTAGCTCCCTGCGGTATCTCTCCAACCGAATCTTTCTTATGCATAGGAGCCCATCAAAATATTAGCTCATGGTCAAAAGTAGCTAAGAAATCGCTCCATCCCTATGGTGAAGGTTCAGTGGAGGAATCGTTCTCTCAAAGAATCCACTTGGGAGAAAGAGACTGATATGCGAACAAAACATCCAAGCTTCTTTGCAAATTCAGGTACCCATTAAATTCTGAATTTTATTCATATCTTTTTGCATTTTTGCTTTTCTTCCTTAATGATGTTGACCTCGTTCTTAAGTGGGGGAGTCTGTAATAACCCTAGGTTGTTACCATGTGTAATTCTCAGTTTAATCAAGCATTAATTTTGATTCCATTCCATTTAGATTATCATCTTATTCTAATCCAGAAAGTCTGAGGTCAATTGGACCTCTCTAGGTCAAATTAGCCTTTTGATTAGTCTTGATGCCCTAATTTAGACCTTAAATATTTTGATCTCAGAATTAAAATTTGATTGCATTTTTGAATTCCTCACCCCCAAATTAGCTAGGGGTGAAAGTTTGGTAAAATTTAGAGATCATTTAGACCAAATTTCAAATTAAATTAAAATGGTCTAATTGCACTCTAGAGTTTCCAACAGTTCAATATTGCAAATATATCCAATTTACCTAATTAAACGACCGAGATCCATTGTTTGGACTGCAAGCGATCTGCTGTGGAGCTCGGGTCGTGCGACAGTGGTGCTCCCGCTTATCCCGCCATCTATCCATTAGATCCTACAATCAGGATTTTGATCTACGGAATCACAGACCAGCCGTTAGATTAAACCCATGGATTCTATGGCCAGGATCCCTCCCACGATCGGCCATTAAGATTCAAGCAATCCCAACCATAGTGTCATCCGATCAATCGATCAAATGGCATCCAAAGGTCCCGCTACTATGGACCTTCTTCCCCAATCATGCACACACCCAACCAAGGATATCCTCCGTACCGCCGACCACAGGGATTGTTCCCCACTCCAGCATCCATCTCAACTGGTTGTTAGGCTTCTCCCGCTCTCGATCTAACCCCCCAATCGGGCCCCATGACTTGGTTATCTCCATTTAAGTCAATTGGAGCTTGGCCATGGCCCGAGCTCTCGGGCCATCCCCAGGCCCAATCAAGCCTCTAGAACCTTCATATTCCCACCCTGAGGCTATAAATAACCTCAGGTCTACTCTAGGGATCGGCTTGCTAAGAAAATCAGCTCAATTCGCTCTCTGCTTTCCTTCGCCATTCCTGGTTTGTTCAAGCTCTCCCATGCATCCCAGGCATGCGTAGCACTGATAGTGGGTACGTCCTAGAGATAAGTACCCCTTGCTCTCTCTTGAAGCTCGGCTAAGCCTCTGGATCGCTCCCTGCATCATCTCCAAGCTCTCCCATTAATTAGCTCAGATTAATATATTTGTATATTTTAAAGTAAATAGTCAAGCTAGACAAGGATCATCATAATTTCTCTGACCAAGGTAAAGGCAGCACCAAATAATTTTATACAGAATAAAACCTCCAAATCGTGATTAAAGTAATATATTTAACAATATTTGTTAGGTCATGAAGGGATCTAAACTAATATAGAAGAAGGGGCCATACTGAAAATTTAAACGGTTTAAGTTGACAAACTAATGGAAAGCATTTAAGAGCTCATCCTTTAAACTAACTCCTAAGTAAGCAATAGATGTTTTTGAAGGAGCGATAGGCAAGCCCCAGATAAGGTGAAATGTAATTTTATATTATAACTATATAAAAATAGTCTTCCACTATTGAAACAAGTATGAAATGTGTTGGGAATAGTGAATTCATTAGTTTTAAGAATCTTCACCATATTGAAATAATGTCTAGTGCATTTAAGAATGTTCACCATAATGAAAGAAAGTTTTGAGCATGTAATTGAATTTTTATATTCCTACATCAGAGTAAACTCAACTTCCATGACAACAATTAAAACTAGTTTGACCTTCTCCGAGCACAACCCTTTGACATATCATGTAATTGGTTATTTCCCAACTCAATAAAGATCTTTTTAAGTGATAGTCATCTTTTACGAGTGATTGTACAATGTAGACATATGAAAACTCACTTCAATCGACTTATAGTGCTCAATTATCTCCTTACAAATCATATTTTGGGACATTATAATAGATAAATCGCACATGCAAGAAAACATATATGCAACTGTAAAATTCAAATCCCTAAGTAAGGATAATGTACCTTAGTTAAATTCCATCCTCAATTGAACAAAAATAGCAAATGAAGATGAATTATAATAATTTCCATTATCTCCTAAAAATCCTTAAGTCATTTCATTAGGAGCTTATTAGAAATCTTCACTTCTCTTTAGGATATTTTCCTTAGGAATAGGAATAGATATTAGGTTAGATTTCATTTATTGAATAAAATAAGTTATTCAATGAATGGAACCTTAGTTTTATTAATTTTTAGATTTTACACTTTAATTCTGATTATTTTATGTTTCAACTTTAGGATAAGATTAGGAGAATCATTCTATTAAGCTCGATTATGCTTAATAGAATTTGCCTCAATTATTAGTTCATACTTAGATTAAAACCCTAGATCTTAAGCTTTACCTTTGGATTATGTGATTAACTCCAATTCGTGGTGCATAATTCATAATCCATAGTCTAGTAAAATCTTGATTAGATCTTAGCTTAGAACATCTAAATTCATCAATTAAGACGTGATGATTTATTTTTTAACTTATAGCTGAATCTGATTGGATTAAATTAGAACCTGATCAGTAATAAATGTTCTTAACCTTATAAGGTCGTAATTTTAAGTTGTATAACTTAGAATGGCTAGAATGGTTAATTAGATAACAAATGATGTCACCATGAGTAGTAAAGTCTCTTGCTGACTTGATTTACTTGTGCTTTCTCATTCCTTGTATTTTGTGCCTTAAACCTTGAACATAACATATAATACAACATTGTGCATGAAATGAAAACTTAGAATAATTAGGATAATAGTTGCATTGGGTTCAATTTTCTGGTTGATATGGTGTAATTTACCCTAATGGATAGGGGTAAGGAGAAATAAGGGATAACTTAGCATTACTCATTGATGAGTGTTGTGTTAAGTTGGAACCAAAAGTCTTGCAGACGTACTTGACTCCTCTGCTGATTCTGAATGTGTTAACAAGAGTAAGAGTAAAATAACTAAAATTTACTATATTTATATTTTCTGCCTCCTCAGTATTGTACTAGTTTGTTCTTCCTTAGCCCATAAAGGCTTTGAGAATTTCTGTTCTACCCAAGCCCATAAAGGCTTTGGGAACATGCTGGGCCCGATTGGCCAATTTCTGATATGACAGTTTGTACATACCTATTTTCTATTTACTATTTTACTATGGTATTTACTTCAGTTAGCTATATATTACCTGTATATTTACTTATAGGATGCTAGTTTTTGTTACTGCTTACTATACATATCACAGTCAGATTATTTATTTTTAACTTGCATATGTCATATGATCATCAATATGTTTAGGATTAGTCTTTCTTTTAGTACTTTTCTTATTGTATTTATATATGTATACCTAGCCTTATCTTAACTTATTTCTGAGGTATGTCTTATGCCTCATAGTTACTTAATTATAAATGCTGTTATTTATAACTTACCACTTTTATGTCTATGCTTACTGCTCCTATGCTAGTTTATTTTGTGTAGTCTAAGTAAATGATGACATTGATAAATTAATGAAAAATTATCATCTTCAATATAGTGAGACAATTTGTCTAATAAGATTTTTTTTTTTTGGCTGGGGTCCTAGCATTGTGAAACAAAAAATGTTAGAATCGGATTGCTTTGAGGAGCTTGTGCCAGAAGGAGAGGAGCCATTCTTAGAAGAGGATTAGCTGGGTGAAGCAGAAGCTATTTAATTCTTTTCTAATTTATTGTGAGGAAGAAAGATTTTCTTTATTTCTTCCATTTTAAACTTATTTAAAATGCTGTAATAATACAGGTACCTTTAACTGTATATTTTTACTATACTGTTTGTTCTGAGATATATGTTGCACCATCCTTATTATTGTAAATTGGATGTACGAGTTACTTTATTTTGCTTCCGCACTCTGAGTTGTGTTACTTAGTGATTGAGCTTCATGAACGTATTCTGAGCATATCTCTCTCTTATTAGTGGATTATGATTTATACCTTATCCAATGATAAGCGAGGGATTTGCCAGAGTGGCACACCACCCCTTGGTCTAATATTGTGGATTAAGAGGTGGGGCGCCACGGTTGGTATTAGAGAATTCCATAAGGTGTCAGATTGGAATTTGCATTCCTCTCTACCTAATGGGTGATTCTTTTGACAAATCAGTCACTAATTAAAGAATTAGAGTTACATCCAAGGTACTACAATATCAGGCTTAGAATAGAAAGCATAGATTTGAAATACACATATAACTATTCCATAGACTCAACTTTTAATTAAACTAATCAACCTAACAAAACGAGTGTTTGATTTGGACGTTTAAGAATAAAATTACCCAACTATGTCCATACTCGACTGTCTTAAGAACTTCGAAGAGGTGTGGGAATTTGATGTCCAGATAACAATGCGATATGTAAGAGAAGTTGAAGGAATATCCCCAGCAGGCACAAGGGTCTTAGAAAAGATGCTAGAGCATGCCATCTACCGGGGTCTGGACTTCCCCATCCTAGCAAGGGAGTGGTTACGATGTGTAACCAAGATGTTCGACGACTTGGAGTACTCAGATGTTTTCCGCCTCAGCCTCATCACCTTCATACTCCAGGACTACGCTGAAGAATGGTGGACACATAAAGAGTGGGTGTTTACATATGGATTTGAGAGGCTAAACCGAGAGATCACTTATGATGACTTTTATAGGGCCTTCTCGGAGGAGTCTATTGAATAGTCTCTTAAAGATTCTATGTACCGCATTTTCTATCTTATCATAATGTATTTCCATTTCAATTGAGTAATAAACAAAGTGAATTATTCCAATCTCAATTTTCTAATTTTTTGAGAATGCGCCCAAAGTTCCTCACCCACCGCATCTGGCAGCTCGTCAAGTGAGCTCAATGCATTGCTAGAAGCAGTTAGGATTATGGTAACTCACACAATAAACAAGCTTAGAGGATGGCAAAATTACAGGCAAGTCAGGCAGAAAGGATGGAATGACTACTGACCGCTCACCTAGGCTGAGATTGCCCAAATTCTGACACTGCTCCTACCTCACACTATTCTTTCCAACACCATGTACAGTCCGTAGGTGAACTGCTACATAGTTTCCTGCATCTAAGGCCCCCTACTTTTAACAGGAGCCTTTTTGCTATTGATACTGCTAGCTGGTTCAAGATGGTGGAGAAAAATCTCATTAGTATCAAATGCCCTGATACCGAGGTGATCCGTAAACAACCCACCTCCTCTAGGATGAGGCAGAGTACTGGTGGGATAACATCCGCAAAACATTGTTCCCCAACTTGGAGCTTGAGGACATCACCTGGGATGAGTTCATTGAGGCATTTCAAGCTAAGTACATCCCCACTTCTACAAAGCATAATTTGGGGGATTGGTTCCTGAAACTACAACAAGGAAATGATTCTATCTCGGCATATGAATCTAAATTTTGGCGACAATCAAGGTTCGTCGCCAACCTCGTCCCTACTAAATCAGATCGATGCCATTGCTTCTGGAGTGGTTTGCAACCCTCCATTCGAAGACACATCGTTTCCCTCTACCTGACCAATTTCGCAGAACTCTTGGAATCCGCCAAAATGGTGGAGTAGGATCAAGTGCTGGAAGGACCCAAGAGAAGTTTTGTGTCAACCTCTTTCCAACATTATCACCCTAAGCGAGCTAGGGTGTATCAGCTTGAGGTAGAGACTCCTTCCATTGACGTCTTCGATGATTGTACTCGACCTCATCCTTACGGTCGATGCTACCATTTAACTAGAAACTGCTTCAACTGCGGGAGGCCAGTCCATTCTTATTACTATTGTAGATCCACAGATACAATCAACGACGATCAGATTGATTGCTCCAAGTGTCGAAAAGTCTTCGACATCTGCCAAGGGAACCATCAACTAATAGCAGCACGACTTGTTGCCCCTTGCCCAAATGCTTTGAAAGCACTGCCTCGGCAGCCCTACAATAACAGGCCTGTCGGTCCTACCTATGTGTATTCCCTCACTTTGATTGAGGCAGCTGAAGACAACCATATGATTTCAGGTACGCACTTTCTTCAGTATTACTTTCTTAATGTAGCTAGTAAACTATTGCATTTGTAATTAGGTTCAATCTGTGTAAATAATAAACCAATCAACATATTATTTGACACCAGAGCTAGTCACTACTTCATTTCTCAAAGCTGGACCAAATCTCTTAATTTTCCACTATAACGTCTAGCCAATCCTCTAAGCACAGGATTACCGATGGGAGCTCAAATGCCAGCTCATAAATTCTGCAAGATTCAAATTTCTATTGGAGACACGATCCTCCCAATTGCAATTTCAATATTATATTGGGGATGAATTGGTTGAGCCAACATGACACCACCATCAATTGCTAAAAGAAGAAGATTACCTTAGGCAAGGGTAGTCAAACTAGATCCTTCATCGGAAACTTTAGTATGAGAGCTTCCTTGATCAATGCCATTAGAGCTAAGAGGTTAATAAATAAAGGTTGTAGCGCCTTCCTAATACTAGGAGAAAAGAAAGAAGATACCCCCCTTTCTAAAATTCCCATCGTTTGCTAATTCACTAATGTCATCCCTGGAGGCCTACCAGGTCTTCCACCCACACGTAAAGTTAAATTTGTAATAGATACCATCCCTGGAACCCAACCTATCTCTAATAAACCCTATTGTATGGCACCCAAGGAACTATAGAAGCTAAATAAGCAGTTGCAAGACCTATTGGAAAAAGGTCTTATAAAAAATAGTTCATCTCCCTGGGGAGCTCCAGTGCTTTTTGTGAAGAAGAAGGATTGGTTAATGTGGATGTACATTGACTATTGGGAGCTAAATACGGTAATAATAAAAAATAAATACTTGTTACCCTGCATTGACAATTTGTTTGATCAACTGTCTGGAGCAAAGGTGTTCTCTAAGATTGATCTGCGATCAGGGTATCATCAACTGTAAATAAAAATTTTGATATCGGAAAGATAGCCTTCAGAACTAGATATGGTCATTATGAATTTTTGGTTATGTCGTTTAGGCTAATAAATGTGCCTTCTATATTCATGGATTTAATGTAGCGCATCCTCAAACCTTATCTTGACAAATTCATCATCATCTTCATTGATGATATCCTGATTTACTCTAAAACTAAGAAAGAGCATGAAGATCATTTGAAAACCATATTGGAAGAACTGCGTAGTCACTAGCTATATGCCAAATACTCAAAGTGTGAATTTTGGCTCGATTTTGTAGCCTTTCTAGGCCATGTGGTAGATGCACAAGGTATCAGGGTGGATCAGAATAAGACCAGTGCCATCTAAGAATGGGTATAGCCTAAGCTAGTGATAGATATTATAGAAAGTTTGTGAAGGCAGTACCATTCAAGTGGTCTCCAGCTTATGAAGAAGCATTCCAAGCACTGAAAGATGCACTTTCCTTCGCCCCAATTTTAGTTCTTCCTAAATTAGGGTTGAACTACCAAGTCTATACCGATGCTTTTGGGATAGGCTTGGGAGTTGTATTGATGCAGGAAGGGAAAGTCAAACTGCCAACTAAAAACCCATGAAGAAATTATCCTACCAATGACCTCAAGTTAGCTACCGTAGTTTTTGCCTTAAAGATTTGGCGTCACTACTTATATGAAGTGCAATGTTCTATAAAAAAACTATTAAGCCTGTATTAGATTGTAGTTAGCCAACTTATTTGGTTGATTGATATGGATCTTCTAATCCTAAGATTCCTTAATGAACTTAAGGCTAGAAATCCTTCATAATAACCTTCTAGCTAAGTGTAACCACCCTGATATTGTTACCCATCAATTAGTGACTTAATTAACTCTAATCCTTTTTCATTAGTCTTATAATAGTCTTAGGAGTCTCCAATTTGATTTTCATGCGATTTGGAGATTATTTGGCAATTTCCAACATTTCCTAGTTTTCTGATAATTCTGAGAATGCCTAATTTATTTAGACCTCGGAATAAAAAATGGAGTCCACTATAGGACTCACCAGGCCAAAATTAGCTAGGGGTGATATTTTGGAAGTGTTTGGGAGTCGTCAATTTTTCCCCAAATATTTTAATAATATTTAAATACCCAGAAAACTAAGATAATTAAATTAATCTTCGATAAAAAATCTAACTTCATTTTGAGTTCCCCACACCTCAATTAGGTAAGAGTAAATTGTTGGGATTTTTCGGAGTGCATTTGATTATTTTATTTTGAGTAATAACTTATGCTTAACTAATTAATTAAATAATATAATTAAATTAAACAATATATATATTTAATAAATTAAATTCCATTGGATAAGAATCCGAACCATGAAACTCAAATAGAGGGCGCCAAACACCAAACACCAAATCAGGACAACCAAAGCCGTTCCTTTTCAAATGATTTTAATCGAAAGGCTTAGAGTGGTCCCAATCAATCTTATCATTGGATCAACTCAGAAACGAGCGGTCGAGATTGTATCACTGTATGTCTTCCACTTTTTGCCTCTGAATCGCTAAAAATCATGCACAGAAAAGCTTTAAACCACCTAATCCTTGGGCTATCTTCATCTTTCTCGCATATCATCGGGACTTAGAGAAAAAGAGGTTTTCAAAAGCTCTTTTGCTGAGAGCTAAGGTCTGCGAAGATAGAGCTGCTCGGCCTTATCCCTTCGGTGTGTTGAACATCCAGGTGCCATTTCCCTAATACCCTAATCTATTTTATTTAGTTAAATATCTATACAACTGTGTTTTAAGAACTTAGGTTATAGATTTTTTTTTTTTTGAGATGTTGAAATCCGGTAGATTTCAAGAAGCTTGAAGTTGTTTTTCCTTATCTAGTTAACCTAATCATTTTGTTCTTAACTAGGTACCTATTTCTTCACTCGAGGATTAAGGGTTTAGAATCCTTAAACTAGACCTCTTCGATAGCTTTCGTTTGATAGGTTGTATGCCCCGTGAAGCCACCAAATGACGACAGTAGGGCAAACCCTAAATCCATCTCTCGCTAGTCTCGATGAGGAAGAAAGGCACACAGTGCGCAGTTCAACTGAACCATGACACCGTGTGGTTCGCCTGAGCAAACCAAACCTTGAATCATCTAGTTCACACCGGGAATCGGCTCCCATGCGTGTCAAATGGAGGTTCTCACCCGTTGTCTCCTAGGGCTCGCGTGCAGCCATTTCAGTCTTGTCACAGACTCACCTTTTTTCGAGCCGTTTCCTTCTGAGCTGCTAACTATCAAAGCATGATAGTTAGATATAAGATAAAAAAAAAAAAAAAATTAATTAAACATTAACAGTATTTAAATTTGATTGCTGAAAATAATTAATTAAATTATAGGATTTTATTAATTGATATGAAATTCATTTCACTTATAAATGGCAAAATAATTACCCAAACAATACAATATTATATACCATTTTGATCACAAAAATGAGTAGAATAACAATATGCTATTTAATATTAGTTTTGATAAATATTTAATTAGTCAATATTTAAGATTAATTACTTAATTACAAATTAGTTTCATCATTTCATGTGACCTAATATGATCATTTAAGATCCAAATTAAATGATCAAATAGTCCATTTCACTCACAAAAATGTGAGGAATAATAATATGAAATAAAATTTAACATTTGAACCATAATTTTCTTAATCACTTTTTAACCTAATTAGGAGTCATTAAAATCCTAATTTTTCCAATGTTGTCCAAATTTGACCTAATTAGTGTCATTTTTCTCCTTATGACATGAGGATTTCATTTATATATAAATCATTTCCATTGGAAAACAATTTAGGATTTTAGATTTTTGAGTCTTACTTAGTGTTATTGTGATTATTTCAAATTCCTAGATAGCATACTTTAGGTTTTATAAAACCCTAGGATAGCTAATATGTCACACTTATTATCTCCCTACCAATTAGATTTCATTTTTATGAGCTTAGTTCTCAATTTTCTAATTAGATGAATTAATTGCCAAGTACTTAATTCACTTCTCAACCCTAAGGTAGAAACCCTAAGATTGATTTACAATTGATTTATAGTTAGATCCTAAGTCTATTAATTATACCCATTAAGAATATATAGTCTTAATGAATTAGTAATTGAAGAATTGAGAATCAACTAGATCTAGCTTTAGTGATTATATTAGAATTTAGTTTATTCTTCCTAATCCCTAAAGCCTTTTGTTAATTATTTTAAGATGTAGTAATACGAATCCCTAACTTACTTAGATTAGTTTAGGAATCCTATTGAATTCCTTAAATATATGTTAATAGTAAACATAGAACTTGAAGTTCTTAAGTCTAATAAATACTTACCCTAAACCTTATAATTACTTATAATATAGCTAGATTAACATTTGATTGATTAGGACCTTCAAACTAAAACCTAGCTAGTGAACTCTAGTGAACCTTATTGGTTTTTTCTTAGTTCTAATTTCTTAAGTTAGATATTTCCTATCTTGACCTCTTCTTAATAGACACCTAAACCTTGATTTAATTATTATAATTAGATCTTATAGTTTAGTATGTGATTATAAGCTAGTCTCTAATAATAATAATTATACTTATAAATTATTTTGTCATATCATATTAAATGAATTAAATTGATTACTTTCAAAATCCCAACTATACTATATTACAATTAACTTGAGATCAATATCTCAAAGTTAATTAGGAGCTCAATTAGATCTAATTATTAAGTAGATCATTAAAATTAGATAACTTTAGATATCACTTAGTTATAATTATTGAATTTCCTTGAATGCTTGCTTAGCTTTGAGCCTTATTCATTAAATCATTCATATAATATATTATGCATAAATAAAACTTTCACATTAAATTACTAGGGGTTTCATATGGTGGATCAGTCTAGGGTAGACTGAATAATGAGTAATAAGGAGACATCATATTCTCAGAGAGTTAATGTGAATGTTTTAGGACTTGACCCCGATTTTCTTAGTTGTTAAACATACGTGTTTAACTACTCATTTCATTCTGAATATGCCCACAGAATGAGCACAGATTAAAATAACTTCAATTAATAAACATGTGAGATCTTCAATCTTATAGATTGTTAAGACTCATTATAGTTTTTAACTATGTTACTTTCCATAGTCTTAGGCTATGTGTATCTTAGATCAAAAGTCTAAGACTTTCCTTCAATTTCCTTACTATGCATTTTTTATGATTTAGAATTTTACTTTACTTGTTTACTGTTCATTTAGATTATAGTGAATGTTGTATAATTTTACTTAAATGCTTCATTGTTTATTTTCCTTACTTAGCATAAGTTCTTTTGAACATGTACATGCTTTATTTCATGTACTTCATATGCACATTAGTTTATTTCTAGCCTATTTAGGATGCCTTTACCCTTGTTCTATTTACAGGCTAGAATGTATATTAAGTGAGTCTTCTAATTCACTTATTTTCCTTACTTACTTTTCCTTGTATGCTTACCATGTTGCACCCATGCTTGTGCATATTTTGTAACTAGAACGGTGATATCCGATTATAACAATAACATGTTTAGCCAACCTTAAAATATACTTAGACTATTTAATCTAACTAGATTTTCTATTTCTTGGCTTTGCCATATCACATTTAAATGCCAAAATGTGATAGATCAAGTGCACTTGGAGGCTAGTGGAGCTGGACCAAGCGCTCAAAATTAAAAACTGCTTCCGCTTATTAAATATTAAATTATAGCTTATTAAGAACTTCAAGTGAGCTATCAAGTTTCCTTTTTTCTTAAATTTACTGTTGGTTTGTAATAATGTCATTTACTTTAATTTTACTACACTTGTTGGAGCTTAGAATATACTTAAATGCTTGTGATGATATATTATTAGATTTATAATTCCTTAGAATGATTAAGTACTAAAGATAATACTAAATATTTCCTTATGTATTATAAGGTCTAGAATCCTTTGAGTGTTTAACAATGGGATTAAACTTAGGATCTTAGTGAGTGTAATACTAATGTTTGGAACCTTATGATTAGGAGAAGAACAATAATATTAGATTAGTAATTAAATGTGACTCTAAATCAAGATAATAATAACTTAAATAATATCATTCTCTTAGTCATGCCTTATTAGACTAGAAGCTTCATAAAACTATTAGTCTAAGATTAGATTAGTATTATCCTTTGAATATCATATCTAAGACTAAAATAATGCAAGTAAATAGATAATTGAACCTTCTTATGCATAGAACCCTTAATGTGGTATTAAATATGGATGCTTAGAAGAGAATATTAAATAAAGTGTTGGGATATAATAAGGTAAGAAAACCCTATACCTTAAATGTAGTGTGATATTAAGCTTAGTAGCTATAAAGTCTTTTAGATAAACCCTCAAGTAGCCCAAGTTATAAGAATCTAGTAGCTTAAGTAGTGTAATAGTGAAAAATTTAGCAACTAAGCTAGAGTGTTCCTATGGAGTAGAAGTGTTGGTTGATAGTTAGATGATTGTAGTGTTAGAAATAGAATATGATATTTATTTGAATCAATTTGATTATATCTATAAATTATTTTTTCACATCAATAAGACCATAATTAAATCATTATTTTCAAAGCTCATTTTAAATAGTATATTATTATTATATCAATTAATGAATTCATTCTATGAATGTCTAAATTATTTAAGTAGCTTGATTAGCTTCAATGATAGAATACATAACTAAAGTACACTATAATGGATATAAAATGGTTTATAATTAGCTTTGAACATCCTTGAATGCTACAATGCATTGAGACTAAATCTTTGAATAAATTCATAAAAACATTGTGCATAAAATAAACTTATAATATTTACTTAGGGTTTTATATGGTGGACTATGTTATGGCAGGCAATAGTGTAATACGGAGACCTCCCATATCCTAGAGGGGGAATATGTGTGTTATAGGAAACTCCCTTTTTTTAGTTTAAGCAGACATGCTTAACTCATCACTTGTTCTGTGCCCATAGAACATATTACAAGATAAATAACTTAAATATTACAGTCCTTCATGACTGTTCTTACTTTTCCCACATTATTTGTGATTGTGGATAATTTATCAAAATTTTATAGCTATGTTTACTCAGTCCTTCATGACTTCCTTATACTTAGTTCTTTATGGATGCTTTTGCCTTACATTCAGTTCTTGAGACAGAGACTTTACTTTACTTGTATATATTACATACTCACTTATATTTGCAGCTTCTTTTCATACTTGTAGTGTATGTTATTATCTCTTATATTTATGCTCACACTGCCTTCACTTACATTACCTCGCATTTGTCTATTTGTACATATCTTCTTAATATTTTTATTGTGCATTTGTTAGTATAGCTATACCTATTTTCCTTACTTACATAGATGATGCAGGTTATACCAGCTCTCATATTTTACTACTTTATAGCATTTTTGTTGCTTACAAACATTTAATTTATATAGTTTGCTTTACCGTTTGATTGCAATGAGCTTTGGTTAAATAATAGTTGCAAATATCTATGGTGATATCCACTTAACTTATAAATAGATTAGTTGCCCTAAAATTTACTTAAACTTCTTAAGTATAATCACTTGTATTTCTTTTATTGGATGTGCCCTACCGTATTAAATATCAAATACATTAAATCAAGAGCTCAGAGTGGTTCTTGCACCTGAGGTAGAACAGATTCGGTAGTTGTAGCTTTGACAAATTTTACTTTTTGTTATTTTTCTCTTATTTTATGCATCTTGTGAGGATGAGTGTCATTACGTCAATTGTTTTGTAATTTTTAATTAATTCTGGATGTATTCATGTCATGTGCTGTGTTTTTACTTCTCTTCTGGATGGCTATAGAAATTTTATATTTATTAAATATTTATGCATCTAGTTTTCTTTCTTAGAGACCCTTGGCTCCTCGTGATGCTTAATAGTGGGTTAAGACTCACTAACCCAGTACTATAGTAACATCTAATGTTGGATTGTGTTTCTGATTCAATATTGGTGTCATTACACCTTTGGACCACCCAAAAGCCCACCGGAGCTTTATTGGCACCTCCATGATAATCTAAATGGTCTCTACATCACATTAATCTCCCACTTGGAGACTTATTAAGATCATCTCTTGTTAAATCTTGGATCATCATTGTCTTCTTTCATCCATATTATTACCTATCAATTAGTTATCTAATTGGCTCCAAACCTTTTCCATTACTCTTATAATAGTGCTAAGAGTTTCCACCTCAAATTTCTTGTGATTTGGAGACCGTTTGACAATTTCTAATATTTCCTAGTTTTTTGATAATTCTGAAAAATACCTAATTTATTTAGACTTCAGAATAAAAAATGGAGTCCGTCATTAGACTCACCACACCCAAATTAACTAGAGGTGGAACTTTGGAAGCGTTTGGGAGTCATCAAATTTTTTGCGAATATTTTAATGTTATGTTAATACCCAAAAAATTAGGTAAATCAAATACACTTTTGATCAAAAATTCGATCGCATTTTTAAGTTCCCCACCCCTCAATTAGATAATGGCAAGGATTTAAAAAATTTCAGAGTGCGTATGAGTAGTTAAAATTGATTAAATAAAAAGATAAAATATAATACAATATTTAATTATAGTATTATAGATAATAATATATAACAAAACGACTGATTAAATTAAATCAGCGGACTATTTTAATGAGAGCCGTTCATTATAGGGTTAATATCCAATGGTCGAGTGTTAACGAAGGAAGAGAGTCGCTAGATCAAAGGAGGATTGATCGAACGCCCTCTGAAAAATCCCCATTTCTTCTGTACGCCCCCTCTCACCTTTTCGCATGATTGCTGAGGAGGCGAAGATGTGCTGTAACAGCCCAAACTCTTAAGCACCAAGGTATTGTCCGCTTTGGCCTGAAAGGCCTCACGGTTTTACCCACAGAAGATAACTTCCCAGCAGGTCACCCATCCTGGGAGTGCTCCCATATGAGCACGCTTAACTTTGGAGTTCTTATCAGGAACTCCACCGTTATCTGAAAAGGCGCCTCGATGTTTAAGAGTTTCACTTATTACTACTTAAGTGGATCTTCACATGTGCGTACAAATTCCTCAAAGTCGACTTCCTTTGGCCTTATCTTCCTTACGTATCCCCAACTTTCCAAGTTTTGGAGAGGGGGCAATTGGACATCCTTGGAGAGAAGGAATGGTAGAGGATTGGAAAGTGAAGTGCAAAAGCCAAGTTTTAGCTTTAGAGGATCGGCCAGACAAATCAACCCTAAAACCTTGTCGGCAAGAGAGAAGAAGGTACTACTTTTATTTCTTTTTTCTTTGTTAATTTTTGAGACTAAATTTATAAAATCTTCTAACTAAAGTATTGAGATTGTTATAGCGATAAATTAAAAATCATACTTATATATGAATTATGTAAAAAGTTTCAATATAATACATTGAGAATTATTTTTTTTTTGAAAGCTAAAGCATCATTTTTATGGTTTTCTTAGAGGAGCTGCACTCAAATAAATAATGGTATCGATTTAATGAAGAGTCTGCGAAATCTTAAAGATAGTGATAACACTTCTATAAGAATAAAACTTTTTCTCAGATTTCGTATATATCACTATATTTCTAAATCATCATTAGTTGTATAGTCTCTGAGATGTTTTAAAATACATAGCAGATTTTAAGTAATATTGCAGTGCATACTCACTTGTATAATTATACTTCTGCATACATCTTTGACCCTATTTTGATTACACTTTATTAGTTGGAACTTCATTTGTAATGAGCTAAACATTAATTTAACCACTCAAAGAATATCATTTTTTACAAGTTTTACTGTCTTAATGTTTTTATTTTCATGCTCCATTCATAGCAGTCTTAATGGCCATTTACTTGGTTTACTACTAATCAATAACATTTTTTATTTAAAACTCCAATTGAGCCTTCTATTGGTTCAATAAATTTTAAGTGTGGTAATAATACATGACTAGATTTGGCAAATATGAGTTTCGTATAATGTGTTCAAGCCTTTTAATCCATTGCTTAATTTAATTATTCGTACAAAGTCTTAAATTATTTGTTGGCTTTATTGCTATAATCATAATTAATTATTGGCATTAGATTTAGTATCTCACATAATTAAATTGGCTTATTATTGCTGATGAATGTATGTTGCAATATAATTACTTGTACTTTATAATTAGTACAATGATTCATGGATTATGAAGTGCAGATATATGATTGGATTTGACAATTGTTTATGGCATCTCTAAACTGATCATCCTTAGTAAAGTATTTTCCATATTACTAGAAAATATCATTATTGACTCTCATAGCTGTGAAGGTTGTTGCGAGAAGTCCTGATAATTAATAAATTAGATTTAGTCATTAATGATAACTCGTCTGCTTCATGCACCACGCTTGTGAAAGCTTGGATTGAGTCTAAAGGTATTGTAACAACTACTAGTCAGCATTCAAAAGCATCTCCCTTTCGAGTATAAATGCCTAAATTTCATTTCAAATGAAGAGGTAACAACTTGTCATAAATTGAACTGGCCTAAAATAAACTAATTTATACTTCATTTGCTAAACTAATTAAGAGAAAATTTAAACATACTGCTTTTGATCTCATTTGTTTGGCTTGCTTTTCCGTAAATAGCCTTAAGGATAAACATAAGATTTCATGTTTATTATCACATTTCAAATTGTTTCGTTTGTATAGATATATCTCTATCCATTAAATCCCTTATTACTATTTCAGTATAAGATTCAATGCTGCCATTTAGTTATGAGATCTAAAAGTTGCCATGTATCATATAAGATTCAATGATGTCATTTAGTTAAATTGATGTGATCAAATACTGTCATTTAATTTAAAGTGATCAAATGCTATTAGTTAATTTAAAGTAAGATCAAATGTGATCAAATGCTGCCTTTTTATTTAAAGTAAGGTCAATAAGATCAAATGAAAGCAAATACAGTCATTTCTTTTATTAAAATAAAATGTGGCCAATTATATAAATGAGAGACCAATGGATCATGACAGACCTAGAATACGCGTCTGCGCTTTCACGCAAATGTACATTGTCTGAAGTAATAAGTGGAAAGTTTTAGTTTCCGGGATTTATCAAACCACAGAGAATTGGATGTTTTATTACTAAGGTGTATCTGTTATCACTAATGTTTAAGCTATCAATGTTTTGCTCAAGTTGGTTCCAGAACAAGTACGACAATCACTTAGTAGAAAATAAGTCAAATAAAAGGAAGAGGAGAGTTGGGTTTCTCCCATATGGCATGATAGATAACTTATATATGATGATTCCTCAAGCATTTATCTTTCATTTTCTTTGATCTTAATCAAGTGCACATTGTCTTTCCTTGAGTTTTATCTCGAAGAATTACAAGTTCAAATCTTGTGCACAAAATGAACATACAGTCAGTTTTATTTCAGCATAAAGATCCTTATAAGATTTTAGGTTTATAGATTTACCTCATCTCTTGATCATGGAGATGAGGGTTGTTAACTTTTAAGATCTTATAAGCATTAATTCCACTAAGGGCGTCACGCGCATCACACATAGTTGAGATGAGGGATTGATTTCATTAGGCTCAATGACTATGTCACCTCATTCATGAGCACACAACTATTCAATTCCCTCCCTCAATTATGTTGAGCAACGGAGCTCAATTAGTGGGTCTTAGCATCACATGCATCAACTCTTTGGTTGAGCTTAGATTAAGGTGCACTAAGCTCAAGAACTTTCTCACATAGTTCTAAGCTCTCATGCACTCATAAATCTAGCATCAAAATAAGGTGAGCTATAGAGCATAAGACAACTCAGTTCTTGAGTTAAGAAGTTTTTTTCCTTTGGTCCACATTCAAGTCCACAATAGTCTTATACATTTCTTAGCAAGTTATTAAGTTTACAATTTCTTATTAATACTTGAGGCAAACTTTATAAATTTTATAATAACTATCAAAACATGTGGGATTGCCCCAACCCTCCCCAAGAGAGGTTTAGCTCTCCATTACAAAAGAGATGAAAAAGAACACATACATGGATAAAGACCCTTTCATGTCAATTAAGAAAAAAAATTACAAAACAAGAGTTTAGAAAATACTAGGAACATTCCTTGGAAGTTCTCTGGACTCTTCTTCTCCTTTCTTGAAGTGCTTATCTTAGGTCCCTAGTGCTGCCTTTCTCCTCCTTCTCCTTAGCAAGTTGAGCTCCTCCACCCTTGGGGAGTTATTTTTCTCTTCTATGCAGCCCCTCTCTTACATAGGTTGAAGTGAGCCAAGTTTTGAACCCTCCTCTAGTCAAGAGAGCTGGTATTTATAGATGAGGGGCTGCTTCTTCCTTCTCTTAATATAAAACCAGCAATATCCTTTAAAATTCTAAAGCAATGATGGCAAAATCCACTTGATGGATGAGGTGACCAATATTTTCCATTGTTTTATTCTTTTCATCACATCAAAAAGACCAATTTCCATTAAAAAATGAAGCTGCCGCAGGAGGAATGATGGCTGGGGAGATAAGAGGCTAGTTGGATGTCTTGTCCCAGCTGCAATTAATGCTTCTGCTAGACAAAATTGCGGTGGGCCACTGCAGTGCGCTGTAGCGTGCGGTAGCGGATGATTTTACAAAAAGGCCCGCTGAAGCGCGCTGGGGTGATTTGGTTTGATAAGTAAAGGGCCACTATAGTACGCTGTAGTGCGCGGTCATGCCAGCATTTCACTAAATGCTCTGCTGCAGCGCGCTGCGCCAGCATTTTGCAAAATGCTTCACTGCAACATGCTGAGCGCCAACGTTTGCAAACTTGCCCGCTGTAATGCGCGATCGCGCCCGCATTTTGCAAAGGGAACTGTTGCAGTGCGCGATCATGCCTGTGTTTCACAAAGTGCGTCGCTGCAGCACGTGATCGCGCCTGCATTTCGCAAAGTGCGTTGCTACAGCGCGCTGTGGCGCCTGATTTCGCAAAATGGCCCGCTGGAGTGCCTTGCAATGCACGACTGCGGTTGTCCTTTAGAAATTTTGGAAAATTGTCCAAATTGCTCAGAATTCGTTGGATAGGTATTTTCTTATAAAGATAGATAAAATTGGATTAAGGAACAGTTTTATTATGAGAAATGAACGAATTTTTCCTTTATTTTGAGATATAATTTATGGATTCATCACACCCCTACACTTAAATTCTTGCTCGTCCTCGAGTAAGCTCAAAATGGTATTTTTTTTTTTTGAAGTATGAAAGTCATCAAAAGACATCAATTAGATTTTGATGAGTAGATATATGCTTAACTGAAATGACCAAAATCATTTCGCATTATATTTTCTAATTTTTGGATATGAAGCAAGGTTAATAAGTTAATCTCCAAGTATTTGTTTTTAGGCTCGTCACTAGGTAATGAGGGAGGTTCCTTGAAAAGCTTAGATAAGAGAGGTAGTGAAATATTCAAAAGTTTTGTGCCATATGTGCTCCTTCTTATGAATCACAAAAATGAAAAGATTTAAAGAAGAGATATTTTTTATCATCCTTTTTCATTTTATTCATTTGGGAGAGACATTTTTTATCATCCCTATTTTTATGTTTTTCTGTTTTAATTCTTAAGGAGAGATACTTTTCTTCATCTCCAATTCACATCTTTGTGATCATAAAATCCTACGGGAGCCTAGCACACTCTTTTAGAGTACTCATCATAATCTCTAGTTAATAGTGTAATGCCTTCCCCCATAGTTAGTTCTTAGCATTGGTTTAAATTTCTAGAGATTAGATTATTCTTAATTCATTCCTTAATTAAAAGTTTTAATACTGTCCATACATATATTTGATCACTTTTTGTTAAGCACCCTTGATTTCACATCATTTCTTTATTAGTAACTTTGTGACTTGCATTTCTTGAAAAAGTCAAAAAATTTGTCATTTTAAATGCTAAAAAGATTTTGAGAATATTAGAATTCATAAATGAAGTTCTCAAAACACACCAAACGAAAAGTACAAAAAACAAAACAAATAAATCAAAAAGAAAAAATACAACCTATTTATTCGTTGTCTTTGTCCTCCTCCACATCTCCCATGTCAAAGGTGTATTCGCATGGATAGCGCATGTCTGGAATGAGGGCACCGACAGGCGGTTGCGGTAACACGGAGGCGTCCGATCCTCCTTGCAAGCTCCAATCCTCAAACATTAGTCCAAAGGCTTCATGAAATTCAGACTGGAATTTGCGCTGCTGGACGAGTTCTTTTTTTAAGAATCGCATGTCAGTGGACAATGTCTTGCTCAGATTAGCTTGTTGCGTGTGGAAACGTAGCAACAGCTAATTTGTAAGAGATTTGCTGGACAAAGCGGACGTTTCCCCTTGCTCGCCCCTCCTTTTCTTGGGCAGCTTCCTCTTGCTAGCTCGGGCGTTCATATTTGAATGTGCAAGGGCAGCGTTGGGGGGAATGACCGAGTCGGAGGAGAGGATTTTGATCCCTTGGGCCTCGCAAATCCCTGATATCAAAGACCTGAATGCCAATGCAGCACAAGGTCCCTTGAGAGTTTTTCATAGATGCTCAAAAATAATACTCGAGATGCGGATCTCGCCCGGCCTAACCAATGAGCACAAGAGGAGTGCTCTAGCACGGGTCACTTTAGTTAAGTAACTCGTAGGCATAACATAGATGGAAATGAAAACCAGCCATGCACTACTCGTATTCATTAATTCGGAATGAGGAATGTTGGCCAGTCCTCCCTCCTAGTTGGTGTTTTCATGGACGAGTTCTGCAATGAGATGAATGGGGTCGTGGCGAGACTCCAAGAGTTCAAGGTAAGAGCAAGAACTTACCTCCTTAAGACCATAGAATTGATCGATTTGAGCAATCCAGAAGGTGACTCCCTTACCTCGACAAAAGATCTTTTGTCCGGCCGCATTTATAGCATTGGCATATACCTCTTGAATGATGGTTGGGTAAGTGGGGGATTTCTGCGTTACCATCACCCTCCATCCCCGAGGGTCGACATGCTCTACCGGCACTGGGTAAGAATAACTGAAGCTCTTCTCAGGGATCAACTTCTGCTGAGAGGTTGTGGAAAAGAATCGGTGTTCAACCTCAGTGAAAGAGAACCTTTTCTTGTTAAAGGTTCCTCCGGATGAAGAAGCTTCGGTCTCCTTCCTAGGAATTAATTTCTTGCCGGAAGAAACGATGAAGAAATTAGAGGAGAGCAAAAGTTTGTGAAGAAGTAATAAAATTTAGAAGGTGCAAGGATCACCGCCCCCTTGCCTCCCCTTAAATAGCCAAGGCATTCAAATGGAAGAGAGTTATAGTTAATGGGTTTCCCCATGCCTTAAATATGATGCTCCATGTGAAGGGGGGGGGGCAGCTTTTTCAGCCCACCTTTTTGACTGCATGGGAAACCCAAATATCATAACTTTTTGACTGCAGGGAATCCAAGACGGTCAAGAAATTTTCTAAAGCTTGGGCAAACCGCTGCAGCTCGCTATAGCAGAATTTCTACTGCAGCGCGCTATAGCAAATTTTCCGCTACTGCACGCTGTTGCGGGATTTCCGCTGTCGCAGAATTTCCACTGCATCGTGCTATAGTGCTGCTTCAAAAATTTTTTTTTATTACTACTATTCTTGGGTTGCCTCCCAAGAAGCGCTTAATTTAACGTCTCTAGCTAGACTCGCTAACGATCAAATTATAGGATCCGGAGGTTTCTCCTTCCATAATCTTAAGGCACTAGGGTGAGCATAACCCTCAAGGTGGCTCTAACCCTTGCCCTCTCTACCTTCCCTCATCGGATCAATTCTTTCAAGTTCTAACTGAAGGGAAATTTTCTTCTTCCTTTTACCCCTTCTTGTTTTCTTTCTTCTCACTCCTTCCTTACTCCCCTTTTTCGAGGAAGGAGTTAAGCTATTATCTGAATTCTTTTCTTCTAACATAAGATTTTCAAGAACATTATCCATCCAAATTTTTCTTCTCTCATTTTCTTCCTCACCTCTTTTCCATCCCTCTTTGCTTAAAGAAGGTACGTTTAAGATAGATTAGCTCAGATTTCCCATTAATTTTTATGCTCATCACCCCGTAGCCTACATCAATAATAGCTTTTGTGCTCATAAGAAAAGGTTGCCTGAAAATGATTGTGGAGTTCTTGTTCCATCTATCCCACTCGCACACCACAAAATTAGTTGGAATTATGAAACTTCCCAATTCAACTGCAACATTCTTAACGATACCTAGAGGGGTAAGGGATTCTAGATTTGCAAATTCTAGAATCATGAAGGTGCATTCCATTCCTCCTACCTTCAGATGTTCATAAATGTGGTAGGGCATAACATTGACTGAAGCACCAATATCACACAAGGGATCTAAAAATACTTCATTTCTAATTATGCACGGAATACTCAACCTCCTGGGGTCTTCACATTTTGGAGCCATGAGCTTTTCACATTCTGTGCCCCTTACTCCTTCCCGAGCCTCTAGCTCTTCTTCTATGGCACTCATTTTATCAGTATTAATTCCCTCATTTGCCTCTGCAGAATGAATCACACTAACCAGCTCCCTTTAGTTCACTTTAGTGGAACTGGGTAGAGCTCCTTGCTGCCGAATGGTCAGCTGCTTGGAGATCTTCCCTAGTTGGGTCTTTATGTTCCTAAGGGATGCTTCTATCCCTTGGATAGAGGCATCGTGGTGGGTGATTGTGGCTTTGATGCGGTGCATGAATTGGATGGTTTCAGCCTTAAAGGAGTTGAAAGCTCCTTCTAAATTTGGGTGGTGATTGTTATTATTATTTCCATTATTTACTCCCTACTAGTTTGATGAACTCCCCCCATATTGATTTCCATTGTAGTTATTATTATTACTCCATGAGAAATTAGCGTAGTTTTTCCACCCTAGATTGTAGGTATTGGAGTAAGGGTTGTTTATTGTGTTGTTGTTTCTTAAATAATTCACTTGTTTGGAATTCATTTGTACGAAGGGGTTGTTTAAATTGTAGCTCTCACTATTGTGTCTCCCTCCGCACAACTCACATTATATTTCAGGAACAGAGTTAGCATTCATTCTCTCAATTTTCTCATTCAGGGCATGGATTTCATGTTGTAAAGTTGTTATTTGATTGGATTCGTTCACCTTCATCGATTCTTTTTTAAGCCTTTCTGAAGGCCATTGGTATGCATTGTTAGCCATTTCTTCCAAGAGGTCATAAGCCTCCTCTTGGGTTTTACTACTAATAGAACCGCCGGGGCTGCATCAATGAGTGTCCTTGTAGGAGCATTCAAACCATTGTAAAATGTTTGAACTTGCATCCACATGGGAAACCCATGATGTGGGCAACGCCTTAGGCATTCCTTAAATCGGTCCCATCTGTTGTAGAGTGTCTCACCTTCCAACTGAGTAAAGTTGGTTATCTCAATTCTCAACCGGGCGGTTTTTTGCCGGAGGAAAATACTTGGCTAAGAATTTCTTAGCCAAATTGTCCCATGTCCGGATTGAATCACTTGGAAGAGAGCTGAGCCAACTCTTGGCTCTATCTCGTAAGGAAAATGGGAAAAACCTTAATTTAACAACGTCTTCCGAGATGCCGTTAAATCTGAAGGTGTCACATATTTCAAGGAAAGTTGAAATATGTGAATTTTGATCTTTAGGGGCCAATCCCCCAAATTGGTTATTTTGAACCATACTCAGAGTGGAAGGTTTGATCTCAAAGTTATTGGGTTCTATAACAGGCCTTACACCCCCATCCTCTCATCACATGCTGAGGTCAATTGAAGCATCAGATAACTTAAATTTCTCCATTGTTACATATTTTGTAAACATGTCTGCAGGATTCTTCGAAGTCTGACTCTTTTTCAAACTATCATTGTAGAGATTTACTATGTCTTACTCCTTGCCCAATTATGCCATAAAGTTCTTCAACAAAATCATCTCCTTACTTGCCTCATTGATGGAGATGTACTACACCTTCATCATGGATAGAGCAACATTTTTCTATAGCCTAAAGATCAAGTTCACCATTGCACTTCCTAATGTGAACACATATCCAGTAGTGCTCCTTCGGCTATCAATATATATTGCAAGGTATAAATCTGCAAATCCCTACAGCATAATATTAGACGCACCAAAATAAAGTGCTTTGTCTGTTATTCGCTTCAAATACCTTAAAATCCACTTGACCACTTCCCAGTAGTGTTTCCCTAAATTTACCGTGAATCTGCTGACCACTCCTATTATATGTTGAGTTTCCAATCTCTTGCAGATTATCACGTATTCAAGCTCCCAATTATTGCAGAATAAGGAACCCTCTTTATGCGTTCATTCTCCTCTTCAATCTTTGGTATGTGATATTTTGATAGGCTGAAGTGACTTTCTTGGAAAGTGCCCATTAGTTTTTCCTTGCTCATGCTGAACCTATTCAACACCTTTTCAACATATTCCTTCTTAGATAACTTCAGAAGCATGCCTTCTCTTTATTGATTCTCATTTCAAGAATCTGCTTGGCTGACCCCAAGTCCTTCATGTCAAACTCCTTTGATATTTGCTACTTCAGCATATTAATCTCCTCCATATTTGATCATGTGATCAACATATCATTCACATACAACAAAAAGATAATATAGAAGGACTTACATTGTCTCATATAGCAACATTGATCTGCTTGGCACCTCTTATACCCAATTTCTGACATGTGAAACTTCATGAAGAAATGCAATCTTTACATCCATTTGCTCCAAGTGCAAGCCTTCAACTGTGATGATATTCAACACTTCCCTGATATTAGTCATCTTCATAAATAGAGTAAAGATCTCACTATAGTCAACTCTGTGTGCTACTGAAAGCTCATATTTATAAAGCTCTCTTTGTAGCATTTTCTTCCATCTAGTTCTTCCTTTAGTCAGTTAACCCACTTACTCTAAAGGGCCTTATTTCCATCTTGTAGTACTGCTAATTTCCATGTACCATTTAATATGCGTGATATCATTTCATTGTTCATGGTAACTTTCCACATGATAGAATCATCCACTTAAGGCACCTTTTTAAAATTTTATGGTTCACCACCATCTATTAGTAATAGATAAAATAAAGAAGAAGAGTACTTTTGTGGAAGTATAGTTACTTTTGTGGATCTCTACAACATAGATGTTTGAAGCTCAATTTGCTTAACACCCTCCTGATCATCTACATGTACATGCTCTTATAGTTGAATGTTGTCATTGACTTCCATGTACTGTAGCTCATTATCTGAAGAAACCTTGGAATCAGTCTTAACCCCAAAATAATCCTAGTACATCTTACTTTCATTGAGAGTGACATCTTTGCTTCTAATAACCTTTTAGTTCTGATTTTCCCAAAACCAATAGTCAAACATGCCCATGACATATCTAACAAGTGTGCACTTGATGGCCTTTGCATCAAGCTTGCTCCTGGAGCCTGCATTAATATGTACATATGATGAATACCCAAATATCTTGAGGTGATTCAGCTTCACCTTCTTTCTACTCCAAGCCTCCTTAGGAATCCCTTCTTTTAGAAGTATATAGGATCCTTGATTGAACAAATATACTATTATGTTAACAGCCTCAACCTAGAACTACTTTGGGAGACCTGCACGCAGCCTCATGCACCTAGCTCATTCTATGATCATCCTGTTCCTTTTTTTTTTTGCAACACTATTTTGTTATTGTGTTCTTTGAACTATAAATTCATTCAGAATTCCATTCAAGGTCTAAGTAAAGGTTCTCTAATTTACAAA
This sequence comes from Gastrodia elata, assembly GCA_016760335.1. NCBI lineage: Eukaryota > Viridiplantae > Streptophyta > Magnoliopsida > Asparagales > Orchidaceae > Gastrodia > Gastrodia elata. The sequence goes on from CM028679.1 coordinate 607,422, forward strand.
CTAAATGTCTCATTATAAAGGTTGTAAGGAATCTAAGATTTGCACCACTCCAATATCTAAGTTATTACTAACCTCTAAATTAACTTATCTCACTATCATTTTGAAGGTTCTATTTTTATGAAGGTTCAATATTCTAATTTCTTAAGTTGTCTTAGTCTTATATATTTTACTAGTGGTTTATTACTTGATTATCCTTAATCTTACTAGTGTACTAGCTTATCATTGGCAAGACTCAAGGGATGGCACTACCTAAGTTATAGTTGTCTAATTTTCCTCAAATAAGTTTACTAATATAAGCACTAAGAACCTTCTCTCAATTCTAAGGTTCCAAGCCTTAACACTACTATCACTAAGTTCCTAAGTTTCACATTAATATTTTGCACTTACAGGTTCTTAGACTTTTTAACACTTAAGGCAATATATAGCTTTTGCTCAATCACTTAGTCATTCTAAGGGGTTCTAAGTCTCAATAATGATTCATCCTAAGTAATTCTAAGTTACACACTTAGCATGATATGGCTACTCAAACAATCCTAAGTAGGTTGCACTTAGTCACTTAGGTTATTTAAAAGTTCAAGTGGAAGGCACTAGTCTTCCTAAGAGGGTTCCATTCTATACATCTTATAACTCCTCTTATGATCACAAGTGCTATACTAAGGATTACTTAGTACTATTATAAGGAAATTTAGAAACTCTAGGTATGATCTACAGCTTCACTATATTACAAGTTAGGATTTATTATAGGTTATCTAAATGATAATTAATGGATAATTATTGATCTAAGTTGAGCTTAAGAGTCTAACAACCACTTAGACATTCTCTTTTTTTAGCTAGAAGTTTGGTTTGTAAGATTACAAGTCATAATCTAACGAAGGCAACTAAGGTTTATGGAGATCTTAACTTAACAATAAGACAATTTTTTCAACTATGATATTAATAGTAAGGTACTTAAGTGAAGGCATTCAAATCCTTAACTTCTAGGTTCACATCAAGGAACTATAAATTGTAGTGTTTAGCTAATTTATTATACTACAAAAGTGAGTCAATGTTACTAAGCCACATAATAGGATGACTAGGGTCAAACCTACTCTTAAGGGATACAAGGGACTATGTTATGTTCTATCTAACCACTTAAGGGTCCTACAAATGAATATCCTAATTTTGGGGAAAATGACTGAACCATATCCAACCAAGGGTTTAGGATCTGCTATAATCTTTATATACCAAATCAAGCATTAAAGACATACAAGATTAATTCATTTCTATGTTAAGGCTCCTTACTAGGTTTATTATTGCTAAGCCTAGCCTAGAATATTCTAGTTGTTTGCCTAATCAAAATGCCATATAATGTTGAAATATAACATATGGGAAGTTATTTAAAGTGCCCTCTTATTTTGGAGACATAATCATGCAAAACCCTAATTTTGGATATTTAATATTATTTTATTAAATGGTCAAAAATTCACATTTTCTATTTGATGTCCAAATCATGTAAACATGATGTAAGACAATAAATGCGTATGCGGAGGGTATGATGACTTTTACACCAATAAAAATAACAAATTACTCATGATTGAGTATCGATAAAATAAGGCAAATATTGTGTACAAATGCAAAATTAAAAAAAAATGAGATTGAGATGATTCGAGCCACATTCAGCTAACACATAAAATTCCTTACCATATAAAGTATAGAGATAAATAAGAGCTATGGTTGATCTAACCCGTATCAAAGATAAGACAACTGATGACAAAGTAGGGATAATTAAAGTTGACCTCTACAAATAGTCCTTCGTTGCAAGATCTTCTTCCTTCCTTAGATGTCCTTCTCTAAGGCTTAAAATACTCACACTCAAAATTTCCTTCTCTTAAGAATGAAAGTACTAATGAACATAATAAGTAGAGAAATGCATTTTTATTCAATCTTTAATGCCATGATACATAAGATATTGGCTTATTTATAGGCATACAATATATGTCAAATGACCATCAAAACTATAAACTTACCCTTTCATGAAGGGTTAAAGTGTCTTTTCTTACAAATAACTAATAAAACCATCAACCAACCCACTCATGAAAACTAAAGTGTCCTTTCATATAAAATACCAAAAAACTTTTAAACCAACTCTCTCATGAAGGGCTAAAGTGTCATTTCACTTAAATAACACTCATGACAAAAATATGATAAATGGGCTAATCTAAAGGCCCATTTAAAGGGATTCCACAAATAAGCCCATGTAACTAAAATGGAAAATACAATATAGAATGATGGAAACATTAAGCTTAATTTATGATTTGGTGTGTCAACGATGATTATGTGGATGCTCTACATCAACGCTGCCCGACTTGGAAGGATTCTCCTCTAGAGAATGAGGATCAATGTACTCATGTAAAAGTTGTGGACTAATATGTTCTAACTCTTCAAATATAAGCCAAGAGTCTTCAAGTGATGACAATCCTTTCCAATAGATAATAAACCACTGAACTCCACCATCTTATGTGAAAAAGATCTAGTCATCAAAAATTTGATCAGAATGATGGGATCGTAATCGACAAGATGGCAAGGGAGCCCCAGAGTAAGTGTCAACCTGCATGTTAGTGCTATTTGCAGAGGGAAAAATATCCGGGGCTTTCCCATGGTACAAAAATTAGGCACATTATACACAACTGAAATACCATCATTTATAAGAAGATCAATCTCATATGCATTATCATTTATCTTCCTTACAATTTTATAATGGCCAGAATTTTTGACTGTTAATTATTTTAAAGTTCCTTTTGGGAGCCTCTTTGGCCTAACCTTAACCATAACCAAATCTCCTTCATTAAATTTTAAAAATTGCTTATGTGCATCAGCATCAGCTTTATAAAAGTAAGATTTTGTTGAATTTCTTGGTGTAAAGCGTGCATGCTTTGTGCAAAAGAAGATGCATATGCACTAGATCTATATGAAATGGGAAGGTCAACAAGGTCTATTGGAATTCTTGGTTCATACCCTGTAATAATTTGAAAAATACTTTTTTCGATTGATTAATTTTTAGAACTATTATAAGCGAACTTGGAAGTGTGTAGAATAAGATCCCAACTAATGGTATGGTCTATCATGAAGCATCTAAGAAGGTCTCCTAAACTTCTATTTATTACCTGCCATTGTCCATCATTTAGAGGGTGTTAAGTAGTAGAAAATAAGCTTTTTTTCCAAGCTTCTTCCATAAAGTTTTCCAAAAATAACTCATAAATCTAACATTGTGATCAGAGACTTATGTTTTGGGTGATCCGTACAAATGAACTATCTCATGAAAGAAAATTGAAGCAACATGAGAAGCATTAGATGTCTTATAACATGGAATAAAATGAGCCATTTTTTAAAATCGATCAACAACAACAAAAATTAAGTCAAAATGTTTGATGGTGCGAGGTAATCCGAGTATAAAGTCCATACTAAGGTCTTTCCATGGCTTGTGAGGAACTAGAAGAGGTGTATACAATCCATGACTATGTTTTCCACTATTTACTATTTGACAGGTGCGATATTGGGAAACAACACAAGCAACATCTCGCTTGATACTTGGCCAAAAGAATCGATCTTCCATTATGGATATACTTTTATCACGACCAAAATGACCCAAAATGCCTATTGAATGCATTTCTTCAATTTGAAAATCTTGAAGTGAAGAATCAGGAACACAAAGACGGGTTCCTCAAAAAAGATATCCATCTCAAAGTTGATAATTAGAGTCAAAAGTGAAGGTATCAACATTTAGAGATTCATATGGTTGACCAAAGTCTTATAAGTTTTGAACTCATTTTTTGTTTTATCAAATCCAATAACTTTGATGCTCATACTATCTAAAATAGTACACAGTCTACTTAAAGCATCATCAACTTTATCATCAGTAGCAGACTTATGTTTAAGAATGAAGGTGTACTCTTGAAACAATTGAACCCACTTTGCATGATGAGAGCTGATCTTCTTTTGAGTGTTGAGATACTTTAATACTTCATGGTCAGAGTGTAGTACAAAATATAGAGAAAGAAGGTAGTGTCTTGAATATTGAAGGGGTTGAACTACTACATAGAATTCACGATCATATGTAGAGTAATGTTGTCGAGCATCAATTATCTTTTCACTAATAAAAGCAATTGGGTGACCCGCTTGCTTAAGAACACCTCCTATACCAACACCAAAAGCATTACATGAGACTTCAATTACTTTGTTAAAATTAGGCAATTTCAATATTAGTGGGCTAGTTAAAAGATTTTTTATTTGTATAAAAGCATTGAATGTTGCCTTTGTCCATTTAAATTTTCCACCTTTTAAAAATTATGTGATTGGAGCCATTACTGTACTAAACCCATGTATTAACCTTTGATAAAATATGGCTAACCCATAAAAATTATGAACATCATGTATACTTGATGGAGTTGGCCAATTATGATTTGCATTGATTTTCTCAGAATTAGAAGAAATACTATCACAAGATACAATGAATCCTAAGAAAATTACTAATGACATCATAAAAGAACACTTCTTCAAATGGATATATGGTTTTTCTTGTTGAAAAACATCATTAACTTACCTTAAATGTGCTACATGATCACTCTTAGACTGAATAAAAAATAAAATATCATCAAAATAAACCATTAAAAATATACCAATAAAGGAACATAAGATGTGATTCATTACTCGCATAAAGGTACTGGGAGCATTGGCCAAGCCAAAAGGCATTACCAACCACTCATATAACCCATCATTTGTCTTAAAGGTTTTCTTTCATTCATCTCCATATTTCATGCGAATATAGTGATATCCACTCCTTTGATCAATCTTAGAGAAAATTTGTGCACCAACCATCATGTCTAGCATATCATTAAGCGGTGGTATGGGAAAGTGATCTTAAATAGTAATTTTATTAATAGGATGACTATCTATACACATACGCTATGTACCATCTTTTTTTGGGGTAAGAAGAGCAGGCACAACACAAGGTGATAAACTTTCTCGAATAAAACCATTAGATAATAACTCATCAACTTGTCGTGTGAGTTTAGCATGTTCATTTGGGTTCATTTAATAATGAGAAAGATTAGGAAGCAAAGATCCAGGAACCAAATCAATAATATGTTGATTGCTTCTCAGTGGGGGAAGTTCATTTGGAAGTTCATCAGGGAAAACATAAATGAATTTATAGAGGAGATCACTTATCTCAATAGGTAAAGCTTTAGGACCAGGTCATTGAGGGATTTTGGTTATAATTAGAGCAAACACAATATTTCAATGAGTTTCTCTCTTAAACTCATGCTTATTAATAATGTGCAAGAATTTATTTTCTACCTGGGTAGATGAATCTTTAGGCTAGTGTGAGCTTGCTTCTTTAGGCTTAGCAGAATTTAGTATAACTCTTTTGCCCTTTAACAGGTATGAGTAAGTATTTGCATGTTCGTTATGAATGACATGCATATCATAAATCCAGGGTCTTCCTAAATGTATGTGGAAAACATCGAAAGGAAGAACAACACACCATATCTTTTTAGAATATACTCCTAATTGTATTGGGACAAGACAATGTTGAGATATAGAGATGGAAGTTTTGCTGACCCATGCAACCTTTTAGGGTCATGGATGAGGCTTAGGTGTGAGCTTCATCCTAACTAAGACTGATATGGCAATAATAATCATACAGCTTCCACTATCAATGATAAATTTACAAGATTTGTCGTCACTTTTAAAATATGTATGAAAAATTGATGTACGTTTCCAATCAATGTCATTTTGAGGGGTAGTTAACACACATCGCATAACAGTAATGGTGCATCACTTAATGCTTCATCTGCATCACTAGCTTCTTCACAAGGGTCAACTACAACCAGATCATCATCAAAATCATTATTATGTTCAATAGTTTTAGAATCTATAAGTAGATTTTGATGGGGACAAGTACTTGTAAAATGCTCATTTTTGCCACATGTGAAACAAGTTATGCTTGAAGCTTTAGAATTTGACACAATGGGTGTCTTTCCTTTGTGATCATTTGATGGTTTGGAAGATTGGGGATTTAGGGCGATGGAGCATTACTGGGAATTAGTTCTTATAGATGTTGTTTCTTTTCTATGGGTGTGAGAATTGAGGTACTATTCAAATTGAGTAGCAAGTCAAAATGCATCCTCAAGAGTGTAAACCTCTTGAGTCAACATTTCTTGTCAATTATCTACTTTAAATAAAGATCAAAATCAATAAATTGTTGTTCGATGACCTTCAATAACATCACACCGGGTCATCAATTCATCAAAACGAGTCATATAATCAACGACACTCATAGATCCTTGCCTAAGTGTAGTCATTTCATCAATGAGCTGATCATGAAAGTTTAAGGGCACATATTTTTGCTTTAAGATTTCTTTCATCTCATCCCAAGAAGAAATAGAAGGTTGCCTAGCTCATTGATTCTTTCTCTCAAGATTAATCCAATATGTTTTAGCATGACCTATCTACTTTATACTAACAAAATGTACTTGTCTCCCATTGGACATTTGCATACAATCAAAATATTGATCCATATCAATAAGCATCCATAAAAAGCGGGCGGGTCTATTTTAACCCTACGAACAATATCATCATCTAAGTCCTGGTGGTTTGTTCGTGATTCCATAATACGTTGACCCATATTATGTAAGGGCTCATATGTGCGAGGGGGAAAATGATCTCGATGATACCTTTGTGCATAGCCATTATGTCTCTGGAAATTTTGCTCTATCCTCTTATAGTTTTGGGGATGTACACTCTCTAAATCTTGATAATCATCAACATGACTTAAGAGGTGATTGCATTGTCATCTAGTTGGTGATTGTGGAGGAAGATGAGATAATATGTAACAATTAGGATGACCTTCTTGGTTAGGAAGATGGTCATTTATTTCATTTGGTGCAAGTGGAGTTGATGATGTTTCATTGGCTTTCAACTATAGCGCTTCAATTCTAGTTCAAAAATCATGCATTGAGAAAGTGAATTTTCATTTTCTCAAGTAAGAGTTTGAATAGGTCATTGGTTCTTTGTTTAGAAGTTTGGCCTTGGTATCGATGTCTAGTATGAGTCGACAAAGTTTATATATATATATATGAGCTCTCTGTTCTTAGGGTTTTCAATGTTCAAATAGTTGAATCAAGTAAATTACTCTTCTACCAAGTTGTAGATATTGATGTTCCACTTAAAATCGAGTGCTCAAACAAGAAATTCGGATATAAATTGAATAAGTTATGATCAAAATATGGTAGGGTATAAATCAAACCGAAAAGTGACGTGATTAAAATTTATGCTTTATTGTCTGCAATGATTTTGCCATCAAGTGGCATAAGAAGTTGAGGATATGTTTTCTCAGATACCAATATAATGTAAGATAAAAGAAATGTGTATGCAGAGGGTATGATGATATTTACACCAATAAAAATAACAATTTACTCATGATTGAGTATCAATAAAATAAGGTGAATTTTGCGTACAAATGCGAAATAAAAAAAATGAGATTGAGTTAATTCGAGCCATAGCTATGCTAACACATAAAATTCCTTACCATATAAAGTATAAAGATAAATAAGAGCTTTGGTTGATCTAACCTTTGTCAAAGTGTAAGAAACCGGTGGCAAAGCGGGGATAATTGAAGTTGACCTCTACAAACAATCCTTCATCACAGGATCTTCTTCCTTCCTTAGATGTCCTTCTCTAAGGTTTGCAATACTCACACTCAAGATTTCATTTTCTTAAGAATGAAAATACTAATGAATACAATAAGTAGGGAAATATATTTTCATTCAATCTGCAATACCATAATACATAAGATACTGGCTTATTTATAGCCATACAATATATGTCAAATGACCATCAAAACTATAAACTTACCCTTTTATGAAGGGTTAAAGTGTATTTTCCTACAAATGACTAATAAAACCATCAACCAACCCACTTATTAAGGACTAGAATATCCTTTCATATAAAATACCAAAAAAATCTTAATCCAACTCTCTTATGAAGGACTAAAGTGTCATTTCACTCAATTAACATTCATGACCAAAACATGATGAATGGGCTAATCTAAAGGCACCTCAATGTTTAAGCTCTTGCCCTGCTTGCCACCACAACTAAACCCTGGAGTTTCACTTAATAATACTTAAGCTGGTCTTTAAAGTAGTTCTTCCATTTCCATCATCCGAAAAGCAAAAATTGTGTCGTTAAACTTTTATATTTTGTGTCTCATTTCGTTAGTCATTGCTCCCACTTAAATAGTAAACCCATAAAATAATTTCTAATACAAATTATTATTACACATGGAAATGATATGATAGGATATAGTTGGTGGTTACCTCTTCACAGTCATGTGAAACAAAAATCATCCAAGCACAAAATAATAAAATCACAACACAATCACAGCATAAACCACACAAGGATCCAAGCGCGGGAAGTTTACATGAAAAAACTCAATAACGGGAAAACCTTGAGGCCACACTACACAGAAAAAGCTTCTATAAGTCAATATGATTACAGAATTATAGAGAGATTCACCTTCAAATGAACAAGAAGGGTCTACCACTTACAAAGCCTCTCGATCAATTGATTCATCTCTAAGAAAACTCCAGCTCTCATTATAGGTCGAAGGAGACCACAACAACCTCTAAGCTAAGTTAGGGTTGATCTCAACTTCTCTAAGCAAAGAAACATTCCCATAAGTTTTTTTATATATTTGGCTTTACTTGAACCCCAAATTACCAAAAATGTTCTTAAAAATACTTATGGGACCACCTAGATCTAAAACTGGGTTTCGATGGGAGATATGACCCTCCGTAGCACTCCGAATCAAGCCATGGGGTACCATAGCATCTCATGGTTCATCGCGGCGCCTGGCTCTTGGTAGTAAAAGCTGCAAGATGCATCTGGGAGCAATGGAGTACCAAGACTTCTGGTGACCTATCTCAAAACATCCCGAAAGCTCCCAGAACCCACCAAAGCTTTATTGGAACATCCACAATGATCTAAATGGTTTTCACATTCGAACAAACTAATCGGTGGTCATCTCCCTCTCTGTCGGATGATAGAGAGGAATAGTGTTTGACCAGCTTAGCAAGACCCGCACGACTGTAGCCTAACTAGTTCGCCCAACCTATGCTGTAAGGATGAAACAAGGATATTCCAAAGGAATATTCCAAATTTAATCCAAATTGAACTATAGGCCAAAATTTTATTAATTTTTATTATTTAAATAACTATTAAATTATTTATCCAAATATAGCAAAATTATATATCAAATTGATCAAAAAATGAACAGAACAATAACATGAAGTTTAATTTCAATTTTTATTATTAATCACCTCTTAATCATCTTTAAGTATCATTAAAACTTTATCAAGCCATTTAAAATCCAAACTAACCCTACTTATTGTCATTCTTATACTTATGCTATAAAGAATCCATATCCACTGATTTTATTTCATTTGGATATCAAATGGTGAAAATAAGTTTTTAACACTTAATTAAATAATATTTTATTCAAATATTTAGGGTTTTCCCAGTTTAGGCTTTCTAAACTCAAGGACATAACAGGTTAACCTTCATTATTCCATGACTAAACCTTAGAGTTGAATTTTGATAAGGAAACACTGATATTGACCTAATATTTGACTAAACCGTTGCTTAGTAAACTTTGATCCAACATTATGCGAGAGATAAAAAGCATAATATAAATTGCCTTGTCCTTAGATATGTAATCAGTGTAGATCAGATTTTAAGGCCATAAGCCCTGTGTGAGCAAGTAATTGGTCACCTTAAGTGACCATCTGAATAAATAGGTATTGCGAGAAGTAGCAAAAGTGTAGTTTAGTGAATCCTTCCCTAAAATTAGAGATGGGTCTAATCTAGTTTTAGTAAACTATGAAATGTGAGATATTAATAGTAGTAAGGATACTTAAAATCTAGTTGAGTTAGTTAAAATCCTAGCTCAATACTTAAAGTTTAGACTTTGGGGAAAATTAGTAGTTTAGTCTGATTAACATCCCATTTGGAGAAAATCTCTAATAGAAGCTTGAGGGATGGAGTAGTCTAACTTATTGAATATTATTAAACTTAGGTCATAGTGATCTTTTTTAGTATAAATATACTAGAACTTCTAGTACATCTTTTAGGATGACATTCTCTATGCTATCTAAGGTTAGATCTTAGATATAAGTATAGCTAAGGTTTACAACCCTTAATGGAAGATCATTAAGTTCTTAAGAATAGCTATCAAATAAAGGTTCCATTTAGATGGACTTAGCATTACAATTTCTAAACTTAAATTTGAAATATGTTAATCCAGTTTAAATACTATGAGTCCTGCCCTTTACTAAGCTAAAATATAGATCCTTAAAATATTAAATCGTGCATACAACAGTTCACCATCTCTTTTTGGCCTTTCAATAATATGCTAGCAGCTCTTTAAAGTATAAGACTTTATATAATTACAAAAGGAAAAATTGACATTCAAAATCATCATCTTGTATTTAAATGGATAGTTGAAGTAGAAGTGAAGTAGATTAATCAAGATTCCAATAACCTAATTTTAGATGTAGACTTAGGCCAATAACTATAAGTACTTCATACAAAATCATATTTACAATTCTAAATTTCCAATGCACTTAGAACTAGGATTTTAGACCACAATAGGAAATTCAGCTACAACAATTTGAATCCTTCATATGCTCATTTCTTCTTTGGAAAACAACTTCAGTTCTTAACTTTAATGGTGAGATTTCTATCATTTTTAAGTCTATGGCGTATGCTTCTTTTATGTATATCGTTGAAACAACAAAATTCTTTATTGTAGATTAAATCCTCATTTCAACCTATCCAAATTATAACTTCAAGTATTCTACTTAATAGAGATGCAGCCATACTGCTTTTCATAATCTGCAAATAAATAAAGAAGTTGGAATATCTCTTGATACGGCTAGTTATACACCTCAATTACAAAAGTAATATATATGCTAATAACTCTATTAAATATAGAGAAAGTAGATCAAATCTGTATTTGCTTAAGAACTAATTACATTAATGTATAATTATATTTTTGTAGATTATAAATCAAGGGTTAAATGGACATAAATGTTTTAGTTTTGATTTGCTAATGTGATTTAGGCACGAAGGAAGGATCCTATAAGCTCATAGATTAAGCAAAAACACCCAAATTTTCTAGTAGTAAGCACAAAACTCTTAGAATTCATTATAGCAGTTTCCTATTCATTTAAACTTTATTAATTTACTTGCTTTATAAGAATATAGCAGCTTTACTTTATTGGAAATACTCAATAGATTTTAACCTTCAATGGAAATTATTTAAATACTTTGCAGACCACTTGCACTTCACTAATCTTGATTACATCCTTATACCATATGCCAATAAAATTGGCAACTAATTGATATACTTAAGAACATAAATTTATTTTTAAAACATTTATTCAAAAATTCAAGGAAAATAAATCCACTTTATTCCACTTAGATATTTTATTTTGTGTTTACAAGCAACTGCTAGCATCCTACACAAAAGACCAATTAGCTTCAGTATACATTATTAGAGCTTTGTGCATAGTGAGCCATTCTTTACTACTTTTGAACAGTTTGATAGATAACTAATTAATAGAATTTGGCCTACAACTACTAATTTCAGCAATCTATTAGCAATCCTAAGATAAGAAAAAATTTCATTGAAATACTTAATTACCTAAGCAGTTTCATCTCTTCATTTCGACATTCCAAAGAAAAGGCAACCAGATAATTTCCACATTTATCCATTCACATATAATACATTAAATGTAGAAGAATAAAAAATCTAATTTATTTCATTTAATTAAAAGCAGGCAAAAGAAATTTAAGACAACAATTTTCTTCAACAGGTATCATACTTTCTTTTGCTTGCACAACCAAAAACAAAATCTTCTTAGACTTATAAAGTTTAAGTACAATTTAACTTTCAAGAAAATGATTAGCATTTTAGGATATCATTATTGCTTCACATAAGAAATAAACCACGTAAAAATATATGAAAATCCGCAAAAATGCAACTTCATAAAACTAAGAGTAAAGCAATGAAAGTAAAGCAAATGATGCTGAAAATAAAACAGCAATAGAAACTAATTAATATTGAAAATAAAACAAAAATGCTTTAAGCAAAATAATTAAAAATAGAATGACAACTGTATAAAAATTTGAAAGGGGTCTACAATATATGTTGAACAGAATATCCCACTAAGTATTCTATAATAGATGCCACATGCATACATAACCATGATGCCACAACAGCATTCCACAGATCCTAGGTGTGCTCAGAATGACACCGCTAACAAATCCTTTGTGTGCATCGAATCCTACAGCTAGTAATACACTATACTTATGCGATTCATGTTATGCCAAAATTAAAAGAATTAATAGACAAAATCCATAAAATAGACAAGATATCTCTTTTTGTTATCTAATTATTTATCCAATCACAGCCTAATATGCATATTTATACAAATTCCGCATTGCTCAGAAATTACGCATAAGACTGTCTAATTTATATATCTGTCAAATTATGATTACACTTAACCTTATTCAACTATTTTAAATATCAAATTGTCAATCTAATCAAATTTATCATATATTAAGAGTGCATACATACAACTAGCATGTCCCAAGAAAGGTGAATTTGGACACTTATGTTGCTTAACTGCACTTATCCCTACGCATAGGGATATGAGACATACATCCTTCAACGATTTGTTCTCCCAAACTTAAGTGTCCAAACCCTAACTCATAATACACATGGGGATTGGGATGTTTTTCTTGACATGAGCTGTACTTATCTAAATGCTTAGAATATGACAATAACTCTATAGTTCCTTGCTAGGAAAATCAACCAATTCCTAAATTGATGGGAACTCAAGTTTAGGCTATAGATATGGACTTCATTCTCATATGATAATGCTAAAATCACTATTGAATTAAGTATTAATCAAACTATTTAGGTTTCAAGGACTTTTAAAGCTACAGAAGATATGAACTGATAATATTTCCATTATTCTACTATGTTCATAAAAAATAAGCATCTAACTACTCTTTTATATTTAAGTACCATGGGTTATAAGTTCAATCTATCTCTCATTTGGGTTAAATTATGAAAGGAGGTAAGTTCAATCTTAGGTTTTATTATGCATGACGAGTATAGGGTTCTACCTCAAAGTATTACAATTTTGCCAACCTAGCTCATGGTTAAATAGAATTATGAAGCCTATAATATTGGCTTAAGCTTCTTGATAAGCAAATTGAGATAATTCTACAATATTTTTACTATTTTTAAATGCCAAGGAAGATGACCTAAAAATTATAAGGTTGTAAGATCAAAATCATAAAATGATATTTTTAAACTATATTTAAATAATGTCTAAATTTTAATAAGATTCTTCATTCACATGCAAATGGATAAATGAGCCTATTCATTATTTTATAATTTTTCTAACATACAGTCTATCTAGATCTTTAAAACTTTAGCAAGAAGCTATCACTACTAGGCAAATTCATTAAATAATATTTCTTTAATACATTTTACAAAATAAAGCTTATGCCATATCATAGGATTTTAAGAAATAAATACACATTGATGACAACAAGATCTGTACAAGTGATGTATGCACTAGAGCTCAATAAAATTACTTAATCTATCAGAATCCAATACAAGTTCTAAGTAATTAACAAACCTATATAATTGACAGACTGAAAATACACGTCTACAATCACATGCAAGTGCACGTGGTCTGAAGTAATAATGGATTTAAAGTCCCGAGACTTATCATCCACTAAGAATGGAGTGTTTCATTACTAAAGTTTATTTGTTTTCAATGGTGTTTGAACATTTGTTTAGTTTGTGTTTTTGGTTCCAATTTAGCAATCATAGTTTCTTTGATTAGAAACTACATATTGAGAAAGAAGGGAGAGTTAGGTTTAACATGCAATTCATTGAAACATTTTGTGTAAGTACTATTCTTTGCCAGATCCAAATGCCAAATTATTCAAATGATTTAGTTATAATTAATCAACATTAATCTTCCTTCGAGTGTCCCTAATTTGGACTATGTTATTTATAGTGCTCAAAGATAAACTAAAGAAGGTTCAATCCCAGCACATAGACCCTCACGTGATCAATATTAGTTAAATCTGATAATTAGGTCTAAGTTTTCAAATCTAGAGTCTTAATTGTGTGATCATGCAAATTTGATTTCACCAAATAGCATCACATGCATCGACTTTAGTTTAGCTTAGGGAGAGAGTCATTAGGCTAAGCGAGTTATGTCACACCACCCGTAAGCACTCAACACTTCATCTTCCACCATTAACTAGAATGAGCCATGAAACACATTTGACAGCTCTTGGCTCACACGCATCAACTTCTCAGTTTAGCTAGAGGAAAATGCTACAATGCTCAAAAGCTTGTCACTAGGCTCTCAGCCTTTGTGCACATGTTCCTATCTTAAGCTAATGTTGTGCAGCAGAGATCTAAGATAATTTAATATCCTATCATTTTGTTTATCATTTCAAACCCTAAGAATTTGCATTGATCATCCTCGCTCAACGAATATTGTTGCAGATATCCCCGATGATGACTCTTTATGTGCATGTCCTTATTTTTAAAAGGAAAAACTAGCTTGACAATTTCCTAGTTTAAAAGCATTAATTTAAATAGAAATGACTAAAGATATTTATACATTGACAAATTAAGTACAAAGACTTTTAATTCCTCCAAATCGTTACATGTTTAGGCCCAACCCTCCCCAAGGAGAGTTTTGGCTTCCATTACAAAAGAAGCATAGGAAAAGAAATTCAGAATATTAAATCCTTGCATGGCTCTTTATGAAAAGAAATTAAGAAAAGAGATGGAGATACAATACTAAGAACTGTTGTTGCATTCACTGGATCTTCACTCAATCGCTGATTTCTTTCTCTTTTTTGTTTCCTGAGCTTGATTTCTCTTTTAATTAGTGAGAGTATATTTCTTCTTTGGGCAGGGCTTCTCTCCTTCCTTCAGCTTTTTGCATTTTCAAATATTTAGAAGCATGAATGTCAAAATGGGGAACCCCTTTTTAGCCTTTCTCCTTGGCTTTAATAATCCTTAAAATTCTTCTCAGCATTTGTGCAGCCAACCTTTTCCTCTTCTTGAGAGTTGTATTTATTCATTTATTCCATTAAAAATAAAAAGGTTAAATAGATTTGTCATTAATTCTTACTCTGGGAAGGGGAAAGATTAAGTTTCTTCTACTGCCCAATGCTAATTTGGATGCCAATTTTAGATTAGTTTACGGCGAGCGCTACGACATGCTGCAGCGCGCATGGGAGCGCTGCAGCGGTTTTGTTTTAGAATTTTTTAAGTGAATCCCCACTGTGGCACACTGTAGCGCAAAGTTCTCTATCTTGTGCCCGCTTTGGCGCACTGTGGGATGAGGCTCTCGATCTTGTGCCCGCTTTGGCGCACTGTGGTGCAAGGCTCTCAGGGATGTGCCCGCTTTCACGCGTGGTAGTGCCGAGCTCTCGGTCTTGTGTCTGCTGCGGTGTGCAGTAGTGCCAAGCTCTCTGTCTTGTGCCTTCTTTGGCGTGCTGTTGCACTGAGCTCTCTGTCTTTTGCCTACTGCGGCACGCGATAGTGCCGAGCTCTCGGTCTTGTGTCTGCCACGGTGCGCTGTTGCTCATCGGGGCGCGCTGAGGTGGTTTTCTTCTAGAAATTAAAATTTAGGCCAAATTTAAGCTTGCTCAACTTTTATCCCGAAAGAGCAATGGAAACACATCAAGTATACATTTCTAACTAGAAAAGTGTTTGTTTTTACTCACTTATTTTACTATAAATCATAGATTTATCAATAGTAATTTGAACTAGTTGGGATAAGGTGGTTGGGATGAGGCATCATTTACAGCACCTGTAATATTTTGACAGAATACATGTAAATGATAATTTTTTTGATAAACCTTGCTTATTCTTAGACAACCATGAACTCTATCCAATTCATTCTCCAATACTTAAGGATAGAAAACTAAATCATATCATGCTAACGAGGGATATACATGATGTAATGTAATAGTTTGATAAGAATCATCTTTTATGTAGTGTTGATAAAAATATGTAGAACATGACCTTGTAACCATTTAGATGAATCCAAATAACATCATTAAACTAATATTAAACAACAATGATAATTACTTTATGAATATTTAATTGAGACATTAATTTTAGATCACATACAAGTACTTTATTTAAATAAATCACTATTATAGGATTGATCAGCCACTAGAAGGCGAGCTGCATACATAAAGATCTATAATGACAACAAATAGCATTCTAATAAAAATTATAAGCAACATTATAAATGAGAAACTGATAGAAATATCTCCTCAAACATCAAACCATTCAACTTAATAACAATTAAATATATCTAATTAATAATGTAACTTTTATGATTTGATTAAATGAGATTAAGTACATCAATAGAGATCGGATGAAGAGGAGATTCTAAAGGGATCAACAGTAATGAGGAAGGATTGGCCACATGATCAATGGCTTCTATTGATGGCTGCTGATTGGCCAAGGGGAAGATGTTGATGTTGACTAAGAAGGAGAAGAGAGGCTGCAGCCCGGCTTGAGTGGAGGATGGTCCAGCGGGCTTTGGCTTCTCATGAAAGGTTCACCCAAGCAAGCTTTTGCCATGAAGGTCACAGCTAAGCCATGGAGATCTTGGTCAAGCCATCATGAAAAGAGTTGGGGCTCAGTCAGCAAGAAGCTACTTGAGTGAAGGAGATGAAAAATTAGTTGGAAGGAGCTGCTAATTTATTTGACTCAAGAGATTAAATTTAAATCTACTCTTATTTTAATTCTAATTTTAACTTAGGTTAAGTCTTAGAAATTTATAATATAAATGTATGATCCATAATATGATTTGTAATCCTTGAAACTAGTAGATTTTATGCCATTTAATCTTATTGAGACTAAGTAGACTCAATGGGATTTTTAAGATTAGATCCTTATTTATTTCTAGTTTTGAGTTGCTTAGAGTCTAGATGCCTAAAATCCTAAGTTAAGGGAATCAAACTCCATGTCTGGAACTCTTAACTTCTAATCTTGATAGATTATATCAAAATGGGTTCATAGTTATGAAAATATCAAATAGAATGGTTGATTTTATCATTTATCTTAATTAGGTGATATTGTATGATTTGGAATAAAAACTTGTTAAGTTCTAATGTTTCATCTTACAAGACTGTAAATCTGGGACTATACTAGATGGTAAGATATTGGAGATCTTGAGCTTGTGTAATCTCAGAGTAGTTAGAATGAATAAATTAAATAATAATTGATATCATAGATCTTGCTATAGAAATTACTGTTATATTCCTTGATTTGATACATTACTCCCTTATATTTAAGCTATTAGCCTTGAGCATAATATACTTGAAATATTACTGTGTATTTGATAAATACATAAAGAAATTATTATGTATATGATAAAATTATATTAAATCAATAAGTAAACATGATAAGTAAGTAAAATACTCAGTGAAATATGCCATAATATTTCTGACTTCTCAATACTTGTTATTCAGATCAACTCAAATCTAGTTATTGCATCGCTAGATAGGCACGGTGTTGTTGTTCAGCTTGAATCTAGCTCTTTGAAAGCTAGATGGTACATATGAGACTTTATTTTCAGTGGCTCTATTTAGTACAACCCAACTATTTCAACTATATTTATTTGTCTTTTAGGTTCATCCATAGTTTTAAGTTATATTTGTAGTTCAATCATTTTTAGTTTCTCTGCAAAATTTTTAGTGCCTTTGTATATACATGATTAGGATGCTAAATTTTTATTCTCTTTTACAGCACAATTACTTTAAATTTAGTGTACTTAGCATTTTTTAGTTAATCATTTTCTTATTTATGATTTTCTTTGGTATTGTAGTCATATTTAAAATTTTATGCCAAATCTTCATTGTAGCTTCTAGAGTGAGGTATGTTTCTTTATCTTCTTCAAGTTTGCTCAAGCTATAAAAAATTTATTCTTAGCTTTTCTTGCTTTTCTTGTTGCTTGTTATGCATAAATTGCTCGATAATCATGTCATATATTTAATTTCAGTAATAAATTTTTCAGCCTAAAATGTACGTAGATAATTGTCTAACACAAAATTATTATTTTCTTGATTGGGGTGATGGCATGTAAAACTAGCATGTCAAATCTAGAGTTGTTCATGGAACCTACTTCATGTGAGGAGCAAGAGCGTGAGGATGATCCTGCTGCAGCTATTTAGTTTTAGTTGATTTTTCACTTGAAAAACAAAGAATATTAGTATTTCATTTTCTTTATTTTTCTTAAGCCTTGGTCTATAATATTAATTCAGGATTTCTATATTTTATTTACAGTACTCTAATTATGAGATAAATGTTTTTTCTTTCTCTTATTTTTGCTTAGATGTAATATATGGATGTTGTCTCTTTTGCTTCCATACTCTATAATGTTACGCTAGTATTTAGTCACTTTATCCTAATTAATACATCTATTTATTATCATTATTTGTAAATAATTATTTGGGAGTACAATTATTAAGTGTATAAACTCGATACATCCATATTTTATTACATTCTTGCCTTCTCAGAATAGAAACTAGAAGGAAGACATCTAGATGACACCCTAGAATTAGAAATAAATATTAGAGAACACTTAAGTAAATGATATGTATAATAATAAGCTTAAGAAGATTTTAAGTCATAATTAATTAAGAAATTTATAAAAAATTAAAATGTGTAGATTAAATGGCCTATAAACTTCCAGAACTCAAGTATTACACTAAGTGATTCAATGTCATGTGGGAATAAAACTAAAGTATGGTCAAAAATATGGTAGGATTGTGCAGGATGTATTTCCCAATAGAGTGATAGTGCTGGACAATATCATAAGATATCCAATCTTCAGTGGACTGAACATTCCCATCTTAGCTAGAAAGTGGCTTCACTATATGACTACAACCTTCAACATCATTCAATGCCTCGATGATGTTCGTCTACATATTCTAGTTCTTTTTCTGCAAGATGGAGAATAAAGTTGGTGGGATACTACCATCTAGAGACTTGTGAGGAGGTACTAAAGATAATGTCATCCAATCACCTACAATGACTTCTGTGTTGCCTTCACCACCAAATACTTTGGGTGATTTCTATAGAAATCTCTAGTAGATCCTTTTTATACTATTGTGTTTTTCCTTTCAAATAAATCATCATTTCCTGTACTTCATGTTTTCTTTTCAGCAGTGCTATCTTCTTTCAATATTGTACTTAATGAGTCAAGTTAATGAGAAATTTTATTTTGTTTAATTCTAAGTCAATGAATTCTTTCTTTTCTTCTTGTTTCTGCATAATTTGCCAGAATGAATCCTAGTTCTCCTTCTTTGACTACACCAATTAAGATGGTTGTTGAATCATAGAGTGTATATGAAACAATTATTAAACTTCGAGCACATTGAGATTGTTAGTCGATAGTCAAGTTTGTCAATTGTATCTAATGGAGAGTTTGTTGACATCTCAAATCAACCAGACTGAAGCAGCAGTCTCTATGGTTCAAGCCCAGCATATTCCTCACCCTCATCATCATCACCATTTTGTAAATGACATTCTGCATAGTTTCCTGAGGTTAAGAACTCCTTCATTCAGTGGCAGCTTGTTTTCCATGGATATGGCTAGCTGGCTGAAGCTAGTAGAAAAGAACCTAATAGTCCATTAAGTGCCCAAATTCTAAAGTGATCTGCCTTATAATTCACTTATTTCAGGAAGAAGCCAAATTTTGGTGGGATAACGAGAGAAACTCCCGCTTTCCTGAATACAACATCACAGATGTCCCCTGGGACTATTTTTTGGATGTATTCAAGTCAGATTTTATTCCCCCGTCAGTGTAAAATATTTTCAAGGACACTTTGCCAAGGTTGAAGCAAGGTGGTGAACTTGTATCTGAGTATAAATTGGATTTCAAGAAATTAACCTATTTTTCTCTAGATCTAGTGATGATTGAGGCAGCCTGCTATCATAGATTTCAAAGTGGTCTACAAGATTCCATCACAGATCAAAGTAGAAATTGCAAGGGTGGTCAAGCACCACTAATCTCTAAAGGATATTAAGCCAAAGTTCCATGATACTCTTAACTGTAATAAAGATTTCAATAAGCAGAGACCACAAACTAGAAATATCTATCATATGCAGGTAGCAGCAACTTCTTCCAAGTATATCAAAAGTTGAACAAAACCTCACCCTTACGACAGGTGTTACAACTTTGGTCAATGTTGCTACACCTGTGGTAGACAAGGCCACATATTTTGTCACTGTGATTATCCTGAAATGGTGGATGGTGTATATATTGATCACTCTCACCGTAAGCAAGTCCTCCAAGCTACTCCTATAAATCGTAGAGATTTGAGGTTGTCAATCACGCCACCTCCACAAATGGAAGCTCTTTTTCATAACAAAGAGTTGTCCAATGCACCTCGTGTGAAAATTCAAAATCCTCTAATGAAGCAGGTTCATCAAAACAGACCCGTTGGTCCTGCTTGTGTATACTCTAACTCTAATCAAAGTAGATGAAAACAATGATGTTATTTTAGATACACATTTTTGATCATACATTTCATTAAGAAGTTGTTTTATTTCTTCAAGCATTCAATTATGTAAGTAGTTAATGTGTTTGAATTTTTAACATAAGAACCATGTGCATAAATGATAAGCTCTGTAAGGTATTATTCAATATTAGGGTAAGTCATTCTTTTATATGTGAGCATTTTGCCAAATTTCTCAATCTTTCCTTTTATAAATTAGCAAACACATTAAGTGTTAAACTTTTTTCTAGAGCCCAACTAAATGCCATTAAATTCTAGAATTCTAAAATTCTGTTAAATTGTCAGGTATTTGAAGCTAAGATGATTATTTTATCAATAGTAAACTTTGATATGAAATTAGGCATGAACTAGCTAAGTAAGCATGATCTGACTATCCATTATCAAAAGAAGAAAGTCCATTGCATTTGCTTAATACTGTTTAGGTCTTTGTAGGAAGGTTTAGTACTCAAGCCAAAAAATTGATTAATATAGATTGTGTTGCTTACTGACAAACTAATTTTGTACATCTGCACTCGCACGCAAGTTTACATGGTCTGAAGTAATATTTAGGATGGTGAGATCCCAAGATTTTAAAATCCTCTAGGAACGGTGTTGGTTTTGTTATTTAAGTGTACTAGAATTCACTAATATTTAAATGATGATTTGAGTTTTGTTGACAATTTGGTCCAAATCTTAGCAAGCAAAGTTTCTTTTATCAAATACTAGTTTTAGAGAAAATAAGGAGAGTTAGGTTTCAGTATGCAATTTATCAAGAATTCATGTAAGTACTCTTCAATATCAATTTAGTGTTAAATGAAATGAACTCTCTATTCTAATCGAGAGACATAATCTTTTCTAGGGTATCCCCCAAATTGACTTCGTCTAACCTAGTGCTCAAAGATGAGCATGTAAATGCTCAATCACGACACTTAGGTTTTCATTTGATTTTTAGTGATTTAATTCAATGCTTACATCTAAGTCATGATCTCCAAATTGACTTTTTTAAATCACATGAACTCGTTTCAACTAATGGCTCAAATGAATCAATTTTAGGTTTAGCCAAAGAGATGATTCATTAGGCTACATGGGCTATGTCACATCACCCAGAGCATAGAATGCATCTTCCTCTTTGCTTAAATCTAAAATGAGCTATGGTGCTCAACTAGTGGCTCTCGGTATCACAAGCATCAACTTCTCAGCTCAGTAGGACATCATGCAGTAACTGTCGTTATTCACCAGCTTTGTGCATAAACTGAGGATGAGCTATGGAGCTAAACTAGTGGCTCTCAGCATCACAAGCATCAACTTCTCAGCTCAGCAGGACATCATGTAGTAACTGTCATTATTAACTAGCTTCGCACATAAACTGAGGATGAGCAATGGAGCTCAGAGATTATTAAATATTCATAGCTCAATTAATCCACTTAGAACAAAGGGGTTGCATTGGCCATTATCGCATAGCTAATATTGTCACTGACATTAGTGACGGGTCACTCAACATGCATATCCCTGGTTCTTAGTGAATTAAAAGCTTAATGATTTTTACAGATCTATAATCTAATTTTTTTCATGATATTCTAATATTAATATTTACTACTCCAATTCATTCATCACAGCATTTAAATCATAGATAAAAATACATTCATTGATAATTCGAGAGTACAACACTTTCTATTTTCTTAATTTGTTACATGACTATGCCCAACACTCCCTATGGAGGGTTTAGGCTGACATTAAATAGAAAACACAAAAAAGTATACAAGTACTAGAAAGTCTTTGCCTAGCTTTTACAAGAAAAGAAAGATAAGTTAGAAGGAAATACGATACAGGAAACTGCTTTCGCATTCACCAGCTTGTTTACCCTTCACACAGTTGTTCTTCCTCGTGTCTAGTATAGTGTCTTCTCTCTTCCAAAACATAGCCTTCTCAGTCCTTGGGGGAGGGTGGAATACTCCTATTTCTCCTGTAGGAGCTAGTGGTAGAATATTTCATTTCTTAACTAAAATCAAGAACCTTTTCTTAATCTTCAATTCTCCCTTTTATTGACTCCTTGCAGCTATTTCAAAATTAATTTTGACAATAACTCTCCATTTAGAAAGTTGTGTTTTCTTTAATTGATTATTCCTTTATTTCATTGATAATGAAGACTTTAAAGTTGTTGGCATTTATGTCTTGCTGTTGGGAAGAGAATTAAAAGCTATTAGCTGGCAAATTTTACGACCCACACTACTAGGCACAGTAACGCTTGTGTCTATATTGTGAGACTGCTATGGTGCATGGGAGCATGTGAGTTTCAAGTTATGGAGTGCCAGAGTCTATGTCTTGAGACCGCCGCAGCGCACGGTAGCGTCAGTGCTTTAAGAATTACGTTTAGTCCTGTCAACATGCAAATTTGTTGTAGCATGCAGTTGCACCAGAGCCTCTGTTCGATTATGCTGTGGTGCGCAATAGTGTCAAAGCCTCTGTTTGATTCCACTATAGCGGCGGTAGCGCCAGAGCCTATGTTTGGTTCTGCTATGGTGCACGGTAGTGCCTGAGCCTCTGTTTGGCTCCGCTGTGGTGCGTGGAAGTGCCCGAGGCTCTGTCTGATACTGCTATGGTACGCGGTAGCATGTCCTATGGATTCTGTTAAAGTGTGGCTAAGTTGAATTTCCACTACGGCGTACTGTAGCGCCAGAGTATTTATCTTGATACCACTGTGGTACGCGGTAGCGCCAGTGTTTCTGTCTTGAGACTGCTGTAGTGCGCGATAGCATGGCACTCTTTATCTTTGGTTTGCTATAGTGAGCTTGGGTGCACCGCAGTGGTTTCTTCTAGATTTTTTATTTTTAGCCCAGAATTTCATTTAGCTCTTTTGTGCCCAAGAATCATAAAATTAATTCAAAGTACATAGGTTTTAATGAATAAATGTTTGTTTTTATCAACCTATTTTGCTATAAATCTTTGATTTCTCACTTAACTCTACACTATGTTGGGTAATGCAAAAAAAGATATCCTAATATCGACTAGTAAAGTCATTTCTCACTTACCTCGATTAGAATGGATAGTTCATTTCATTTAACACTAAATCGATATTGAGAGAGTACTTCCACAAATTTTTAATAAGTTGCATGTTGAAACCTAACTCTCATTAATTTCTCTAAAGTAGTTTCTGATAGAAGAAACCTTGCATGCTAACATTTGGACCAAGTTATCAACAAAACAAAAATTAGCATTTAAATAGTATTGAATTCAAGTACACTTTAGTAACAAAGAAATACTGTTCCCAAAGGATGATAAAATCTTGGGATCTCGCCATCCCAAATATTACTTTAGATCACGTGCACTTGCGTGTAAGTTCAGACGTACAAAAAAATCCGCCATATTTTTGGCGTTGATGCCGGGGACGGTTTTAACGAATTTTTATTAAATATAACTAGATAATAGCTAGTGATTTCAATTTTTCTTTTTTTTCTGCTTATTTTTTCTTATTCTGTGAACATATGTGTTTATACTTTTAGTTTTATTTTGCTTTTGTTTGAAATTGTTGTGAACTACACTCCCTTAAGTAGAAATTTAGAATTTCATGATTAGAAGTGATTGCTTAGACAGTCTTTTTTATCCAGAAATAGAAAGAACTTACTTAAGAACTAGGACAGAATAATTAATCTTAAATCAACCTAAATAAAAATGGATAATGTCGATGAGAATCTGGTGGGAGGAGTAGGAGAGCAAATGGGTAGAGACTGTGCATTACCTATTGTAAAAAGAATTTCTCATGCAATAGTTAGGTCAAACATAACAGTTAACAACTTTGAGATTAAGCTGTCAACCCTAAATATGGTTTAGAGCAATCAATTTGGTGGGTTAGCCACTGAAGATCCAAACTCACACATCTCCAATTTTTTGGAGATTTGTGATACATTTAGGTACAATGGTGTCACTGACGATTCCATTAGACTTAGGCTATTCTCCTTCTCACTTAGAGACTGAGCAAAAAGCTGGCTCAGTTCTCTACCTAGTGGCTCAATTTGCACGTGGAATGATTTAGCTAGGAAATTCTTTGCCAATTATTTTCCACCTACAAAGACAACTAGGTTGGGAATAGAAATAACTAACTTTGGCCAATGTTAGGGAGAGACACTTTACGACAGCTGGGAACATTTCAAGGAGTGCCTGAAGAGCTATCCTCAACATGGGTTCCCATGGTGGATAGAATTACAGATATTCTATAATGGACCAAATGCACCCTCTCGAACCCTAATTGATGTAGATGTTAGAGGGTCTTTGAGTAGTAAAACCCAAGAAGAAGCCTTCAACTGTTAGAAGAGATGGCCAATAATGTTTACTAATGTCCTATTGAAAGCAAATAAGTAGTTAATAATTTTGTTGAAGCAAACCAAATTCTAGCCATCCAACAGGAGATAAATGCTCTAAATAAAAAAATTTGAAATATGAACTTGAATAATGCCCATGAAATTTACTGTGATTTCTATGGGGGTAAACATAGTAGTGACAATTGTAACTTAAATAACCCTTTCGCACCATCTAGCATGGAACAAGTAAATTACATAAGAAACATTAATTGATACCAAAACCATGGGCAAAACAATCCCTACTCCAATACTTACAGCTTTTGATGGAAGAATCATTCAATTTTCTCTTGGATTAGCAACAAAACAAATGGAACTTTTAACGAAAATAGCTCACAACCTTAACAAGGGAAAAATTATAACATTAACTAGCAGTCCCAAGATGTAGGCATTGAAGGGGCATTCCATGGTTTTAAGGTAGAAACCACTCAATTCATGAGAAGAACCAAAATGATAATAAACTGTCATGATGCCACAATCTAAGAGATTGAAGAATCCCTAGAAATATTAAATTCTAGTAAGGACAAATTTCTAAGAAGCTATCCACTTACTAGTAGAGAACTCTACCTACCTTGACTAAAGTGAACCCTAGGGAACTAGTTAGTGTCACTAATTCTGATAAGATGGAGAAGGACTGCCAAGGAATTAACTATGGAAGGAAAACTGAAGAATGGGGAGCTAGGACAATCTATGCTATGAAATTAGCAGAAAAATTAATTGCAAAAAAATCCCCCTGATGGATGAATATTCCATGCTTCGTCGAGGGTGAGGTTCTCTTAGTGCCCTTATTTGATCTAGGAGCCTGATTCAACGTGATACCATATTACATATATAAATGACTGAGATTTAGGAGAATGGAAAACACCTCTACAATTTTAGTGTTTGGAAACTTTCACTCATTAACCCACTTAGGTGTGGTCAAGAATGTTGTTATGGGTGTGGGAAGCTTTATAGTTCCCACTAACTTCATAATATGTGAATGGGATAGATGGAATTAAAATTCAACTATCATTTTTGGAATACCCTTTCTTGTAACCACCAAAGCAATTATAGACTTGGCAAGGGGGATAATGATGATTAGTATAAATGGGAAAATGAAAGATTTAAACCTTAAGCCCATAGTTTTCAAACAAAGGAATATTGAATTAAAGTGGAGAAGAAAATTTGTGGGAGAATTACATCAAAGGGTTATTGAACAGCAAAATCTAAGTAAACTGATCACAAATTTGAGAGTAATAAAAGTATCTCATCTGGAGGAAGTGCTAAAGAGTTGATAAAAATTAAGAAGAAAAACTAGAAGAGGTAAGCAAAAAAAGAAGGGGGTTCCCGAATCCCAATATGAGAAGAGGGAAGAGGAAAATGAGATAATTGAAGTCATGGTTTGAGCACAACTCATGTTAGTGCTCACCCACACACTTCAAAAATCTAGAAAGAGAAACCCTAGGATATCTAGTTATTTAAGTTCCTAAATTGGTCGGGCTGATGGCAATAAACCAAGCTCTTGTGGGAGGCAACCCATATTTATTTTGAGTTCTTAATTCTTAATATTGTGTAGGTAATATTTTATTTATTTAGATGTAAAAAAAATATATATATATTTTTAGCAGGCGCTAAAGTGCGTCGCGGCATAATTCAACGTTGTAGTGTGCTGCTGCAGAATTTGATGCAGTGGCACCGAAGCGTAACCAAATAGAAACCGTAATACTATCACGCACCACATCGCGCTGCTGTGCATGATGCACAATTAGAGCCTTTATTTACTGCTTGGGAATTCCCAAACAGTCAAAGTTACTACAGCGCGCCTTGGAAGCTGAAACCTAATAAAAAAGCCTGAAAATATTCTTTTTCTCTCTATCCAAGGACTGATATCAATCCACACCTATGGCATGCCTTAAAGACCAATTTAACTAGCAATTAGTGTGTTTTGAATGCTATTATAAGAAATGTTAGAATCCTAGGATATATAAATAGGGGAGGGGAACGTGCTCTACACTCAACACCTTTGAAATTTTTCCTACCCCTAATTCTATTTAAGCCAAAACCCCTTGATTCACTCTAAGGCCTCTCAAAAAAGAGAATGGCAAGCAAAGGAGTTGCAGCATCAACATTTGGAGGTTCTTTCAACAACAAAAGGTTCTCCTCAGTTGAGGCAGAACAACATTTTGTACAGATTACCTCAAGAAGGGAACTCATTCTGGAGAGGGGCTTTAAACCTGTAAGACATAGAGATATGGCACCCTGGTAGTGGGAAAACTTGGTCTACTGATAGACTAATGCTTTCCCAACCCTTGTACAGAAAGTTTATGCCAATGCAATCAATGAAAATGGGCAGACAATTTTCGTACAAAGGAAGGTTGTAAGTTTTGGGCTCAAGCAGATCGAGCAATTTTATGGACTATGGGTGGTAGAAGAATGTACCTACCAAGCCCTTCTGAATTTTGAGTTTGATCCTTCAATTATTATATGCACACTCACGGCCTTTAAATCTAACTGGAGAGGGAGCCTCGCCAACATTCCATGAGTCCTCCTAAATGACTTGTGCAAAGCATGGCCTGCTCTTATATCTTGCTTAATAATTCTATATGGGAATTTAAGTGAGGCCACTCGGTCAAAAGCAATATTAATCTGTGCAATCAAACAACATGGAGATATCCATATCTCTAGGATTATTTTGGAACACTAATGGAATGCCTTGACCGGGTCGCGTGCAGCTTTACCTTTTGGATTCGTAATTTCTGAGATTTGGCTTGCCTAAGGGGTCAAGGTATTATTAAATGATGTAATAATTCCTCCCCAAGTTCCTCTTGCCTGCTATAATTTGCACTCTCATTTTCAAGAGGGGAAGAAGAGCAAGAAAATAAAATGGGAGGAAGGAGAGGCTTCTACTTTTTTGGTATAGTTTCAACACTTAAAATTTTGCATAAAGGAATGGATAAGATGAGGGCATATCAAAATTAAATGGGGAAGTGTTTTGAGGAAGATAGGCGATATAACCAATCCACCTTGTCTAAGGAGCTCCAAGTCCAGCATGACTTCCACTCAGCTCTTGGAATAATGTTCTCAAAATGAAGATTGCACGGTGGACTAGGAGAGTGTGTGCTCCCACAATCCCTAGAGTATGGATCCCCTCCAAACTTACAATGGCCCAAAGAAGATGAAGATGATGAAGACGAAGAAGAAGAAGAAGAGGAGGAGAAGGACGATGATTGAATACATTTTAAATTTTCTTTTCTTTTGTTTTCTTATTCTATTTAACTTTGTACCTTGTTTCCATTCTTAGCAAATCATAGTGAATATCATTCCCACGTTATCTTGCGCTGACTGAAATTTTCAATATTATCTCAAAATATTTTTTCTGATGTTTTATGCGCACAATTTAACTGTTATGGAACATGCAAAAATTTTTTGCATTTTAAATTACTTAATTAAAGGTGAACATTTGACATGAAATAGTTCTAAAACTTTTTGTGCTAAGTGGGTTTACTATCCAATCACTCTAGTTTCTCCAATTTAAATTATAAAGATGCTCTAATCAAAGTGTATGAATAAGGAATTTAGGAACTTGATTAGGGGATCGAGAAATAGTGAAATAAAGAATGTAACAGGCTTTTGTAAAACTTACTAAACATAATGATTAATAGATGGGGATGGTGAAATATCTCTCTCCATTGAACTGAATGTAATAAGAAAATCCAGGGATGTAGAAAAAAATCACTCCCAAATGAATTAAGAAAAGCTGAGAAAAATAGGATGAAGAAAATATCTCTACTGAATAGAACATTCAATGATGTTTTTAAGAAAAAGCACATAAGGTACTAGAAACTTCTAAAGCACAAAATATTGACTTTTCTAAATTAAGAAAATCTAGAAACCACCCCCAAATACATGAGTTGGCCATTATCCATTTATACAGTAGGAAATTTAGTAGTGAAAAGAGAGGAAGCAGCTGGTATGGTTCTCTAATCACCTTCTTAAGTTAATTCATAAATGACAAAATAGTTCACACTCATCTTTTGAATTATGTAATACAAAAAAATTAAAAAAATTCAATTTTTGTGCTTACACAAGGACGAGCAAGAAATTAAGTGTGCGGGTGTGATAAATCTAAGATATACAGTAAAATAGGTTAATAAAACCAACACTTTTCTATAAGTATTATTTTCTTTGATGTGTTTTCATTGTGTTCAGGACCAAAGAGGAGCTAAACTAAACCTTGGGCTGAATTATGAAATTTTGGAAGAAAATCACTGCGGTGCACCCCAGCGCGCCATAGCAGTCTAAAGACGCAGAGCATGATGCTATCATGCTCCAAAGCGAGCTCAAGACAAAGAATCTAGCACTGCCGCATGCTATAACAGAACCAAACAGAGACCATGGTGCTACCGTACGCCACAGCGGTTCAAAACTAGAAAGCCTAACGCTACTGCATGCTGTAGTGATCTTAAGATAGAGACCTGGTGCTATCACGCGCGGTAGCGGTAGAAAACATAGCCTCTGGCGCTACTGCATGCCACAGCGGAACTGCATGTTGCCAGGACTTACGTAACTCTAAAAACACTGACACTATCGTGTGCTGCAACAGTCTCAAGATTGATACTCTGGCGCTACTGCGTGCTGCAGCGCTACAGAACTTGAAGCTTACACGCTCTCGTGCGCCGTGGCAGTCACAAAATAAAGATATGGGTGCTACCACACGCCATAGGGTCCGTTGTACAATTTGCTAGTCAACGACATTCAAGGCAATATAGGGGAGAGCACAGGCCTAATTTAATTCTCTTCCCAACACCAAGACATAAATGCCAACAGTTGAAAACTCTTCATTACCAAAAAAATAAAGGAAAAATCATTTAAGGAAAATACAAGTTTTTGAATAGAGAGTTATTGGCTAAATTTATTATGTAACACCTGCAAGAAGTTTAAAAAAGAGAGAATTGAAGATTAAGAAAGGGTTCCATGTTTTGGTTAAGAAAAGAAATTCAAAGTGGCTGTGCTCCACCACTCAAGAAGTATCCACTAAGTAAGAGAAGTCAGTGAGACGCAGGGGAATGATATGATCTTTAATGAAATCTTTCAAACCACTTTGGAATCAATGGCATCACATAAGTTCAATTCTTACTAAGTCTGGGGCAAAGCAAGTCAATATGTTAAATTCCATCTCATATTCAAAGACTGGATAACCAACTTACATCAATCTCAATAAGGTGTCTTCAATGATGCTTTGTGCAGATGGGGGAATAAAATCTACCTTGAATACTTCAACAAATTCTTCTTATGAGATATCCTCAATGTTGTAATCAATAAAATGAAAATTCCTTATATTATCCCACCAATACCTTGCTTCTCTCTAAAATGAATGTGCTGTATGGTGGATGACAGATGAAAAATACACAGTATGTGCTTGCATGCATGGAGCGTGGTCTAAACTAATAAGGGATGGTAAGATCCCAAAATTTATCGTCCTCTAAGAATGGTGTTCCATTTTGTTACTAGAGTGTGCTTAATTCCACTAATGTTTAAGTGAAGATTTTCTTTGTTGTTTTGGTTCATGATGTCAATAATAGAGTTTCTTGATTTGAACTACTTTTAGAGAAAATAGGAGAGTTAGGTTTCAACATGCAAGTACTCTTCTTCTCAATTTCAAGTTAACTGAATTGAAATAATTTATTCTTTGATAATCAAGAAACTTAGTCTTCTCATGCTAGATTACTTGATGTACTAAGTCTTGTCTAGTGCTAAGAAATGAACATAAGAAGTTTCAATTTTGGCAAATGGACATTCATGTAATCATTAATCAATGAGTTTATTCATTATGTCTAAGTTATGAAAACTATAAGAAAGGTTGAGTACCATATGAACTTAATTCCACTAATGGCTCGCATGCATCAACTCTAGGTTTACATAAGGAGATGAGTTGCAATGCTAGATGGGTTTATATCACATC
Organism: Gastrodia elata; assembly: GCA_016760335.1. NCBI lineage: Eukaryota > Viridiplantae > Streptophyta > Magnoliopsida > Asparagales > Orchidaceae > Gastrodia > Gastrodia elata. The sequence goes on from CM028679.1 coordinate 638,382, forward strand.
ATCCATAGCACATAGCGCTCTAAAACCTTGCGTAAGTCAAGAGTGAGCTATGAGGCTCAATTTGTGGCTCTTGGCTCACATGCATCAACATCTCAATTTAGCCAAGGTGATGTTCTATGATGATGAAAAAGTGCTTGTCACCTAGATTTAAGCTTAACGTGTATTATCACCTCGCATTAATTAAGAATGAGCCATAGAGCTCAAAAAGTTTTATTATCACCCATGGCTAAATCGATCAGCATAATTCTCAGGTTGTGCATGGGATGTATTCGCACAACAAATGTTGTCACAGAAATTTGTGGCGTTAACACTCAAGCATGCGCAGCCTTATGACTAAGTGATCAATGAGCTCTATAATGCTTAACTATGAAGACGTTTATACAAAGTTTTTTATACAATAGTTATAGAATAATCAATTTAATCATTCACAAATTTATGAACATGAAGAACTAAATAACATACTATAAATACTAATAGTACAATACATTACATCTTTAAATCTTTACATGCTTTGGCACAACTCTCCCCAATGAAGGCTTTGGCTGCCATTAAATAAAAATTACAATGAAGGCAACAAAATATGATAAGCCCTTGCATGTCTTTTACATGAAATTAAAAGGGGTAAAAGAAGAGTACAATACTAGAGAATTGCTGTCACATTTGCCTGGATCTCTCTCCCTTGGATATACTTTAGTTCCTTGCTCCTTGTGCCCCTCCTTCTTCTTTGGTTGCAGATTCATTTCTTTCTTGGGGTGGGGGACTCTCCTTTACTTGTTCTTGCATTAGTTTTATGTTTAATAGCTCTAAACTAAACTGTTGGAACCCCTCTTCCTCTTCATTTCACTCTTTTACAATCCCTCTAACTAGCATCCAAATTATTCAGCCATTTAAGTGTCATATAGAGAGTTGAAATGGCATTTACACTTTATTCCTTTATTCATTTGGTAACTGCTAAGTTTTAATGCCAGCACTTAAGTTATGATGTGGGAATATGGAGAAGTAAAGGCAATTTGAATTTTCAAAGCAGCTTGGGAAGAGGTAATAAGAGTTAGAAATTTTAGGCGAGCGCAACAGCGCGCTATAGCTCCAAGCTCTCTATTAATTGCACACTACGATGCGCTCTAGTGAAGTGCTTTTAATTTATTGGGTGCTATGGCGTGCTGTAGCACCATGCTTTTAGTTTAGACCGCATTACAATGTGCTGTAGCACTTTTCTCTCTGTTGTAATGCGCACTACGATGCACTGTAATGCGAGGATTTTCATTTGATTGTGTGCTACTATTTTTTATTGCACCTTAGTCTCTATTTGGAAAGCACTATAGCATGCTTGAGCTCTTGGCTCTCTAATTATGCACAGTGCGATGTGTTGTAACGCTAGGTCCTCTGAAATTAAAATGTTAAGGCATGCTGCAGTGGGTTATAGCACCTTAGTCTCTGTTTGGATCCGCTGTTGTGCACTATAGCACTAGGTTCTTTGTTTGATGGGTGTTGCGTTGTACCGCACTCTCAGGTTGGGTCTGTTGCATCTCGCTGTGGTGCTCTGTGGTGTGCTACAAAGGCCTCTTGGTTAATATTCTTTCTTAATTTTATATGTAACTCTTTGGCCCTGAAATGCTGCAAAAACATGCATGAAAATACAACTAAACTTTTGAAAAACATAACTACTAACACTAATTTAACTATATTTGTTGAGTTTATCACACCCCCACACTTAGCTTCTTGCTTGTCCTCGAGTAAGCAATGAATAATCTATTTAGAATATTTAGTTTACACAATCTTGTTTTGAATTGAATAATTGTGAAATTTTTTATCTTACTTTTAGAGTTTATTCAATGTTGTGTTACTTCAAATGGGATGTTTCTCATTTGCATTTGGTTCAGAATTAACCTACTCGATCCACTACCCATTCTCCATGACTTTAAAACAATGTGTGAATATTTGAGTAGATATATGGAGGAACCTTCAGGCTTTCATTTGAGTTTAATTCATAGTTGGTGTTTTCAGAAATTTGGTGTGCAATTTGTACATCTTCTTTTGAAATACAATGTGTATCATCTTTCAGGAAAGATATTTTTCTTCATCCCGATTTTTCTCTTTTTATTTTTGCATGGGAGAGATTTTCTTTTTCATCCTATTTCCTTTTTTTTTTATTTTTATTTTTTTAGTTTTTTTAGGGAGAGATATTTTTCATCATCCCAATATTCATGCATTGCATTCTGTAAGTCCTACAGAAGCCTATCACATTCCTTGAGTTCACCAATTCATTGGCTTAACTCATACCGGCTTTGTTTCCCCCCACACTTAATTTTTAAGTATCACGAGTTCTTGATACGGGGATTACAAGGTGATGACTTGAGCAAGTTTTAATGAACCCCTAGCATATGATAGTCATTAACTTGCCAATCTCACATATATTGAATTAAAAAAAATTATGATGAATTTTCAAATCACTAATGAGAGCTTAATTGTGCAAATTTCAATTCACAAAAATGATGTGATTGATGTTTTCTAAAAATTACAAGTGCAAGGTTAAGCAGTGGTCGCTGACTTTAACAAAAGAAAAACAAACAAAATTGTAAAGAAAAAATTATAAGAATAAAAGAAAAACACAACATGCTTTATTAATCTACTTTATCTTCTTCCTCATCATCATCATCATCATCATCATCTTCTTCTTCTTCTTCTTCAAAGTCAGGCCTAGGGATACTTTCTAGCGGTTCAAGTGTTGGACGTGGTGGGAAGACAAATTCTCAGGGCTGCTATGTAGATTCCAATTTGTATGCATCTCCCCAAGAGATGTGTGAAATTCTTAGTTGAACCTACATTGTTGGAAGATGGTAGTTTTGCAATACTTTATGTCTTCTTCCACACATTTTCCAATATGTTTCTGCTCCTCCTTCAATCTAGCAATTTCTTTTTGAATAATTTTAAATTTAGAGTTTAGGCCTACTGAAGTTGATGCCTCTCCTTCCTCCCCATGCCTTCACTTCTTGCTCCTTTTCCCCTCTTGGAAATGAGAGTGTAGATTTCTACAGGTTTGAGGAGCATGGGGAGGAATTACCAGTTCATTCTTATTTACCTTAGCTCCCTGGTCAAGGTAGATTCAAGGTATCAGAGATCCAAAAGATAGGGCTGCGCAAGGCTCGATTAGGGCTTGCTAGAGATGCTCTAGGATTATCTCAGAGATATGCGTATCTCCTGGTCATTTGATAGTGTAGGTAAGGATGCCCCTTGCCCGAGTTTGCTCAATTAAATGCCCTAATGGCATTATTTTTTTGGATATGAGGATGTGCCAAGTGTTGCACGTGTCAGTCAGCATGGCATGGTGGATATTGGTTGTTCAAGGCAACAACTACAAGATCAAAGTCTACATTTTAAGCAATAATTGTATGAACACCTCTCGACCACTCCAAGTTCATAAAATTTGTCGATCTACTATAGCCCAAAATTTACAGCCTTCCCTCGGATAGAGATCTTTTGCCAAGTTTCATCGATCACATTGGCGAAGACCTCCTGGACGATGGTTGGGTGAATGTCGCTCTGCAGACCTACCAAGTTTTCTCACCCTCTATTCACTACGTCATTATAGCTAACAGGGTAAGGGAGGGCAAACTTAATTTATGGGATATGCTTCCTCTTTGATGTAATCTGGAAGTAGCGCTGCTCGGCCTCCACTAAGGAGATCCTCTTGCAGTCAAAACTACCTCCCAAAGTTGAGGCAGCAGCACCCTTGTTAACGGTTGCTTTCCTTCTTGAAGCCATTGATTTTGGACATCAGAATGCTTAAAATGAGCAAGTAAAAGATGAGATTTCAAGAAATGCAAGAGAACGACCCCATCTTTCCAAGGGGTTGGCTTTATCATCTAATTCTGCCACATGCGACCTTCCTAATATATGGTCAAAGATTCCAAGGAACACAATAAATGTGAAGGTGAATTCTGACCAATGAGGAGACCAAAAGGCAGCCCCAACCAGCCTTTGATTGGCTTTTAGCAATTATGTCGCACTGTAGTGGATTTGTTTGGTTGATTTATATACCAAAATTATCTTCCAACCACTTATTCAAATAGCACGTTGCGGTTCGCTGTAGCATGGACCTCTCTGATTGAATCTATTGTAGTGTATTTCAATGCACTATAGCATAAACCTTTCAGGTCTGATTTGCTGTAGCACACTCGGGCTCGCTGCGGCAAGCTGTAGTGCCTCCCTAGTTAGAATTTTTAGTTGGTTATTAATTCAGGTGCATTACAGGGAATCATAAACCTAATAAATTCTAAGATATAGATTACAAGGAAAACAAAAAGAATAAGATCAAACATAACTAAAATGTAGAAAAAGCTTTTAACTACACTAATCAACAGATTTTGGATTGCCTCCCAAAAAGCTCTTGGTTTTACGTCCTCAGCCCGACTAGTATAAGTTCGCTCAATTCTCATTTGCAAGGGAAATTTCTTTCTAGATTTTTGATGAGCTTGGTGAGCACAAATAGGGCTTTCTTTTGCCATGCTCAAACTGACTCAATCAAAATCATTTACGAAATCTTTTAAATCAACTTTTATTTTCTTCTTTCTTTTTCCTCTCCTAATCTTTCTCTTAATCCTTACTTCTTTGGAGCTCACACCTTCAGCTGAGGAGCAATTGGTTCATTCAAAATCAACCTCCATTTGATTCGCACATTTGATTTTGGGTTCAGGGTTGGGTGTCTTAACATGAGTTTTCTTCTGCCATCTCAAATTAATATTTTTTTTATTTGAATAGAGTTTACATCAAGTCAATCTCTCGCTCCTTCCCATTTATTCTCACCATCATGATTCCCCTCTCAACATTAATTGTGGCTCTTGTGCTGGCTAGGAAGGGTCTTCCAAGATGACGGTCAAATTTTCATTCCACATATCCCACTCACCAATAATAAAATCAGTGGGAATTATGAAACTTTCTAGCCCCATTGAAATATTTTGCACAACTCCAAGGGGGGTCATTGAATACAGATTCGCAAATTCTAAGATTATAGGGGTTTCTTCCATTCCCTTCACTCCCAGCTGAGCATAAATATGAAAAGCCATGACATTGAAAAAAACCCCAAGATCACACTCGGGATCTAAAAGAACTTCACGTTCAATAATACATGGAATATTATTTCTCCCTGGATTTTTTCATTTGAGAGATATCAAGTTTTCTCTGAGTTTTTCCCTTCATTCCTAATCTCTAAGTTCTCCTCACTCTCCTTAAACTGAATTTCACTAACAGTTTCTCATGGAATAATTTCAGTGGTGCTAGGAAGCGTTCCCTAGTGTCTATTGGTTAATTGCAGAGAGATTAGTCCCTGTTGGACTTCATTATTACGGAGAGTCATTTCAGTTCTTTGGATTGAAAATTCATGTCTACTTATTGTTTGCTCAGTTCTATGCATGAATGTTTGAGTTTCATCTTTAAATAAGTAAAAAGCTCTTTCTAAATCAGATTCTGGGTGATTTTAGTGTTGGTTTGAATGATTATTGAAATTTTGACCTCGTCTCGCTTGGTGGTTGTTAGCATTGGAGTAGTTTTATTGGTTATTTCCATTACTCCAGTAGAAGTTTGGGTGATTTTTCCACCCTTAATTATAAGTAATGGAGTTAGAATTGTTATTGTTATTCCTTAAGAAATTTACTTGTACTATGTTAGAGGTTGCAAAAAGATTGTTGGAATTATAGTTTTTACTTACATTCCCCCCTCCAAAAAACTCACAATTTAGTTCTTGAACCATGTTCACGTTTATTTGTCCTATTTTTTGGTTTAACATTTCTATTTCACATTGAAGTTCAAGGATTTTAATGGATTCTGATATATTCCTGCACTCACTCCTATTAAAATTTAGCTTTTATGTACTCCATTGACAAGCATTATTGGCCATCTCTTCTAGGAGGGCATAGGCCTCTCTTGAGACTTGCTACTCAGATAACCACCAGCAACTTCATCTATCAGGGTTTTGGTGGGTGTATTCAAACTGTAATAAAATATTTGAACTTGCATCCATTGTCGGAACCCGTGATGAGGACAACACCTTAGGCACTCCTTGAAGCATTCCCAACCATCATACAGACTCTCCCCATCTTGCTAAGAAAAGTTAAGGATCTCATTTCTTAGTCTGGTGGTCTTCGCAGGTGGAAAATATTTTGCTAGGAATTTTCTAGCCAAATTGTCCCATGTGCAAATTGAGTCACCAGACAAAGGGCTGAGCCAATTTTTGGTTCTATCTCTCAGCCAGAATGGAATGAGTCTAATTCTAATGGCATCATCAGTAATTCCACTATATCTAAAGGTGTCACGTATCTCCAAAAAATTAGAGATTTATGAGTTGGGATTCTAAGTGGCCTAACTACTAAATTGATCATTTTGAACCATTTATAATGCTGAAGATTTGATTTTGAAGTTATTGGCTTTAACAATTGGTCTAACTATCACGTGAGGGATCCTCCAAACTATTGGAAATGCATAATCCCTAAGGGCTCTACCCTGTTGTTGCTCATGAACCTCACCCAAGTTATCTCCTATGCTTACCATTGGTAATTATACTAGATTAGATCTAATTTGTAATCTTGATTAGAACCTACTTTTAGAAAATTAAGAGAGTTAGGTTTCAACATGCAATTAAATAAGGGTTCATAAAAGTACATTTTTTCTTAATTTCATGTTAAGTGAATTGAAATAATTCATTATTAAATAATCAAGAGACTTAGCCTTCTCTCGTTAGATTACTTAATGTACTAAGTCTTATTTAGTGCTCTGAAATGAACATAAGAAGGTTTAATTTCAGCACATAGACATTCATGTGATCTTTAATTAATGAGTTCATTTTTATGTCTAAGTTAAGAAAGCTATAATTGAAGTTGAGTATCACATGAACTTGATTCCACTAATAGCTCACATGAATCAACTCTAGGTTTGGCTAAGGATATGAGCTGCTAGGCTAGATGGGTTTATGTCACATCACCCATATCAATAAAGATCTAATTCCTCGTGTAAGTTTAGAGTTAATTATGGGCTAAATTAGTGGCTCATTGCTCACATGAATCAACATCTCAATTTAGCCAATGTGATGTGCTATGAAGCTCAAAGAGCTTGTCACCTAGCTATAAGCTTAACATGCATTATTACCTCATATAAATTAAGTATGAGCCATGTAATTCAAATAGTCTTAGTATCTCCCATGTATAAATTGATCAGCGTAATTCTAAGGTCTTGCATGGGTTGTTTTTGCAAAGCAAATGTTTTCATAGAAATTCGTAGTGCTAACGCTCAAGCATGCACAGTCGTAAGACTAAGCGATCAATGAGCTCTATAGGGTTTAACTATGAAAATATTTATACAATATTTATATACTATATTTAAAGAATAATCAATTTATTCATTCTTAAATTTCCATACATGAAGAACTAAATAACATTCATTAAAAATGAAGAGTACAATACACTACATCCTTACATCCTTACATGCTTCGGCCCAACCCTCCCTAAGAAAGGTTTAGGCTACCATTAAATGAAAATTACAAGGAAGGCAACAAAAAATGATAAACCGTGGATTACAAGAAATCAAAATAGGTAAGGGAAGAGAACAATATTAGGGAATTGCTAACATGTTTTCTTGGATTTCTCAACCGTGGATTTCCTTTAGTTCCTTCCTCCCTGTGCTCCTTCTTCTTCTTTAGCTGTAACTTTCTTGTTTCCTTGGGTAGAGGACACTACTCTACTTGTTCTTGTAGTAGCTTTATGTTTAACAGCTATGAATTGAAATGTTGAAAGCCCTCTTCCTTTTCAATTCTCCTTTTTATAATCCCTCCAGCTAGCATTTAAAAATTATTCAGCCATTTAAGTGTCATCTTGAGAGTTTAAATGGAATTTACTCTTTATTCCATTATTCCTTTGGTAAATGCTGATTTTTAATGCCGACACTTAAGTTTTTCTATGGTAATAAGAAGAACTAAAGGCAATTTTCCTTTTCAAAGCATGCCGTGAAGAGGTAAAAAGTGTCAGAAATTTTTGGCGGGCGCTACAGCGTGCTGTAATGCCAAGCCCACTGTTGGTCACGAACTAAGGTGCGCTATAGCACCAAGCTTTCTGCTGATTGGATGCTAAGGTATGCTGTAGCACCATGCTGCGCTTTTCTCTTTATTGGAATACACACTGCAGCGCACTATAACACCAAGCTTTGTGTTTGATTGCACAATATGGCACACTATAGCGCCTTAGTCTTTGTTTGGAATGTGTTGTAGTTTGAGCTGCAATCAGCTTTTAAATGGACACAAAAAGTTAGTTTTTATTTTTGATCAATGCCTTCACCATGCCCATTAAAGATTTAATCTCTTTGGAAGTGTTGCTAGAAACATCAGTCATCTTGATGGGAGTGGTCATTGACCGAGAACTTTGATTCATTCTATTTATCAAATTACAAAACCATCATCTTAGATTTTAGAAAAGAAACAAGAAACATTTATAATTCAAGAACAATCATGCAAATTTCTTACTCATTAAACTTTTAGGACTTACAAAAGATGATAGTAATGCAAAGGATGGAATGAAAAAGTACTACGACATATTAAAGGAAGATAAAATCAACTCATGATGGAACTACTAGAATAACTACAAAATCATTCAGCATATTTTGCAGTGAATGTGATACAGAAATCAGCGTAGGTGACTATATGATGCTCTCTCCTGCACTGCCTTGTAAGTCTCCTGCTAATGGTGTCCCAGCAACTTTCGACTCTGTCTTTTAGAAGAAAAACTATGAGTTGAAAGTGAAGATGGTCCGAGCATTCAGTACTATCTATTATTGTAGTTACTTGATGTAACCATTCTTTGGCTAACACTAGAAAATGGAGTTCTCTAAAGGTTGGATAGAGAAGAATCTTGTCGAGTACTAGTGCTAATTTTGCAGATACTCAATCCATAATCTTATCATTGCTTTGGCCATACTGAAAGTCATCCTCTTATGTTACTTCGAATCACTTCTTATAATAGTTGAGTTTTGACATGTCAAACTCCATGGCCTACACATTTTACAAAAGTTTCTAAGTTATCTAGATTATTTGCAGATTTTGATTTTTACATTACCTATGTTACAACTTGGTTATTCATTGTCCTTGATCATTATTTTACTTGGGTTTATACTTGAGTATTCTAGGTATTTTACTTAATATTTTCAATTCATACTTTTCATTATGAACAGTTAAGAATATGGTAAATACAAATGTTATATGGTATTCATTTGGTGACTACGTTTATGGGAGAACAATCAATTTGGAAGATAAAAATAAAATTTTAATTTGACACAATATAGTGCTCTCTGATACCAACTATAAAGTCCTATCCCTACCAGCCTTACTAATACATATATTAACATGATTATGGAAGAGTGATCACCATCACAGATCTCTAATTACAACTATATAAGGTTTTCATCCTAATCCCTAATATGCCAATAACTGCAAGAAATGCCACATGCCCATAATTTAATCACCAAATGTGCATCACAAATAATAGAGTGTGGAAGTTATTTAAATAACATCTATATCCATAATCCATATGTAAGACAACTTAACTCAGCTCAGAATAAATGTGTAGAAAAATAAATACATCCAAGTCATGAATTATTACAATTTATAAATAAAAGTTTAATTAAAATGTAAACACTCATCCTCATAGATACATAATTAAAAGATCTAAACATCAGTAGCATCAGAAAGATCCTATTCCTGGCCAAGCTCCTCTCATGGTACAACCTTCTCAAAAAGTTCTAAATCTGACATGTCAGTTTCACACGCTAGGACCCTAGCCAAGAAAAAGAAAAAATCATGAGTTAGACAATGTATAAGTACTTTTATGTTATTTTAATGAATTAAATAATTTTTAGGATATCACATTTTAACTTAAGCAGTTATAACCTGCTTTGGGTGCAACAAGCCACAATAAAAAGAAAATCTATAAACAATGCATTTATAACTTATCAAAATGAGGAAAATACAGGAACATACCTCAAACCCTAAGCTGCAATAAGATTAAGCAGTAATTCATAATAAGCTATAAAATAACTGTAATGACTAAATTGAACTTCATAACGAGAATATGAACGTGAAAAATGTACTTAGTAAATAATAAGCAAAATTGAGAGGTGATACATATAAATATTCCAAGTCAAATAATAACCATGGCTAACTTCCTAGCATGCATATAAGTATAAGTAAAAGTTGCTTAAAAGTTGAAAGCAAGGGTATGTAAAACTAAAAGCAAACAAGTAATACTTCCATATCAGAAGCCTGGCTAATAAAGCTACTATAATTGTAACTGAACTGAAATATATCATGCAATCATTTAGCTAGTCAGAGCTAAGTAAAAACTGAACTGCAACTAAAGAGGAAGAAATACAAATGCAGATTTATTTTTGTTATTTTACTTTACTTATGTAGACACGTCCAGAAGTAGATGAGGATTCAAGCACATCTGCAAGTCTAATATGGGTTCTCAAACTAGACACAACTCCCTCCAATGAGTATGTGTCAAATATCCTTATTTTTCCTTACAGCCTATCAATTGGGTGTAATGTGTATACACACTTACCCATCTTGATATGAACCAGATGCAAATATTTTCCTAATTTTAATAAGTTTTCATTTTTCATGCATCAAATAATCTTATGTGATACGTATAAAGAAAAAAGGCTCAATATAACATATGCAAAGCATCAAAATCAAGGAATAAGCAAGACTTTACTAATGACTTATGTGATATCTATCATTATCAAATTTATCCATTCTAACTATTCTGAGAAAGTACAAGCTCATAATCTCCTATATCATACTATCTTATAAATTCTTATAGTCGTGTTCTTATAAGGTTAACCATTAGAACTAATTATGTTCTAATTCAAAATAAAACAATATCATCCATAAAAGTTAAGATAATCAGTCAACCATCCTAATTGATATATTTATTATCCCAAGGTCCCATCCAATCTGCAAAAGCTTCCAAACGATCACCGCTAGTGCTCGGGAGCTTAAACACCAAGCATAACCCATTGACTGGCATGGGAGCTGCTCAGCAAGGCTGGCTGGCGACTGGAGCGATAGTAGGAAAATTGAGTGGGCTCATGGAAATATGAGTGATCTCTCAGTGAGCAAAGAGGCTCACTGAGAATCATTAGAGCTATTTATTGCTCAGAGAATTCAATTGGGCCTCAGGCTGACCACCATTGGATGACCTAAGGAAGTGTTAGCCATCTCAACCATCAGAGGGTAGTTTTGGAAGACTGGTACCAACAAACCATTGTGGAGGTCAGAGGGAATGGGGGACAGGGTGTAACAACCTGATTTTTGTTACTTGGTTTTAGACATTCAAATTAGGTTAAAACTATCGCTAGTAGACTTCAAATAGCATTAGAAATAAGCACCTAAAATTTGGTGCAATTTGGAGATCATTCATTTTCTGTGAGTATTTCGAGGCGATTTGAATATTCAAGAAATTACCTAAATTAATTTGAACTCCAAATAAAAATTATAATTCGCAATTAAACTCCTCACTTCCAAATTGGCTAGGGGTTATATTCTATGAATTTTTGAAAGTTAGTAACTTTTTTCCTATTATTTTAATATATTTAAGTGTTCAAAAATTTAAGATAATTAAATAGATTGTTGATTTAAAGTAAAACTTCATTTTATAGATTGTCACCATCAATTTAGCTAAGGGAGAATTTTTGGGATTTTTTGGAGCTTGTTTGGTTGCCTAAAGTTGATTAATTACAAAAGATATTAATTTATTAGTTACATATAATTTATTTAATTCATTTTGGGCTAACGACACAAGACTCATCATTTGATTGAACATTGGGATAGCGCCGTCCATCGCAAATTGTTCTCCATTGTGCCGCTGTATCTGAGGCATTGTACGTCTCTTATACAATGCACTAACTTGCAAACCATACCAATCACTCCCCACTACCTCAACCTCCCATACAGCGCACTTCAGGTTTTTTTGGAAAAGCCAAGGCAAGAGAATGCCCAAAAGGAATTCGAGTTCCTATAGGCATCAAGTTGGCCTAACCTATGTAAGCCCTAACTCGCGGACCCTAGTGAAGGTACTTCATTTCCTATGAAATTCCTTCTTGTTTTGTTTCACTTTGCTATTCCAATCACATTAGAATCATTTGATTGTACTTGATCGAGCTCAAGTTGATCACCGTTCACAGTTCTGCACAGTAAGAACCATTAGCGTCCATATGAAGCCACAATGGCATCACCTTTTTTGATGATAGAGGTGGCCTCCAGTGGCGTGCAAGGTGTCAATCGAAAGGTCTCTTTGATACCATTCGAATGACATGCATGCCAGCCTCCAGCAACTACCATAGCTAGGGCAATTTTGATGCTCTTGCTCCGAGTACCTAACATTTACCGATTCGAATTGTCGTTCGGGTCGGCCGACCCGAGCTGTTTGTCCTGCGGGCTTGACCCAGCTTGCATGCGCAAGGCCAAGCCCGCACGTGTGCGTGCGATAGCTGCATACAGGTGCTCATCTTATGAATAGTAGATTGAGGATTTTTCTAATTAATTTAATTATTAATTAATAATTTAAATTATTATTTGCCAAATAACTTTCAAAATATAACTCCAAAAATAATGAAATTATATACCATTTTGACTAGATAAATATGAGGATCAATAATATGATATAAAATTATTAGTTTGAGGATTAATTTTGCTAATCACTATTTTTATTAATTAAATAAAAAAATAATTAATTAATGAATTATTTAACCCAATTTTCAAAATGCTGTAACATAGCCAATACTTATCTAAATTCAACGATCAAATAGTCCAATTTGATCACAAAAATGTGTTTGACAAAAATATAATATTAAAATTGCGATTAAGCATTTGATTTTAGATTTGGCCCATATTAGTGTCATTTTACTCGCTATGCTATAAGAATTCTATAGCCACCTTGTTATGAGATTTGGACACAAAGAGTTTTTGACCCTTTTAATAAAATAATATTAAATTCCCAAATTTAGGGTTTTGCAGATTTAGGCCTCCTAGAGGATAGGACACCTTAGATAACCTACTATATGACATATTACAACTGTAGATGACATTTTGATTAGAAAAGCAACTAGATTGTCCTAGTCTAGGATAAGTATTAGTAAACCTAGTAAGGAGCCTCAACATAAAAATGAATTGATCTTCTATAGTTCAAATGTTTGATCTAATACTTAAAGATTGTAGTTGTCCTAAACTTTAGGGTGGATTAGACTAGTTAACTCCTTATGTTAGTAAGAATCATTAGTGAACTCTTAAATGACTAGATTAACCTAGTGCCTTATTGACAGACTAAATTGGTAGGCCTGCACTTTCACGCAAGTGCACTTGTTGTGAAATAATAATTAGAACGGTGAGATCCTAGGATTTATCATCCACTAAGAATGGTGTGTTTAGTTACTAAAGTATATTTGAGTTTACTGATATTTGAATGATGATTTATTTTTGATGTTGGTTCTAACTTTATTAAATCAAAGTTTCTTTGATTAGAAATTACTTATTTTGGAAGTAGAGAGAGTTGGGTTTAGCATGCAATTCATTAAGGGTTTGTGTAAGTACTCATCTTTATCCACTTTTAGTGTCAAATGATTTGGATATTTAATTATAATCAAGAAACATAGTCTTCTTTAGGAGTTCCTTTAAATAAACTAAGTTTTGCTTAGTGCTCTGAGATGAACACAAGAAGGATCAATCTCGGTACATAGACCCTCACGCAATTATTGTTAGTTGAATTTGTTGCTTATGTCAAAGTTATCAAATCTACAATTTTAGTTGTGCATCACATGAGCTTGATTGCACCAATGGCTCACATGCATCAGTTATATGTTTAGCAAAGGAAGAGAGTCATTAGGCTAAGTAAGTTATGTCACATCACCCATAAGCACGCAGTGCATCGTAATCTTTGCATCAACTTAGCACAACCTATGGAGCTCAGCCAGTGGCTCTTGGTTCACATGCATTAACTTCTCAGCTTAGCTAAAGGAGCTATGCTATGATGCTCATAGAGCTTGTCACAAGGCTCAAGGCAATCATGCCCATGTTCCTAGCATAAGCTAATGGTGAGCAAAGGAGCTGAAAGATTATTTATTATTCCATCGCTCTATTCGATGTCTCAAACCTAAGGACTTGCAATGGTCATCCTTGCACAACAAATATTCTCAAGGTCATTCGCAGCTAGGATACTCAACATGCATACCCATAGTTCCAATATATAAAATAGCTTGATGGATTTCCTGGTTTAGAACCTTCATATGCTTAAGAATATATCCATGATAAATAATTCAGCCAAGTATTCTTGACATATTTTAATCAAAAGAAAAATGACTAAAGAAATACTCATTGATAAATTCTGAGTACAATCACATTTTATTCATTAACTCATTATATGCATGCACCCAATCCTCCTTATGGAGAGTTTAGGATTCCATTAAAAAGAAAATGCAAAGATAGCAACCAAGAATTGGGAGCTTTTGCATGGCTCTTACAGAAAAAAGAAAATGATTGAGATTGAGATACGATACTAACAACTACTGTCACATTTGTCGGGCCTTCTCATGATCTCTAATCTCTTTCTACTTTTGGTTTCCTGTGCTTTATCCTTTCTCCTTCAGTACAAACCTTATCCCTTCTTGGGCAGGGGGGACTCTCCTTCCTAATGCTCAGCACTTCATATTTTATGAACCTTAATTATCAAAATGTGGAACTGTTGTTTAGACTTAAAGCTATGCTCTTATAGATCTCTCTAAATAATCCTTCAACATTTAATTAGCCACCCTTTCCCATTATTTGAGATTTGAATCTCATTAAGCCTTTATTATGATATGCTTCTTGGAAATGAGGGACTTCAATGCATTTACAATAATTTCATACAATGGGAAGAGGAGTTATGTCTTTTGCCTTCCCTATGCTATTTTGAATGCCTTTACCTGGAAAAATTTATGGTGGGCACTACTGTAGCTCCCCGTCCCGTCATCATGCGCAAAACAAACTAAATTTGGTGGTAGAGCGATGCGCCACTCGGGAAGGAATATCCCATCTCCCCAAATAGGCCAACTAATGAAACTTGCAGCATTGAAGGCTGCTGCTCAACCCAAGAGGAGGGTCGAGAGTCATTAAGATCAGTGTAAGATTCTTATCTTAAGTATTAGACGAATACATACATTGGATTATAAAGGCAAGTAAGGAATCCAATTTATGTTCTCAAATATCAGCATTTCTAGTATGTTGATCACATCACAATACTAAGTATAGTAATAGAATAATAGAGTGCGGAAGCTAAAGAAAAACATCCAGAATACATTCATTACAGAAAAGTAGTAAGCATTCATCTCAGAAAAGAGAAGTAAGACTGCATCTAGAATTATTACAAACTGTTTACTGAATAATAAAAAAGTAAAGTCTAGCTAATGAATTTAAAAAAAGCATAATAGTGACAAAATTGAAGGATGGTCCACTAAGGCTCCATGTACTTCTCCTGGATCTCCTGAGAGTCCTCCTATCTTAGCTCAACCAACTGCTCAGGATCTAGCAAATTGTCGGATCCCAAAAGTACCCCGTGTTAGACAAGAAGTCTAACACATCAAAACTAAACTAAGTAGTTCTAAAATAGGTGTGACAGACTATGAAATACACATATGCGCTCGCACACAAATGTACGTGGTCTGAAGTTATAATTTTGAAGGTGAGTTCTGAGATTTATCGTCCTCAGGGAATGGGGCATTTTGTTACTAAGGTATATCTAATTTCATTAATGTTTAAACGGTATGAATCTTGTTTGATTTAGTTCCATTATTCAGGCAATAATTCAGATCTAAGAAACTAATTAAAGTAGAGTGGAGAGTTAGGCTTATTCCATGTGAAATGATGGGGGCCTCAAGTTGTATTACTTCTTAAGCACATTTCATTCTTTTTTATTAAATTAATTAATCAAGTGCACTTTGTATTCCTTAGAGTTATCCTCAAAATCATTCAAGTGCAAATCTTGTGCGAGAGATGAACACACTAGTGTTCAATTTCTACACAAAGATTCCCATGAGATCGCAAGAAGAGCACTTAAGTTTTCCTATGTTGCCAAAATTTACAATTTTAATTAGTCGATCTAAAGAGCATTAATTCCATTAATGAGCATCTCGTGCATCATGTGTAGTTTAGATAAGGAAGTGATTTCATTTGGGCTCCATGAACTATGTCACATCATTCATGAGCTCTCAAAGAATCCACTCCCTCCTTTCACGTATGCTGATCAACAGAGCTGTAATTAATGGGTCTTAGCTGACACACTTCAACTCCTTGGTTGAGCGTAAAATATGGTGTAAGAAGGCTCAATAACTTCTCACTTAGTTCTAAGCACCTCTTTCACACATACCCCCCTCTTAACTAAGAAATGAGCCATGGAGCACAAGACTTCATTTTTTTTATTAGTATTTATAGTTATATTTTCATAACATACAATTTTCATTTGTTACACAACTTGTTCTTAAAATGATTTTATTGAGTCATTCAAAAACTATTTTTTTTTAGAGCAATGCTTAAGGAAGTTCTACATCATTCATTGAGTCCCTTACATTTTATAATGGGCATAGCCCAAACCTCCCCAAGGGAGTTTAGCCTTCCATTACAGTGGAGAAAAGAAAGAAAACATACAAGGATGAAGACCCTTTTATGATCCACTAAAAGAAAAGTAAAAGTAAGATTAGAGTTTACTAGGAACAACCCTTAATGGGTTCTCTAGATTTCTCTTCTTCTTCCTCTCCTCCTCTCCTTTAGCTCCCTAGTGCAGCCTTCGGTTCTTTCTCCTCAAATAATGGTTCTTTCCACTTCCCTTGGATAGGTCTCCTTCTTCCTATATGCAGCTTCCTAAAAACTGAACTTGTTGGATGAAAATTGGGAACCCTTCTTAAGTGAAGAAGAGCTGCATTTATAGAGGGGTCAATCCTTTTCCTTGCCCTTCAAATTCTATATTTTCCCTTCAAAAAGTTTGCAGCAATGAGTGCCTATCCCACTTGAGGCATGATAAGACAATCTCTTTTCCAATCTTTAATCTCTACATCACTTCAAAAATTCATTTTTCCTTTTAAAAACTATTTTACTGTAGAAGAAATGATGGCTGGGAGACAAGGAGTAGGTTGGGAGTCTTGTACCAACCGCAATAAATACACTGAGCTGGAAAAAATTTAGTGTGCCGCTACAACACGCTGTAGTGATCGAGTCTAGCAATACATTTGCTACAGCGTGCTGTTGTAGTTTTAAGTCATGAAACCTGCCCGCTGCAGTGCGCTGTAACGATTGAGTTTTGTAAACTCTTCCGCTGTGGCGCACTGTAGTGATTGAGTTCCACAAACTTTCCCGCTGTGGCGCACTGTAGTGATTGAGTTCCGCAAACTCTCCCACTGTGGCGCGCCGTAGCGATTGAGTCCCACAAACTCTCCCACTGTGGCGCGCTGTAGCGATTTAGTTCTGCAAACTCTCTTGCTGTGGCGCACTGCAGCGATTGAGTTTTCTAAACTCTTCCATTGTGGCGCACTGTAGGGGTTGAGTTCCTCAAGCTCTCCTGCTGCAGCACACTGTAGCGATTGAGTTTCGCAAACTCACCCGTTGGTGCACCCTAGTGCGCTGCAGCGGTTTCTTTCAGAATTTGTAGAAACATTCCAGAATTTTCCAAAAATTGTTGAGCTTTTTTTTTCTGGAAAAATAGGCAGAGGTTGATCAAGGAGGCTGTTTAAAATAAGGATATGAATGAACTTTTTACTTTATTTAGGATATAAATTATTGATTCATTACACCCCTACACTTAGATTCTTACTCATCCTCGAGTAAGCTCAAAAAATGATTTTTTTCTATTTCTAAGGTATGAGAGTCCATAAGTACTGTCAATGTGAGTTTGATTGTAATTTAAAGATCATGCTTAACTGAAATAACAAGAACATTTGGAATCATTTAAATTATTTAAACTTTGGTTATGAACCGAGGTTGATAACCTATTCTCCAATTTTAAGTTTGTAACACTTGGTGCTAGGTAATGGGGGAGATTCCTTGGAATTACTAAACTAGGATGGTAGTGAGTAATCAAGAGTTTTGTGCCATATGTGCTCCTTCTTATGAATTACAAAGATATTTAAAAAATTTTGGAGATATATTTTTCATCATCCATGCTTTTGCTTTCTTTTTTATCCTTTAGGGAGAGATATTTTTCTTCATCCCACTTCCAAATCTTTGTGAACATGAAGTCCTATAAGGGCTTAGCACACTCTTTTGCTCACTCAATATTCAATACGAGTTCTAATCTCGAAGCCTTCTCCCACACTTAGTCCTTAGCATCGATTTAAATTTTTGGTGACTAGATTCAACCTGGAATCATTCCCATGTTTAGATGATTTAATAGTGTAAATGAGTTAGTCATTTTTTTGTTAAGCAAACTTTGGTTGATAATTAATTTCTACATTGATATTCTCACAACTTTCAATATCTTGAAGAATTTCAGAAAAAATATATACCATTTGCAATCCTAGAAAGAATTTGGAACTATCATAATCCATAATTGATTTCCTTAAACAAAATAAAAAACACACAAAAGAAAAGTACAAAAACTAGAAATGCAAATAAGAAAAAATACAACATAATTAAGGTGTGGGTTGCATCCCACCAAGCCCTTAGTTTAATGTCCTCAATCTGACAAAAAAGAGTTTATATCCCTTTAAAATTTCTTTCCAGATTTTCATTAAGGCTTTAGGATGAGTACGAGCTTATTTAATAATGCAATCATTATGAATGACAGCTATACAGTCTTTTTCTTTCCAGGCCCAGCTTATGTCTTCTAACTTACCATAGTTCTTCTTTTTATTCTTGTTTTCATTCTTTTTCATTTCTTGCCTTATATTTGTCATAAAACTCATCAAATTTATCATTTTTAATTTTATTGTGTAAAAAGGCAAGAAATTCAATTTTCTTAGAAGCACAATCAAAGCATTTCTCAACAAATTCAAATTGCACACAATAATTATCAATGTTGCTAAGGGGTTTGTTAATGTTTGAGATACTACGAATGGTTTTGCCACCTTCATTATTTTGAATCAATTTACCTTGCTTATCCTCAAATAAAGCATCATTTATTGTTAAACATTGAGGTAGATGCACTTGAGTTGTGTAGGAGACATAATTTTTGGATTGCATTTGATCAATTATTTTTGCTTAAGAATCTTGTTGTATTTTCAAATTGTCTGATTCAAATTGATACTCCAACTCTTTCTTATTTTCATTATTTGTTTGAGTTAAAGTATTTTCACTACATGTTGGCATCTCTTGTTGCATTTTCATCTTGTCTAATTAAAATTGATACTCTAACTCTTTCTTATTTTCATTATTTGTTTGAGTTAAAGTTTCTTCCCTATAAATTGGCACTTCATGGACAGGGTTAGCTAATTGTTGCAATATAAAGTCTAACTTAGAATCAATTTATTTACATAAATGCTCTTGATTTTTCAGATTAAACTCATGCCTAATCAAGGTTGGTTCAAATTCATGCAAATTGTTATTCACATAACCACTAAAATCTTCCACTGATTCTTCTAAGTAAGACTACTCACTCGACCAATTTCTGTTATTAATGTTCATGTCAAAGTGAGTGTACTTGTGTTGCAAGTTGTTATCAAACTTAATGTCATTAATCAGTCTTATTTTGGAAGGTGCAAAAGGGTTGTTTATATTACAATCAAAACTTAAATGTGTTCCCCCACACCAAATACACAAGTTTTGACTATTATTGTGCACACCCATGAAATATGAGTATTCCATATAATAAGATAAAATCTATAAAAATTAAAATAAAAGTAAACTAAAGAAATAAGAGAATATATATGCAAAGAGACTTGTTTAAATCATTGTTTACTAGTAGATTCTTTTTAATACAAACCAATTACCATTCCCCGGCAACGGCGCCAAGAACTTGACAGACTGTGAAATACACGTCTGTGCTTGCACGCAAGTGTACATGGTCTGAAGTAATAATTTGGAAGGTGAGTTCCATGATTTATCATCCTCAGGAAATGGGGTGTTTTGTTACTAAGGTATATCTAATTTCAATAATGTTTAAACAGTACAAATCTAGTTCGATTTGGTTCTGTTGTTCAAGCAATAATTCAGATAAAAGAAACCAATTCAAGTAGAGAGGAGAGTTGGGCTTATTCCATGTGAAATGATGGGGGCCTCAAGTTATATTACTTCTCAAGCACATTTCATTCTTTTTTATTAAGCTAATTAATCAAGTGCACATTGTATTCCTTAGAGTTATCCTCTAAATCTTTCAAGTGCAAATCTTGTGCGAGAGATGAGCAGACTAGGGTTCAATTTCTGCACAAAGATTCCCATGAGATTGCTAGAAGAGCACTTTAGTTTTCCTACGTCTAGGTTGCCAAAATTTATAGTTTTAATTAGCCAATCTCAAGAGCATTGATTCCACTAATGAGCATCTCGTGCATCATGCACAGTTCAAATAAAGAAGTGATTTCATTTGGGCTCCATGAACTATGTCACATCATTCATGAGGTCTCAAAGAATCCACTCCCTCCTTTCACGTATGCTGAGCAACTGATCTCTAATTAATGGGTCTTAGCTCACACGCTTTGACTCCTTGGTTCAGTGTAAAATATGGTGCAAGAACTTCTTGCTTAGTTATAAGCACTTCTTTCACACATACCTCGCTCTTAACTAAGAAATGAGCCATGGAGCACAAGATTTCAGTTTGTTAGTAGTATTTATAGTTATATTTTCATAACATAATATTTTCATTTATTACACAACTTGTTCTTAAGATGATTTCATTGAGTCATTCAAAAATAGATTTACTTTAGAGTAATGCTTGAGGAAGTTCTACATCATTCATTGAGTCCTTTACATTTTATAATGGGCTTAGCCCAGCCCTCCCTAAGGGAGTTTATCCTTCCATTACAAAAGAGAAAAAAAGAAAACATGCAAGGATGAAGACCCTTTAATGATCCACTAAAAGATAAGTAAAAGCAAGATTAGAGTTTACTAGGAACAGCCCTTAATGTGGTTCTCCAGATTTCTCTTCTTCTTCCTCTTCTCCTCTCCTTTAGCTCCCTAGTGCAGCCTCCGATTCTTTCTCCTCTAGCAATGGCTCTTTACACTTCCCTTGGAGAGGTCTCCTTCTTCCTCTATGCAGCCACCTAAAAACTAAACTTGTTGGATGAAAATTGGGAACCCTTCTTACGTGAAGAAGAGCTGCATTTATAGAGGGGTCAATCCTCTTCCTTGCCCTTCAAATTCTGTATCTTCCCTCCAAAATTTTGCAGCAATGATTGCCTATCCCACTTGAGGCATGATAAGACAATCTTTTTTCCATTCTTTAATCTTCACATCACTTCAAAAATTCAATTTTCCTTTTAAAACTATTCTGCTGCGAAAGAAATGATGGCTGGGAGATAAGGAGCAGGTTGGGGGTCCTGTCCTAGCCACAATAATTGCACTCGGCTATCAAAAATTTGGCGCGCCGCTACAGCGCGCTATGGCGATCGATTCTCGCAACTTTTTGCTACAGAGCGCTGTGGCGATTTGAAGTCATGAAACCTGCCCGCTGTAGCGCGCTATAGTGATTGGGTTTCATAGACTCTTCGGCTGTGACATGTTGCAGTGATTGAGTCTTGCAAACTCTCCCGCTGTGGCATGCTATAGTGATTGAGTCCCACAAACTCTCCCACTGTGGCACGCTGCCGTGATTTAGTTTCTCAAACTCTCCCGCTGTGGCGCACTGCTGTGATTGAGTTTCGTAAACTCTACCGCTGTGGCACACTGTAGTGGTTGAGTTCTGCAAGCTCTCCCGCGGTAGTGCGCCCAAGCGCACTGCAGCGCGCCCAAGCGCGCTGCATCGAATTTCTTCCATAATTTGAAGAAACATTCCAGAATTGTCCAGAAATTACAGAGCTTGTATTTTACCTGAAAATAGGCAGAATTTGATCAAGTAGGCTATCTAAAATAAGAAAATAAATGAGCTTTTTCCTTTATTTAGGATATAAATTATGGATTCATCAAGGTTTAATGAAATAGTAGAGTAAATAAAATTGCAAACAAACTATAAAGGTAACTAAAAATCTGAAACTATATAAAACTGAGTAAAGTAAAAATGAACTATAAACTGAATGCTGAAAATAATGAAAAACAATGAAAACATCCAAACTATGCTATATGCCACTAAGTTCATGCATCCAAATATGCCACAATACTGTATGCCACTGATAAGCAACTGAACTACCATTGAACTGCTATGAGCCATACGGTCCAATGTCTATATATATTCTAAAGGGAAATTTTACCACGATGTCTCAACATCTTAAATTTTACCCATTGTTGTATGCAACATTCCAAAACACATAATTCATCACTGATACTCATACATCATGCTCATGCTCATGCCCTTATACCACATGACTTAAATCCAAAAATCCAGAAATGCTTGAAATTAGATTATTACTCAAATGTCGCCATTTTGTAGAATGTTGCTAAAAGAATTTTGACTCATAGATTCTAATTTCAATAGTTAGCTTTACTTAGGCCTTTTCTTAAAATCCTCAGTTGGAAGGATTGTATATACATATTGGGTATGTTTCCAAGAAAGCTGGATTTAACACTTAGTTTGTTTAAAATTACACTTATCGATGCGTACTAAAATAGGAGGCAGAACCCGGTCGCAGTTTATATCTCAATATAAGTTATTAAATACCATAATTATAAGCATACCTAGTGTCCTAAAGAGCGTAACTTAAATTACTTAGTTTATTTAAAACTGCACCTATCGAAGCACGCTAAGATACAAGGTAAACCCGATCACAGTTTATATCTCAAACTAAGGATTGAAGTCCCTAATTATAACACTCGTAAGATTTGATTGATTTACTCTAAGCGAGATTGTATCTGACTAAGCCCAGAAGATAGCACAAAGATAAATTTTACTTAAAGTGACTCAGTAATTCTTGAATATTGCTGGAGTGATCCAACACTATGGATATACACTACTATACTCAACCAATAATCTGGGATCAGTCAATTCTATTTAATCACCACAGATTTATCCAACACTATCAATTCTTACTCTAATTGGGTGAGTCCTACACAAGTCTCCAAAGAAGTGACCAAAAGGTCACTCAACATGGTTACTTCCACATGGAAGAATCTCAATCTAATATCTTAGGTGTGTTCTACCACAATGTTTTAGATCAGCTTCTAAGGTTAGGGAGAATCATGTATGTTCCTACCTCAATATGTCACAATAAGTCTTTCCTACCTCAAGGTGTAACATTCTTTAAGGCGTTTAAACATTTTAAAGCACTCCTAAAGTATGATCCTTATGATCTCACTCTTCTACCACTTAAGTTAAAGATTCGGGTTGTACTTATTATCATAGATGAAGGTGATTATTTTAGATGGCTAGATCCATCTAATCACACTCTATTTTATAATTATGGGATGAAATCAAAGGTATTATTCAAATTAGGTCATTTCTTAAATTATTACAATTTTATTATCCATCTTATGCCAATAGTCTTATAAGAGAATATTAAAGACCTAAAGCTTAGATTCAGATGATTCAATTACAATACTTCATTATTAATCTTAGCACTTCTAATTCAATGACTTAAGATCAATACTAAATCAAATGCATTATTATAATAATGACAATAGGATTATCTTACAATCAAGTCATTTGATTACGTGATTAAGTATTTGAATCTTAATCTGATTAACTAGGGTTTGACCCCTAATTTTTACCTGAATTAAAATTAATTGTTTCTTTATAAATAATTGGCAAATCAGATAGATTGGAGGTGTACAATTAAGGCAACCCAAGATCTAGATCAAGTACTAACCACTTGATGAAGATCTTAAGATTTCTTAAGATTAAATGGGTTTAATTATTATTTTATGAAATTAAGTATTGAAGTTGCATAAGAGAGTGCATTTACTTTCATGCTACTGTTATAAAATTGATAAATCCATAATTTATATCCCAAATAAAGAAAAATTATCATTCATTTAATTATTTGAAATAGCCCCCTTGATCAAATTCTGCTTATTTTCAGGTAAAAAGTGAGCCCAGCAACTTCTGGGAAATTATGGAGTATTTTTGCATTTTCTGGAAGAAAACTGCTACAGTGCGCTATAGTGCGCCCAGTGCACTGCAGTGCACCATAGTTACTTGCATATAGAAGACACTTATCATGGGCATTACTAAATTCTGGAGCATTTTGGCTATGGCGTGCCCTAGCGCGCTACAGCGGGAAAGTTTACATAACTCAATCGTTAAGCGCGCTGCAGCGGGAGAGTTTACAAAACTCAACCACTACAAAGTACCACAGTAAGAGAGTTTCCAAAACTCAACTGCTATAGCGGGAGAGTTTTTGAAACTCAATCGCTCCAGCGTGCTGCAGTGGGAGAGTGTTTGAAACTGAATCGCTACAGCATGTTGCGATGGCAAGTTTCAAAACTTAAAATTGCCATTGCGCGCTGTAACAAAAGAGTTTCTGAAACTCAATCACTGCAACGCGCTATAGCGGCATGCTAAATCCTTACCAACTCAGTACATTTAGTGCGGTTGGGCCAAGACTCCCAACCTGCTCCTTGTCTCCCAGCCATCATTTCTTCTGCAACAGCATATTTTATTGGCAAGAGGGTGAATTAAAATGATATCAAAGAATTAAAAAGGGAAAAGAAGATGTCACTTCACTCCTCAAGTGGTATTTGTAATCATCACAAGCAAAAAAATAAAGAGGGAAAAGCAGGATTTGAGAAGGAAGAAGAGGAGAGTAATCCCTCTATAAGTGCAGCTCTTCTTCATTTAAGAAGGGTTTTAACTTTTCATCCAAAAAGTATAGTTTTTAGGGGCTGTATAAAGGAAGAAAGAGACCTCTCCAAGGGAGGTGGAAAGGACTATTGCTAGAGGAGAAAGAACTAAAGGCTGTACTAGGGAGCTAAAGGAAAGGAGAAGAGGAAGAAGAGGAGAGATCCAGAAAATCCCAGTAAGGGCTGTTCCTAGTAAACTCTAATATTGCTTTTACTTTTCTTTTAGTGGATCATGAAAGGGTCTTCATCCTTGTATGTTTTTATTCTTTTCTCAGCTATAATGGAAAGCTAAACCCTCTTGGGGAGGGTTGGGCCGAGTCCATTGTAAAATGTAAGGGACTTAATGAATGATGTAGAACTTCCTCAAACATTGAAATAAAAATCTATTTTTGAATGACTAAATGAAAACATCTTAAGATTCCGCTACAGTGCGCTGCAGGGAAAGAGTCTTTGAAACTCGACCGCTACAACGCGCTGTAGCAAAAGTGTTTCTGAAACTCCACTGCTACAACACGTTGCAGTGATCTGCTCTATCTGTGGCAGTTTTGACTGTCGAGGGATCAATATAGTCAAAAAGTTAATTTATTTAGGATTTCCATGCAGTCAAAAAGTGTGTTGCTAATAAAGTTGCCACCTCCTCCCTTTTCTAAACAAGGATTGTCATATTTATGGCATGGAGAAGTCCCTATGACCAGTTTTCTTTCTTGCCTTTGAAATTTGTGGCTATTTAAGGGGAGTTAAGGGGGTGTAAACTTTGCATCTTCTGATTTTTTCTCCAAAATTACTCTCTTCCTCATCCTTCCTTGAAAGTTTTTGCACTCCTTGAAACTTTCAGCATGTCTTCAGGAATGAAATCTATCCCAAGGAGAGAACCCGAGGCCTCCACATCTGGTGGAGCCTTTAACAAGAAGAGGTTCTCCTCGAGGAAGTTGAGAAGAGGTTCACCGTGGTCACTTTTTGGAGAAAGCCTATCCTGGAGAAATGTTTTGGGTGGGTCATGGTGTTGCCATTATAGTAAGTTTGCCCCCGCAGTTGGTGCAAAATGGCGACCACTCCGACCATCTCATACCCGAACCTTATTCAATAAGTCTATGCCAATGCTATTAACACATCGGGGTGCAGAGTCTTCATTCGGGGAAAGGGAATTATTTTTGGGAATGAGCAAATCATGCAGTTTTACGGGTTGAGGGAGGTCGTGAACTGCTCGTACTTGGCCCTCATTGAGTCTAGCTATGACTCAACTACTCTCACAAGTGAACTCATTTGGGATAATACAGATTGGAGAGGAAATTTAACCAACATTCCTTGAGCCCTTCTCACGAACTTGAGCAATGTGTTGTTGGTTTTCATCTCCAGCTTCATCATGCCAATGAGTCACCTAAGCATAGTGACCCGTTCAAGGGCAAGAGAAATACGTCTCTCCGGCATCATTTAGGAGCATCTCTGGAACACTTTGAAGGGGTCCTGCACTGCGCTAGCATTTGGGTCATTAAGCTTAGGCATCTGTCTAGCCCAGAGGGTTATGATCCTTTCCTCCAACACCATCGTCCCTCTTAGTACCCCCCTTGAGAGAACAAATTTATATGCCCGTTCCTAGGTATGGATGCAAGCTAAGAAGAGGAGGGGAGAAGAAGGTGAAGCTTCAGCGTCCACCAGCTGCTCTTACTCGAAAAAATTGTTGGGGCGAATTTACGCTCAACAAACTGACTTGGGTAAGCCTATGACCACTGACATGTGGTTTTGCAAGAAAGAAATTGCCCAACAGCGGGAATTCCTATAGGAATTCCATGAAGCTCTCGGAATAATATTCCAAGATTGGAGCTTGCATGGAGGGTCGGATGGCTCCATCCTACCACAACCACCTGTCGGTAACCCTATCCCGGACACCCGTTGGCCGTGTGACTATTCCTACCAGGAGATTGATGAGGAGGATGCGGAAGAAAGTGAGGAGGATGACTGAATTAGGCTGTCTTTTTTCTTATTTACATTTCTAGTTTTTTTTTCTTTTGTGTGTTTTGATTTTAATTAAGGAAATAAATTATGAATTATCATATTTTCAAATTCTTTCTTTGTTTGCAAATGGCATATTTTTTCTGAGCTTTTCAAGATTATGGAAGCTACAAGAATATCAATGTAAAAATTGATTATCAACCAAAGTTTGCTTAATAAAAAAATAACTAAATTTATTGACAGCATTAAATCATCTAAATAAGAAATGATTTCTGGTTAAATTTAGTCTCCAAAAATTTAATAAAATCAATACTAAGGTCTAAGTAAGAGGAAGGCTTAGAAATCAAAACTAGTGATGATCTTGAGTGAGCAAAAGAGTCTGCTAGGCTCCTATAGGACTTCATGATCTCAAAAATTTGGAAAAGGGATGAAGAAAAATATCTCTCCCTAAGGATGAAAAAGAAAACAAAAAAAATAGGGAAGAAGAAAAAATATCACTCTCAAGGAAAGAAATAAAATCAGATGATGAAAAATATCTCTCCTAAAATTTTGAATATCTTTGTGATTCATAAGAAGGAGCACATATGACACAAAACTCTTGATTACTCACTACCACCCTAGTTCAATGATTCAAAGGAACCTCCCCCATTACCTAGCACTAAGCGTTACAAACTTAAAATTGGAGACTAATTTATCAACCTTAGTTCATAACCAAAGTTAGAAAAAATTAAATGATGAAAAATGTGCTTATTAGTTTAGTTAAGCATAAACTTTGAATTGCAATCAAGTTCACATTGACATTGCTCATAGACTCTAATACCTTAGATACAGAAAAAAATTATTTTTGAGCTTACTCAAGGACGAGCAAGAGTCTAAGTGTGGGGGTGTGATAAATCCATAATTTATATCTCAAATAAGGGAAAAATTTCATTCATTTCTTTATTTGAAAAAGCCCCCTTGATCAAATTTTGCTTATTTTCAGGTAAAAACTGAGCCTAGTAATTTCTGGGAAATTCTGAAGTGTTTTTGCATTTTCTGAAAGGAAACTGCTACGGCGCGCTATAGTGCGCTGCAGCGCGCCACAACTACTTGCATACAAAAGACACTTATGAAAGGCATTACTGAATTCTGGAGCATTTTCGCTATAGCACGCCACAGTGCACCCTAGCAGACCGCAGCGGGAGAGTTTACAAAACTCAATTGATACAGCGCGCTGCGGTAGGAGAGTTTACAAAACTCAATTGCTATAGCGCACTGCAGCGGGAGAGTTTGTGAAGCTCAATCGCTACAATGCACCATAGCGGGAGACTTTTTGAAACTTAATCGCTAGAGCGCGCTGCAGTGGGAGAGTTTGTGAAACTTAATCACTACAGTGCGCCACAGTGGGAGAGTTTTAGAAACTCAATTGTTATAGCGCACCACAACGAGAGAGTTTCCGAAACTCAACCTTTATAGCGCGCCACTGCGAGAGAGTTTCCGATACTCAACCGCTACAGCGCGCTGTAGCGGGAGAGATTCTAAAACTCAATCTCTACAGCGCGCTGCCGCGAGCAAGTTTCAAAACTTAAAACCGCCCCAGCGTGCTGCAGCAATGAATGTCAATTTTTAAGAGAGATAACTTTCTTCAACCTATTTTTCTCAGTTTTCCTTGGGAGAGATATTTTTTTTCATCCTTTTATTTTTTTTTCTTTTATTCCAAGGGAGAGACATTTTCTTCATCCCCTTATCCAATAATTTATTACAGTCGGCAAGTTTTATAGAAGTCTAGCATATTCTTGGAATCACCATTTATTGCTCCTCTCAATAAAGCTCCTAAATTTCCCACCCCCACACTTAAATTTAAGCAACACAAATATTTGAGTTGAGAATATTAAAGTGATTGGAAAGTAATCTTACATCAACATAAATACTTTAGAATCAACAAATATCAAAATTCACATTTTGTTTAGTATTTCAAGTTTTTCATAAAGGTTTCACGCATACCATTGCAGATAAATTTATGTGTGATAAAAAATATTGTTTTGGAAATTTGGAATAATAAAATCGGAATTGCAGTAGTACAAGACCATGGGGAAATGATTTTTACTAAGATTTATCCAAAGTGACATACTGTAATAACACGTCTGTGCTCACACGCAAGTGTACGTGGTCTGAAGTAATAAGTGGAAAGTGTTAATTTTTGGGAATTTATTGATCCTAAGAGAATTGGTTGATTTGGCATTAAGGTATATCTATTCTCACTAATATTTAAGCTACAATGTATTTGGATGAGTTGGTCTAAAAATTAGCACAATAATCATTAAGAAAAAGATTAAGATGAGAGAAAGAGGAGAGTTTGGACCATCTCACAAGCCATAATATAGTAATTATGTATATTAATTTCTCAAGCCTTATCATTCATTTTAATTAAAATCAAGTGCACTTTGTTTTTCTTGAGTTTAACTCAAGATCTTACAAGTTCAAATCTTGTGCACAAAATGAACCCACCTTCGGTTCTACTTCAGCACAAAGATTCTTCTAAGATTTTTTGGATTTAAATTTTAATCTTATTCTCTTGATCAAGGAGAGCTTGATTTTTAAATCTTAGGAACTTGTAAGTATTGATTTCCACTACAAGCATCACTCACATCTCACATAGTTGAGATGAGGGATTTATATGTTGGGCTTAATGACTATGTCACTTAGTTCATAAGCACTCAACACTTCTGTCCTCTACCTATATTATGTTGAGCTAAGGAGCTCATTTAGTGGATCTTAACATCACTTGCATCAACACTTTGGTTGAGCTTAGATTTAGGTGCATTGAGCTCAAGGACATTGTCACATAGTTCCAAGCTTTCATGCACTCAAAACCTAGCATCCAACCTAAGGTGAGCTAAGGAGCACAAGACGATTAGTTCTTGAACTTTTAATTCTTTACTCTTATTCCACATTCAAGACTAAATTAGACAAAATATTTCTTAGCAAGACATTAAGATCACAAAATAAATTATACTTGAGGAAAACATTTATACATTAATATTACATCATGCTCATAGGACTTCACCCCAACCCTCCCCCTAAGGGAGTTTAGCTACTCATTACAAAAGAAAAGAAGAAAAACACATACATGGATAAAGACCCTTTCATGTTCAACTAAAAAGAAAATACAAGAATAGAGTTTAGAAGATACTAGGAATGCTCCTTTGAAAGTTCTCGGGAATCCTTCTTCTCCTTCTCAATGTTCCCTTCTTAGGTCGCTAGTGCTGCCTTCTTCCTTCTCCTCTAAAGCAAGAGCTTGCTTTGCCACCCTTCGGGAGTTCTTCTCTTCCTTAGTACTCCTCCTTAGTGGAATTTCTTAGCTAAAATTGTGAACCCTCCTCAACTCAAGAGGAGGGGTATTTATAGGAGAGGGGCTGCCTTCTTCTTCTTCATTTCAAAACTAGCATTTCCATTTAAAATTTTGAACTCATGATGGCAAAATCCTCCATTGACGGTGAGGTGAAAAATATCTTCATTTGTTTACCCAAAACATCACCTCAATACCTTATTTTTCAAATAAAATATAGCATTTGCAGGGAATAATTGCTGGGGACAAAGTTCAGGATAGAGCACTGCAGTGGGCCATTTTGCAATTCTACTATTCAATTACTTCACTTTTCAAAAATATTTCCACTGCAAACCGCTGCAGCGCGCGACCGCGCGCTGTAGCGGCTCATTTTGCAACAAACATTGTTCAATTAGTGAGAAACTTATTTATATGGTTTAAATACTTCTGCTGCAGCCTGCTGCGGCGCGTTATAGCGTGCTACGGCACGCTGGAGCGTGCTACAGCACGCTGTAGCTGATTATCTTTAATAAAAATAATTTTTTCCAGAAATGCCTTAGAATTCCCTTAGATGCTTTTTCCCTGAAAAAGATAGAAAAAATTAATTTTAGGAGCATCATAAAGATTTGAAATGAAAGAAATTCCCTTTTATTTTAGATATAATTTGTGGATTCATCACACCCCACACTTAATTTCTTGCTCATCCTCGAGTAAGCGAAAAATGATATTTTTTTCTGTTTTTGTTGGGATGAAAGTCACAACAATGCAATTAGAATATTTATAAGTCAAGATATGTTCATATCAAAAATGAAATGAATATTTTAACAATATTAATGTTTTTACTTGTGGCAATAAGGTGGTTTAATCAAGTAATCTCCAAATTTTTGAATTTTTAATGTTTGAAATTAGGTGATGGGTACAGTCATTATGAACTTCAGACTAAGGAAGTGGTCAAAGATTCCAAGAGTTGTTCCATATGTGCTCCTTCTTATAAATCACAAAGAATTTAAAGGAGAGATAATTTTCTTTATCCTTCTCATTTTGATCAATTGGGAGAGATATTTTTCATCATCCCTTTTTTCATAATTATTTTGCTCTTTTCATTTTTAGGGAGAGACATTTTTCTTCATCCCTAATATACATCTTTGTGATCATGAAGTCCTACGGGAGCCTCGCACACCCTTTTTTAGGATACGTACCACATCTTTTAGTCTAAGTCCTATGCCTTCCCCCACACTTAGTTCAAGCATTTATTTAAATTTTTGAAGATTAGATTATCCTCCATTCCTTCCTCAAGTACAGCATTTGTTTGCTTATAATGCATTTAATCATTTTTGTTTACGTATTCTTTTACTTATGTCAAATTCGATTTTTATATTTTTGTGATTTTCTTTTCTTTTGAAAAATTTAGAAAAAATATATCAATTAAGAATACCATAAAATGAGGGGATAAGAAAAATTCATAAATTAAAATCTCAAAATAAAAACATACTAAAAACAAAGATAAAAGAAAAAAAAAATTGAAAGAAATAAACAAATACAACCTATTAAGTTATTGGGTTGATCCCAATAAGCACTTGTTTTAGCATCTCAGACTGAGATAGGAAAGATCTTATGTGATTCCTTCATCATAAAGGTCTTGAAGGGTCCATCCACCCTTCTCTTGAAAGACCCCTTCCTCCAAGTATAACTTCAGATGATTTACATTCACCTTAAAAGTGCAATTATTGGAGGCGACTTCGATAGCTCCATGAGGGAAAATCTTTGTGATGGTAAATGGTCCTGTCCAACGTGATTTTAGTTGTCCAAGAAAAAGTCTTAATCTAGAGTTAAAAAGCAATACCTTCATTCCTAGTTGGAGGTGCTTAGGTTTAATTAGCTTATCATGCCATTTTTTTGTTTTTTCTTTATACAACTTGGCACTCTTATAGGCATTTAACCTAAATTCATCAAGTTCATTTAGTTGCAGCAGTCTTTGCGCCCTGCCTTTTGGTAGTCAAAATTTAATTTCTTTATTACCCACCGGAAGGTGGCTTGCTTTTTCATAAACGAGATCATACGGGGACATTCTTAGAGGGGTCTTGAAGGCAATTCTATAAGCCCAAAGGGCATCTTGAAGTTTTGATGTCCAGGCCTTTCTATTTTAGTTCACAGTTTTTTCTAAAATTTGTTTAAGTTCTCTATTGGAGACTTCAACTTGCCTGCTGTTCTGAGGGTGGTAGGGAGTACCCACTTTGTGTCTCACCCTATAGCTTTTTAATATACTCTCTAATTGCCTATTACAAAAGTGTTTTCCCCCATCACTAATCAAGAATCTGGGTGTCCCAAATCTAGCTAGCACGTGTTCCTTGAGAAATTTGATCACAGTTTTAGCGTCATTGTTGACACATGCCACAGCTTTAACCCATTTTGAAACATATTCAACTGCCACAAGAATATACAGATTGCCTTGAGATGAGGGAAAGGGTCTCATGAAGTCAATTCCCTATACGTCAAATAGTTCAACTTCAAAAATCCCATTTAAAGAAAGCTCATCTCTTTTTGTTAATTTTTTGGTTCTTTGGCATTTGTTACAGCTTTTGACAAAATCAGTGGCATCCTTGAACAAATGGGGCCAAACGAATCTGGACTGAAGCACCTTTGCAGCCGTTCTCTCAATTCTGTGGTGTCCTCCATAAGGAGATGTGTGGCAGTGGAAGAGAATATTCCTGGTGTCAGAGTTAGGAACACATTTCTTTAGGAGTTGATCATTACAACATTTATACAGAAAGGGATCATACCAAAAGTAATTGTTTATATCCGCAAAAAACTTCTTTCTTTGTTGGTAACTCATATCTTTTGGTATGATTCCTCCTGCAAGGTAGTTTGCAATATTAGCAAACCAGGGAGGAACATTTGTAGCCACCCCATAGAGCTTCTCATCTAGAAAGGATTCACTAATATCAGTCGACATATCATGATCAATATGGGTTAATCTAGATAAATGATCAGCGAGAACGTTTTCACTCCCCTTCTTATCCCGGATTTCGAGATCAAATTCTTGTAAGAGCAACACCCAATGTATTAAGCGTGGTTTTGCCTCGTTCTTTTGGAGGAGATATTTAATGGCAGCATGATCCATGTAAATGATAGTCTTAGACTTGATGAGATACGACCTAAATTTAGTGAAAGCAAAAATGACTGCTAGAAGCTCCTTTTCCGTGGTGGCGTAATTTCTTTGAGCATCATCAAGGAGTTTACTAGCATAGTAGATCGAATAGAAGGTCCGCTCTCTTCGCTGCCCAAGAACAGCACCTACTGCAAGGTCACTCGCATCATAGATAATTTCAAAAGGTGACTCCTAGATTGGAGCAGAAATTATTAAAGTAGAGATCAAGGCAGTTTTTATTGTATTGAATTCTTTTAGACATCATTATCAAAATTGAACTCGACATCCTTTCCTAGCAATCTACAAAGTGGCATACTTATGTTTGAAAAATCTTTGATAAATCTTCGATAAAAACCAGCATGCCCAAGGAAGCTTCTAATTCCCTTTACATTGATGGGAGGAGGAAGCTTTTCAATTACTTCAGTCTTTGCTTTATCGACCTCTATCCCTCTCCTAGAAATTAGATGACCAAGAACAATACTCTCTTCAACCATAAAATGACACTTTTCCCAATTCAAGATTAAATTTGACTCTCTACATCTTTTTAACACATTTCCCAGATTAATTAGGCAATGATCGAAAGAGGTTCCAACCACGGAAAAATCATTCGTAAACATTTCTAAGAACTCTCCTATCATGTTAGAGAAAATTGCCATCATACAGCATTGAAAATTAGCTGGGGCATTGCACAATCCGAAAGGCATTCTCATAAAGGCAAATATTCCAAAGGGGCAAGTGAAGGTTGTTTTCTCTTGCTCTTTGGGCGCAATCAGGATCTGATTATATCCTGAATAACCATTAAGAAAATAGAAATATAGATTTCCTGCTAATCTATCAAGCAATTAATTGATAAAGGGAAGGGGATAATGGTCTTTTCAAGTTACTTTATTTAATCTCCTATAATCGATGCAAACTCTCCAACTGGTCACAGTCCTAGTAGGAATCAGCTCATTGTTGCTGTTGAGAATAATGTTCATCCCACTCTTTTTGGGAACCACATGGATTGGGCTCACCCAAGGGCTGTCAGAAATGGGGAAAACAATCCCAGCATCTAATAGCTTGATGATTTCCTTGTGAACTACTTCTTTGATGTTAGGGTTTAATCACCGCTGAGGTTCAATTGAAGGTTTGGAGTTGTCCTCCAATAGGATATGGTGCATACACAGAGTTGGGCTAACCCCCTTCAAATCTGCAATACTCCACTCCATTGCCCTCTTGTGTTCTTTTAAAATGTTACATAAAAGATTCTCTTGATGTTGAGTTAACAATGAGGAGATTAATACAGGAAGTGATTCATCTTCTCTTAGGTACATGTATTTTAAATGTGAGGAAGAGGTTTTAATTCAGTTTTGGGAGGGCAAATTATTGAAGGTTGAATCATCTTCCTTTCCTTAATCAATTCTTCAATAGCTTCCACATCAAGGGAATCATTATTTTCCTAATTTGCTATCATTCCCTCTTCTCCCACATCTTCCATTAACCTAGCTTCTTCTATTACATTAATCTCCCAACAATCCTCATTTAATTTAGTAGGGTGTCTCATTGACTCATTCACATAGAATTTAATTTCTTCCTCCCCATAACGCTGCATCAACTCCCCTTTCTCTACATCAATTAAGGTTCATCTAGTGGCCAAGAAAGGTCTACCTAGAATAATAGGAAGTTTTTGATTTTCATCTTCCACGTCCAATAATATGAAGTCTGCAGGGAAGATGAACTTGTCAACCTTTACAAGAATGTTTTCCACAATTTCTAAAGAAGATTTTACAGATCTGTCGGCAAATTGGAGTAGAACAGAGGTAGGCTTTAAATGATCAATTCCTAGTTTCTTGAATATGTAGAAAGGTATCAAATTAACAGATGCACCAAGATCACAAAGGGCCTTTTGAAAAGATTGGTATACAATCGTGCATGGGATAGTGAAACTCCCAGGACCCTTCTTTTTAGTGGGAATTTTTTTTTGAAGGATTGCACTACATTCTTCTGTTAATGCCACAGTCTCTTTTTCATCAATCTTCCTTTTCTTGGATAAGATGTCTTTCATAATTTTAGCATGACTAGGCATTTGTTCAAGAGCTTCTACGAACGGGATATTGATATAAAGAGTTTTAAAGGTCTCAAGGATATTTTAATATTAGACATCGAGTTTCTCCTTAGCCATATGCTGAGGATAAGGTATATGAGGGGTCTCTTTAGGAGGATCTCTAGGCTCTTCCCTCTCGGCTTCCGTTGCCACACTCTTATCCATCCTGATTGTTTTTCCTTCCTCCTTTTCCTCTCTTGTTTTTGTGATGTCTTCACTATTTTCTTTTCTCAAAATCTAATGAGTAACCCTTCCACTTCTTAAGGTTATTGCATTCCACGATTCATTCTCATATTCCCCTATCACCCCCACTAGTGAAGGTTGTTCTAACTGCTTCATTATATCTTTCAATTTTTGTTCAATTCTTTTGACTGTCTCCTCTTGTCTGAGGAGAGTGTGCTCATGCCTATTTAGAGTGGCATCAGTTTTATTTATGAATTCAATAGTGGAGTTTCTAAATTGCTTAAGTGAGTTTTCAAATCTTTCACCATTCCTTCCATGATTCATGATCATATTAACATCTCTTGACTCCCCATCATTCTCCTAAAAGGAGCTTATATATCAAAATTCTAGCTTCTTATTAAGTTGGGATATTTGATTTTGCAGTTCTAGGATTTGCTGTGAGTTTCCTAGTGAATTACACTCTTTTTTATCTTTGTAATCATTCCTTTGGAGGGGCCATTGGTAAGCGTTATTGGCCATTTCTTCCAAGAGGTCATAAGCTTCCTCTTGGGTTTTTCTACTAATGGAACCACTGGCAGTGGCATCAATGAGTGTCCTTGTTGGAGCATTCAAACCATTGTAGAAGGTTTGCACTTGCATCCAAAGAGGGAACCCACGATGTGGGCAATGCCTGAGGTACTCCTTAAAGCGATCCAACCCATCATACAGAGTCTCACTTTCCAACTGAGTAAAGTTGGAGATCTCAATCCTCAACCTTGCAGTTTTAGCCAGAGGGAAGTATTTGGCTAAGAATTTCGTAACCAAATCATCCCAAGTCTGGATAGAATCACTCGGCAAAGAACTGAGCCAACTCTTGGCATTATCTCTCAGAGAGAAAGGAAAAAGCCACAATTTAATCGCGTCTTCGGAGACATCGTTAAATTTAAAGGTATCACATATTTCAACGAAAATTAAAATATATGAGTTAGGATCTTCAGTGGCTAATCCTCCAAACTGATTATTTTGTACCATACTCAGTGTGGAAGGTTTGATTTCAAAGTTGTGGGCTTCAATATTTGGCCTTACAATTGCATGGGGATTCCCCTAACAGTTGGTAGTGCATAGTCTCTAAGTGTTCTTCCCCTAGGCTCTTCTAAATTTTTCAGAACGTTTTCACGCATACCATTGTAGATAAATTTGTGTAATAAAAAATATTGTTTTAGAAATTTGGAATAATAAAATCGGAATTGTAGTAGTACAAGACCATGGGGAAATGATTTTTACTAAGATTTATCGAAAGTGACAGACTGTAATTACAGGTGTGCACTCACACGCAAGTGTACGTGGTCTGAAGTAATAAGTGGAAAGTGTTAATTTCCGGGAATTTATCGATCCTCAGAGAATTGGTTGATTTGGCATTAAGGTGTATCTAATCTCACTAATGTTTAAGCTACAATGTATTTGGCTGAGTTGGTCAAAAAATTAGCACAGTAATCACTAAGCAAAAAGAGCAAGATAAGAGAAAGAGGAGAGTTGGGACCATCCCACAAGCCATGATATAATAATTATGTATATCAATTTCTCAAGCTTTATCTTTCATTTTAATTAAAATCAAGTGCACTTTGTTTTCCTTGAGTTTAACTGAAGGTCTTACAAGTTCAAATCTCGTGCACAAAATGAACTCACCTTCGGTTCTACTAGGCACAAAGATTCTTGTAAGATTATTTGGATTTAAATTTTAATCTTATTCTCTTGATCAAGGAGAGCTTGATTTTTAAATCTTAGGATCTTACAAGCATTGATTTCCACTACGAGCATCACTCGCATCTCACATAGTTCAGATGAGGGATTCATATGATGGGCTCAATGACTATGTCACTTAGTTCATGAGCACTCAACACTTCCTTCCTCTACCTCAATTATGTTGAGCTAAGTAGCTCATTTAGTGGGTCTTAGCATTACTTGCATTAACACTTTGGTTCTGCTTAGATTTAAGTGCATTGAGCTCAAGGACTTTGTCACATAGTTCCAAGCTTTCATGCACTCAAAAGCTAGCATCTAACCTAAGGTGAGCTAAGGAGCACAAGACAATTAGTTCTTGAACTTTTAATTCTTTACTCTTATTCCACATTCAAGACTAAATTAGAAAAATATTTCTTTACAAGACATTAAGATCACAAAATAAATTATACTTGAGGAAAACATTTATACATTAATATTACATCATGCTCATGGGACTTCACCCCAACCCTCCCCAAGGGATTTAGCTACTTATTACGAAAGAAAAGAAGAGAAACACATACATGGATAAAGACCCTTTCATGATCAACTAAAAAGAAAATACAAGAATAGAGTTTAGAAGATACTAGGAACGCTCCTTTGGAAGTTCTCTGGAATCCTTCTTCTCCTTCTCAATGTTCCCTTCTTAGGTCGCTAGTGTTTCCTTCTTCCTTCTCCTCTAAAGTAAGAGCTTGCTTTGCCACCCTTGGGAGTTCTTCTCTTCCTTGGTACTCCTCCTTACTTAGTAAAATTTCTTGGCTAAAATTGTGAACCCTCCTCAAGTCAAGAGGAGGGGTATTTATAGGAGAGGAGCTGCCTTCTTCTTCTTCATTTCAAAACCAGCATTTTCATTTAAAATTCTGAACTCATGATAGCAAAATCCTTCATTGATGGTGAGGTGACAAATATCTTCATTTGTTTACCCAGAACATCACCTCAATACCTTCTTTTTCAAATAAAACATAGCAGCTGCAGGGAATGATGGATGGGGACAAAGTTCAGGATAGAGGTCATGTCCCCAGCCGCAATAAATGATGTATGGAGAAAAATTGTGGCAGGCCGCTGCAGCGCGCTGCGATGTGCAATGGTCTTTAGCTAATTTGCCAAGTCCCCCGCTGCCGCGCGCTACCACACTTGAGCATTAGAAGATGTCCCACTGCAGCGCACTGCAGCGGGCCATTTTGCAATTCTACTGTTCAATTACTTCACTTTTCAAAAATATTTCCGCTGCAAACCGCTGCAGCGTGCGACCGTGCACTGTAGTGGCTCATTTTGCAACAAACACTGTTCAATTAGTGAGCAACTTATATATATGGTTTAAATACTTCTGCTGTAGCCCGCTATGGTGCGCTGTAGCGCGCTGTAGCGAATTTTCTTTAATAAAAATTAAATTTTTCCAAAAATGCCTTAGAACTTTCTTGGATGCCTTTTCCCTGAAAAAGATAGAAAAAATTGATTTTAGGAGCATCATAAATATCTGAAATGCAAGAAATTTCGCTTTATTTTAGATATAATTTTTGGATTCATCAGAAAGCAAAACAAAATTTTAAATAAACCTAAAAAAATAATAAATGGAAAATGGCAACATGTTCACTCATCATCATCTTTGTCATCATCTTCTTCTTCTTCTTCTTCATCATCTTCATCCTCTTCAGACCCTTGTGAGTTTGGAGGGAGTTCAAAAGCTGGGGGTTGTGGGAGGACAAATTCTCCTGGTCCACCATGCAAGCATTTGTTTGACAGCATTGTTCCAAGAGCTGAGTGGAAGTCATACTGGAACTGGTGTTGTTGAGACAAGGCAGCTTTGCAGTACCACATGTCTACCGCCATACTTTTTCCCATTTATATTTGATACTCCCTCATTTTTGACATTCCTTTTTACAAATTTTTTAGTTTTGATAATATGCCTGAAGAAGAAGAAGAAGATTTTTAGTCCTCCCCTTGCCTTCTTCTCTTGCTCTTCTTTCCTTCTTGATAATGCAAGTTATAACAAGTAAGAGGAACATGGGGAGGTATCATTGAATAATTGGAGACTACCTTGACTCCTTGGTCAAGGAAATCCCAGAAATTAAAGACCCAAAAGATAAAGTTGTGCAAGGCCCAGTCAAGGAATGCCATAAATGTTCAAGAATAACCTCGGAGATATGGATATCTCCGAGTCCTTTGATTGCATAAATTAACATCGCCCTTGACCGGGTTACCTCATTTAAGTGCCCAAATGGCATTATCTTACTAGAGATCAGAACATGCCATGCATTACACGAGACCTTAAGGAGGGCTTGAGGAATGTTGGAAAGGTTTCCTCTCTAAATAACATCATAAGAAGTGAGGGCGCTCGCAATAGCTGATGGTTCAAATTCAGCATTAAGGTAGGCTTGGCAGGCACATTTATCTACCACCCTAAGTTCATAAAATTGCTTGATTTGCTTGAGCCTAAAAATTAT
Organism: Gastrodia elata; assembly: GCA_016760335.1. Lineage (NCBI taxonomy): Eukaryota > Viridiplantae > Streptophyta > Magnoliopsida > Asparagales > Orchidaceae > Gastrodia > Gastrodia elata. The sequence continues at coordinate 678,168 of CM028679.1, forward strand.
CGCCTTCCCTCACACAAAAATCTTTCTCCCTGTTGCATTGATTGCATTGGTGAGGACATCTAATACGATGGTCGGGTAGGAATCGGTCTGTAAGCTGACCAAGGTATCCCATCATCAGTGTGCCACATTAATATGGCTCATTATATAAAGGAGGGCAAACCCTCTTTTCGGGATGAGCTTTCTCTTTGAGGTAATTTGGACAAACTTTTACTATGCCACAATGGAGGAGAACCACTTGCTGTTGAAGCTGCCTCTAGAATTTGAGGCAGCTACACCCTTGTTAGTCATGCTTTTCTCTTGAGAGGCCATTTAAGAAGGAAGGATTTGGGTACTTGGAATTTAGAGGCATGAAATATCTAAGGATGGAGTGCGATGATCCACTCCTCCCCTCTCAATTTATACTCCCAGAATCTTATAAGCATTTCTCTTAAAAGCTGATTCCAACTCACTCTAATTGCTGGTCAAATGACCTAAAATGCATGCCACAAGTGTGATGTGAAATTCAAGTTCTTGCTTGAAAGGTGTGTTGTAGCAATTTTGGCAGCTTGAGAATTCCCTCCCAGTCAACAAAGTTCCAGCTGAAGAAATTAGTGTCACACACTATAGCACGCGGGAGCGCACCACGGCACATGATAGTGCCATATTTTATAACTTAGGGATGCTACGACACGCTATATCTTCAAATTCCACTACAGCATCCCACAGTGTCAAATTTCACTGTAACACGCTACTGCGTATAACGTGCTATTGCATTCGGCGTGCTATAGCACCAAATTCCGCTGTGGCACGCTGTAGTGCCTACTGAAAAAAAACTTTTTTATGTCTTAAAAAAACCTTACAACTTATCTCTTTCTGCAAATCAGGCTTCCAGTTTTATTTTTGCTTGAGCAAAAATATGCTAACTAAATACAACAAAAATAATTACACAAAATTGATTGGGTTGCTTCCCAAAAGCACTTGGTTTAACGTTATCAGCCCAACAGAAATAAGCATTATTTTCAAATTGGTTTAACGTAAAACGTATAACGTTATCAGCTTCCAGTTTTCAAATTGGTTTAACGTATAATGTATAACAGATATAAGCATTGGTTTAATGTATAACGTGCTATAGCATCTCCCGAAGAAATTTCTATCTAGGTTCTTGGAGGTCTTAAGTGACCACTAACAGGGTTTTCAGATGTTGTGTTCAAACTCAGGCACTCAGAATTAATTTCTGGAAATGCATTAGCAGATATTATTTTCTTTTTTTATTTTCCCCGATGCATTTTCTTCATCATCAATTTCTTCTTAACACTACCACCTTCAGCTGAGGTGTAGTCAGTCCCTTCAGAATCAACATCACTTAATTTATCACAATGAGTCTCAGGTGCGGGGTTGGGAGTCTTACTTATATTCGTGTTTTGCCGCTTAGCCTTGATAATTTTTTGTTTGTACATGGTGGGCATTAGATCTATCTATTCAGCCACACCATTTAGTCTTATAGTCATCACCCCCCTTTCTACATCTATAATGCCTCTAGTGCTTACAAGGAAGGGTCTTCCAAAAATGATAGTGGAATTTTAATTCCACCCGTCCCATTCACAAATAATAAAATTAGTACAAATTATGAAGTTTCCTACCTTTGCCAGAACATTCCTTTCTACTTCAATAGGGGTAATGGAGTCTAAGTTGGCAAATTCAACAATGATTGGGGTTTCTTCCATTCCCCTTACCCTAAGCTAAAATTATATATGCAAGGGCATAACATTGATGGAGGCCCCAAGAGCACACAAGCGATTTATAAGGACTTCTCTAATGACTTACGGAAGGTTCATTCTTCCGGAGTCTAGTCTTTCAATGGTCTTTATGTTATCTTCTCAGTGCCCAGCATTAGCTGTCCTGGTTTTCTTTTCTTCAATTTCTTTTGAGGAGTTATTTCTTAGGCAGTACATTTTGAATTTAATAGAATTAATAACACTCACTGTCTCCCTTGGGTTCACTTTCATTGAGCTAGGAAGCCTTCCTAACTGAGAGTAGACAGCTGTTGGAAAATCTGTTCTAGCCAAACTTCTATGTTCCTCAGGGACACCTCAATTCCTTGGAATGAGGCATCATGCTACTTTATAGTTAATTCTATTCTTTTCATGAATTGTATAGTTTCAGCCTTGAAGGAAATAAAGGCTCCTTCTAGTCTCAGTTCTTGGTTTCTGTGTTTATTAGGCAGATAATTATTACTGAAATTATGTGCTTGCCTATTTTGTGATTGATTTCCATTACTATAATTCCCTTGAGAATTCCCATTACTTCAAGAAATGTTAGGGTGATTCTGTGGCGGCCGCCCCTTAATCGAATGAGTGTTAAGAGGTGGTCGTCACTAGTACCACGGACATTACATTAATAACATATCCGTGATACTAATCAAGAGCTTGAGCAAGACTTAATAGAAACATACGTATAGTATAACAGTGCAAAATAGGTAGAAAGGAAGCATCCAGACACAGTCCACATTAATTCATTCACATACAATACATTTAATGCTGAATAGTAAAAATAAGAAAACATAATTATTACAATTTTACTAAATGCAAGCCAAGGAGATGGAAGCATGTCTCCTTCAGAGAGCTGCACTTTACTTTAACCTGCTAGCAGCTAAATTCTCAAGCGCTGGATCTGACCTATACTCCTGATCTGCCATATGTACATATATGACAGGGCACAGCCAAAAAAAGAAAATCTGGTTAGACTTTAATAAGTCTAAGTACAATTTAAGCTATTATAATTACATGAATTTAAAGATATCACCACATTATTGATACTACTAAGCGAGCAAAATAGATAGGTGCAACAAGCTACAAGGAAGGGATAATTATAAACTATCCATTTATAGCATTCAACATGTATGTGAAATAGCATATAAAGACATGAAGTAAGCAAGGTTAAGCTAAAAGCAAAAGAACTGCAACTACTATGATAATTCCACTCTTAACATGATTATGATCATATTAACACTTGCTGAGTACATAAAAGAAACACAAGTACTGAAAACATGCAATTCTAGCATCCTAAACATGCCAATATATATAAGTAAACATATGTGTATACGTACAACATGCTAATTACGAAAAGGAAAAGAAAGCCACTGAGACATGTGGTAAAAAGCAAAACAATCAAGTGCAATGTAAAGCCACTGAGACATATGGCAAAGCAAGAAAATACTGAAAATAAAACTACTGGAACATGTGGCAAAGCAAAAATAAAATAATACTGAAAAATCCAGCTAAAGTAGCAATAAGCCAAGGACATAGTACTCCCATACCAGCCAATAGGCCATACAGGGCCTCCAATATCAGTCAATCAATCCCCAGCCTAGCCTTCCAAATATGCTAGGTCTGAGTCCAATCTATACAATACTACTACTGAAGAGGCAGACTAAGCTAGGACATTTCTACCAACTGGAAACTAAACAAAACTGAATGTTATGCAATTCAAATACTAACTTAGGATGTATCATCCATATCCCAAGTTTTTCTATTATGCTCAAGGAATAAGGCTCAATATACAAAGTATGCAAAGCAATCTAGTCCAAGTAAGCAAGAGACTCAATCTAGACTAAGTGATATCTATTATTGTCTAATTAAGTCATTCTAACTATCCCAAGTCATACAACTTAGAAGCACAGCCTTATAAGTTAAAAACAATCAGGACTGATCAGGTCCCAATTTAGTTCAATCAAAATTGACTATAAGTTAAATAATAAATCATCACGTCCTAATTGATGATTTGAGACGTTCTTAGCTAAGATCTGATCCATATCTACTAAGCTAAGGATTATGAATTGAACACCACAACCTTGGGTTCATTCACATGATCCAAGGGTAAGCTAAAGATCTATGGTTCAATCTATAAGTGAACTGATGATTAAGGGTTACTCTATTAAGTAACAATCAAGCTTAATAGAATAGATCTCTATTTTTACTCTAAAATTGAAAGACAAAATAATCAAAATGAAACTATAAAAAAATCTAGAAACTAATAAAACTAAGGTTTCACTCATTGAATAAATCACTTATTCAATGAATGAGATCTAACTTAGTGTCTAATCCTAATCTTAAGGAAAGAGCCTAAGTGAAGTGAAGTTCCTAAGGAAGCACCTTAGTTTGACTCTAGGTTCTAATCCATGTCCGCATAATTTACAGTTTTCAACTAAGGTTTAGCAAAAGTTCCTATACCCTAATGTCATGGTTTTCAAATAGCAAGCAAATCCTAATGATGCTAAGATCTATGCAAGTGGTGTACATAGAGCTCAAGAAAAATAACATAATTAAAAGAAAACAGAACTCAATAAAGTTCTAAGTACGAAATGTACCTTTACAAAAGAAATGATCCAAACCTGTAGCTTGGCGATTGATTGGAATGAGATGACAATTACCATATCTGTAATAATTAAGCAAAGAACATATAAATTATACTTTCTTTTGATAACTATATTTGGTCCTAGACAAAAATGGAACTAAACCAAATCATCCTCCAATTCACAAGAAAGAAGACTAAACTACAATAAGCTAGAGACGGGATCTACAAGATGAAATATAATAGCTTAATAATAATCAAGGATATGATTTATTCAAAAAAAACCTTAAGATGACAATTAGTCTAAGTCATTTAATTAATTCTTTGTGTGCAAGACCTACTAACATATACTTGCTTTAAATGCAAATCCTAATCTTCCAATCTCTTAGTGAGCTATTTTGAAGCCCTATAATATCTTTAATATAACTTTTATACATTATATAAGTCTTTGAATATGTGGTGACAATTTAATTTTAATATGTATTATATAATATGCATAAATTTAATCCTCAAAGAAATTGCAAGAAAATGATGGTGAAATTAGTAATGATATGCAAACTTAATTTGATTAAGTTATATAATTTGAATGAAAATAGATCTATCTATATAATTTGCAAGATCTATATTATGCCAACATATACATATGCATATCATGGAGAGGAGCCCTAATACAACATCTCATTTATCTTAACTTAACATAAAAGACAATAAAAAAATTAGATTCATTAGCGAGTATGAGGAGTTACCCAATGCCGCCGTTGACATGAATTCATGCAATTAAATGTGAATCAATAGCGCTTATGATCTTCTAACATTAAGATACTTACTTAATAAATAGCTAAACTTGCATTAATAGATAAAACCACAATGATAATTAAATTCATAAAATTCAGCTATATGGACTGTTATTTTGTCGAACTCAACTATAACACTTGCTAAATAAAAAAATAGGGCTGCATACATATGGATCAACCAATTAACCTCCATTAGGTATGAGTTACATGCCAATAGGTTCCAATCAAAGTGCTAATAATCTACTAATTATACAAACATGCATTTGATATTGATTGCAAGAGATAATTGAATCTAACAAATTCAGATTTTTCATTCAAGCATCAAAATAAATTAAGAACTTTAAACTTTGCATCACAACCAACATTATCCTTAAGTGTAGGTTTGTACCTCCAAAATGTCAAAGGAAATTTGAATTGATAGGGGTTGTCCAAACATGGATGATGAGGGGAAGATTCGGCCTTGGAAGGAGGAGAGGTGCTCGATCATGGAAGGAGGAGATATGCTCGGCCATGGGAGGAGGAGATGCTCGGCCATGGAAGGAGGGCTGCTGCTCATGCTCGGCCAAGAGGAAAAGGACTATTTTTCTGCCAACCAAGAGGAGAAAAGCTGCTGTTCGGCCGGCCAAGAGGAGAAGGGAGGTTGGCCATGGAGAAGGAGGAGGAGAGGAGGCTCTTGGCTTGGAGGGAGGGAGAGGAGTGGAATGAGGGTTTTGATTTTTCCTAAGGGAGAAGAGGGAGTATTCGGTTGAGGGAGAAGGAAAATTTCTGATTTTGGGGCTGCTAGGTTAGGGTTTGGCATATTTAAGGGAAAAAGGGAACTCTAATCGCAGCCTTTAGATCAAAATCCAATGGTTGAAACTTCACAAGCCTGGATCTAAGTCGTTTAAACTCCAAAAATTATGAACTTGGTATCAAAACGACCGTCTCGATGAGTCAAACGCAGGCATTGAAAAATTATTAAATTTAGATGAGTATTTTATTTTATATTAATATTTAGATAAAAAACTTTAAAAATTCACTATGATAAATCTAGAGCCCGAAAAATCATGAAACTTAAAACATAGATTCCTCTTATTATGCTTAATTCAAATATATAAAAATTTCTGAAATTTGACTTTATTTTATCTTTTATCGACTCCGGAAATTTAAACTTCCCGAATTTATTTAGGACAATCCGGAACTCAGATTGCGCTCAAATTTTGGCAAGAGGATCCCCTTGATATGTTATATTTGAGGATATTTTTATTTAATTTTTATTTAACTAAAATTAGGATCCTATATTTTCTCTTAATCTGATTAGGTTTAGGCCTAATCGGCTCAGTAACAACGTCGGGTTGTTACAAACTCCCCCACTTAAGAATGATGTCGTCCTCGACATCACTACTTTAAATCTAATGGGCAAGAGTCACGTTCAATAATAGCAACTAGCACAAGAAGAATCCTAACATCCTCTTACTCTGAATAATTGAGATTGATAAAGATTAATAGAATATACAAAATCAATCTTGACAACTATTTAAAAAAAAAAAAAACATCAAAGCTCCAAATTTTATCATGAAATTCTAATACATTGATTCACAAACCTTACACTAACATAAAACTCAATCATAATTTTATCTCCTCAAAATATCTTAATTCCCAACACTTATTATGAGGAAGAGCTAAGTCTTTCAACATAAGCTTAAGGAAGGTCTTTCATCACATGCAAATTTTAAATTCAACTAATATACGATCAATAAATCCTTTTCTTCAACATTGATATCTTTACGCTCTCTGATAGACCTATCAATATAGTTTATAACAAATCATTCAGCTTTCGAAGATCAAGATATAGAATTCAATTATTTGATTGCATTTTACATTTGTCTACTAAGACTTCGATTTACTATAATCAACTTAAGGCAAACTTATAAAATGATAGAGCGTATCCTCTTTATCTTGCCATTGAAAAAAAATCAAAGAAAACAGCTTTAAGATTCAACATCCACAAATCTTAACAAGTTACCTTTATTAATTCGGCTAATTAATAGAGCATCTAACGAATAGGATAAGCTCGACAAAATTTCCTAATAAGAGGGCGTGCTGCTCTCAATCCACCAAACTTAAGGTTTTAGATTATACAACTAATTAACATCAAGAAGAATTTTACTAACCTCAAGATAGGCAACTTCTTGCCATTCTTCAGCTTATCGCACTTTGAGACGCGACTTGGAAGTGCTACAGATTTCAGCCATACATGTCTAAGCCTCCCACATTCATATGCAAGGATTTTCCTCTAATGAACATTCAACTCAACTCAATTAAATAATTGAAATGAATATTTGGAAATGAATACAAAAATTTTCTAAAAAATTTTCTAAGTCTTAAAATTCTTTAAAATTTCGGCAGAGTCTCCTTTGTTTTTGTTCAAAAACCAATTTTTCACAATCAACATAAGTCAACTTTATTGACTATTTCCAGTTCTAAAATAGAGTTCAATCCATTTTATAGGATTGCTCACTTCCAATTCTACAATAGAGTTCAATCCTTTTTATAGGATTGTTCATTTCCAGTTCTATAATAGAGTTCAATCCTTTTTATAGGATTGCTCATTTCCAGTTCTAAAATAATTTCAAATATATAAAACTAAACTAAGCAGCTTAGTTATCCTATATAAAACATCTAATAAAGGGAAATGCAGAAATAAAATTAGCATTTATAATAGCGGCATTATGCACCTTTTTGCACATAACATTTAGTTTAGCATCCCTGTATTACTTTCACAACTCCTCCTGTAAGGAAAATAGAGTTTAGCATTTTATTTCATATTGATAACAACATATAAATTTACTTAATAAGAAATTCAGCATTTGATTCACGTTAAATAAATGATAGCATCTGATTTTATATTACCATTTGATCAATGTATTTTTCTCCCATTAAACCTTATGCATGAGGCATTAATATTACCAATCCATTAACTCCCCATGTTACCAGATCGAATTCAATCATCTTAAGCAAGTAAACCTCTATTTATTTTGATTCAAGTTCAGCTAATTTTGACAAATTAAAACCATAAGATTTACAAATCATTGATTCAATTTAATCATTCAATCAAATCTACTACAACCATGAGCCTCAAGGATTCGAATTGCAAGCAATTCAATTTACAAATGATATTTAGATAGGATTAGAATAAATCAACTTTCAAATAATAAGAAACAATAGCTCATCTGATATCTTAAGCACTGAATTTATACTATGATTATGGTCAAGTATTAGCTTTTATTTGCAAGATCATTCGACGAACTGATATTCATAAACTCCCATCTAATCTATGTGGAACTATAATGTAAATACTGTTGCTGAAATGTTAAGGTACTTAAATGGTTTGGTAAAGCAATTCGTTGCGCCCAGACTATAAAGGACATAATAGATGTCAGATGTTAATCATACATACAAATGCAGATGTTAGCTAGCAATTCAGCATAGAATATTTCATAAGAAAGTTAAGAGCTTAAATGGGCAGCCTTCAAGCTATGTTGCCAAATCATGAGAATTCATGTGGCCGCCCAAAATAATAAAAAGATAATGCATATAACATCAATGCAGATGCCAACATCATCATGCAAGCAATATAAGCAATTGCTTATATAATTCTTGAAGTTGTTTGTGTGACTTGGAAAAGCGAAAGAGACTGCCTAACGAACCTATGATTAAGAAAAAGTTGAACGTTAATTATTAATGAGTGAAATAATCACTATATAACAAGGCTATAAACAGATTTTACGAGTGCGAAAATAAAGAATCAGTTTGATAAGTTGCAACAGCTCTTGCAATATTAATCTTTTTCTTCATTTACAATGAAGCATTAAATCAATAAAATAAAAAAAAATTAAGTGATGTTTTGTTATTATTTTCTGCATTATCGTTTCCTTGATTCCTAAAATTTCTTCCAATATAATGAAGATATTGCTGCTTTTTCAGCTTGCCACTCCCATGGATTCTAACAGCATTGATTGATTGGTACATGGGTGGTGAGTTACGTAGCTCAAACATTACTCATATACCCCTTTAGAGCGTAAAAGACCTTAAGTAGCTGCAATTTGACAGTTATCTAAGCTGAAGTAAATATGATTTTGTTAAGAACTATGTAAGATTAATAATTATTTCCTAGAATTGCAGTTATATCTATACAATATCCCACCCATTTTCAATCACACAATCACACCCATAAGAATTGGTCAAGGCTTTGCATCAACAAACTCAATTGAGGTAGAATGCGTAAGCTAAGAATGTTGATTACTTGTGCTTACTAGTAATTGAAACCATTATGGGTGTATTTTGACCTGTAACTGTATTCATTGTTTATATTAGAGAAGAAGGATGAGCCATCAACTAAGACAATAGTAAGGAAATTAGAAATGCTAAATAGTAAAGAATCATCGAGCATGTAAAAATCATGCCAATAATTTAGAAATTGACAATGAAAAATAACTCACATACAAAGATAGTATGTGCTTCAGCATTGACAAATTGAGGAAGGATGGCTTGCAAGAAGTACATATTACTTTGATCACAATTATAAGAATTAGCAATATATATCGCCAAGTTAAATGGCATCTTGAGATCCACTTCAAAAATTCATTAGTGCAACTCGTTGATGCAGTTTTAAGTACCATCAACTAGAGCGGATGATAAAACTAAATTCATAATTTTGAATTAATTTATTACATAATTTATTTAGTTATCATCTGATTTCCCTATCAGATTTGATTTAATGGCTTGAATACAATATCATTTTGTTCTAAGTGCTGAATCGTCTTGCATTCCATCCAACAATTTAAATCCAAGTTGATAAGGATTTAGTATATCATTTACTTCATGTTATGATACACTCCAACATTTAGTTTAGTAAGTAAATTAAAGAAATTTCACCCATCTTGAGATTCCTTCAGCAACTCATTTGTGACAAAGATTTAATCATGCACATGAATATGCTTACTCACAAGGAGTCTCAATCAAACTCGACAACAACTACAGAAATCTGATCTATCAGCAGCCCCTCCATTGGTTTAACTGCCGCACACACTTTGATTTAGTTCCCGACCATTCCCATTTCGGCATATCTATTTCTTAAACAATTATCAATTCATTTTCTAGATGGGCAATTTTAATTTCAGGTTTAGATTCAAATCACAAACTAAAATTGATCAGATCATCAAGAATCGAACATGATTAATGAATTTAGATTATGAAAATTTGAATCCTAATGTTCTGGAGCCTACGATCTAAAGATAACATCAAGCTAAGTTGAGAATGTTAAAATAATTATCTTAATCAAAGTGGAGTCCATTCGCAAGAGTTCAAGAGGTAGTTTGAAGGTTTGCCAATTTAATATCAAAGAAATGGATACAAATGCAGTTTCAGTAAGTTCATCTGCAGCCGAATTCACAAATTCTAAATTTTATCATTTTCTTTTCTATTATTGGTGATCTAAATATTAGCCTAGAGATATTCTTAGGCTTAACTCATAACTTCTACATCTTATCTCCACAAATGATTTTATAAATCAAAATTTACTTAACCTATTTAAGTTGGAATTGAGTCAACATATAACTTAAGAAATGATTCAACAGAACGCTGACGTGGTTAAGGTTACTAAGTATGTCATTCCACGCATCACTTTATGTTTCTCTCATATTATTTCCTAACATCTTTAACTTGACTCTTTTCTAAGTCCTATAAGATCTACGTTGCTTTCTCAAGATGTTCTCATCATTCTAACATTTCAATGTTGTATTGAATGTACTGTGGATCCAAATACTACTATACTCATGTTTGCCAAATCCTACTCAACATAAGAACGAACCATTAGGTAGATAGAAGCATAGCCTCTATATGACACCCATGGGTTTCTCTGATACCAACTGTGGCGGCTGCCCCTTAATCGAATGAGTGTTAAGAGGTGGTCGTCACTAGTACCATGGACATTTACATTAATAACATATCCGTGATACTAATCAAGAGCTTGAGCAAGACTTAATAGAAACATACATATAGTATAGCAGTGCAAAATAGGTAGAAAGGAAGCATCCAGACACAGTCCACATTAATTCATTCACATACAATACATTTAATGCTGAATAGTAAGAATAAGAAAACATAATTATTACAATTTTACTAAATGCAAGCCAAGGAGATGGAAGCATGTCTCCTTCAGAGAGCTGCACTTTACTTTAACCTGCTAGCAGCTAAATCCTCAAGCGCTGGATCTGACCTATACTCCTGATCTGCCATATGTATATATATGACAGAGCACAGCCAAAAAAAGAAAATCTGGTTAGACTTTAATAAGTCTAAGTACAATTTAAGCTATTATAATTGCACGAATTTAAAGATATCACCACATTACTGATACTACTAAGCGAGCAAAATAGATAGGTGCAACAAGCTACAAGGAAGGGATAACTATAAATTATCCATTTATAGCATTCAACATCTATGTGAAATAGCATACAAAGACATGAAGTAAGCAAGGTAAAGCTAAAAGTAAAAGAACTGCAACTACTATGATAATTCCACTCCTAACATGATTATGATCATATTAACACTTGCTGAGTATATAAAAGAAACACAAGTACTGAAAACATGCAATTCTAGCATCCTAAACATGCAAATATATATAAGTAAACATATGTGTATACGTACAACATGCTAATTAAGAAAAGGAAAAGAAAGCCACTGAGACATGTGGCAAAAAGCTAAACAATCAAGTGCAATGTAAAGCCACTAAGACATATGGCAAAGCAAGAAAATACTGAAAATAAAACTACTGAAACATGTGGCAAAGCAAAAATAAAATAATACTGAAAAATCCAGCTAAAGTAGCAATAAGCCAAGGACATAGTACTCCCATACCAGCCAATAGGCCATACAGGGCCTCCAATATCAGTCAATCAATCCCCAGCCTAGCCTTCCAAATATGCTAGGTCTGAGTCCAATCTATACAATACTACTACTGAAGAGGCAGACTAAGCTAGGACATTTCTACCAACTGGAAACTAAACAAAACTGAATGTTATGCAATTCAAATACTAACTTAGGATGTATCATCCATATCCCAAGTTTTTCTATTATGCTCAAGGAATAAGGCTCAATATACAAAGTATGCAAAGCAATCTAGTCCAAGTAAGCAAGAGACTCAATCTAGACTAAGTGATATCTATTATTGTCTAATTAAGTCATTCTAACTATCCCAAGTCATACAACTTAGAAGCACAGCCTTATAAGTTAAAAACAATCAGGACTGATCAGGTCCCAATTTAGTTCAATCAAAATTGACTATAAGTTAAATAATAAATCATCACGTCCTAATTGATGATTTGAGACGTTCTTAGCTAAGATCTGATCCATATCTACTAAGCTAAGGATTATGAATTGAACACCACAACCTTGGGTTCATTCACATGATCCAAGGGTAAGCTAAAGATCTATGGTTCAATCTATAAGTGAACTGATGATCAAGGGTTACTCTATTAAGTAACAATCAAGCTTAATAGAATAGATCTCTATTTTTACTCTAAAATTGAAAGACAAAATAATCAAAATGAAACTATAAAAAAATCTAGAAACTAATAAAACTAAGGTTTCACTCATTGAATAAATCACTTATTCAATGAATGAGATCTAACTTAGTGTCTAATCCTAATCTTAAGGAAAGAGCCTAAGTGAAGTGAAGTTCCTAAGGAAGCACCTTAGTTTGACTCTAGGTTCTAATCCATGTCCACATAATTTACAGTTTTTAACTAAGGTTTAGCAAAAGTTCCTATACCCAGATGTCATGGTTTTCAAATAGCAAGCAAATCCTAATGATGCTAAGATCTATGCAAGTGGTGTACATAGAGCTCAAGAAAAATAACATAGTTAAGAGAAAATAGAACTCAATAAAGTTCTAAGTACGAAATGTACCTTTACAAAAGAAATGATCCAAACCTGTAGCTTGGCGGTTGATTGGAATGAGATGACAATTACCATATCTGCAATAATTAAGCAAAGAACATATAAATTATACTTTCTTTTGATAACTATATTTGGTCCTAGACAAATATGGAACTAAACCAAATCATCCTCCAATTCACAAGAAAGAAGACTAAACTACAATAAGCTAGAGATGGGATCTACAAGATGAAATATAATAGCTTAATAATAATCAAGGATATGATTTATTCAAAAAAAACCTTAAGATGACAATTAGTCTAAGTCATTTAATTAATTCTTTGTGTGCAAGACCTACTAACATATACTTGCTTTAAATGCAAATCCTAATCTTCCAATCTCTTAGTGAGCTATTTTGAAGCCTTATAATATCTTTAATATAACTTTTATACATTATAGAAGTCTTTGATTATGTGGTGTCAATTTAATTTTAATATGTATTATATAATATGCATAAATTTAATCTTCAAAGAAATTGCAAGAAAATGATGGTGAAATTAGTAATGATATGCAAACTTAATTTGATTAAGTTATATAATTTGAATGAAAATAGATCTATATTATGCTAACATATACATATGCATATCAAGGAGAGGAGCCCTAATACAACATCTCATTTATCTTAACTTAACATAAAAGACAATAAAAAAATTAGATTCATTAGCGAGTATGAGGAGTTACCCAATGCTGCCATTGACATGAATTCATGCAATTAAATGTGAATCAATAGCGCTTATGATCTTCTAACATTAAGATACTTACTTAATAACTATCTAAACTTGCATTGAATAAATAAAACCACAATGATATTTAAATTCATAAAATTCAGCTATATGGATTGTTACTTTGCCGAACTCAACTATAACACTTGCTAAATAAAAAAATAGGGCAGCATACATATGGATCAACCAATTAACCTCTATTAGGTATGAGTTACATGCCAATAGGTTCCAATCAAAGTGCTAATAATCCACTAATTATACAAACATGCATTTGATATTGATTGCAAGAGATAATTGAATCTAACAAATTCAGATTTTTCATTCAAGCATCAAAATAAATTAAGAACTTTAAACTTTGCATCACAACCAACATTATCCTTAAGTGTAGGTTTGTACCTCCAAAATGTCAAAGGAAATCTGAATTGATAGGGGTTCTCCAAACATGGATGATGAGGGGAAGATTCGGCCATGGAAGGAGGAGAGGTGCTCGGCCATGGAAGGAGAAGATATACTCGGCCATGGGAGGAGGTGATGCTCGGCCATGGAAGGAGGGCTGCCGCTCATGCTCTGCCAAGAGGAGAAGTACTGTTTTTCGGCCAACCAAGAGGAGAAAAGCTGTTGTTCAGCCGGCCAAGAGGAGAAGGGAGGTCGGCCATGGAGAAGGAGCAGGAGAGGAGGCTCTTGGCTTGGCGGGAAGGAGAGGAGAGGAATGAGGGTTTTGATTTTTCCTAAGGGAAATCTGATTTTTATTTTATCATGCTTAATTTAAATATACAGAAATTTATGAAATCTGATTTTTATTTTATCTTTTATCGACTCCAGAAGTTTAAACTTCTCAAATTTATTTAGGACAATCCGGAACTCAGATTGTGCTCAAATTTTGGCAAGAGGATCCCCTTAATATGTTTTATTTGACTAAAATCAGGATCCTATATTTTCTCTTAATTTGATTAGGTTTAGGCTTAATCGGCTCAGTAACAACGTCGGGTTGTTACAGATTCCTCCACCCTTGGTTATATGTGTTAGAGTATGGGCTATTTTATGAATTATTACTATTATTCTTATTTTTTCTTAAGAAATTAAATTGTTCTATGTTTTAGGGTATAAATGGATTATCTAAGTTGCAACATTCACTATTGTGAGACCCTCTACATAGCTCACAGTTGGATTCCTGAACTCCATTAACACTCATATTTTTGATTTTTTAGTTTAACAAATTAATTTCCCTTTGCAGTGCAGACATTTCCTTAGGTCCAATCAGATTATTGACCCCTTTCTTATTAGAATTGAGCCGCTCAATTGGCCATTGATAAGCATTATTAGCCATTTCCTTTAGGAGGTCAAAAGCCTCTTCTTGGGTTTTGATACTAAAGGATCCACTTGCCGCTGCATCGATAAATGTTCTTATAATTGCATTGAATCCATTGTAGATTGTTTGCACTTGCATCTACTATAAAAACCCATGATGAGGACAGTGCCTCATGCATTCATTAAAATGCTCCCAACTGTCATAAAGATTTTCCCCATTCTGCTGAGAGAAATTAGAGATCTCATTTCTAAGCTTGGCGGTCTTCACAGGTGGAAAATACTTGGCTAAGAATTTCCTAGCCAAGTTACTCAATGTTTGAATTGAAATGCTATGTAGAGAACTGAGCAAGTTTTTATCTTTATCTCTCAATGAGAAGGGAAAAAGTCTTAATCAAATCACATCATCAGATACACCATTAAATCTGAAGGTATTACATATTTCCAAGAAGTTGGATAAATGCAAATTGGGGTCATCGGTAGCTAAGCCGCTAAATTGGATATTTTGAACCATTTGTAAAGTTCATGATTTGATTTCAAAGTTATTAGCTTCTACAGCAGGTCTAACAATATCATGAGGAACTCCTCTAACAGTTGGCAGAGAATAATCCCTAAGGGCCTTACCTTTTTTATTTTATAGTACTTCCCCCGGATTTCCAGCAAAATTTTCCATTTCTAGTTGGGGTTGAATTGTCCTAAGTTGTTCTTTTCTTGCTCTTAAGTATGTACTGTCAATTTTAGGAATAAAGAGAGAGATTGAACACTCTCATCTTTGCATGAAATTCAGATTACAACTAAAAGATGACAGTTTATAGCAATTAACAAAAATAACTGCAGAAATTCTAAGAAAAGAAGCAAAGTAACAAAATACACAAAAAACTGTTTGCAATATAATCACAAAAAAACAAAAAAACAAATATATGCAATAAAAAGTTTCAAATCACCAATTACTATCAAATTGTCTTTAATATGAAAGAATTTACCATTCCCCTGCAATGGTGCCAAGAACTTGATAAACTAAATTAGTACGTTTGTGCCTAAACGCAAGTGTATGTGATCTGAATAATAATTGGGATGGTGAGATCCTGAGATTTATCATCCATTGAGAATGGAGTGTTTCATTACTAAAGTATATTTGCGTTTACTAATGTTTGAATGATGATTTAGTGTTGATATTGGTTCTAATTTTATAAAATCAGAGTTTTGTTGATTAGAAACTACTTGTTGAAGAAGTAGGGAGAGTTGGGTTTTGCATACAATTTATAAAGAGTTTGTGTAAGTACTCTTCTTTATCAACTTTTAGTGTTAAATGATTTAGATGTTTAATTATAATCAAGAAATATAATCTTCTCCAGGGTGTCCCATAAATGTACTATGTTTTGTTTAGTGCTCGGAGATGAACACAAGAAGGTTCAATCTCAGCACATAGGCCCTCACATGATCAATGTTAGTTGAATTCGATGCTTATGTCTAAGTTATCAAATCTACAATTTTAGATGTGCATCACATGAGCTTAATTCCACTAATGGCTCACATGCATCTATTCCAAGTTTAGCTAAGGAAGAGATTCATTGGGCTAAGTAGGTTATGTCACATCACCCACAAGCACACAATGTGTCATAATCCTCGCATAAACTTTGCACGAGCTACAGAGCTCAACCGGCGGCTCTTGGCTCACATGCAACAACTTCACATCTTATCTAAAGGAATTATGATATGATGCTGATAGAGCTTGTCACAAGGCTCTAAGTAATCATACACATGTTTATAGCATAAGCTAATGGTGAGCAATGGAGCTCAAAGATTATTTATTATTCCATCACTCTAGCCATCGTCTAAAACCTAAGGACTAGCATTGGTAATCATTGCATAGTGAATGTTGTCACATGCATTTGTGGATAGGATGCTCAACATGCATACCATTAATTACAAGTTTGATGGCTTTCCTAGTTTAAAACCTTCATATGCTAAAATATATATTCATGATAACTAATTCATCCAAGCATTCTCCACATCTTTTAATCAAAATAATAATGACTAAAGAAAATATTCATTGATAAATTTTAAGTATAAACACATTTCATTCCTTAACGCATTATATGCATGTGCCCAACCCTCCCCGAGGAAGGCTTAGGCTTCCATTAAAAAGAAAATGCAAAGAAAGACCAAGAATTGAGAGCTTTTGTATGGCTCTTACAGAAAAGGGAAATTGATTGAGATTGAGATACAATACTAGGAACTGCTGTCGCGTTCGTCAGGCCTTCTCTCGATCTCAGGTCTCTTTCTCCTTTCCATTTCCAGTGCTTTATCTTTTCTCATTCAATGCAACCTTCTCATTTCTTGGGCATGAGAACTCTCCTTCTTAATGCTCAAAATCCTCAGATTTTATGAACCTTGATTATCAAAATGCAGAACCATTCTTTAGTCTTAAAGTTGTGCTTTTATATATCTCTCCAAATAATCCTTCAGCATTTAATCAGTCACCCCTTCCCATTCTTTGAGATTTAAATCTCATTAAGTCTTTATTCGGTTATGCTTCTTGGAAATATGTGTCTTTAATGCATTTGCAATAATTCCTTGCTAGGGGAAGAGGTGAATTTTTTATCTTTTGCCTTCCCTATACTCTTTTGAATTCCTTTACTTGGCAAAATTTACGATGGATGCTATGGCGCACAGTAGTGCCAGAGGCTCAGTTTTGAAGGTGCTACGGCATGCGGTAGCACCAGACTCTCTGTCACAAGACTGCTGAAGCATGTGATAGTGCGAGAGTTTCAAATTATGTAGTGCTAGATTCTCAATTCTGAGACCGCTATCGCACACGATAGTGTGGCACTTTCGAATTATGTCCCACTGTGGCACAGAGTAGCGCGACAATTTTGAATATTTGCATTTATGTTGAGCATTGGGTAACATTTTATATCTGATGTGGCGCATTGCAGCACCAGGCATTCGAATTGGTAATCACTACAGTGCATGGTAGTGTCAAACTCTCGGTCATAAGTCCACTATGGCGCGGCAGTGCGGCAGTTTTGGTCTTGGGTCCTCTGCGGTGCGCGGTAGCGAAGCACTTTCAAGTTGATTTTTTCCACAGCATGCTGTTCCATAGCACGCTTACTTGGTTGATAAAAATCTCAAAGTTCTAATCCTTATATTTACATGGGCTCGCTTTTAATTAATAAACTTTGAGATAACTTAAGTGTTTAGATAGAGCAACCTTTATAAATATGGAGCCTTAATATGATAGTAATGTATAACAATTAGAGGATAGAGTTAACTTAGATGTTTAAATGTTATAGCTTTTAGTATTCCTCCAACCTAAGTAAAGTGATGCTAGTTTAAAGGTTAAGGAATTCTACAGCTAGGTCTTCTAGCATCCTAAGTCATAGGAACCTAGTAAACTAATAAGTATACTAGTGAAATCTTTAGTTTGTGCTTAGAGTGTCTCATTAAAATAAAAGTAGTTAATTG
Source organism: Gastrodia elata (assembly GCA_016760335.1). NCBI lineage: Eukaryota > Viridiplantae > Streptophyta > Magnoliopsida > Asparagales > Orchidaceae > Gastrodia > Gastrodia elata. Next base: position 696,763 of record CM028679.1, read on the forward strand.
ATAGTTTAGGTGATTGTAGTGTTAGAAATATGGTAGGCTTCTTATTTGCAAAAATTCATATATATCTATAAATTATTTTATCACATGAATAAGACTTTATAATAAAATAACTATTTTCAATCTCATCACATAATATATTATTATGTATCAATTTATGAAAATATTTGATGATTGTCTAAGTCAATTGAGGAGCTTGACTAGCTCCAATCTAGGATAGATAACTAAAGTAGAATCACATAGTTTGTAATTTGTTTTGAACAACCTTTAATACTACAATGCAGTGAGACTAAATCCTTTAATACATTCATAAAGACAATGTGAATAAAATAAACTTATAACATTTACTTTGGGGTTTCATGTAGTGGATTGTGCCAGTGCAGGCAAATGGTGTAATAATAAAACCTCACATATCATAGAGGGGGAATGTGTGTGTTATGGGAAACCCCCTTACTTAGTTAAGAAATGAGCTTAACTCCTCACTTATTTCTATGCCCATAGAATAAGATTAGAAGATAAATAACTTAACATATTACAATCCTTTATGACTGTTCTTACTATTCCAACAATAGTCGTGATTGTGGATGTTTTATCATAGTTATCTAACTATGTTTACTCAGTCCTTTATGACTATTTTTACTTTACACTAAGTCCCTTAGACTAAAAATTTTCTTACTTTCATATATTATAGATTCACCAGTACTTGCATCTCTTTTTCTTACTTACTTACTTACAGTGTATGTTGTTATCACTTACATTTATATTTTTTCTTATATTAATTAGCATATGACCATTCGTACATATTTTCTTACTATTTTTATTGCATACTTGCTATTACAGTTGTACCTATTTTCCTTACTTACATAGGTGATGCTAGTTATACTAGCTTTACTTTTTTACTACTTTATAGCCTTTTTGATTATTGCTTATAGTCATTTACTTTACTAAGTTTACTTTCCTTTTTTACTGCATTGAGCTGTGCTTAATTAATAATTGTTAATGGATAATGTGAAATCCACTTAACTTAAAATATATTAGTTGCCTTAAAATGTGCTTAAACTTTTTAAAATCAAATTACTTATTTTTATATTATTAGCTATGCCCTACTGTATTAAATACTAAATATTGTAGATCAGATGCTTGGATTAGATCTTGTATCTAAGGTAGTTCAGATCCGATAGTTGCAGCTTTGAAGATATTTACTTTCCATTGTCTTTCCCTTAGTTTTGCATCCTGTGAGGACGAGTGTCAATATATCTAAATGTTTGTATAAATTTAATTAACTATGAATGTTTTACTTTACTATTCTATGTCGTGTTCTTACATTTTTTTTGGATGGTCGAGATGGTTTATATTTATTTTATTATGGATTTGATTTTCTTCATTGGAGACCCTTGGCTCCCCATAGTGCTTAATTGTGGGTTAACACTCAATAACCCATTATTAAGTACTACAGTAACACCTAATTATGGATTAGGTTCTTGATCTAATATTGGGTTCATTATAGTTGGTATCAGAGCAAGTTTGAAGAAAAAAAGAATTAGATATATAGGCAAAATATCATTCTAGACATATGGACAAACACAGAAAGGTAAAGTATGTGCATCAATAACTTAGAATAACAAACTCACTTTAGTAATCAGTTAATAACTTAAGCATCATTGAATAGTGTTTTGTGGCTAGATCAATAACATTAGATTATTCTAATCAATTCCCTCATCTTTACTCATTCAAATTTTGTCAATTATTTCTAGTAAAATAAATCCTGAACCCAACACTCTTGCCTAGACAGACTCCAATTGTTCTTCATTATCTGATGAGATCAAGACTTTGAAGGAGATGATAAAGACCTTGGTGGAATTTCAGGCTCGAGTAACTCTGAGAGAAATTGATCCACCTAGTCCTAATATCATCCATGTCAATCCTCAAGTAGCATCAATTTTAGCTGTTGATGGATTCTTTCATGCTTTCCTCCGACTCAATCTCCAGCCTTCAATGAATCTACTTCTCCCATCAAAGCGTCAAATTGGTTGAATATAATCAAGAAGAGCCTATCATGCTTAAAGTGCTTAGCAATGAAGTTATCCGCCTAACCACTCACTTGTTTGTCGAGGAAGCTGAATATTGGTAGGGTAACGAGCTAAAGTCCTATTTTGCAGAAGTAAGTGTTAAAGAGATAGATTTCTTGGGACAAGTTTGAATAAGTTGTTAGAGAAGAGTTTATTCCTCCCTTTGCTCAGTCGATTATAGACGATGAGTTGATCCAATTGACTCAAGGCGATAAGATAGTCCTAACATATGAAATGAAATTTAGGAAGCTATCCATATTTGCTCCTGATTTGGTACAGACTAAGGAAGCAAGAGACATTCATTTTCTTAAAGGGCTTGAAGAATCGATTAAGTACCATCTTGTATCCCATCTTCATAGAAAATTCTCAAAGCTATTAGAAGGTGCAAGATTAATAGAACACATCAAGTGCAAAAAGGCTAGAAAGAGATCCTTATCTTCCTTAGAGGATTCTAAAGAAACCCAAGAGATTAGAACTCAACCAACTCAAGGTTACCAAATGACTCAGCCACCGCAGCAGCAAGAACCCAAGTACTCAAGATCTCATCCTTTTGGTAAGTGTTACCATCATGGAAATAGGTACTACACTTATGGCAAGCTAGGTCATAGGTATTGGGAATGTTGTGCTCATTGGATTGTGGATAAGGTGAAGATCAATTATTAACCATCTGTCCAAAATCATGTACTTATTTGATGTCAAGCTCTAGCTCTTGCAATTATGCCTCCCCTAGTTGCAAAATCAGTTCCTACTCCATTGAGTAATCAAAAAGGAAAAGCAGGCAATCCACTTGTTGCTCTATCAAGGGTGCAAGCTCTCACTCCCATTGTCACCAATGAAGGTAATGAGGTTACATCTGGCATTTTTGTAATTTAAATCTCTCAAGTTTCTATTCATTCCTATTTTATCTTTTTGTAATCTCTTATCCTTTGCTTTGTAGCATTAGGAATTAAGATGGTTCCGTAATTAGGACATAGATAGAACCTTGTTAATGTTTTGCTTAAGTAGAGATGTTAGATGATGCCATAGTATTTAGATAAAATTGATTAGAAATAAGATAGTTAGCTTATTATTGTTTAAGTATAGCAACTAGAACTTTAGTCCTTAAGTGATTAGAATCCTAAGTGAAGAGACTTGAACACTATATTTGAAGTTTGATCTCTTGACTCCTAATCTTGATAGATTATATCAAGATTGGGTTGTGGTGTAAAATATGACGATTGATTTAAACCACTTAACTTTATTAGGAGACACTGATTGATTGAAGTTAGAACCTGTCCAGTTCCAGTGCTTTAACTTTTATAGGACAATGCAGCCGAGCATACACTAAATAGCAGGATCAAGTAAATACTGAAATTTTGTATTCTCAGTTTAGTTAGAGAGATTAAATAAGAGCGATAGTATCACTACTAATTAAAAAGTGAACAACAAATATAAAATCTATAAATTTAACTGCTGAAGCGCTTAAGAAACTACATTTATGTTTGTTTCTTCAATATTATTAGGTTGCTTAAATCGATTTAACTTTTGGAGATTGGGGATACTTCTCTCTGATATGATCTTTATAGTTATTTAATTATTTGGGCGTCGAGGATGACACCTTTTTTACGAGGGGAAGTCTGTAACAACTTTATTGTTGTTACTTAGTTTTAGACATCTAAATTATGTTAAAATCATCATCAGTAGAGTTTTAATAGCATTAGGAGCCAGCACCTGAAATTTGTTACTATTTGGAGATTGTTTATTTTCAGTGAGTATTTTGAGGCAATTTGAATATACAAGAAATTATCTTAATTAATTTGACCTCCAAACCAAAATTAGAGTTTACCATTGGACTCTTCACCCCAAATTAGCTAGGGGTATTCCGGGTATTTTTTGAAGTCGTCAAATTTTCCCCAAATATTTTAATATAATTAAGTGCTCATAAAATTAAGACAATTATACTGATCTTAGATTTAAAATTTGTCTTCATTTTTAAGAACCTTACCCTCGATTTAGCTATGAGTGAATTTTAAAAAATTTTCAGAGCTTATTTGGCTGTCTAAATTTGATTAAATAAAAAGATATTAATTACTTAATTACATATAAATTATTTAATCCATTTTGGGCTGACAAAACTTGACCCATCATTTGATCAAATGGCATGATCAAATCAGCATCGTCCATCACAAATGGTGCTCCATCGTGCAACTATTTGTGAGGCATTGTACGTCTTTTGTATGCGTGATCCTGCACATAGGAGTCGTAGGCACCATACTCTGTGGCCTCCATACCAGTCTATCCTCAAGGCCTTGACCTCTCTTACCGTCCATTTCAATTGTTTTTTGCAAAGCCGAGGCAAGCAAAATCCCAGAAAGCATTGGAGCTGCAGTAGGTGTTGGCTTGACCTAAGCTACACAAACCTTAACTCATAGACCCTGCCGGTGAAGGTACTTTATTTCCTATGAAATTCATCCTCATTTTGTTTCACTTTTCTTTTCCAAACATTTGATTAAGCACAATTGAGCTCAATTTGATCACCGTGCACAGTAATGCACTGTAAGAACCATTATCATCCGTACAAAGCCACTTAGGGATTCACCTTTTTCGACGATAGAGGTGGCTTCCGGTGACATGCAAGCTGTCAATCAAAAGGTCTTTCAGAGACCTTTTGAATGTCATGAGCACTGGCCTCTGATGACCACCTAAGCTAGGGCCATTATGATGCCCTAGCTTTAGGTACCTAGCTTTTACTGATTTGGGTTGCGGTTCAGGTGCCGAGCGGCTGGACCCGCAGACCTGACCCGTCTTGCGTGCGCGAGGTTGAGCTTGCACGCTCGTGCAACAACTATGTGCTGGTGCCCATCTTATGAATATTAAATGGAGAATTATTCTAATTAATTTGATTACTAATTAACAGTTTCAATTATTATTGCACACTCATTAGTATAGATGTACTTATTTTCCTTACTTACATAGATGGTACAAGTTGTACCAACTTTCCTATTTTAATACTTCATAACCTTGTTTATTGTTGTTTACAACCATTTACTTTACTTAATTCACTTTCCCTTTTTATTGCATTGAGCTCTGATTAATTAATAATTATAAATGTCTAATGTGATATCCACTTAACTTAAAATATATTAGTTTCTCTAAAGTGTACTTAAGGTTTTTATGTCAAATCACTTATTTTTTTATTATTGGCTATGCGCTACCATGTTAAATAGCAAATATGGTAGATCAAGAGTTTGGAGTAGATCTTGTACCTGAGGTAGATCAGATCTAATAGTTGCAGCTTTGAAGACTTATACTTCACGTTGTCTTTCTTTTATTTTTGCATCCCATGAAGATGACTGTCATTACATCTAAATGTTTTTATAAATTTAATTAACTCAAAATGTTTACTTTACTAATATGTGCTGGGTTCTGATTTTCTTTCTGAATGGCTATAATTGTTTATATTTATTTTGTATTATGCATCTTATTTTTCTCTTTAGAGACCCTTGGCTCCTCGTTGTGCTTAAAGGTGGGTTAAGACTCAATAACCCATTATTAGGTACTACAATAACACTTAATATTAGATTGAGTTCCTGATCTAATATTGGGATCGTTACATAGATTGGAGAGGTCGTATTGCTAGTGTGGGCGACTATTAATCTAGGGAAAATACTTTGTGACTCAAATGCAATAATTCCCAACACTCAGTCGCAGGATTGATCGCCATCATGGGATCGCAACTGCGATTTGTCTGCATGAGAGTCATAGGATCAAGAGCTGGAAAGTAATTAAATAGTTCCAATTAGCTTAAAAATGCTATTTTAAATTAGATGACTATTGTATTTTAATAGGGAATTAATGATTAATTTAAATAAACTAATTAATTTAAATAAAATTAAATCCAATTTAAGTCTCAATGACTTCTAAAAATTCTCAAAATTTTACCCTCAACTAATTTGAGGGTGAGGATATAGTAACTCTAAGTTGTTACCTAGCTTAATCTAAGTTTAACTATGTTCTAATTTTAGTTCTTTTATTTTATTTATACCATTTTAGGCTAACCCTGAAAGTTTGGGCTCAAATGGACCTCTCTAGGACAATTTAGCCATTTGGTCAATCTAGATGCCCTAATTAAGATCTAAAATATTTTGACCTCAGATTTAAAATTTAAATGCATTTTTGAATTCCTCACTCCCATATTATCTAGAGGTGAAAGTTTTGAAATTTTTGGAGGTCATTTGGACTTTTATTCAATTTAATTTAATTTGGGATAATTGTACATAATTGATTCCAACATTTGATATTTGCAAATCTACCCTAAATCGTTTTACCCATCTAGAGCCCGGGTCACGCGACAGCGGAGCCCGGCTCCATCTCACCATCCCTCCCGCTGATCATACGGCTAGGATTTAGATCTGTGGAACCACAGATCTACCGTTAGATCTATCCCATGGATCCTATGGCCTGAATCGCTCCAGTGATCGGCCATTAGGATCCAAGTGATTCGAGCTGTAGCACCATCAGATCGATAGATCAGATGGCATCCAGAGGCCCTGCCACTGTGGATTGTTGTTCCCATCGCTCTCCACTACCGACCGAGAGGATCTCTCGTACCCCTGACATCAGGCCCTGTCCCCCACTCCTCTGGCCAGCTCAGCAAGCCGTTAGGATCTTCCCCATCTAGTTGGCACTCCCTAATCGAGCTCCATGACCTGGCCGAGCTTAAATTGGAATTTGAGAGCTCGACCATGGCCCGGTCTCTTGGGCTATTTCCAGCCCAATCTACTCCTCCCTGTCTTATCCCTGAGGTTATAAATATCCTTAGGATCCCTCCCTAGCATCCTTTGCTGCATAATAATCTCAATTGAAACTCTCCTTCATGATCCGCCATTATTGATCTCCTGAGTTCTCCTAGGAATCCCAGGCTTACGAATCACTGATATAGGTGACTCTTGGTGTTCAGGATCTCTAAGAGCTCCCCTCTGAAGCCAACTAGATCCTGCATTTCCCTCTGTCAATCAGCCCGAGCTCCCCCGTCAAACCAGGTACCCCCTTGCGTGTTCTGAGCCAATTAGCCTCAAATCACTTGTCCATTTGATTTGTAATGGTTTTCATAGTCTAATCAAACTTAATGCATGTGTTTTTACAGCTTAAGTTAGCCCCGATCGATCAAATTAATCGATCGGGCTAAGGTCCCTTAGGAAGGCTGGGTCCAAGTAAGGACCTAGTGATCCAGACCACCTCCTACTTTGCTTCCATGGGGGTTCGATCCGTCTCACCTCCTTGAAGGTGTAGGGATTAAACCTAGGGAAAATTGTGGTCTCCGTGCAAAAAATTATCTCCCCATAGTAGCTCCATAGTGTGAGCTTTCAATTGAGAAAGGTCAAGGCAAACCAGAACTCCTCACAAGGGAATAATGGGTGCGATCGACGCATCTTGGCCCACCAATCGTGTAGGGATCAAATTCGGGCCAAAGCATGGTCGGGGTACCCGGGATTTAGCCGTGGAAGCTAACCCTAATTTGCTAATCCTTAAGGAAGAAGGGTTGGGACGACGGCACTGCGCGGGTCGGGTCAGCCCATGACCCGCACTGTGCGACAGTGCCGGGTCCCCCAGGCCTCGGTCAACCTGCACCTTTTGGAAATGGGCCGAGCTTATTTAATATTAATCCGAGTAATTGGAATTGTTTTCCGGAAGGAAAATAGTCCAATTAATTGAATCATAGGAAAATTTAATTAGAAAAATGCAGAACAAATTAATTGAGTGACTTTTAATCCACTGATCTAAACACAATGATATTATATATCAAATTGCTCAATAAAACACAAGGATTTAGAATATAAATTAATATTGTACTTTTAATGGTTAGATTTTCTAATTTTTTATAATTACTCTAGAACTTAATTAGGGTTGATTATCATGTATACTTAGCCAAATTTCTTGATTTAAGTTTCATTATGCTTCTAATACCTTGTCGATTGCATTTACTTGGTGGTTAAATTTTTTGATTTGTAAATTCTTAATTAGGCCCTAATCTTTTAAAAGCATGATTAGTAAAAATTAGGTTTTTTACTAAACAAAAATTACCAAATATAGTCTCTAATTATTCACATGGTTAAATAGAATATACTGGCCAAGTTTTATTAATTTTCAATGGTTGGATTTGTAATAAAGTGCTAATTATTTTTGCTTGATTTAGGGTTTGATTAGCCTTAATTATTTTATATTTTATGTAAATTTATGTTATATGCTTCAATAATAATATAATGTATGTTGGAGAACTCTCATACTTAATTGGACCCATAATTTAACAAATTTGACATAAATTTGCATTGAACTTAAGAATCTTAAGAGATTGATTAAATAATTAATACTTAACCTAAATCTTATAATGAATATCAATAATACACCAATAACTCATTGATTTATCATTGATCCTTAAACCAAACAAATGATCTTGATTTGGTTAAGTGGGAGTTAAATCCTAACTTACCTTGATTAAGATCTAAATCCTTAATCACCTTAAGTAAAAGCGTTTGATTGAAAGGTAAATCAACTTGCATAATTCCAATAATGCACTCTGATATGGCATTGTTCTTAAATCATTAAACTAGAAGTGCTAAGATCCTTAAGGAATTTACGTCATTATCAATCTGAACTTAGTCCTTTAACTCCTTGAATTTCTCTTAAATAAGATTCTTTGCATGTAATGAATCATATTGTTATAATAATTAGCAAGACGATTAATTCCTAATAATATACATGATTGAAACCCTTAATTATAGCATAGGTGGGAATCAGATGGATTTATCCATCTGATCATATTAGATCAAATCAAATCTAAGTAATATAATAGCTGTGAAATTAGTAAAATTCATAGAGTCTAGATATTTCCTTATGTTAGGAGTGCAAGATCGTTATGATCTTGTCATAGTATAAATAAATGATTATCAAGCCGTATTAATAAATAATCTATTGAGGTAGGAAGAGCTTAATGTTTACTTTTGAGTTAGGAACTTAGATGCTCCTTATTAGTTTTAGATGCTTGATCTTAGACCCTTTTGGTAGGATTACCTTAGTATAAGATTCTCCCATGTGGTAGTAACCTAATTTGGGTGACCTTTAGGCACATCCTTAGAACCTTGTGTAAGATCCATTCCAATGGAGTAATGATTCATTAGTTTGATAATCCTGGTTTATTAAATAAATTGTTAGAATTAGTAGATTATCAGAAGAATATAATAATATATATCCATAGTGCTGAATCATTTCAGTAAAACTTGGGATTGGACGAGTCACTCTAAGTAAGATTGTAGAGTTTTGGTCTTATCCTATGTGATTGGATTAGTAAAATTTAGCTTTTAGAAATTTTCTAAGCCTAAGTGTATTATAGTTAGGTAAGTTGAATACATAGTTTGAGAGAATAAATTGTGATCAAGTTCTGCCCCTTATCACTGTGCGCTTCGATAAGTGCAGTTAAACAAACCAAATATCTCAAGTTATCCTCCTTAGAGCACTAAGTACTGTTGTAATTAGGGTATTTAACAGCTTAGTTTGAGAGAATAAACTGTGACTAGGTTCTGCCCCTTATTATCGTACGCTTCGACAAGTGTAATTAAACAAACTAAGGTTAAGTTTACCTTTCTTGGAAACATACTAACTATGTATATACAAACCCTTCAGCAAATTATTTTATTTAATATTAACTAAGATAATTCAGTAAATTAGAATTAGGACTCAGAATTCACTTAGGTGAATTCTATACAATAGAGATAAATAGAATCATTATTTAATATTGAAATGATTTCAACATTTTTGATGATTTAAAGCATATGGTCATTAAAGCATTGGCATATCATAAATGCATAAGCCATGTCAACATTAGCGGAGTGCTTGGCTCACCTAAGGACTCTGTTAGCAGAGCATTCACTCACCTAGGAGTCTGTGGAGTGTCTATGAGACACCAAGTCAGCATATTAGTGACATACAATTTTGTGGCATATTCAGATGCATAATTATAAATTCAGTGGCATATAAAATAGTTTTATAATATTATTTACTTAGATTCATATTATTTTTGTTTCACCTACATTTCAACAATTAGTTGTAATTTCATATTTATTCACTATTTTCTCTATATTCAATATTCAGTTTACAGTTTTAGTTTATCTTACTTTCAGATTTACACTGTTTGAGCTTTCAATTATTTACTATCCTTTCTGTAGTTTTGTTTAAACTATTTAAATGTTAAATATTATATAATTGTAAATTATTAGAGTAGCTTTCATTGTGTTAGACTTATTGTCTAATACGTGGTACTTTTGGGATCCAACAATTTGCTAGATTCAGAGTAGCTCATGGAGCCAAATTAGGTGGATACGCAGGTGATCCAGGATGAGTTTAAGGAGCATTAGTGGACTCTTATCATGCCTTTACTTTCTGCTTAGAGATTTTTTCTTAGTTCAGCACTTAGACTCTTTTCTGTATTTCAGTAAAATGTTGTATTAACTCTGGATATTTTCTATATTTTCTTTATTTGAGATCAATGTCTTATTTAATTGTTGTGATAATATTTCTAGATGTATGCTTTAGCTTTTGCACTCTGTGTTTACTTCCACTTATAATTAGTTTTGTGATGTGATTGGAATATTAATAAAATGCTAGTATTTGTGTAACTTGGATCCTATTTATATTTATAATCCAATATACATGAGTACCTTATCTAATACTTCAAAAAAGAATACTACACTTATCTTAAGAATTAGCACTCAGCCCTCTTCACTTGAGGTCGAGTTTTAGCAGTTCTTGTGCTCAGTAGGGTTATTCGGGGAAGTTCTATTTTATTCCCGAGTAACGCACCATTTTGACGCCAGTCTGTTACTCCTTAAATTAATTACACACAGCTACGAGATCGAGCATAACAGAGGAATTCGAAAATGAAATCAAATTTTGATTTGAAGATCAAATTAATTTAGCTAATTTTCTAGGCCAAATAAATGGTAAAGTAGCAAATTGATCCAATCGAGCTCCGATGGATCCCAAATTTTCAAGGTTATGTCCTAATATTCAATTGAGTCTAATGAAACTAAAATTTAGACTTAATTTAGTCTAGATTAGCCAGAGTAACAACTTTGGGTAGTTACAAGATGATAAATGCACAATTTTGTAGTTCAGTTTGGATCTAGCTCTTAGATAGCTAGATGATTCATGTGGGACTTTCTATTCAGTTGCTCTATTTAGACAGTTACTATGATAGCAAGCTTACTCAGGTGTATTTTTAGATTTTATATATATTCAATCTCAATTATTCATTTCAATTATTATTAGATGTCTTTTTAGTTCATTCTTGCTTTTGAGTTGTAATTCAATCATTTTTAATTTCTCTTCAGACTTTTTAGTGCCTTTGTATATGCGTGATTAGGATGGTTAATTTTTATTCAGTCTTTTACATCGCTATTACTTTAAGTTTAGTATAATCATCATATTTTTAGTTAATCATATTCCTATTTACGATCTTCTTTGTTAACCTTGTCATATTTAAATTATATACCAAGTCCTCATTGCAGCTTTTGGAGAGAGGTATGTTTATTTATCTACCTCAGGTTTGCTTAAGTTATAAATGCTTTATTTATAGCTTTTCATATTTTCTTTGTTGTTTGATGCACCTAAATTGCTTAGGATAATTATGCGATAAATTTAATTTCGGTAGTAAAATTTTCAGCCTAAAATATACTTAGATAATTATCTAATAAAATATTTTTAATTTATTGACTCGGGCCCTAGCATGTAAAACCAACATATTAAATATAGAGCTATTCATGTGAGAAGTAGGAGTATGGGGATGATCCTAGTGCAGCTATTTAGTTTTAGTTGGCTTTTCACTTGAAAAAGAGTGAATATTAACATTTCATTTTCTTTGATATCTATAAGCCTTGGTCTGTAATATTAATTCAGAACATGTATATTATATTTACAATACTTTTATTCTAAGATGTATGTATTTTTATTCTCTTAATTTTGCCTGGATGTAATATATGAATGTTGTTTCTTTTGCTTCCACACTCAGTGATTTTATATTTAGTATTTACTTAGTTTACTTTGATTAGTACTCTAAATTACTATCATTATTTGTAAATAATAATTCAAGGCACTAATCCTTACATAGTTTAGTGATGACCATTTCCTAAGCTTAGTTAAACTAGTGATAAATCAGCAACAGCTAGGGAATGACAATCACTTGTTAGTACCCCATATGTCCTATCCGAAGATGTGGAGCACTAAGGCATCGGCTGTTCTCTTTGATGAATTTTTAAGTAGAAACCATTGGACTGTCTGGATTTGTCAAAGATTCAAAATAAAAACAAAACATATTAAGAGATGGATTAAAAGATGGGTATTATAATACCAAAAAAAAATTGGGATGATTTTAGTATAAATGTGTGGTTTATCAGCATGCCTAGGCGCCTCAAGACAACACTTGAGTAGAACTGGATAGAGAGACAAATGCATAGGAGTTCCTCCAGAGCTAATTAGACAGAGAATCACATGCTCAGGCATGCCTCGGATGCCATATACACAGGAGGCAAACACTCAGACTCACCCGATGTACTAACCAGATAGAAAGAATCACGATCAAGCGTGCACCATGCTCTAAATAATCAAAGAGCATGGTGTTCAAGTGCACCCAGGCGCCATATGCACCTTTGCTAAAATGATCAATGTGTGCTCGTGTGTGCTTAGGCCCTCGACCCAGCTCAGAATACAAATCAGGAAAATCTAATTATGAAAATAGGGGAATCTTGGTATCCCATGTGCCATTTTCAAGGGGTATAAAAGCAACATAATGAAACCCTAACAATAGAAGAACAACTTGAAAGATTTATTGAGGGGAATACTTAGAGAATTTTTAGTCGCCTCAATAGGAAAAAGGGTAAGAACCCTAAAAGGTGTCATTGGAAAGTTGCAGAAGAAGGAAGAAGAAGAAGGCGCAGAAGACGAGAACTCTTAAGGGATGCTCCTTTAGTAACCTATATCCTTTCCCTCTTCTCGCTTTTACAATTTTATAGTTGTAGAAATCATGTTGTCTTTGAGCTTTTTGCTTGTGATTTTATTATAAAGGCAGCCTAAGACCCTCTTTTTTGGGAGGGATAGGCTAGACCTATGTAGTTATGTTTTCATATGTAATGCTGAGATTTATTTTGTATAATCTTGTTAAATTCATGTTGGTGTTATTTAAAAGTCATTGAATATTTGTTTTAAAAATTCACTATCTCTTCTTGGCACCATTCATATCGCACTCTGACCTTTATCAAATCAAACATTCATATCAATAAACTATGTGCATATAAATGCTTGTCTCTCATGTTGCACTAAAGTCTTGCTTAAAACAAAAGCTCTAGTATAGGGTTTATATGCACACATATATTTTTTGTTCTATTGTGTTCCGATCTGGGTCTGTGCATCCCGTGGGTTATCGTCTCACGCACGAAGGAGCGCCTGCGACGAGTGTCTCGAATGTAGACACATGGTTGCCGCGACGCTCACCATCACTGTAGGTGGCATCCATTCAAAGCTATCCCCGAATCCATTCAATACCATTTGTTAATCCCTTGAGTGTATCATCTCAATCGTGAATTGATTCACCTATGAATTTCTGTGTCCCATAGCTGCAAACTCGGTGAACCTTCTTCTTGAGGTACTTCTCATCCCAGTTATCTACTGTATAACATCATTATCAATTGTGTTCAGTTATAATTGCATGTTTCCATTCGATCAATTTGGGCTAATTCTAGCGCATTTGATAGGTATTGGCTTCGTCAAATTCTTAGGGCCGCAAGTGCCGCACCTTAGGATATTAGGGCATACATCCTTAGGGTGGTCGAGGAAGAAGATCAGTAGCTGACTTTTTAGCTTAATAAAAAGGCCATTCATTGAACCTTCGATCAGCATGCGTTTTGAGCCCTGAGGTGTTGTGTGCGTTGAGCAGTGTGCTACCCTAACTTCACCCCTCATTGTCCTGCTGAAGAAGAAGGTGCTTTTAGGTCGGACTGTGTCTGCCCCATGGGTCCAACCCGTGCATCGTGAGTCGTCCACATGTCGACCACTGGCATTCTGGAGTGGGGCCCTCTGTGCAACGCTGTCTCTTCTCTATCGCGTGAAGAGTCATGGTAGTTGTCATAGCGTGGGGCCTGCCTCTAGTAAATATATTAATAATATAAAGTTTAAATTAAATGATTAAGGTTAATTTAATTTAAATCAAATATTATCCAAATTTTTAAACACTCATATCTAGCAAACTATAAGTCCAAATATATTAAATATATATCTCATTTTACACAAAAATATAAGAGTATTAATATAGTGCTGCCAAATTCCCAATTGGAGGTGTATTTCACTTAATGACATTTAGGGTCCCTATGATTTGACTTTAATGTTCAATTAGTCATAACTTTGTACCCTGTAACCCAAATATAGCTAAGTTGGGTCTTAAGATAATCAAGAGAACCTCTAGATTACTCTCATAGTGTCAATTTCTCTATTTGAATTATATTTTGACTAGTCACTTTTAGGACCCTACCCTAATTAACCCTAGAACTTCAATTGACCATAATTGGTCAATTGAGCTCCAAAATAGGTCTTTCAATATACTATTTTGGTCAAGAAGACCTAAAAATTGTAATATTTAAGTTTAGCTGGTTAAATTCCTTAATCAACTTTGATTACCCCAAAACTTGATAAGTGAATATTAGCACAGTTAGTGATCTAAATTTAGTAATACAAGTTTTTGATAGCTCATAGAGTAGAGAAGAATCTTATGGTGTGGTTGGTTTTAGGATTTTATGATTAATTTCACTAATCACTCAGTAATCACCCTTAACTCTAATTAGGTCATAACTTAACCAAATTGTGTCTAAATTAGGTCTACTCTCAATTAAAGAAGTCAGTGGGTTATAGGGAAGCTATAGCCACTAACATTACTGAATTTGGACTTCAAATGGAAAAGTTATGTTTTTTACCCATTTTAAGAAATCCAAAATTATATTTTAGAACCCTAATCTTGTTTTAGCTATAACTTAGCCAATACATATCGGAATTTAGTAATCTTAGGTTCTATGGAAACCTTAGACATAAAGCATTAGTAAACTGATAGAAAATTTAGATTTTTTTAGGACAAATTACCATTTTTTCCCTTATGAGTCAATTTCCTTAAATTGAGCTCATAAGGCTTAATAATTATCCAAATTTTGTGTACTTACTGTCTATCTTCATTTTAGATAGTAAGTAACTATTTGCCACTAAAAATATCTAATTTAGAGCTGTAAATCAAAAAGTTAATTTTTTGACCCTTAAGTAGGTGCAAAATGGTCTTTTTGCCCAAATTTTATGTTCAAGTGTTCTTACACCTTTGGATCATTTTCTAATAATTAAAATCTATAATTAAAATGATTTAGAATCAATTTCACTTAACTTAAGCTATTAATTAGATTTCTAAGAGAAATTCTAAATTATTCTTAAGTATTTAATTTAAGTGACATAATATGAGATTCATCTCACATTATGTCTCCACTAAGCCATAAACTTCATCTTAAGTAATTTTAAGTTAACTTTAAGTTCTATAATATAAGATAATTCTCACATCATACCTCTTCTTTGAACCTTCCTAATCAATTCTCAATCTTTCTACGAACATTAGTTAGGTTTTGTGTCTGAGAGTTCATCTTAGTGCTTAGGTGTTATTTCCTTAGGAATAGGAATAAGACTTAAGTTAGAATTCATCTGTTAAGTAAATTGGGTTACTCAATAGATGAAACCTTAGTTTTACTAGTTTATAGATTTTCATAGTTTGTTGATGATTATTAGGTCTTTCAATGTTAAACTTAAGAACAAAGATCCATCCTATTAAGTGTGACTTTACTTAATAGGATTTGCCTTAATCTTTAATTCAAAAGATTGGGTCTTAAACCTTAGTCCATTAAGATGACCTTTAGATTAAGTGATTAAACCCCAATATTTGAAGTTTAATTCTTAATCCTTTCATCTTAATTTGACTTAATCAATATGGGTTTGGGTTACTTAAATCATCAAAGTAGGTCGATTGATTTACTTATTTAACGTATATAGTCGACATTGATTTAATGAGATTAGAACCTGATCAGTTCTAATTATTTTCAACTCTTAAGATCGTGAATCTGAGTTACACTTGATAGTAGGCATTGGAGATCCTGAACTTGTGTAACTTAGAGTAGATAGAATGAATAAATTAGATAACAACAGATATCACTTATATCTTAGTAGAGTCTCTTGCTCACTTTGATATTTAATGCTTTACTTACCTTGTATTGAGCTTTATACCTTAGACATTATGGTGAACATAGGATATTTGATGAGTATCTCATGTTTAATATCCAAATTCAGCAAACTTAGTGGCGATAGCTTCCCTATATCACACTAAGTACTTTAATTATGAGTAGACCCAAATTGGACTTCAATTGGTCAAGTTATGACCTAATTATAGTTAGGAGTATTTTGGTTATTTTTGATTTTTCTAACGTTGAAAACCTATATATTCTTTTAGATTATTGTTGGAACTGAAATTCTAAGCTATATAGTACTTTAAATTTTTGAATTAGGAGTCCGAATGACCAAGTTATAGACATTTCAATATTTCTGGGCGCCACGGCGCCCTGTAGCGCGCTGTAACAGACTCAAATTTGCAATTTAAGTGCTATGGCGCGCTATATTGGACCCAACACGAAACTTGGGTGCTACAAAGCCCTGTAGCGCACTGTAGCAGACCAAAAATTGTAACTTAGGCACTATGGCGTGCTATAGCAGACCCTAATACAAAATTGGGGTGCTGCAGCGCGCTGGAGCACCAGACGGTGATTTTGCCTATGCGAAAATAGCAATGGGTCAACTTTCGGGTTCAATTACTCTCAACCTAGAGCACTTCACGTGTGGTGCCATATATCATTGGAAAGATCTTTCCAAGACCTTTCTATTGATACTCAAATTTGCACCAAAATATTAAGTTATAAATGCAAACAGTGGGGTTAAAAGAACAGGTATGCAGAAATAAAGAAAAATAGGACAACTTCATCTTCCTAAAATCACAACCTTAATGAGCTCTAATGAACTCCATACCATAAATGCAGGTTTCTAGGGATGAAAACAAAGTATAAGAGTGAAATGAAGTAGCCATTGAATACATTCAATGGGGGAAAGGAGGTGCCTTGGGTTTCAAATGGAAGAAGATGAGGGAGGAAGCTCTGTTTTCTGCAGGGGCTTAGGAACTTAGGGGTTCTTTCTTCTTCTTTTTCAACTACTAGCAAGAAGAGGAAGGGGCTAAGGTTTATTCCAGTAGCAGATACAACAAGAATGTGAAGTAGGGGGAGAGCATCAGCTGGGCAAAGGAGGAAGAAGAGGAGTGGAAGCTACATTTTAAGGAAGATGAGGGGGGACAAGGCTCCATTAAGAGCCTTCCCATCAACATGGATGGGAAGAAAAATGGCAATAGTCACATGAGTGCATGGGATGGGAGGAAGCTGCTAGGATGGAGGGGGAGGCTGAGCATAAGGATCAGCAAGAGAAAAAGAGAGGGAAAATGAAACATTTTGATTAATTTAAGAAATTAATTCTAAAAATAAAGAAAAATTCAGATTTTATAAATGTGCTCTGAAAAATTCCAAAATTTCACCCTTAGCTAATTCGAGGGTGAGGATCGCAACGGCAAAGTCGGATTTTAATTCCAACAAGTATTTAATTTTCCTATTTTTCGGGGTATTTAGATATTATTAAAATATTCATCAAAATTTCAACGACTTTTGATTGACTCGAAAATATCACCCCTATCTAATTTGGGGGCAATGAGCGCAATGACGAAGTCCAATTTTTGATTTGAGGTCAATTTAGATAGGTCAAATTTTAGGGTTTCTAGATTTTCCAAGAATCAGGATTCGGTTTATTTGACTCCTAATTTAGACTAAGTCTTAGTGGATGACTCCTAATGACTTGATTAATACTTAGGATCAAGATTAAGATAGAGATTAGTCTTAATTGACAAGGGTAACAGCTTGGGTTGTTCCATTTGTAAAGAAAATTTCTTTCTCCATAGGCAACCACTCAAGCTAGCTAACCTCCCAACACATCCGTGGGTCAAAGTTGGCGCAGGGAATGTATCAATGGATTAGGAGAGAGACAAGATCTATGGGACATTATTGGGGCTTGAGCACTACACCCACTATAATTGCTTAAGCTGATTGCTAGTCAATCGGTTCAATCATACCCAACCAAAGATGATAATCAAGTTTGGCTAGTTCAAACATGTAATCACTGCAAATAAACGTAAGTACAGGGAGTATAGTACTCGGGTAAAGGAGTACCTAGGCTGAGGAGGAAATTAACAAACTATAGATGGCTGAGAGCAATACAATAATCAAACTGCATCTAACTAGCTTCCTTAAATCCTCAGGGATCTACTGTGAGCTTGAACACTAAGCTTAACCCATTGCGGTTAGAGTTGGAGCTCACTAGATTGACTGGAATAGATGGGCAAAATAGATGAAGGTCAGGGGCAAAGTCAAGAGCAATTGGAATAGAAATAGGGGGCCAAGAGGCTCTCTAAGGATTTCAGAGAGCTAAAATAGGCTGAGCAGATATGTGAAGGCACATGGCTTTTAGTTCCAAAATGGGGAATGGCCTCCCCACTACCAAAAATGGCAAGACAGGGCTGAATTGGCCCATTGTAGGATTCGTCAAGATGTGAGAAAAGTAGCTAACAACTTTACAGAGGTGGATGGGGAGTGGAGAACAACCTCTAACATGATTAGTCTAGGAGGCTTTATGTTGTCAGGGATGAACAACTTAGGATGATGATGAGTAGTAGTGGGAGCACTGTAGTCTCTCTAATCTATCAAAGGAAAAGGTGAAATGGTCTTGATCCTCTAAGGTGTAGCGAACAATTGGGGGAAAGATCCTAGCTATCGGATTGCGGGTGTAATCTGACATCTAATATAAGATCTGAGCTGGATTCAATCTTGGCCATCTGATTTGTACTGATAGACAGCCAGATGGCCTCGGATCGGCCATCACGCGATGGGGCTCCTTATTGGTTCGCCCCGGTCTGCACAACCAATATTAGGGTTTTGCCGACCATTGGAGGTTTTAATTGCAAATATTTTAATTATGGATCCCATTCATACAGTTTCCCTAATTTAATTTCAATTGAATTAGGGCCTAAATGACCACCAAAATTTTGAAAAATTTCACCCCGAGCTAATTTGGGGATGAGAAACTTTAAAATGCAATCAAAATTTGATTCAAAAATTAATTTAATTTAGCTAATTTTCTATGTCACTAAATTCATTAATTATTAATTAATCCAAATGGAATCTGATGGATCCCAAATTCTCAGGGTTTGGTCCTAATAATGACTAGAACCTAGTGGAATAAAGATTAAGACTTAGTTATTCCTAGATTAAACATGATAACATGTTATGGTTATTATAGATATTGTGTTATTCATTACATTTTTGCTGCTTATTTTCCTTATATTAAACAATTCTTGGTCACATACTACTTAATAGTGAGTTACTTTTTATTATTTCAGTATTAAGTATTACGATAACCCTTAGTGTTGGGTTAGTACATACCTAACTTAACGCTAGGGTGTTGCAGCAAGCCACTTGAGAGCAAAGTGCCCCATTGTGCTGCAATACCCTCTACTTGAAGACCATGAGCTCCAACATGCCACAGTGATAGCTACTTGAGATCCAAGCACCATAGTGCACCTCCGTGACCCTGACTTAAAGACCACGCACCCAAATGCACAATGGTGCTAGCCACTTGTGAGCCAGGCACCAAAGCACACCGTGACGCCCCCCACTTGAAGACCAAGTGCTCTTGTGCATCGGGCGTCAACCACTCAAGAGCCAAGCTTCATAGCATGCCGCGATGCCTGCCACTTGAAGAGCAAGTATCATAATGTTACACGACGTCCCCTTTTGTAACAACCCATATGTTGTTACCAATCAATTAGTGATCTAATTGACTCCAAACCTCTATCATTACTCTTATAATAGTATTAAGAGTTTCCACCTCAAATTTCGTGCGATTTGGAGATCGTTTAGCAATTTCTAACAATTCCTGCTTTTCGAATAATTCTGAAAATACCTATATTAATTAGGCTTCAGAATCAAAAACAGAGTCCGTCATTGGACTCAGCACACCCAAATTAGCTAGGGGTGGTATTTTGGAAGCATTTGGGAGTTGTCAGATTTTTCGCGAATACTTTGATACTATTTTAATACCCAGAAAATTAGGTAAACTAAAAATACCTCTGATTGAAGATCTGATTTCATTTTTGAGTTCCTCACCTCCCAATTAGGTAAAGGTGAAAATTCTGAAATTTTTGGAGTGCGTTTGAGTATCTAAAATTAATTAAATAAAAAGATCTATTGATTAATTAAATACTCATTTGATTAAATTAAATATGCATATATAATAATATTATATATACTATTAAATGAAAATTTCAAATGGCATTATTGAGAAAATGTGGAGATCCGCTGTGTTACTTCAAACACTGGACAGCGATTTCAAGAAATCAAAATCATTCTATTCAATTTAAGATCAAACGGTTCAAATGGAAGGGATCTCCACCGTTGATTTCACTTTAGGCACGATCGAGCTTATCTATCGAGTGAGGGAAGACTCCTATACGTCTCTTTACTCCTTTCTCACTAGGGTTACTCAATGAGAATGGCAGAGGCATCTCCCCTTTCCTCTTTTCGCACGACCTCCTGTCAGCCTCAAAAAATTTTCCAGCTGGCGACTCTCGGCCTTTACCTCCAGGTAGGTTCCCTACCTCTTGCGTTTTCTTTTTTCTTTCTTCATTTTATACCAAAAGGGAGTTTAAGAAAAGCCGCAAGAAAGATAGAAGGGAAAAATCACAAGCCGGACTATAATCGGGGTAAGACTGGGTCTCATAAAACCACCAGGTACTTCATCTTTCGTTCTCCTTACTCCTATTAATTTCAATCCAATATAACATCAGACCCTATTTTCATTCGACCCACTCGAATGACTCGTTTCTAACTCCTTTAGAGCTTGTTAAAGCAAACACTAGGTATTGCAGTTCATATTTATTATTTTCATCTCATATGCTGCCATTGGTATTTAATATGAATGAATCTCTTCCATTGATTCTTGATTTCGAAGAACTGTAAGGATAATTTTCTGAACAAAAATTATTAATCTCATTCTCAATCAGTAGTGAAATGTTATTATCTCATTGATAAAGATGTTTCATTTGTAAATTAGTAGATTTAAAAGTGTTATCTTCATAAGCATCCCTAGAAGAAACTCTTGAGTGAAGTGGATTAATAGACTGATACACTAATATTTGCTTGCTGTTTAATTTTTAAATTTACGAATGTTGAATGAATGTTGTATGTTAGTAAAAGAATTTCTTTTTGTTTTTTTTACATTGCATCTTGCATTTCGAAAGTCCTGACAGAATCTGTAAATTCTATAGAAGAAAAGAAATTGCTACGATTAAGAAACAAAAAAAAATAATCAATGTCAAAATAATTGTAATAACGTATTGACACTGCTGTATTTCATGATTGTTGAATTTAGTGTAGATATTATTGCAATGCTATATTAATGCTACAATATTCTGTGATGTTAAACCAACATTATATAACTTTGAATGCTGAATCAATATTATCACCTTATATGATCACTGGACTAGATATAATTATTCTTTTTTTTTTCTTTTTTTTTGGTATTTTGCACACTGTAGGATGCTAATATGTGATGGATTATACATACATTAATCCATGGCTATATCTTAATTTAGTTAAGAAAAATTTGGTTCGATGATAACAAATTTTAGTTTACTTGATGATGTCGATATAATATTATACTTTATGAAGCTTAGTTTTGAGTGATGATGTGTAAGCTGAAATAAATTAAATTGAGAATATAAGAAATAATTGATTAAATGTAAGTGATCAGAATTCTGTTAAGTTATATATATTGCTATCTTATACAATACAAAAACAAATATTGTTATACTCTGTGCTGCTATAAAATGAATTGCTGTCTTATATTTCATTAGGGGATTATGTAAATACATGAATGGAATTAAATGTTGCCATTTTCTTTTTGTAATAGCTTACCTGTGATCTACAACATGAGCTTATGCTTAGTAATCCAAAAGGATTTCTGTAGAAGGTTAAGGGGATCCAAATGTTGCCATTAATGTCATGGAATTCAAATGCTATCATTTATTTCAATATAATCAAATGCCACCATTTTCTTTTTTATATATGGGATCAAATATGAATGCTGCCATAAATTGTATATGTGAATATATGTTGTCGTTCCTCTTATTAGTATCACATACTGCCAAGATTTATATTAAGAATCTAAATATTGTCATATTGTTGTCATCTTTGTATATGATGTTAAATGATCAAATTCAGTCATTTATATATTAGAATCATATGTAATCATTAGATGAAAGGAAGATTAATGTAATATGAGAATAAAGGTTGCCATATCTCAAGAAATCAAATGTTACCATGTAATTTAGGAGATCTAAATGCTGCCATTCATTTCAATAAATACAAATACTGCAATGTATTTTATGGGATCTAAATGTTGTCATGAGAGAATAAGTGCTGCCATTTATTTCAAGGTGAATCAATTGCTATTAATGTGATTAAATGTTGTTCTTTCATTTATGTGAATCAAATGACACTAGCTAATCTATATGACCAAATGCTGTCAACTGATTTATGTGAATTAAGTGCTGTTAGTTAAATCAAAATGATCAAATGCTGTTAGTTAATTTAAGTGATTTAAATGCTGCCACCTATCATGTGTAAGATCATATGCTGCCATCTTTATATATGAAGTCAAATAATTAAATGCTACTATCTATCTCAATGGATTAAATGCTGCCATGTATTTCCAAAGAGGAGATCAATGAGATCTTAAGTGACTCAATGTTGCTATTAATTGTAATAAGAGAATGAATGTTGCCATTTATTTCAAGGTGAATCAAATGCTATCATGGATCAAATGTTGCCTTTTATTTCAAAGTGAAATTAAATTGATCAAATATTGCTTTTAATTCCAAAGTGAAAATAAATGATCAAATGCTGTCACTCATCTTATTAAAAACATATGTGACTATTCATATAAATGGAAGAATCTTTGGATCATGTAGGATCCAATACTGTCTATTACATTAATTGTATTAAACTTAATTCCTAAGATTAAATGCATTAAAAGAACCAGATGTTGAATTAGAATTCTATTTAATTGATTTTTATTTTTTTTATATTTAAATGCTAACTTTAATGCTATTGTTCCTTACATGTTGAGTTGTAAATTAATACCAAATGAAATGCTGAACTAAATGCTATTGCTCTATGCGTAATAAGTCAAATGATGTTGCTCCTATAAATTGCTAAATTAATTTCTGCATCTCTTATTAATTTCATAGATATTTGATATAGGATGTATGAATTATAGGTTAGTAAACTGCTTTGTTTAATTTTATAACTTGAAATTATTAGAATTGGAAATAGTCAATGGATTAACTTATAAATTGTTGTTCTTTATAATTGTCAAAACTATTAGAATTGGAAATGAGCAATCCTATTAATGGATTGAACTCTATTTCAGAATTGGAAATGAGCAATCCTATTAATGGATTGAACTCTATTTTAGAATTGGAAATGAGCAATCCTATTAATGGATTGAACTATATTTTAGAACTGGAAATAGTCAATGAATTAACTTATATATTGATTTTGTAATTGTTTATTTAAACAAATACAAAGGAGACTCTGCCAAAAATTCTAACAAATTTAGGACTTAGAAAATTTAGGGGAAATGTAGATGTTTTGACATGTTGAATACTTATAAAATATTTAGAATTTCATATCTATGATTGTAAGTATTCACTTCAATTGTAAGTATTCTCTTCAATTGTTTATTTTAGAATATTAGTTCTCAATCAATTAGATTGTGAGTAATAGCTTTCTTTTAAGCTTTAGATAAACTTTTAGATTTCTAATTCCCTATAATTATAAGTTGAATTGTTTCAAGTAGGATATAATATATCTCTTTTCTTAACTTTAAATATTCAACATTAATTAACCTTAGATAACTTCATGACTAAATTGAGTTGATACTTTTTGTTTATAAGTTAAATAAGTGAAGTTACTAGAATCTTCTTTTACTTACACTTTCATTAACTTAGAAATCTTTAAATGTTCTTTCTTTCTTACTAGTTTCCTTAAACTTTAATCATAAATCTATTTAATTTGATTAGGTTAGGACTAGTATTAGATGAACTACAAATACATGGAAATACTAATTTCTAAACTTATCTTTCTTCTACTTTTATCAAAATTAACTTAAAGATTAATATCTATAAGTCAATTTGGAACTCAATTAGCTCCAATCATTAAGTAGATTATTAAAGTTTAGATAACAAAAGGATATCATATACTTTGCAATTATTGAGATTTATTGAATGCTTGCCTAGCTTTGAGCCTCTTTCCTTGAACATTCATTCAAGATCATTGTGCATAAATAAAGATTTTCATAAGACTTTAAGTGGGAATGCCTTATGGCAAATGTTGAATAAAGAAGATATTACTTCCAATAGGACTTCACATTTTAGAGAGGGTAAATGTGAATGTTCGACCTCCACACTGTATCTAGTTAGGCAGACGAGCTTAACTCCTCACCCCATTCTGTTGTGTACTCCCGCAGAATGAGGTAGCTTCTAAATATAACTTTAACTAATAGTATAAGAGTTCTTTTACAATCTTACTGATTGTGTGATCTCTTCATAACTGTTTAGTTATGCTTACTTTTCATAGTCCTAGCCTATGTTTGTCTTAGATCAAGAATCTAAGATACTTCTTTATTTCCTTTGCTTCACACTCTCTAATTTTAGTATTGTGTATTGCTTACTTCAGTTCAATTTAAATACAGTGTATGTTGCTTATCTTCAATTAATGCTTCACTGTATTTCATTTGCTTACTCAGCATAAATTTCATTGAACATATATCACTTTCATTTAATTTACTTAAATGCACATAGTAGTTTCTAGCCCTTAGGATGCTTTCCCTTACTAATTTTGGATACAGGCTAGGACTTATATACAAGTGAGTATTTTTACTCAACTTATTCTATACTGTCTTCTTTATAGTTATGCTCAGTTTCTTTTCCATTCTTCACAGCTTTTATAGATCCGCTACTTACTTTAAATTATAAATTATATTTGTGATATCTTATTAAATTAAAACTTTAGCCAATTTTTAAATTTGCTTAGACTATTTAGTCTAACTACACTTTTTCTTTTCTTTGGCTTTGTCCTATCATATTTAAATATTAAAATATGATAGATCAAGAGCCCTTTGATTCAGGTGATGCAGGTCCAAGTACTTAAAGGGCTTATAAAAAATTTGCTTCTGCTTAAATTTTAGACTGTTTACTAGTATTTTGTAATGAGTGACAGAGTGATCTATTTACTATGCTCTACTCTTACTTTTAAAAGGTTTATAATAATTAGATTATAAATTGCTTGAGTTGCTTAAGTTACTTTGCCTACAGTTATTAATCTGTGTTATATCTTCTATGTTTGTAACTACTTGGGATGAATGAGTGGATTAATCTTATTACTTGTATTATAAATGCTTGCAATATTGTATTTACATGTATCTCCATATCATGTATCTTCCTTGATATTCATTTTAAACTTTATTTTAACTTAACAACTTCTCATAAAGTAACTTGGCCACTTAGCATCTACACTTGATTTGTTTTTTTCTAATCGAGTGTTGGGTGCTAAGGTAACATCCCAATCTTTGGATTAATCTTCTATCCAATTATTGGGGTAGTTACACCTTTCCCTATAAAAATTAGATCAACTAGAAAAATGTAGTTCTCAATCATTGACCTCGATTTATCTAAATAATTATTTGTTCACTTAATTGAGGATAAGCAAGAATTAAGTGTGGGGATGTGATGTTAAAATAATTCTAGTACTGTTACCCATTATTGGGTAGCTTAATTAGCTCCACTTTACTTTTACTGCTCTTATAATAGCATTAGGAGCTTACACTTGAAGTTTGGTGTGATTTTGAGATTGTTTGAGATTAACGAGTATTTCTGATTATTTTAATCAACTTGAAAATACCTATTTTAATTTTACCTCACATTCAAAATCAGAGTTCGCCACACCCCCAAATAAACTAAGGGTGGTATTTTGGGAATTTTTGGAAGTCACCGAATTTTTCCCAAATATTTTAATAATACTTAAATACTTATGAAATTAAGATAATTAAATTTACCTCTAATCTAAAATCTAGTTTCATTTTTGAGCTCTTCACTCCTATATTAGCTATAGGTGAATATTTAGAATTTTTTGGACCTCATTTGGTTATTTAATTTTGATTAATTAAATAAGTTATAATTAATTAAATAATTTAATAATTTAAATTAAATAATTTTTACATATTAAATATTCTATAATGGATAATAACAGAAAAGCGGGGATCTATTGTGCGATCCCATGGCATGGAACAGTCATGTGGGGAAATCTGGGCCGTTGCGTGCTTCTGTCAGCCAGATCAGACGTCGAAAGTTTGCGGGAGCGATCGAACCGTTAGATTGATCGATCGATCTGATGGCTGAGGGCCATTAACTATACGTCCCTGCTCTGAGCTGCGGTCGTGCACCTACAGCTACAGGTGGGAGCATGGTCGTACTATGGCTAAGCTGCCTTCTGCCTCTCTTAGCCTTTAGGACATCTCTAGCGATCATTTCTTCCTCTTCCTCCTGCTGGTAGTTCTATGAGGCATCGTGAGTGCTACCAATTAAAGGACCTATTGAGCCCTCTCCCAAACCCTAAAGCCAATGGAACTGATTTAAGGTATGCCTTAATCCCTGTAATTACTCTACAAACATCCCTAGTTTAAATATGTTTCTCAATTTTGTGTGTCTATGAACTCATCTGTGGGGCCAATAAAGCTTGATAGAGCTCAATTTGACCCACATTTTATTGATCCTAGCAGTACTCCACAGTAAAGGTGCCTTAATCTATCACTCAGCCAGCTAGGACATCACCTCATCGATTGCTTCGTGAACATCATGCATCGATTCAAGGCTTGGCGGGTCGGCCTTGGCGAGGGCTATGCATCGGCATGTGGGCCACGCCGTGGGATTTTTGGGTTCAACCGGATGGGTTGGCTCTAGTCTCTCTCCTTTAGGCTCTGTCAAGGAAGACTAACAGGTCCTGACCCAGGTTTGGTCTGCGCGCGCTATCGACTGGCCCGAACTAGTTCAGTCTCTCCCAAATCGCACCGATAGTGCGCACCAACTTGAGGGGTCTTCTTCTATGAGCTTCTGCTTCATGCGTTGGAGTGTGGGACATCACATATATTACAAGTACTTGAAGTCCTTGAACACTGCTTTACTTTACTTTTAGTTATTCCTTCTTTACTTTATAGTCTTTTCCTTATGTTGTGTATGTTGCTTTACATTCATGTTATGCTTCAC
Organism: Gastrodia elata; assembly: GCA_016760335.1. Taxonomy (NCBI): domain Eukaryota; kingdom Viridiplantae; phylum Streptophyta; class Magnoliopsida; order Asparagales; family Orchidaceae; genus Gastrodia; species Gastrodia elata. Next base: position 724,396 of record CM028679.1, read on the forward strand.
TGCTTTAGTCACTTTTACTTAATATAATATTTATTGAACATATTAATGTATTTATTTTATGCTTTCATATGCACTTTAGTAGTTTCTAGCCATATTAGGATGCCTACTCTCCTTTACTTATTGTTACAGGCTAGAGCAAACCAACTTATGAGTTATTACTCTTTTACTTTACTTACTATCTTTACACAATTTTTCTTACTTTAATTTGATGCTTAGTGCTCTGCTTACTCTCTTTTAATTGAAAAATTATAAATATATCCAACTAAGACTTAATTAAGACTTAGCTTATTATAAAAATGTACTTAGACTTTAGTCTAACCACTTATTTTTATTCCGTTGTTTCGCCCGATTGTATTAAAAACCTAAATACGGTAAAAAGGAGCATTTTCTGGATAGTGGAGATAGGACTATGACTAGTACTGGTCTCTTCCTCACTCTTTTATTGCTTTAGTGAGGATGGGCAAAATTTGATTTAATTTCATTTAGTTCAGTCTATAATAACTTAATTTAAGGCATCTATTGTTCAGGAAACTGAGTAATGAGAAACGGTTGGGATTTCAAGGGGATTAATTTTTTAGTCCCTTCAACTCCCAAGACTGATTAAAAGGAAATATTCAAGGAATCAATCATTAAAAGCCTTAGCTTCCATGAGCAGTTAAATAGATAAATTAATTTAGTCAACCCCAAAGGCTGAACGCAGGAGCAATATAAAAGCAAACTGCTAAAATACAAGGAAATTTGATAGACCTAAATTACACATGTCTGTGTTCACATGCAAGTGTATGTGATTCGACGTACTATAGGATGGTAATATCTCGAGATTTATCATATTCTGGGAACGATGTTTAAATTTGTTACTAGAGTATATCTAATTTCAAAAATGTTTAATTAGTCAATCGAGTTGTTTTGAGCTCGTAAATTATGATTTCTTAACCAATTTGGTTTTGAAATAGTCTTGGAAAAATGGGGAGAGTTGAGGTTAAACATGTAGTTTATCATGGTTCATATAAGTTACTCTTCTTCTCAATTCAATATCAAGTAAGTGGAGTTTATCTTAAATTCATTATCAAGAGATTTAGTATTCTCAAATGCATACATTAATTGTTCTAAATATTATCTAATGTTCTGAGATGAACATAATGAGGTTCAATCTTGGCATACATAACCATGAGATCTTTTTAGTGAATAATTTTATCTCTTATGCCTAAGTGATAAAACACTCAATTTTAGTTAAGAGTCACTTGATCTTGATTCCACTAATGGCTCATACACATCTCTGCTTAATTTAGCTAAGGAATTAAGCTGCAAAGCTAGACTAGTTTATGTCACATCGCTCATAACTTGACCTGCTCAATTTCCTTGCATAAGTTACGAATGAGCTATGGAGGTATAATGGCGGTTCTCAACTCACCTGCGTCAAATTCATACACAAATGGTATGAACCAAGCTACAAAACTCATATAATATTATGTTATATTCTCTCATGACTCAAATGATCAAACATTTTTCCAAAGTTGTGCATGAGCTATTTTTGAACAACGAATGCTGTCAGACCATTCGCAGCATTAACGCTCGAGAGTGCACAGCTTTTTGTGCAAAAGAGATCATCAAGCTCAATTAGAGTTTCATTTAAATATGTTCTAAGAGATTTGTATTTAAAAAGATTCATCATTCTTCAACTTGTTTATATAACAAAATATACAAATATTTTCAAATCTAAATGACATTTCATTGATTAGAAGAGTTACAAAAATCATACCATTATTTTTACATGCTATTGCCCAACCCTCCCCAAAGATTCATCATTTTTTAATTATCGTCTAAAAGGTACATCTATAGTATTGATGGCCCTGTCTACCATAAGTGTAACAAATATTCTCTGATGATAATATTTGCCATAAGGGTGGGGAAAATTGCATTCTAGAGTTGTACTGGTTGCTGTTCAGCCTCAAGATAATATACCTTTGCTATTCTAGGGTGGTTGAAGTCTTCCTTTCTTGTAGGAATGAAAGGAGACTTTCATTTATCGTTCATTTAGAATAGTAAGTGTTCTTGAATGCAGGCAGATTCTACAAGTTCAACTAAGTATTTGAAATGACTGGACACTAGATGTATATTAAGGGACTCTTGAAGTCTCTCCATAGACTAGTTGCATCAGGTAGCTTCTTAGTGTTGTGCTCATTTGCATCTTAATATTGTAGCTTCTAAATGATACTTTGAGGAATGATTTACATGGAATGTCTTATATCTCATATTCGGTGAACTTGGTGTTACGCTAGTTTTTGCACCAATACTCTGCTTCAATGTGGAATAAGTGAGTGGTCAAATGAATGGTTATCGAGTTCGGACACTTGATACTCATTAAATTAATTTCCACCAGTTTCAATTAGCTAATGGTGTTCGAGGGGTTTAGAGCCCCATTAAATGAAAATGTTCTCAATTTAAGGAAGACATGGCGAATGCCATCCGTGTAAACTTACATGGGGTTGTTACATTGATAATTGGGGGTTGTTGCCATCCACCAAGAAGTGAGAGGCAAATGGGGTTGTTACATTAATAAATGGAGGTTGCTGGGCAACGAGGATTCATTGGGTTTCTTGTGCTTAGATAGCCTGACATTCAATCAAGGATTTCACCAATCCAATAAGTGAACTTACATCTTCTGACACGCTATTGGAGGAAGGAGCATTCTTGATTTGGGTAGTCATAGACGGAGAAGCAGGATTCATGACAAAAAATTTAGGAATATATATTTCATAATATTAAAGAAAAGGTAAGAAGCAGGATTAATACTTTTAAATGAAGAATTACATGAGATATGTAAACTAACATGAGTAAAATAAATGCAACTGAAGAACATAGCTAAGAAAGAAAAGATATCATAATAATTTGTAGAATTCTGCTACAAATGAGGTACAAAAGTCATCATAGATAACTACATGTTGTACTTTCTTATGCATCTTCTCTATCCTTTGAAATGCTTTGGCCCACCTTTCTTCAACTTTCCCACAAAGTAGTATACCCAAGATTTGGAGGCGATAGTCATATGAACACGCTATCTCACAAAATGTGGTGGTCACACATCTTAACCACTCCTGAGCAATGGTTAGGAGGCTAGAACCTATGAATGTTGGATAATATAGAATCTTATCGACCACCTGTAAGATAGCAAGAATACTCCTCTAATGATTCTACGATATATCTTTTCATACTGGAAATTATTTGTCCAATAGTCATTGAATAGTCTAAGGTAGTAATCAAATACATAACAATAGTTTTCCATTCCTACGAGATATAAATTCTTAAAATCATGTTTCAAAATTTACTTTGTCTTTTAAGTGTCTTTTACATACAAGTTCGTTCAAGTTCTAAGGTGTCATTTTCCAGATGCTTTTGTTTTCATTTTTGAGATTCAATATTGATGATTTATAAATGAAGTATCCTTACACTGAGTAATTGTGAACATAATTATTCTGGAGAGTAAACCATTAGGTACATAAGAACACTCTCCTTATTTAACGCCTTATGGTTTTCTCTAATACCAACTATGATGCATCGAGTTAATCGCTGATGGATAACTCAGGACATCAACATCCTAATCCTTGTAAATTTACCTCACTATAGGAGAAGTTTGAATGGTTTCTCCACCCTGGATTGTATGTATTTGAGTAGGGGTTATTGTGGGGGTTATTGTTTTTGTTTTTGTTTTTGTTTTTGTTTTTATTTCTCATGAAGCTTGCTTGTTCAATTTGTGAAAGAGTGAAGGGGTTGTTCAAATTATAGCACTAGCTGTTGTGATTCCCTCCACATAGCTCACAGTCCTCACATTCAAATCTCAACTTTATTTGTTACTAATTTAACTTCCCTTTGTAGGGTGGCCAATTGATTCATCTCATTCAGGTTATTTAACTCCTTTTTATTGGAAGTAAGCCGCTCAGTCGGCCATTTGTATGCATTATCCGCCATTTACTCCAAGTGATCAAAGGCCTCCTCTAGGGTCTTACTACTCAAAGAACCACCCTCGGCTTCATCAATAAGTGTCCTTGTAGGTGCACTCAATCCGTTATACAATATCTGCACTTGCATCCACAAGGGGAACCCATGATGTGAGAGACACCTTAAGCAGTCCTTAAAGCATTCTGAGCTATCATACAAGTTTTCTCCATTTTGCTGAGAGAAATTTTAAATTTCATTTCTCAGCCTAGCATTCTTAGCAGGTGGGAAATACTTAGTTATCAATTTTCAATTTTTCTAACAGCAAATATAAACTAAAGCAAATCTAAATTTACTATAAAGTTAACACATATATAATTACAGCAACTAAAGATTATATGCAAAGTTAAGTAAGCTCTAAATCATTATTTACTTAAAGATTGGACTTAATACAAAACAAAAACCATTCCCCGAAAATGGTGCCAACAACTTGACAGGCGTAAAATACACGTCTGCGCTTGCACGCAAGTGTACGTGGTATGAAGTAATAAGTGGAAGTTTAGTTTTTAAGATTTATCGTCCTCAGGGAATGGTGGTTTTGATACTCAGTTATATCTTCTTTCAATAATGTTTAGAAGATCAAATTTTGGATGAGCTGGTTTCTAAATTATCAATATAAATTACCTTAGGGTAAGATATGATTTGTTCAAAAGGAGAGAGTTGGGGTTTTATTATAGTACTTATAAGGACTTGGTATTATCACTTTATTATTTAAATGTTTAAATTGATTTGTTCATGCCTTCTTAAATCAAATGAACATTATTAGAATTGGAGTTAACCTCCAATTACAACAGTTCAGATTTAGTGCAACAATGAGAACTCTTGGGGTTCTACCTCGGCACCTAAACCTTTTTGAGATCGTGGTTTAAATTTATCTTTAATTTCCTACATCTAGATTACCATATATGTTCTTTTAATTGTTAGATATCAGAAACATGATATCCATCAACATTGCATAATGCGCTTACACATGCGATTTAGCTAGATGAAAGGATGTGTTGGGTCAATGGACTATGTCACATTATCCATTGGATTTCCAATGTCCGCTCATCCCTTCTAGTTTGCTGAGTAGTAGAGAAAAGTTGATGTAAACTTGGTTTATAAGCATTAAACCTCTTGGTAGAGATCTTGAGGAAATGTGCAAGTGAGCATTGAGAACTTGTCACATAGTTCTCACCTCTACTTGTGCTACTTTCCTTGCTCTTATCCAAATGATGAGCTTAGAACTTAAGTTCTTTTATTAATTGATAATTCATTTAAGTTTTATTTTTAACAAAATAATTTGACAAAGTTTCATCCAGGAATTCCTTCATAATAATAATAATAGATAGTTAAATAGAAATCAATCTTATTCAATCAAACATCTCTTTTACAACACCAATACAGTCTTACATTTTCTTATAAATACATCCCAACCTCTCCAAAGGGATTTAGCTTTCCATTATTGAATAAATCAAAGCATACATGCAAAAGAAAGTAAGCCTTGATATTTATTTACACCAAAAACCAATCAAATAGAGTTTAGGAAAAATACTAGAAAACACCCAGAGGTTTTCTATAATTCTCTTGATCTTCCTCTTGCACTTCTACTTGACTTCTCCTCCTTTCCTTTCTTGTCTTCTTCTATTCACTCTTCACGTTCTACTCCTTGCCCCTTGGAGAGTTATCCTCTTTTTCTTCCTGCACCCTCTCCTTTTGGTCGTTTGAATATTGAAATTTGGAACCCTTCTTTGGCCTAAAATTGGCCTTTAAATAGTAAAATTTTCAGCCCCATGCATTAATCACAAATGACCCTTCATCTTTTCTTACTTCAATACAAGCAATTTATTTTATTCTGCTTAATCTCTTTGGTTTTATCAGAATTATTGTTTAACTCAGGTTTCAAGAGGCAGGGGAAAGCCAAAGGTCTCAATTTGTGGCCTTCCCTATGCTGCATCTAATGCAGATTCTAGAGCTTTTTGTAGCGGGCGTTGTGGAGTACTGTAGCGGCCTTAATTCAAACACTGTTCCACTGTGGCGCATTACAGCAGCTAAAGTTCAAATACTGTTCTAATTTATATTATAATAGTTTACCTTGAGGTCGCTTCTTATCCGCAGTGGCGCACAGAAGGGGCGCTGCGGCGGTTAGACTTTCGTAAAAGTGGAATAATAACTGTTCAATTAACTCACATAAGGTTTTCATAAATAATCAGAAATTCTACTGTGGTGCGCTGCGATGGTTAGACTGTCACAAACGTGGAAGAGTAACTGTTCAATTAGTTCACTTAAGGTTTTTAATGATTAATCATTTATGCTACTGTGGCGGGCTGCGGCGGGCTACAGTAGTTTTGTCCCAGGCCAGTATTAATCTTTATAAGATATATCGCGTGATAAATCCATAATTTATACCATAAATAAAGAAAAACTTCTTTCAAAACCATATTAGAAACAACCTACTTTGATAAAATTCAACTCATTTTCAGGAAAAATGAGAGCACAACAAATATTGGGAGAATCTAGAGCATTTCAGCAATTTCATGGAGAAAACTGCTGCAGCGCGCCACCGCATGCTCCAGCTACTAGCAAGAAGAAAGCACTAATCTAAGGGGATTCGCAAATTGTGGAGCGATTCTGCTACAATGCGCCACAATGCGCTGCTGCGGAGGATGAATCGAACTTAATTCGCTATAACGCATTACCGCGGTTAAGTTTTCAAACCTAAGCCATTGTAGCACACCACAGTAGAAGATACTTAGAAATGGAGCCACTACAGCAGGTTTGTTTTTGAACTTCATTCGCTATAGTGCACTATCGCGATTATGATTTCGTACTTAAACCGTTACAGCACTCCCCTCAGGTAAGTTTAGAACTTAATGCACTGCAGCGCGCTATCACGGGTAAGTTTTTGAAACTAACTCGCTACATCGTGCTACAATGTGCCTGAGCGCGCTACTGCGCCCCAGAGCGCGCTACAGTGCTCCACCGCAGATGAAACTTTAAGGGCTCAGCAAACTCGAACTTTGAAACCTAGCTGCTATAGCGCACTAAAATGCACTACAGCGAGTATGTTTTCAAACTTAACTCGCGACAGCGCGCTGCAGCGTGCTACTGCGGATCAACCTCAAAAGATATAAACTCTACAGCGCACTACTGCGGACGAGGATATGAATTTAAACAGTTATAGAGTGCCACAGTGCGCTCCAGTGAGCGCCGTATTTTCTATCTCTTCAGGGCATTAATTGCAGCTGAGACAAGACTCCCAGCTAGCAGCTTGTCTCCCAGTTGACATATCTTCAGCCATTAGCTTATTCTAAGGGAAAAAGAAGTTTGTTTGAAATGATTACAAGATTTAAAAATGTAAAAGGAGAAATTATTTCATGCATCAAGTGGGATAGCCACTCATTACAAAAAAAATGGTGAAGGGAAAAGAGTAGAATTTGAATATAAGGCAAAGGTGAATGACTCCTCTATAAATGCAGCCTATATTGACATGAGAATGGTTCCCATTTTCACTCCAAAATTTCTGATTTTTTGGGGCTGCATAGAAGAAGAAGGAGAGCTCTCCAAGGGAGGTTGAAGAAACCATTGCTAGAGGAGAAGGAAGTAAAAGCTGTAGTAGGGAGCTATAGGAAAGAAAGAGAGGAAGAAGAGGGAATAACCAGAGATCCCCATTAAAGGCTGTTCCTAGTAAACTCTTAATATTTATTTCATTTTTTTTTAGTGGATCATGAAAGGGTCTTCATCCTTGTATGTTTTTTTTTTTATCTCAGCTGTAATAGAAGGCTAGACCCCATGGGGAGGGTTGGGCTGAGTCCATTATGAAATGTAAGGGACTTAATGAATGTTGGAGAACTTTCTCAAGTAGTTAATAAAAAATCTGTGTTTGAATGACTTAATGAAATCACATAAAAATCATGATGTGGACTAAAAGAAAAATTACGTTTAGAAAATATAATTATAAATATGAACATCAAAAATAAAAGCCATGTGCTCCGTAGCTCACAACTTAGTTTGAGAGCTGAACATGCGTGCTTTAGTGCTTACAACTATGTGAGAAGTTCTTGAGCCTAACTGCACCATGATCTATGCTCAATCAAGAGGTTGAAGCATGTGAGCTAAGACCCACTAACTGAGCTCTGTTGCTCAACATACGAGAAAGGAGGAATAGGATTCATTGAGAGCTCATGGATGAAGTAACATAGTCCATGGAGCCCATTGAAATCACTTCCTTATTTGAACTGCGCATGATGCACAAGATGCTTGTTGGTAGAATCAATACTCGTGAGATCGCATAATTAAAATTGCTATCTTGAACACCTAGATGTAGGAAAACTAAGATGCCCTAATTGTTATCTCATGAGAATCTTTGTGCTTAAATAGAACCCTAGTGTGTTCATTTTAGGCACAAGATTTGAACTTGTAGGAATTAGAGGACAACTCTAAGGAATACAATGTGCACTTGATTATTTGACATGACTATGAAAGAATAAAAGGTGCTTGACAAGTAATTCAACATCAATCTTTATCGATTCACATGGAGTAAACCCAACTCTCCTCTCTAAATCAAATGGTTTCTAAAGTCTAAATTTTGCTTTGTTAACAAAACCACATCAAAAACTGAAATCATACCATTTAAACATTATTGAATATAGATATACCTTAGTAACAAAACACACTGTTCCCTGAGGACGATAAATCTCTGAACTTACCTTCCAAATTATTATTTCAGGCCATGTACACTTGCGTGCAAGCGCAGACGTGTAATTACAGTCTATCAAGTTTTTGGCGCCATTGTCGAGGAATTATAATTATTTTGTATTAAGGATAATGTACTAGTAAATAGTGATTTAAACACATCTCTTTGTATATAGTATTATTTTATTATTGTATTTATTTGTGCACTAATTTATAGCTTAGACTAACTATTTTACTTTTCCTTCATTTGCTGAACTTTTTAAACATTCTTGCTATACTTGTTCATGATAGCTTAATTTTTTATTTTCATGAGTAGGAGAAACTGTACTGAATATTTTTTTGATCTAGAAAATTAAAGAACTTATCTACATGCTAGATGAGAACAAGTCATTTTAAATAATTAGCAAGCTGTTTTAGAAAACTTCAATGCGAATCTTAGAGAGCCTTTAGAAGAACCATGGGGTAGAGCACTTAGAGACTATGCCTTGCCCACTATTAGGAGCATCCCCCTTGTAATTGTTAGGCCCAATATAGAAGCTAATAATTTTGAGATCAAACCTTCAATGCTGAGCATGGTTCCGAATTATCAATTTGGTGGGTTAGCCACTGAGTACCCAAACTCACACATTTCAAATTTCCTTGAGATTTGTGATACCTTAGGTTTAATGGCATTTTTGAAGATGCCATTAAACCCAGGCTTTTACTTTCTCCCTAAGAGACAGATATAAAAGTTGGCTCAGCTCTCTCCCAAGCGATTCTATCTATACTTGGGATGATTTGGCTAGGAAATTCCTAACCAAATATTTCCCTTCTGTGAAGATTGCTCATCTGAGAATTGAGATAACCAACTTCAATCGATTGGAGGGTGAGACACTGTATGATTGCTGGGATTAGTTTAAGGAATACTTAAGGAGATGCCTGCATCATGGGTTCTCTTTGTGGATGCAAGTTCAAACCTTTTACAATGATTTGAACGCTCCAACAAGGACACTAATAGTGCAGCCGCCGGAGGCTCAATTAGCAGTAAAACACAAGAGGAGGCTTATGACCTCCTAGAAGATAAGGCGACAAATATTTACCAATGGCATATAAAACAAAGTGATCTTATAGCTAAAAATGAATGTAACTCTCTGGAAACCTCGCAAAAAATTAGTGAACTCTAATATATCTAGAATTTTTAGAAAAAAGATAGTGCTTAAACATTCTTATCATCATATATATCCATATACTTTGAGTAGAAAGTGGTGCTTTTTCAGGAAAATTAAGAAAATAGATTGCATGGGCTGAATTACCAAATTTTGGGTCAAAACTGCCATAGCGCGCCATGGCGGCACATTAAAAGTTATTCACCTGGAAGCTAAACTGCAGACCTGGACGAAAGGCCGCTGCAGTGTTCCACAGTTCGCTGTAATGAGCCACAACATCATGTTGTTGAAGTTAAATTAAAATCATACAGATGAATAATAAAAATATTTTTAAAAGTCTGTCCGCTGCTGCGCGCCACAACGTCATTTCTCGAGGAATTATTAAAACTTTATAAATGAGAAATTGTACAGTATCACGAAACTTTCTTCGCAACAGCGTGTCGCAGCGGGTAAATTTTCATTTTATAAAACTATAGATGAACTAATTTAACAGTGAATCCGAAAGTTTATCCGCCGCAATAGGTAAATTTTCATTTTATAAGACTATAGATGAACTAAATGAATAGTGAATCCGAAAGTTTATCCACTGCAGTACTCCCCAGCGAGTAATTTTTTATTTTATAAGAATATAGATGAACTAATTGAATAGTGAATCCGAAAGTTTATCCGCTGTAGCACGCCGCAACACACCACTACGGACACTGCAGCAACCGAGTGGAAAAGATACTAAATTTCATGCAGGAACAGCGTTTGGAGCACTGCTGCAACAGCACGCCACAGCGGAACAAAGTTTGGAACGCTGTTGCCACAGCGCGCCGCAGCGGAATAGTATATGGAATGCTGCTGCCGTAGTGGACGGTCCAGAAATTCTAGAACAACAATTAAGGCAGCATGGCGAAGGCCACAAAATGTGGCCTTCGGCCTTCCCCAACCTCTTAAAATAGAAGACTTTATCTTTGCTGAATCCCAACATATTTTAATGAATGGAACATAAAAAGGGATAGGATTAAAGTCAATGAAGAGGAAGAGCCACACTATTTAATGTTTTGAGGATGAGTGTATCCCAATTTAAGGGCCAATCAAAGACCTTGAATGGGTTCCAACTTTTGATATTCAAAGACCAATAAGGAGAGGCTGCTGGAAGAGGAAAAATGAGAACTCTCCAAGGGAAAGAGGGTGACCAAGAACAAGAAGAAAAGGAAGACAACAAGGGAAAAAGGGTGGAGCTTCAAGAGGACATCGTAGGAAGATTCCAAGAGAACCCCAGAAAACCTCCGGGTGATTCCTAGTAATTCTTGCTAACCTCCCTTGATTTATATCTGCTATGAACTGATGGCAAGGTTCACTTTTCCTTATTTGTATGCTTATTCTTACATAGTAATGGAAGGCTAAAATCCCCTTGGAAAGGGATGAGATGTAGTTGTAAGAATATGTAAGGAATAAATGGTGTATGATGACATTGTTTGAATGTAATGTATGAATGTTTTTATAATTTATATCTAAATGTTGGAATGAATGCTTTGAATGAACAAAAATTCTAAATTACTTTATTTAATATAATTTGTGTCCTAATGCTCATTAATTGGGTAAGAGCAAGGAAGGTAGTACAAGTAGAGCGGAGAATTCTGTGACAAAATTTTCAAGCTCACTTGCACCCTTCCTTAAAAGCTCTACCTATAGACTGATGCTTATGAACCAATTTCTCCATTAACCTTGCTCTGCTGCTCAACAAAGTAGAAGGGATGAGAGGACATTGGGAATTTCAATGGATGATGTGACATAATCCATTGAACCAACACATCTTCCCATCTAGCTAAACTGCGTGTTAAGCGCATGATACATAGTTAATGGAAGTCTTGCTTGTGAGATCATTATAATTAAAAGTTATCCTTTGGTAACCTAGACATAAGGGATCTAAATCTAATTAATGGACCATGATCTCATGAGAGTTTATGCGTTAAGGAAGAACCCAAAGGAGTTCTCTTTGTGCACTAAACTTGAACCTAATGTAATTAAAGGGTACTCCAATTCTAATGGTGTTCACATGATTTAATAAAGCAAGTAAAATGAAAGTATACATTCAACAGTGAAGCTATATCACCAACCCTTGCAACTATTACAACAAAATCTCAACTCTCTCCTTTTTAATCAAATCGTATATTAACTTAAAGTCATTTGTATCGATAAACTAGGAACCAAAAATCAACCAAAATTTGACATCTAAACATTAGTAAGAGAAAATATAATTTGGTAACAGAACCACCGTTCTTTGAGGAACGATAAATCCCAGAAATTAACACTTTCCACTTATTACTTCAGACCACGTACACTTACGTGCAAATGCAGATGTGTATTTTTGTCTGTCAAGTTTTTGGCACCGTTGCCAGGAAACTGTTTCGTTTTGTATCAAGTACAAGTTTCAAGTAATTAGTGAATTGGAACTAATTAATTTGTGCATATTTTCTTACATAGCTATAGTTATATTTTATATTTGCCTGCTTTTGAGAAAAATTAGAAAAATTTCTAAGAAGATCTAGTGCTGAAAGTATTGCTAATTGCTTATTATCATTGCTGAAAATTTTTATCTACTGCCCATTTGTGGGTGAAATTTATATTATTGTAACTTGCTCTAGCTAATTGTTCTTTAACTGTATGAGAAGATGAAAGCTTGCCAAATTCTCTTACGATATGGGAATTGATAGGACTATTATCAGGGCTAGGAGATAACAAGTATTGCTTAATCAACAAAATACACAAATGGAAGATTTTGAAGTAAACCCAGTAAAACCAATAGTAAATTCTAGGAGGAGACTCCTTAGGGAATATACACTTCCCAAAGTAGAAGGAGTTCCCAATACCATTCTTAGACCTTATATTCAGGCTAATAATTTTGAAATTAAACCATCCACGTTGAATATGATTCAAAACAATCAATTTAGTGGGCTAGCATCGGATGACCCAAATGCGCATATTTCAAACTTTTTGGAAATATGCAATAACTTTCGATTTAACGGGGTATCCGATGATGCTTTGATATTAAGATTATTCCTGTTCTCATTGAGAGATAGAGCTAAAGTTTGGCTTAGTTCTCTATCCGATGAGTCTATTAGGACTTGGGATGACTTGGCAAGGAAATTCCTAACCAAGTATTTCTCACCTACCAGGACAGCCAGGTTGAGGAATGAAATATCAAATTTCTCTCAGCAGTATGGCGAGAATTTATATGATGGATAGGACTGCTTTAAGGACTGCTTAAGGCATTGCCCACATCATGGGTTTCCTTTGTGGGTGCTGGTGCAGATTTTTTATAACGGATTAAATGCACTCAGAAGCACCCTCATTGATGCAGCCGCAGGAGGATCATTAAGTGTAAAACCCTTGAGGAGGCTTTTAATCTCCTAAAGGAAATGGCTAACAACACATACTAATGGCCGACTAAGCGACTAAATGCTAATAAAAATGAGGTAAATGTCCTAAATAAATCAACCCAATTGGCCTCTTTGCAAAGGGAAGTGGAACTTCTGACTAATAAAAATGAGAATATGAATGTTAGTGCTGTTCATGAAGTTAGTTGTGAGTTATGTGGGGAGAGTCACAATAGCGAATACTATAATTTAAATAACCCATTTGCTCCTCCATAAACTGAATAAGTAAACTTCATGAGAAATAATAGCATGAACAACAACACCCATAACAACCCATAGTCTAACTCTTTTAATCTGGGATGGAGAGACCATCCCAACTTTTCTTGGAGTGAAGGAATGCTCAAGGAAACCTAAACACCCAACAACAAAACCAACCTATGCAAAATGGAAATATTATGTATAAGCAAAATCAGAATAATAAATAAGAGTTCGGCTTAGAAGAATCATTTTGGGCATTCAAAACTGAAACAATGCAATTTATGAAAAGAACTGAAATGATAATGAATCGCCATGAAACTCCATTCAAGGAATTGAGGTATCATTAAGGAACATTAAAGTTCAGTTAGGGCAAATTTCCAAATAGTTGTCTATTAGACAGCAAGGTATGTTCCCTAGCTCAACTAAATTGAAACCTAGAGTAACGGTAAGCATTATTGATATAGACACTAAGAAGATGAGCTGCATTGATTGTAATAATGAGGAAGAGAAAGAACCAATAAGAACTACTAATCTGAATAATGGAAGGATAAAGTAGCAACTAAAAGGGGGGACCCCAGCAGATTGAACATCCCATACGTGATTGAAAGCGAAGTCCTTTTAGATCCCTTGTGTGATCCAAGGGCTTCGGTAAATGTTATGCCATGGCACACTTACACAAAATTAGGAATAAGGGGGGTGGAGAAGACACCAATAATTTTGGAATTTGCTAATCTTGCAACCCAAACCTCTTTGGGAACTATTAAGGATGTCCCAATAGGAATTGGGAGTTTTGTAATCCCCACTGATTTTGTGATATGCGAATGGGACAGCTGGAGTGAAAACTCCACTGTAATTTTTGGAAGGCCATTCTTTGCCAGCTCTTGAGCTATCACTGATACTGAAAGGGGACTCATGATAATGAAAGTTAAAGGTCTAAAGGAAGTTATAGACCTAATGCCTTCATTATTTAAGAAAACATTTATGAGGGAAAAATGGGAAAAAGCGAATAGGGGGTTGGACGAAGGGAAGGTGATTGGGAGTTTTGATTCTGGAAGTCACTATAATACCTCATCTGGAGGTAGTGACATTAAGGAAGAGAAGAATAAGAAAAAGACTAGAAGAGGCAGAAAGAAGAAAAAAGGAGCTCTCCTTGTTACAAGGAAGGTGAGGAAGAAAAGGAAAACAATAGCAAACTAATGAGTTTGAGCCCAACCTCGATTGGTGCTCACTCATTTCATTCTAAAATTTGGGTGAGAAAACCTCCTAAAGAAGTGAATCCAAGTTGATCTTTAATGTGTCGGGCTAATGACATTAAACCAATCGCTTATTGGGAGGCAACCCAATCCAGTTTTCTATTTTTACTAAAGTCTTGTTCTTACGAGTAGGATAAATTTAATAACAACCAAAAACATTTTTTCTTGAAGTAAAAATTAAAATTCTATAATTTTTCTGCTAGAAAGAAACGCCGCAGCGCGCCACAGCAGATTTATCTGCCACAGTGCGCCGTAGTGGAATTATTCACTACAACGCGCTATAGCGGATTTTGCTGCTACATCGCGCCATAGCGGGTAGCTCGGCATGATTATTTCAAGGGAGCCACAGTGCGCTATGATGAAAAATGCCCAGCTGAAGCAAAATTAATTGCCTTGGATTCCCGACGCAGTCAAAGACGCTACAGCGCCCCTTAGAACTCTCATACTACAAAATGTGCTGGAAAAGCTGAAATTTTTTATCTTCTTTGAGTAGAAATCAAGTCACACTTATGGCATGAATTGAATCTATCTTTGACCAAGTTTTATTATGCCATAAAGATGACTAACTAATTCATTCTAGAATTTTCTTTAAATCCTCTATATAAGGCTGAGAAAAGGGGGGGGGGGGGGGGGCTGAAGGATGCAATTCATTAAAATCCTAAAATCTTAACCTCTAGCATTTTCCAACTATTCTTTAGCATCACTTCTCTGAATTAGTTCTTGTTGTCATCTAAAGAAATGTCTTCAAGAAGAAAAACTATTGCAAGCAAGGGAGCTTCGACCTCCACATCTAGTGGAGTTGTTCAACAAGGAACGGTTCTCCTCGGTTGAAGTGGAACAATGCTTCAACCAAGTCATCATCAAAAAGAAGTTAATCTCTGAGCAAGGATTTGGGCTCCCATACCCGGTAAACCTGGATCAAATTCTGAATCGGGGATGGGACCACTTAGTGAGTCCCACAAACTCCACGCACCTCTCTATCGTGTAGGAAGTTTATGCCAAAGTGATCAATGCGGTGGGACATAAAATTTTGTGAGAGGTAAGGCTGTGGAGTTCAGGCTCAAGGACATCACAAGGGTTTTATATATTGGGTGAGGTAGAGAGCTGTATTTATTTTGACCTGCTGAGCTCCCAATATAATCCAGCAATAATAGCAAGCGAGACTACCCACTCTGAGTCAGGGTGGAGAGGGAACTTAGCCAACATTCTTCGAGCACTCCTCACGGAGTTGAGCAATGCTTGGCATGTGTTCATCTTCAGTTTTGTTATGCCATCTGGGCATCTCAGCAAGGTAACCCAGTCATGGGCACTGCTCCTTTGTGCACTACAAAGGGAGGGATATATTCTCATCTCCAGCGTTAAAAAGGAGTAGCTCTGGAACACCTTGACTGGGCCATGTGCTGCTATTGCTTTTGGGTCGCTGATTTCATTAATTTATGAGGCCCAATGAGTGAAAATCCTCCCTTTTGATATTGCAATTATTCCACATGCTCCTCTAGACTTGACAAACTTGAGCGCTCCCACCTAAGAGGGGGCAAGAGCTAAGAAGAGGAGGGGAGAAGAAGGCGAAGCTTCAACAATAGCTGGCCGGACGTCGACCGACAGAATGTTGTCCCGCATGTACATGCATCTACAGGATGTTAGCGTCACCTTAGCGCGTGACATGCACTTCATCAAGGGAGAAATGGCTCGGCAATGTGAGTTCCATACGGAATTCCACTAAGCTCTCGGAAAAATATTCCAAGAGGAAGTTTGCGTGGAGGACCGAATGGGTCAAGGTTGCCATGCCCTCCTACACGAGAACCACTTCCGGACGATGACTGGCCGGCAGATTATACGTATTGCTACGCAAGGGAGGAAGATGAGCCGGATGTGTAATAAGGTTGTACCGTTTTCTGCTTTATATTTTCTATTTTTGTAATTTTTGTATCAGTTATTAAAATGAATTTCGTATCTAGCGCACCCTCATTTTTGCTAAGAATAAACTTGAAAAATAGTTTTCTGAATGAGATAAATGTCTGGATTCAATGTCAAGAATCAATGGGTGGAACTTAGGATTCAAGTATGCTTGAATTTAAGAGGAAAGTGAATTTCATTCATACACCCCTTATTTATGTTAAAGGTTCTACTAAGCTTGGTTTCCAGAACTTAAAATGAAATGTGCCGAAGTTTAAGTGTGGGGGGGGGGGGGGGTAAATCCGAGAACTAAAACCAAGATGGCAAGAGGTGAGTGAGAAATTGAGGTGCTAGGCTCCTGTAGAACTTAATGATCACAAGGGACTATATAAAGGGATGAAGAAAAATAGCTCTCCCTTAAAACTCCAAAAGAGAAAAATAAATTATATAGGGATGATGAAAAGTATATCTCCTAAGCTAAAATAATTAAACATTTAGGATGAAGAAAAACATCTCTCCTAAATTGTTAAAATGTTCCTTGTGATCATAAGAAGGGGCACACATGGCACAAGGCTCAAGCACTCACCAACTGCATTATTGAAGTTTAAATTTTAGGATCATCCCCCCATATTAAAACATTAAGCATGACATTTTGATTTGAAACCAACTGAAGTGTAGAAATATGAACTTGACTGGAGGGGCATTAAAAACTTGGACACATGAAGTGATCTTAACTAAATTCATTATACACTGGCATATAACATTGAATCCTTAGGCAAAAACAAATTTTAGAAAATCACATTTTTGTGCTTACTTGAGGAAGAGCAAGAAATTAAGGGTGCGGGTGTGATATATCTGAAATTTACAGCTAAATTATAGTGTTTAAACATTTATATCATTATATATATCACTGTACTTTGAGTAGAAAATGGTGCTTTTTCAGGAAAATGAAAAAAATAGATTGCATGGGATGAATTACCAAATTCTGGGTCAAAACTGCCACAGTGCGCCATGGCCCACCACAGCACACCATAGTGCATCACAGTGCGCAACAGCGCACCATGGCGGCACATTAAAAATTCTTCACCTAGAAGCTGAACTGCAGAAAAGCGCGCCACAGCGTCATGTTGCTAAAGTTAGATTAAAACCATATAGATGAGTATTAGAAATATTTTTGAAAGTTTGTCCGCTGTTGAGCGTCGCAGCGCGCCGCAGTGTCATTTCTTGAGGAATTATTAAAAATTTATAAACGAGAAATTGAACAGTATCACGAAACTTTCTACGCTGTAGCGCGCCGCAGTGTCATTTCTTGAGGAATTATTAAAACTTTATAAATGAGAAATTGAACAGTATCACGAAGCTTTCTCCGCTGCAGCGCGCCGCAGTGGGTAAATTTTTATTTTATAAGCCTATAGATGAACTAATTGTACAGTGAATCCAAGAGTTTATTTGCTGCAGCGCATCGCAGCGAATAAATTTTCATTTTATAAAACAATAGATGAACTAATTGACCAGTGAATCTGAAAGTTTATCCGCTGCACAGTATCGCAGTGTGTTAATTTTTATTTTAAAAAACTATTGCTGAACTAATTGAACAGTGAATCCTAAAGTGTATCCGCTGTAGCGCACCGCAGCACGTCATAGCGGATGCTACAGCGAACGAGCGGAAAAGATACTAAATTTCATGCAGGAAGAGCGTTTTGAGCACTACTGCTACAGTGCGCAGCAGCGGAACAGGGTTGGAACACTGTTGCCACAGCGCGCCACAGCAGAATAGTATATCGAACATTGCTGTCATAGCGCGTTGCAGCAAATGGTCCATAAATTCCAGAATAGTAATTAAGGCAGCATGGGGAAGGCCACAAAAATGTGACCTTTGGCCTTCCCCAACCTCTTGAAAATAGAGGACTTTATCTCTGCTGATTCCCAACAAATTTTAATGAATGGAACATAAAAAGGGATAGGATTAAAGTCAATGAAGAGGAAGAGCCACATTATTTAAAATTTTGAGGCTGAGTGTATCCCTATTTAAGGGCCAATCTCAAACCTTGAAAGGGTTCCAACCTTTGATATTCAAAGACCAATAAGGAGAGGCTGTTGGAAGAGGAAAAAGGAGAACTCTCCAAGGGAAAGAGGGTGACCAAGAACAGAAAGAAATGGCAAACAACAAGGGAAAAAGTGTGAAGCTTCAAGAGGACAGTGCAGGAAGAATCCAAGAGGAACCCCAGAAAACCTCCAAGTGATTCCTAGTATTTATTCCTAAACTCCCTTGATTTATTTCTGCTATGAACTGATGGCGAGGTTCTCTTTTTTTGTTTGTAAGTTTATTATTACTTAGTAATGCAAGGCTAAAATCCCCTTGGAGAGGGTTGAGATGTAGTTGTAAGAATATGTAAGGGATAAATGGTGTATGATAACATTATTTGAATGTAATGAATGAATGTTTTTATCGTTTATATTTAAATGTTGGAATGAATACTTTGAATGAACAAAAATTCTGAATTTTTTTATTTAAAAGAATTTGTGTTCCAATGCTCATCAATTGGGTAAGAGCAAGGAAGGTAGTGCAAGTAGAGCAAAGAATTTTGTGACAAAATTCTCAAGCTCACTTGCACCCTTCCTTAAAAGCTCTACCTAGAGATTGATGCTTATGAACTAATTTCTCCGTTAACCTTGCTCTACTGCTCAGCAAAGTAGAATGGATGAGAGAATATTAGGAACTTCAATGAATGATATGACATAATCCATTGACCCAACGCATCTTCCAATCTAGCTAAACTACGTGTGAAACGCATGATGCATAATTAATGGAAGTCTTGCTTGTGAGATCATTGGAATTAAAAGTTATCCTTAGGTAACCTAGATGTAGGGGATCTAAATCTAATTAATGGATCATGATCTCATGAGAGTTTATGTGCTAAGGAAGAACCCAAAGGAGTTCTCTTTGTGCACTAAACTTGAACTTGGTGTAATTGGAGGGTACTCCAAATCCAATTGTATTCACTTGATTTAATAAAGCAAGTGAAATGAAAGTATACATTCAACAATGAAGCTATGTCACCAACCCTTGCAACTATTACAACAAAATCTAAACATTCTCCTTTTTAATCAAATCATATCTTAACTTAAGGTCATTTGTATCGATAAACTAAGAACCAAAAATCAACCAAAATTTGACATCTAAACATTAGTAAAATAAAATACAACTTGGTAACAGAACCACTGTTCCCTGAGGATCGATAAATCTTGAAAATTTACACTTTCTACTTATTACTTCAGACCACATACACTTGTGTGCAAATGCAGACATGTATTTTTGCCTGTCAAACTCCAAAATCAAATCACTCAACTTAATAAAATGTTAAAATGTGCACAATTAAAATCAAGTCAAGAGGGAGATTGTGAATTGAGAAATGTCAATGTAATTATGAACCATGGTGGAAGCAGAGAAAGGATGGAGTACTCCTTTAACAAATTTAGAACTTCCACCACTGAGTTTATGAATAAAAGTAATGCTACTCATGGTGGAATAGAGAATCCAGAATGGAAAATTCAAAATCAAGGTGGACTGGACCATAGTAAGAATTCATCCCCATGGAGGAATAGAAAATGCATCAAGAGATAATACATTTAAAGTGAATGGTTAGCATTTGAAACCATTCTTTGAGATAGAGAATTGGCAAGAAAAAGCAAAATGGTAAGTTCAAACCTTCCTATGGAAGGAATCACATAGAAGGTGTCATTGTGTCAGGCTAGTGACATTAAAATGAGTGCTTCGAGGGAGGCAACCCATGTTAAATAGGTTTTCAGTTCCTATTACTTTTTATTAATTATCTTTTGTTTATTTTGAACTTTTCTTTTTATTTAATGAATCTTATTGAATTGTATTCCCTCAAATCATGTGCTAATTGAATATTATTATCTCAACATTTATTTATATTTCTGAAGCTTTTAATGCACTAAGTTCAATGGATGATGTGAAGGATTAGAATATCTTAATTTACTTAACAAAATGTGATCATTCAAAATAAAATAACTCTAATTTTTCATGTTAAATTGATTTACTTTTCAATCACTATAGTCTCCACAAATCAAAAAATATATGATGCTACAAAATCTAAGTGTGGGGCAAGGTTAAAGAACTTGATTTAGAGAAGTGAGAAATGGTGAAACAAAAATTGTGATAAGCTTCTATAGGACTTACAGAACACAATGAATAATACATGGGGTTGATGAAAAAGGTTTGTCCCTTAAATTGAATGTAAAAAGGAAAGTTCAAGGATGAAGAAAAATATTTCTCCAAAGTGAAAAAATTGAGAAAATCAGGTGGAAGAAAAGTATCTCTCCTGAAAAATTTATTGTTATTTGTAAGAAGAAGCACAAATGGCACAAGAAAATTCTAACACACTGAATCTGGCTTCTCCTAGTTAAATAATCGTAGAAACTCTTCCTGGAATTTAAGAATCAAGCATCATATAGTTTGAAAAAGGAAACTAAAATAGTAAAAAGAGAGGGTAACATTGGCAAGGTATTTGTTAGAAATTTAGTTTCTCTACTCACAGTGTTAAGTAAAACATTAGATGCCAAAGAGCACTTGAAACATATCTTGTTGAATTATGTGATATAAAAAATTCAGAAATGTTTATTTTGAGCTTACTCGAGGATTAGCAAGAACTTAAGTGTGGGGGTGTGATAAATCTAAGATTTGTAGTAAAATAAATGAGTAAAAACAAATAATTTTTCTGTAAGAAATGTATACTTTGTTGTGTTTCCGCAGTATTTTTAGGATAAAGTTGAGCAAAGTAAAGTTTGGCCTAAATATAAAATTCTGGAAAAGAATTACCTCAGCGCGCCCTGGTAGACCACAACGAACTGCCACAGACAAAAGACTGAGAGTTCAGTGGTACCGCACACCCCAGTGAACACAAGACTGAGAGCTCGGTGCTACAGCGGACATAAGACTGAGTGCTCCGTGCTACCATGTGCCACAGTGAGCATGAGACAGAGAGATCGGCGCCATAGCACGCTGCAGCGACCATGAGATAGAGAGCTCGGTGCCAAAGCACGCCGTAGTGAGCATGAGATAGAGAGCTCAACACCTCAGCGCATTGCAGTGGGCACAAGACCGAGAGATTGTTGCTACAGTGCACCACAGGGAGCATAAGTAGAGAGCTTGGACCTACTGCGCGCCAAAGAGAGCGCAAGACATAGATTTTGGTGCTACATTACGCCAAAGTGGGCAAGAGACAGACAGCTCGACGCTACAGTTTCCCATAGCGGGCACAAAATAGAGAGCTCGGTGCTACGGGTGCCACAGCAAAAATTCATCACAAAACTGCTATAGCGTGCCATAAAATTACTCTAGAATAGGCATCCAAATCAACATTGGGGAGAGGAATCAACTTAATCTTTCCCCTTCCCACAGCAAAAATTAATGACAAATCAATTAAACCTCCTCATTTTCAATGGAATAAATGAATAAATCTTAATTACAATATAATTCTCAAGAAGAGGAAAAGGCTGGCCGCACAAATGCTGATAAGGATTTCAAGTATTATAAAAGCTAAGCATAAATGCGAAAGAGGGGTTCCCCATTTTGACATTCAAGCATCTAAATATTTGAGGGTGCAAAAGCTGAAGGAAAAGTAGAAACCCTGCCCAATGAAGGAACAGGACACCACCAAAGGAAGAGGAATCAAGCTCAGGAAATAGAAAAGAGAAAGAGATCAGTGATTGAGAGAAGATCCAGAGAATGCACCAACAGTTTCTAATATTGGATTTCTATTTTTTTATTAATTTCTTTTCAGCAAAAAGCCATGCAAGGGTTCAATGTCCTGAATTTCTTTTCTTGTGCTTCTTTTGTAATGGAAACCTAAACCCTCTTTAGGGAGTTTGGGCATAAACCTGTAATAATTTGAAGGAATTAAAAGTGCTTATACTCAATTTATCAATGAATAAATTTCTTTAGTCATTTCATGATTATTGATACGAAAAATTACATGGATGAATGATGTGTCATGAATGTATATGCTTAAGTTAATACTTTTAAACTAGGAAATTATCAAGTTAGTTTATCTTTTTTTAAAACTAAGGATATGCACAAAGAGCATCATCATCGCGAATATTTGTGACAATATTCGTTGAGCGAGGATGATCAATGCAAATCCTTAGGGTTTCAAATGATAAATAGAGTGATAGGAAATTTAATAATCTTAGAGCTCCATTGCTCACCATTAGCTTAAGCTAAGTACATGTGCACAACTGCCGATAGCCCAGTGACAAGCTTTTGATCATTGTAGCATTATTCCTCTAGCTAAGCTGAGAAGTCGATGAGTGTGAGCCGAGGGCCACTGAATATGCTCCATAGCTCATTCTAGTTAATGGAGGAAGATGAAGTGTTGATTGCTTACAGATGATGTGACATAAAATGCTTAACCCAATGAATCTCTTCTTTAGCTAAACTAAAGCCGATGAATGTGATGCAATTTGTTGGAATCAAGTTTGCGTGAGCACACAATTAAAACTCTAGATTTATAAACTTAGACGTAAGTATCATATTTGACTAATATTGATCATGTGAGAGTTTATGTGCCAAGATTGAACCTTCTTGAGTTCATCTTTTAGCACTAGACATAACTTAGACCTAATTAGGGGACACTCTAAGGAAGACTAATGTTGCTTGATTAAAACTAAAACATTTGAGTAATTTGACATTTAAAATTGGCAAAGAAGAGTACTGACAGAAAACCCTTCAATGAATTGCATGTTAAACCCAACTCTCCCTACTTTTTCAACTTGTAGCTTCTAATCAATGAAATTTTGATTGCTAAATTGAAACCAAAACACAAACTAAACCATTGTTCAAACATCAATGAAAACAAATATACTTTAGTAACGAAACACTATTTTCTCACTGGATGATAAATCTCGGGACTTCAAATCCTTTATCATTTCAGTCCACATCCACTTGTGTGTGAGTGCAAATGTGTTATTTCAGTCTATTGATTGCCATGGTGATGAGGTACAAGATAATCCTTATTTGTGTCTTTTTATCCTTTGAGAAAATGATTGCATCTAGCTTCTTCATTCCATACCAAGTCATTAGCAAATCTTGATAGCTTCTTGAATTCTATTTCATAGGATAGGACTGTCTTATCACCTTGAGTCAATTGGATCAACTCATCTTCTATTATTGACTGATCAAAGGGTGGAATGAACTCTTCTCTAAGGACTGCTTCAAATACATCCCAGGTGTTTCTTCAATATCTATTTCTGCAAAATGAGATTTTAGCTTATTATCCAATCAGTATTCTGCACATCAATGAACATGTGAGTGGTCAAGTAGATAGCTTCACTACTATAACACTTAATGATTGATAGATTCATTTCAATTATCTTCAACCAGTTGGATTCATCAATGGGAGAAGCAGACACCATTAAAAGTCAAAGGATTGAGTCGAAGGAAGGCATGAAAGAATCCATCTGCAGTTAAACTTAAGGCTACTTGTGGACAAACAAGGATGATTTGGGGACTATATGAATTAATTTCTCTCTAAGCTACTTTAGTCTACAATTCCACCAAGCTCCACACCATCTCCATCAAAGTCTTAATCTCTAGCGAAGTTGAAGAAGAGTTGGAGTCTGTCGTGTTCTCGACAAAGATGGCGGGAGTGTTAGGTTTATGAATCATCTTACTATAAATAATTGATACAATGTGAGTGAGAAAAGAAAAAGAAATAAGATAGAATAATCTAAAGCGATGGTCTAACTACAAAACACTACCCAATAATGTTAAGCTATTAATCTATCTCTAGAGTGAATTTGCTACTCTAAGTTAATCTCCTTGTTGCTTATACTTTACCTCTCAGTATTTATCTATATGATTGGAAGGGTATTTACTTATATATCTAATTTTTTCATCCATCATACCCGCTCTGATACAAATTATATTGACCCCAATATTGGATCAGGAACCCAATCCAACATTAAGTGTTATTGTAGTATTGAATACTTGGTTAGTAAGTCCTAACCTACTATTATATACTACGGGGAGCCAAGGGTCCTTAAATAGGAAAACTAGATGCATAATATAATATAGATATAAACCATTCTAGCCATCCATAAAAGAAAGTCAAAACACATCGCATAAAAGTAAAATAAAGCATTTAGAGTTTAATTAAAGCTATACAAACATTGATGTAATGACACTCATCCTCATGGGATACTAAAGTAAGAGAAAATGATAAGAAAAGTAAAGATATTCAATTGGCAGCTACCGGGAATGATCTACTTCAGGTTGAAGATCCACTTCAAGCTCCTGATCTTTTATATTTAGTATTTAATATGGTAGGACACATCCAATAAAATAAAAATAAGTGATTAGACTTAAAAAGTCTATGTACATTCTTAAAATTATATCAAAGTTTGTTATTTGCATAATTATTAGCCTAACTTCCAATAATTGATTACTAATATTGATATTGAAATACATAATTTATCATCACATTTTTTTGATATAAATGAATGGCTAGCACCTATATCAAATAATGTGTCATAGGGTTGGTTATTAATATAATGCATGCCTATGGAAAATAGATATTAATTTATCATTTATTACATGAAATAAAAAATGCAAACTAATTCTGCGGAAAGGAAAGAAATACACAAAAATAAACATAAAGCATACCTTTGGAGTGATAATGGACATTAGTGCATACACTCTTGGTAAAGCGGCAGACTGCCCATCTGCTTTACCCTTTTGGTTATTTTTTCCCTTAGAAATTTTTTGATTAGGATTAGGTGCTCTTCCATAATCTTTCACCTCTGCTAGTGTTGGAAGAGACATTATTTCCAATGTCAGAGCTTGTGTCCTCATTGGAGCAGGGTTGTGATTAATGTGTAGGAAGTTGATCCTTACTTTGTCGACTATCCAATTAGACCTACAGTTCCATTATTTATGGCCAATTATTCCACAATTAAGACATCTATTACCTTGGTGATAATATTTTCCATAGTAGTGGGGCTTCTAACATTGCCCTTCTTGCTTTCCTTGTTGTTTCTAGGTTATTTGATTGACTCTTGATGATTGAGAATGATTCCTTTTGGTTCAATTTTGGATGAAGAAGGAAGGGACCTTGTTTTTTGTTCCTTCTGTTGTTTATGATGCTCTATCAACCTTGCTCCCTATAACAACTTAGAGAAGCTATCAAGGTATTAGGACAAAATGTTATCCTTGATGGGGTCTTTTAGTTTCTTAAGAAAATGATTGCATCTTACTGCTTCTGTATGGATGAGCAAGAGCAAATTTGGATGACTTCTTGAATTCCATCTCATAATCCAAAATAGTCATATTCCCTTATTTTAACTGAATTAACTCATCCTCTATGATCGTCTAAGCTGGTAGAGGGATAAATTCTTTGTTAAGAGCTTCTTCAAATTCCTCCCATGGAATCTCTTCAACATCTACTCCAACAAAGCGAAACTTCAACTCATTGTCCCACCAATATTTAGCTTGTTCGGCAAACATATGAGTGGTGAGATGAATGACTTCACTTACTAGGCACTTGATGCTAGCTAAGTTCTTTTCAATAAGCTTCAGTCAGTTGGTTACCTCATTCCCATTAAAGGTAGGAGGGATAAGTTTGAGTAAGGTTGAGGGTTGCCGTGGATGATTTGAGGAGCAAGAGGATTGAGAGTCCTTTAAGTTTCTTGGGTTTGAGTCTCCACTAAGATCTTCATCATTTTGATAAGAGTTTTGATCTCCTCAAATGTAGAAGAGTTGGAAATTGTTGTCTTATCAGCAAGGGTGAAAGGAGTGTTTATTTCATGATCCATTTTGAGTAAGGTAAGAAATAACTCAAAAGCAAGCAAAGGAAATCATTTCATTAATTTCTAGATTGAGTACAAATTTCAAAACACTATAAAGCTACTAAGGAAGAAAAAGACTATGACATCTCGAAAAGTTGGGTAGAATGATTTACAAAACCTAGTAAGAAAAAGAAACTCAAATTCTTGAAAAATGGGTGGACGATGAAGCCTTCAACTCTCTCAAGTCATTCTATCACAAACACGGTTCCACCATTCTTTGGCGTAGTCATCGAAGAGTTGTTCCAACACCTTGAAGTGAATGTGGTCTGTACATTTTATGGTTCGAAAGGATTTAGTCACCAAATAGAGTCACTCCTTGGCTAGCTGAGGAATAGCAACACCCCTAAATACTGGCAACTTTAGGATCATGTTCAGCACCATTCCACTGGCAGATGATGCACCAAAGTTAAGTCTTCTACAGTTGAGACCTTTCTGATAACTGTTGTTCCAATACTAGAAGAACAACTTAGTGTATTTGTCTAAATTGAATTAGTAGCTTGCCATTTGAAGAACTATAGTCAATTAGATTGAGTTGAGTTATGATTATTCAAAAAATGCTTTTTTACCTAAGGTATATTTACTAATGTTTTTATTTATTTATCTATGTTATTTGGTTAAATAGATGTACATTCATATATTTTTCTTCTTTCAACCTGGCTCTGATACCATCTATAATACCCTAGTGTTAAGTTAGGTGTATTCTAACCCAACACTAAGGATTACCGTAGTACTTAATACAGAATTAGTAAGAACTTACTCACTATTAAGCACTACATGGTCAAGAATCTTTCAAGATAAAGAAAGTAAGTAACAATAAAAATGCAATGGACACAACTATATCTATGATTCAAACCATCTATAATAAAGAAAAGAAAAGTCAACCATCGTAGAAAAGGTGTAAGAAACATTCAGAGTTATAAATATTACAAACTATTTTAAAAAGGCATAATAACTCTCATTCTCACAAACAATAAAAAATGTAGGCAAAAGTATAAGTCTTTAATGTTGTCCATTAACTCCAACATCTAGCATGCAGTCTAGATCACGACTAAGATACTGATTTATCATATTTGATATTTTATATGGTAGGTCAGATCCAATAAAAGAAAAGCAAGTGATTAGACTTAAAAACTCTAAGTATATTTTAGGGTTACTAATTTTATTTAATTTGAAGAATATCTTATTAGCCATTTACAATTATACGATAAGTCGTGCATAATGCAATGAAAGTAAATTGTTACTGAAAGTAAATAAATAGCTAAAAAATAAAGGAGTATGTATACTCACAATGGGCTGCTCTAGTCTACATAAAAATATGTAAGGTAAAAGGAAGCAACAATAAGTTCGTATAAATGCTTGGGTGCTAAGGGAAATGAGGATAACACAAATATATCTAACAGGAATAAATGCCAAGTAAAAGTAAAAGTAAAAGTAAAAGTAAAGAGAGTATAAGAAAATATTTAACAACCAAGCATTGTTACCAATTATCGGCTAATCCAATTAGCTTAATAAAATTATCAGTGCACTTATAATAGCATTAGGAGCCTACCCCTCAATTTTAGTGCGAATTGGATATCATTCATTTTTGACGAATATTTTGATAACTTAAATAACCTAAAAATTACCTAGATTAGTTTGACCTCCAAATCAAAATCAGAGTTTTCCATTGAACTCCTCACGCCTAAATTAGCAAGGAGGAAAATTTTGGAAATTTTTGGAAGTCGTCGAAATTCTCTGAATATTTTAATATATATATTTTAGTACTTTGAAAATTAAGATAATTAAATTGATTTTCAATTAAAAATTCAACTTTATTTTTCAGTTCCTCACCCTCAATTTAGCTATGATAGAATTTTTGGGACTTTTTAGAGCTCGTTTGATTATTTAATTTTGATTGATTAAAAGGTTATAATTATTAAATAATTTAAATAATTTAAATAAATTTTCAACTAATCCATTCTAACAGTTGACTGCCTGTCGAGGGGTTCCTGTGTGTGGACCCACCGCACTAGACAGCCAAACCCACGCATTTAGATCATCGCGTGTTTTTGATGGACGATTGGACGATGGGCTTTGTGTTGCCTTGTTCTGATCATTGGATCACTCATCTGATCCGACGGTTGTTGGGTGCTTTTGGAATAGGTGAGCCGGGAGAGGAAATACCTTAGTGTTTGGATGCTAGTCTTGAATACATAGTGTACTTGGTCTACTATTATGTATCAGCTTAGTAGTGCTATCTAATTGAATTAGCATACATTTTAATGATCATTTGCATGTTAGGAATTTTTGTTTAGTAGATATCGTTATCTTATATTCATATATATATATATATATATATATATATATATATGAATATAAGATAACGATATCTACTAATAAAAGGCTGTACAAGAAACTTGAAATTGAAGAAAAGGCATGCATAAGAATATGTAACAAGTAAGATGCCACAGTAGAAGATTGACTAAAAAATAACTAAAATTGCATTGAAAATGCAATTGAACTAAATTTCATTATAATTAGATGTGTGCCTAAATTAGTCCTACCATAACAAAAACTAGCTAAACATAGCCACTGAACAAAAGTCTGACATATATCATACAAACCACTAATGGCTAGATTTGAGTCATACTATATGTAATAACCCTAGGTTATTACTTTGCCTATTCTTAGGTTAATCATTTCCTAATTATCATTTTATTTGGTTCATCTCGTCATTAGAACCAAACTCTAACCATTTGGAGCGATTCGGAGCTCCGACGAATATTATGAATATTTTAATAAATTTAATTAATTAGAAAATTGACATAACTAATTGACCTCAAAATTGAAATCTAACTTTGTCATTGCGCTCATCACCCCCAAATTTGCTAGGTCTAATATTCTTGAAATTTTTGGAAGTCGTCGGATTTTCTTAAATATATAAATGTATTTTAATTACCCAAAAAATTAGGATAATTAAATTGATCACAAAAATAAAATCTAACTTCACCGTTGGGTTCCTCACCCCCAAATTAGCTAGGGATAAATTATTAGGAATTTTCTGAGCTCATCTTTCAATCTGATTTTAATGCATTAATTAAAAATATAATTTATTAATAATTTAAATTACTTTAGTTTTAAAAGTCTTTTCTTTTCACTTATGCCTAGGACCCGCCTAGCCTTTTTCTTAAGTACACCTTCCTTGCCCTTCTGGCACACATAAGGAGCTCCCTCTCCTTCCATGTTATTGATGGGAGAGGACTTGCTCCCTCTCCCAACTCATGCCTCCTCCTTTCCTTATCTTGCTCCTTTGACCTTAGCTACACTATCCATTTTTTGTCAGCTGAAGCTCCCTCCTCTGAAGCTCAATTTAAAGATATAGAAGAAGCTCCTTCCTTCCCAAGCTACATCCCAAGCTAAATTAGAAGCTCCTTCCTCCCAAGCTTCTGTAAAAAACTTGCTGGAATCTCAATTTGCAAGCTAAGGTACCCTCCTGGTATCCTTCCTTATGGCTTCCATTTCCCTCATTAGTTGATCCAATGGCTACATTATTTAGTTTGAATGCTTAATACATATCCTCAAGAACCTGCATTTTAGCAATCAAACTTAATAGAGTTCGATCATAATCCAAAAATGAATAATGTTGTGTAAAAAGAAATCTTGCATATGTAGCTAAGGCATTGTTGTTTGCAGTAATAGAGTAATCTTTTTGTATCAATTTTGGTACTAATAGAAAGATCTTGGACATAATTTTTCATTGATATATGGCACTGCACTTGAGGTGTCTTGAATCGAGAGTATTTGGGTGCGATAGGGAAGAAGTTCCATTTTATCGTCCAAGCAAAATGTCCATCAAGCGCTATCACGGGCGCCGTAGCGCCTGTGTCTTAAAAATTATGTTACTGTAGCTCACTGTAGAGCCTGAAATGCTGCAACATGCTGCAACGCATGTGCCACAGGGAATTTGGTGCTATAGCATGTCGTACTGCCTGGCTCTTGACCAAGAGGGCACTACAGCGTGTTGCAGCATTAAAACACGTCATAGCATGTCGTAGCTCTATAAACAATACTACGCACCGTAGCTTCTGGCTCTTGTCCAGGCAAGCACTATAGTGCGTCTTAGTGCACAAAAATGCCTAGTTTTGCACAAAATTTTTATTTTTGTAGTCTCTCAACTCCATAACCCCAATTATGCAAATATATACCAAAATTATGTAAATATAGAGGTGAGTTTTAAATACTAAATCCATGCTTATGATGTTTAGACTTTTTGGACATATGCTTGTATGGCAAACTTACACCTATAGCTATTTTCTTTTTATTGAATCAACATATTATTATTTCTTAGAACCTAAGATAATCATGTTAAAAAGATTCATTTTGCTGCTTGAAATGTGGAACGTTAGGTATGAAACATTGTGATCAATTATTAGGATTCTTAGAGCTTAATTCGTTCAATCATATTTAAATTCTAAATTTTTGTTAAATTGCTAATTAAGTACTAATTGCTTTAGATCATAATTAGTGAAGATTATCATTTATTTTCTAATTAGCATTGCTAATTTATCATTTGATCTAGATTTATTAAATCTCATAAATGATAAAGTTATTCTCTTATCTTAATTTTAAAGATAACTTCCTTTGAATTCACTTAAAGAAAGAGACCAGCATAAATTAAGTCTTATTAAATTGATAAACTACATTGGATTATCAAATGATCAATTCTCATTAAAATTATATGATTTTATCCCATGATCAAAGTTTTAGGTTAAATTTAAATATGAAAGAATTGCATACTTAACTTTTGCATCTGAATCTTATGATTGAACTTTTAGCCTACTAGGGATTTCATCATCTTAATTTCTTAGAATTTAGCTTATGAATTAAAAGTGATGATTAGCAGCCTTAGACATTCAAAGCACAAATATAATTATAAGCTTAAGTAAATACTATACCTCTAATAGGGTTACCTTTGAGGTAGGAAATGTCTTAATTATCCTGTTTTAAAGTAGGCCTTTAGATGAACCCCTTAAAAATTAAGTAATTGACCTTATATTATTGTGGTAAGGTAACCTAAGAGACATTAGTTTGAGACTATCTAATTGTTGTAGAACACCTATATTGAGTGACTCCTAGGTTACAATCTTGGGACCCCATTACTTAGTACCCAAAATTGAGAAATGATTCATTAGCTTATAAATCCTAGTTTATTAAATAAATTTGTTAGAATATAACTCTATAGTATTATCATATGGAGATGATTATGCATATACATAGAACTGATTTAATCAGTAGAAGATGGAATTAGTTGATTTTCCAAAAATAGAACTATAGAGTATTGATCTTATCTTAAGTAAATATAAAAGTACAGTTCAGTTCAAGATAAACATCCTAAGCCCAAGATGTGTTATAGTTTAGGAATTTAACATCTTAGTTTGAGAGATTAAACTATAAGAGGATTATGTCTGTTATCCTTGTGTGCATCGATAAGTGTAGTTAAACAAATTAAGTGTTAAAGTCACCTTTCCTTGGATATGTTAATCATGCATATGTACTCTTCCCATATGATAATTTATAATACTATTATGGAATAAATACTAAATTTAGTGGAATTAGAATAAAATTATGTAATCCACTTATTTAAGGTTTGAATCATGGAGACAAATGGATTTATTTACTTGGTCTTGATCATTTTCTAGTTTTAATATTTTAAAAGCAGAAAGTTAATAAATCCTTGGCATATCATGAATTGCATAATTCATATCATTACATAAGAAGAGCATTGTGCTCACTTAGGATCTATTAGCGGAGCATCTGCTCACCTAAGATTCTATGGGATGTTATGTAACATCAAGTTATGCATATTTGTAGAATAAGTTTATGTGGCATATTCAGATGCATATACATATATTCAATGACATACAATACATTTTTATCTCAGTAATTATTCAGTTTTAGCTTCTTTACAATTTTTTATTTTCAGTATTTACTCTTTCAGCTACTGTTTTTACCATTACTTTTAGTTTTGTACTATTTTACATTTTCAGTTGTTTTAGTGCTTTTTAAAGTATTATTTTGTTTAACTATAAATGTATATAGTAGCTTTACATGTTTTAGACTTATTGTCTAATGCGCAGTACTTTTGGGATCTGGAAATTTGTTAGATTCATAGCAATTTGTGGAATAGGCACAAGAAGCTTCCTAAGAAGTGTACGAGGAGTTTGTGGAGCATTCATCGTCTCAATCTTCAGCTTAAATTTTATGCATTAGTTTATTTTCTACAGTGAGTGAGAGACATTTTTACTATTATTTTCGTTAAACCAAATAGTCTGCAATTATTTAACTCTAGATTCAATTTCTTTTCTAATATGAGATGATGCTATTAATTTAGCTTCTGTGATAAATGATCTAGATAAATGTATTATCTTCCAAACTTTGTATTTATTACTACTTATACTTAGTATTGTGATGTGATCAGCATATAAGCAATGCTAATAATCATATATATTGGATTCCTACTAAAATCACTCTCATAATCCAATGTATATAAGTACTATACCTAATACTTAAGATAAGTATTATACTTTTAACATAAGTATTAATCTTCAACTCCCCTTTGGGGTTGAGTTTCAATAGCAATAGTAGTCGGGGAGGATCAGCAGTCCTTCCTGAGTAATGCACCATTCCATTACCAATTATAAATACTCTTAAAATTTACCTCTGTTGCGAGCAGCGACGGGATGGGGCGTTACACTATAGAAACATGCATGCATCATCTAAACCCTCTCATGATTGGATTTGAGTCAATTTAATTTCAAGAAATTGAATTGTAGAGGCA
This sequence comes from Gastrodia elata, assembly GCA_016760335.1. Lineage (NCBI taxonomy): Eukaryota > Viridiplantae > Streptophyta > Magnoliopsida > Asparagales > Orchidaceae > Gastrodia > Gastrodia elata. The sequence goes on from CM028679.1 coordinate 757,664, forward strand.
GACTAACTAGGGCACACTCAAATAAATTGTTATCAGAGTTACTCAATTCATTGATTATTAATGAAAATATTTTGTACATGCAGAGTAAAATAGTCAAAGTAAGTAAAACTTTACTAAAAAATACAAGTGATATCAGTTGTTGTCTAATTTGTCCATTCTATCTATTCTATGAAAATACAAGTTTAGGATCTTCAATATCCTACTATCGAGTAAAACATTCATGGCCTTTCATTTAAAATATTAGAACTTAACAAGTTCTAAATCAAATTGGATAAATAAAGTTAAGCAATTAATCAATTAATCAATAGACTTAATTGTTGTATTTTACTAGCCCATAACCAATCTTGATTAAATAATTAAGATTTAAGGACTTATAGTTAAACTCTAAAATTGGGGTTCAAGCTCTAACCTGGAGGTGCTAATATCTAAGGATCTAGGATTTCTCACAACTCTTACTTATAAGATCTGGGAATTTTAGAAAATAAAAGTTCAATAACATAAAAATTTATAGTCTTAGAAAGGCATCAAAAATCTAAATTTAGAAGATAAAAAATCATCAGACTTGACTTATAAATTTTAAATAAGGTTTAATCTATTGAGTAATTTTATTACTCAATTAAGTTGAATTACTTTAACTATGAGTGAAGATCTAAGGTTCCAACAAAAGAATTTCTAAGTATTTAAGAGTATTTTAAGGAATGAATTCTAATTCTCATTAAGATGGAAATTGCAAATCTCAAGAAAGGCTAAATCTATTGAATTGTTCTATTACTTAACTGAACTAAATTAAGAGAATCTAGAATTGAAATTTAAAGACCAAGAACTTTAGAAATTTTACTAAGATTTGCTGAAGGATTTGCTTAGTAGATTTACTTAGGCTAAAATATAAGAATAATCTAATAACTTTCTAAATTGACTATTACTGATTTTATAATTATTGATTTGCATTTTAAGGAGGTAATAATGTGAATTCTGAACCCATAATGGAATCTTAATAATTTGCTTTATTTAATTTAGGGAAAACTAGGGTTTTGCATTTATACCTAATCTCTTAAGTCAAAATGATGTTAACTTAGTCTTAAACATTTAAATTATTGATTTTAAGGATTTTGGCCCTAATTCAGAGTCTCCAAGGGACGAAGCACAGTCTTGGGTCAGTCCGACATGTGACCCATCAGGTTCAAAATGCTTAGAAAGTTACAAAGTATGTTAATATACCATTAGATTCTATGTTTCACTAATCACCTTTTTAGTCAATTAATTACTTAAACTTCAAAACCTCATAATTTCTTAACCACAAATCAACACATATTGAAGTTATGTCTCAAAATGCATAAACAATTGCATGGAACAATATTAGGCCATAAGTTTTTCTATTTGGTGAAGAATTTTAGTAATCACCTTTTTAATTAATTAAACTCTTAACCAAAAACTTTGATACTTTCATAACTTAGTCAAATCACAGCTAAATATAGTGATCCAATATGTTATTTCAATCAGAAAAATGCAAGGAACACTAATTAAAGAAAAAATATAGGTTTTGTCATTCATTTCCTTAATCATGCTTAATCTCTTTAAAAATAAATTAGTGAATATTAAGCTCAATCATTAACCAAATTTATATTTTAAGTCTCTAAATACTCACTAAATAGAGAAGAACATAATTATAAAGTTAAAATTAATTTATGTGTTTAATTTACTAATTGCTCTCTAATCACCCTAAGCTCTTATTAATGTATAGATTAATTAATTGAAGTTAAAATTTAGCATGCTTATTATCATTATACTTAGTGAGCTATAGGGATTCCATAGCTACTAATTTTGCTTGATTTGAACCTCAATTAGTAAAAATGAGTTTTAGACCCCCCCTAAAATACCCATTTAAGGCCTTTAAAATAAGTAAGATTATTGCTTACAACCAACCTAAGGTTATTTAGACATTAATATTTCCTTATAAGCCAAAAATGCTAAGTTACCCTAAATAATCTAAGTGCTGAAATGTGGATATGAATTTCCTTTATCCTTAGAACCATTAACCTAATAGATCAAAATTTATCTAATTAACTTCATTTGAGTTGGAAGAAATCTTAAGTAACACTTCTTGGTAATTCTTTGGATTCTTTTTAATGATAAATCCTTTAATCTCTAATGTTGAATTCTGAAGTCATTTCTATTGAGTTATGAGATTTACTCAATGGCTTAAATTTAGCATAGATTGTAAGAGTTAGATCTTAGAAATTTTAGTTTTGGTTATTTTATCTTTTAACTTTAGCTTAAGATTAGAGATCCATCTTATTAAGTTTGATTATACTTAATAAGTTTTCCCTTAACTCTTAGTAAGTGAGAATTCTTAAATCCCTAGACTTTAGTGCCTTTGGATTAAGAGGTGGAAGCCCCAATATTTTTGAGTTTAACCCTTAATCCTTTAATCTTGATTTGTTATATCAAGATGAGTTTTAGGTTAATAAATTCATCAATTAAGAAGATCAAATTTATTTTGTTAAGTTTTGTAAGTTATCTTATTTGATTTAAATTAGAACTTGATTTGTTTTAATGGGTGACCTTATAGGATTGTGACTCTAAGTTTATACTGGGTAGTAGGATACTGGAGATCCTTAGCTTGTATAATCTCAGAATAGTTAGAATGAAGAAATTAGAAAACTAATGATATCACAATTTTATTTTTAGTACTACTTTACTTCATTGATTTGTACACACTGCTTCCTTATGATTTGAGCTTTACTATCTTTAACACATTAGTTGTGACAAAGAATATGTGATGGATATTCTATGTTATTTTTGAAATGCATATGATATTGGTATTATGTATCTGTAAATTCAGTAAATTTAGATAAAATTTGGTAAAGTGGGTCCTAATTGATTTTCTTGAGAAGTTTTATTTTTGAGATAAAATTGACTCGGATCCAGCCATGAGAGGGTTTATATTATACATGTTTGATTCTCTAGTCCGGCTCAAATCTAGTCGTTAGTGGTCAATATGATATGTGGGACTTCCTATTTTGTGACTATATTTTAGCTAGTTTTTATTATGGCATGACTAATCTAGACACATGTCCAATTAAAATGAAATGATCTGTATATCAGTCATTTTTAGTTTATTTCTTAATTACTTTTAGTATTAATAGCATTTATAATATTTATAATATTTTTAGTATTTATGTATTTTTCAACAATTTTTTTGATTTAATCCAAGATTTTTTTAAAGCATATTAGGATGCTAATTCAGTATTATCTTATTTATTTTATACATTTATCAATAAAATCAACATAATATTTTTTCTTTATTGGCTGGGGCCTGGCATGTAACAACCAACATGTCAGTTTTGGAAAAGTTTGAGAAGCTAGTTTTAGGGGAGGAGCAATAATATAAAGATTATCCTTCTCCAACTGCACAGCTTTTTATTTTATTTTTTGGAGAGAACGGCTTTCATTTCATCTACTCTTTTATTAAAACTATTGTTAATTTATGGCTTGTAATAACTAAATTTATGCAGTGTATGTTTTTATTTTAGTACAATGTTATATGAGATGTAATATCTATAATGTAACTGCACAAGGTTGTTACTTGAATCAATTAGGGCTAAATTAGGTCCTAATATTCATTCTAATAGTCTTAATAAGTTATTATGAGCAAACTTTAATGTTTTGGTCCAAATCATGAGTTAATAGGACTAAACCATATTTCTGGAAAATACAAATAATCTGAAAAATGACCAAATTATATTAACCTCAAATCCAAAAACTGAGTTCGCCATTACTCATCACCCCTAAATTAGCTAGGAGTGATGTTTTGAAAGTGTTTGGAAATCTCCAAATTTTCCCCAAATATTTTAATACATTTAAAATATCCCAAAATACATAATTAAATATTCATTGAAATCAAAATTAACCTTTGTTATTACGTTCCTCACCCTTAAATTAGCTAGGGGTGAATTATTGCAAAATTTTGAGAGTCATCTTATAGTTAATTCCTAAATAAAAAAATTTGAGATATTAATTAAATAATATTTAAATATTATTGTGCAAACAATCCTATTATCTTCTCATCCACGTCATTTCCCATTTGGGCTGTCAGAGTTAGATCAGATGGCGTTGCATCAGTGCCCTCTAATCAGATCCATCACATGGATCAAACAGCCCCAGAGTCCTCTTCTCTGTCACGCTTCCACGTGTCGCACAAGCCAGCACACGGTGGCCTCGCCCGCTAGATGACCATTTCAACTAAAGGTAGCTCCTCGAAGCTCAAATATAACTCTCAGATTGAATCCTTGTTTAGTTTTCCCAAGTTAAAACTTGCGAAAGTCAAAGGAACCCCGAGCTCATTCCTATATCTTCAAACCTACCATAACTAAAGATCAAGTATCCCATCAATTCACATCAATACGACAAATTTTGACTGTAATCTTATTTCAATTCTCGATTCCATGCAACAAATTTGCGTTTAATCAAGCCCAATCAAGCTTCATTGGTCTCGAACGGGCCGATTCGGTTGTAGATCCACGGTGATCCACTGTGAGTCCCTCTCATCCTATCTCGCTCCAACAATTAACAATTAGGGCTTAGGTTTTCTGATGTCTCAAGAAATTTTTATCACTAGTTCAACCGGTGTTAGATAAACTTCATCATGCTCCGTCCTTTGTCGTGCGGGCCAGCCTTCGGCATGGCCGGATCAGCCTCTAAATCGCTTGCCTTAATGCCTCGCTAGCAGACCCTGCCAAGAAGAAGTGCAGGCCTCGTGTGCTTGCATCTGGGCCATCATCTGTAGTAGATGTTCAGTGGAACCTGCTAGCAATTACAGTCGTGGGATGCGCCAACACAGTAGTTGAAGTCACGGGTCCCGTCAATCTTGTCCACAGCGCAGTGGGGCCCTCCGTTTGTTAAAAAATATTAAACTTGTTTATTTGATAATTAAATTAATAGATTTAGCTTAATTTAATCAAATAAATGCCAAAACATTAATCATACATATATTTTAATCCATAAATCCAAATATAGTTAAGTTATATCTCATTTTAACCAAATAAATGCTGGGATTATTATGGTACTATATGTTTTGTTGTTGGATACCTATTTTGCCTAATGGCATTTATGATCCTTCCCTAATCCTCCTTAAGCCTTAGCAAATTCATTAGCTCATAACTTATCCAATTATCTCCAAATTAGGTGATCTAATCTATCATTTTGATCATGAGAATGCACAAAATAGTAAACTGCAATAAAATTTTAGTTTTGGTAATTAGGTTACTTATTTAGCTCTAATATCACTAAAAATGGATTAATGAATAATAATTTCATTAATTCTCTATATTTAGAAATTCAAGTTGCTGATAGCTCCTAGTGTAGGGCAGAATATTGTGGTGAAGTTTATTTTTCAATTAGGTTTTTAATTTCACTAATTACCCTAAATCCCTAATTAAATCCTATGTTAATCCAATGGGGTCCAAATTGAGTGAACTCACTATCATTATGATCAGTGTACTATAGGGAAACCATAGCCACTGGCTTTACTCAATTTGGATACCAAATGGAGAAGTTAGATTTTTGGATCTATTCTTAAACATTCTTAATTACACCTTTAGAACCAAAACTTGATTTGGCCATAACATGGTCACTTGACCTCATAATTGAGTAAATTTAGGTTCTATGGAATCCTCAAGCAAAGTGGAACATAAATATAGCAAAAAATTTAGATTTCTCTAAGTAAAATTATTAATCAATACTTAATAAGCTTAAAACTTAATTTAAGCTAATTATGCTTAATCCTTGGCCAAATTGGGTGTGTTCAATGTCTATCTTCATATTATATAGTAAGAAATCAATTGACATCAGTAAATTTCAATTTGGAGCCCAAAATCTAAAAGTTGCATTTTTTATACTTAAATAGGGGCATTTTAGTCATTTTGCCAAAAAATTACATTTAAGTGTTCTCAGGCATTAGAAAGCTATTATATTCATTAAAATTGGTAAAGTTAGTGATAAGAAATCAAGTTTAGATCATTTAGACTCATTAAATTGAATTCAAAGCAAACCCTAAATTTTTATTTAAGAAATTCCTAAGTAAAATAATAGGCTTTATAATATAAAATTAGTCTCATATTATGCCTTCTCTAACTTACTATATTAATAAATAATTGTAGTTATCACTAAATGAAATCAACTGCTTTATTTTTGAACCTTTCTAGAAGTCCTTTCATTAGGATTTTCTGTAAGTAAGCTTCCTCCTTAAGCCTTTAGGATCTCCCTTTTCCTTAGGTGTTTAGTAGTAAATTTAAGCAAGATTTCATTCCTTTGGTAAATGGGTTACTCAAAGGGATGAAGCCTTGGTTTTATATTTCTAGATTTTTATCTCTTACTTGTGATTATTTTATCTCTTAACCATAGCTTAAGGCTAGAGATGCATCTTATTATATTTGATTATACTTATTAAGATAGTCTTAACCCTTAGTTAGTGAGTGTTTGGGATTACCCTTAGATCCTTAGTCTTTAGTACCTTTGGATTAAGAGGTTAAACCCCAAAATTTTGGAGTTTAACTCTTAATCCCTTAATCTTGATTTATTTTAATCAAGATGGGTTTGGGTTAATTAAATTCATTAATTAAGGTAATTAATTTATTATTAAACTTATGTAAGTGTCGTTGATTTAATTACATTAAAGCTTGATTAGTTCTAACTTTTTTAAACCTTGTAGGATTGTAGTTTTGAGCTTATACTAGATAGTATGATAATGGAGATCCTAAGCTTGTATAATCTCAAATTAGTTTGAATGACTAAATTAGAAAATAAGTGATATCACAAATTTTTATGTAGTGTTGCTTATACCTTATTTTGTACACATTGATTTCTAGTTTTGAGTCATTACTATTTTGACATATTAGATGAAAATAGGATATCTTATGAATATTTTATGTTAGATATGAAGTTGCATAAGTCATGAACATAAATGAATTAGATAAATCAAATAGATCAATAAATAATATAATAATTTAGTGGAATGTGCCCTAATTAGTCTGCCTCTATAGTTTTGATATTGAGATATAATGCAGTGTAGTTCAGTTCAATTTCCAAGCATTAGTGTCCTAGATATATGAGATATTCAATTGATCTAGGCATTAGCATCCTAGATACTTCAATATTGGATTTGGTGGCTAGTTGAGCTAATTTTCAATCATGGCAGGACTAATCTAGGGACATGTCCAGTTAATAATGTATTCAGTTCAATTTCAAATAAATTTAATACTTTCAATATTTATTACATTTCTAGTATTTATGTATTTTTATCTTTTTTAGTTTTATGTGCAAGCATGTTAGGATGATAGATTACAGTTCAGTTTTATTTATATTGCATTTTAATCCAAAAATCAGCATAAGTAAATTGGATCATGTTTGTTTAGGATCTTTCTTATACTTAGCAGTTTACATATAAAATGCTTAACTTGTTCTTCAGCTTTGGGTTGATGTATGTCTTTTTACCTCACAAGTTGTTTAAGTTATAAATGTATGGTTAATAGCTTTGATCCTTTCAATTGAAATCCTTATAGCTCTTATTTGCTTATGATGGTTTGTGATATCATAAAATAGAAGAAAATAATAGCCTAAAATGTACTTAGAAAATTGTCTAACCAGTTTTCTCTTTTATTGGCTGGGACACTAGCATTGTGAAATTGTCAACGTCAGATTCTGATCTGTTCGAGGTGGTAGCACTAGCTGAGGAGCAGAATCATAAGGAGGAGCACCAACTGAGGAGAGGAATCAAGAGGAGGATCGCCTTGTTGTTGAGGACCCTTAGTTAGGTTGCTCTTTTTATTCTCTGACACTAAGTATTTATTTTACTTTCAGTAAACTTTAATTAAATGTTATAATAATACAGGTTTCAAATCATATTTTCTTTTGTTGCACATTTTATTCTGAGTTGGATGTTATTTATTTCTTCATTATGGTTAAATGGATGCTAGCGTTTATTTTCTTCCGCACTCTAAATTTCTTGTATGGTCATTTAGTGAAATTTTAGGTCATTTTATGGCACATCCTTCCCTTGTTTGTGGATTATGATGGAGACCTAATCTAATGATAAGTGAGGGATCTACGATGGAAACCACCTCACCGTATTCATGGTAACATGCATATTAACTGGATCATTGTTGGGGTGGGGCACCATAATCAGCCATGGGACTAATTCTGCTAATCGATGCACCTTACCACACTGAACATTTTGATATGTGGTTCATCACCTGATCTGGTCTCATAATTCAAAACTGGCAGAGGAAGTCTGCTCTAATATGTAGCCTCTACGGGGACAAAGCATAGTCTCGGAAGTCTGACCCGTTAGGTAGAATATTTCTAGAATATTCGAAGGCCCATCAGTTTCTGTCAGCCTATGCATTAAACTTATGGAATATTCCTAGCATATTCTCAGAATATTATGATTTTAATAATGGCACTGATTGAATAGTTAAATCAAAACTTTACAAATTTTGATAGTATTATTGATATAATTTAGTCACTTAAAATCCAAATAATGAAATCTTAAATACAATTTTAATCAAAAATATATAAGGAACCTAATTATAAAATAAAATTATAAATTCATCTGTTATTATTTCTAATCACCCCTTAATTATGTTAAACCTTGATTAGTCAATATTATGACCTGTAGCTTTCTAAATTCAGCATTTAAGGTATTAATTTACTCATTAGATAGTGAGCTTGCCATAGTATCCAAGAAAATCTATTTGGTATCCTAATTCTTAATTTTAACTTTTGGGTCCTCAAAACAATATTACTTTAATAGGAAAATGTCAAAATGCTTAGGCTATAGATTTGAGACCCCTAATTTCTCCAATTATCTCTAATTCAGTGATCGTAGTGATTATATAGCTTATTGAGTCTAATAAGACTCAATAAATTCCCTTTAGATCAAACCCTAGATTATTTCTAAGTTTGAGTAATTAGACCCTAGAAGCTTAGAACCCTAAGATAAGAGACTTAAACTCTATGGGTAGAGTTTGATCTCTTAATCTTTAATATTTATAGAATATATCAACATTATTAGTAGTGTAAGGAAAACATAATATTTGGATGATCGATTTGAAAAACGAACTTCAATATGTGATCTTCTCTGATATGGGTTAAAACTTAATTTAAGTTCCAATATTTTAATTATAGGATCGTGAATCTGAGATTGTACTAAATAGTAAGATATTGGAGTTCCTAAGTCTCTACCATCTCATAATAGTTAGTATGGAAAAATTAGTAAGCAATGTATATCACCTATTTTGCAGTTAGATGTGTTTGCTTATTCTTTGAATTTTTGCTACTTTTGTATTTGAGCAAATTTCCTTGAACATGTCATACAAGATAAATTTGATGCTTGAAAATAAAAACTTAGTAAGACTAAGAAAACCCTTAGCATTGGGTTTATACCAAGATGGGTGATTGTATATACACATTGTGACCAATGGGCACCTCTATAAGGAGAAATAAGGATATTGATGTCACTCATTAGAGAGAGTTGTGTCAAGTTCGGAAACCTACACTTAATCTTGTAGATGTGCTTGACTCCTTAGCTACTTCTATACATGCCCATACAAGAAAAGTAAAATTATATAAAATAAATTTTTCCTAAGTATTTCTACCTTTTTCAGTTCAATTGAATTCAACATAGTACGGCTATTGCTTTGAGCAGCTAGATGATTTACAGTTCGATTTCAGTAATAGTGTCATTATTAGCCAAACTGATATAGTAATTTTTGTAATAACCCAAGGTTCTTACTTAAGCTTAGCTTAATCAGTCCTAAAATTCTTCCATTAATCTCTAATTATCATTAGAAGTAAACCATAAAGTTTTTGTTCAATTCGTAGATCCAACAGATCAATTCTCAATTTTTGCTAATTATTTAATTAAGAAAAATAAAATATCTAAATTGACCTCAGATCGAAAATCCAATTGCATTTTTGGATTCCAAGCAACCAATTAGCTATGGGAAATTATTTGGTATTTTTCAGATTCTATTTGGTCAAATTAGGAAAATCAAAATCTGAATTTACTAATTAATATTTATTTAATATTTCCAACAATTAAAATAAAATTATTATCGCCGATTCCTTTCCTGAACCACGCTATCTAGGCCATGTGGACTGTCGTGCAGTTTAATGGCCCAGATTGGACGGTCCGCAAAGCCTCAGCCACTCGATCTTCATCTTGATCAAGAATCTAATCTCCAACCTGATCTCTTCCTATCACGCATTCGTCCTGAGTCACACCCTGCGAGCCTCACATACACATGCCCGTACGCTCACGTGCTGCACACATCCACGTGCACAGTGCTCCCTTTCTGCGTCACTCCTTCTCTACCAAACATGCAACATCATATAATGACCCTCTTAAGTAATATTAAGTGAAACTCTTAAACATTGAGGCACATTCTTCTGATTATAATGGAGTTCTTGATAAGATCTCCAAAACTAAGCAGGCTCATGTGGGAGAACTCCCAGGATAGGTGACCTACTGGGAAGTTATCTTTGGAGGGAAAAATGATGAGGCCTTTCAAGCTAAAGCGGACAATATCTTTGTGCTTAAGAGTTTAAGATGCTATAAATGGTATCAAAATAAGCCATAGAAGGTCAAATATGACTTAAGTGTCATATATTATAAAGTACAACTTCACATGAGTAGCCTCTTGAACCCATGATGATTAAGGTGCTACATGATTGTGGGTACCTCTTGAACCTGAAGGGGCCACCTCTAGTCTTATATACATAATGGATTGTTCTTGGATCTATGTGGATACCGATGAGGGTATCAGTTTCTTAAATTAAGGAGATTTAAATAAACCTCTTAAGTAATATTAAGTGAAACTCTTGAATATTGAGGCATCTTTTTGGATAATGGTGGAGTTCCTGAAAAGAACTCTAAAGTTAAGGGTGCTCATGTGGGAGCACTCCCATGATTACTTACCAGGAAGTTATCTTCTGAGGGAAAAGCTGTAATATCCCCAATATCAGATTAGGAACCTGAGTGTTGTTGCTAAAACCATGAGACCTTTCAATATAAAGTAGATAATACATTGGTGCTTAAGAGTTTTGGATAGTTATAGTGTGGGCCGGCATTCGGCCTCAGTCATGCGAGCCAAGCTGCGCACACGCGGGCAGGCCTGCAGGTCAAACCTAGCGAGATAAGTGACTCAGCCAAACTGAGAGTCCTTTCTTAGGGCATTAAAATACTCTTAGTAGAGAGCTCTCCAGATTGCAATCCATATATCAATCGAAAGGTCTTTTCACCGACAACTCCTCCTAATTTTACTTCAATTTCAAAAATTTGTGATGCCCTAATTTGGGCTTAAGGGGTTATGGGTTCGATTGGGTGATCTTAAAGGTTTAATTGAGGGATCTAAGCTCCAACTTCGATGTTCAGATGATTAAACCGTGATTTAGGTTTTCAATTCGGGACATGTGTTGCCCACACGGTGTGTGAGGGATGGAGATTCCTCAATTGTCCGATCTAGACAACTGAGCTGAGCAGATGATGCAGATCAGTGCGTCATCTGATCAGATGACGCGTTTATAGAGGGGCGATGGCACCATCAATTTAAATGATTATTTTAACTAAAATAATTAATTCTAGTTTATTAAATTGAAATTAAGTTATTAAATGATTTTCAAAAATCTTAAAATATTCTCCTTGCTAATTTGGGGGTGAGGAACTCAAAAACATAATCAAATTCTTAATCGAAGATCAATTTAATTATTTTATTTTCTAAAAATTTAAAATATAATAAAATATTTATTAAAATTTTAAGATATCTAAAAATTCCAAAAATTTCACCCCTTGCTAATTTGGAGGTGAAAAATTCAATAGTGAACTCCAATTTTGATTTGGAGTTGAAATTAATTTAGGTAATTTCTAGGTAAAATAATTGACTAAGTTAATTGATTCAATTGAGGATTAATGGATCTCAAACTTTTAGGGTTAGGTTCTAATGATTATTTGAGTCTAATATAACAACAATTAGGACTTGTTTTAGTCCAGATTAACTAGTGTAAGTATTATTTGTTGTTATAGACACCCCCACTTGAGAATGATACCGTTCTTGACATCACTAAAATAGGACATAAATGAAAAAATATAAATGATAAAGAAATTATGGGAAGTTTAAGGGAGTACCTAGATTTCTAAATAGCTTATGATACTTTGCTTGCATATTAGATTATTTCTCCCATGTGGTTTCTTCAGTACCAATATTTCGCCACTGCACTTTAACCATTGGTATAGATCGACTATTGAGCTGCTTTTGATATTTACTCAAAATCCAGACAGCTCTTTAATGAATGATTGATCCAGTTAGATATTCAATGGAGGAAGGAAAATAAGATAACGAAGTTCTTGCAAGCACTTTCTATGGAACAAAACTTGGGATACATTATGCATAGCAGAGAAGTCATCGGGGTATTCGAGCTTTTATGTAGATGATCCGATCAAGGATAGATTTTTAAAATGTCCAACATACCTTAGACTATGCTTGATAGTTATGCCAAATAAGTAAATTTCTTTCATCAGGCTTACTTTTAGATAGACAAGATTACCTTTTTGGAACTCAAGCGGATGATGACGAGAGTCATGATACTTACACTATCAGTTATGAGCTGTCTGGATCTTTTCCTGAATGAGTCTAACTTTTTTTTTGGTTTGTTTCACTAACTCAAACCCATACAATTGAACATCTCTAATTTCAAATTAAGACAATGGTGTGCATCACTTTCTTTAATGCAACATCTCATAAGGAGCTATCTTTATGCTATACTAGAAGTTTTTATTATATGCAAATTCAACCAGCAGTAGATGCTCCTTCCAGCTTCCATTGAAGTTTAAAATATCGAGTCTAAGTAGATCTTCAAGAAATTAATTCACTCTTAAATTCAAGGCATCAGTTTGAGGATGAAAGGTCAAGCTCATTACTAGGGCGATTCCTAGATCCTAATGCACTGCCTACGAAAACTTGGAAGTGAGCCTAATGACTCTGTCCGATACGACTAATTTAGGAATACTATGCTGCCTGATGATTTCTTAAATATAAAGCTTAATAAGCTTCTCCACAAATTCAGTCTGATAGATATAAATAAAATGTGAAGATTTAGTCAGACGATCAATGATGACCCATATTACATCGGCACCCAATTTTGTATGAGGCAATCCCATTACAAAGTTCATAGAGATGTTGAACCATTTCCATTCCATAATATTCAATGGGTGCAATAGACTTCCAGGTATCTGATGCTCAGCTTTGACTAGATTGCAAGGGTGACACTTTACCACGAATTTAACAATCTTTTTGTTGTGTCTGGCCATCAAAATGACTACTTCAAATATTGATACATCTCGGTGCTTCCAGGATGAATTCTATACCCATAATTGTAACCTTCCATACAGATATCTTGATGAAAATATTTTGGTATCCAAACCTGAATTCCTTAATAGACAGCATTATTTTGCAACTACAAATCAAAATAGAGGCCACTTACAATTTCATCCTTGAACTTTAGATAATCTTCATTTTTTGTTTGTTAGATGGAGGCATCACTGAGAAAGGTCAGCTAAACTGAACTTAACTCAATAAACTGATTTAGCATCTCAGATTTGACAAGTTTGTTGCATAGCTTGTGAAATTCCTCTTCAATTGGGCTCTCAATAATCATGGTACAAAGAGTAGTATGATGGCTAAGAACATCTGCTACCACATTTGCCTTTCCTAGGTGATACTGAATATTCAAATCATAATCACTAATTAGATATAACCATCTCCTTTGATCATAATTCAGATCACGTTGGGTGAACTTGTATATTAGACTCTAATGGTTGATGAAAATGACACACTGAACACCGTATAGGTATTGGCGCAAAATCTTCAAAGCAAAAATAACAGCTGCAAGCTCAAAATCATGCACAAGATAATTCTTCTCACATGACTTTAATTGATAAGAAGCTTATGCAATGACCTTTCTTTTTAGCATCAAAATGTAACCCAAGCTAATTCCAGATGTATCTGTGTAGACTTAATAATTTAGTTCTTCTTTTGGTTGGACCAACACTAGAGAAGATGAGAGTGCATCCTTGAGCTTTTGTAATGCTTCTTCCCATACAGAGTCCCGGATGCATGACTCAGCTTTTTGAGTTAGTCTAGTTAATGGAGATGTGGTCTGATAAAGGCCCTTGACAAACTTTTTATAGTAGTTGGCTAATCCTAAAAGGCTACAGATATTTGTTACTGACTTAGGTTGGACCCAATCTTGAATTGTGCATTCTTTATTGCATACTTTATTTTGATTACCTTGATTCCTTGGGCATCGACTACTTGTCCCAAGAATATAATAGACTTTAACCAGAACTCGCACTTAAAATATTTTGCATATAGCTTATGAGTTCTAAGGGTTTTAAGAATAGATCTAAGATAAATTTTATGATCTGATTGGCTCTTATAATAGACAAGAATGTCATCAATGAATTCAATAACAAACTTATCTAAATATGATTTAAGAATTCGATACATTAGTGTAACAACCTAAGTTGTTACCAGTTCTGATTAGGGCTAATCCAGGTCCTAATCTTAGTCTTAATACTCTAATTAGGCCATCAGGAGTCTTCCACCAAGACCCAGTCCAAATTAGGAGTCAAATAGATCAAATCCTGATTCTTGGAAAATCCAAAAACTCTAAAATTTGACATATCTAAATTGACCTCCGATCAAAAAATGGCATTCGCCATTACATTCACTACCCCCGAATTAGCTAGGGGTGATGTTTTCGTGTCAATCGGAAGTCGTTAATATTTTGACAAATATTTTAATAAAATTTAAATACCCCAAAATATTGGAAAATTAAAATACTAGTTGAATCAAAAATCCGACCTCGTCATTGCGTTCCTCAGCCCTCAATTAGCTAGGGGTAAATATTTGGAAATTTTTGGGAGTCCTTTGAATATTTTAGAATTAATTATTAAATTAGGATTTTTAATTATTTTAAATTAATTAAATATATTAATTATTTTTCGTTATCAGGTTGGATCCTGATATTGGGTTGGACCGGACCGCGTATCGAGTCAGATGCGGAGTAGATCTGATCCATTAATCCAGCGGATCAGCTCCACGTGAGCCATCCGATCGAGGATAGATCGAACGGCTCCCAACTTTTCTTGCTTGCGCGATCTGCTGAGCGTCCACGCGGTGTCCCGCCGCCAGGCTCGCCCAATCTGGCCTACGTTAGCCTCATCCATTCCATCCCGAAACCCCCTAATGCCTCCTCAACGTTCGGATAGGTCAATTTTAGCGATCGAGACTTCAAGCGAGCTTAATCGAACTCTAGGACTTCCCAGCCGCTCATCTTTCAGGTACTCCTGTTTCCCTAATCCTCATTAATTCATAGCAACTCAATGATGTATTGTTAATGCTTAAGGTGGATCGTCGAATGACTAGGTCCGATCGATCGATTGACGATCGGATCAGACCAATTTGTAGTGGAATCCACAGTGGATTCCATTAAAACTTGATATGTCTGAGCCCAATGAGCTAGCGCTAGCAATAACTCACGGCTCCAGGATCCTCTAGCACTGGTTCGGGCACTGGTGAGTAGGCCTCGACGAGGCCTATCACCGACCATGTGGGCCGAGCTGCGTTGGCGCCGAGAGGCCCAGCAAACGCCGTGCCCTAAATCCCTCTCTTCGGCCGATGTCAAGGAAGGGAAAGGGTTGGGCTGTGTCGTGCGTAAGCCCCGCTGCGCCACACGGCACCCATCAGGCATGGCGCGTGCAGTGGGGCCTGCTATCTTTCCTCGGCTTGTCCAGGTGAGGCCCGTCGCTGCGGGGCAGCTAGCCAGGCGCTACCGCGTGGCCTGGGTGGGGCCCACAGCCTCGACCGTTGCCAGAGGAGGGGCTCGCCGCTCTGACTCGCCGAGTCAGAGCCTGCCACGTGTTCTTGGCGGGTCCCGCGGCCATTAATATCTGCAGAATATTTATAATAATATTAATATATATATATATATATTTATTTATTTTCAGAAACTTTAGAAATAGATTTATATATATATACATAATTATATACATTAGTTAAACTGTTTAGTTAGTGTTGCTTAATTAGTATTAATTAATTATAGTCAATTAGCTAATTATAATAATAAGGGGTTATTTAATAATTAATAGCTAACCATTAGTTAATTTAATAACTAGTTAAATACTAAGGAGTAATTAATTAAATTAATTAACCTAATTAACATTTTACTCAAAATAGAGAATTTATCTAATTAAATAATTAATGATTATCAACTTAAATTAATTAATTTCATTAAGTAGCAATTAATTCAATTAATTAAACATTACTTAATTAATTAATGTAGATACAGTAACCTAATTAATTATTATTATATAATTAATTTGATTAAATAGAAAACCATTTAAATTGAATAGTAAATTCATTTGAATTGTATTTTCTTGAATAGTAAATTAGATTAAATTAATTTAATTTATACAAACTTTAAAGTTTAATAATTTTCAAAATACTGAACCAAACATTACAAATATAGGGCTTATATTACTCAAAAAAATAAAATGAATCAAATGGCATAATTCAAAAATTTGATCCGGGGTATATTTAACTTAGTAACATTTTAGGTTCTAATCAAACCCTCATAATTTTTAACATAGTTATCCAAACATATATAATATGGGTCTTAAAATACTCAAGAAAATAGCCTCATTCCTGTAGCAGTATTAGTTTTCCCATTTGGAGCATAGTTTCAAAAGTAACACTTAGGACCATCCCCAAAAAATGACCAAAATACTTCTAATTTTCAATTGACCATAACTTGGTTAACTCAACTCCAAATCAAGAAATTCAAAGTGCAAACTAGCTTAGAATTTTAGTGCCAACAATAAACTAAAATAATATTTAGTATCTAAACCCTAAAAAATCAGAAATGACCAAAAACTCATAACCCTAGTTAAGTCATAACTAGACCAATTAAAGTCCAAATTGGGTCTACACTCTGCTAAAGCACTCAGTATGCTATAGAGAAGTTATAGAAATTGAGTTTGCTGAATTTGGACCTCAAACGGAAAAATTTATTTTTGTCCCCCTTTGACCTTAGAAATTACCGAATTGCCCTTGAAAATTAGAACCACTATAACTTAGCCATTAGACCTTAGAATTAGTGTTCTTAGGTTCTATGGAACCCTTGGATAGCAAACTTTAGTAAATTGCATAAAATTTTGGTTTTCACAAAGTATAAATTACTAAAATGCCCCTTAGGTTAAAACCTTAGTTTGGACATATAGGATCCATTTCTTATATAAATAGAGTGTACTTACTGTTTATCTTCATATTAGATAGTAAGGAATCATTTAGCAATAAAAAATTCTAGTTTGGAGCTCTAATTCAAAAAGTAGATTTTCATACGCTTAAGTAGGGGCAAAATAGTTATTTTGCCTAAAATTTTAATTAAGCGTCTATAACCCCTAAATTGTCTTTTAAATCACTAAAACTAGTATTAAAACTATAATGTAATCATTTAGATGAATTAAATTAGCTATTAGGACAAAATTTGTTAAAAATCCCTAAATTTTCTCTTAGTCTTTTCCTTAAGATTTTACATATAACATTAGGACTATTCTTAAGACTATGACTAAATCATAGGTTATATTTCATTCATTGAATAATAGGGTTATTCAATGAATGAATCTTTGGTTTTATTAGTTTCTAGATTTTACAACTTAATTCTGATTATTTTATCTCTCAACCTTAGATTCAGGATAGGAGAATCATCCTATTAAGTCCATAGGATTTGCCTTAATCAATAGATCACATTTAGATTAAAATATAGATCTTAAGTCTTATCTTTAGGATTATGTGATTAAGCCCAATCTCATGGTGTTAAGCCCATAATCTCTAGTTTAGTAAATTTTAATTAGGTCTCAGTATAGAACATCTAAATTCATTAATTAGGTCGTAATGATTTTTTTTTTTTTATATAGCCGACATTGATTTAATCATATTAGGACCTAGCTAGTCCTAATATTTTGTAACCGATAAGGATGTACTCCTAAGTTACACTCATTAGTAGGAATTGGAGACCTGAACTTGTGTAACTTAAAATAATTAGAATAGTTTAAATTAAACAACAATAGTGTGACCAAGTGTAGAAGTGCCCCTTACTTGATTTATTTGTGCTACACATTTCTTATATTTTGTGCTTAATTCCTTTGACATATGTCATATAAGAAAGCTTTGTGCATGAAATGAAAACTTAGAATAATTTAGATAACAGTTGCCTTGGGTTCAATATATTCTGGTAGGTTCTGGTGCACATTTACCCTAATAGATAGGGGTAAGGAGTAATAAGGATGCTTAACATTACTCATTGAGGAGTATGTGCTAAGCTTTGAACCTGTATAGTCTTGCAGACGTGCTTGACTCCTCAGCTATTTTTGGATGTGTCCACAAAAACAAAAGTAAAATAACTGAAATATTTCTGCATTTGTATTCACTGCCTCTTCATTTTTGCTATTCTGTTCTGTCTGCCCTAGCCCAGAAAGGCTTTGGGAATTTTTGTCTGGGCCCGATTGGCCAATTTTCTGATATGGCAGTTTTACATATATGTTCAATTTCAGTTTACTATTTTACTTTATTATTGATGCATGTTATTTCAGTCACTTGTATTTCCTTACTTACCTGCTCACAAGTACATATATATATATAGGATGCTAGACTTTACTGCTTACTATATGAACCATTTTCAATGTTTTGTCTTTAATTAGCAAATGTCATATAATCATCAGCATATTTAGGATTACACTTTTCTTTCAGTACTTTTACGTACTGCATTATATATGTATATGCCCGTTCCTTGTTTAGTTGCGTGAAGTGTCTCTTTTTTACCTCAATTTCCTGCTTAATTATAAATGTCATATTTATAACTTACCATGTTCCTTGTATGCTTACTGCTCCTATGCTTTTAGTTCACTTTTATCGTATTTAAGTTTAAATGGTGACATTAATAATTCATATAAAATATTCAACCTAAAATATACTTAGACAATTGTTTAATAAGATTTTCTTTAATTTGGCTAGGGCCCTGGCATTATAAAACTAATAATGTCAGATTCAGATAGGTTTGAGGAACTGGGTGTTGAATAGGAAGAGCCCTTTTTAGAAGAGGAGCATCAACAGGGTGATTCAGAGGCTGCCTAGTTTTCCTTCTGTTTATTGAGAGAATATGAGACTCTTAGATTTATTTTTAGTCTTTTTAAAATATTTATTAAATGGTGTAATAATACAGGTACTGTGACTGTGATTACTTTTCTGTACTATCATTTTATTTCATGTTTATTGTATGGTTAAATGGATGTAGTGTTTTATTTCATGTGCTTATGCACTCTGTATTTGTGTGATTTAGTGACTGATCTCCTGTACTCATGTTGTGCGCCTCCTTCCCTTATTAGTAGATTGTGGATCTTACCTAATTCACTAATAAGTGAGGGATTTGCCAGAGTGGCACACCACCTGTAATAACTCAGATATTATTACCCGTCAATTAGTGATTTAATTGACTCCAAACTTCTTTCATTACTCTTATAATAGAGTTAAGAGTATCCACCTTAAATTTTGTACAATTTGGAGACTATTTGGCAATTTCCAACATTTCTAAGTTTTCAGTTAATTCTAAAGATACGTAATTTACTTAGACTTCAGAATCAAAAATGGAGTCCGCCATTGGACTCATCCCACCCAAATTAGCTAGGGTGGTATTTCGGAAACGTTTGGGAGTCATCAAAATTTTCGAGAATATTTAATGTTATATTAATACCCAGAAAATTAAGTAAATTAAATATACCTCCGATCAAAATTTTGATCACCTTTTTGAGTTCCTCAACTCCCAATTAGGTAATGGTGAAAATTTTGAATTTTTTGGAGTGCGTTTAAGTACCTAAAATTAATTAAATAAAAAGATCTATTAGTTAATTAAATATCCATTTAATTAAACTAAATAGGTATATATAATTATATTATATATGCTATTAATTGAAGATATAAATGGTATTATTAAGAAAACATGGAGATCCACTGTGTTAATTCAAACACAGGACAGCCATTTTAGTATTCAAAAAATTTCGTGTTATTAGATGACCAGATGGTCTAGAATGGACTTGATCATCACCGCCGGCGTTAACCTTTGGCACGATCGCTAAGATCCAACGGCATAAGGTATTTACCTGTATGTACATTAGAGCATATAGACGATCGTGGCCTGTGCTCGAAGAGGGAAGTACTCGGCAAGCTGCCTCCTGCGATGGCGATAAGGGGTCCTTCTCTACTCCTCTCGGTTGTTGTCTTTGTGCTGAGGGAGCTGTTAGCAGTTGAGAAGAAGGAAAGGAAAAGACATAGCCATACAATATTCTATAAACCCTAAGACCCTAACTTCAGTTGGCAACTTGAAGATAAGAACCTTTCAAGGAACCTCTTCATTTCACCTTCCCTTGGTTATGCGCTCGAAATTTCAAGTTAATCTTCCATATCAATCTATTTATAAGAGTCTTTATCAATGGTGTCCATTAATGATATTTTGGTAGACTTAATTTAAAAGGTTCAATATTTGAACTGTATATGAAAATTATTCAGCAGTTCAAGTAAATACTAGTTGGAGGAGACTTCTCCATCTCATTACTATGATGTGTTCTTTGTGACTTATTATTTTATTTTGAAAGATTTTTGTAAGCCTTCTGTGAGTAATAATGCTCTCTTCAAGCTTCATTAGGGATTAATAAATTGGTGTAGGATATTAATGTTAGCAATTTATATTATGAAATTGAAATTAGTAAATCTTATCCGATCTAACTTTATAACTTGTTGAGATCACATCAGCTGAATCCAGATCAGTCTCTTGAAAGTTGGATGTTTAATATATGATTTAAATAAAAATAAAATTGATTTGGGTTCCATAATCTAGGTCTTGAATTCCTAATGTAGTTTAATCTAATTTATCTACAATTTAACTCTTATGTCAATTAACTTTTTTTGAATTCCATCAGAGGTGGTTTGCTTGGCAAAGTTTAAGCATTCGAAGCATACTTTATCTTCATTTTCATTAACATACCTGCAAGGCAATTAAACATGTTGGGTAGTTTGGTTTATTTAATTATATCAAATATGCATGATTTTATTATTCCTTAAAGACAATATGGATTAAATCTGTTCTTAGATCTCCAGATTCAGAAAATTCAATTACAGTGATCTGGATTTAAGTTTATGACTTGTTACTTTTAGGGCTCTTATATTATTGTAAATGCTCAAACCTTTTAACATTAAGTAATAAAAGAGTTATTCATCGAAGTTTAATCTGAATTAATATTCATGTTATTTTAACACATAATATTATTTAGCATATTCAGTATTTACTGAATGTTCTGACCTGAAATATTTTGCTAATAAATTGCAATAAATTAGTCTGATTTTACTTTCATCTCACTTAAATCCTTGTAATTTACTAGATAGAAATCTAAAAAGTTTTAAAGATATTATTCAATTATGACACATTTAGCATTATTTGCAATGAAAAATGAGATTTCTCTACAGTATTGTTAAATTGGTATTATCATTTTTAAAATGAAATTCTTTATTAAGTTTTCTAGCGAAGTGACTTGTCATTCAATTCTATAGGCCTGCTTTAAAATGCTGTCAATTGATTTATATTAAGAATCCAAACATTGTCTTATTGCTGCCATTTGTTATATGAAGTTCAATGATGCCATTTAGTTTATGAAATTCAAATGCTATTCTTTATTTCAAGATGAATCAAATGCTACCAATTATCATATGAAATTTATTGTTGCCATTTACTAAAGAAGATTAAATGCTATCATATCTTGTAAATGAAATCAATGCTGCAATCTTATTATATGAGGTCAAATAAATTTAAACTACATGATATATTTACTCTAAAGTAATTGCTTCTAAGAATTTAAAAAGTTCAAAATACCTTATATGGAATTTAATTGAAATGCATAGTTATAGTTGATTTTGAATTGGATACTTGTTTTCCGCCTTACTGGTATTGGAGTTTTTACATAACTGTGAATCATTTAATTTTTATATAATACTTAGTACTGAGCTATAATACCAACAAAGGCCCAGAATTGTGCCAAAGACATACTTATATGGGAAAGTCAATGTTTCAGATGAAAGGAATATTATGAATAAAATTGCGTGAATTCTTTAGCATATCTTGACAGGATATTTACATAGTCTACTATGTCTCTCATATAATACTCTATTTTCACATGCTAAAATAAATGTTATATGCTTTACAATGTTGAATTAATATGTTGTAATCTGTAATGCTGAGTTAACATTTCTATACTTCATAATACTGAATGGAAATGATGCCATTAGTTTATAAGATTCAAATGTTGCCATTTATCATATAAGAACCAATGTTATATGTATTATTTGAGATCCAAGGCTGCTAAGTATTCTTTGAGATCCAAATATTGTCATTTGTTCTAATATGATAGAATTATTGCCATTTATCATATGAATTTCAAATGCTGCCAAGAATCTTATAAAATTCATTGATGTCATTTAGTTTATGAGATCGACATGCTGCCATGTATCATTTAAGATTAAATGCTATTATATCCTGTAAAACAAATCATATGATGTTAGTTGAATTTAAATGATCAATGCTATCATTCATTTAAGGTAGATTAAATGCTGCCATGTTCTTTTTAAATGAGAATGAACGCTGTCATTTCTTTTATTAGAATTACATATGTTGCCACTAATTATGTATAATGTCAATTACTGCCATCTATTTGTGAGATACAAATGCTGCCAATAAATTATATGAGCATCAATATTGTTATTCTTTTATAGAATCAAATGTTGCCATCAATTATGTATAAAGTCAATTGCTGCCATCAATTATGTATAAGATAAATTGCTGCCATCAATTTTGTATAAATCAAATGCTCCCATCATTTATATTATAAGATCCAAATGCTGCTATTGAATTATATGAGAGTTAATGCTATCATCTCTTTTACAGAATCATATGATGCCATCAATTGTATATTAGAACATATACTGTAGTTTTCTCTTATTAAACATCATATGTTGCCAATTTTATATAAGATCATAAGTGATTCAATGTTGCTATTAATTGTAATGAAAGAACAAGTGCTTCCATTTATTACAATGTGGATCAAATGCTATTAGTCAAATCCATGTGATCAAATGTTGCCTTTTTATTCCAAAGTGAAATTAAATGATCAAATACTGCCATGTATGAATTAAAATTCTATGTTGCCATTTAATTTTGAAGTAAGATCAATAAGATCAAATGAAACCAAATGTTGTCACTTCTCTTATTAAAACCATATGTGACCAATTATATAAATGCAAGAATCATTGGATCATGTGGGATCTAATACTGCCCATTGCATTATTTGTATTAAATTAACTTCTATCATTAAATGCTTTGAAAGAACCAAATGTTGAGATAAAATTCAGTTTAAATGAGTCTTGTTTCTTTTATATATAAATGCTAACTTTAATACTGTTAATCTTTGTAAGTTGAGTTATAAATTAATTTCAAATGAAATGCTAAACTAAATGCTATTGCGTTATGCACATTAAGTCAGAGGATGCTGCTCTTAGATTTCTAATTTAATTACAGCACCTTTTAATTATTTTTCATCAATGAATGATTTAAGATATGCAAACCATAGCTTAGTAAATTGCTTCATTAAATTTTCTCATTTGAAACTATTAGAATTGGAAATAGTCAATAAATTGACTTATAAATTAATGTTCCTTACCATTATTAAAATTAGTAGAACTGGAAATAGTCAATGGATTGACTTATAAACTGATGTTCTTTATAATTGTCAACATTATTAGAATTGGAAATAGTCAATGGATTGACTTTGTTTTAGAACTAGAAATAAGGAATCCCAACTAATGGATTGACTATACTTTAGAATTAGAAATGAGCAATCCTATGTAATGGATTGACTCTATAGTAGAACTGGAACTAAACAGTCCTATGTAATGGATTGATTACATATTTGTTTTGACTTATTTTTCTTTCAATTATAACTTCCATTGGAATGGGAGTCTTGTATGTCTATCTTGCAAGTGTTTTCTTAGCCATTTACAGAGGAAACTCTGCCAAAATTTTTAAGAATTTAATAACTTAGAAATTTTATGGAAAATTGTATATATATTCACTTGTTAAATACTTATTAATTATCTAGAATTTCATATCTAGGATTTTAAGTATTCACTTCAATTGGTTAATTTAGAACTTTAGTTCTCAATCAATTGGATTGAGAGTAATAACTTCTGTTCATACATTAGATAAGCTATTAGTTTCTAATTCCTTACAATCTTAAAAAAATGAATTATTTCATGTAGGGTGTAATCTATCTCTTTTCTAAATTTCAAATATTCAATATCAATTAATCTTACATAACTTCATGATTAAATTGAGTTGACACTTTTTGTTTATAAGTTAAATAAGTGAAGCTACTAGAATATCCCTTAGCTTATACTTTCATTTAACTTAGAAATCAATAAACATTATTCTTCCTTATTAGTTTCCTTAAACTTAATCATAAAACTATTTGATTTGATTAGCTTAGGACTAGTATAAAATAAACTTCAATTACATGAAGATACTAATTTCCAAACTTAAATTCCTTCTACTTCTTATCAAAATTGCCTTTAAAATCAATATCTATAAGTCAATTTGGAGCTCAATTAGCTCCAATCATTAAGTAGATTATTAAAGTATAGATAACAAAAGGATATCACATAGTTTTCAATTATTGAAATTATTGAATGCTTGCTTAGCTTTGAGCCTTTTTCCTTGAGCATTCATTCAAGATCATTGTGCATAAATAAAGATTTTCATAAAACTTTAAGGGGAATGCCTTATGGAAAATTTGAATAAGAAAGATAGCACTGATAATAGGACCTCACATTCTAGAGAGGATAAATGTGAATGTTCGACCTCCCCATTGTATCTAGTTAGGTAGATTTGCTTAACTGCTTGCCCCATTCTGTTGAGTACTCCCCAGAATGAGGTCGCTTCTAAATATAAATTCAACTAATAATATAAGAGTTCTTGTACAATCTTATTGATTATAAGATCTCTTCATAACTGTTTAGTTTTGCTTACTTTTCATAGTCCTAAGCTATGTTTGTCTTAGATCAAAAGTCTAAGAAACTTCTTTGTTTTCTATGCTTTACACTCTCCATTTCTAGTATCGTGTATCGCTTACTTCCGTTCAATTTAAATACAGTGTATGTTACTTAATTTCATTTAATGCTTTACCGTATTTCATTGCTTACATAGCATAAATTTCATTAAACATATATTACTTTCAATTCATTTTACTTTAATGCACATAGTAGTTTCTAGCATTTTTGGGGACTTTCCCTTACCAATTTTGGTTGTAGGCTAGGAATTTTATATAAGTGAGTATTCTTACTCAACTTATTTTATACTATCCCCTTTACAGTTATACTTAATTCCTTTTTCCTTACTTGACAGCTTTAATAGTTCTACTACTTAGTTTAAATTCTAAATTATGTTTGTGATATCTTATTAATTTAAAAAGATAGCTAATCTTAAAATGTGCTTAGACTATTAAGTCTAACTACACCTTTTCTTTCCTTTAGCTTTGCCCTATCATATTTAAATACCAAAATATGATAGATCAAGAGTCCTTTGATTTACGTAATGCAGGTCTAAGTGCTTGAAGGGCTTATAAGGAATTTGCTTTCGCTTAATTTTAAACTGTTTACTTGTATTTCATTATAAGTCAGAGAGTGATCTACTTACGATCCTCTACTCTTAATTTTAAAAAGTTTTGTAATTATTAAATCATAAATTGCTTGAGTTTGCTTAATTTACTTTTGCCTATTCTTAAATATCTATATTGTATTTACTATTTTTCTAACTGATTAGGATGAATGAGTGGATTATTCTAAATGCTTGTATTGAAAATACTTGCAGTGTTGTATTTACATGTATCTCCATATCATGTATCTTCTATTGTATTCACTTGGAAAATTTATTTTAACTTAACAACTACTCATAAAGTGACTTGGCTACTTGGCATCTATATTTGATTAGTTTTCTTCTAATCGAGTGTTGGGTGCTAAGATAACATCCCAATGTTTGTATTAATCTCCTATCCAATTAATGGGGTCATTACAGTTGGTATCAGAGCCAAGGATGAGAACATTAAGTTAAAAGAGATATCCACTCATCCAATGCAGCAATACAGAAAGGTAAAAATACTTGAAGATCGACACCTTAGGAAAGTGAACGAATTTCAAATTCAATAATTGATTTAAATCTTATTTGAATTGAATTAATTGATTCTAAGATGAAATAATCTAGAGTTTTAATTGGAATACATTTCTAATTACTTACATAGTCTATTATGCCTAATAGCTTCAAATTCCTCCAATATTTGTGTACTATTTTAAGTACTACAAACTTTTAAGGAATTTCTTGTTTATTTTAATCTAATTTAACCGATTCTCAGATGGAGAATCCCGAGTTAGAGTTAAGACACTACACTAGAGGGTTCTATTAGTATTGAGATGATTACTACAGCTTTATCTCGATGTATGGGCGTCTCAACTTGGAAGTGTCTAATGCTGGAGGTGAAGTACTTGATAAAATATTAAAGTATTGTGTGTTCAAGGGAGATAGCATCCCTTAATTAGCAAAGGAGTGGCTTCCAAGGGTCTCTAATACCTTCATGGCCATAGAGTGCCCCGATCACATACACCACCAAATGTTAGATGTGTTCTTCGACAATTATACACAAGATTGGTCGGTTCATGCCCACGGCATCCTTATTCGAGCTAGCAAATGCCTTCATCGTGCACCCCTTTATACTGACTTTGAATTTATGTTTTTTAAGGTAGTTTGTACATTGTAGTTGCTCTTTCTGTACTATCTTATGTATTTTTCTTAATGTATCTCAAATATTGAATATCAATGAAAAGTCCTTCTTTTCCTGCATGAGCCTGAGTTATATTATTTTCATTATTTAATAGAATAAATCCAAATCAAGCAGATCCTTCTTCCTCAATAGTGAAGGATGCTGAATCAAGTAATCCATCTCTTCAAGAAGAGATGAGGCAAATCATGGGGTTGTTCAAAACTATGATAGAGGCCCTGACAAAAGCTGCAGAAAGGATGGTTTCCACAAGCAATCCTTCTCAAACATCTCCTATTTCTCCTTTCCCTTCCCCTATCCCACCGCAATCTTCACATGTCCTACTTCCTCCTTGTCTTACATTACTAGAAACTCCTGTTCATGTTTCTAAGGAAATCTCTGCTCCACTTCCACCTACCCCACGCCCTATAGTAAATGCCTTTCTACTAGCTTTCCTATGCCTAAATCCACCTACTTTTAATGGCCAAGCTTCCCCAATGGAAGTGGCCAATTGGATTAGTGAGGTAGAGAAACTCCTAGGAAGTATAAAGTGCCCACAGAGAAAAAGTATAAGATTGACCACTCACCTTTTTAAGGAGGAGGCTGAGTTTTGGTGGGATCGTGAGATGAAGTCATGCTTTTCTGATACCTACCAAGAAGATATTCCTTAGGAGGAATTTGAACAAGTTTTTAAGGATGAGTTTATTCCTCCTTCTGCTCGAATAATCATTGAACACAATTTCATGCAACTGATGTAAGGAAATCGTACGGTTCATGAATATGAAGTAGAGTTTAGAAAATACTCTCGATTTGCACCTAAGATAGTCCGCACTAAAGTGGCAAGGTGCAGTCGTTTCTTGAAAGGTCTAAGGAACTCGATTAAGGGCCATTTAATGTCCTTTCATCATGATAATTTCCCAAAGCTGCTAGAGGGAGCAAAAATGAATGAGCATCACCAAGCTCAATCTGAGTCACAAAAATGACCTCATCCTTCACCACAACTCCAAGACTCTTATAAAGGAAGTCATACTCAAGGTCCAAAAGCCTTTCAAATGAAAATGGTAAAGAGCAACAGGGAAGCTTAGCAGCCAAGTGCAATAGGCCACACCCGTATGGAAAATGCTATCACACGGGGAATAGGTGCTATATATGAACAAATTATTATTATCAGAACTGCTGTGCTGCTTTCACTATTGACCGAATGAAGATAAATCATCAACAGAAAGTGTAGAATCCCACTCCCTATAACACTAAGGCTCCGCTCCCCACTCTAATACCCTCTCCTACGGTGGAAATATTCAAGATAAGAGGAAAACCTCTTCATAGGCCCAAAGGCAAGGGCAAGTAAACTGTGCTGACAAGGACAAAACTGTTGTTGCTCAATCCTCAGCCATACCCAAAGTCTATGCTCTCTCTGCTTCCATCTCTAAAGATGAAAGTGATGTCATGACTGGTATGTTTTAAGAATTTAAAACTTTCATTTAATTTTTTTCATTCTCAATGCATTTATTTTCTTATACTACTTGCTTTTAATTTCATGGGCAATAGTTGAATTTTATTTTCCTTCCTTATAGGAACTTTGTTAATTAAGAATCAGCCATGTGAAACTCTCTTTGATACAGGTGCTACTCACTCCTTCATATTAGAGAATTATGCATTTTCCCTAAGTTGTCAACCTTTCAACCTAAATAATGCATTGAATGTGCAAATGCCATCCGGTGCTGAATTGACCACAAATAAATTTTGTTTGGTAGATATCCCCATTAGCAATCAATTCTTCCTCTCCAAGCTTATTATTATGCCGATTGTCAATTTTGATATAATTTTAGGAATGGATTGGCTAAAGAGATTCAATGCTATAATAGATTGCTATAGAAAGAGAGTTTCTCTATAAATAGGGAGAAAACCAGAAGTCTTTGTAGGCAAGTTTGGCCTAATGGCATCATTAATAAATGCTCATGAAGCCAAATGTCTAATTAGAAAGGGTTGCTTTGTAGTGTTGGTAACTTTACTTGGTAAGGAAGATGAAGAAAGAAATCCAATGGATACCCATATCATAAATGGTTTCTAAATATCTTTCTAGATGAATTACCTGGACTACCTCCGATAAGAGAGCTAGAATTCTCGATTGAGCTAATTCTAGTAACTCAACCTAAATCCAAAACTCCATATAGGAAGGCATTGAAAGAACTTCAAAAACTTCATGAACAGTTAAAAGAACTATTAGAAAAAGGCTTTCTGGGACATATCATGTCACCTTGGGGAGCTTTTGTCCTTTTTGTTAAGAAGAAGGATGGATCCATGCGATTGTGTATAGATTATCGTGAACTCAATAAGGTGACAGTGAAGAGCAAGTATCCTCTTCCAAGAATTGATGACTTATTTGATCAGTTAGTAGGAGCAAAAGTCTTTTCCAAAATTGACTTGAGAACAGGATATTATCAGATACGAGTTGAGGACAAAAATATTCCTAAGACTGCATTTAGGACCCGTTATGGGCACTATGAGTTTCTTGTCATATTTTTTGGACTGTCTAATGCCCCTTCTATTTTCATGGACTTAATGCAGTGCATTATGAAGCCTTACCTCAATCAGTTTGTAATAGTCTTCATTGATAACATCTTGATTTATTCCAAGTCAGTTGGTGATGATGAGGATCATCTCCATGCTGTCCTAATTCTTTTAAGAGAATATAAGTTGCATGCTAAGTTTTCAAAGTGTGAATTTTGGCTCAAGTTAGTGGCATTCTTAGGCCATGTAATAGACGTTGAAGGTATTAAAGTTGACCAAAAGAAGATCTAAGCTGTACAAGAATGGGTTCAACCCAAATTTGTGACTAAAATCTGCAGTTTTCTAGGACTTACAGGATATTACAAAAGATTTGTATCTGAATTTTCCCTAATAGCATCTTCATTAGCTCAGTTCACTTGTAAAAAAGTACCCTTCATATGGAACCTAGCTTGTGAGGAAGCATTCCAAAAGTTGAAACAATTGTTAACTTCTGCACCAGTCTTAATGTTACCTCAAGATGGCAAGGATTTTCAAGTTTTTACTGATGCCTTTAAAGTAGGACTGGGATGTGTCATAATGCAAGATCGACATGTTATAGCTTATGCTTCAAGACAATTAAAACCAAATGAGAGAAACTATCATGTGCATGATTTTTAACTTGCAGGTGTAGTTTTTGCTCTTAAAATTTGGAGACACTACCTGTATGGAGTTAAGTGTGAAATGTTCACCGATCATTAGAGTTTAAAGTACATCTTCACTCAAAAATAACTTAACTGCTGTTAGCATAGGTGGTTAGAACTGATTTGTGATTACAACTTAGAAATAATTTATCATCCAGGTAAAGCTAATCTAGTAGTTAATGCTCTAAGTCGTAAGGCAGATTTGTCTTCATTATGCTGCAATAATTCTTTGGTCAAGGACTTGGAGAGATTGGATATAGAGCCGATCAGATCTACTAATTTGTGCAATTTGTTATATACTATCCAATCTGAGTCATCTCTTTGATCAAGGATAATTGAAGCCTAGAAAGAAGATTCCTCATATTTTCAATTAGTTACGGATATTAAAAGTGGCAAGAGATCTGAATTATATCTCGATGCTGAAGGTGTGATTTTCCAGAAGTCTAGATTATGGATTTCTAAGAGCTTACAGTTACAAGTATTGTCTGAAGCTCATAACTCTAGCTATACTGTGCACCCTGGTAGTTGTAAGATGTATCAGGATCTCAAGCAATCATTTTGGTGGTCCAGCATGAAATAAGGTATAGCCATTTTCATTTCTAAGTTCCATCCCTGTTCCATAGTTAAGGTAGAACACTAGAAGCCTAGTGGACTTCTTAAACCCATAGACATTCCTGAATGGAAGTGGTCCGATATCTCCATGGACTTCATTGTAGGTTTGGCTAAGAGTAGATCTGGTTCTGACTCTATTTGGGTGATTGTCGATAGACTCACTAAATCAACTCATTTCCTAGCTATTTGTTAGATCGATCCTATTGAGAGGTTAGCTAAGCATTATCTTAAAGAGATTATTTGCCTTCATGTTACACCAAACTGTATAGTTTTTGATAGAGACAGTAGATTCACTTCCAGATTTTGGTCTTCTATTAAGCAAGACTTGGGGACGAATTTAGCATTGAGTACTACTTTTCATCCCCAGACTGATGGTCAGACTGAATGTGTTAATCAGATCTTGGAAGATCTCTTATGTCTTTGTGTTATTGACTTCAGTGGATCATGGGAAGATCACTTTGCATTAGTTGAGTTTGCCTACAATAATAGCTATCAGTCCAATATAGGGATGGCTCCTTATGAAGCTTTTTATGGGAGGAGATGTTCTACTCCTCTTGCTTGGATGGAAGTAGGAGACTCACAACTTTATGGTTCTGAACTAATTGAAGAAACCACTAAAAAAGTTCAGTTGATTAAACGTAATATGATGACAGCTCAGGATAGGCAAAAGAAATATCGTGATGCCTGTTATTGTCAGTTAGAGTTCCAAATGGGGGATAGAGCTTATCTTAAAGTTAGTCTAATGAAGGGTGTGCAGAGATTTGGTATATCTGGAAAGCTGAGTCCAAGATACTTAGGTCCCTTTGAAGTGATTAAGACAATTGGAACATCATCTTACAGGTTAGAGTTGCTAGATGACTTCTCGACTGTACATAACATGTTTCACATATCATATCTAAGGAGGTGTCTGTTAGATCCTAGTCAGCATGATAGATACCAACCATGAAACTGCAACCAAATCTGATATTCATTGTAAAGATTATAGCAATTCTAGGAAGAGATCTTAAATAATTAAGAAATTGTAGTATTCCTATGATCAAAATCCAGTGGAAAAATCATTTTGATAGAGAAGCCACTTGGGAGAAAGAAGAGGAAATTCCCAGAGTTCTTTCATTAAACAAGTAATCATAATTCTTCTATTTTCAATTAAGTTTCAAGTAGACCTTCTCCTTATAGTTTCATTATTATATTTTTATTAATGGGTGTCGAGGGCAACACTCCTTTTAAGGAGGGCAGTCTGTAACAACTTAGTTATTGTTACCCATCAATTAGTGAGCTAATTGACTCCAAACTTCTTTCATTACTCTTATAATAGAGTTAAGAGTATCCACCTCAAATTTCATGCAATTTTGAGACCATTTGGCATTTTCCAACATTTCCTAGTTTTTGGTTCATTTTGAAGATACCTAATTTATTTAGACTTAAGAATCAAAAATGAAGTCCGCCATTGGACTCATCACACCCAAATTAGCTAGGGGGGTATTTTGGAAATGTTTGGGAAGTCGTCAAATTTTTTGCAAATATTTTAATATATTAATACCCGGAAAATTAGGTAAATTAAATATACCTCTGATCAAAATTTTGATCACATTTTTGAGT
Source organism: Gastrodia elata (assembly GCA_016760335.1). Taxonomy (NCBI): domain Eukaryota; kingdom Viridiplantae; phylum Streptophyta; class Magnoliopsida; order Asparagales; family Orchidaceae; genus Gastrodia; species Gastrodia elata. The sequence continues at coordinate 790,082 of CM028679.1, forward strand.
TCCTCACCTCCCGATTAGGTAAGGGTGAAAATTTTGAATTTTTTGGAGTGCATTTAAGTACCTAAAATTAATTAAATAAAAGATCTATTAATAAATATCCATTTAATTAAACTAAATATGTATATATAATTATACTATATATGCTATTAACTGAATATTTAGATAATATTATTAAAAAAACACGGAGACCCGCTGTGCTAATTAAAACACAGGACAGCCATCTCGTAATCAGAATTTTCTGTGTTATTAGATGATCAAACGGTCTGGAATGGACTTGATCACCACCATCGGCGTTAAATTTTGGCATGATTGCTAACATCAAATGGCATAAGGCATTTACATGTACGTCCATTAGATCATATAGATGATCGTGGCCTGTGCTTGATGGGGGAAGTACTCGGCGAGCTACCTCCTACGATGGCGATAAGGTGTCATTCTCCACTACTTCTCTCGGTTGCTATCTTTGTGCTGAGGGAGCTGTTAGGAGTCGAGAAGAAGAAGGAAATGAAAAGACCTAGCCGCACAATCTTCTACGAGCCCTAAAACCCTAACTTCAATTGGCAACATGAAGATAAGAACCTTTCAAGGTACCTCTTCATTTCACCTTCCCTTGGTTATGCGCTCAAAATTTCAAGTTAATCTTCCATATCAATCAATTTATTGGAGTCTTTATCAATGGTGTCCATTAATGATATTTTGGTAGACTTAATTTAAGAGGTTCAATATTTGAACCATTTATCGAGATCATTAAGCAGTTCAAGTAATTAGTGGTTGGAGGAGACTTCTCAATCTAATTACTGTGATGAGTTCTCTGTAAATTATTATTTTATTTTCATAGATTTGTGTAAGGCTTCTGTGAGTAAGAATGCTCTCTTCAAGCTTCTTTAGGGATTAATAAATTGGTGTACGAGATTAATGTTAGCAATTTTTATTATAAAATTGAGATTAGTAAATCCTAATTGATCTAACTTTATAACTTGTTGAGATCACATCAGCTGAATCCAGGTTAGTCTCTTGAAAGTTGGATGTTTAATTTATGATTTAAACAAATATAAAACTAATTTGGGCTCCAAATAATCTAGGTCTTGAAATCCCAACGGAGTTTAATCTAATTTATCTACGATTTAACTCATATGTCAATTAACTTTTTTTGAGTTCCATCAGAGGTGGTTTGCCTGGCAAAGTTTATGCATTTGAAGCATACTTTATCTTCATTCTCATTAACATACCTGCAAAGCTATTAAACATGTTGGGTAGTTTGGTTTATTTAATTATATCAAATATGCATGATTTTATTATTCCTTAAAGACAACATGGATTAAATCTGCTCTTAGATTTCCAGATTTAGTAAATTTAAATACAGTGATTTGGATTTAAGTTTATGACTTGTTACGTTCAGGGCTCTTGTATTATTATAAATGCTCAAACCTTTTAACATTAAGTAATAAAAGAGTTATCCATCAAAGTTCAATCTGAATTAATATTCATGTTATTTTAATAGTTAATATTATTTAGCATATTCAGTATTTACTGAATGTTCTGACCTGAATTATTTTGCTAATAAATTGCAATAAATTTGTTTGATTTTACTTTCATCCCACTTAAATCCTTGTAATTTACTAGATTGAAATTTGAAAAGTTTCAAAGATATTATTCAATTATGACACATTTAGCATCATTTGCAATGAATAATGAGATTTTTCTGGAGTATTGTTAAAATTGTTTTATCATTTTTAAAATGAAATTCTTTATTAATTTTTCCAGCAAAGTGACTTGTCATTCGATTCCATAGGCCTGCTTTAAAATGCTGTCAATTGATTTATATTAAGAATCCAAACATTGTCTTATTGCTGCCATTTATTATATGAAGTTCAATGATGCCATTTAGTTTATGAAATTCAAATGATATTCCTTATTTCAACATGAATCAAATGCTACCAATTATCATATGAAATTTATTGTTGCCATTTATCAATTAAGATTAAATGTTGTCATATCTTGTAAATGAAATCAATGCTACAATCTTATTATATGAGGGCAAATAAATTTAAACTACATAATATATTTACTCTAAAGTAATTGCTTCTAAGAATTTAAAAAGTTCAAAATACCTTATATGGAATTTAATTGAAATGCATAGTTATTGTTGATTTCGAATTGGATACTTGCTTTTTGCCTTGCTAGTATTGCAGTTTTTACATAACTATGAATCATTTAATTTATATATATAACTTAGTACTGAGCTATAATACTAATAAAGGTGTAGAATTGTGCCAATGAATACTTATATGGGAAATTCAACGTATCAGATGAAAGGAATATTATGACTAAAATTGCATGAATTCTTTAGCATATCTTGATATGATAATTACATTTTCTACTATGTCTCTCATATAATACTTAGTTTTCACATGCTGAAATAAATACTATATGCTTTATAATGTTGGATTTATATGTAGTACTCTATAATGCAGAGTTGACATTTCAATACTTCATAATACTGAATGGATATGATGCCATTAGTTTATAAGAATCAAATGTTGCCATTTATCATGTAAGATCCAATGTTATATGTATTATTTGAGATCCAATGCTGTTAAGTATTCTTTGAGATCCAAATATTGTCATTTGTCCTAGTATGATAGAATTACTACCATTTATCATATAAATTTCAAATGATACCATGCATCCTATGACATTCATTGATGTCATTTAGTTTATGAGATCCACATCCTACCATCTATCATTTAAGAATCCTATAAAAGAAATCATATGCTGTTAGTTGAATATAAATGATCAATGCTATCATTCATTTAAGGTAGATCAAATGCTGCCATTTTCTTTTTAAATGATAATGAATGCTATCATTTCTTTTATTAGAATTAGATATGTTGCCACTAATTATGTATAAAGTCAATTGCTGCCACCAATTGTATAAGAGCATCAATTGATGCCATCTATTTGTGATACAAAAGCTGCCAATAGATTATATGAGCATCAATGTTGTTATTCTCTTATAGAATCATATTTTGCCATCAATTATATATAAAGTCAATTGCTGCCATCAATTATGTATAAGATAAATCATTGCCATCAGTTTTGTATAAGTCAAATGCTGCCATCATTTAGACTATAAGATCCAAATGCTGCTATTGAATTATATGAGAGTCAATGCTATCATCTCTTTTACAGAATCATATCATGCCATCAATTGTATATTAAAACATATACTATAGTTTTCTCTGATTAAACATCATATGTTGCCATTTTTATATAAGATCATAAGTGATTGAATGTTTCCATTAATTGTAATGAAAGAACAAGTGTTGTCATTTATTTCAATGTGGATCAAATGCTATTAGTCAAATCCATGTGATCAAATGTTGCCTTTTTATTCCAAAGTGAAATTAAATGATAAAATGCTGTCATGTATAAATTAGAATTCTATATTGCCATTTAATTTTGAAGTAAGATCAATAAGATCAAATGAAACCAAATGGTATCACTTTTCTTATTAAAACTGTATGTGACTAATTATATAAATACAAGAATTATTGGATCATGTGGTATCTAATACTGCCCTTTGCATTATTTATATTAAATTAACTTCTATTATTAAATGCTTTCAAAGAACCAAATGTTGTGTTAGAATTCAGTTTAAATGAGTCTTGTTTCTTTTATATTAAATGCTAACTTTAATACTGTTAATCTTTGTAGGTTAAGTTATAAATTGATTTCAAATGAAATGCTGAACTAAATGCTATTGCCTTATGCACATTATGTCAAAGGATGCTGCCCCTTAGATTTCTAATTTAATTACAGCACCTTTTAATTATTTTTCATCAATGAATGATTTAAGATATGTGAACCATAGGTTAGTAAATTGCTTCATTAATTTTTCTCATTTGAAACTATTAGAATTGGAAATAGTCAATGGATTGACTTATAAATTGATGTTCTTTATGATTATTAAAATTAGTAGAACTGGAAATAGTCAATGGATTGACTTATAAATTGATGTTCTTTACAATTTTCAAAATTATTATAATTGGAAATAGTCAATGGATTGACTTTATTTTAGAACTAGAAATAAGCAATCCCAATACTTTAGAATTGGAAATAAGCAATCTGATGCAATGGATTGACTCTATAGTAGAACTAAAACTAAACAATCCTATGTAATGGATTAATTACATGTTAATTTTGAGTTATTTTTCTTTCAATTATAACTTCCATTGGAATTGGAGTCTTGTATGTCTACCTTGCAGGTGTTTCTTTAGCCATTTACTGAGGAAACTCTGCCAAAAATTTTAAGAATTTAATAAGTTAGAAATTTTATCAAAAATTGTAGATATATTCACTTGTTAAATACTTATTAAATATCTAGAATTTCATATCTAGGATTTTAACTATTCACTTCAATTGTAAGTATTCACTTCATTTATCTAATTTAGAACTTTATTTCTCAATCAATTGGATTGAGAGTGATAATTTCTGTTCATACTTTAGATAAGCTGTTAGATTTCTAATTCCTTACAATCTTAAAAAAATTAATTATTTCATGTAAGGTGTAATCTATCTTTTTTCTTAATTTCAAATATTCAATATCAATTAATCTTAGATAACCTCATGATTAAATTGAGTTAACACTTTTTGTTTATAAATTAAATAAGTGAAGCTACTAGAATTAGCTTATACTTTCATTTATCTTAAAAATCAACAAACATTATTCTTCCTTATTAGTTTCCTTAAACTTAATCATAAAACTATTTGATTTGATTAGCTTAGGACTAGTATAAGATGAACTTCAATTACATGAAGATACCAATTTCCAAACTTAAATTCCTTCTACTTCTTATCAAAATTGACTTAAAAATCAATATCTATAAGTCAATTTGGAGCTCAATTAGCTCCAATCATTAAGTAGATTATTAAAGTTTAGATAACAAAAGGATATCACATAGTTTTCAATTATTGAAATTATTGAATGCTTGCTTAGCTTTGAGCCTTTTTCCTTGAACATTCATTCAAGATCATTGTGCATAAATAAAGACTTTCATAAAACTTTAAGGGGAATGCCTTATAGAAAATTTGAATAAGAAAGATAGCGCTGATAATAGGACCTCACATTCTAGAGAGGGTAAATGTGAATGTTCGACCTCCCCATTGTATCTAGTTAGGCAGACGTGCTTAACTTCTTGCCCCATTCTATTGTGTACTCCCGCAGAATGAGGTCGCTTCTAAATATGAATTCAACTAATAATATAAGAGTTCTTGTACAATCTTATTGATTGTAAGATCTCTTCATAACTGTTTAATTATGCTTACTTTTCATAGTCCTATGCTATATTTGTCTTAGATTAAGAGTTTAAGATACTTTTTTATTTTCTATGCTTTATACTCTCTATGTCCAGTATCATGTATTGCTTACTTCAGTTCAATTTAAATACAGTGTATGTTGCTTAATTTCATTTAATGCTCCACCCTATTTCATTGCTTACTTAGCACAAATTTCATTAAACATGTATTACTTTCAATTCATTTTACTTTAATGCACATAGTCGTCTCTAGCCTTTTTGGAGACTTTCCCTTACCAGTTTTGAATGTTGGCTAGGACTTTTATATAAGTCAATATTTTTACTCAATTTATTTTATACTGTCCTTTTTACAGTTATACTTAATTCCTTTTTCCATACTTGACAGCTTTAATAGCTCCACTGCTTAATTTAAATTGTAAATCGTGTTTGTGATATTTTATTAAGTTTAAAACATAGCCAATCTTAAAATATGCTTAGACTATTTAGTCTAACTATACTTTTTATTTTCTTTGGCTTTGCCCTACCATATTTAAATACCAAAATATGATAGATCAAGAGCCCTTTGATTCAGGTAATGTAGGTCCAAGTGCTTGAAGGGCTTATAAAGAATTTGCTTCCGCTTAATTTTAGACTATTTACTTGTATTCTGTTATAAAGGAGAGAGTGATCTACTTACTATCCTCTACTCTTACTGTTAAAAAGGTTTGTAATAATTAAATCATAAATTGCTTGAGTTTTGTTAAGTTACTTTTACTTATTCTTAAATATCTGTGTTGTATTTACTATTTTGTAACTACTTGGGATGAATGAGTGGATTATTATAATTGCTTGTATTGAACATACTTACAATATTGTATTTACATGTATCTCCATATCATGTATCTTCTATTATGTTCACTTGCAAAATTTATTTTAACTTAACATCTACTCATAAAGTGACTTGGCCACTTAGCATCTATGTTTGATTGATTTTCTTCTAATCAAGTGTTGGGTGCTAAGGTAACATTCCAATATTTGGATTAATCTCCTATTCAACTATTGGGGTTGTTACACCACCTCTTAAGTCTAATCTTGTGGATTAGGGGGTGGGGCACCACAGTTGGTATCAGAGAATCCTATAAGGTGTCAGATTAGAATTTGCATTCCACTCTACCTAGTGGATTGTTCTTTTGACAATTAGTCACTGCTGAATACTAGAGTTACATCCAAGGTACCATACTTATGAGCTCAGAATATTAATAGTATAAAAATGAAAATGCAATTACAAGTAAGATAAAATACTCAACCTAACCAAAATAAATTACTTAATATGGATACCTAGGGACATTACTATATGATCATGTCAGTGTATGACTTTTTCACCCACTTTGAAGAAAGGTGGGAGTTCAATGTATACCTGGCAAAATGATACGGGAGAGAAGTCCAAGGAGTCCAAAGGATGCTAGAAGACACAGTCTATGGGGGTTAGACTTCCCCATATTAGCCAGGGAATGGTTATGATGGGTAACCAAAGTGTTCGATGATCTGGGATACTTGGATTGTATTCAAGTTGACATCATTGACATCCTCCTTCAAGACTACACGGAGGAGTGGTGGGATCATAAAGTATGGGTATTCGGACATGGATCTGCTCACCGCCACTAAGAAATGACTTACATTGATTTTAGTTAGGCTTTCACCAAAGAATACATAGTATAGACTCTATATTTTACATTTACTATCTCATGTTTTATCTATTATCTTTTGATGATGTACCCTCATGTTCACTCTAGTTAATAATGTAATGAAGTATTGTAATCTTTTATTTTCTAGTTTTCTAATAATGTTTCGTCTTTCACTCAGAATCATACAAAAGGAAATCATGAATCCCAAACACAGCTCTTCTCCTGCCACCTCTGATAGTTCCTCTAGTGATGTGAATGCCTTGTTAGAGGAGGTTAAAATCATGGTGGACTCTCATAATAAATAGGCCAAGAGAGCAGTAAAAGTTCAACCCTAAAAGGCAGAACGCATGGAGCAACTGCTCACAGCACAAATGAGTAAGAATCACTCAATTCCTGAAACCACCATAGCCCCCCACTGTTCGTTCCAGCATCATGTTCAGTCCGCTGATGGACTGCTACACAGCTTCCTGTGCCTCTGACCTCCAACATTTTATGGGAGTCTCTCTGCTGTTGACATGGAAAATTGGATAAGAATGGTAGAGAAGAACCTCATCAGCATCAATTACCTGGATTTTGAAGTAATCCGTCTGACGACTCACCTCCTCCAAGGTGAGGCAGAATATTGGTGGGACAATATCCACTATACATTATTTGTGGATTAGGAACTTGTAACAACCCTAGGTTGTACCTTGCTATATGTGTAGCTTAATCAAACTTTAATTTCAATACCATTGCTTATAGAACATCAAATTGAGCCTATCCTAAAAATTTGAAGTCCATTGAACTTCTCTAAGTTCAAAATGGCATTTTGATCACACTAGATGCCCTAGATTAGACCTAAAATATTTTGATCTCAGAATTAAAATCAGATTGCATTCTTGAATTCCTCTCCCCCAAATTAGCTAAGGGTGAAAGTTTGGTGCAATTTGGAGATCATTTAGACTATAATTCAAATTTATTTAAAATGGTGAAATTACATTCTAGGGTTCCTATCTTTTTAAAATTACAAATATATCCCTTACCGTTAAAACGGTCGGGATCCACTGTGCGGACCGTGGGTGATCTGCTGCAGAGCCTGGGTCGTGCGATAGTGGAGTTCCGCAAATCTAGATATCGCATTTAAGGAATCAACGGCCAGGAGCAGATCCCGTGGAATCACATATCAGCCATAGGATCTGCCCGACCGATCCTATGGCCTAGATTGCCCCCACAATCGGCCGTTAGGATCCGAGTGATCTGAGCCATTCTGCCATCTGACCGATCGATCATACGACATCCAAAGGTCACAACACTATGGACCTTTCTCTTCCTCTCGCCCGCACCCGACAAAAGGAATCTGGCCAATTCCAGACAGCCAGGCCCTGTCCCCCACTACCCACTCCACCACAGCATGCTATTAGGGATCTTTCCTCAATGGCATATCGGTCCAGATCGGGCCTCCTGGCTCGACTGAGCCCGAATTGAAAATTCAAAGGCTCGACCATGGCCCGGTCTCTTGGGTCTCCCCAGCCCAATCCATCCCTCTGGAAACTTCCCCACTTCCTTGCTAAGGCTATAAATAGCCCCATCATTGCCTCATTTGATCCTTTCCGATCAATTGAGCTCTCTGTATCTTCCGCCATTACCGTTTTTCTGAGCTTGCGTAGGCAATCCCAGGAGCTCTCAAACCACTGATAGTAGGCTCTACTGAAGTTTATGATCCTTTGCAGCGCCTGGAGGCTTAGCTAAGGTCAGCTAAACCCTCTGCCAACCGTGCCAAGCTCAACCAAGAAACTAGCTACCCCCTCTTGCTTAGTCTGAGCCAATTGAGCTCAGAATCCCTTCCATTTGACTTGATTACTGCATATTATAAAATCAAACATAATTCTATCATAATTGAGCCTTGAGCTAGCTCCGATTGATCAAATTAATCGATCGGGCTAAGTCCTTAAGGAAGGCCTTGGGTCGAGCAAGGTCCCGACATTCCAGACCACCTCAGGCCCACAGACCAGGGGGCTTCGATCTGTCTCACCTCCCTGAAGGTGTAGGGATCGAGCCCTAGGTCTGGCATTGCCTCTGTAGGGAGAATTGTCTCCCCACAGTAGCTCCATTAAAGGATCCCTCGGGTGAGCAAGGTCCGGTCGATCCGAACCCTCTCACAGGGGGCTTCGAGTGTCGATCGGTGCGTCTTGGCTAGGGGATCGATTCTCAATCAACTCGAGGTCATGGCGTGGTCCCTAAGATGCGGATTTGGCTGATTAGGGTTACCATAATCATTCAGGCATTGGGGCTAGCGAGGGGAAGAAGACGGACAGTGCGGGTCAGGCCGACCCATGACCCCCGCGGTTCGATAGTAACGGGTCCCCAGGCCGAGCTGACCCGCGCATTTTGGATTCGGCCCGATCCCATTTTAAATAATATTTGAATAATTGGAATTATTTTCCATAATCAATATAATTCAATTATTCCAATCATAGGGATTTAATTAAATAAAAATGCAAAATGTATTAATGAAATAACTTTTAATCCACTGGCCCAAACCCTATGATATTATATCAAATTGATTAGAAAATCCTTAAGAATAAGAATATAAATTAATATTAAACATCCAATGGTTAGATTTTCCACTTTTGCTTAATTATTACTGATCTTAATTAGGGTTTTTTAGCAATTATACTTAACCAAATTTCATGCTTAGGGTGCCATTAGCTTCCTTATGATTAGTAGAATGAAAGTGTTAAGTAGTTTTATTGTTTTTCTAATTTTTATATTTCAACTTATGCCCTAATCTTATTAAATCATGATTAGTGAGATTTAGGGTTTGTAACCATTGGTAAATTAAAACTTATGTGCCAAATTATATGAAATTCTGATGGTTGGATTTGTATTTATGTGCTAATCCTTTTGGATTGATTTAGGGTTTGATTAGCACTAATTAATTTCTATTTTCTTAAATTTTTCAATTAATATAATTCATAACAGTAAGGTAGATGTATTGAAATCATGTATACAAATTTTTGAGGTATAAATTGTATAAATATAAAATTGAGAACTTAAACCTCTTAATTAACCTTAAGAAGTCTTAAGACTTTGATCAAGCTATTAAGATTTGATCTGGGTCTAAGATTGCCACCAATAATACATCCTAAATTCATTGATTTAACATTGATTTGCAAATAAACATTTCATCTTGATTAGACATAAGTAAGGGGTTAAAGCCTAATCTATTTTAAATAAATCTTCAACTTTAACCAATTATTGTTCTAAAGCTAGGAGTCAGAATCCTTTTAGCAGGATTCTGCACAGGTGGGGCCTTAAATTCATCATCAGCATTCAAAGTTTTATGGATTTCTGGGTTTTCCTTATATAGCATAGAAGCATGGGCATAAACATGAGCATGAGCATGATGAATGATTCAGTGGTGACATATGAGTATTAGTGACAAATTATGGGTTACAATTTGTATACATTGATTGGGGAATTTGAGGATGCATTGGTATCACCATACTGACTTCCCAACTGGGTGTATTATATATTGGACTGTACCACTCATAGTATTTCAGTGATAGATCTGTTACGTATATGTGGCATATCGTGTTATGGCATATTTAGATGCATTATTTTGGTGACATATAGTATAGTATGGGACATATTTACCTTGGTTTCTTAGCATTTGATGTTTTCACTTACTTTCAGAATTCAGCTTTCAGTTCCTTTTTACCTTGTTTAGTCTTTACATTTTTTAGTGGTTCAGTGTTTTACTACTTTTCAACACTTCTGTTTACTTTACTATTTATGTGTATTTACTTTAGTAATGCTTAGTTTAGTTGCATGTATTAGACTACTTATCTAACACGGGGTACTTTTGGGATCCGGCAATTTGCTAGATCCCGAGCAGCTTATTAAGGTGGGACCGGAACTTACAAGAGAGCTAGGAAGAGTACGTGGAGCCTTAGTAGACCTGTCTTCTACTTCTTACTTTACTGCTTTAGTACTTCAGATAGACTTTACTTTTGTGTTATTTAAATTAGTTTGTAATAATTCTAGATGTATTTTAATTTTCTTTTTTGAGATGAATGTTTACAACTGCTCTATGATGAATATATTCTGGATATTTTGCTTTAGCTTCTGCACTCTATTATTCTACTATTATACTTAGTATTGTGATGTGATCAGCATACTGGAAATGCAGATATATTGATAACATATATTGGATTTATATTTACCTCTTTAAATCTAATGTACGTATTTGTCTAATACTTAAGGCAAGTGTCCTACACTTATCTTAAGTATTGTCTCTCGATCCTACTCTTCTGTTCGAGTTAGCAGCCCTTTAGTGTGGCTAATTTCAATTAGCATATCCAGGAAGATGATGTTGTTGCTTCCTTCCTGAGTAGCGCACCGCTCTGCCACCGATTTGTTATACCTTTTGCGCACGGCGATGGGGCGGGGCGCCACAAAACTGGAAGACATCTCTTGGGATGAATTCATAAAGGCATTTCAGACCCAGTACATCCCCACTTCTACCAGGCATACGATGGCAGATCAATTTCTTAAGATGCATCAGGGAAGCCATTCAGTTTTGGCATATGCCTCTAACCTCGTCTCTATAGAATCTGATAGATGCCATCGCTATTGAAGCGGACAACGACCCTCCATTCGGAGGCTTGTCATCTCCCACTAGTCTACCAACTCCATGAAACTGCTAGAATCTGCCAAAATGATAGAATTCGTTAAGGCATCTAAGCCTATGCGTAGCTATGGGATGAAAACCTTTCAGAGCGAGAACCCTAAGAGAGCTAAGGTATATCAACTTGAGGCAGGAATTTCATCAACAAACCTCTATGATGGCTGCTCTTGTCCTTGTCCATATGGGTGATGCTACCATAAGACCAGGAATTGCTTCAATTGTGGGAGACCAGGTCACTCCTACTATCAGTGCAGCTACACCGATACTATTGACGGTGACTAAATTGATCACTCCAAATGGCAGCGAGTCTTCGATTTGTTTTAAAAGCCTGCGATAGTCTTCCCAGCACTGTCACCTCCTCCTTCTAGCCAACGGCATGAGACAGCCATTGTTGCCTTGCCCAAATGCTCCGAGACCACCTATCCAACAACCTTACAGCAAATAGCCGGCTGGTCCCGCATGAGTCTATGCTCTTACACCTACTGAAGCAGCGGAAGATAACAATGTGGTGTTTGGTACACACTTCTGAACCATTCTACATTTTTAGTATTAATTGCTTAAAGTAGCTAGTAAATTACAGCATCCATAATTAGGTACAATCTATGTAAATAATAAGCCCTGTAACATCTTATTCGACACTAGAGCGAGTCACTCCTTCATTTCTGAGAGCTGGACAAAGTCTCTCAAATTGTCATTGTACCATCTAGCGAATCCTCTAAATGTAGGACTACCATCTGGAGCTCAACTACAAGCCCGTCAATTCAGCAAGATACAGATCCCCATTCGAGAAATAGAATTTGAGGCCAAGCTTGTAGTTTTGCTAATAGCCAACTTTGACATTATTCTGGGCATGAATTGGCTAAGTCAACATCATGCCACCATCAACTGTCAAAAAAAAAAAATCACCTTGGGTGATGGTAAACAAGCTAAGTCGTTCATTGGAAACTTTAGTACAAGGGCTTCTTTAGTCAATACTATCAATGCCAAGAAGTTAGTAAGAAAAGGTTGCAGCGCCTTCCTAGTGACAATACTAGGAGAGAAGAAGGAAGACGTTCCCTATACAAGAATCCTGTCATTTGCAAATTCATCGATGTTTTTCCCAAAGACTTACTCAGTCTTCCACCTATACGGGAAGTAAAGTTTGCAATTGACACTGTCCCAAGAACCCAGCCAATCTCCAAAGCACCCTACCGAATGGCACTTAAAGAATTGCAGGAACTAAACAAGCAATTGCAAAGCTATTAGAAAAAGTTTTAATCAGGCCTAGTTCTTCCCCATGGGGAGCCCCAGTAATATTTGTTAAGAAGAAGGGTAGGTCAATGCGGATGTGTATTAATTACATAGAATTGAACAAAGTAACCATAAAGAACAAATGCCCACTGCCCCGCATTGACGATTTGTTCGATCAGTTAGCCGGAGCAAAAGTATTCTCGAAGATCGATCTGCGGTCAGGATACCACTAGCTGCAGGTGAAAGATTTTGACATAGCAAAGACTGCTTTTAGAACCAGATATGGCCACAATGAGTTCTTAGTGATGTCATTTGGATTGACAAATGCGCCTTCGATCTTTATGGACTTAATGCATTGTATTTTCAAGCCATACCTTAACAAGTTTGTCATAGTCTTCATAGATGATATCCTAATATACTCTAAGATAAAGGAGGAACACGAATGTCATCTCAAGGCAGTATTGAAAGAATTAAGAATCCACCAATTGTATGCCAAGTACTCGAAGTGTGAATTTTGGCTTGAATCTATCACCTTCTTAGTCCACATGGTAGATGCCCAAGGGATCAAAGTAGATCAGAATAAGGTCAGCGCAATCCAAGAATGGGTGCAATGCAAGTCAGTGACAGAAATTATAAGCTTCTTGGGTTTGGCTAGTTATTATAGAAGGTTAGTGAAAGGCTTTCCTCAAATAGCCTCTTCATTCACCAAACTCACCCAGAAGGCAATACCATTTGAATGGTCGCCAGCTTGTGAAGCAACGTTCCAATAACTAGGGGATGCACTTACATCTGCCCCGTTCTGATTCTTCCTAAGGAATGAGTAAATTACCAAGTCTACAATAACGCCTCTGGTATAGGCTTACGTGCTGTGCTAATGCAAGAAGGGAAGGTCATCGCATATGCTTCACGTCAGCTGAAGCCTCATGAGAGAAACTATGCAGTTCATGACCTTGAACTAGCTGCTGTAGTGTTCTCTCTAAAGATCTAGCATCACTATCTATATGGAATCCAGTGCTCAATATTCACAGATCATCAGAGTTTGAAGTATATATTCACTCAGAGGGAGTTAAACTGCCGACATAGAAGGTGGCTAGAACTAATCAGTGACTACGACCTTAACATCCAGTACCATCTTGGAAAGGCAAATGTTGTAGCTGATGCTTTGAGCTATCATGCTACTCTTAATGCTCTTATCTCTAAGAGTCCTCTTGAAGAAGAATTTCGTAAGTTGGCGATCAAATCAGCGCGTAGTGACCAGGTGAGTACAATGCTCTCAATAATTAATGTGGAGCCCACATTCCACCGAGACGTATCTATCACTCAAACAAAAGATGATGAGTACCTAAATTTTAAGCAAGCCATCGAGAGTGGCCGTCTCATCGACATTTGATTTAATAAAGGTGCTATCTATTAAGGAGATCGTCTATGGATCCCTAAGTCCATGTAGCAGAAGGTACTAATTGAAGGACATAACTTCGGATACCAAATTCATACTGGGAGCTCAAAGATGTATCAAGACCTAAAACAATCCTTCTGGTGGCCAGGAATGAAGAAAAGTGTAGCTGACTTCGTTGAGAAGTGTCATGCTTGTAGTTTGGTCAATACAGAACACCAAGGGTCCGGTGGCTTACTTCATCCGCTTCGGATTCCTGAATGGAATTGGCTAGACATATCAATGAACTTCATTATGGGTTTGCCTCATGCAAAATCTAGAGCAGATGCTATTTGGGTCATAATTGACTGATTGACCAAATCCACCCATTTCATCCCTATCCGGCAAACAGACTCAGTTGAGAAATTCGCTAAGCATTATATCAAAGAGATAATTATGCTACATGGGATCCCTAAGTCAATTGAATCCAATAGAGATAGTCAATTTACCTCAAGGTTCTGGCAAGCCGTGCACCAAGATCTTAAAACAACTCTATAGCAATGTGTACAGCCTTTCATCCACAAACAGATGGTCAGACAGAACGAGTAAATAAGGTTCTTGAAGGTTTATTTAGACTATGTATTCTTGATTTTGCTGGATCTTGGGAAGATCACCTTCCATTAGTAGAGTTTACTTATAACAAAAACTTTCAGGCCAGTATAAAGATGGCCCCCTATGAAGCCCTGTATGGCAGGAAGTGTAGTACTCCATTGGCATGGTCAGAAACAGGTAGTGTCCAGTCGTACAAATCTGAATAAGTAGAAGAAACAAACAAGAAGATTCAATTAATTCAATAGCGTATTCGTGCAGCCCAAGACCGTTAGAGTAAATATCACAACTTGCACCATCGCCCTCTGGAATTCAAGGTTGGAGACTTCGCCTACTTAAAGGTCAGTCCAATGAAAGGAGTCTTCAGATTCAGCATAGCAGGGAAACTCAGCCCCCATTATATTGGTCCATTTGAGGTAGTAGCTAGGAAAGGTTCTTCCACCTACAGATTAATTCTTCCAAATGACTTTGCAGTAGTTCACAATATATTCTATGTTTTGCCATTAAGAAAGTACCTTAGAGATCCATCTCATCTAGTGAAGTTCCCAAAAATTCAAATCCAGCCTGATCTGTCATATGCTGAGGAACCAATTTGAATTTTGGCACGTGATCACAAGCAACTTAGGAATCTTGCAATCACGATAATCAAAATTTAGTGGAAGAATTATTCTCGCAATGAAGCCACCTGGGAGAAGGAGTCAAATATGCGAGCTAAATATCTTGAAATCCTCAAGAATCTAGGTAATTCTATTCTTAAGCATTCTAAGCTTTCAAATTCAATTCATGTTTCATTCTTCCCTTCTTCTTTCCACTTGAGTGATGTCAAGAACGACATCATTCTTAAGTGGGGAGCTTATAATAACCCAAGTTGTTACCCAATCGGATTAGGGCTAATCGAGGTCCTAATCTCAGCCTTAGTACTCTAATCATATCATTAGGAGTCTTCCACCAAGACCTAGTTCAAATCAGGAGTCAAATAGATCAAATCCTAATTCTTAAAAAATCCAAAAACCCTAAGAATTGACCTATTTAAGTTGACCTCCGATCGAAAAATGAACTTTGCGATTACGTTCATTACCCCCGAATTAGCTAGGGGTGATGTTTTCATATCAATCGGAAGTCGTGAAAATTTTGACGAATATTTCAATAAAATATAAATGCCCAAAAAAATTGGAAAATTAAAATACTAATCGAATCGGAAATCCAATCTCGTTATTGCGTTCCTCACCCCTCAATTAGCTAGGGGTGAATATTTGGAAATTTTTGGGAGTCGATTGAATATTTTAGAATTAATTATTAAATTAGGATTTTTATATATTTTAAATTAATTAAATAAATTAAATAATTTTCATTATCGGCTCGGATACCGTAATTGGGTCGGACCTTACCGTGTATCTAGTCGGATGCGGAGCCGATTCGATCCGTTAATACAGCGTATCCGGATCCGCTCCGCGTGAGCCGTCCGATCGAGGATAGATCACACGGCTCCCATCTTTTCTCCCTCGCGCGATCCGCCGAGCGTCCCCGCGGCGTCCAGCCGCCGGTCTTGCCCATTCCGGCCTCCCTTGGCCTTGTCCACTCAGTCCCGAAACCCCCTAAAGGCTCCTCAGTATTCGTGTAGGTCAATTTTGGCGATCGAGACTTCGGGCGAGCTTAATCGAACCCTAGGACTTCCAAGCCGCTCATCTTCCAGGTACTCCCATTTCTCTGATCCTCGTTCATTCCTAACAAATCAATGATGTATCATTATTGCGCAAGGTGGATCGTCGAACGACCGGATCCGATCGATCGATTGATGATCAGATCAGACCAATTTGCACCAGAATCTACAGTGCATTCTGTTAAAACCCGATACGCCAGAGCCCAATGAGCTAGGGCTAGCTATAACTCGTGGCTCCGGGCTCCTTCGGCGTCGGTCCGGGCGCCGGTGGGTAGGCCTTGATGAAGCCTATCACCGATCGTGCAGGCAGAGCTGCATTGGCGCCGGGAGGGCCGGCAAACGTCGTGCCCTAAATACCTCGCTTCGGCCGATGCCGAGGAAGGCGAAGGGTCGAGTCGGGTCGACCCATGCCCGACTCGTTTCTTACGGGTTAGTCCGGATGGCGAGCACGTGTCATGCACGGGGCCTGTAGCGCCACGTAGCACCCATCAGGCGTGACACGTGGCTGTGGGGCCCATTGTCTTTCCTCGGCTTGTCCAGGTGGGGCCCGTTGCTTCATAGCAGCCACCCAAATGCTGTCGCGTGGCTTGGTGGGGCCCACGTCCTCGGCCGTTGCCAGAGGAGGGGCCCTCCACTCTGGCTCGCCCAATCAGAGCCTGCCGCGTGTCCTTGGCGGGTCCTACGGCCATTAATGCTGCAGAATAATTATAATAAATATTAATTAATATATATATACATATATATATATATATAAACTTGTTAATATATATATACATGTATTTATTTTCAGAAACTTTAGAAACAGATTTATAACCTTATGTATATATATATATATATATATACATTCATTTGGATAGAAACTTTGGACATAGTTATATATATTAGTTAAACTGTTTAGTTAGTGTTGTTTAATTAGTATTAATTAATTATAGTCAATTAGTTAATTATAATAATAAGGGGTTATTTAATTATTTAATTGCTAACCATTAGTTAATATAATAACTATTTAAATATTAAGTAGTAATTAATTAAATTAATTAATCTAATTAACATAATACTCAAAACATAGAATTTATCTAATTAATTAATTAATAATTATCAACTTAAATTAATTAATTCCATTAACAGTAATTAGTTCAATTAATTAAACATTACTTAACTAATTAATATAGATTCAATAACCTAATTAATTAATATTATGTAATTAATTTATTTAAACAGAAAATCATTTAAATTAAATAGTAAATTCATTTAATTATATTTTTTTGAATAGTAAATTAGATTAAATTAATGTAATTTAATTAAATTTTAAAGTTTAATAACTTTCAAAATATTGATCCAAACATTATAAAAATAGAACTGATATTACTAAGAAAAATAAATAGAATCAAATGGTACAATTCAAAAATTCGATACGGAGTATATTTAACATAGTGACATCTTAGGTCCTAATCAAACCCAAATAACTTTTAATTTTGTCATCTAAACATAGGCAATATGAGTCTTAAAACACTTAGGAGAACAGCCACAGTCCTATAGCAGTATTAATTTATCTATTTGGATCTTAGTTTGGAAAGTAATATTTAGGACCCTCCCCAAAAAATGACCAAAATGCTCCTAGTCTTTAATTGACTATAACTTGGTCAATTCAACTCTAAATCAAGAAATTCAAAGTACTAACTAGCCTAGAATTTCAATGTTACATGAATGGGGAAGCTATAGAAACTGAGTTTGATGAATTTGGACCTCAAATGAAAAAATTCGGTTTTTGTCCCCCTTGGACCTTTGAAATTACTAAATTGCCCTTTAAAATTAAAACCTCTATAACTTAGCCATTAGATCTCAAAATTTAGTATTCTTTGGTTTTATGGAACCCTTGGATAAAAACCTTCAGTAAACTGCATACAATTTTAGTTTTCACTAAATATAAAAAACTAAAATGCCCCATAGGTAAAAATCCTTAGTTTGGACATATATGACACATTTCTTATCCAAAATGAGTGTACTTACTGTATATTTTCATGTTAGATAGTAGGGAATCATTTGATAGTAAGAAATTCTAGTTTGGAGCCCTAATTCAAAAAGTAGTTTTTCATACCCTTAAGTAGGAGCAAAATAGTCATTTTGTCCAAAATTTAGATTAAGCATCTTTAACCCCTAAATTATATTTTAAATCAATTAAATCAATATTAGAACTACAATGGAATCATTTAGGTGAATTAAATCCGCTATTAGGTCAAAATTTGTTAAATATTCTTAAAATTTCTCTTAGTCTTTTCCTTAAGACTTTACACTTCATATTAGGACTATTCATAAGACTAGGACTAGATCAAAGGTTAGATTTCATTCATTGAATAACAAGGTTATTCAATAAATGAATCTTTAGTTTTATTAGTTTCCAGATTTTACAACTTAATTTTGATTTTTTTGTCTTTCAACCTTAGATTCAGGATAAGAGAATTATCCTATTAAGTTTCACTTTGCTTGATAAGATTTGCCTTAATTAATATATCACATTTAAATTGAAACATAAATCTTAAGTCTTACCTTTGAGATTATATAATTAAGCCTAATCTTATTGTGTTAAGCCCATAATTTCTAGTTTAGTAGATTTTGATTAGTTCTTAGTATAGAATGTCTAAATTCATTAATTAGGTTGTAATGATTTATCATTTAAATTATATAGCCGACATTAATTTAATCATATTAGAACCTAGCTAGTCCTAATATTTTGTAACCGATAAGCATGTACTCCTAAGTTATACTCGATAGTAGGAATTAGAGATCCTGAATTTGTGTAACTTAGAATAGTCATAATGGTTTAAATTAGACAATAATAGTGTCACCGTATGTAGAAGAGTCCCTTGCTTGATTTATTTGTGCTACGCATTCCTTGTATTTTGTGCTTAATTCTTTGGACATGTCATATAAGAAAACTTTGAGCATGAAATGAAAACTTAGAATAATTAGGATAATAGTTGCCTTGGGTTCAATATATTCTGGTAATTGTGGTGCACATTTACCCTAATAGATAGGGGTAAGGAGTAATAAGGATGCTTAACATTACTCATTGAGGAGTGTGTGTTAAGCTTGGAACCCGTATAGTCTTACTAACATGCTTGACTCCTCAGCTATTTTTGGATGTGTCCACAGAAACAAAAGTAAAATAACTAAAATATTTCTGCATTTGTGTTCACTGCCTCTTCAGTTCGACTATTTTGTTCTGTTTGCCCTAGCCTAGAAAGGCTTTGGGAATTTCTGTCTGGGCCCGATTAGCCAATTTTCTGATATGGTAGTTTTACATATATGTTCAGTTTCAGTTTATTGTTTTACTATATTATTGATGTATATTATTTCAGTCAGCTGTATTTCCTTACTTACTTGCTCACCTGTATGTATATATATAAGATGCTAGACTTTATTGCTTACTATATGTAGTATTTTTAGATTTTTGTCTTTAATTAGCAAATGTCATACGATCATCAGCATGTTTATGATTAGACTTTTCTTTCAGTACTTTTACTTACTACATTATATATGTATATGCTTGTTCCTTGTTTAGTTGCTTGAGCTGTGTCTTTTTTACCTCAATTTCCTGCTTAGTTAGAAATTCCATATTTATAATTTACCCTGTTCCTTATATACTCGCTACTCCTTTGCTTTTAGTTCACTTTTATTATATTTAAGTTTAAATGGTGACAATAATAATTCATATAAAATATTCAACCTAAAATATACTTAGACAATTGTCTAATAATATTTTCTTTTATTTGGCTAGAGCCCTGGCATTATGAAACTGATAATGTCAGATTCAGATAAGTTTGAGGAGCTGGGTGCTGAAGAGGAAGAGCCCTTTTTAGAAGGGGAGCATCAAGCGGGTGATTCAGAGGAAGCCGAGTTTTCCTTTTGTTTATTGTGAGAATGAGAGACTCTTAGATTTATTTTCAATCTTTTTAAACAATCTATTAAATGTTGTAATAATACAGGTACCGTGACTATGATTACTTTTCTGCATTGTTATTTTCCGAGCTATTTATTTCATTTTATTTCATGTTTGTTATATGGTGAAATGGATGTACTATTTATTTCATATGTTTCTGCACTCTATATTTGTGTGATTTAGTGACTGATCTCTTGTACTCATATTGTGCACCTCCTTCTCTTATTAGTGGATTTTGGATCTTACCTATTCCAATGATAAGTGAGGGATTTGCCAGAGTGGCACGCCACCTCTTAAGTCTAATATTGCAGATTAGGTGGTGGGGCGCTACAGTTGGATCCACAAAAATTGAGGAAGCATTATTGAGTTCAAATGACATCACTAGAAATTCAAAGTGGTCATAGCGAGTATGAAAAGTAATTTTCTAAATATCAGAATCTTTTACTCGCAGCTGATGATAGCCAGATCTCAACTCAACCTTTGAAAAGATAATAACACCGGCAAGTTGATTAAACAAATCATCGACTCAAGGAAGTCGATATTTATTCTTGATGGTTACCTTATTTCATTTATGGTAATGTATACACATCTGCATAGAACCATCCTTTTTCTTAACAAAAATAATAGGCATTCCCCAAGGAGACATATTTGGCCTAATAAATCCATTTTTTAACTATTGCTGCAATTGCTCATTCAACTTTTACAGTTCCTTGGGTGTCATTCAACAAGGAGGCTTAAATATATTTTAGGTTTCTAGAATTAGCTTGATAGAAAAATTCTACCTCACTGACAGGAGGCATCACAGGAAAATTTTTTGTCAACTCTATTATCATAGAGTGGAACATCTTCCCTGGCATTACCCATCATAGTGACTAGATAGGCAACACAACCTTTATTTATTAATTTTATCAGCCTTAATTGCATTGATTAATGAGGCTTGCATACTAAACCTTCCTACAAAAGTTTCAGGAGTACCATGTGATAGCAAAGTTATCTTCTTCTTTTGGAAGTTAATGGTGGCATCATGCATGCTAAGCTAATTCATGCCTAATATGATATCAATGTTCGTTATAGGCAACACCACCAACTTGGCTTGAAAGGTTTTTCTATTCAAAGTGATCTTAAGGTCGCATAATTTAGCTATATTGAGTTGGGCTTCAAAAGGAAGTTCAGTATTTAAGGTCAAAACTAACTTGTATAAGGGTAAGTTCACAAATTTAGCGTAACTTTCATATATAAAGTAATGACTAGCCCCAGTATCAAATAATGCCTTAAATGTCATATCACCAATGCATATGGTTCCTAATTTAAGGCATTTAACAATTAAGCAATTGTAGGTATAGAAACTTGTATAATTAAAATAACTAAGCAAAGAAGATATGAATAGGGTTAGGAATGTGTACCTAAAATGATGTTATTATCTTCAACCGCTTCCACTGGAGTTAGATTTATACTCTAGTGGGACCAGTAGGTTTGATGTTGAAATCCTGCTTTCGAGGAGGTTTTGCATTAAATGTTTGAGGTGTGGAAGACTGCTCCTTCTTTTTGAGTTTAAGCTTCTTCTTAAGGAGAAGGCATGATTACTAACCTCTGATCTCTATAGTTCATGGGAATGAGATTAAAGACTTTCTTGTGCTTGGAGTGATCGATGTGCACACTATCAACTTATTTTACATAAGTGCATTGGAAGAAGAGGTGACCCAATTTGCTGCAAGTATAGCAGCACTGACCACTATGGTAGTACTTTCCATAAGGATGAGGCATAGTGCAACTCTTAAATGGATCTGAGGTAGTAGCAATTGCCTCAACCTAATAAGATTTATTGGATGAGGTTCTTGGTCTTTTGAAGGCATCACTTCTATAGGACACAATAATAAAACTCTACTTCGAGTCTCTCTAGAACTGATGATGTTCTATTACTCTTATTGTCTCGATGAGTTCGGGGAAGTTAGTGAGTCTTAATAGCACTATGTGATCTTTAATCAAACCATGAAGACCGCTTTGGAAATGTTACAACCCAAGTTGTTACTTAGGTTAATTAGGACTAAACCAAGTCCTGATATTGATTCGAGTACTTTAATTAAGTTATTAGGTGTTCACCTCAAAAACCTAATCTAAATCAGGAGTCAAATGGATCAAATCCTGATTTTGGAAATTATAGGAACCCTAGAAATTGACCTATTTAAATTGAACTCTAATCCAAAATTGAACTTTGTCATTGCGCTCATCACCACCGAATTAGCTAGGAATGAAGTTTTGGAGGCATTTGGAAGTCATTCAATTTTTCGCAAATATTTTAATATATTTTAATACCAGAAAATGAGAAAAATAAATACTTATCGAAATCAAAATTCGACTTCAGTGTTGCATTCGACACCTCTCAAATAGCAAGGGGTGATTTATCAAGAATTTTTGGAATATATTTAATAGATTAATTTTAAGTAATAAAATCTATTTAAAACATTTCAAATAATAATATATATTTAATCATCCATATCCTTAAACCCACTGCTCCAAAAATATTAAATATATATGCCATTTTGATTAGCATAAATTGACTGGCGAAAAATACACACATGCGCTTGCACGCAAGTGTACGTGGTCTGAAGTAATAAGTGAAAGTTAATTCCAAGATTTATCATCCTTTGGGAATGGTGGTTTTGTTACTAAGTTATATCTTCTTTCAATAATATTTAGAAGTTTGAGTTTTGGTTTAGATTTGATTCCTAAATTATCAATGCAAATGACTTTAAGATAAGATACGATTTGTTCAAATAGAAAGAGTTGGGGTTTCATAGTAGTACTTGTAAGAATTTGGTATTGTCACTTCTTTGTTTAATGTATAAATTTATTTATTTATGCCTAACTAAATCATGTGATCACTGTTAGAATTGGAGCAATCCTCCAATTGTAACAGGTTCAGATTTAGTGCTACAAGGAGAACTCCCTTTGGTTTCTACCTCGCTGTTTAAGCCTTTATGAGATCATGGTTTGATTTACCTATGATTTCCTATGTCTAGGTTACCAAATATCTTCTTTTATGTGTTGGATCTCACAAACATGATTTCCACCAACAATGCATCATGGGATTACACACACAGTTTAGCTAAATGAGAGGATCCATTAGATCCAATGGACTATGTCACATCATACATTGGGTTCCCAATGTCCTCTCATCTCTTCTACTTTGCTGAGCCGTAGAGCATGAGTAGATGGGATCTTGGTTCACAAGCATCAATTCTCTTGGTAGAGCTCTTAAAGAAATGGGTGCAAGTGAGCTTTGAGAATACGTCACATAGATCTCTGCTCTACTTGCACTACCCTCCCTTTCTCTTATCCAATTGATGAGCTTAGAACTTAAGTTCCTTAATTAATATTTCATTTTAGTTTCAGTTTTAGAAAAATAAATTAATAAGAGTTCATCCAGGCAATCCATTCACATTAATAATCATAGAAGGTTCACATAGAAAACTCTTTTTTATTCATTAAAACAATTTCATTACAACACTATAATATCCTTACATTTTCCCACAACTACATCCCAACCCTCTCCAAGATGATTTTAATTTCGATTAAAGAATAAATATGAGCATACCTGCTAAAGGAAGTATACCTTGACATCAGTTTACAATAAAAAATAATCAAAAGGGAGTTTAGGAAAAAAATACTCGGAAGCACCTAGAAGTTTTCTAGGGTTCTCTTGAACTTCTTCCTGCACTTCTCCTTGATTTCTCCTCTATTCCCTTGATATCTACTTCTTTTCTTTCTTCACAGATTGTTGTTGGCCTCTTGGAGAGTTCTCCTCCTGTTTCTCTTGCTGCAGCCTTCCTTTTGGTCATTTGAATATCAAAAATTGGAACCATTCTTAAGCCTGAAATTTTCCTTTAAATTGGGGACTTTTTTAGCCCCAAATAATAATGACATATGCCTCTTCGTATTCTTCTATTTTAATGCAAAATTTTTAATTCATTCTGCCAAATCTTTTTGACTTACCCAGCATTATTGTTTGTTCTAGTTTCAAGAGGCTAGGAAAAATCAAAGATTTTTTGTTGTGACCTTTCCCATGCTACATTTAATGATGATTCTGGAATTTTCTTTATCGGGCGCTGCGGCGTGCTACAACGGGCTGTGGCGCGCTGTAGCGGTCTTGATCCAAACACTGTTCCATCGTGGCGTGCTGCAGTAGCCAATGTCCAACACTGTATTTTTTGATGGTTTCCTTGAGATCACCACCCATTCGCTATGGCGCGCTGAAGGCGCGCTACAATGGTTGAATTTTTTAAAAGGCGGAATAGTAAATGTTTCATTAAATCATATATAGTTTGCATAAATAATTAGAAAAGCCACCGTGGCGCACCATGGCGGTTTAATTTTTGAAAATGCAGAATATTGACAGTTCAATTAGTTCACATAAAGTTTTCATAAATAATCAGAAATGCCGCCGCGGCGCGCTGTGGCGGGCTGCGGCAGTAAACTTTCGTGAATGCAAAATAGTGACTGTTCAATTAGTTCACATAAAGTTCTTTATCATTAATTAAATATGTCCCCATAGTGCACTGTAGCGCGCCATGGCGAGCTACTGCAGTTTTGTTCCAGGTCAGTGTAATTCCTTATGGGGCATAGCGCGCTATGGTGCACTTCGAGCGCGCTGCAGCGGTTTATTTATGAGAAAGCAGAATGGCACTGTTCAATTTATTTTGCATAAGGTTCTAACTTTTCTTTTGAGAAATGATGCTATGACCTGCTATGGCGCACTGTGGCGCGCTGCGGTGGTCATCCTTCCAGGTCTTGAGATATCCTTCCTGGTGAGGAATTTTGATGAACCTCCATGGCACGTCATAGCGCGCTACAGTGGTTTTTACCTAGAATTTAGTGATTCAGCTCATCCTTCCTATTTTCTTCATTTTTCCTGCAAAAGTATAATTTCCACTCAAAGTATATGGATATATGATGATTTGAATGTTTAATCACTACATTTTTGATATAAATTTCGTATATATCACACCCTCACACTTAAATTCTTGTTCATCCTCGAGTAAGATCACAAGTAATTTTCTAAATTTCACAGTCAATGGATTCAATGTGGGATGTCAATGTGAAATATTTTAGTCACTAAGTGTTTCCCTAGGTTAAGGTGACATCAGATTTCTAACCTCCAATACCTTCCTCAATCAAGCTCTAAATTCTAGTTAATATCTAGTTCTAATCTTAAATGTTCTTGCTTATGGCTTCATTATGGGGTTAATTACTTTAGGAAATTTAAGCTTTGTTCAAGAATTTGATGAGTAACTAGAGTGTTGTGCCAGTGTGCCCCTTCTCATGATTCATAAGAAACTTTTTTTCTATTTTCAAGAGAGATATATTTCTTCATCCTAAATTCTCAATATTTAAAACATAGGAGAGATATTTTTCATCATCCCTATTTTTTTCTCTTTTTTAAATTCAGCTTAGGGGAGAGACATTTTTCTTCATCCCTTAATTTAGTTCCTGTGGCCATTATTTTTTGTAGGAGCCTAGCATGCTCATTTATTTACTCACACTTTGCCATCTTGGTTTTAATTCCTTAAGTTTCCTCACCCCCACACTTAAACTTAAGCACATGTCCATTTTAGTTTGTTGGAAACTAAATCTCCCTAGAGCCTTAAACTTATTTAAGAGGTGTGGGATTTGAAATGTTGATTTATCACCTTGATTTCAAGTATATTAGTATCTTTATTATTTCACATTTGAGTTCTGTATTGAGTCCAGGAACTAAATATGTTCAGAAAATTTCAACTTTTGAACACAATCATAGTAATGATAAGAGTGTCAATGATCCAAAATTTATTTTATTGAATTAAAAATAGAATAAAAACAAAAACAGAACACTGTAATATAAAAGAATATAACCTTATTAGAATGGATTGCATCCCACCAAGTACTTATTTTTACATCTCAGCCCGACCCCATTTGAGTCTACTAAGTGATTCCCTAGGAAGGTTCTACAATGTGCATTCCTCTTTTTCCTATAAGTCAATCTCATCTAAATAAGGCTTTAGATGCTGTCCATTTACCTTCAATGTTCCCTCAGATGAAATGATATCAACACTCCCATGGGGATATATATTCTCTATTGTGAATGGGCCCATCCATCTTGACTTCAGTTTTCCTGGAAACAACTTTAATATGGACTTAAATAATAGCACTTTCATTCCAGGCTCAAAGTGCTTTGGCTTTAATAGTTTATCATGCCATTTCTTTGTTCTTTCCTTATACAGCTTGATACTCTCGTAAGCATTCAGCCTAATTAATCTAATTCATTCAGTTGCAGAATTCTTTTCTCTCCAGCTTGCTTGAAATCAAAGTTGAGCTTCTTAATTGCCCAAAAGGCCATGTGTTCCAGCTCAACCGGCAAGTGGCATGACTTCCCATATATGAGCTTGTAGGAAGACATTCCTAAAGGAGTCTTGAAAGTTGTCCTATAAGCCCATAGTGTATAATCCAGTTTCATTGACCAGTCCCTCCTATTTTTACTAACTATTTTCTCTTTCTCTAGAATCTACTTTAATTCACAGTTAGATACTTCTACTTAGCTGCTGGTTTGAGGGTGATAGGTCATGCCTACCTTAT
This sequence comes from Gastrodia elata, assembly GCA_016760335.1. Taxonomy (NCBI): domain Eukaryota; kingdom Viridiplantae; phylum Streptophyta; class Magnoliopsida; order Asparagales; family Orchidaceae; genus Gastrodia; species Gastrodia elata. The sequence goes on from CM028679.1 coordinate 817,153, forward strand.
GTTTTACCCCATATCCTTTTAGAAGGGTTTCTAGTTGTTTATTGCAGAAGTTTTTTCCTCCATCACTTATTAACACTCGAGGCATACCAAATCGAGCCAAGACATGATCTTTAAGAAATTTAATTATAGTTTTTGTGTCATTATTCGCACATGCCAAGGCTTCCACCTATTTAGAAACATACTCAACCACTACTAATATGTAGCTGTTTGATTTAAAAGCAGGGAATGATCCCATAAATTCAATGCCCCAAACATCAAATAGTTCAGCTATAAAAATTCCATTCATGGGTAACTCATCTCTTTTACCTAAATTCCCCATTCTCTGACATTTATCACAGCTTCTTACAAATTCAGCAGCATCCCTAAATAATTTTGGCCAGTAAAACACTGATTGCAGCACCTTTGCTGCTGTGCAATCTATCCCATGATGCCCTCCATAAGGGGATGTGTGGCAATGATAAAGGATGTTGTTTGCTTCGGACTCAGGCACACATCTCCTAAGAAGTTCATCTACACATAATTTATTAAGAAATGGGTCGTACCAAAAGTAATTTTTAATGTTAGCAAAGAATTGTTTTCTTTGTTGGAAATTTAACTCTTTTGGGATCACCTTTCCAGAAAGATAGTTAGCATAATCAGCAAACCAAGGCGGTCTACTTGCTATAATCGTATAAAGTTGTTCATCGAGAAAAGTCTCACAAATTTCTTTGCCATCTCTATGAGTTAGATGGATTAATCTTGAGAGGTGATCAACCACCACATTATCACACCCCTTTGTGTGACGGATCTCTAAATCAAATTCTTGTAGAAGCAAAACCCAACGTATGAGGCATGGTTTTGCTTCTTTATTTTGAAGAAGAAATTTTATTGCAGCATGATCAGTGTACACAATTGTTTTTGATCCTATGAGATAAGGCCTAAATTTGTTGAATGCAAACACAATTGCTAAAAGTTCTTTTTCTGTGGTGGCATAGTTTTTTTGGGCTTCATCCATTAATTTACTCGCATAATAAATGGAATAGAAAGTTCTCTCCCTTCACTGTCCTAAGACTGCTCCCATAGCAAGATCACAAGCATCACACATTATCTCAAAAGGGAGATCCTAGCTAGGTGTAGAAATTATAGGAGCTAAAATTAGAGCTTATTTTATTGCATTGAATCCCTTGATGCAACTTTCATCAAATTCAAATTCTACATCCTTGCCTAGAAGCTTGCATATCGACAAACTAATTTTTGAGAAATCCTTAATAAACCTTCTAGAGAACCCCACGTGCCTCAGAAAACTTCTGACTCCCTTCACATTGGTAGGAGGTGGCAACTTTTCAATCACCTCAATTTTAGCTTTGTCTACCACTATTCATTTTCTCGATATAAGGTGGCCTAATACAATCCCTCTTCTACTATTAAATGATATTTTTCCCAATTTAGGATAAGGTTAGTTTCTTCACATTCCTTTAGAATCTTTCCTAGATTTATTAAACACTCCTCAAGAGATTTACCCACAACTGAAAAATCATCCATAAAAATATCTAAACATTATTCTATCATATCAGAAAAGATAGTCATCATACACCTTTGAAAAGTAGTGGGGGCATTGCATAACCCAAAGGGCATCCCTCTAATTGCAAAAGTTACATATGGGCAAGTAAAGGTTATTTTCTCTTGGTCTTCCGTGGCTATCAAAATTTGATTGTACCCTGAATAACCATCAAGAAAACAGAAGTATGGATTTCCTGCCAACCTATCGAGTAGATGATCAATGAATCAGAGAGGATAGTGATCCTTCCGAGTTGTTTGTTTAGTCTCCTATAGTCTATGCAAACCCTAAACCCTAAACTCTCCACCCTGTCACTTTCCCAATTGGAATCAATTTATTATTTTCATTAACGATCACTATTATCCCACTCTTCTTAGGAACCACATGATTTGGGCTCACCCAAGGGCTGTCAAAAATTGGAAAAATGATCCCAGCATCAAGTAGCTTAATTGTTTCCTTGTGCACACTTCCTTGATGTTTGGGTTTAGTCTTCTTTGAGGTTCTATGGATGGCTTAGAATTTTCTTCCAATAAGATGCATTGCTTGCATACAGTGGGGCTAAACCCCCTTAAATCAGCAATGGTCTATCCCATAGCCCTCTTATGATCTCTCAACAACTCGCACAATTTATTTTCCTGGGTTTGGCTTAGCAAAGCAAAAATGATCATAGGTAGTGCTATTCCCTCCTCTAGATAAATGAATTTTAAGTGATTGGGCAAAGGTTTAAGTTCCAATTCATGAGGTTCATCAAGAGATAACTGCATTTTCTTCCTTTCCTCAATTGACTCATCAACCTTGTTCTCTACCTCATTATCCATTGCTTCCTCTCCTTCCTCTAACTTAGATTCCCTAACATCTCCTAAAAACAGCAACTCCTCCATCATATTCACTTTCCAACATTCTTTATTTGGCTTATTAAGGTGCCTCATCGGATCTCCTATCTTAAACCTTACCTCTTCTCCCTCATAGTGAAGACTCAATTTCCCCTTGTCAACATCTATCATAGTTTTGCCAATAGCAAGGAATGGTCTTCCAAGAATTATAGGAATCTCTTGGTTTTCTTCTTCCATTTCTAAAATAATAAAATCAGCGGGGAAGATAAACTTGTCAACCTTGACTAGGTCATTTTCCAAAAATCCCACGGGAGTTTTCATAGATCTATCTGCTAGTTGAATAAGGACTGAAGTAGGTTTTAAGTAATCAATTCCCAATCTCTTAAAGATGTAGAATGGCATTAAATTTATTGAAGCCCCTAAGTCACAAAGAGCCTTTTGAAAAGTGTGATTTCCTAGAGTGAAAGGAATTGTGAAACTCCCTAGATCTTTCTGTTTGGTGTGGATTTTTTGCTAAAGGATGGCACTACATTCCTCAATCAAAGCTATAATTTCTTTCACATTAATATTCCTTTTCTTTAATAAGATGTCTTACATGAATTTGGCATAACTGGGCATTTTCTTTAAGGCTTCAGCAAAAAATATGTTTATATGGAAGGTTTTAAATATTTCATGGAATTTTTGGAATTGGATGTCTAACTTTTCCTTGCCATTCTTTGCGGGTAAGGAATGCGATGGGTGTATTCAGATTGCTTAGTTAACTGCGTTTTAGCTTCCCCCCTTGTTTCCTTCTCCATTGATTCCTCTGTCAAAGACTTAGATGTATTTTCTGATTCTTGAAACACAATAGGTTCCATAGTTTTCCCACTTCTTAAAGTTATAGAATTTCCTGATTCATTTAAACAGTCTCTTATTTCTCCCACGAAGATAGGTTCATTTAATTTATTTATTATTTTCTTTAGTGTCAACTCAATTCTTTGACAGTTTCCACTTGGCTCAAAAGAGTGTGCTCTTGCCAATTTAATGTTGCATCAGTTTTATACATAAAATCGATCGTGGACATTCTAAGCTCCTTAAAGGAATGTCATAATCCTCTTCTATCCTCATTTTTTTTATATTTATAATTTATGATTGTATTGACACCTTCAGTTTCCTTATTATGAGATGAATTCAGTAGTGCACTTTCTAGCCTTTGGTTTAATTGGGAAATTTGACTTCTTAATTCAGTAATCTAGTTAACTTCCTAATTGTTTGGGATGATTCTCTCAGAGGGTTATTGATAAGCATTATTTATCATTTCCTCAAGGAGATCAAAGGCCTCCTCTAGAGTCTTACTACTCAAAGAGCCCCCTGCGGCTACATCAATAAGTGTCCTTGTAGATGAATTCAATCCATTATAAAAAATCTGCATTGCACTTGCATCCACAAGGGGAAACCCATGATGCGGGCAACACTTTAAGTAGTCCTTAAAGCGTTCCCAACCGTCATACAAGTTTTCTTCATTCTGCTGAGAGAAGTATGTAATCTCATTTCTTAGTTGGGCAGTCCTAGCAGGTGAAAAATATTTGGCTAGGAATTTCCTAGCCAAGCTATCCCAAGTCCTAATGGACTTGCCAAGAAGAGAGCTGAGCCAAACTTTTGCTCTATCTCTGAGTGAAAATGGGAACAATCTTAACCGAAGGGCATCATCGGATACTCCATTGAATCTAAAAGTGTCGCATATTTCCAGAAAATTTGAACTGTGCGTCTTAGGGTCATCCAATGCTAGACCACTAAATTGGTACTTTTGGATCATATTTAAAGTTGATGGTTTGATCTCAAAATTATTTGCCTGAATTGGAGGTCTAACTATAGCATTTTGGACTCCTTCTACGGTTGGAAGCGCATATTCTCTAAGAAGTATTTTCCTAGTATTTACTACTTGCTCTAAGGGATTGACCTCTAAATATTCTATGTGTGCTTGTTATTGGTTTAATATTACTTGTCCTCTTCTAGCTCTAAGATATGTTCTATCTATTTTAGGATCGAAAAAGATTTCAAAAAGGTTTCTCCTACTCATGCAATTTAAAGATTACAGCTAGTAAGAACAAGTCACAGTAGTCAAATTCAATAATATAATTTAGCAGATAATATTTCAGCAAACAAAAGTAAGCAATATTTCAACACAAAGTTTTTCTTGGAATTTTCTATTTTTCTTACTGCAAATAAGAACTAAAGCAAATCTAAATTTACACTAAAGTTAGCATAATACGATTAAATTACAGAAAAAAGTATATATATAATAATTAAGCAAAGAGTCTAAATCACTATTTATTTAAAGATTGTACTTTATACAAAACAAAACCCTTCCCCGACAATGGCGCCAAGAACTTGACAGACGGAAAATACACATCTGAGCTTACACGCAAATGTACGTGGTCTGAAGTAATATGTGGAAGTTAAGTACGAGATTTATTGTCCTCTAGGAATGGTGGTTTGGTTACAAAGTTATATCTTCTTTCAATAATGTTTAGAAGTTTGAGTATTGGTTTTGATTTGGTTCCTAAATTATCAATACAAATGGCTTAAGATAAGATATGATTTGTTCAAAGAGAGAGTTGGGGTTTCATTATAGTACTCATATGGATTTGGTGTTATCACTTCTTTGTTTAATTTATAAATTGATTTATTTATGTCTAACTAAATCATGTGATCATTATTAAAATTTGAGCAATCCTCTAATTGTAACAGGTTTATATTTAGTGCTCATGGAGAATCCCTTTGGGGTTCTACCTCGATGCTTAAACCTTTATGAGATCATGGTTTGATTTACTTTTGATTTCCTACATCTAAGTTACCAAATATCTTATTTTACTTGTTAGATCTCACAAACATGATTTCCATCAATAATGCATTATGCACTTACACACACAGTTTAACTAGATGAGAGGATGCATTGGATCCAATGGACTATGTCACATCATCCATTGGGTTCCCAATGTCCTCTCATCTCTTTTACTTTGCTGAGCAATAAAGCATGAGTTGATGGGAACTTGGTTTGCAAGCATCAATTCTCTTGGTAGAGCTCTTAAGGAAAAGGGTGCAAGTGACCTTTGAGAAGTTGTCACATATATCTCAGCTCTACTTGCACTACCCTCCCTTTCTCTTATCTAATTGATGAGCTCAGAACTTAAGTTCCTTAATTAATATTTCATTTCAGTTTCAGTTTTAGAAAAATAAATTAATAAGAGTTCATCTAGACATTCCATTCACATTAATAATCATAGATGGTTCACATAGAAATCTTTCTTTTATTCATTAAAACAAATTCATTACAACACTATAATATCCTTATATTTTCCCACAACTACATCCCAACCCTCTCCAAGAGGATCTAAATTTCCATTAAAGAATAAATATGAGCATACCTGCCAAAGGAAGTAAGCCTTGACATCAGTTTACAATAGAAAATAATCAAAAGGGAGTTTAGGAAAAAAAATACTCGGAAGCACCCAGAGGTTTTCTAGGATTCTATTGAACTTCTTCCTGCACTTCTTCTTGATTTCTCCTCCATTCCCTTGTTGTCTATTTCTCTTCTTTCTTCACGGATTGTTGTTGGCCTCTTGGAGAGTTCTCCGCCATTTTCCCTTGCTGCAGCTTTTCTTAAGCCTAAAATTTGTCTTTAAATAGGAGACTTTTTTTGCACCAAATATTAATGACATGTGCCTCTTCGTATTCTTCTATTTTAATGTTAACCCTTTAATTTATTCTACCAAATCTCCTTAACTTCCCCAACTTTAATTTTTGTTCTAGTTTTAAGAGGCTAGGAAAACTCAAAGATTTTTTTTTGTGACCTTTCCCATGCTGCATTTAATGATGATTCTGGAATTTTCTATACCGGGAGTTGCGGCACGCTACAGGGTGCCGCAGCGCACTGTAGCAGTATTGATCCAAACACTGTTCCGTGGTGGTGCGCTGCAGTAGCCAAAGTTCAAATACTGTTCCGCTGTATATTTTGATGGTTTCCTTCAGGTTGCCACCTATCCGCTATGGTGGGCTGAAGGCGCGCTACGGCGGTTAAATTTTTGAAAAGGCGGAATAGCAAATGTTTCATTAAATTATATATAGTTTGCATAAAAAATCAGAAATGTCGCCGCGGAGCGTTGTGGCACGCCGCGACAGTTGAATTTTTAAAAATACAAAATATTAACTACTTAATTAGTTCACATAAAGTTTGCATAAATAATCAGAAATGTCATCGTGGCGTGTTGTAGCATGCTGCGGCGGTAAACTTTCGTGAATGCGGAATAGTGACTGTTCAATTACTTCACATAATGTTCTTAATGATTAATTAAATATGTTGTCAGGGCGCGCTCTAGCATGCCGCGGTGAGCTGCAGCGATTTTGTTCCAGGTCAGTGTAAATTCTTATGGGGCATAGCGCGTTGTGGCGCGCTTGGATCGTGCTGCAGCGATTAATTTTATGAGAAAGCGTATTGGCACTTTTCAATTTATTTTGCATAAGGTACTATTTTTTCATTCTAGAAATGACGCTGTGGCCCGCTGTGGCGCACCATGGTGTGCTGCGGCAATTTTTACCCAGAATTTAGCGATTCAACTCGTGCTTCTCATTTTCTTCATTTTTCTTGCAAAAGTATAATTTTCGCTCAAAGTATATGGATATATTTGATGATTTGAATGTTTAATCACTACATTTTTTCTTTAAATTTTGGATATATCAAGGATCATCATGGCACTGTCAAATTTCTAATTGGATATGTATTTCACCTAGTGTCATTTAGGACCCTTAATTAATGCCCTAAATGCTCCTAAACTTCAATTAGCCATAACTTTGCACACACTAATCCAAACATAGCCAATATGGGTCTGATTTTAATCAAGAGATCCCCAGGAATGCTCAGGTAGTATCGATTTCTCTATTTGGTGTAAGATTTAACTAATCACTTTTAGGACCCTACCCTAATTACCATAATTGGTCAATTGAGCTTCAAATTAAGACTTCCAATATACTATTCTGATCAGGAGAATGTGTAGATCAGTAAACTTTAAAAATACTTAAGTTTTGGTGATTAGATTCCTTAATTTGCTCTAATCACCCTAAATTTGATTAATGAATATTAGCAAAATTAATAATCCAAATTTAGTGATTTAAGTTCTTAATAGCTCCTAGAATATATTATAACTTGATGGCGTGGTTGGTTTTGTGATTTTGTGATTAATTTCACTAATCACTCACTAATCACCCTTAAATCTAATTAGGTCATAACTTAACCAAATGGATTCCAAATTGTATCTACTCATAGTTAAAGTACTCAGTGTGCTATAGGGAAGCTAGAGCCACTGAGTTTGCTGAATCTGGACTTCAAATAGAAAAGTTGTTTAGACCCCTTTTAGAAAACCTTAAATTTACATATTGAGGCCCTAGATTTGTTTTGGCCATACCTTGGCCATTTGATATCAAAATTCAGCAATTTTTGGTTCTATAAAATCCTTAGACAATAAGAACTATATTATAGCTTAATTGTTAGATTTCACTTAGTAAAATTTCTAATTTGCCTTTAATGAGCTAAAATCTTAATTAGAGCTCATTAAGCTTAATCCTTGTCCAATTTGGGTGTACTTACTATCTATTTTTATATTAGATAATAAGCAACCATTTTCCTTCAATAAATTTTAATTTGGGACTCTAAATCTTAAAGTTGAATTTTAGACCCTTAAGTTGGGGCAAAATGGTCATTTTGCCCAAATTTAGGTTTAAGAATCCTTAAGGCTTAAAATCTTAATCTAATAACTAAAATAGACATTATATCTGATCTGGAATCATTTTAGAATGCTTAGACTCATTACATTGTTATTTTAAGAAAAACTCAAAAAATTCACATTAAATCTCCTAAATCCCAATTAAGTTTCATAAGGTGAATTTAGTTCACCTAATACCATCCATAAGATAATCATATCAAAAAATGAGGATAATTAAGATTAATTAACATCAATGCTTTAACCTTCTCTTTATCTTAAATCCATTCCTTTAGTTTTTCCTTTAAATCTTTAGGATCTTATTCCTTAGGAATAAGTTTAGAAATTTAGGTTAGAGTTTATTCATTGAGTAAATGGGTTACTCAATGAATGAAACCTTGATTTTATAGTATTTTAGAATTTCATCTATTATTTATGATTATTTTGTATTTTAACTTTAGTTTTAAGTTTAGAGATCCATCTTATTGTGCTTGACTTTGCTTAATAAGATAACCTTAATTTGTAGTTCGTGAGAGTTGGGATTATACTCATACCATTAATCTTAGAACCTTTTGGATTAAGGTGTCAAAACCCCAATATTTGGAGTTTAACTCTTAATCTCCTAATCTTGAATTGTATAAATCAAGGTTGGCTTGGGGCTTAATTAAATTCATCTATTAGGATGTATGATTTATTATTCAAATTTATATAAGCATCATTGATTGAAATATGTTAAATCTTGATTAGTTCTAATTGCTTTAAACTTTATAGGATCGATAATCTGAGTTATACTTGATAGTTAGATATTGGAGATACTAAGCTTGTATAATTTTAGATTAGCTAGAATAAATTAAATTAGAAAATAAGTGATATCATAGAGTTTTGTATAGTGCTATTTGCACCTTGTATTTGTATGCTTTGCTTCCTTATTTTGAATCTTTATTTTTGTGGTATATTAAATGAAACATAGAACATGTGATGATTGTTCTACGTTAGCTTTAAAAATTTCATAAAAGCATATTCATGAATAAACAAATGAATAAATTAAAGTTGAATCAGTAAAACACTTAATAATTGAAATGGAATTTATTCTACTTAGTCTACCTCTACATTATTGTTTCATATTGAGTTTTAGATGCAGCTCTGTGCCCACGTGTTTGATCCTGGAAGTTATATATTTGTGATATTTTTCCCATGTGTTTGATCCTGAAAGGTGATATTTATTTGGAATATTTCTCATAGATGGTGATATTTTTATGCACCTGTTGATTAAATGGTGTTTGATCCTAAATGCTTCAGAAGATTATTTTAGTGGCTAGATTTGACACCATTTTCTATTATGTCATGTCTAAGTAGGCATGTGTCCACTTGAGATAACATATTTTCATTAAAATGTTCAGTATGATTTTCTTTAGTATTTTATGCAGTAGTTATTTATATTTGTAGTACTTTTCCAACAAGTTTAAATATTTATATGTTCAGCAGTTATTAATGTCATATGAAAGCATGATAAGATGCTAGTATTTTATTTAAGTTCAATTATATTCATTTTGTATTATAAAACCAGTATGTGTAGAATTGATCATATTTGCTTAAGATGTTTCTTGTACTTAGTAGTTTTTCATATATATTTTGCTTAACCTTTTTTGCAGCTTGAGTTGAGGTATGTGCTTACCTCACATTTTGCTTAAGTTATAATTATATGATTATAACTTGTACCACTTTCTTTTGTTGCTTTATTCCTTCTAGAATGATTAGGGTATTTGTGATATCATTTAATACATAAATTGCTTAGCCTAAAATGTACTTAAGCATGTTGTCAAATCAAATTTCCTTTTATTTTCGCTGGGGCCCTGGCATTATGAAACTGACAATGACAGATTCTGAGCTATTTAAGGTTGTTAGGCCTTCTGAAGAGCTTGTTTAGGAGGAGCGTGCTGGTGGAGATCATTAGCTTTTTTTATTTTCTTGCTTGTGAGGCTGAGTGTTTAGCTTTCCTTTCATTAACTTTTAATATTTTGTAATAATATAGGTTGTATTTGTATTTTCTTTTCCCACATATTTATTCTAAATTTGTTATTTCTCTATTTTATTATGGATGAATGGATGTTAATATTTGGTATTTCTTCTTCAGCACTCTAATATCATGATATACTCATTTAGTGAATATCTCATTTGCTCTACTTAAGGCATATCCTTCATTTATCAGTGGATTAAAAATGCTTATTCATAATCAAATGCTAAGTGAGGGATTTCTTAGTGACTACCACCATAGTAGAAGCAATTTGCACTTGAGTATCGGGATTGCATTGACAGTTACCAAGAAAATAACAAAATCACATGCACACAAAATATATATCACAACACATATACATACATCCACATGCAAGCATCCAAACAACAAGGATTTTTCATGGAAAACCAAAGGATGGTAAAACCACGGAGCCACACTGCATAAAAATTCCACTATATATGAAGAAAGATTACAGAATTACAAAGAGCTTCACCTTCATAAGAGAAAGAAATATCTACTACTTACAAAGCCTCCGGATTGATTTCTTCTATAATAGGGAACATCAACTCTTACTATTAGAAGAAGAACGAGAGTAACATTCACCTCCCTTAGGGTTTTCTCCAACAGCAGCCACAGACCTAGCCAATACTTGCAATCACATAGGAAGCTCATTCATAAGTTTCCCTTAAGTACCCAGCCAATATTTGGACCCCAAATGGTTCAAAATACCACAAACATTATATAGGGCAAGACTTGAACATAAGCAGAAATTTGTTAGGCGCTAAGGTGCGTCGTAGTGCCCAGGCTTCGGGTAGCTAGGCACAAAGACTCATTGTAGCATGTTGTTCTCAGGTAATTATGGCTATGGCATGCCGCATCACACTATGGCACGCTTTAGCGCTTTAGTCTCAGACAGACTGGAGCTAGGGCACGCTACCGTGCCTCGATCATGGGTTCTTTACACTCTGGCGTGCTACAGTATGCTACGGCACCCCACTCTCTGGTTGGCTAGCACCAATATGTGTTATAGAACCCTCCTCTTGGGTGTTGATCTCTATGGTGCTAAGGTGTAATGCCCCGCCCCCAATCTATAATAAGAATAGATTAAAAGCAGTGTGCCATGCTGGGAATTCTCTCAATTATCATTAAATTGAGGCATAATCCCCAATCCACTAATAAGGGAAGGACGTGCCCTGAATCATGCAGCGGAATCAATCACTAAGTATACACATTCAATAGATAGTGGAAGAAAAGAATAATAAAATATGTTACATCCAATTTGCCACAATACAAGTAACAAGTAAACATGCAGCTCAGAATAAAGTAGCATATTAAAAGAACATACATAGGTACTTATATTATTACAAACATTAAATAGGTTTTAATGATAAATCACTCATCCTCACGAATAGAATAAGAAGCAAAGCTAAGGATCTCCAGCGGCAGCACACTCCTCCTTCTGAATCATATCTTCAGAAGGCTCAACTACCTCGAATAACTTGGAATCTACTATTATCAGTTTCACAATCATAGGGGAGGCCAAGAAAAGAAAATTATAATTAGACATATTGTCTATGTACATTTTAAGCTATTTATATTCATGAATTTTATGATATCACCAATTACTTAAACTATAAAACAAGCAAAGCATATGGGTGCAACATGCATAAAAAGGGATGTGATGAAGTTATAAATAAAGGCATTTATAACTAAGCAACATATGAGGTAAAAAACATATCTTAACACCAAAGCTATGATAAGGTTAGGCATATAAGTATAAGTAAAGTAGAGAAAATATTAAAAGAAAAAGACTCATCCAAAACATTCTTACGATCATATGATTTATGTAAGTTTTAAAAAAAGCAATCTATCTGTGATACGTATAAGTAAGCAGTAAGGTAATCTAGCATCCTATAAGTATACAAATAAGCTGGTAAAGTAAAGTCTAACTGTAGTAAAAAAATAATAGTAAAATAGTAAATAAGTATGTAATGACTGTCATATCAGAAGGAGGGCTAAACTAGCCTACAGAACTGAAAAATGTAATATTCTTAGTGTCATAAGAGGCTGAGCCAGTAAATTTCTTAACGTCATAAGAGGTAAAGGTGAAATAACAAAGCAGAATTGAACTGAAGAGGCAGTAAGTACAAATGCAATAATGTTTTAGTTATTTACTTTACTTCATTCAGAAGTAGCTGAGGAGTCATGCACTATAAGACTATTTGGGTTTCAACTTAGCACAACACTCCTCAATGAGTAATGTTAAGAAATCCTTATTTCTCCTTACCCCTGTCTAGTAGGGTTAAAGTGCACAAAACTGTCAAGAAATGAACCCTATGCAAATGTTATCCTAGCTTTTCTATGTTTTTAGTTCATGCATCAACCTTCTAATATGACATGCTCAAGGTAAGGGCACAAAGTACAAGGAATGCAAAAGCAACAAGTAATTTAATAGTAAGCAAGGGACTCTACTAGACACAAGTTATATTTTTTATTATCTACTTAATCCATTCAAACTATTCCAAGTTATTCAAGATTAGGATCTCTTATTCCTACTATCAAGTATAGCTTAGATCCATAGCCTTATAAGTTAAAAATAGTTAGAACTAACCAGGTCCTAATTTAATTCAATCAATGATACTTACAAGTTAAGTAATAATTCAATACATCATAATTGATGAATTTAGATGATTTAAGCTAAGATCTGATCAAGATCTACTAATATTAGAGATTAAGAATTAAACTCCAAGTTTTGGGGTTTATCCTCATAATCCCAAAGGTACACTTAGAGATCAAGGTTTAAGTTTGAATATGGACTAATGATTAAGGCAAATCCTATTAAGCATAATCAAAGCTTAATAGAATGATCTCCTAGTCTTAATATAAAGTTAAAAGATAAAATAATTATAATTAAAATATGAAAATCTAAGAACTAATAAAATCAAGGTTTCATTCATTGAATAACCCATTTACTCAATGAATGAAATATAACCTAATTTCTATCCCTAAGCCTTTAAGAAAGATATCCTAAAGTGAAGTGCAAATCCTAAGGAAGCTCTTAATGGATGACTTAGGAAGTGTAGGAATTGATAAAAATTAGCGCAATCTATCTTTACTTGCTGACCTAATTAACTTAAGGAAGATAGAAGGTGAGTTAAAAATTAAGCTAGAGGGATATTAGTTTTACTTAGAATTTTCAAGCCAAATTATGAGTTTAAGAGTCTAAAGTGACTCCAATTCATTTATTTTATTGATTTTATTAATTTAATTAATATTCTAGAGTTTCAGGGCACTTAACATAAATTTTGGGAAAAATGACAGTTTTGGCTACTATTTGATTAAGGGCTCTAAATTGGAATTTGTTGATGCCAAATGATTCCTAGCTATCCAACATGAAGATAGACTGTAGGTACTTCCAATTTGTATAGTATTAAGTCCTGTAGGTCTAAATTATGGATTTCAACTTATAAAGGCAATTTGGTAATTTTATCTACTAAGGTCTAAAAATTTAGTCAGTTTATTATTGCTTACTATCTAAGAAATCCATAGAACCTAAGAATGCTAAATTCTCATGCCAATTATTTAAGTTATGGAAAAAGAGTTCTAGGGCCTATGAGCCTAATTTTAGGATTTAGAATATATCTTTAGGATAAATAGTAAATTTCCATATTAAACATCACCTCTAATTCGATTTTGGTATACTTTGATCCCATTAGGGTCCTATAATAATTAAAATCCAAAAAATGTAATGTTTAGGCAATTTTAAATAGTTCTGGGCAATTCCAGACAGTTCTGGGCGCTACGGCGTGCTCTAGCGCCTCCTGGCCGAGATCTAGGCGCTCCGACACGCTGTGGTGCCAATTTTCTGGAGGTGCGGGCGCTGGCGCGTTGCAGCCCTTTCAGGCGCTGCAATGAATTTCAATGATATGGGGCGCTCAAGCACAGTGTTACTGTGAATTTTAGCATTGTGGCGCGCGACAGCACTTTCAAGAGCTGTGGCGCATTACGGCGCCAGATTTCATGAGGGCTGGGTACTACAATGTGCGGTAGCTTGCTATGATGCGCTACGATGTAGCCAACCCGAGAGGCGGGCACGGTGGCGCGCTTCATTGCTTTCAGGTGCTGTGGCGCGCTACGGCGCAAGATTTCTCAAGAGCTTTGTGCTGCGACTCACTGTAGCGCACTATGGCGCGCTGCTGAGTAGACAACCTGAGACATGAGCGATGCATCGCGCTGTAGCACCTCCTAGTCGTGAGCTAGGTGCTATGGTGCGCTGTAGTGCTCTAAGTTGATTTTAATTGTGCAAAAACAAAAATGTGTCCTCTTTTGCACCCAAATACTCTTGATTTAGGTCACCTCATGAGCGGTGCCATATACTGATAGAAATATCTTTCAAGACATTTCCATTGATCCAAAATCTACATGAAACAATTGTAGAAAGGAAGGAGGGCTGAAGGTTGCTTCTATGGAAGAGTGGAGGATGGATGGCTCCAGCTAGGAAGGTATGGCTCTATCAATGAGCCATCCCATCAGCGTGGAGTGGATGGAGGTGGCTGAAGCCCATTTGAGTGTGCAGGGTATGGGGAGGAAGGTGCGGGAAAAGTAGAAAGGAGCAGAGTGGTCTCAGTTCAGAAAAAGAAGAAGGACAGATTGATCTTTGATAATTTTTAATTTAATTAATTAATACTTTAAAAATAATTAGATTTTATAAATGTACTCTGAAAAATCCCAAAAAATCGCTCCTTACTAATTTGGGGATGAGGAACTCAATGGCGAAGTCGGATTTTGATTTTGACAATTAAATAATTATTATTTTTCAAGGTATTTAAATATATTAAAATATTCGGAGAAAATTCGACAACTTCCAAATACTTCCAAAACATCACCCCTAGCTCTTTTCTAATTAATTTAATATTATTAAAATTCCAAATATTTGATTGAGCTCTAAATCACTCCAAAATTTAAGGGTTTGGTTTCAATAAGTAGATGAACTTAATAGAATGATAATTAGGATGCGATCAAGCTAAGATTAGGCTAAGTAACAACTTAGGGCTGTTACATAAGGTGTGCTGTGGTGCCTTACTATAGTAGAACTTTCCAAATTTGTTTCTTATTGCCTCAAAACATCTTGGGAACTCACAGGAGCTCCATAATATCTCCTTAACATAAAAAATGAAATTAATTAGCAATCGATCAATAGAATGGTAATATGGTTGAGGAGGGTAGAAAGGCATGGGAGCTACTAAAGCATAGGATGGGTTTTGATTGCTTTATACAACAAGCAACCTCTCAATTCTCTCTGCTTGCCTTAATTAGTGTCAACCAATGTTTAAATTATTTTTACCAAGGCATTGATCTTGCAAGAAGAATTTCTTAATGCAGCTGGGGTGAAAGAAGAGGATCCATGATTCATTTTACTAGAAAGAAAAAAAACTAATAATCATAACAAGTTAAAAGGAAAAACTTAATCTAGCTTATAGGCCCTAAGCACAATCACCAAAGTACTCTAAAGCAAATGCTGCACAAAAGACACGATAATTAGATGTATGATGCTCTTTACGCAATCATTTGTTATCTTCTAGTTGTCAACCCAAGTTGTTACCCAAGCTAATTAGGACTAATTTAAGTCCTAACTTTGACCTTAGTGCACTAATTAAGTTATTAAGAGTTCACCACCAAGACCCAGTCTAAAGCGGGGTCAAATGGATCAAATCCTGATTCAGGGAAATTCGGGAACCCTAGAATTTGACTAAATTATTATGATCTTAGATCAAAGATCAGACTTCACCACTGCGCTTATGACCCCCAAATTAGCTAGGGGTGATGTTTTGGTGGCAATTGGAAGTCGTCAAAAATCTGTCGAATATTTTAATAATATTTAAATACCCCAAAATTTTGGAAAATAAAATATGCCTCAAAATAAGAATCCAACCTCGACGTTGCGTTCCTCACCCCTCAATTAGCTAAGAGTGAATATTTGAAAATTTTCTAAAGTCATTTAATTATTTAAATTTTATTAAGAAAATGAGAAATTAATATTTAAATAATTATTCGTTATTTAAATCCTTAACGATGCCGTCTCCCACCGTCTAAATCCTTAAACAGCGTTATTCCCTCACCATTAGGATCCAACGGCGTGCCTGAACCATTCGATCTGCGATCGAATGGTCGAGGCTCTTCGTCCCCTCGCACTCCTCCGCATGGCTCGCAGTGAGCGGGTGCCGCCAGGTCGGCCTATCACTGTGCATGAAGGCTCCCTTGACGAGTCCGTTGAGCCTCCTTAACCTTTCTAGCCACAATCTAATCCATTGCTATGCAAGCTAGGATCTTTCTGAAGGCAGAAGTAGCTTCGCTCGAACCCTAAATCTTCCTTGCCGTCAATCAATATACACACTCGATCTCCCCCAATTTACATTCAATTGCTGCTATCTTGCTTCAAAACCTTACTGCATGCTACTGATTGTTGTTTGTACAGTCTGATCAAACACAAGCGAGTATGATCGAGCAGATTTGGAAGATCATCCAAAGTACAAACCGTTACCCTCTTCCTCGCCGTAACCTAGAAATTAGGATTAGCTTTTGACACACCTCCAAATACCCCAAGTGCTGATCCAACTGTTGGTGGCTAGCCCTCATCGAGTTCAATCTAAAGACATGTGGGTCGATGCCTAACACTGCCAGGAGGCCGCTCATTTGGTGTGCCTTAGCTGCGAAGCTCCGGTGTCAAGGGTGAAGTCCCATGTGAGCCAGGTCAGGCTCGTGCTCCACCCGCTGTTCGGGTTTTGGGTCGGTACGTGGTGAGCTAGGATTTGTCCAGGTGGGCCCTGCGGCTACACTATCATATGACAGTCGAGAAACTTTCTAAAGAGATGTGGGCCCCGTAGTCCCGTCTCCTGCAGCGCATGGGGGACCACCGTCATTCTGAATCACTCCTGCCGTGACACATGTCGTGTAGAACCTGCCTGTCATCCATCAGTCTGGTACAGTGGGACCTGCTGAAGTATATTTAAATTATTTAATTAAATTTGTTAAACTTAATTAAATAGTAAGGTTAAATAAATTCAATTTGAATAAATTGAATAATTTAATTCCAGAAACTCTAAACACTCATAACTATTAAACCAATAATCCAATTATATTAAATATATATCTTATTTTGCTCAAAAAATGGAGAGGAATAATGTGATAATGTCAATTTTCTTGTAGAACATCTATTTAACATAATGACATTTTAGGACCTCCCATACTTGTATCAAAACTGACCCTAGCCATAACTTTGTACTTAGTGACCCAAATCTAGTCAATATGGGTCTTAAATTAATCAGGAAAATGTGTAGTTTAATCTGATAGTATCCATTTTGTTGTTAGGTCATTAGTTTAACTAATCACTTTTATGACCATCCCTAATTCCACCCTTAAGCCCTAGAAATTCAATTGATCATAACTTAGTCAATTGAACTCCAAATTAGGTCATTCAAGATGCTATTTAAATTAGAAAATTATCACCAACAGTAAACTGAAATAAAATTAGAGTTTTCACCATAAAAAACTTTAATTTGCCCTAATTACCTCTAACCCTAGTTAGGTCATAATTTGACCAATTGAGGTCCAATTTGGGTCTACTCCCAATTAAGGTACTCATTGTCATATATAGAAACTATTGCCACTGAGTTTATTGAATTTGAATCTCAAATAGAAAAGTTAGGTTTTTGACCCCTCTTAAGCCTAGAAATTACACAAATGCCCCTAGAATCGACTTGGCCATAACTTAACTAAAGACCTTAAAATTTAGTGGTCTTATACTCTATGGAATCTTTGGATAGCAAGCAATAGTAAACTGCACAAAGTTTTAGACTTCACTAGATGAAATTACTAAATTTCCCATTTAGGTCAAAATCCTTAATTTTGGCCTATAGGACTCAATTCTTGTCCAAATTTGATGTACTTACTATCTATCTTCAGATAGTAAAGAATTATTTGGTGTCAAAAAAATGTAATTTGGAACCCTAAATATAAAGTAGCTTTTTGGACCCTTAAGTAGGGGCAAAATGGTCATTTTATCCAAAATTTAGGTTAATAGCTCTTAAACCTCAAAATATCATTTAAATCATCAAAAATTAGTAATAAAACTGATTTAGGATCAATTTTAAGTCATAAATTTTATAATTTGATCGATTTGATAAAAATTCCCTTAAAAGGCTTAAAAATCCTTAAGTAATGATAATGTACCTTACTTTGTTAAAATTCCATCCTTAACTTTCATAAATGAATAAGAGCATCAAGTGAAGTTAATCTGTATTAAAATTCCATAACCTTTGAGTCATTTTATTAGGATCCACACTTCAATAAGGATTTTCCTTAAGACTAAGAATATATCCTAGGTTAAATTTCATTCATTAAATAAAGTGGGTTATTTAATGAATGGAAACTTAGTTTTATTAGTTTCTAGATTTTATACTTTAATTATGATTATTTTATCTTTTAACTCTTAATAAAGAATAGGAGAATCATTCTATTAAGCTTGATTATGCTTAATAGAATTTGCCTTAATTATTAATTCACATTTAGATTTAAACCCTAGATCTTAAGCCTTACCTTTGGATTATGTGATTAACTCTAATTTGTGGTGTTTAATTCATAATCCATACTTTAGTAAATCTTGATCAAATATTAGCTTAGAGCATCTATATTCATCAATTAGGATGTGAGAATTTATTATTTAACTTATAGTTTATTATAATTTTATTAAATTAGAACCTAATCAGTTCTAATTACTTTTAACTTATAAGGCCATGCTTCTAAGTTACACTCAATAGTAGGAATTAAAGATCCTAAACTTATGTAACTAGGAATAGTTAGAATGGTTAGTTAGATAACAATTGATGTCACCTTGTGTAGTAGAGTCCCTTGCTCACTATTGATATATTTGTGCTTTTATTCCTTGTATTTTATGTTGTAAACCTTGAACATGACATATAAGACAATATTGTGCATCAAATAAAAACTTAGAATAATTAGGAAAACATTTGCATTCGGTTCAGTATTCAAGTTTATTCTGGTGCACATTTAACCTAATAGACAAGGGTAAGGAGAAACATGAGATAACTTATAATTACTCATTTAGGAGTGTTCTGTTAAGTTTGGAACCCAAAAAGTCTTGCAGACATGCATGACTCCTCAGCTTCTTTTGGACGTGTCCATAAGAGCAAAAGTAAAATAACAAAAATGAACTGTATTTGTGTTTCCTACCTCCTCAATACTGTACTATTCTGTTCTGTTCTGCCCTAGCCGTGAAAGGCTTTAGGAATTTCTGTTCTGCCCAATCCCAAAATGGCTTTGGAAATATGTTGGTCCCGTTTAGCCTATTTCTAATATGGCAGTTTGTACATATATGTTTTCTATTTACCGTTTTACTGATGCATGTTACTTCAGTCATCTTTACTTTACTTTACCTACTTACTTACTTATAGGATGTTAGTTTTTATTATTGCCTACTATACATATCACAGTTAGATTGCTTATTTTTAATCAGCATATGTCATATGATTATTAGCATGTTTAGGATTAGTCTTTCTTTCTATACTCTCTTACTATAATTATATATGTATGCTTATCCTTATCTTAACTTATTTTATTTAGGTATATCTTTTGCCTCATCATTGTTTAGTTATAAATGTTGTTATTTATAACTTACCACCTCCTTTATATGTTTGCTGCACCTATACTAGTATATTTTATTTAGTTTAAAGTAAATGGTGATATTAATAAACTCATAAAATTTATCATCCTAAAATGTACTTAGACAATTGTCTAGTAAGAATTTTCTTTTCTTGGCGGGGCCCTAGCATTGTGAAACTGACAATGTCAGAATCAAATCATTTTGAGGAGCTTGGACCTGAAGAGGAGCCTTTCTTGGAGGAGGACCAGCTAGGTGAAGCAAGAGTTGCTTAGTCCTTTTTAGTTCTTTATTATGAGGATGGGAGATTTTCTTTATTTTTCTTTAATTAAACTATTTAAAATGCTACAATAATATAGGTACCCTTAAACTGTGTTTTTCTTACTGTATTGTTTGCTCTAAGCTATATATTGCACTTTCCTTATATATTATTGTAAATTAGATGTACATTTTACTTTTCTTTGCTTCCACACTCTGAGTTGTGTTTACTTAGTGATTGATCCTCATGAACGTATTCTGAGCATATCTCTCCCTAATTAGTGGATTGTGGTTTATATCTAATCCAATAATTAGTGAGGGATTTGCAAGAGTGGCACACCTCCCCTTAAGTCTAATCTTGGGGATTAGGGGTGGGGTGTCACAGCTACAAAGCATCAATTGAAATGGTAAAAGCTATAAATAATGCATTTATAATATAAGTAAGAGAAGAGGTAAGTAAACATACATAAAATCAAATAGCTGCATAAATAAGTTAAGCATTTTATAAACTTCTAAAGTACAAAGGAAAGTCCTAAATTTATATGATCAATTATACATGCTGATTTTACTAATAAAAGTACAAAATAAGTAAAATAATATTAAACTAGCAACCTAGCATGCTTATATAGACAATCCTATATAAAACTAAGAAAATGTTGAAAAATGCATAAATACTAAAAATATTATAAATATTATAAATGTTATAAATATTAAAAGTAACTAAAAACCGAACTAAAAATGACTGATATAAAAAACATTTCATTTTGATTGGACATGTGCCTAGATTAGTCCTGCCATAACTAAAACTGGCTAAATTACTATTGATTAGATCTGAGCCAAACTATAGAATCATACATGTATCATCCCAATCCTCTAATGGCTAGATTCAAGTCGATTCTATCTCAAAAACAAAACTATAGAGGCAAACTAACTAGGACACCCTCCACTAAGTTTTTATTTAAATTTACTAAATTTACTCATTATTAATGATAATATCATATTTATTTCAATACTAACATGGAATATTCAACATATATTCTTTGTCTCAACTAATATGTCAAAAATTGTTAAGCTGAAATGACAAGGAAGTTGTTTGTACAAATCAAGGATGTAAAATACCACTAAACAAAAATTTTTGATATCATTTATTTTCTAATTTATTCATTCTAATTATTTTGAGATTATTCAAGCTCAATATCTCCAATATCCTACTACCCAGTATATACTTAGAGTCACGATTCTATATGGTTACCCATTATAACTAATCATGTTCTAATTCAAATCAAATAGTGTATCCTACAAATGTTAACAAAATAAATCAGATCACCTTAATTGATGAATTTATTCACTCAAAAACCATCTTGATAAAATAGATCAAGAATAAGGGATTAAGGGTTAAACTCCAAAGTAACATAGCTAAAAGCTATGATGAGTCTTAACAATCTATAAGATTGAAAAAGATCTCATATGTTAATTGATTAAAGTTATTTTAGGAAGTACTCATTCTGGGGAAAATACAGAATGAAGTGAGGAGTTAAACACATCTGTTTAACAATTAAAGGAAAGCGAGGTCAAAATAAGTAATACTCATATTCACCCTATGAGATGTGAGGTCTCCTTATTGCTCCTTATTAGCCTGCACCTGGCTGATCCAGCAATATAAACCACTATTGTTTTTAATGTGAAAGTTTTATTCTTGCACAATGTCTTATATGAATAATTAAAATAAATAAGGCTCAAAGCTAAGTAAGCATTCAAGGAAAATTCAATAATTTCAACTAAATGATATCCAAAGTTATCTAATTTTAATGATCTACTTAATGAATGGAGCTAATTGAGCTCCCAATTAACCTTGAGATATTGATCTCAAGTAAATTGTAAATAATAGTAGTAGTTGGGGTTTTGAAAATAATAGTTTTTATTCATTTATTATGATATGACAAATTTGTTTGTAAATATAATCAATACAAATAGAAACTAATTCAGTTCTAGTCCTAAACTATAAGATTTAATTATGATAATTAAATTAAAGCTTAGTTGACTAGTAGGAAAGATTGAAATTAAGAAATTATCAAACTTAAGGAATTGGAAATTAAAGTTTAATCTACTAAAGCTCAATAGCTAGGTTGTAATTTGAAGGTTCTATCCAAAACAAATACTAAACTAGCTAGGTCAATGTAAAATGAAAGGCTTAAAGTAAACAAATGTAGGAATTAAGAACTATAAGTTCTATGTTTTCTATTATTTAAAGATTAAGGAAATCAATAGAATCCCTAAATTATTCAAAGAGAATTAGGTTTCCTATTACTAGTTCTTGAAGAAATCAAGTGAAGACTTTAAGGTTTTGGTTAAATAAACTAAGCTTTAGTCTAGTCACTAACGGCTAGTCCTAGTTGATTCAATAATCTACAATTATAAAGGTATTAAGGTTAATTGCTCTTAATGGATGTAACTAATAGATCTAGGGATCAACTACCATTCATATTTTAATCAATCATAGGGTTTCAACCTTAAGATGGAAAGGTGAATCAAGTAATTTGCAATTGATTCACATATCTAAAAAATGAGAACAAAGCTCAAACATAAGTAATATAAATTGACATAGGGAATAATAAATGTGATATGTTAGCTATCCTAAGGTTTTAAAATACCTAAAGCATGTAATCTAGGAAATTAGAATTTCATCACAATAACACAAATTAAGAGTCAGCAACCTAAAATCACTAATTGTTGTACAATATAAATAATATGCATATAAATGGAATCCTTATATCATAAGGAAAGAAATGACACTAAGTAAGTCAAATTTAAACAACATTGGGAAAATTAGGGTTTTTGTGACTCCTACTTAGAGTTAAAAAGTAGTTATGAAAATTAAGGTTCAAATATTAAATTTGATTTCATATGATTTTTTCTCATATTTTTGTGAGTGAAATGAACTATTTGATCATTTAATTTGGATATTAAATGATCCAATTAAGTTACATGGAATGATGAGATTAAATGATAATAAATTAATTAATCTTAATAATTGATTAATTAAAATATTTTTCAAAATAGAAATTAAATTGCATATTAATAATTTACTCATTTTTGTGATCAAATAGGTATATAATATTATATTATTTGGATTATTATTTTTAAAGTTATAATTTAAATGAAATTATAATAATTTATCATTAATTATTTAAGATAAATCAATTAATCAATAACACAGAAAATAAAAAGGGTAGGCACAGAATACGATGGAAAGCGACGGTGTGGAAATTGAGAGGCGGCTGACAGCGGCTTGAGACTTGCACGCCGTCAAGCACGCAATAACTCATATGAGTACCACGTGGCAACGCGGGACCCACGGTCTTTAAGCAGCGGCCGTGGTCGAACCATCCCGGTTCAGCGGTAAGACCCGGACCATAGCACATGCGGTCCGGACCGCATCGTCCTCGCGAATGACCGAGGAAACCCAATTAGGGTTTTAGCCTCAGGTTGATTCCCGCAATCTCTCGGCTCGGCCCGTACATAGATGGAAAGCTCTTGCCAAGGCCGACTTAATAAGCTTAACATTAATGCTTGGAGTCAACGATGGTGTCAACAAAATCAAAACCTCGGTCTCAAGAAATAGACATGGATATCATCGTAAATTCCTAAGGGCTAAGCTAGTCGATCAGGCTCGATTGAGCCTGATAGAGCCTCAGATCGAAGGCTATTGATACTAGCTTAATAGGGCTATAATTTAACTAGAGAAAGGATGATTATGGAGATACCTGGAGGTGGAAGAAGATCGGAAACCGGCAGCTCCCAGCTCTAGCCATACTTCTCAACAAGTGCCAAACAAGCTTAGGATAAAGATGGGGAGGTAATTAACCCTACGGAGGCCAACAGGACGACCGGACAATTCTCTCTGATGCCCTGTGATTGTGCAAAGAAGGAGGCATACAAGAAACTCATCGGGTCCGTCGGATCAAGGCAAGGATCCGACGGCTAGATGCGATCGACAAATTAGCACCATTGGATTTGATTTAAAAATACGGAACGGTCGGGATGTAGCCGCACAGCTGTCCATTATGTTGGACTCGTGCACGGGATCCGCACAATCCAAATTTTATAAATAACCAATTTAATAAATAAAATAATGGTAATTAATTTAATATTAAAATATTAATTTATGTTATTTAATTATTCAAAATAAAATAACTAAATGCACTTTAAAAAATTCTAAAAATTCACCTTTACTTAATTGAGGTGTGGGGAACTCAAAAATAAAATTAGATTTTTGATCGAAGGTCAATTTGATTATCTTATTTTTCTGGGTTTTCAAATAATTATTAAAATATTCGAGGAAAATTTGGCGACTTCTAAACACTTCCAAAATACCACTCCTAGCTAATTTGGGTGTGGTGAGTCCAATGGTGGACTCGTTTTCGATTTTGAGGTCTAAGTAAATTAGGCATTCTCAAATTTATCAAGGAACTAGGAAATGTTGGAAATTGCCAAGCGATCTCCAAATCACACGAAATTTGAAATGAAGGCTCCTAAAACTATTATAAGACTAATGGAAAATGATTAAAGTCAAATAGGTCACTAATTGATAGCTAACAACACTAGGGTTATTACACCCCCTTAATCCCTTAAGCCCAAATTAGGGCATCACAAATTTTTGAAATTGAAGCAAAATTAGTAGAAGTTCTTGGTACCAATAGAAAGGTCTCTTCGCATATGGCTTGCAATCTGGGGAGCTCTCTACTGAAAGGATTTTGATGCCCAAGGTAGGAAGTCTCAATTTCGCCAAGTCACTTATCTTGTTGGGTTTGACCCGCGGGCCCGCACGTGTGTGGCTGGATGCCAGCTCGTATGCAGCAGGCGCGTGCACATACTGTTCTTAGGAATAATAAATTAAGTAAATTTTTGTAATTATTTTTAATTGCAATTTTTTTAAAGCTTCATATATTGTTAATCGCAACTCCAAATATATTGATTTCATATCTCAAAATACTTAAAGAGATGTTAATATGATATTAAATTCTCTGTTTGGCAATTAGTTTCACTAATCACATTTTTAGTCAATTAATTACTGAAACTTCAAAGCCTCATAATTTTTTAATCAAAAATCCAAACATATTGATGTTATATCTCAAAGTTCTTAAAAAGTTTAAAGGATTAAGATTAGGCTATTAGTTTTTCTATTTGGTGATTAATTTAAGTAATCACCTTTTTAATTAATTAAACACTTCACCCTAAATTTTGATAATATAATAACTTGGTCAAATCACAACCAAATATAGTGATCTAATATACCATTTCAATCATAAAAATACTAGGAACACTAATCTACTAAAATATTTAAGTTTCTTCTATTAGTTTTCTTAATCATGCTTAATCACTTAGAATATGAATTAAGGAATATTAAACATAATAATTAGCCAAATTTTTATTTTAGGTCTCTAAAGACTCATTAAATAGAGAAAAATATAATTGTGAAGTTAAAATTATTTTTCTGTATTTTATTTCACTAATCACTCATTAATCACAATAAACCATGATTAAGGCTTAGATTAATTAATTTAAGCTCAATTTAGCATAATTACTATCATTATACTTAGTGTGCTATAGGGAACCTATAGCTACTAATTTTGCATGATTTGGACATCAGTGAGTGAAAATGAGTTTTTGACCCCCTTAAATACTCAATTTAAGGTTTTTTCTCAATTTGCTCGTCCTAAGCTATTTGACTAGAATTTAATAAACTTAGTATCTATGAACTCTTTTGACTAAATAGAAAATATGCATATCATAAAATTTAAGTTTCCTTAATTAATTTTGCTAATCACTCATTAATGAGCTTAAACCATAAATTGAGCTCATTAGCCTTAAACCTTAGCCGAATTGAGTGTTCTTAGTATTAATCTTCATATTAGACAATAAAGAACTATTTGTCATTAAGAGAAATCAATTTTTTGAACCCTAGATCATTAAGTCTCATTTTAGACCTTAATAAGGGGCATTTTGGTCATTTTGGACAAATGTTAACCTAAGTGAAATTTAATCATCCCAATATGTATCTTTCCTTTAAAATCAGCAAGTTTAATGTTTAAAACCAACCTAAGGCTCTTTAGAATATCAATTTTGCCTTATAAGCCAAAAAAGCTAAATTACCCTAAATAATCAAAGTGTTGAAATGTGGATATGAAAATCCATATTTCCTTAATCCTTAGAACCATTAACCAATTAGACTAGAATTAATCAAATTAAACATCATTTGAGTTGGAAGAATTCATTAAGTAACACTTCTTGTTAATCCTTATGATTCTTCTTAATGATAAATCCATTAATCCTTAGTGTTGAATTCTTAAGTCCTTTTTATTGAGTAATGAATTTACTCAATAGTTTAGTCTAGACTGTAGCTTTTTATTTTAAGAGTTAGTTTTTAGAAGTTTTAGTTTTGATTATTTTATGTTTTGATGTTATCTTAAGATTAGAGATCTATTTTATTATGTTTGATTATAATTAATAAGTTTTGACTTAATCTTTAGTAAGTGAGAATTCTAATATCCTTAAGATTTAGTGCTTTTGGATTAAGAGGTATAAACCTCAATATTTCCATAGTTCTAGACTATGTGAATCTTAAACTAATAGTCTAAGATCTTCCTTCAATTTTTAAACTATGCATTTTCTATGTTTTAGTACGGTACTTTACTTGTTTACAGTTTACTTTGATTATAGTGAATGTAGTTAAAATTATATTTAAATGCTTCACTGTCTCTTTTCCTTACTTAGCATAAGTTCTTTTGAATATATACATGTTTTACTTCATTTACTTTCATATGCACTTTCATTTCTTTCTAGCCTATTTTGGATGCTCCTATCCTTATTTTATTTGCAGACTAGGATGTATATTTAAGTGAGTATTCTAACTCACTTCGCCTTTTTCTTACTTACTTTTTCCCCACTTGTATGCTTACTTTTTTGCACTCATGCTTGTTATTATGTTGTAATTAGTAGTGATATCTAATTAAACAATACTATGCTTAGCCCAATCTTAAAATGTAGTTAGACTGCTTAGTCTAACCTTATTTTCTATTTCTTGGCTTTGCCCTATCACATTTAAATGCCCAAATGTGATAGATCAGGTGCATTTGGAGGCTAGTGGAGCTGGACCAAGTGCAAAAAGCTAGCTGCTTCCACTTTAAAATAATATAAATTATAACTTATTTAAATTTGCAAGTGAGCTTTTAATTTCCTTACTTTCCTTTAAATTATAGTTGGTTTATAATAATTAAGTCATTTACTTTACATTTACTATGCTTATGTTTGAGTTTAAATTTTATATTTGAATACTTGGGATGTGATGAATGGATGAATGAATATAAATAAATGTTAAATAATTTATTATTTATATAATTATCTTGCATATTTATTTTACATATTAAACTGGAGCTTAGCTGCATATTCACTTTGTATGTTAATTGGAATTAGTAGTATACTATATTTTTTTTAAAGAATTGGAAAATAGTTACATATCTAAGTTGAGAATCTCTCCTTCTTTTCTTGTATGTATTAAATGATGTGAATTGTGCATACTTTAGGTAGATAATTGTTAGACTTGTACTTTCTCACCTTAAGCTATTATAATTAGAAATGAACAATCCCATGTAATGAATTGACTTTACTTTAGAATTTGAAATAAGCAATCCCATATAACGAATTTACTTTATATTAGAATTGTAGATGAGCAAATCCTTTGTAATGGACTAGCTTTATATTAGAACTGGAACTAACCAATCATATATAATGGATTGATTTCATGTTAGTCTTAGGTTACTTTTCTTTCAATTTAATCTTCCATTGGAATGGAAGACTTGTATGTTTAAAATTGCAGGTGTTTCTTTAGCCAAATATAGTAGAAACTATGCCAAAATTTTTAAGAATCTAATGACTTAAAATAAATTGGAAAATTATAGACTCATGTTTCACATGTTAAATACTTAGAATTTCCATATCTAGAATTGCAAGTACTCACATCAATTGCTTTTAAATTATATTCTCTCATGTCCTTACATGTATCATATTTTAATATGCATTTCATATAACACATTTTCATAAAAATCATTTCTATCTTAACTTAAGACCCTCTTCTAAATCCTTGGCCAAACACAGTATCTAATGATTTGGATTAGTTTTCTTCTAATCTAGTATTAGATATTGTTGTGACGTATCAATGTTGAGTTTAGTGATTCTCAATATTGGGGTTGTCATAGGGGGTGCCTTTTAGGGTTCGTTTGGGTGATCTTGAAGGTTCAATTGAGGGATCTAAGCTCTAACTTCAAAATATAGATGATGAAACTGAGATTTAGGTTTTAATTAAGGTTATAAAAGAGCTTATAAGCAGTTTACTAGCGGAGGTAGAGCACACACACACGGTTGTGCGCCCGCGTGTCCGTGTGTGGACACGCACTGCTCATGCGGCACTTGCGGGGCTAAGGCGCCTCAATTATCTGATTTGGATGACTAAGCTGATCAGACAGCACAAATCAGTGCGCCGTCTAATCAGACGACTCATCTACAGTGGGGCGACAATGATGTTAATTAAAATGATTATTTTAATTAAAATAATTAATTATATTTTAATAAATTAAATTTAAGTTATTAATTGACTTCCAAAAAATCCCAAAATTTCACCCATAGCTAATTTGTGAGTGAAAACTCAAAAAATAAAGTCACATTTTTAATGGGAGATCAATTTAATTATCTTTATATTTTGAGTAAAATATATTAAAATATTCAGAAAAATTAGATGACTTTTAAAAATTATCAAAACTTCTTCCTTAGCTAATTTGGGGTTAGGAATTCAATGGTAAGCTTCGATTTTGATTTGGATGTCAGTTTAATTTAAATAATTTTTTAGGTTAAATAATTGATAAAAATATTCAATTAATCCAGTTGAGGTCCTATGAATTCCAGACTTTCAGAGTTATGTTCTAATAACTATTGAATCTATTGGGAAAATAACTAGGGCTTGGTTTAGTCCAGATTAACCAGGGTAACAACCTTGAGTTGTTACACCGATGCCTGGGCACTCCCAGATTGTCGAGGCTCGACATGGTCTAGGCTCCACTGCGCGACACAGTGGAGCCCAGGCATATCGATAGAGGACTTATGATGACCCCAATATTGAGAAGGAATTAAACCCAACATTGGCACGTCACCTTAGCATCTAATATCTAGTTAAAAGGAAGCTAATAAAATGCTAGATGTTAAGTTTGGCCAAGGATCATGAAAAGGGTCTTAAGATAAGATGATTAAATGAATAGAAGAAAAGATATGTACAAGAGAAATATGATTTCAAATTTATGTGATCAAAGTAGTTACAATTATATGTTTGAAAATGATAATTATATGCATGTACAAGACAAGTAAACATGTAACAAAAGAAGTAATTATAATTACTTGAATATGAAAGTGTAGATGCAATCATAAATAGTAAAAATGAAATACGTGAATGGAAAATACTTGCAATATTCATGAAGTAATTCATAGACACAATTACAATTAACAATAGGAATTAATCTTATTATAATTACATATAAGAGCATATAATTTGCAAATAGTAGTAGAGGTGAACATTCACATGAAGCAATATAAGCAGACATTATGAAATGCATGTACAAATATACTACAAGTAAGGATAGATATAATTAATTATATATGACAAATGAGTTTATGAATGTGAAACATTTATATAATTGAACCATTTATCCATTTATCCAAAATAAATAATTTAAGCAATAATAGATCTAATTCTAACATAAAATAAGTAAAGACAAAACACTTTTAATTAAGTTATTACATGCCATTTAAATAGAGAAAAAGAAAGTAAAACTCTCTCTCACAATTAAATAAAAGTACGCAATAACATTTAAGTGGAAGCAAATATGATAATTTAAAAACTTGTTCCAGCTCTACTTGCAACCAAATTCACCTGGTCTATCACAGTTTAGCATTTAAATGTGATAGGGAAGATCCAAATAAAAGAAAGTATAATTAGACTAAATAGTTTAAGCACAATTTAAGATTGGGCAACACATTTTATATGTTTGATTTAGATATCACTAGCTAGTTCACAATACAAAAGTAAGCAGTGGAGCAAATGAAAGCACTTAAATAGTAAAAAGAAAATAAGGAAAATATTAAGAAAGACTAATGAAAAGCAAAGTGAGTAAGAATACTCACAAGTTTAGACAATCTAGCTTGTAATTAAAATAAGGGTAAGAGCATCCTAGATAGGCTAGAAAAGTACTAAAGTGCATATGAAGTAAATAGAATGAAGCATGTATATGTTCAATGAACTTATGCTAAGTAAGGAAAACAATACAGTGAAGCAATTTAATGAAATTATAGCAATATTCACTGTAATCTAAATAAACTATAAACAAGTAAAAGTACTGTACTAAAAATATTGAAAGTGCAAAGTATAGTAAATGAAAAAAAATCTTAGACTATAACTCTAAGAGGTTCATAGCCTAGGACTATGAAAGGTAACATAGCTAAAAGCTATGATGAGTCTTCATAATCAATAAGATTATAAGAGAACTCAAATTTTATTAAATTGAAGTTCTTTTAAGAAAGTATTCATTCTGTCTGCAAATACAAAATGAAGCAAGGAGTTAAGCACGTCTGCCTAACTAGTAAAGGAAAGCGGGGTTTAAAATAAATAACACTCACATTCACTTTGAGAATATGAGGTCTCCTTGTTACTCCTAATTAGCCTGCCCTTGGCTTAGCCAATATAGCAAACCCCCGTAGTTTTAAATGTGAAAGTTTTATTTATGCACAATGTCTTATATGAATGTGTCAAATGAAGTAAGCTCAAGGCTAAGCAAGCATTCAAGGAAAAATTTAATAATTGCAAACTATGTGATATCCAAAGTTATCTAATTTTAATGATCTACTTAAAGATTGGAGCTAATTGAGCTCCTAGTTGACTTAGAGATATTGATCTCAAATTAATTGAAAACAACATAAGTAAGTAAAGTTTTAAAAATAATAATTTCATTTCGTTCAATGAGATGGCAAAATAATTTATATGTATAATGATACTAAATGAAACTAATCCTATTATTATCCTAACCTATTAGATTTAAATTGGTTTACTTAATCATGGCTTAGGAAACAAGTTAGGAAAGGGTTAATTATGTAATTATCATATTAGGATAAGATGGAAGTTAAGGTTCTACAAGCTCAACTTATCTAACTAGTTTTTTTTGGAAGGATCTAATCAAATCTATCACTAATCTAACTAGATTGAAGAAATTTGGAAAAGATCTTAAGTGTATAGGAGATGAAGAATTATAAGCTACAAGCTCTACAATTTCTATAAGTTAAGGGTTAATAAAATTAATAGGATTCCTAAATTATACTAATAAATTAAGGACTCCTAATTTAATTCCTCAAAGTACTTAATTGAGGGTTTAAAAACAAAAAGTGAACTAGGAATTAATCTAATTACTTAGTGCTAGTCCTAATTAATTTACTTTATAGGATCACATAGGTATTAAAGTTAACTATACTAATTTAGTGCATTAACAACTTCTAAGATCATATGCAAATCAATTTTAAAATCAAACCTAAAGCATTTACCATAAGATTGAAGTACAAATAAATCAATTTGCTAAATATATAAGCATCTAAATTTAGAGAACTAAGCTCGATTCAAGCATTTAAAATGGACATGGGAAATAAATAAATGTGACATGCTTGCTACCCTAAGGTTCAAACACCTAAAACATGAAGTTATGAATTTAGAAAATTATTAAAATTACCTAATTTAGGAGCCATAAACCTAGAAATACTAAAAATTGTCCAAATGAAATAATATATATTAATATGAAATACTTATTGTATAAGGAGTAATATGACACTAACTAGGTCAAAATCGGACAATGTCAGAATTTTAGGGTTTCTGGGATACCTAATTAGGGTTAAAATATGATTAAGAGATCTGGGACTTAAAACCTAAATTTTTGTGAGTGAAAATGGACTACTAGATTATCTAATTTGAACCTTAAATGATCAAATTAGGTCACATGAATTATTGGAATGAATTTGAATTTGATTAAATTAATCTAAAATAATGAATAAATAATGCATTCACCAAAATAGAAATTAAATGGCATAATATTAATCTACACACTTTTGCGATCAAAAATGGAATATAATTTTGTATATTTTAGATGTGCATTATCAAAGTTATGATTGAAATAAAATTATGCATTTAATTAATATTAATTAATCATTATCAGTGACTGGATTAATCAATTTTTTATGCAAAAAATTATGCATGCACGGACGATAATGACCAACGCGAAATCCCGCACGCTAGCCTCGGACTCAAAACCACCAAGTGTCAATACAGGCTTGGCGTCGATATGTGTGTGACAGCGCGACCCCTTGGCGCTAGACAGGCCCGATCCAGAGAAAAATACTCGAATCATAAAATAGACTCCAGTTCGGCATCTCTTTCCCTGACACACACAGGAGAACTCGAGCAAGGGTTTATGACTTCGGCTACTCCCGACCTCTTCACTATCCGGCCTGCACGTCGGCTTAAAGCGACGTCATGGCCAACATGTTAAGCCCAAAAACATAGCCATACATCGCAGATAGCCCCAAATAGGTGATGCCCTAGGTCCCAATGGGGATTGACTCGGATGGACACTATTGGGTACTATGGACGATTGGTGGATAGGGGTCAGGTTGAGCTTATTCGAGCTCAATTGATTCAAAGACTGCTAGCCTAAGACTCGCAATAACGTCAGGAGAAGGAATGACCAATAATTGCTAAATAAAATGCAAAATCAAAGGGGTGCCTTAGTAGTCTTCTACGGTTGACAGGAGAACATTAGGGTTCATAAAAACCCCGGCCAAAAGCTCTCAGAGACTTTACTAAACTCCTCAGAAGGTTCAAGATGCAGAGAGTGAGAAAAAAAATGAGAAAGGCAAAGGTTGGCATGGTCTTGAGGTTGCGGAAAGGTCCTGGCAGGTGACACAGGTACGATCCTGCGAACGATCGTGGAGCAGAAGGATGACATATAGTCTTTTGATCCAGACTGTTGGATCAAACGCTTGATCCGATGGTCAAATCACTCTGATTAAAATGGGACCGTTAGATAAAACTTTAAGAAGATGCAGCGGTTCAGATTAAGCCAAACCAATATTCTGCGGATGGCGTCTAACACGAGATCTCTATGGTCCGTAATATTGTCATTAAGAAATAATAATTAATATTAATATAAATTATATTATTTAATTAACTTATTATACTTAATTAATACTCTAAATTAAATTACAAAATGAACTCCAAAAAATCTTAAAAATTCACCCTTACCTAATTGAGAGGTCAGTAACTCAAAAATAAAATTAAATTTTTGATTAGAGGTCAATTTAATTATCATAATTTTTTGAGTAATTAAATAATATTAAAATATTCATAAAAAATTTGTTAACTTTCAAACACTTCCAAAATACCAACCTTAGCTAATTTGGGTGTGGTGAGTCCAATGGTGCACTCTGTTTTCAATTCTGAGATCTAAATAAATTATGCATTTCAGAATTATCAAAAAAAATATGAAATGCTGGAAATTATCAAACGATCTCCAAATAGCCCAAAAATTGAAATGGAGGCTCCTAACACCATTATAAGAGTAATGGAAGAATATTATAGTCAATTAGATTACTAATTGATGGGTAACAACACAAAGGCTATTACAAACTCCCTGCCTTAAAAAGAGTGTCGCCCGGGACACACAACAAAAGAAACAAGAAACTAAAAATGCATGAAGGGAATCTATTATAACAATAATGAAAATGAAAGAATTAAAACTACTTGATTAAGAAAAAAATTCTGGAAATTTCTTTCACATATACTCTTCTTTCTCCCACGTGGCTTCTCCAGTTGGATGGTTCTGCCAGTGGACTTTGATCATAGCAATGCTGTGGTTTTTTAACTACTTAAGATCTCATCCTAGAATTGCAACACGCTTAACAACAAAAGTTAAATTAGGCTGCAACTCGATTGCTGGAATCAGAACTTGCTGACTAGGATCTAGCAAACACCTTCTTTATGATGAGACGTGAAACACATTGTGCACGACTGAGAAGTCATCAAGTAACTCCAACCTATATGCAAAGGTTCCAACTTTTTCAATCACTTCAAAGGGTCCAAGATACCTTGGACTCAACTTTCTAGAAACACCAAATCTCTGCACACCTTGCATCAGACTTACAATCAAATATGCATGATCACCAACTCGAAACTCTAATGGATGATGAGGAGCATCATGATACTTTTTTTGTCGATCCTGAGTTGTCATCATATTACGCTTAATCAGAAGAACTTTGCTAGTAGTCTCCTCAATCAATTCAGAACCATAAAGCTAAGAATCTCCTACTTTAGTTCAAGCAACTGGAGTCGTACACCTCCTACCATACAGAGCTTTGTAAGGAGCCATACTGATGCTGGACTAAAAATTGTTATTGTAAGCAAACTCAACTAAGGCTAGATGATCTTCCCATGATCCACCAAAATCAAGAAAATAAAGATGCAGAAGATCTTCTAAAATATGATTAATCCTCTCAGTTTGACCATTAGTATGTGGATGAAAAGCAGTACTCTATGCTAAATTTGTCCCCAAGCCTTGCTGAACATCAAACCAAAATCTATAAGTAAATCTACTGTCTCTGTCAAAAACTATGCAATTCAGCGTGCTGTGCAAATGAACGATTTCCTTAAGATAAAGTCTCCACAGGATCTGTCTAATGGATTGGAAGGAAGTTAGCTGACTTGGTGAATCTGTTGACTATTGTAACGACCGCCCCTTGACCGTCATCGAGTAACACTAACTCAACTACGATCAAGTGGTGGCTGTCACTAATACCACAGATAATAGACAACTTATCCATGGCATTAATTTGAAGGGGAGGATAGTATTAGGCAGAAACATAAGTAAAGCAGTGTAGAAACTAAGGACAAAGGCATTCAACAATATCCACATCCATTCATTCATATACAATATAGAAAATGCAGAATAACAAGAAAGAAACTTCTTTATTACATTTAATTGAATAAGAACAACATGAATTTTTACTAACTGAGCAAGGTCTCCTTCCTTACAGAGTATCAACCTCACCTGACCTTCTATCACCAGCACACCCCAAGTACAAGGTCTGAGCTTACACCTGATGCTGCCATGTGTACATATATGATAGGGCCAAGCCAACAAAGGAAAAATAATATTAGACTTATAAAGTCTAAGCACAATAAAACTGTAAAATAGCTTATAATTGCATTTAGGAAGGTGTTATTCAACATATGAGTAAGACATAAATCAAACTATAGAAATACTATAAATAACTGAAAGTATAAGCTGTACAAAATGGAAGCAAAGTAAAGTAAAAGTGCAGAAAAACTATAAAGATATTAAATAACTGAAACTGTAAAGACTAAGCAAGGTAAAACTGCATCAAAACTAAATACTGAAAGTAAATAAAAATACCAGATGCTTATACATCAATGTAAAAGGAATGTCATATGCTAAGAAGGATGCTATAAGCTGCACTATATGCCACTGAAATAATGCTCACAAATATGCTATATCATAGTATATCATAGAACTATCACTAAAGGTTTCTGAGTAGTACGGTACAATGTAAGCCCAATAGTTAGGAAGTCAGCATGGTGACGCAGATGCACCCTGAAATTCCCAGTCTATGTATATAACATTCTGTATCTCATACTGTATCACTGATAATCATGTGTCACAACATAAGGAATGAGTTCAACTCATGTTTATACTTATGCTTATGCCATTATGTTATATGAATGAAAAATCCCGAAATCCATGAAGAATATACTAAGAAACATAAATGAATCCTAAGTCTCCACTGTGTAGAACCCTGCTAAAAGGATTCTGACTCCAAATCTCTAGGTTGATATTTAGTTAAAGTTGCTTATTTACTTAAAGATAACTAGGCAGGGTGATTGCATACACATATTAAAAATGCTGCAAAGATAGGACTCTCAACATTTAGTTTGATTACGCCACCCTAATGAAGCGATCTTCATTAGGAGGCACCATCCGATGATGATTTTGTATTTCAAACTAAGCATTTAGTCACTAAACTCACAATTATACTTAGCTTCTTCAGGAAGGTGATTCCCCTTTTTACTTAGTTTTATTTAAGCCATACCTATTGAAGCGATCTTCACTAGGAGGCATTGCCCGATGGCAACTATCCTTCAATAAACTAAGGAATGGGCACCCGTTTAATTCACTCTTATGATCGATTGATTTACTCTAAGCAAGGTTATATCCGCCTAAGCCCGCAGGATAGCAACAAAGATAAATCTCACTTAGAGTGACTCAACTAATCCCGAATATTACTGGGGACCAGTAATATGGGTATACTATACTACACTTACCCAATAATCATGGTTCAATCAAATCTATTTAATAGCACAAGGATTTATCAAGACTACAAGTCTTAAACTAATAGGTAAGTCCTATACAAGGTTTCACCAATCAAATATGATTAAGGATCACTTACTATGGATTCTACAACAAGGAGATGTATCTCATCTAGTGCCTCAATGGATAACAACCACAAGGAGAGTAGATCAATTTCTAAGGTGATGGGATCTTCTATACTTCTACCTCAAGGAGTTATACAAGGCCTCCTACCTCATGATATATGAATTTTAGGTCTTTTAAATAGTTTAGGATGATCTTATGAAGAGAACATAAATATCTCTCTTCTAAAGGATGATATTAATCTATTAGGTTCTAGCTCCTAATTAGATTTAGTATGATTAGATCAGATGATTAAGTCATCTGATCACACTTAATCTAAGATTATGGGATCTAAATCAGGAATATTTTTAAGACTTAGATCACTTGATTAATCAACATGATTTTATTAATCTCCTTATGCTAGTCCTCTTACTTAAGAGAAAATCAGGGATCTTAAGGTTTGATTCAGATCAAGAAGTCATATAGGATTATTATTAACCTTAATTTGTCTAGTTCAAATGTTTAGAATCAATGCCAAATCGAATACATTATTGGAGAATGCCAAGTTCCTTATCTTATAATCAAGTCAATTATTTAGGTGGTTAATAGTGTGGGTCTAAATCTGATAGATTAGGTGTTAACCCCTAACCTTATCAATTTAAGACCAATAGTTGCATTTCAAATCAATGACAAATCAAATGATTTATTGGTGAATTATTGATGGCAATCTAAGATCCGTATTAAGTGTAAATCACTTAATCAATCCCTTAAGATCTCTTAAGTTACATTAAGGATACATGAGAGTTTATGGAAATTTAGTATTTAGGACATAATCAAGACACCTAAATCCTTAAACATTCCTTATAAGGAAATTGAAAGTTAACATACAACTTAAGAAAAGTAAAAGCGTAAAAGAAAATAGTAACAAGAACTATGCAAGTGATCTACGCACTTAACATAGGACTAAATAAGAAATTTAATATATCGAACTCAATACAAGTTCTAAGTACGAAATGTACCTTTAAAATTATCCAAACCTGAAGCTTGATGATTGATTGGAATGAGACGACAATCGCAACACCTGAAATAATTGGGCAAGGAACATCTATATCAAACTCTTTGTACTTTTGAGTACTCCTAAACAAACATGGATTTCATTTAATTCTTTCTCCAGTACATATGATAGAAGATTAAGCTACAATATCCTAGAGATAGAATCTACAAGATAGAATATAATAAATAATAATGATTAGTTTCTTGAGGAAGGTGGAATTACAAGGTTATGATTCCTAAGAATGAACTTAAGAGAATCATTGAATCACAACAAGGAGTATTACTTCATGAATGATAATACATTAATATTAGATCTCAATCAAATTAACATGAGAGTTCATCCCTTCTAATGGGCAGACAACATAACCTAAGTGAAATGAAAATCTCAGAAAAATGTCTTTGTTCAAAATAATTTTGTTTTAATATAATTGAGTATAGAAATTTGAAAACAAATTATCAAAGTTAGATGTTAAATAATTGATAAGGTAGATGAAAATAAATCAACTATATGCAGATTGAACTAAAATAACTATTATTCAAAAAATATCATTCTCACAAAGGTTATTATACAACAAAGTAAAAAGCATCAAAATATGTCTAAGTAATTGTAGCTATAGCATGAGATAAAAAGGCACACAATACTTGTATTCTCATTGTTAGTAGATGAAATGAGATTTTAAAGTTGCAGGTAAAGTATCCTAATAAACTAATTAAGAGTATAAACTTACCAACATGCAACTTGAACTCAAACAACATGTATTGACTCTTGAGTTTTATAAAATTTAATAACTACATCAGCATGTTGAGAGAAGTAAGAAAAAAGAGTAAGATCAGTTTAAGATACTTCAATTTTTGATGTTCCAACTAGTATTAAATTTAGCAAATAAAGTATAAAGAATTTCACCTAATTAATTGCAAGGTGAGAAAATTTTCAAATTCATAGGCTTCTCATACTTTTCCCAGGACAATTTATTATAAACTTGAAGCAAGATATGTTCAATTTGTTCCCTATTATACTCCAATTTCATACATGGCCAGAAATAGTTAAAACATTAAATCTAATTTCATTCTTATAAAGAAAAATGGTGGAATCAAATTGCTAAAGTCTAAGAAAGAGTATTATAGAGCTATCTTGAATATGGCTTAAAATAAATAGAAGAAATTATGAAGAATTTATCTTACAAAGCTGCAAACACAAGATCAAACTGTGAATCCCATGGCATTAATGGAAAATTAAGTTAAATGACAATATCACACAAATTCTTTAACATACATTGACAATATTACATCACATACATTTCTAAAGAAACATTCAGATATTTGTTTCATGAAGAACTATAAGAAAAAGATACATGATTAAGAATGTGTAAGATTAGATCAAAATCCAACGGCCGAAAGTTCACAAGCTTCATCTAAGTCAAATAAACTCCAAAAATTACAAACTTGGTATCGAAACGACCGCCTCGATAAGATGAACGCAAGCATTCAAAATTTTTGAAATTTGGATGAGTATTTTATTTTATATTAATTTTTAAGTGAAAATTTTAAAAATTCACTACGATTAATCCGGAGAACAAAAAATTAATAAACTTAAAATATAGATTCCTTTCATAATGCTTAATTCAAATATACAAAAATTTCTGAAATCCAACTTTTATTTTATCTTTTATCGACTCCGGAAGTTTAAACTTCCCAAATTTATTTAGGATGATCCGAAACTCATATTGCGTTCAAATTTTGGTCGAAGGATCCCCTTAATATGCTTCATTTGAGGATATTTTTATTTAATTTTTATTTAACTAAAATTGAAAATTTAATTTCGACTTAATGCTCCTAAATTTAGAGTAATCACAAATGTAACAACACCGGGTTGTTACAACTATCACCCATATTGAGTCAGAACCAGATCTACACTTAGGCAGACCCACAATGAAGTCCATAGAAATATCTGACCATTTCCATTCAAAAATGTCTAAGGGTTTGAGAAGTCCACCAGGCTTATGATGTTCCTCTTTAACTAGAAAACAGGATTGGTACTTAGAAATGAAAATAGCAAAATCTTTCTTCATGTCAGACCACCAGAATGATTTCTTTACATCCTGATACATCTTGCTGCTTCTAGGATGAATAATGTAAATAGAATTATGGGCTTCTAATAGTATTTGCAACAGTAGGCTCTTAGGAATCCATGACCTGGTCTTCTGAAAGATCACACCTTCAGCTTTAAGACATAATTCAATCTTCTTCTAATTAATTATATTGGAAACCAGAACATAATAACCCGCATCTTCCTTCTGAGCTTCGACTATCTTAGACATCAGAGAATCATCTGACTTAATAACAAATAATAGAGTGCACAAATCAGCAGACCTGATCAGCTCAAGACTCAATCTGACAAAACTTCGATCAAAGATTCATTATAACAAAGGGAAGATAAAGTCACTTTACGACTCAATACATCATCTACTACATTATCTTTATTTGGATGGTACTAAATTTCCAAGTTGTAGTCGCAAAGTAACTCAAGCTGATGATAGTTAAGTTTTTTTTGAGTGAAGCTGTGCTTCAAACTTTGATGATCAGTAAACATCTCACACTTAACTCCATACAGCTAGTGTCTCCAGATCTTCAGAGCAAAAACTACCCCTGCAAGTTCAATATCATGCACAAGATAACTCTTCTCATTGGGCTTAAGCTATCTAGAAGTATAGGCTATCACACGATGGTCTTGCATCAGAACACAACCAATCCCTAACTTAGAAGCATCAATATAAACCTAAAACTCTTTACCCTCATAAAGTAATACTTGAACAGGAGCAAGAGTTAATAATTGCTTTAACTTCTGAAAAGATTTTTCATAGGTTGAGCTCTAGATGAATGGAAATTCCATTCTAGTTAATTGAGTTAATGATGAAGCAATTTGAGAAAGTCCAAGAACAAACCTTCTATAATAACCAGTAAGTCCTAGGAAACTATGAATTTTGGTCACAGACTTAGGTTAGACTCACTATTGAATAGCTTGGATTTTCTTTTGATCGACTCTAATGCCTTCAGCATCAACCACGTGACCTAGAAATGCCACAAATTTGAGCCAAAACTCACACTAAGAAAACTTAACGAACAACTTATACTCTCTTAACAACTCAAGAATGGCATGCAGATGCTCCTCATGCTTAGCAGTTGTGTGGAGCCCAGTACTTTCCCACAGCTCAGCTAATACTGATATTAGCAAAACTACGGGGAGTACGGTGGTCCTCTCCAGTGGCAAATCCCCAACTAAAGTAGAGTCAGGTAGGACCCAACACACCTTAAGCCAAGGACATGTCACCCTATAGGAGAACTTTGAACATACATCAATACAAATCAAAGTGGAAAAAGCAAGAAACAGTATAATATAACATCCACAGGCATTAAAATAGTATAAGCAGGTAAAAGAAATAGTAACTCAAATCAAATATAGAAAAGTAAATACATCCAAAGTTTAATTATTACAAACTAAATTTAATAGAAATAGAGACCTCTCAATCTCACTACAAAAAGAGAAAATCGATCTAAGCAGCAGTAGGAAGATCATCCTCCTACACCGGCTCCGATCCTGCAGCACTGCCGATGAACAACTCTGAAGCTGACATTTGTCGGTATCACAAATGCAGTTAGACAATTTTCTAAGTATATTTTAGGCTATTTAAGTGAATTGAGTGTTTAAGATATCACATTTAAAGGTTTTTAAAAATACAAGCATTATAAAGGTGTAACAATCATGAACAAAAGTAAAGCCACTGAAACATGTGGCAAAACAAGTTAAGCACTAAAAGAAAGGCCACTGAAGCATGTGGCAAAGCAAAACAAACACTAACAATTGAACTAAAGTAACAGTAAGCCTAAGACATAGTGCTGCCATAACATAACAGGCCATACAGGGCTCTGAATTGAACGTTCAACATGTGTCCATCCTAGGCATTCGCAGAGCGAGGTCCGAGTTGAACTTATAGAATACAACAAGTATCCATCCTAGACATTCGTCGAGCTAGGTCCGAGTCTATTCTATAATAATATAGAACTGAAGAGGCAGACTATGCTAGGACATACTCTACTAATTGAAAGCACTAAACGAACTGAATAAATGATATGATTTTCAAATACTAACTTAGGAAGTATCTTCCATATCCTAAGTTTACCTACTATGCTCAAGGAACAAGGCTTAACATTCAAGGGATGCAGAGCAATCAAGTCAAGTAAGCAAGAGACTCAATCTAGACTTATGTGATATCTGTTGTTGTCTACTTTATCCAAATCTAACTATTCTGAGAAGATACAAATTTAGGATCTCCAATATCCAGCTATCGAGTAAGATCTCAGATTTATGACCTAAATGTTAATATTAGAACTTAAT
Organism: Gastrodia elata; assembly: GCA_016760335.1. NCBI lineage: Eukaryota > Viridiplantae > Streptophyta > Magnoliopsida > Asparagales > Orchidaceae > Gastrodia > Gastrodia elata. The sequence goes on from CM028679.1 coordinate 859,214, forward strand.
AAGTTATAATTCATAATCATATGATGACTATAAAGATTTAAAGTAAGTGAATCAACAACTTAATTATTATTATTTTCCTTTCTTAACCTAAATCTTGATTAAGTGAATCAAGATTAGGGATTCTGGATCCAAACTCCACTTTGGAGTTCAAATCCTGAATCCAAGGTAGCATCCTTAGTAAGGATCTAGGGTTCATACTTTAAAACCCAAATTAAAGATAATAAATCTTATAAGCTGAAGAACTAAAAAACTATGATCTTAATGAAAGGTTACTATACTGGTTATAAGATAAAATAATCAATAAGAACTAAGAATCTAAGATTTTATATTCAATATTTTAGGAAAATTACCTTATCCTATGGATTGAATCAATCATACACCCACATGGAAGGCTACAAAGGAATTATACAATAATCACTTAAGGAATTCCAATGGAGGTAGTCTAATTCAATTAGAATATCTAAAGTCTAAGATCTAGGATCTAAGATCTAATAGTTAATTACTTTATACTTAAGTTAGGTTTAGACTTAGAATTTTACCAAGGTGTTTCTTTTAGAATGCAAGCCTTTGGATCAACTTAATTAAGTCATTAAATAGGGATCTAACATTTTAAGATAGTTAGACTTTATTCTTATGACAAGGTAATTTTGAGTACTCCTAAAATCTTAAGATCTCTATAAGAACTACATTAAGATTTCTTTACTTAACAACCATATTATTACACGAGATTTCAGAAAGATGCTAATAATATAATTAGAAGTATTTTACTAAAATTTTGAGACTTAAGGGGTGCTTAAACACATTTTGGTCAAAATGACCAAAATACTCCTCTTAAGGCTAAAAATGGGATTTTAGGATTTAATTATTCAAATTGATTCAAATTTGTTTTAATGAGTTCCAAAATGGTTAATGAAGTAGGAAATACACTTATCTTAGGTTTTGGCAACCTAATTAGTTTAATTAGCCTTAATCACATATTTAAGCCAATTAAGGTGATTAAGGAAACTAGTGCATTCTAGAGTGATCCAACATCATTTATAGGCTCTAAAATACTTAAGAAAGAATTAGGGACTTATTTCACCAAAATTAAAGGACTAATAATAGTTTAATACACTAATCTCTAATTAGGGTAATTAAGAGGTGATTAATTAAAGTTAGGGTTCCTAAATCACTTTTAAGGGTCTACAAGGTCCTTTAGGGTCTCATGAGCAATCAGAGCCCTTAATCAACATGTTTGGGTATTTATTAAATTTAATATGATTTAAATAAGAACAGAAAAGGATTAAGCAATAATTTAAAATCTAACTATTAGGTCTTTGATTTTATTTTATATTAATGTTCCTTGTATTTTTTTGATTAAAATGGTATATTGGATCATACCATTTGGATAAGTATTAATTAAATTATTTCATTAATACATTCTGAATGTTTATTTAAATTGAAATCATAGGATTGATTTTTTTAATTAATTTCCTTAAGGAAATTAATTCAGAAATCTTATATTATAATAGTCGGCCCAAAATCCAAAAGGCACGGGTCACGAGTCGGCCCGACCCGTGACTTCGTCTTCTTCCCTGAGACAGCTCCGACCTAAGGAATCTTCCATGCTAAAGTTCCCGATGCCGAGATGAGGATGGTAGCTCAACTCAATCCCCATAAGTTCCTAAAGTTCAGACGCATCGATCCTACCCTTAAGCCCTCTCTGGGACGCACCAGATCGTCAGATGGTTACTCGATGGATTTGGCCCTACTCACAGCATCTAGGGTTTACTATGAGGAGTAAATTCTCCTCACAGAGATGACCATTTGGCCAAAGCTTGATCCCTATGCCATCCTGGTGGTGAGGCGAATCAAAACCCTCTGGCCACAAGCTTCGAGATGCCCTAGATCGATGAATCCTTACTCAAGCTCGGCTACAGACTCGTGGCGCAAACTAAATGATCGAACAATCAAATTAGACTAACCCAGACCATATGGCCAATCACATTGGGTTTCTTAATTGGCTAAGGCAATCTAAATGACATTCAGAGGTTCATCCAGAAGCTTAAATGGAAAATTGAACCCTCTGAGTTCAATGGGAGAAGCTCTACCTGAAGATGGGTTTGTAGGCACGGCTGAGGGGAATTGAGATGAGCTGGAAGTTCCAGGAGATCTCAATAACCTAGCAGAGGGGTTTGAATACCAGACACGCACCCTCTATCTGCAGTTTGAAGCTTCAGGAATGCCAAAAATTGCCGAGAGGACAGGGCACCAGAGGACTTCAGCTAGGGAATTAAGGGTTCACAGAGAGCAAAGGGGCTCACTGTGAGATCCTAGGGGTATTTATAGGCTGAAGGAGGTCTAGGGGTGGTTTCCAGAGCTAGGGAATGGAGGAAGGCTTTGGCCAAAAGGGAAGGCTCGGGCCAACGGTTATGGGCAATTCATGGAGATTGCCACCTGCAAGGAGGTCGCACCGAGGGCAGAATTGGAAATTTGAAGCTTTTTTCATACTGCCACAGGGGCTGGGAGATGCCGAGCTATCGAGGGGGACCAGATGCAGACAGGGCGAGACGAGGGAGACGATCCACAGTGCTCGGGATCGTGTCTGCCATTTGATGGATCGATCGTTGGTCTCGGATGGCTCTGATGCATTACTTAAGTGAGATGGATCATAGCCGTAGGATACGTTCGAACGAATCTGACGCTTAGGATCTACTCTTAACACGAAATAGATCCTGCCATTAGATGGAGCGCGCTGAGATGCGTGCTAACCCGTCGAATGGCTTAATCCCATGCGCCGCTATCGGGACCTCGCAACGGCTCTGCTGTGGTTCCAACATCAAATCCTGCCTTTTTAAATTTTAATTAATAATTAAATTTCATAAATAAAATCAATATAATAATATATAATTAATCTAATTAAATTCTAGATTCAATTTAGGCTTAAATGAGCTCCAAAAATTCCCAAAAATTCACCCTTGGCTAATTAGGATATGAGGAATTCAAAAATGAAATCAGATTTTGATTAGGAGATCAATTAAATTTAGGTATTTTTCAGGGCTTAAAAATAGGCAAAAATACTAAAATTCTCAATTTAACTCCGATTGATCCCAAACTTCTAGGGTTAGGTTTAAATGACCCAATGAGTCTAATGGAATCAAGATCAAAGCTTGATTTTGCTTAAATAAATCTATATTTAGCTAGGGTAACAACTAGGGTTATTATAGACTCGCCCACTTAAGAATGATGTTGTCCCTGACATCACTTAGTGAAGAAAGTACTTGTTGGAACTGAAAAAATTTAAATGGACCAAACAGAAGAGAAAAGAACATTACCTGGATCTGCAAAAAGCTATGGATATTTATTGCGCATATCCACCTCTTTCACCCAAGTAGATTATTCCAAAGATCAATTCTTCCACTGGATTTTGACCATGGGAATTGAGCAATTCCTTAGCTACTTCTGATCATGAGCCAAGAGTCGGATTGGTTCTTCGGCATAAAAAAGATTAGGTTGGATTTCTACTGACAGAAGTTGAACAAGATGAGAAGGGTCTTTGAGACATCTTCTTAATGATGATAGATGAAACACATTATGGACAGCTGCAAAGTCATAAAGAAGATTTAACCAATAGGCAAATGATCCTACTTTAGCCAGAATCTCAAACGGTCCAACATAGCGGGGACTAAGTTTCCCTGCTACACCAAATCTGTAGACACCCTTCATTGGGCTAACTTTCAAATAAGTAGAATCTCCCACATTGAATTCCAGGAGATGATGATGAGTATCAAGATACTTGCTCTGACAATCTTAAGCCGAACGAATTCTCTGCTAAATTAACTGGAACTTCTTATTAGTTTCCTCAACTAACTCTGAACCAAAAAGTTGAACGCTTCCTACCTCTGACCAGGCTAGCGGAGTACTACAATTTCTACCATACAATGCCTCATAAAGAGCCATTTTAATACTGGCTTGGAAACTATTATTGTAGGCAGACTCCACTAACAGAATATGATCTTCCCAGGAACTGGCAAAATCAAGAACACAAAGTCTAAGCAAATCTTTCAAAACTTGATTCACTCTTTCAGTCTGACCATCCGTTTGAGAATGAAAAGCTGTACTCATGGCTAGAGTAGTACCCAAATCATGATGCACAGCTTGCCAAAACTTAGAAGTAAATCTGCTATCTCTATCGGATACTATTGATTTCGGAATTCCATGCAGTTTGATAATTTCCTAGATATAGAGCATTACTAGATTCTCTACTGAGTCAGTCTGACGGATAAGAAGGAAGTGCGATGATTTGGTTAAGCAGTCTACTGTAACCCAGATTGCATCAGCACCAGATTTAGCACGAGGTAATCCCATAACAAAATCCATAGACATATCGAACCATTTTCATTTTGGAATTTTTAATGGGTGCAGAAGACCACCAGGTCTTTGGTGCTCAGCCTTTACCAAATTACAGGCATGACACTTGGCCACAAAATCGACCACATCCTTTTTCATACCGGGCCACCAAATTGATTGCTTTAGATCCTGGAACATCTTAGTATTGCCTGGGTGAATATGATACCCAGAATTATGGCCTTCAATTAACACTTCACAATGCATGGACTTAGGAATTCACAAATGGTTACCTTGATAAATTATACCGTTCTGCAACTGCAGATCATGACAAAGACCACCTTCAATATTTGCCTTGAACTTTATATAATCATTGCCTTTGGTCTACGAGATAGAGACATCTCTGTGGAAGGTAGGTTCCATATTGATATTTAGCAGAAACGAACTTAGCATATCGCCACTCACTGGAGAAATTTCAAGCTTATGAAATTCTTATTTTAAAGAACTGGAGGTGATCATAGATGATAAAGTAGCACGATGACTAAGAGCATCGGCTACTATGATTACTTTTCCTGGGTGGTATTGAATACTGAGGTCATAATCACTGATGAGTTCTAACCATCTTCTTTAATGACAATTAAGCTCCCTTTGAGTGAAGATATACTTCAAGCTTTGATGATCAGTGAAAATTGAATACTGCACTCCATATAAATAGTGACACCATATTTTCAAGGCAAAAATTACAGTGGCAAGTTCGAGATCATGAACTATATAATTTCTTTCATGTGGTTTTAAATAACAAGAGGCATAAGCGATTACCTTACCCTCTTGCATTGATACACAACCTAGACCAATTCCAAAGGCATCGGTGTATACCTGATAGTCCAAGCCTTCTTTCGGTAGGATGAGAACTGGAGCGGTAGATAGTGCATCCTTCAGAGTTTGAAATGCTTCCTCGCATTCAATACTCCAAATGAACGGAACGACTTTCTATGTTTACGTAGTCAAAGGCGAAGCAATTTGGGAAAATCTTTTAACAAACTTTCTGTAATATCCAGCTAATCTTAAGAAAATTTTAATATCGATGACTGACTTAGGCTGAACCTAGTCCTAAATAACTCTCACTTTACTCTAATCTACATGAATACCCTGGGCATCAACTACATGTCCCAAAAAAGCAATATATTTAAGCCAAAACACACACTTTGAGAACTTGGCATACAACTAATATTCACGCAAAGTTTCTAACACTAGTCTTAAGTGTTCTTCATGATCTTTTAGGGTTTTAGAATAAATGAGGATATCAACGATAAAGACGATCACGAACTTGTCTAAGTATGGTTTCAAAACTTGCTGCATCAAATCCATGAAGATTGATGGCGCATTAGTGAGTCTGAAAGACATCCCTAGGAATTCAAAATGACCATAACGAGTACGAAAAGTAGTCTTTCCTACATCATCTTCTCTTACTCGCAATTGATGATATACAGACCTTAAGTCAATCTTAGAGAATATGACAACTACGGATAACTGGTCGAATAAATCATCAATTCTAGGTAATGGGTACTTATTCTTTATGGTGACTTTATTTAGTTCATGATAATCTATGCACATTCGCATAGATCCATCCTTTTTCTTTACAAACAGAATAGGTGCTCCCCAAGGAGACATACTTGGCCTAATGAAGGCTTTATTCAAGAGCTCCTGCAGCTATTCGTTAAGTTCTTACAATTCTTTAGGTGACACTCTATATGGTGCTTTAGATATAGGCTGGGTACCCGGGACTAGTTCAATAGCGAACTCGACTTCTCTGGAAGGAGGTACACCAGGCAGATCTTCTGGGAATATGTTGGTGAATTCCTTAACTACTTTACAATCAGAGAGAGAGATACTTTCCTTTGCTTCCACCATCATAGTGACTATCTAAGCATCACAACCTTTACTGATCAATTTCTCGGCTTTGATTGCGTTTATTAATGATGATTGCGTACTAGCCTTTCTTATAAAAGTCTCAGACTTGCCCTGGAAATGAAGAGTGACTTTCTTTTTAAATAATTTATCACAGCATTATTGTCACTAAGCCAGTTCATTCCAAGGATGATATCAAAGTTTGCTAATGGCAGGATGATTAATTCGGAGTTAAACTCCTGACCATTTAATAGAATTTTGATGTTACAAAACTTATTAGCACTTAGTTGGGCTCTAGATGGAAGTCCAACGCTTAAGGATTTTGCTAAGTTGTACAGTTATAGTTTAAGGATGTTGGCAAATCATTTAGAAATAAATGAATGACTAGCATCAGTATCAAACAACACCTTATAGGGCTGGTCATTAAAGTAAAGTGTGGCTAATTTATTCATACGAATCATATTAACAAGTTGTAATAATTAAAGTACAGGAATGCAATTAGCAAAAGAGAAGTTCAAAAATATGTACCTGCAACCACATTATTATCCTCCGCGGCTTCGAGAGGTGTTAAAGCATAAACACAAGTAGGACTGGCAGGACGATTGTTTGTCTGCCTCCTGGGGTTATTCTGGGAATTAGGAGCAGATGGCTGCACTGGAGCAACATCAGGTGCGGGGCTAGCATTATGGCCAAATTGGGCTCTCTCCTATTTAGTAGAGTAGCTTTGAATACTTGATTCTTCTGATATGGTTTCATTGGAACTCCATCCACTGTTTCTATATGGGAACAGTGGTAGAACCTGTGGCATGTACGTCCACAATTGTAGCACTTATGGCCAAAGTGATAACACTTGCCATATGGATGAGGCCTATTACAGCTTCGAATGGGTTCAGTAGTTGGTGCAGCTTCTAGTTGATAGACTTTTGCAGAATTAGGCATGTGCCTTTTAAAGGTTTCATGCTGATTAGAAGTTGGTTGTGCCCTCCGCTTGAGATCCTTTTCCAATTGTTGATGCTCAATTACCTTTGCTATCTTCACTAGCTCAAAGAAGCTAGTTAGGCGGAGTGGAACGATCTGATCCTTCAATGAATCTCGGAGTCCACAGAGAAAGCGGTGGCACTTAGCCGGTTCAAAATGAGTCACTTCTGGGGCAAAGCAAATCAATCTACAAAATTCCCTTTCGTAGTCAGCAATGGAATGACTCCCTTGAGTCAATCTTATAATTGTGTCTGCAATGATGTATAGTGCAGACGGGGGAATGAATTCAGTCTTGAATGCTTCAACGAACTCGTCCCAAGGGATATCCTCCAATTCGTAGTCAACAAACTTGGTATTCCTAACCTCCTCCCACCAATACTATGCTTCCACATGAAATAGGTGTGTGGTGAGATGGACGGCTTCAAATTTGGAATCTTTAGACTAATCGGATCCTTTTCCACTGCTTTTAGCCAGTCGGATGTGTCCATTGGCAATAGGTTTCCACCGAAGGTGGAAGGCCTCAGTCTTAATAAATTGTGGTGAAGACTATCCATTGAGTGAAGGGAAGGGAATGTATGTTGCGGAACAGGGACAGCAGGAACAACAACAGTGGCTGGAATGGAACGATCACTCAGCATCTTCTGCATGACGATCGCTTGTTGGGCTTGGTTTTCCAGCAATATTGCTACCATTGCCCGCAAATGAGCCACTTCGTCGGTAGAACAACTGGATGCGATAGTATTCTTGATAGGAGTGACGGCAGGTGGTTATCCAGGATTCATTCTAATAATGCAAATCGTATTTTAAATATTTCTTAAATGAAGATAGTTGATAGGTATCAAAAATTTTCATTACTTACTGAAATAAGGGATTACATAAAATTTAGAAAATGCTAAAAAGCATAACTCTACTAGAATCATGTAAGTTAAAAGATGACAATTGCTCTAATTAACACTCAGATATCCTTAATATACTCAGCCCTAAAGGCCACATAAAACTCCTCAAAAGTCACTTCCTGATGCTTCCTCTTACGCTTCCTTTTGAGCCTTGCAATGATATCGTACCACCAGACTCCTACATAATCTAGCATCATATCCATCACAATGTCCATGTACAGTGGCTCGGGACACTCTATATGTATCAAGATTGACTCCACTCGGCTTAACCACTCCTTGGCATATATAGGAAAGTCAAGCCCTTGGTACACTACTTGATGTAGAAGTTTGTCCAAGACTAAGGTCCCTCTTGTTGAAACTCCTTCAATTTGCCATTTACTCTCTTGTCTCCATTTGAAACTATAGCTCCAAGCCATCTTGAAGGTGTGCAAATAATAGTCCACGTCAAACTCTCCAGAATCCATTTGACTCTAAAAAGAGAAGTTACTAAGTTTTGTTAAACTAGAGATAATGAGATTTTCAAGATATGAGTATTTTCATTCTACAATTGTTCAAAGAGTTACCGATAATAATATGTTATGGATGTTATATATTGATGTTTGCATCTCAGAAGAATGGTCCATTAGGTAGAAAGAAATCATAGATTCCATTATGACACCTTATGGTGTTCTCTGATACCAACTGTGGAGCCCTATCCTTTCCCGCGGCTAAGCTCATACTGATATTAGCATAACTTTGAGGAGTACGGTGCTCCACTCCGGTGGCAACTCCCCAACTCAAGTACAGTTAGATAGGACCCAACTCGCCTTAAGCCAAGGACTTGTCACCCTGTAGGAGAACTGTGAACACACATCAATACAAATCAAAGTGGCGGAAGAAAGAAACAGTATAATATAACATCCACAGGCATTAACATAGTGTAAGCAAGTAAAAAAAATAGTAACTCAGATCAAATAAAGAAAAGTAAATACATCCAGAATTTAATTATTACAAACTGAATTTAATAGAAATAAAGACCTCTCAATCTCACTGCAAAAATAGAAAATCTATCTAAGCAGCAGCAGGAAGATCCTCCTCCTGCACCGGCTCCGATCCTGCAGCACTGCCGATGAACAACTCTGAAGCTGACATTTGTCGGTATCACAAATGTCAGGGCCCCAGCCAACAAAAGAAAAAGGTTACAGTTAGACAATTGTCTAAGTACATTTTAGGCTATTTAAGTGAACTGAGTGTTTAAGATATCACATTTAAAGGTTTTAAACATACAAGCATTATAAAGGTGCAACAAGCTACAAGAACGGGGTAGCTATAAACTAATCATTTATAGTTAATCAATAGGTATGTAAAATAACATACAAAAATAGCAACTAAATATGGTGAGACTAAAAGCAAAAGTAACTGCAACTACTAAAATAAATCTGATCTAATATGCTTATGATCATATGGAGATATGCTAAGTATAATAAGAACACAAGTGCTGATATAGACATACATGTCTAGCATCCTAAACATGCTAATATTTTAGTACTAAATAATGATAGCATATATACGAGTATGCAGATTGACATGAAAAAGGCCACTAAGACATGTGGCAAAAGTAAACTAAGTACATGCATGAGCAAAAGTAAAGCCACTGAAACATGTGGCAAAATAAGTCAAGCACTAAAAGAAAGGCCACTAAAGCTTGTGGCAAAGCAAAACAAACACTAACAATTGAACTAAAGTAGCAGTAAGCCTAAGACATAGTGCTGCCATAACATAGCAGGCCATACAGGGCCTCTGAATTGAACATTCAACATATGTCCATCCTAGGCATCCGCAGAGCTAGGTCCGAGTTGAACTTATAGAATAAAATAAGTATCCATCCTAGACATCCGTTGAGCTAGGTCTGAGTCTATTCTATAACAATATAGAACTGAAGAGGCAGACTATGCTAGGACATACTCTACTAACTGAAAGCATTAAAAGTACTGAATAAATGAAATGCTTTTCAAATACTAACTTAGGATGTATCCTCCATATCCTAAGTTTACCTACTATACTTAAGGAACAAGGCTCAATATTCAAGGTGTGCAGAGCAATCAAGTCAAGTAAGGAAGAGACTCAATCTAGACTTATGTGATATCTGTTGTTGTCTATTTTATCCAAATCTAACTATTCTGAAAAGATACAAGTTAAGGATCTCCAATATCTAGCTATTGAGTAAGATCTCAGATTTACAACCTAAATGTTAATATTAGAACTTAATAAGTTCTAATTCATGATTATATGACGACTATAAAGATCTAAAGCAAATGAATTAACGACTTAATTATTATTATTTTCCTCTCTTAACCTAAATCTTGATTAAGTGAATTAAGATTAAGGATTCTGGATCCAAACTGCACTTTGGAATTCAAATACTAAATCCAAGGTATCATCCTTAGTAAAGATCTAGGGTTTACACTTTAAATCCCAAATTAAAGATAAGAAATCTTATAAGCTGAATATTTCAGAAACTATGATCTTAATGAAAGCTTACTATACAGGTTATAAGATAAAATAATCAATAAGAACTAAGAATCTGAGATTCTATATTCAATCTTTTAGGATAATTACCTTATCCTATATCCTACACCCACATGGAAGGCTGCAAAGGAATTAAACAATAATCACTTAAGAAATTCCAATGGAGGTAGTCTAAATCAATTAGAAGATCTAAAGTCTAAGATCTAGGATATAAGATCTATTAGTTGATCACTTTAAACTTAAGCTAAGTTTAGACTTAGAATTTTACCAAGGTGTTTCTCTTAGAATCCAAGCCTATGGATCAACTTAATTAAGTTATTAAATAGGGATTTAACATTTTAAGATAGTTAGACTTAATTCTAAAGATAAGGTGATTTTGAGTACTCTTAAAATCTTAAGATCTTTATAAGAACTAACTTAAGATTTCTTTACTTAACAACCATATTATTACATGTGATTTCAAAAAGATGCTAATAATCTAATTAGAAGTATTTTACCAAAATTTTGTGACTTAAGGGGTGCTTAAACACATTTTGGTCAAAATGACCAAAATACCCCTCTTAAGGCTAAAAATGGGATTTAATGATTTAATTATCCAAATTGATTCAAATCTATTTTAATGAGTTCCAAAATGGTTAATGAAGTAGGAAATACACTTATCTTAGGTTTTGGAAACCTAATTAGTTTAATTATCCTTAATCATATATTTAAGCTAATTAAGGTGAACAAGGAAACTAGGGCATTCTAGAGTGAACCAACCTCATTTATAGGCTCTAATATACTTAAAAAGGCATTAGGGACTTATTTCACCAAAATTAGAGGACTAATCATTGTTTAATTCTCTAATCCCTAATTAGGGTAATCAGAGGTAATTAACTAAAGTTAGGGTTCCTAAATCACTTTTTAAGGTCTACAAAGGTCCTTTAAGGTCTCATGAGCAATCAGAGCCCTTAATTATCCTGTTTGGGTATTTATTGAATTTAATATGATTTAAATAAGAATAAAAAAGGATTAAGCAATAATTTAAAATCTAACCATTGAATCTTTGATTTTATTTTATATTAATGTTTCTTACTTTTTCCTGATTAAAATAGTATATTGGATCATACCATTTGGATAAATATTAATTAAATTATTTCATTAATACATTTTGAATGTCTATTTAAAATCATGGGATTGATTTTCCTGAATTAATTTCCTTAAAGAAATTAATTCAAAAATCCTATGTTATAACAGTCGGCCCAAAATCCAAAAGGCGCGGGTCACAGGTCGGCCCGACCCGTGACTTCGTCTTCTTCCCTGAGACGGCTCCAATGTGAGGAATCTTTTGTGCTGAAATTCCTGATACCAAGATGAGGTTGATGGCTCAACACAATCTCCACACGTTCTTGAAGTTCAGATGCATCGATCCCACCCTTAAGCCCTCTCCGGGATGCACCAAATCGTCGAATGGTTACTCGATGGATTTGGCCCAACTCACAGCATCTAGAGTTTACTGTGAGGGTTAAATTCTCCTCATAGAGATGACCATTTGGCTAGAGCTCCATCCCTACACCATCCTGGTGGTGAGGCAAATCGAAGCCCTCTGCCCACGAGCTTCGGGGTGCCCTAGATCGGTGAAACCTTACTCGAGCTCGGCTATGGACTCGCAGTGCAAACCAGATGATCAAACAATCAAATTAGACAAACCTAGACCATATGGACAATCACATTAGGTTTCCTAAGTGGCTAAGGTAATCTAGACGACATTCAGAGGCTCATCTAAAAGCTTAAATGGAAAACTGAACTCTCTGAGTTCAGTGGGAGAAGTTATACCTGAAGACGGCTTTGCAGACACAGCCAAGGGGAATTGAGATGAGCTAGAGGTTCCAGGAGATCTCAGCAACCTAGTAGGGGGTCTGAACACCAGACACACACCCTCTATCAGCATTTTGAAGCTTCAGGAATGCCGAAAAATTGCCGATAGGATGGGGGCTCCAAAGGACTTTAGCTGGGAAATTGAGGGTTCATAGTAAGCAAAGGGGCTCATTGTGAGATCCTGGGGGTATTTATAGGCCAAAGGAGGCTCTCGGGCCAAAATGGAAGGCTTGAGCCAACGGTTAGGGGCAATTCAGGGAGATTTCCACCGGCAAGAGGTCGCGCCGAGGGTAAAAGAGGAAATTTGGGGCTTTTCCCATACTACCACGGGGCTGGGAGATGCCGAGTTTTAGGGGGGGACCAGACGCAGATGGGGCGAGATGAGGGAGACGATCCACAGTGCTCGGGATCGTGCCCGCCGTTTGATGGATCGACCGTTGGTCTCGGATGGCTCTGATGCATTAATTAAGCGGGATGGATCATAGCCGTAGGATACATTTTAATGAATCTGATGCTTAGGATCTAACCTTAACCCAAAGGAGATCCCGCCGTTAGATGGAGCACGCTGAGATGCGTGCTAACCCGTCGAATAGCTTAATCCCATGTGCTGCTGTCGGGACCCCGCAGCAGATCTGCCATGGTCCCGACAGTAAATCATGCCTTTTTAAATTTTAATTAATAATTAAATTTATTAAATAAAATTAATATAATAATATATAATTAATCTAATTAAATTCTAGATTCAATTTAGGCTTAAATGAGCTCCAAATATTTTCAAAAATTCACCCTTAGCTAATTAGGGTATGAGGAATTCAAAAATGAAATTAGATTTTTATTTGGAGATCAATTAAATTTAGGTATTTGTTAGGGCTTAAAAATAGGTAAAAGTATCAAAATTCTCAATTTAGCTCCGATTGATCTTAAACTTCTAGGGTTAGGTTTAAATGACCCATTGAGTCTAATGGAATCAAGATCAAAGCTTGATTTTGCTTAAATAAATCTAGATTTAGCTAGGGTAACAACTAGGGTTGTTACAAGTTGACTAAGAATAGATTAGAATGTCATCAATGAAAATGATGACAAAATCATCGAGATACGGCTTAAGGATACGCTATGTCAGGTCCATGAAGATGGAAGGAGCATTTGTTAGTTCGAGAGACATGATTAGAAACTCAAAATTCACATAACAGATCTTGAATGCAGTTTTAAGGATATCTTTGTCCTTGACTCAAATCTGGTAATAACCTAACCTCAAGACAATTTTGGAGAAGACTTTTGCTCTGGCGAGCTAATCAAACAAATCATCGATCCTAGGGAGAGGATACTTACTCTTTACAGTTACTTTGTTAAGATCGTAGTAGTCTATGCACATCTGCATCGATCCATCCTTCTTCTTGACGAATAGGACGGGAGCTTCCCAAGGTGACATACTAGGGCGAACAAATTCTTTCTCTAACAACTCTTACAACTGCTCTCTAAGCTTTTACAGTTCTTTTGGTGCCATTCTATACTGTGTCTTTAATTTAGGTTGAGTTCCATGAATAAGCTCAATAGAGAACCCTACCTCATGCAAAGGAGGTAGTCTAGGTTGGTCTTAAGGGAACACATCCAAGAACTCCCTAACCACGGTAGTCTCTTCTAAACACCTAACTTACTTTTCCTCGCCAATCAAGGTTACTAGAATTACATAGGAACCCTTACTAATGAGGCTCTTGGCTTTAATTGTATTAATTAAGGATGCAGTCAGGCCAAGCTTTCCTACAAAAACTTCTGGTTTTCTTCCACCCTTAAGTGAAACTCTCTTTCTAAAGCAGTCTATAACGGCATTAAACTTAACCAATCCATACCCTAAATTATGCTGAAGTTTGTAATTGACATAACGATAAGTTTGGATTGAAAGAGTTGGTTACTGATTGGAACGCCTACCAAATAGAACTTGTTAACACACATCTCAGCACCAGATGGCATCTGCACTCTCAAGGCATTGCCTAAGCTAAAATGTTGGTGGTTAAGGGAAGAAGCACAACTCTCTGACATAAATGAGTGGCTAGCACCCTTGTCAAAGAGTGTCACAACACTTAAAATGCAAGTGACATAGTACGTAAAATTAATAATTAGTTTTTATAGTACGTAAAATTAAACTCTAATTTCAATTAATGAAAATAAAAGCAAATAGTACTGAAAATGAAATGCAAAAGAAATGAAAGATAGAAAATAGAAAATTAAAAGTAGAACGTACCGGTAATAATGTTGTTGTTATCTTGGGCAAGAAGGAGACAGAGCATAGACACTCGGTACAATAGGAGGTTGAGAAACAGACTTGCCTTTGAAATTTTTACTAGCTTGACCGCTTTGGAGGAAATGGAGGTACACTTTTTGGATGCTGTGCGCTTCCACTAACAGGAGGAAGAATTAAGGTAAGAGCTGGCGCTAGAGAATTAATAGGAGCTGGGCTTTGCACGAAAGGTTGGTGATAGATCCAAATTTTATGCATAGTCCAATTTGCTCGATAGTTCCGATGATGATGATTGGTTCTGCCGCAAATGTAACATCGACCATCTGTATGGTAACACTTCCCATAAGGATGCGGCCTGCTACATCTAACACCAGGTCTTCCTTACTGAATTTATTTTTTATTCGGATTCATATTCTAACTTGGAGTAAGCTAGAAGATCTTAGGACCATGAGGACAATTTCTTTTGAACGATTCAAATCTAGAAGGCTGGGGGTGAGAACACTTCTTCAACTCCATCTGAGCTTGGTTGTACTCGACCATGCGGGCTCCTACCATAAGCTTAAGAAAATTATCGTGATGTTGATACATTAGATGACTTTTGATGGAATCCTTCAGACCGGATAAGAATCTAGTGCACCTCGCCACATCAGTGTAGACTAGATTGGGAGCGAAATGAGAAAGCTTGCAGAATTCCATCTCATTATCATGTACAGAATGACTTCTTGAGTATGTTGCATGAAGTCATTCTCGATTATGGTTTGGGCAGATGGAGTAATAAATTCTTCGTGGAAAACTTTTTTGAACTCATCCCATGGAATATCCTCTAACTGAACACCTAAGAAACGGGTCTCCAATTTACTATCCCACCAATATTTAGCTTCACCATAAGATAGATATGTGGCAAGACTAATGCATTCATTTTCTGTACATTTAATACTTGCCAAGGTTTTCTCTATTGCCTTTAACCATTCAATAGCTTCGAAATGAGAAACAGAGCCATTTAAGGTCATAGGGTATAGATGAAGAAAGGTAAGGAGAAAGGCATCCACAATTGGGCCAGCAATTGGCTATGGAGCAAGGGGAGCTTTTGAAAGAATTGGAAAAGAAGCTTGGGGAGGAGTTGGAAACTATTGAGATGGGTGAAGGTTGGGAAGGGTTAGAAGAAATTTGAGAAGGGGTACAGGGTGAGGCCATCCTTTCTCCAGCATGAGTTTGAGCTTCAATCATAACTCGCATCATCTCCAAAAGATTTTGCATTTGATCTGTATGAGATGTTGTGGTGGAAGTGGGTTCTTTCACTATAGACAGAATAGGATTATTTGAATTAGGATTCATTCTAAAGAAAGGAAAAGAAAAACACATTTCAGAAGCTGAAGAAAATAGGAAAAAGAATTCACATTAAACTTAAGAGATTTAAGAGATACAAACTAGAAGAGAGAAGAGAAGACATAAGTAGGAAAGAAGCTATTTACAAGAAGCTAATAATGAAAAAAAAAACTAGTACATAAAGAAACTAGCACTACTAGCTATAAGACTTTGCATAAAATATAAACTCAAAGTCTTCATAGGTAGGAACACGATTGAGGTGTCTACACCCATGAACTGCACTTTATGAGCACGACACCATCAATTCAAAGCATAGTCATTGAAGAGTTTGACAGACTGTAAATACACGTCTGCGCTCACACGCAAGTGTACGTGGTCTGAAGTAATAAGGGGAAAGTGTTAATTTCCAGGATTTATCGAGCCACAGAGAATTGGTTGTTTTGTTACTAAAGTCTATCTATTCTCACTAATATTTAAGCTATGATTGATTGGATGAGTTAGTCCTAGATTTAGCGCAATTATTACTAAATGGAGATAAGTTAGATAAAAGAGAGAGGAGAGTTGGGGTTATTCCACATGTCATGATATATTACTAATGTATGTTGATTTCTCAAGCTTTGTCTTTCATTTATTCTTAAGTCAAGTGCACTTTGTTCACTATGCTGAGCTAAGGAGCTCATTTAGTGGTCTTAGCATCACATCCATCAACACTTTGGTTGAGCTTAGATTAAGGTGCATTAAGCTCAAGAATTTTGTCATATAGTTCTAAGCTTTCATGCACTCATAAACATAGCATCCAACATAAGGAGAGCTATGGAGCACAAGACAAGTTAGTTCTTGAGATTATGAGTTCATTTTCCTTTCATCCACATTCAAGACTAAATAATAAAAGGCATTTCTTAACAAGGAATAGAGTTCTTACATTTTATTTGTGCTTGAGGAAAAACTTCATACATTAAAATTAACTCATACACATGGGGTTTCCCCAACCCTCCCCAAGTGAGATTTAGCTACTCATTACAAAGGAAATGAAGAAAAACACATACATGAATAAAGACCCTTTCATGATCAACTAAGAAAAGAAACTACAAGAGTAAAGTTTAGAAGATACTAGGAACGTTCCTTAGAAGTTCTCCAGATTTCTTCTTCTCCTTCTTCAAGCTCCTCTCTTAGGTCGCTAGTGCTGCCTTCCTTCTTCTCTTCCTTAGCAAGAACTTGCTTTGCCACCCTTGGGGAGTTCCTCACTTCCACTTATGCATCCCTCCTTACTTAGTGATTTGAGCAAAATTGTGAACCCTCCTCTAGTCAAGAGGAGTGATATTTATAGGGGTAGGGCTGCCTTCATCCCACTTAGGATCCAAACCAACATTTTCTAATGGAAAATTCTGAGCAATGATGGCAAAAATCCCAATTGATGATGAAGTGACCAATATCTCAATTTGTTTAGCCAAAACATAACCTCAAGATCTTCTTTTCCATATAAAAAATATAGCAACTACAGAGAATGATGGCTGGGGACAAGATGCAGGTTGGGGTTCTTGTCCTAGCCGCAATAAATGCTCATGACTGGCAAAGTTTATGGCGGACCGCTACAGCGCGCTGCGGCGCATAATGGTGCCAGCAAATTTTGTTAAGTGTTCCGCGGCAGCGCGCTACCGCGTCCAAATTTCGCAAAATTATTCACTGCAGTGCGTTGGAGCACTAGCATTATGCAAATCGTACCGCTACAGCATGCTGTAGCAGGAACATCTTGCATAATGCTCAGCTGCAGCGCGCGATAGCAATTTAAATTGCGAAAAGCCCCGCTGCAACGTGCAACCGCGCCTATGGATTCAAATGGATCCGCTGCAGCGCGCGGTAGCAGTTAAAATTGCAAAAAGCCCCGTTGCAATGTGCTACCATGCCTATGGATTGCAAATGGATCCGCTGCAGTGTGCTACCGAGCTCACGGTTCGCAATAGGATCTGCTGCATTGTGTTATCACGCTCGTGGTTCACAACTAGACCCGCTACAGTGCGCTACCGCGTCCGCGGTTCACAAATGCACCTGCTGCAGCGCACTATAGCGCCCTTAATTTGCAAACTGACCCGCTGCAGTGAGCTGTAGTGCGCTGCAGCGCGCGGCAGTGGTTTCCCTTGAAAAAATTGAAATTTTGCATGAATGTCTCAGGACTCTTTTGGATAGCCATTTTCCTGAAAAGGTAAACAAATTTGTTTTAGGAGCAGCTTAAGGATCATAAATGAATGAAATTTTCTTTTATTTTAGATATAATTTATGGATTCATCAGAGTTCATCCAAAATTTGGAAGTGTATGTGATTGGGGCAGATATGGCTTCAAAAGTCCCGGAGACTCGAGAAATCCATTCTCTAGCCAACTGTGGGATGAAATTGCCTCAAAACACACAATACTTCAAAATTTTGTCCAAAACTTCACCTCTAGCTTGAGATACCCCAAAGAACTCACAAACATAAGTTGAACCAAACCAATGATCATCCTCCAAATAAAGGAAGAATGATTTAGAAAAGGAGCTTAGTTCACTTTCATTATTTGCCATCTAAGAAATTGATTAAAGTTCATGTTAGAAATTTAAATCAACTATTAAATTAGTAATGCATTTACTACCCTATAATGTCATTTTAAATGTCTTTACTATTTTGTGTTGTTTGCTTTTGGATAAATGGATGTCTTTATCTTAACAGAAAGTTCTCAACTTGGCTGATACCAACTGTGACGACCACAATATTTAGATGGAATTAAACCCAACATTGGTGCGTCACCTTAGCATCTAATATCTAGTTAGAAGAAAGCTAACCAAATGCTAGATACTAAGTTTGGCCATGGATCATGAAGAGGGTCTTAAGTTAAGATTAGAAAATGAATAGAAGAAAAGAAATGCATGTGATTAAAGTGGTTACAATTATATGTGTGAAAATGATAATTATATGCATGTACAAGGCAAATAAACATGTAACAAAAGAAATAATCACAATTACTTGAATATGAAAGTGTAGATGCAATCATAAATAGAAGAAATGAAATATGGGAACGAAAAATACTCGCAAGATTCATGAAGTAATTCATAGATGAAATTACAATCTATAATAGGAATTTAAGTGATTACAATTACATTTAGGAGCATAGCATTTGCAAGTAATAGTAGAGGTGACCATTCACATGAAGCAATATAGGTTGACATTATGAAATGCATGTACAATTATACAACAATAAAGGATAGATGCAATTAATCACGTATGACAAATGAGTTTATGAATATGAAACATTTATACAATTTAACCCTTTATCCATTTATCCAAAATAAGCAATTTAAGCAGTAATATATCTAGTTCCAACATAAAATAAGTAAAGACAAAGCAATTTTAACTAAGTTATTACATGCCATTTAAATAGATACAGGAAAGTAAGACTCTCGCTCACAATTAAATAAAAGTAAGCAATATCATTTAAGCAGAAGCAAATATGATAACTTTAAGCAACTAGTCCTGCTCCACTTACAACCAAATGCACCTAGTCTATTATATTTTGGCATTTAAATGTGGTAGGGCAAAGCCAAATAAAAGAAAGTATAATTAGACTAAACAGTTTAAGCACAATATAAGATTGGGCTAAGCATTTTATAAGTTTGATTTGGATATCACTAGCTAGTTTACAATACGAAAGTAAGCAGTGGAGCAAATGAAAGAACTTAAATAGTGAAAAGAAAATAAGGAAAATAGTAAGAAAGACTAATGAAAAGCAAAGTGAGTAAGAATACTCACAAGTTTAGACAATCTAGCCTTCAATTAAAATAAGAAAAATAAAAAGAAAGACTAATAAAAAGCAAAGTGAGTAAGAATACTCACAAGTTTAGATAATCTAGCCTTCAATTAAAATAAGGGTAAGAACATTCTAGATATGCTTGAAAAGTACTATAGTGCATATGAAGTAAATAGAATGAAGCATGTATCTGTTCAATAACTTATGCTAAGTAAAGAAAAGAAGACAGTAAAGCATTTAAATGAAATTATAGCAAAGTTCACTGTAATCTAAATAAAGTATAAGCAAGTAAAGTAAAATACTAACATATAGAAAGTGTAAAGTATAGTAAATGAAAGAAAATCTTAGACTATATGACTATGAGATTCATAGCCTAGGACTATGAAAGGTAATATAGCTAAAAGCTAGGATGAGTCTTCATAATTAAAAAGATTATAGGAGAACTCATATTTTATTAAATTTAAGTTATTTTATGAAAGTATTCATTCTGTAGAAAAATACATAATAAAGCGAGGATTTAAGCATGTCTGCTAACAGGTAAAGGAAAGCGGGGTTCAAAATAAATAACACTCACATTCATTCTCTGAGAATATGGGGTCTTCTTGTTACTCCTAATTAGCCTGCCCTCAGCTTAACCAACATTGCAAACCCCTATAGATTTAAATGTGAAAGTTTTATTTATGCACAATGCCTTATATGAATGTGTCAAATGAAGTAAGCCTTAAGCTAAGCAAGAAATTTGATAATTGCAAATTATGTGATATCCAAAGTTATCTAATTTTAATGATCTACTTATAGATTGGAGCTAATTGAGCTCCTAGCTAACTTAAAGATATTGATATCAAGTCAATTGTAAACAACAAAAGTAATTGGAGTTTTGAAAATAGTAGTTTCATTTCATTCTATAAGATGGCAAAATAATTTGTAAGTATAATGATACTAAATGAAACTAATACTATTCTTATCCTAACCCATTGGTTTTAAATTGGTTAACAAAATCATGGCTTAGGAAACTAGTTAGGAAAGAATTGGTTATGAAATTATCGTATTAGCATAAGACGAAAATCAAGGTTCCACGAGCTCAACTTATCTAACTAGGTTATTTTGGAAGGATCTATTCAAATCTATCACTAATCTAACTAAATTGAAGTAATTTGGAAAAGATCTTAAGTGTATAGGAGATGAAGGAATTTTAGGGTTAAAATTTTAGGGTTTTCGGGATACCTCATTAGACTTAAAATATAACTAAGAGATTTAAGGTTCAAAACCTAAATTAGATCTCACATTTTTATTCCTCATATTTTTGTGAGTGAAATTGAACTAATTGATCATTTAATTTAGACTTAAATGATCAAATTAGGTCAAATGAATTATTGGAATTAATTTGAAATTGATTAAATTAATCTAAAATAATGATTAAATAATACATTCACTAAAATAGAAATTAAATGGCATATATTAATCTACATATGTTTGTGATCAAAATGTCATATAATTTTGTATATTTTAGATGTGTATTATCAAAGTTATGATTAAAATAAAAAACTGCATTTAGTTAATATTAAATAATCATTATCAGTGACTGGATTAATCATTTTTTTTTTGTGCAGAAAATTATGCATGCACGAACGAAGATGACTAGTGTAAAATCCCGCACGCCAGCCTTAGAGTCAAAGCCACCACATGTCGATGCACGATTGGCACCGATACATCATGACAGCATGACCACTCGATGTTAGACCGGCCCGGTCCTGGGAAAAATACTCGGATAAAAAAAAATAGACTCATGTTCGACATCTCCTTCCCCGACAGCACACACGAGAACTCAAGCTAGAGTTTATGACTATGGCTACTCCCAACCTCTTCACTGTCCGGCCCGCATGTCAGCATAAAACGGACGTCGTGGCCGATGTGTTAAGCCCAAAAATGTAACCATACATCGCCGATAGCCCAAAATAAGTGATGCCCAAGGTCCTAATGGGGATGGACCCAAGTGGACACTATTGGATTCTGTGGATGGCCAATGGAAAGGGGTCAGGTTGAGCTCATTTGAGCTCAATTGACTTCAAACATTGCTAGCCTGAGACTCGCAATAATGTCGAGAGAAGAAATGACCAATAATTGCTAAATAAAATGCAAAATCAAAGGGGTACCTTAGTTGTCTTCTACGGTTGACATGAGAAAATTAGGGTTCACAGAAACCACAGCCAAAGGCTCTTCGAGACTTTGCTAAGCACCACAGAAGGTTCAAGATGCAGAGAGTGAGAAAAAAAATGAGAAAGGTAAGGGTTGGAAAGGTCTTCAGGTTGGGGGAAAGGTCCTGGCAGGCGACACGGGTATGATCCTGCGAACGATCGTGGAGTAGAAGGATGACGTACAGTCTTTTGATCCAGACAGTTGGATCAAATGCTTGATCCGATGGTCAGATCACTCTGATTAAAATCGGACCGTTAGATAATACTTTAAAAACATGCG
The DNA here is from genome assembly GCA_016760335.1 of Gastrodia elata. NCBI lineage: Eukaryota > Viridiplantae > Streptophyta > Magnoliopsida > Asparagales > Orchidaceae > Gastrodia > Gastrodia elata. Next base: position 881,499 of record CM028679.1, read on the forward strand.
GTAGTTCAGATTAAGCCAAATTGTTGTTCTATGGATCGCCCCTAATACGGGATCTCAGTGGTCTGTAATATTGCTGCTAGGAATAATAATTAATATTAATATAAATATTATTATTTACTTAACTAATTATATTTAATTTAATACTCAAAATTAAATTATAAAATAGACTCCGAAAAATCCCAAAAATTCACCCTTACCTAATTGAGGGGTGAGAAACTCAAAAATAAAATTGAATTTTCGATCGAAGATCAATTTAATTATCATAATTTTTTGAGTATATAAATAATATTAAAATATTCATGAAATTTTGACAAGTTCCAAATAGTTCCAAAATACCACCCTTATCAAATTTGTATGTGGTGAGTCCAATGGTGGACTCCGTTTTTTATTCTAACGTCTAAAAAATTAGTCATTTTCAGAATTATCTGGAAAAATAGGAAATACTGGAAATTGCCAAACGATCACCAAATTGCATGAAAATTGAAATGGAGGCTCCTAACACCATTATAAGAGTAACGGAAGAAGATTATAATCAATTATATTACTAATTGATGAGTAATAACACTAGGGTTGTTAAAGGACTGGGCTAGCTCAAGCTCAAATAGTGCTTGATAATTATTGTTTGGCCCTTGAGATGATAATCGAGGTCATTTTGAGGTTGAGTGGAGCCTTCTAGCACCAATAATTAATGTTGGGAAGCAATGTTGATCCCCAACAATTTCTGGCAAAATTTGGCCTTATAGTCTACAAAATTGACTTAGGCCAGTTTGCCTTTTATCCTAGCCCTTATAGAACTATTCTAGTATGCATCACAGAAGAAATAAATGACCAGATTAGCCATTAGAAGCTGAACTGAGGAAGTTTAGAGGGGGTTACCTTGCACAGAGGGGGTTCGAGGGCAATTACTAGTGTTTAGCTAGACTTCAGAGGATGAGGAGGATCTCGATCGCTTCTTGGGGATGCTGACTAGCTATTGATTGCTTGAATGCCAAAGTGAGCCCATTGACGTGTTAGGGTGGTTTGCTGATGTGTTCCTGAGACTGCCAGCTTAGAGAGGAAGCGGTAGAGGAACAAGGAATAAACTGGAGTATTGGAGATCTTGGTTGATTCCAGAGGGGTTACAAGAGCTCACAATGAAAATTGGAGAGGTTTTTATAGCCTGGGAGGTCTTGAATGGTCGAGAGATGGATGTTGGGATTGAGCCCAAAGGTTGGCCTCCCAACAACTATTTAGGGATCCTTTGGGCGTCTGGGCCTTCCAAGAGGTTCCCTCCACTAAAGGCAAGTCATTAGCAATGGTTAGAGGATGTGGGGGACAAGGTTGATAAAGGTTGTCCAATGATTCCTTCGGCTGTCAGGCGAGTGGATCTGGGGATGATGGTTAACAGCGTCGTATCCTTCATATGATGTATGATCCCTGATCAAAAATGTGGAACGACACTGATCACTAGGATCATAATTTTTTATTGTGCATTTAACTGCGACCTTTAGATCTATGACAGGATCTGATGGTCGTGATTTGAATATAACAAGCAACAGAGGGATAACCCAATTAGAGTCATTTAAACAAACTCTCAAAAAGTGGAACAGTTGACTGGAACAAGTGTTTTGCGTTTGATCCGATGCAGGAGAATTTCACAGTTCTAATTAATTTGATTTAAATAAATCTAAAAATTGTAATTAATTTATTAAATTCATATAGTTTGAATTTAAATAAAAATACATATTATATATTGTGATTTTCTCCAAAAATACAAGTCTAGAATTATAAAACTTGCACTCCTAGCTTATTTTGATATAAGGAACTTAATCATTCCCTCAGATTTAGGATTTGATGTTAATTTAATTCTACTAATTCTTAGGGTATTTAAATTAATTAAATATAATCAAGAAAATAATACTTGATCATTTCAACTCTAATTTTCTAGGGTTATGTTCTAATGATATTAAGAACTTAATAAGGGCAAGTTTAGAGTTTGTATAAGACTAGATTATCCAAGGCAATAACCAAGGGTTATTACACTTACTACAGCCCGCCATTGCAGCCCTTCTGTGCAATTTTCTAGTGAAGATTTCCATCAACGGCTTCCTGGTGCAGCCACCGTAGGAGCCTTCCACTATTACTTTTGGTTGTGACCTCCAATGTGGCCTTTGGATGCAACATCGGCCCTAGGGGTACCGCCCCCTTCTCCTTTGTAGTCACAAGATTTTCTAATGCCTCGTATGATCTCCCTTATGATTATATAGGGTCAATCCAAGACTTATTTTTCTCTAAATATGCCATGGGGCCCAACAAGAAGTCCTTTGCTTATTAAGACTGTAATAGGTGCCCTAGCACCTCAGGCTTGATCTAGGGGGAACCATGGCACCCATGTCTCAATTTTTAGGGGCTGGGGCATGCCCCAGTGCCATGCTCTCTAGCCCAATTTTCACAGTGCACCCCAAGGTGCACCAAGGAGCCCAAATTTCTACCAGCTTGTCCCAGAATACCACAAGACTTCCCAGATTCCCACTAAAGCTCTGTTAGTATCTGGATGGATGATCTAATTGGTCTCCACATCCAAATAATCTCCCACATGGAGACCTATTGGGATCATTTCACCTTCAGTCCTAGATCTTCTTCCCCTTTGCTCAACTTTAGCGAAGGTAACGATATGGCTTACCTTCCTTTGTAATGTTCCAAGGTCAACTAAAATTGTGTTTTCAAGAACTTCTTATTCTTCATCTTCTCATAGTCTTTTATTTTCTTAGAATTTCTTTGTGGCACAAAATAATTTCTTATACACTACAAATATACAACAAAGATTGATCCATCAGACTTTTCTGACCTTGTATCTCATTTTGTCTATCATTGCTTCCACTTAAACTGTCAAACCCTAAAGCCACTATCTGATACCACTTGTTAGGATTATTACGGTGGATTTGAGTTGAGGTTACTTGTAACAACCCTAAGTTGTTACCCTATTAAAATGTAGCTTAATTACTCCTTAACTTTAATATCATTGCTTATAGAACATCAAATTGAGTCTACCTTGAACATTTGAAATCTATTGGACTTCTCTAAGTAAAAGATGATATTTTGATCAGTCTAGATTTGAAAGTTTGGTGCAATTTGGAAATTTTTAAGGCCATAATTCACATTTAATTAAAATGGTCTAATTGCATAAAAGGGTTCATAATCTTTCCAAATTGCAAATATATCCCTAAAGCTAAATTAACAGCCGGGCGCGGGCGATCCGCTGCGGAACCCAGGTCGTGCAACAGCGGAGTCCCGTAAATCTAACTGTCGCGCTTAAATAATCAACGGCTATGATTAGATCCGGCGGAACCAAGGATCAGTTAGATGTGCTCCATATATCCTATGGCATGGATCAAATCGGATCTAGCCAGTAGGATCTGAAGAATTAGGACCGTTCTGCGATCCTGATCGATCCATCAGATGGCCCACAGTACACATGCACTATGGATCTTCATCTTTGCCATGCCGGCGTCCGACCGTAGAAATCATGCGGATCTTGGATAGCTTAGCCTATCCCCCACTACCCGTTCCACCTCAGCATGCCATTGAGGATCTTCCCTCAATAGCATATCAGTTCTGATCAGGCCTCATGACCCGACTGAGCTCAATTAGGAAAATTGAGAGCTCAGCCATGGCCCGACTCCTCGAGTCTTTCCTAGACCAAGCCAACCCTCCAAAAGCTTCCCAATCCTCTGCTGAGGCTATAAATAGCCCTATAATTGCTCCATTTGATCCTTGCTGATCAACTAAGCTCAATGCAACTTTTGCCATTACCGATCACTCGAGCTTGCGTAGGCAATCCCAAGAGATCTTGAACCACTAATAATAGGCTCTCCAACAGTTTAGATTCCTTTGCATGCCTGGAAGCTCAGCTAAGGTCAGCCGAACCCTTTGCCAACCATGCCGAGCTCAACCGAGAAACTAAGTACCTCCATTTGCCGGTTTCGAGCCAATGAGGCTCAGACCTTCCTTCTTTTATGCGTATAGCTCTGTATTGTTGAATCAAGCCTAATGCTATCATAATTGAGCCATGAGCTAGTCCCAATCGATTGAATCAATCGATCGGGCTAAGTCCTTAAGGAACGCCTCGGGTGAGTAAGGTCCTGGCATTCTAGACCACCTCAGGCCCTTAGACTAGGGGGCTTCGATTCATCTCACCTCTATGAATATATAGGGATCTAGCCCTGGGTATGGCATGGCCTTTGTGAGGATAATTGTCTCCCCACAATAGCTCTATTAAAGGAGCCCTTGGGTGAGTAGGGTCCGGCCAATCCGGATCGCCTCACAGAGGGCTTCGGGTCCCGTTTGGTGTGCCTGACCATGGTGAATGTGTAGCGATTGTTGGTTTGTCGTGCCATGGTTAAGATGTGCTAGAATGGACTGATTAGGGTTCCCCTAATCGGGTCCTTCGGTCGAGACGAAGGCTCAGGGACAAAGCGCTGTGCAGGTCGGGCCGACCCGTGACCCGCGCGATGCGACAGTTCCGGGTCCTCGGGTCCCGGTCAACCCTAGCGGTTCGGCTAATGGGCCGAGCCCGTTTAATATAAATCTGATTAATTGGATTTATTTTCCTTAAGGAATATAATCCAATTAATCTAATCGTAGGAAATAATTTAAACAAAAATACAAAATGTATTAATGAAATAACTTTCAATCCACTAATCAAACTCTATGATATTATATATCAAATTAATCAGAAAATCCTCAGGGATCTGAATATAAAATAATATTGAACATCTAATTGTTAGATTTTCCATTTTTGCCTACTTATTCTAGATCTTGATTATGGTTGATTAACATGTATACTTAACCAAATTGCTTATTTAGAGTGCTATTAGTTTTCTTATGAAGAGTAGAATGAATGTACTAAGTGAATTATTTTTCTGATATCTGTATTTCAATTTATGCCCTACTCTTGTTAAACCATGATTAGTGAAAATTAGGGTTTTTAACTATTGGATCTTAGCAAACTTAGCCTCTAATTAATTGTATGATAAGATAGAACTTATGAGCCAAATTGTATGAAATTCTGATGGTTAGATTTGTAATTATGTACTAATCTTTTTGGATTGGCTTAGGGTTTGATTGCACTAATTATCTTCTGTTTTGATGAATTTTTATATTATTATCTTTCATGATAGCAAGTTGGATGTATTGAATCCATGTATGCAAATTTATAATGTATAAATTAAATAAACCTAAATTTGAAGAACTTAAATACCTTTATTAATCTTAAGAAGTCTTAAGACTTTGATCAAGCTATTAAGACTTGATCTAAGTCTAAGATTGCCACCAATAATAGATACCTAATTTACAGATTTGACATTTGATATATAAATGAACCCTTGATCTTAATTAGACAAAAGATTCAACTTCTTTACCATTGAAGGGAAAAAATTCATCTTAAGCCATGGAAACCAAGCTTAGTAGACTTATGAACTCAATAAGGGGTGTATCACTTGAATTCATTTTCATCTTTATCTTTTACATGCTTGCATCTTAATTCTATACCATAATTTTTTTGACATTGAATCCAAAACTTGATCACATTCAAAAAATTCTCCTTCAAGTTCAATTTTAGCAAACATGTAGGGTGTGCGAAATATGGAATCTATTGATTGATTGAAATCAAAACTACAACAAAAAATAGAAAATTAAAACACAAAAACAAGAAATAGCACAACCTTATTAATCATGGGTTGCCTCCCATTGAGCGCTTATTTTAATGTCTCAGCCCGATGCCAATTTAGCTCATCTACATAACTCCTTCTCTTGGGAGATCCTGCAATAACTAACTCTCTTTCTCTTGCAATTCAAATCCATCTAAATAAGGTTTTAGACGGTGCCCATTTACCTTAATTATCCCAATCGATGAAGTTATATCCACACTTTTGTGGGGGTATATTTTTGTGATTATAAATGGGCCCGTCCATCTTGATTTCAACTTTCCTGGAAAGAGCCGCAACCTTAAATTAAATAACAATACCTTCATTCCCGGTTCTAAGTGTTTTGGTCTTATTAGCTTATCATGCCATTTCTTAGTTCTCTCCTTGTATATCTTGACACTCTCATATGCTCCCAACCTGAATTTATCCAGTTCATGCAATTGTAGTACCCTTTTTTCTCCTGCTAGTTTGAAATCAAAATTCAGCTTTTTGACTGCCCCAAAGGCTTGATGTTCTAACTCTATCGATAAATGATAAGATTTCCCATAAACCAACTTGTAAGGGGACATTCCCAACAGCGTTTTGAATGCAGTTCTATACACCCAAAGTGCATCGTTCAATTTCATGGACCAGTCCTTCCTATTTTTGTTAACGATTTTCTCTAGGATTTGCTTTAATTCGCAGTTTGACACTTCCACTTGGCCACTCGTTTGAGGATGGTAGGTTGTACCTACCTTATGTTTCACCCCATACCCCTTCAATAGAGTTTCTAGTTGTTTATTGCAGAAATGTTTTCCACCCTCACTTATTAGGACACGGGGTGTACCAAACCTAGAGAGGACCTGATCTTTCAAGAATTTGATCGCAGTCTTGGCATCATTATTTGCACAAGCTTTCAAGAATTTGATCCCACTAATATGTAGTTACTTGCATTAGAGGTGGGGAATCGGCCCATAAAGTCAATCCCCCATACATTAAAGAGTTCAACTTCAAAGATTTCATTGAGAGGTAATTCATCCCTTTTTATTAAATTTCTCATCTCTGACATTGATCACAGCTCTTTATAAAATCCACAGCATCTTTAAATAATTTAGGCCAATAAAATCCAGATTGCAACACCTTTGCCGCTGTTCGATCAATACCATGATGCCCTCCATAAGGAGATGTGTGGCAATAGTATAAGATGTTAAATGTTTCAGTTTCACGCACACATCTTCTTAGTATTTGATCGGGACAACATTTAAATAGGAAGGGATCATACCAAAGGTAATTCTTAACATCAGCAAAAAGTTTTTTCCTTTGCTGAGAGTTAAATTCTTTGGGGATCACCCTTCCTACAAGATAGTTGGCAAGGTCAACAGACCAAGGAGGATTTCTTGCTGCAATTAAGTAGAGCTGTTCATCAAGAAAAGTTTCACAAATTTCTTCTCCCTCCTTATGTCTTACATGAGTCAATCTAGAGAGGTGATCGGCCACCACATTGTCGCACCCCTTTTTATCACGGATTTCTAAGTCAAATTATTGTAGCAACAAAACCCAATGTATGAGTCGTGGCTTTGCTTCTTTCTTTTGAAGAAGATATTTGATTGCAGCATGATCCGTGTAAATAATTGTTTTTGATCCAATAAGATATGCCCTGAATTTGTTGAATGCAAAAATAATTGCTAAAAGTTCTTTCTCGGTGGTGGCGTAATTTCTTTGGGCCTCATCCATTAGCTTACTCGCATAATAAATAGAACAGAAATTTTTTTCCTTTCGCTGTCCTAAAACTGCTCCCACCACAAGATCACTAGCATCACACATATTTTTGAAGGGGTGATACTAGATGGGAGTGGAAATTTTAGGGGCTGAAATGAGAGCCGATTTTATGGCATTGAATCCCCTTGTGCATTTTTCATCAAATTTTAATTCAATATCCTTTCCTAAAAGTCGGCATAAAGTTAAAATGATTTTAGAGAAATCTTTTATGAACCTTCTATAAAACCCAGCATGCCCAAGAAAACTCCTAACTCCCTTTACATTAGAGGGTGGAGGCAATTTCTTAATAACCATAATTTTAGCCTTATCTACCTCGATTCCTTTTATTGATATAAGGTGAGCCAATACGATTCCTTCCTCCACCATGAAGTGACACTTTTCCTAATTGAGAATAAGATTATTTTTCTCACATTTCCTTAAGACCTTACCCAAGTTTTTTAGATAGTCTTTAAAAGATTTTCCCATAATGGAAAAATAATCCATAAAGATTTCTAGGAAATCTCCTATCATTTTGAAAAAAATGGCCATCATACACCTTTGAAATGTCGTAGGTGCATTGCATAGACCAAAGGGCACCCTTCTAAAAGCAAATGTTCCATAGGGGCACGTGAAGATTGTTTTTTCTTGGTCTTCTAGGGCTATAAAATCTGATTGTACCTAGAGTAACCATCCAAAAAGCAAATGTAAGGGTTTCCTACCAGCCTATCTAACATCTGATCAATGAATGGGAGAGGATAGTGATCTTTCCTAGTTGCCTTATTTAATCTTCTATAGTTTATGCATACTCTCCACCCCGTAACCTTCCTTATAGGAATTAATTCATTATTTTGACTCAAGGTCACAAATATCCCACTTTTCTTAGGGACCACGTGAATAGGACTTACCCAAGGGCTATTCAAAATTGGGAAAATGATTCCAACATCTAAAAACTTAATGATTTCCTTATGCACCACCTCTCTTATATTCAAGTTTAATCTTCATTGAGGTTTTATGGAAGGTTTTGAGTTGTCTTCTAGTAATATGCGGTGCATGCATAAGGTAGGACTAATACCTTTAAAATCGTCAATGCTCCATCCTATTGCCCTCATATGCTCTCTTAACAATGCACACAATTTAGTTTCTTGGGTTGGGCTCAACAAAGTAGAAATTATTACTAGAAGTGATGTTCCTCCCTAAGATAAACATATTTTAAGTGTTTGGGCAATTATTTCAAGTCCAATTCAGGGGGTTCATCTATAGACAGCTACATTCTCTTTCTTTCCTGAATCAACTCATCAATTTTGTTTTCTTCCTCTTAACTTCCAGCTTCTTCTTCTTCCTTTAGATCTAATTCCTCTATATATCCAGAAATTAACACCTCTTCCACTGCATTTACTTCCCAACACTCCTCATTTTGCTTAACTAGATGCCTCATCAAATCCTTTATGTTAAAACTCACCTCCTCCCCCTCACAATGAAGACTTAATTCACCCTTATCAATATCAGTCATGGTTTTTCCAATAGCAAGGAATGGTCTCCCCAAAATTATAGGAATCTCCTGAGTTTCATCTTCCATTTCCAACACAATAAAATTAGCGGGGAAAATAAATTTATCAACCTTTACTAGAACGTTTTCCAAAATCCCCATGGGAGTTCTTACGGATCTATCCGCTAGTTGGAGGAGGACTGATGTAGGTTTTAAAGAATTAATTCCCTGTTTTTTAAATATGTAAAATGGAATTAAATTTATTGAGGTACCCAAATCACATAAAGCCCTTTTGAAAGTATGATTTCCTATTGTGCAGAGAATGGTAAAACTTCCTGGGTCCTTTCTTTTAAGAGGGATTTTTTGCTGGAGAATGGCACTACACTCCTCAGTCAAGGCCACAATTTTCTTTTCATTTATTTTTCTTTTCTTTGATAGTATATCCTTCATGAATTTAGCATAACTAGGCATTTGTTCCAAAGCTTCAGCAAAGGGAATATCTATATGAAGAGTCTTAAAAGTTTTTAGGAATTTTTGGAACTGGTTGTCTAGCTTCTCCCTTGCCATTCCTTGAGGATAGGGGATGTGAGGAGTGTGGTCAGAATGTTTAGTCATCTGCATGTTAGTTTCCTCATTCCTTTCTTTATCCTTATCCTTATTGATTTCTTCTTCCTCAATAGATCTCTCTCCCAAATTTTTAGAATTATTTTCAGAAGTTTTAAGTACCAGCAGTTCTATAATTTTTCTACTTCTTAAAGTTATAGAATTTCCTAATTCAATCCCATAGTCCCCAATGGCTCCTACCATGAATGGTTGATTTAGTTGCATCAAGATCTCTTTTATTTTTAACTCAATTCTTTGGATAATTTTTTTCTTGATTCAAGAGTGAGTGTTCATGTCGATTTATTGTTGCATCTGTTCTTTTCATAAAATTAGTTGTGTCTATTTTAAACTCTTTTAGGAAACACTCTAAACTTTTTCCCTCCTTAGTTTGTTGGGTTCTATAGATTTGAACAGCATTTACTCCCTCAGTTTCTTCCTTATGATCAGAAATCTGTTACACTCCCTCTACTCATTTGGTCAAAACATGTTAATTTTGTTTCTTAATTCAGCAATCTGATTTGACTCATTCATGTAATCTACCTCCACTTTATTTGAATTTGGTTGCTCAGTTGGCCATTGGTATGCATTGTTAGCCATTTTCTCGAGGATATCAAAGGCCTCCTCGAGGGTTTTACTACTTAACGATCCTCATGCGGCTGCATCTATGAGGGTCCTTGCGGGTGCGTTTAATCCATTGTAAAAAGTTTGTACTTGCATCCACAAAGGATACCCATGATGCGGGCAACGCCTTAAGCAGTCCTTAAAATGTTCTCAACCATCATACAAGTTCTCACCATGCTGTTGAGAGAAGTTTGAAATTTCGTTTCTCAGCCTGGCGATCTTAGCAGGTGGAAAATACTTGGCTAGGAATTTCCTTGCCAAGTCATCCCATATCCTTATTGACTCACCGGGTAGAGAACTGAGCCAAACTTTAGCTCGATCCCTCAGCGAGAATGGGAATAATCTCAATCTTAAGGCTTCATCGGATACCCTATTGAATCCAAATGTGTTACATATTTTCAAAAAAGTTGAAATATGTGCATTTGGGTAATTCGATGCCATCCCACTAAAATGATTATTTTGATCATGTTCAAAGTGGATGGTTTTATCTTAAAATTATTTGCTTGTATAGGAGGTCTAACAATAGCATTTTGAACTCCTTCTACCATGGGAAGTGCATATTCTCTAAGCAATATTCTCCTAACATTTACCATAGGTTTTGTTGGGTTCATATCTAAGTCTTCTATTTGCGCATTTTGTTAGTTTAAAATGATTTCCTCTCTCTTTGCTCTCAAATAAGTTCTATTTATTTCTGGATCGTAAGAGAATTTCATAAGGTTTCTCCTACTCATGCAGTTAAGGTGTCTCTAGCTAGAATGAGTTTTAGCAATCAATATTCAGCAATAAATATTCTCCATAAATGACAACAAAATTTTCAATAAGATAATATGCAATTAAATTCAGCACAAGTTCTTTTTAGAAAATTTTTCTAATTTTTATCAAGCAAGCAAATAAGGAAATTAATTACAGCTATGTAAGAATATGCACAAGTTAGTTCTAAATCACTAGTTACTAGAGAATTAAACTTGATACAAAATGAAAACTGTTCCTCGACAACAGCGCCAAAAACTTGACAGACGAAAATACACGTCTGCGTTTGCATGCAAGTGTACTTGGTCTAAGTAATAAGTGAAAAGTTTAGTTTCTGGGATTTATCGAACCTCAAGGAATGGTTGTTTTGATACCAAGCTGTATTTTCTTTCACTAATGTATAGATAACTAATTTTGTTGATTTTTGTTGGTTCCGAATTAGCAATACACAAGACTTTGAGTAAAGATACGAATTGATTAAAAAGTAGAGAGTTGAGATTTCATTGTAATATATGCAAGGGTTAGTTATATGACTTCATTATTTGAATGTATACATTCAATTTAATTGCTTAATCAAATCAAGTGAACTCTATTAGAATTGAAGTATCCTTCAATTATACTGGGTTCAAGTTTAGTGCATAAAGAGAACTCATTTTGGGTTCCTTTTTAGCACATAAACTCTTATGAGCTCTAGTTTCATTAATTTGATTTCGACTTCCTACGTCTAGGTGACAAAAACATCTTTTAATTAAAATGGTCTCACTAGCAAGATTTCATTTACCGTGCATCATGCGCTTTACACGCAGTTTAGTTAGATGGGAGGATGCATTGGGTCAATGGATTATGTCACATCTTCCATTAAAGTTCCCAATATCTTCTCAATTCTTCTACTTTGATGAGTAGCAGAGCAAGATTAATGGAGAACTTGGTTCTCAAGCATCAATATTTTAGGAGAGCTACTAAGGGAGGGTACAAGTGAGCTTAAGAATTCTGTCACATAATTTTCATCTCTACTCGCACTACCTTCCTTGCTCTTACCCAATTAATGAGCATTGGAACACGAGCTCTTTTAATTAAAATAAATAAGAATAAGAATTCAATTCATCCAAGCATTCATTCAATATTAAAATTAATAATACAACAAATAGTTTTTCATTATAATTAAATAATATCATCATACACCATTATTTTCCTTTCAGAATTCTACAACTGCATCTCAACCCTCTCCAAGGGGTTTTTAGCCTTCCATTACTAAGCAAGAAAGAACATATAAGCAAAAAAAAAGTGAACATCACCATCAATTCACTGCAAGAAATTAATCAAGGGAGTTTAGGAGAAATACAAGGAATCATCCGGAGATTTTCTAGAGTTCTCTTTACTTTTCCTACGTTGTCCACTTGAAGCTCCACCCTTCATTCTTTACTATCTTTTCTTCCTTCCTGTTCGTGGTCCTCTCTTTTCCTTGAAGAGTTCTCCTTCTTTCTCTCCTATAGCCTTTCTCTTGGTCTTTTTAGTAGCAAAGGATGGAACCCTTTCAAGGTCTAAGATTGGCCCATAAATAGGGATGCACTCAGCCTCAAGCCTTTAATGTGTGACCTTTCCTCTTTCTTGACTTAATTTCAATTCCTTTTAATGTTTTCATCTATTTAAACTTGTTGGGATTCAGTAGGGAATTAATTTCTTAATTTTCAAGAGCCTGGGGGAGACCAAAGGTCACATTTTTGTGGCCTTCCCTGTGCTTCTTAATTGTTGTTTCTAGAAATTTTGGGCCATCCGCTGCGCCGCGCTGTGGCATGCTAGAGTGCGCTGCGGTGCGTTATGGCGCACTTTGGTAGCAGCAATTCATATACTATTCCGTTGTGACGCGCTGCGGCAACCACATTTAAATCATGTTCCGCTGTGCACGCTATAACAGCAATGCTCCAAACGCTTTTCTTGCATATAAGTTAGTCCTTTTTTTGTTCGACCGCTGTAGCATACGCTATGGCGCGCTGCGGCGCGCAACAACGGACAAGTTACTGTTCAATTAGTTTAACTATAGTTTTATAAATTGAAAATTTACCCACTGTGGCGCTGCGGCGTGTTATAGCGAATAAATTTTGCATGATCACTGTTCAATTAGTTCAACTATAGTATGATAAAATAAAAATTTACCCGCTGTAGCGTGCCGCGGCAGAAAAAGTTGCGTGACATTGATCAATTACTTGTTCATAAGGTTTTAATAAATTAATGAGAAATGACGCTGGAGCCCGCTGTGGCATGCAAACTTGCGTATTACTATTTAATTACTCGTTTATATGGTTTTTATTTATCCTTATCGATATGATGCTGTAGCGCGCTGGGGAGGGTCGTGGCGCACTGCAACGGTCTTGCTCCAGGTTTGTAGTTCTACTTCCAGGTAAGGCATTTTAAGGGGACACCATGGCGCGCCGCGGCGCGCTGCGGCAGTTTTCATCCAGATTTTGGTAAATCAGCCCTTGTAGTCTGTCTTTTTCATTTTCCTAAAAAGATATCAATTTCTACTCAAAGTATAGGGAAATATATGGTGATATGAATATTTAAACACTATATTTTTGTTGCAAATTTTAGCTATATCACATACAATAGCTCCCACTATAGTCAACATTGCAGCCAATGATCCACTACTTTAGTTGATGTAGGATGGGGTGACGACATGCAACCAAATCAAATCCACCAATTAATTAAGAAAATTAACCTTGCATGTTTAAGTTACTAGTAGATATGCGAGTCGCTTGTTGAGAATAAAGAGATGTGTTGTATGCATTTATAAGTAATGAGAGCTAGGATTAAACGATCACACTTGTAAGGTAGGAGGGAAGAAAATAAAAATAAATGGAGAAGATCTTAGGATTGCCTTATTACCGAATATGCCGCTTATGATAAAAAAGATTAACATATACGAGCAATCCTTCACCGCAGATCGAACCTTCTTTTCTTGGAAGTCCTTCTCCAAAAATTGCAAACCAAACCTCAAGAAGTCCTTCTCTTAAGAATGAAGCTCACATAACACAAAGAAGAGAATATTTTTTTATATCGCTTGCAATACCATAATACATATGAGGGTGGCCAATTTATAGCCATAAAATATATGCCAAATGATCATAAAAACCATTAACCAACCTCTCATGAAAGACTAAAGTGTTATTTCCTCAAAAAGACTAAAAAAACCATATACTTACTCTCTCATGAAGGACTAAAATGTCCATTCACATAAATGATCGAATAAGCCTTAAACCAACTCTCTCATGAAAGACTAAAGTGTCCTTTTACATAAATAACTCATATGACAGTATATGGGCTAGAAAGAAGGCCCATTTATGAAACAAATACAAAAGCCCATAAGACTCAAAAATAAAAAAATAAAATATAGTACCATTAAACTAATTTATAATCTGGCACATTAATAATGATTTTGTTGATGCCCTACATCTACATAATAAAATATAGTACCATTAAACTAGTTTATGATCTGGCACATTGAAGATAATTCCGTTGATGCCCAGCAACAGTACTCCCTGGCTTTGAAGGATTCACCTCAGGTGAATCAAGCTCATTATATTCTTAAAGTAGATTTGAATCAAGTTGTTGTAGTTCTTCCTGTGTCAACCAAGAGTCTTCTAGAGGTGAAATTCCTTTCCATCGAATGAGAAATCTTTGAACCCCACCATTAGTACTAGCAATTATTTAATCATCAAGTATTTGGGACGGATGATGATAACGGAGGCATCAAGTCAATAGTGGCACTGGTAATACTGGTTCTTGGTTTTGTGGTTCCTGCAGGTTAGTAATACAATTAGAATCATCCAATATATCGGAAGAAGCATAATCATTGTACAAAGTAAGGTCTGCCATATTGAAAACTGAAGATATTCCAACATCATTCGGAAGATCAACTTCATAAGCATTTTCATTGACTTTCCTTAATATCTTAAAACGTCCTGCTCGCCTAGCATTCAACTTCTTGAATGTTCCTATTGAAAATCTCTTAAATTTCATACTTATTAGCACCTTGTAACCTTCTTGAAATTCAAAAAAATTTCTTAGCTTATCTACATTAATTTTTTACATATTGTACGTAATGGCTAATTTCTATTCAATTTCTTGGTGGAGATTATGGATGCTTTGAGCAAATGTAAATGAAAACCCACTGGCTCTATATGTTATGGGATGATCAATTAAGTCAATTGGTTTTCATGGCTCGTAACCAGTTACCATTTGAAAAGGATGTTTATCAGTTGATCTATTAATAGAAATATTATATGTAAACTTAGCAGTGGGTTATATAAAATCCCAACTAGCAGAATGGTCTGAGATTGTGGCGCCCCACCCCTTGATCAGCAGGATTAGACCCAAGGGGTGGTGTGCCACTCTAGCAAATCCCTCACTTATTATTAGATTAGATAAGATCCACAATCCACTAATAAGGTGCACAGAATGAATATAAGGATCAGTCACCAAATCTAACATACATATATAGTGCGGAAGTAATATGAAGTAAAGATTACATCCATTCACCATACATCAAGAAGAAAAAATACTACAGCTAAGCAAATAATAATGTGTAGAAAAGTAAACATAGTCACATATACCTTTATTATTACAAATATTTTAATTTAAGTTTAGAAATGAAATAAAAATAACTCTCATCCTCATAAGAATAAAAAGATAGCTAAATATCCTCTGCTCCAAGTTGCTGCACATCCTCTATGTAAGGCTCCTACTTAGGCACTGGCTCCTCAAACTAATTTAGAAGCTGGCTAAAGGACCACTTATTAGGTTAAGCCTAATAAGGAAGCCTAGGGATTAACTCCTATTTAAGAAATATGGTTGAGATGAACTAATCATATGAGTTAGACTATACTAGATTTTAACTAAATAAGAGGCATTCACCTCTTGCTAAGGGTTTTACTAAGGGAATTAGGATTGATACCAAAATTAGAATACTTAGCATCAAGGTTAAGAATAATTTAGGACCTTAAGTCACTCCTGATGTCTTTAAATCAAAGATTCAAAAGTCTATCAGAAGGCCATTAACGAAAGTCATGAACCGTGGCTTGGTTAAGGCAAGGAGCTCTCTCATATGAATAATAAATGCTTGAGTCACATCATGACCTAGGCATTTATTGAGGGTTGGACTTAAGTTGCTTAGGAGGGAGAATTTTTTCTCCCATGGGGATAAGATCTTTCGCCCCCCAAATACTATAATTAAGCGACACGTATCACTTAAGGAAGGTTATGCTAAAGAGAAGGGAATCACCAACCAAATAAGATGGGCAAAGGAAGATACTAGACTATCTCATTAACTCACTACAAGTGACTCAATTAAGAAGGGTTCCCAAGGGTATCTAAGAATTCTAATCCTGAAATTAGAATTCAAGCGCTCGACAACTCAAAGGGAGGTTAGATTTTCAAAGAACAATATTCTTAAACTTAGAAAGGATTCTATAACTAAAGCTAGCTAATACCCCATCATTAGAACAAGTCTAATGAGGCAGGCTTTACTACAACTTATACTTGTGAGTTTACAAACATTGGTCAGAATAATCTAACCAAGATGTATCCCCACACTAGGGATGACTAACCTTGGGGTTATTTCATTATAAGGCTTCTGCCATTAGCAAGGTGATCAACCTTGCCTTGGGAATAATATTAAGATAGAGAGGGTGATCATCTAGCTTGGATAATTAACCTTAAGGGAGAGGGAAGTCCAATACATTGAGTCACAAAAATATGACTCAATATTGAAAGGATGAATTGACTCACAATAAATTAAGATGATGGGTTTCACATCCAATTAAGATGATGTAATAGAATGCAATTTGTAAGGCTACTATCAAGTTATGAACTATGAATTGATCAATTACGGTTTTATGGTTATTACTTTCCATTTCAAAATGATATGGAAGGTACTCACTCCAACAAAATAGGGTGTTAGAGATCTAATGGAATGCTAAGCTAGCATCTTTAAGTCATAATTATGACTTACCTAATAATAAACTCGATAGTTTAGTTAACTGAAGGAGTGACAGGTTATTTTCCCAATTTGGTAGGTCACAACTTAGAAGAGGGATCGTTGTTATAAGTCACAAAAGTATGACTTGGAATCCAAGGTTTGACTACTTAAGCTAGGAAGCAGTAATTGTTATATCAACAATGTAGCACCCTAATACAAGATAAGAAATTTAAAGAATGACTATGTTTAAGAGTTACTTAGGGAATGATGATTAAACTTAAATGCTGAAAATAATTAAGGGGTCAAACATGTGTACCTGAAACAACATCATTACCTCTGGCTACACCTAGTGGTGTAAGGGTGTAGACTCTTGCAAGCCCATTGTTGCCTCTCTATTGCCTCTCTATTTTTATGAAGGCCTAGTTGAGAGGGGTCGAGGTGATTTGGTCACTTTCCTCTTTCAATTCGATGTGCCGTCTGAGGGTGCTTGGAACGGTCAATGAAAGTACCGTCAACGGTCTTATTGTACGTGTAATGTTGGAAGTAGTGACCTTGTTGGCCACAGGTGTAGTAGTATCTCATGCCAAGGTACCACCTTCCATTAGGATGAGGCTTTGTCCAACCATCATATGGATCATTAAGTGGGGTAATGATGATAGAGGAGGGTTCTGATTGGTGAGTGTGATCATTACTCTCTCCATTCTCTCGAATAGCTTGGCCTGAGTGTTGACCAAGACCCTTATTGCTTCCAATAGTGTGGTGGCCACAATTGAGGAACTATTCAAGACCGCAGAAGAGGGGGATGATCCAAGATTCATAGTTTAATTTGATTTGTATAAGTGATAAGGTATCAGAATCTAAGAAGAATCAAATAAGATTGATTTCAATTTATTGATCATAAAGTGATTGGCGTAAGAGGTACAGCGAGTAGCCATCTGTTAAAATGTGATAAAAGTTAGGGTATATATTATTAGGAAGTTCTTTTCTTCATAATACATTCTGTTGGGTTTCTACCTCGACTGGTGGGAGGGAAGGCATTAGTGAACTAGAAATCATAGACGCTAGTAAAGGGTTGTGGTGACTTAATGCAATGGATTGTCTCCCAATCTAGTGCTTTCACTTCAGCCTACTATCTATTAAGACTCTAATATTTTAACCAGTTTTAAACTCTTTAGAGAAATATTATTAGCCTTAATGATTCTTAAAGGTAGGTTGTGCTGTTATTATTCTTAAGGAGGCAAAATTTAGAAAGTGGAAGGTAACTACTTAAGAGTGATTTAAGACCTATTTATTGATTTAAACTCATATAAGTATTCATATGTCTTGGTATGAAAGTAAAGTCCTAACATTTCAAATTCTTAATCTTGTAAATCTTATGAAGGTTTAATTTGAATTAGTTAGCCACATACTATACTTAAATTTGTTCCTACTTAATTTTTATTACTTATGAATGCATTTTCCATTCTACTCTTATTATTCTGAGCTCATAATTATGGTGCCTTGGATGCAACTCTAGTATTCAGTTAGTGACTGATTTGTAGAAGAACAATTCATTAGGTAGAATGGAATGCAAATTCTAATCTGACACCTTATGGAAATCTCTGATACCAACTATGCAGGATTATACCCAAAGGGTGGTGTGCCGCTCTAGCAAATCCCTCACTTATCATTAGATTGGGTAAGATCCACAATCCACTAATAAGGGAAGGAGGTGCATAAAATGAACATAAGGATCAGTCACTAAATCTAACATACATATAGAGTGAGGAAGCAATATTAAGTAAAGATTACATCCATTCACCATACATCAAGAAGAAATAAAACTACAACTTAGCAAATAATAATGTGCAGAAAAATAAACACAGTCACATATACCTGTATTATTATAATATTTTAATTATAGTTTAGAAATAAAATAAAAATAACCCTCATCCTCACAAGAATAAAAAGATAGCTAAATATCCTCTGCTCCAAGTTGATGCGCCTCCTCTATGTCAGGCTCCTCCTCAGGCACTAGCTCCTCAAACTGATCAAGATTTGACATTGTCGATTTCTCAATGTCAGGGCCCTAGCTAATAAAAGAAAATTTTATTAGACAAAATCACTAAGTACAATTTAGGTAGAAATTTTATTAAGTATTTATTAATATCACAATTTTACCTTAAACAAAATGAAACATCTATCTAGCATGGGAGGAAGTAAGCATAAAAGGAAGATAGAATAAGTTATAAATGTATTATTTATAAGTAAGCAAGAATTGAGGCAAAAGCACACTCCAAGTAAACTAAACAAGGTAGGGCATACATATGTAATACTGTAAGCAAAAATACTGAAAAAAAAGCTTAAACCTAAATGTGCTATTGATCATATGTTATATGCTGATTTTAAACAGTAATCTGAAAGTGGTACATATGATAAGTAGTAATGTTTAACATCCTATACATGTATCTACACAAGTGAGCAAGTAAGATAGGAAAATAAATCTAACTGAAATAACATGCATCATCAGCATATTAAATAGTAAGCTGAAAATTAAAAAGAACATATATTTGCCATATCAGTAAGATTTGGCCAATCCGGCCCAATATATTCCCATAGCCTTTCTGGGCTACGGCAGATAGAAATTTTCATAGCTTTTCTGGGCTAGGGCATATAAAATAGATCAGTAAAGCAAAACTAAAGAGGCAGATAATACTATATAAATATCTTTTAGTTATTTAATTTTGTTTCTATAGATAATTTCAGAAATAACTAAGGAGTCAAGCATGTCTGCAAGACTGAGTGGGTTCCAAGATTAACACACACTCCTCAATGAGTAATGTTAAGCATCCTGATCTCTCCTTACCACTGTCTATT
Source organism: Gastrodia elata (assembly GCA_016760335.1). Lineage (NCBI taxonomy): Eukaryota > Viridiplantae > Streptophyta > Magnoliopsida > Asparagales > Orchidaceae > Gastrodia > Gastrodia elata. The sequence continues at coordinate 901,210 of CM028679.1, forward strand.
AGAGTAATGTGTACCATAATCCATCATGAACTGAACCCAAATACAAGTTTTTCTAATATTCTAAGTTTTTATTTTCATGTAACAATGTTTTTTTTTTAATAATATTCTAAGGAAAAATAAACACAATGTCAAGGAATGCATAGTACAACATCAAATAGTAAGCAAGGGACTCTACTAAATATGGTGATGTCATTTGTTTTTTAAGTTAACCAGTCTAACTATTCCAAAGTTACACAAGTTTAGGATCTCCAGTTCCTACTATCGAGTATAACTTAGAAGTAGGGCCTTATAAGTTAAAAGGTTTATAACTAATCAGGTCCTAATCTAGGGATTATGATCTTAACACCATAAGATTGGAGTTAAGCACATTATCCAAAGGTACAATCTAAGGAATCTAGGGTTTAATCTAAATGTGATCTATTGATTGAGGCAAATCTATTAAGCAAATCAAACTTAATAAGATAAAACTCTTATCCTGAATCTAGGATTGAAAGATAAAACAATCAAAATTAAACTAAAAAATCTAAAAATTAATAAAACTAAGGATCCATTCATTGAATAACCTTGTTATTCAATGAATGAAGTATATCCTATGATCTAGTCCTAGTATTAGAAATAGTCCTAATATAAAGTGTAAAATCCTAAGGAAAAGATTTAGAGAAATTTAGGGAGTTTACTAAGTTGATATAATTACTAATTTCGATCACTTCAATTATCATATTAAAGTTCTAACATTGGTTTTACTAATTTAAAAAATAATTTAAAAGTTAAAGATGCTTAACCTAAATTTTAGGCAAAATGACCATTTTGCTTCTATCTTAGGGTCCAAAAAGTTACTTTTTGAATTAAGGTTCCAAATTAGAATTTATTACTTCCAAATGATTCCTTACTATCTAACATGAAGATAGATAATAAGTACACTCAATTTTGATAAGAAACAGGTCTTATAAGTCCAAACTAAGGTTTTTGAACTAAGGGGCATTTTGGTAATTTACACCTAATGGAATCTAAATTTTATGCAATTTACTGTTGATTGCTGTTCAAGGATTCTATAGTCCAAGAACACTTAATTCTAAGGTCAAATGGCTAAGTTATGGAGGTTCGAATTTTCAGGGGCAGTTCGGTAATTTATAAGGATTAAAGGGGGCAAAAAAACTGAACTTTTTTGTTTGAGGTCCAAATTCAGCAAACTTAGTTTCTATAGCTTCCCTATAGTATATTGAGTGCTTTAATAGGGAGTAGATCCAATTTGGACTTCAAATGGTCAAGTTATGGCTTAAATAGGGTTAGGGGTATTTTTGTTATTCTTAATTTTCTAGGGTTCAAAGCTTAAATATTATTTCAGTTTATTGATGACACTAAAATTCTAAGCTAGTTAACACTTTGAATTTCTAAATTGATAGTTGAATTGACCACGTTATGGTCAATTGAAGACTAGGGACATTTTAGTCATTTTTAGGGTAGAGTCCTAAATGTTATTTTTCAAACTAAGCTCCAAATGGGAAACTAATACTTTTATAGTAATAGGGTCATTTTCCTGAGTATTTTAAGACTCATATTGCTTATATTTAGACAACTAGGTTACAAGTTATGAGGGTTTATTTAGGACCTAAAATGTCACTACGTTATATGTACCTTGAAACAAATTTTTGAATTACGCCATTTGATTCCTAATTTGAACTAGATCTAAGTGGATGACTCCTAATGATTTTATTAACACTTAGGATCAAGATTAGGACTGAGATTAGTCCTAATTGACTAGGGTAACAACTTGGGTTGTTATAGAGATTAAGCATCTAAGTAGATCTCCTGAGCATCTATTCACCACTTCTATTAGACCACCTATATGCAGATGATATGCTATTAAAAAGTGAAGTTTTTTGCTTAGTTTCTTCCAAAGAGTCTTCCAAAAATAACTCATAAAGTGTACATCTCAATCTGGCACAATTATTTTAGGTAAACCATATAACTTGACTATTTGACAAAAAAATAATGTGGCAACATGAGATGCATCAGAAGTTTTATAGCATGGAATAAAGTGTGTCATCTTATAAATTCGATCAATAACCACAAGAATAGAGTTGTAGTATCCTTTTGTGCGAGGTAATCCTAATATAAAATCCATACTTATGTCTTCCCAAGGTTTATGAGGAATAGGAAGAGGAGTATCCAGAATTATTCTGCTTTCCCTTTGCTAGTTGGCATACACGACATCAAGAAACCATACAAGCAATATCTCTCTTTAGACTAGGCCAATAAAATCGACCTTGAATCATTACAATAGTTTTGTCACACCCAAAATGTTATGCAATTCCTCCTGCATGTAGCTCATCAATGAGAAAAATATGAAGAGATGAATCGGGAATGTAAAGACGTAGTTCCATAAAAAAGATATCCATCTTGAAATTGGTAATTTAAATCAATAACTAGCCCCTTTTTAGATAATGAAGAATAAATTTGACAAAATCTTTGCATCTAGAGTAATTAGGAATCATTTTATCAAACCCAATTACTTTTACTTTCATTGTATGTAAACGAAGAAACATGCGACTCAAAGCATCCGAGACTCTATTCTCAATACCAGCCTTATGCTTTAAATAAATGTGCATTCTTATAAATATTGAACCCATTTAGCATGACGAGCACTTAACTTTTTCTGTGAGTTTAAGTATTTAAGGGCTTCATGATCAAAGTAGAGAACAAATTCATGATATAGAAGATAATGTCGCCAATACCGTATAGTTTGAACTACATAAAACTCACGATCATATGTGGAGTATTTTTGGCGAGCATCATTTATCATCTTGCTGAAAAAGGCTATCGGGTGGCCTTCTTGCTTAAGCACTCCACCTATTCCTACCCCATAAGCATCACATGAAACTTCAAAAACTTTATTAAGGTTTGGCAACTTCAATATTGGTGGATTAGTTAGACGCCCATTTATTTCAGTAAAAGCCTTAGTGGCTGCAGGGGTCCATTTAAATTAACTTTCTTTAGGCATTGTGTGATAGGTGCCATAATGGTACTGAATCCATGAATGAACACTCTATAAAATGTGACTAACCCATGAAAACTCCTAACATCATAAATGGATCTTGGTGTAGGCCATTCTTTAATTACTTTTATCTTTTCATGATCAACTAGAACTCCATGGTTTGAAACAACAAAGCCTAAAAATATCACAGATGAAGTCATGAAAGAGCATTTCTTCATATGAATATAAATTTTTTCTTGACAAAGTGTTTCAAAGACTTTTCTTAAATGCCTTAGATGTTCTTCTTAGGTCTTGCTAAATATTAAAATATCATCAAAATACACAATTAAAAAGACCTCAATATAAGGTTGAAGCATATGTGTCATGATGCGCATAAATGTATTAGGAGCATTAGTTAAAACAAAAGGCATAACTAACCATTCATAAAGGCCATTTTGTATTTTAAAAACAGTCTTCCATTCATCATCATATCGCATTCTAATTTGATGATATCCACTTTGAAGATCCATCTTTGAAAATATTACAGATCTAGCCATCATATCATGCATGTCTTCCAGCCTTAGAATAAAAAATTGATACTTGATGGTGAACTTATTAATTGCCATTTTTCTTAGGTGTAAGAAGTGCTGGAACAGCACAAGGGGACAAGCTCTCACGAATGAATTCTTTGTGTAATAAATCATCAACTTGGCACTTAAGTTCAGCATGCTCAATTGGATTCATTTGATAGTGTGGCAAGTTGGGAAAGGTAGAGTCAGGTACCAAATCAATAGCATGTTGTATGTTTCTCAATGGGGGTAGTTCACTAAAAAGTTCTTAGGACACAAGTCTTGAAATTTAGTCAAGATTTGAGTGACTTCACAGGTTTGGGTTGAATTTTCATTTCCTTTTAAAGACTCCAGAACAACAAGAGCATAGACAATATTATTTTCACTAGAATACTCATACTCTTGCCTACTAATAATAGTTCCTTTGGATTTACCGGGTTTAAGATAATTTTCTTTCCCCAAACATAAAGATGTAAGTATTAACCTGCCTAAAGTGAGTAATGTCTAAGTCATATAGTCAATGTCTCCCTAAGAGTACATGCGTAACATACATAGGGAGAACATCACACCAAATGCGATCATAAAGGTTGCTAAGTTGAGGGGAACAAGACATCTTTGGGTAATAGAGATACTAGTCTTATTTACCCCTGCAACCTTATATGGCTGTGGATGAGGCTCTGGGTTTAGTTTCATTCTTACTAATGCACTAGCTGAGATAATATTCATGCAGCTACCAATATCAATTATAAGTTTTTAAGACTTATATCCACTTTTAAAGTAAGTGTGAAAGATATTTGTTCGTTTCTAATCGGTATTGGTTTGTGGGGTAGTTAAGACACAACGAACAACTACTAAATGCGGATTATTTAAGGCTTTGTCAGCATTACTAGCATCTTCACATGGATCACAGTCAACATTATTACCTTGATGATCGTCTTGTAATTCTGTATCAATGGAATCTACATGAAGATTCCTATATGAGCAATTATTTGCATAATGTTCTATCTTTCCACAAGTAAAGCATGTGATGTTTGATTTAGCATTTGAACTTCCAGATATGGGTTTTATTCTTTGCTCATTTGGTACATTGGAAATAGATGGTGATGGTTGATTTGGCTTAAGAGGTGCACCTTGCACATTGTTAAATTTGCGTTGAGAAATTGGCCTTAAGTATTGTTCTATTTGGAGGGCTCTTTGAAATGCTTCTTCAAGTGAATACTACACCTCTCAAGTCGACATCTCTCGACGAATGTCAGGTCTTAATCTAGCTTGAAACCTAGCTATAGTAGCTCTAGAATCTTCAATAATATCACATCAAATTAATAACTCATCAAGGCGAGTCATATAGTATGCAATACTCATACATCCTTTCCTAAGTGTTACGAGTTCATCTAAAAGCTGGTCTTGAAATGTTGAAGGAAGATATTTTGCTTGAGCATCTCTTTCATTTATTCCCAAGGTCTAGCAAATAATTGGCCTAATCGTTGTTGTTGTCATTCAGATTTACCCAGTAAGTTTTAGCATGACCAACAAGTTTCATAATAGCAATCAAAAAAAAATTTAGGATCAAGATGCCCATCAAAGATTGAAGGGTCCACTCTAACCTTCCTAGTAATGTCTATATCTTAGTCATATTCAATGCGCCTTGTGGTGGCGTAAAATTGATCATAACCTCAATAAGGTTCTTGAAAGAGTTGATGATTTTGGTTTTATTTAAACCCTCCTAGTCGACCCAAAAGTGCATTAGCTCTATGAAGAGTTTGAAATGGAACATCTCTGTCTCAGGATATTCAAATAAATCGTTATGTGGAAACATCATATTCCTTTGTATTCTAAACGTAAGTGGAGAAGATTTTGTGTGCGGATCATAAGGTGTTTATCACTCACTATTTTCTGGTGGGGCATCTAGTGTCGGGTTAGGTTCTTGAATTTTGTTGTTACAATTTTTGTTTTCTAGGGCCTCCAATCTTCCTCTGAAATTTCTACAAGTTTGTTGATGGAAAAAAGTTAGATCCTCGAGCTGCTCTTGCAGGTTAAGAATAGCATTCTCACATCTATGACTGAGCATTTGATTTTGATATGGGTGACCACTGCGAGTAGTCATAGCTATCCGAGTAAATGATAAAACTCCTTGGAAGCCTAAAGGTTGGAAACAACTAACAACAAAGTTGTAAATGTCTTGTCGATTACCCAAAAATCAAATTTATAATAATAAATATAGATGACCTTTTGTTTTGTTTAATTTTTTTATATTTTTTTATTTTTTTAATGATTTTAATTAGACGGATGTGAATAATTTAAAAGTAAGAAAAAATTAAATTTTTCTATATTTTTTTTTCTTTATTTATTTTTATTTTCTCTTTTTTTTTTTTTGTGGTTAAGAATGATATCAACTATAATCCTACTAAATTTTAGTCAAACTAATGATCCTTTAATATTTATGAAAATAAAAATTATTATGTATCAACATAAAAATATAGCACTATATATGAGAATAAATTTCTCTGATACTGATGTAGGATGGGGGTGATGGCATGCAACATAATCAAATTCATCAATTAATTAATAAAATTAACCTTACATATTTAAGTTACTAGTAGATATGCGAATCGTTTGTTGAGAATAAAAAAAGAAGTGCTGTAAGTGTTTACAAATAATGAGAGCTAGGATTAAACGAGCACACTTGTAAGGTAGGAGAAAAAAAATTAAAAATAAATGGAGAAGATCTTACGGGAGCGTTATTACCAAATGTGCCGCTTACGATAAAGAAGATTAACTTCTACGAGCAGTCCTTCGCCGCAAATCGAACCTTCTTTTCTTGGAATTTCTTCTCCAAGAATTGCAAACCACACATCAAAAAGTCATTCTCTTATGAATGAAGCTCACATAATACAAAGAAGAGAGTATTTTTTTTATATCACTTGCAATGCCATAATAAATATGAGGATGGCTAATTTATAGCCATAAAATACATACCAAATAATCATAAAAATCATTAACCAACCTCTTATGAATGACTAAAGTGTCATTTCCTCAAAAAGGCCAAAAAAATCATACATTTGCTCTCTCATGAAGGACTAAAATATCATTTCACACAAATGACCGAATAAACCTTAAACAAACTCTCTCATGAAGAATTAAAGTGTCCATTCACATAAACAACTCAGATGATAATATATGGGCTAGAATGAAGGTCCACTTATGAAACAAATACAAAAACTCATAAGACTCAAAAATAAAAAAATAAAATATAGTACCATTAAACTAATTTATGATCTGGCACATCGATGATAATTGCGGTGATGCCCTGCATCAGCACAATAAAATATAGTACCATTGAACTAATTTATGATCTAACACGTCAATGATGATTTCGTTGATGGCCCTGCATCATTAGTCCTCCACTGTAGGCACCGTCGTAGCACTCCGTTATGGCCAGCACTGCAGTAAGCCGCGGCGGATCCCAACACAACACACCGCTGCGGCCACCACCGCAGCACACAATTGCGACCACCGATGCATCCCTCATGTGGTCATCTGCTAAAGTATGTTGCTGCAGCCATTTAGTGTAAATCTCTGGTGAAGATTTCCATCAACGACTTCTTAGTGCAGTCACCGCCACTGCCGTTGGCGACGACCTTTGTCGTGGTCTTTGGGTGCAGCCTTAGCCCTGGGGCTGCTGCTCCCTTCTCCTATGCACTCACAAGATTTTCAAATGCTTCATATTTAAGCTTTTATGTAGGGTCAAGCTATTCCCTAATTTTCCCTAAACAATCTTTGGGGCCAAAAGGACAAGTCCCTTGCTGTTTGAGTCCACCGCATGCACCTAGGAGCCCCATGCTCAATCTGGCAAGTTTCGTGGAGCGCCGTGGTGCGCATATCTCGATTGCTAGAAGTTGGGGAACGCCCTAGAGCAATGCTCTATGGCCCAATTCTTACAGAGCACGTCGGGGTGCCGTGAATGTTGCCAGCCTATCCCGAAACACTCCAGGACCTCTCGAAAACCTAGCGAAACTCAGTTAGCACGCCCATTGATGATCAAAATGATCTCCAAATCCCAATAATTTCTTCAACAAAAGTAATAGAAAATTGTCACCATTTGAGAACTCCATATTTCTTATTATTAGTGTCATTTTCCATTGCACAACTTTTAAGCTAGTTAGTACTATAAAGTTGAAGGCATTGGATCATTGATCAAGTACTTCGCTTTATTTAATATATGCAAATAAAAGCTTCACCATGTGGATTTAATTACAACCTTAAATTCTTTTGTACTATTTATTGACAAATATTTCACTTATCATTATTTATATAAAGTTTTAGAATTTGTGAGCCTTGAAAGAAAACATCTCTAATAAAATTATAAATAATACAACCAACTTCCTACAATTCTGCTATGAAAAAAGTTACAGCCTTGATAATTTTCCTAAGTTAATTAAATATCTCTAATAAAATTATCAATTCTTAATATTGGATTACAATTATTATATATGTAATATTATATTTTGATGTATTATTAGAACTAATTAAAAAAATAGTTAGAGTGAGATCTAAAAATAAGAGAAATGTTATTTAGAACTATTTATATGTGGTATACAAATAAATTCATTCAATAAAATTTAAATTATTATTTTAATATAAATTTTAAAAATAATATTTATATTTTATTAATATAAATAAATAAATATTAATGAAATAATATTCAAATAATATATGATAATTTTTTTAGAGTCCAATATCTAGAAATTTGATGTTTGAGTAATAATTAATGTTCAACATTACATGACACGAATAAACTGTTTTATCATAGGTGAATCACAACTAAGAAACATGTATATGGACATGTGTATTTTCATATAATATATGCATACAGAATGCTCGGTTAAATCTGCGGCGAACTAGAAGGTGGGTCGTTGCCGGACTCAGTCCAGGGTGGTGCCAGCATCCAAGTCCAGGCACCGCCCGGTGGTCGGGAACTTGAGCCAGCGGATGAAGTTCTGTGCAGCGAAGGCATGAGTAAGGCGCCTGAGCTTCGAGGTTCAGGCAATTGGATGAGAGGTTGCTGGAGCTGGACGGCTTCAGGGAAGTTGAGCTTTGCTCTGTTCCCTCTGAAGCGGATGGCGGCTTCGTCGTAGGCTCTGGCGGCCGCCTCCGCCGTTTCGAAGGTTCCCAGCCAGACCCGGGCGGCCTTGTGCGGGTCCCGAATTTCGGCTGCCCATTTGCCCCACGGCCGCTGCCGCACTCCTCTGTACCTCCGCCTTCCCTCTCTCTCACACTGCGGTGTTTGTGAGAAGCTCTGCTGGCTGGCACGCTCAGCCTCTGTGTTTTTGTGTTTCACAGCAGGAATTGGATGCACTCTTTTAAGAATATTTTGTATAATAGAAAAAATCACAGATATAGAAATGTTATTTAGATGTTTGGTATTTAATAAAATTTGAAGATTTTTTATTAGTATTTATTTATTTAAATTAAAATAATATAAAGATAAGCATTAAAACAGATAAATATTAAGCATGCGCCCTGGGAAGAAGACATGCCCTTTGAATACTTTGAAAAATTAGTGACTCTTTTATTTGTGGCTAATCTGCTGTCGTGGGCTCTAAAAAGTAGTCTTTTTCTCCCTCTGCTGGACACGTTACTTGCTTTCCACATACAAATATTAACAAAAGGTGACCTGATTTGAGGCTGTCATCAACGGAAAGCATTTGATTTAATGTATTGTTCTGACCATTAATTTGATACAAGGATTAAACGGGCATTACTTAATCGTTAAGATTTAAGCTCCGATCAACTAACGAAAAGAGAGCAAATAATTTGGGATTACCTTGGGGGGTGGAGGATGATTCGCCCCGGAAGATTGCTCTGCAGCGGCTCTGGAGCTGAGGAGGAGGAAGGAGCTCATCCCTCTCTCTCTTAATCCCGCGGCCAAAGGACTGCGAAGGCAACACCTGAGGGCTGAGGGCGGGCTGCCGCCCCCCGGAAATTACGAGCGTCAGAGCAGAAACCATGGCAGACATCTCCCTCTCCCTTCCGAACCGCGAGAGGACTCCCACGGATGCAGGCGCCGTCAAGGATTCCGCCTGTGCTCCGGCCGCGCCTTTCTCCTCCTCCTCATCCTCCTCCTCCTCCTCTTCAGAGAAGTACCTCTTGATGTCATCTGGCTCCCCTGCCTGCGCCACTTTATGAATCCCACGAGAACCGCAAACATGTAAATATGCCTATTTATAAGCCAATGCGCGGGATAATTAGGAACGGAAAAGGGAGGGTGGGAATTGAGAACGTGCGGCTCCCCGCCGCCGTTGCTACAGGGGTTGGATTTTCCTTTTTGTTTCTTCGGAATATTGGATAGAGGTCGGCAGGGGCACCACCGCCTTTGGAAGGATGAAGGGGTCGGATTTGGTCTATAGCTTGACCCACTCTTGTTTTATATTGTTTTTTAGCTTTTTTTAATAAAAATGCTTCAAAAATAAATACATTATTTGACAAAATATTTAGAATTTATTAAAAAAGTAAGAGAATGATTTGTTTATCCATGTGCATTCACACATCCTTAATTTATAGTAATTTTTGTTGGTGTAAATTTTTATTAGAATCACGTACTATTTTCTCATGTGCTTGTATTTGATTCACTCATAAAGCAAGAAGGCCAAGACAGCAACAAATTAAGCACACACTCAGGTGCGTATAGGTGCGGCCAGGCCGATACTTGGGTGCCCAGGCGGCCCCATATGGAAGTTGCAGATAGAAACTTTGGCAATCAGGCATTACTCAGCGCACTATAACACATCAAGCAAACAGAACCCTTGGAGCTCAAGCACACCCAGACGCTTGAAGAGTAACATATCACGGAAAAGAGATGCCTCTAAAAGGAGATTGTGAGTAATTTTAAAAGAGAATTTAAGCCACTCTTTAACGGGTAACACAGAAAAGACCCATAGGTGACATAGAGGAGAAGAAAATTTGTAAGAAAAAACTTAAGGGCCGCAGAGGGATTGGAGGAGGGAACTTGAGAAAGACCCAAGAGCGCTGAAAGAGTGAATTCTAGGCTGAATTTCGCCGACGACATTGCACATCCTACCGTTGCACCTTGTATCATTTAGATCTTGGAGTTTGTGAAGTTATTTTTTCTTTTTTGAGTCATTCCCTTGAACATGAGAGCATAAATTTCTCTACAATGGAGTTCGACTAGATTTATGAAGTATTAGTTTCATATTTTCATGTTAAACTTAATTCGAATGCTGCGATACATATAATGAACTGAATAACTAAATGATGTATGTATTTGTTCTTTTAAATCTTACTCTATTTTATTTTCCAAAAGTTAAATTCAATTTTTTGTTTGCACTAAAATCATGCTTATAATGTTTAGTTTTAAAATTAGAGTTTTATGATGCATATTTCCTCATGTTCTTGTATGTCTAGCGTTGTATGTAAACCTCTCGCTGACAAGTTAAGTATTTATACTTAAATCACTCAATATTTTTTTGTTAACTAGTATTAGAATAAGCTATTTTTAATATAGTTTGTTATATTTTATTTGCATTTTGATTTCACAACAATTCAAAGCATTCCAATAGATTCCACATCAAAAATTAATCAATGAGAGCAGCTAGGCTCTCAGGTATGCCTAGGTACCTGAGCGCCTATCAGACAGGAACATATGCGCCCAGGGGCGCCCTGAGCGCCCATCAGACAGGAACATATGCGCCCAGGGGCGCCCTTAGCGCCCATCAGACAGAAACATATGCACGGCGCACCACGTGCGCCAACTCAACAAAAAGATATGCACTCCGGCATGCCCGTAGTGCCCATCAAACAAAAACATATGGAATCCAGCGCACTCTGATGTGCCTTGAGCACTGGACAAATGGAAGACCTAGTGCCATGGTGCACCTTGGTGCCAAAAAAACCTATACCAAAGTCGAGTGCACGCCCATTCACAATATAAAGGAGGAAGAAGAAGAAGGAGAAGAAGAAGAAGAGAAATCCCGAGGGTACGTTATTTTAGTAACATTGAACTCTTCTTTTCTTTTCTTTTTCTATAAAACATTTCATTGTGAAATCATGTATTCTTACATTCTTTCAAACGTTTTTATTCTTGTTTCAATTTGAATGGCAACTTAAGCCTCTATTTTGGGAAGAGTTAGGCTTGACTTATGTAATAGATATTTTCAGATGAATGCTAAGTATGGATGTGGGACTTGTTGTGATGAATGCATGCTACTTTATTATCTAAATCTTCTAAATTGCACATTAAAAATCGATATCTCTTAAATGGGCATTTTTACATCGCCCTAGACCTTTGATCGAATCGTAAGTTCTGATCAAGATTTATGTACATGTGAGTGCATGCCATACAAGTAGCACTAAAGCCTTGGTCGTAGCAAAACATCAGATCAAGGATTTATTTGCACTTGCACATTTCATATTTTCTGTGTTCCACTCATCATGCGGTCTTTCGCTTAGATATAAGATTTGACGGAATAACGGGTTACCGGAGTAGAGAGACCTAGATGCTTCCATTTGAACATAGAGATGTCTATGTGCATTTGAGAATAGAGATGGATATCTAGTTCCAGTTGCACTAGATAAGGAATGCCGACAGTTCATAATGAAACCATCATTTAGACGTTAAGGTCAATAGTTAAGGGGTCTCCTATGAGATCGACTAAAAATGATCTTAGGGTTTATTAGTGAGTGTAACAACATAAGTTGTTAACCTAGCTATACCAAGCTAAATTAAGAGCTAATTCTTATTCCATTAGACTCAATTGGTCATTTAAATCTAACCATAGAAGTTTGAGATCCATTGGAGCTCATTTGAGAAATCTAGCTATTTTGTCTATTTTATGATCCTGAATATTAGCAAAAATATTTTGATCTCCAAATTAAAATTTGATTGCATTTTTGAATTTCTAACACCCTAATTAGTAAAAGGTGAATTTTTGAGAATTTTTAGAGCTCATCTAGTCCTAAATTGGATTTAGAATTATTAGAATTAATTAAAATAATTAAAGGATTATTAAAATTAATTCAATTAAACAATTATTAATTTTTAAAGTATGGGATTTGCTATCAGTATCGTGTCAAACTCGTTGCGGGGTTCTGACAGCGACGCATCCTTTCCCACGAATGGATGCATTAGCACGAATTCTAGCGTGTAGATCAAACAGCACAAAAGAGTCGTGGCTAGATCCGTTCTCAGCCACAGGATCATGTCCGCGATCCAATGGCTGATATTATCTTCGCAATTATAATTATCAGGAATGGCATTTGGCCATCCTGTAAAAATACCAGAATCTCTTTTCTAATTGTTTATTAATTTTAAATAATTTTAACCTCAAATTGAAAATCTGACTTCGCCATTGCGTTCACCACCCCCAAATTAGCTAGTGGTGAAGTTTTGAATGCATTTGGAAGACGTAAATTTTTGACGAATATTTTAATATTATTTAAATACCTGAAAAATTCAAATAAATAAATACTCGTGCGCCGTTGCGTCCTTCACCCCTCAATTTGCTTGGGGAGAATATTTCAGTGATTTTTGAAAATCATTTAATTAATTAAAAAAAAAATAATATTGGAAATTAAATATTTAATTTAATTCTAATATAAATATATATATATATAAATTCCTTCATTCTTTTCTCCTAAATCTACCGTAACTTTCCCTACCCTAATCCATCCTCCATTCGCTCACCATTCGATCCAAAGCATCCGACCGAACCCTATCCCTCTCCCTCGAGCGGAGCATGAATGATGCCGCTCGCCTCAATCGAGCGACCGATCATTCGAGAGACGGATCACGGCTTGGAGCGACGCCGTGGCTCGAGCCACTCTCGCACGACAGCTGCCTCCCCTCTCTCGCCCTTATCTTATCATACAAAGGGAGGAGAGATGGATTCATGCGAGGATAAGAGGAAGGCGTAGGCGACCCGAAACGAAAGAACGAGGCCTCTCAAGCTGCCTCCTCCCTCCACTTAAACGCCCTACTCTCCTTTATCTCGGAGCGGGGGACGGAAAGCCGCAGCGGAAGCATAGTGCTGCGATAGTGAAGAGCTGCGAGGGGTCTTGAACTGCTCGGCAAGTTTTAGTTCTACAAAGGAGGACCGAAACCCTAGCTCTATTTCTTCAACCTCATATATAAGGTACTCCGCTGCCGTTCCTCCTTACTCCATATAGAAATTTCTTTATACTATAGAAAACTTTGATTTGATTAATTAGTTCCAGCAAATAAAAATTGAATTTTCTGAGTAACGCCATATATGATGGATATATCTTTCTTTTCAAATTTCTTATAGTATTACTTTTACTCTTCTATAACTAGATTTTTTATACTCTAAATAGAATTGAGATCTACACATATTTCTTTCTTGTTTGTGCGACATTTTTTTTATAAATCATTAAGCAAAATTATACGTTCCATATATAGTTAGTTTTTTTTTAATTGCTTTAACACTTACATGAATATATTAAAGCTTCCACTCAATACCATTTTTCTTATCTATTCTTTTCATTTAATTTTCGTTTCAAAAAACAAAAAAAGAGAAAAAAAAAAAAAAAAAAAAAAAAAAAAATTAAATTCAACTTGTAATAAATCGGGATACCTCAAAGGATCGATCAAATTTCAAGTTATATTAAAGACAACTTTTTTTGTTATTTTATTTTTATTTTCTTTAGATTATTACTTAACAGAAATGATGAATTCTTTTACAATTTCCATAAGATCCTAATATGCATTTATTTGTTTTCTCATTTTATTTTAGGTTGCATTGCTGGTTAGTTATGTGAATAGCAATTTCATTCATGCGTATTACATTTAACTTTGGTGCTTAAAATAATTTAGTAAGCTACTAAGTTATATCACCATAATCCAATTATAATTTTACAAGCATTGGGTATTTCTTATTGTTGATATATAAAAGATTATAAGCTATTATGACAATATTAAGGGATTGTTTTGTTTGATGCAAAATCATGTGTTTTTTAATTATTTGTGAACAATGACACCTTTTATAATTGTTCCACTAGCAAATAATATAACAGTAAATTTAATACTTGTTACTTATACATTATTATAAAATTATCGATACATAATAGGTGGTGAATAATATAGAACCAAACTGTTTGAAGTGCTGAATTCATGTTATAATACTTAGAAATATTGAATCATTGAGACTGTAGTTTGTGAATTCAGAATTTATATCAGTATCCTTTAAATGCTGAATTCATATCGTAATGTTTAGAAATGCTGAATCTTTAAGGTTGTATTTGTGATTTCAGAATTTAAATTGTTATCCCTTAAATGTTAGATACAAATGTTATGCTTTAATATTGAATATTAATATTGAATGCTGAGATAAATGATGTAAAATTTACATCGTTAGATTGATCTTGCTGTACTCTATATGCTGAGTTAAGATTTTAATATTTCATAATACTGAATGGATAAAATGCCGTTAGTTTAAAAGATTCAATACTGCTATTTAATTATGGGATTCAACTGCTGTCATTTATATTAAGAGTGAACAAATGTTATTAGTCATCTAACGTGTATAAGATTTTAATGCTGCCATTTGTCACATAAAATCCAATGCTACATGTATTTTTGAGATATAATTGTTATCATTAATTTTAATATAATAGAGTTACTTCCATCTCTTATAAAGTGAAATGTCAAATATATTATGAGAAGCAAATGCTATTAGTTCAAATGTGATTAAATGCTATCGTTTGTATTATGAGATCTAAATGCTACTATTCACTTCAAATGTTATTAAATGCTACCATGTATATATATTAAATCATATGCTGTCATCAATTGTATAAGTGAATCTATTGCGGCCATTTAGTTATTAATTCTAAGTGATGTTATGTATCATATGAATAAACTCAAATACTGCCTCTAAATTTAAATAATTTTTGTTTCTTTTATATTTAAATGTTAAACTTTAATGATGATTATTTGCAGGTTAAGTTGTAAGAATAATACAGGAATGCTAAATTAAATATTATGTGTAAAATGCCACATAAAGTCGCTCTTATAAATGCTAATTTTATTTCTACATTTTCTTCTTATTAGATGTTTTATATAGGATGTATAAACTGCTTAGTTTTATATATTTATAGAACTGGAAATGAGCAATCCTGTAAAAATGATTGAACTCTATTTTAAAACTGGAAATAAACTCTATTTTTAGAACTGGAAATGAGCAATCTTATAAAAAAGATTGAACTCTATTTTAGAACTGGAAATAGTCAATGTATTGACTTATATTTTGTTTGTGTAAAAATTGTTTATTTGGCCAAAAACAAAGGAGGCTTTACTGAAATTTTTAAGAATTTTAGGACTTAAAAATGTTTTCACATATTTCTAGAGTTTCATATATATAATAATAAATTTTCACTTCATTTGAAAGTATTAGTCATAAAATAATCAATTAGATAAACCCAAATATCAATTTCATAAAAAACTATTATTACAAAATATGTTAAAATCATAAAGCATTAAATTAATGACTTAAACTACTTTTGGCAGATCAAACAAATTAAATTGGTTGATTTTGAAACAAAATAGTCAGGTACAAATTTACTTATAAGTTTTATTTCAGTATTCTTATTTGAGCCATTTTTCATTTGAGTATTATTTACACTGCTTACCGTATTTAAATCTGCAAAAGAATAATATCAAATAGCATGTAACAAAAAGAATGAAACACAGTATATATATTTTGTGGTTTATGTCTTTGGAGGGTGGAACGCAACACTATGAATCTGTACAGATTGGGTCAGCTAGCAGCCCCTGCGAGTTATATGGAGGGATTTAGTCTCTTGTAGGAAGTAGGCAAATCCAGAGGAAAGACACACCATCAATTCCTATTTTAAGTAAGCTACCGACGGGTGGCGAGATAAGCTTCCTACAGGTTATGCCTATGGGTTTACCCATTTGGGCTCAGGAGTCTACGGACTCGACTTATTGTTACAAATGCTTTTGATAGAATTTATTTCATATATATTGATTTTCACAGCTAACTTGCAGGGCAGAAATTGAATTTGGAAATTACTTTATTTTTTATGCAGATTTTCAGTCATTTTCATACTTGATTCATGCCTATTATTGGATGCTAGATTTATTCTTATAAGAACATTTTGCGTACTCCTACCTGACTGGTAAATGAATTTCTTTTAGGTTTTGAAAATTTAAAAAGCTTTGAAGATCTACCAAGTAAAAGAAAAAGAAAAGAGATAGAGATGTGAAGAAATAAAGTTGTTAAATTATTATTGTAAATATTAAACTGTTGTAAAATTTCATATATGCTTTGGCTCTATCTGTATAAATGGACTTTGAACTTTTATTATGTCCTTTTTATATATAAAAATATTTATGTTTACATTGTGATGAATTGTTCTTTAAAGACTCTCAAATTTTGATCCCCAGTCGCCACACATCCATTTCCATCGGCTCCGCAATCAGATGGCGGACGCATCCCCTAGCGCTATAAACCTTCGTCCCCAGTTCGCTCGCCCGACAAAAGGGATTCCTTTTGTACCTTAGCGCTTGGTTTGCCTCACACTCCCTTTGACACGTCCTCCAAGCTATTAGGATACTTTCATTTTGGGTAGGATAACTCCTGGTGGGTTGTGAGGTCCTAATAGCGCCAGTTGTGGTGGCCCGAGAGGTCGCCTTGGTCCGATTCTATGCCATGGCTCCAGAACATGGTAGCCACCCCCTTTCCTTCCCACAGTTAAAAATAATCCTTGAGCTTCACAGTGAGCTCCTTTGTTTATTATGATTCACTCAATTTCTAAATTCTCCTCTCCTCCATTTTCCCGAGCTCCTACATCCTTACCAGTGATCCCCGCTACTTTTCAGGCTGATAGAGGGTGTGGTCTGGCATTCTGACCCCCTAAGCAAGTATCGAGATTGTCTAGAGCTCTTGCAACCATCTCCAGCCCTCTGACTCCTCAGGTATAGCACTCTAGGTACAACCGCCTTCCCAGCTAAGCTGTGTGGGCTCAATTTCAATACCAATGCAATTAGGTTAGCTCTGTGATGCTTGAATGTTCTTCCCTATACTCTAGGCTATCTGGGCATGGGATGGGATTGAGCTAGTTCAATCTAGAGAGTGGGAATTCATTGTATGAATGGAGCTCTATCCAGAGCAGGTGCTGACAACTCTAGGATGGTGTAAGGATCAGGTTCTGGCAATATGGTTGTCTCTGATGAATCCATAAATTATATCTAAATAAAAGGAAAAATTCATTTATTTAAGATCTTTATGCTGCTCATAAAATCAAATTTTTCTATCCTTTTCAGGGAAATGGAATTCAAAGGAATTATAAGGCATTTCTGCAGGTTTTTAATTACTAAAGGAAAACTGCCGCAGCGCGCGACCGCGCGCCGCAGCAGCTTGCAGCAGAAATATCTGAACTTGATGAAAACTAATTGAATAGTATTTTTTGCGGAATTAACCGCTACATCACGCGGTCGCGCGCTGCAGCGGTTTACCAATGAAATATTTATGATTATTAAAAGGGGGCTAAACTAATTGAATAGTATTTTTTTTTGCGGAATTCACCGCTACAGCGTGCGGTCGCACACTACAGCGGTTTACCGCGAAAATACTTGACTTTATAAATCGGGTCACCAAACTAATTGAACAGTGTTTTTTGCAAAATTCACCGCTGGAGCGCGCGGTCGCGCGCTGCAGCGGTTTATCGCGGATGACTTGGCTATATAAATCGGGCCACCCAACTAATTGAACAGTATTTTTCATGAAATTTACCGCTACAGCGCACGGTCGCGCGCTTGCAGCGGTCTGCCACGGAAATATTTCTCTCTATAAAATCTGGAAAAAGAACTAATTGATCAGTGTTTTTCGCGGAATTCCCCGCTACAGCGAGTGGTCGCGCGCTGCAGCGGTCTACAGTGGAGGACTTGGCTAAATTGCTAGGGACCAGGGTATGCTAAAGCACGCCACAGCACGCTACAATGCACTGCAGTGGCCCGCCAAAATTATTCCCAAACAATGCATTTAATGCGGCTGGAGACATGACCTTTATCCTGAATATTGTCTCCAGCCATCATTTCCTGCAGCAGCCATTTTTGTAAAAAAGGGAAGCTTTGAGGTGATGTTGTGGCTAAAGAAATGAGATTATTGTCACCTCACCCTAAATTTAAAATTAGTGCAATGATGAATTCAGCATTTTTTATGAAAATTTTGATTGCTTATGGAGTAGAGGAGCATGTAGCCCCCCCCCTCCTATAAATACCCCTCCTCTTGACTAGAGGAGGGTTCACAATTTTAGCAAAAATTCCCTAAGTAAGGAGGAGAGCCAAAGGAAGAGAGAACTACCCAAGGGTGGCAAGGCAAGATTTTTCAAAGGGAGAAGAGGAAGAAGGCAGCACTAGCAACCTAAGGAGAGGATAACTAGAAGGAGAAGAAGAATTCCGGAGAACTTCTATGGAGCGTTCCTAGTATCTTCTAAACTCAATCTTGTATTATCTTTTTAGTTACCATGAAAGGGTCTTTATCTATGCATGTGTCTTCCTTATTTTCTTGTGTAATGAGTAGCTAAACTCCCCTTGGGGAGGGTTGGGATGAAGTCCCATGATGCATGATGTAATATTGATGTATGAGTGTTTTTCCTCAAGCATAATGTATTTGTGATTTTAATGCCTTACTAAGAAATTTTCATCTAAATTAGTCTTGATATGTTTATGAGAAAAGAACTAAAAAATCCAAGATCTAATTGTCTTGTGCTCCTTAGCTCACCTTAGGTTGGATGCTAGATTTTGAGTGCATGGAAGCTTAGAACCATGCAAGAAGGTTCTTGAGCTTAATGCACCTCAACCTAAGCTCAATCTAAGAGTTGATGCAAGTGACGCTAAGACCCACTAAATGTGCTCCTTAGCTCCACATAATTGAGAATGAGTAATGAAGTGTTGAGTGCTCATGAACTAAGTGACATAGTCGTTGAGCCCAACATGTGATTCTCTCATCTCAGCTATGTAAGATGTGAAGTGATGCTCGTAGTGGAAAATCAATGCTTGTGAGATCATAAGATTTAAGAAAATTTAACTCTCCTTAAATAAGGAGAGAATGAATTAACTTTAAATCTCAAGAATCTCACAAGAATCTTTGTGCTAAAGTAGAACCGAATGTGAGTTCATTTTGTGCACGAGATTTGAACTTGTAAGCCTTTGAGCTAGACTAAAGGACAACAATGTGCACTTGATTTCAATTAAACTAAATGATAAAGCTTGATAAACAAATCTACACAAGTATTATATCATTGCCTGTGGGATGGGCCCAACTCTTCTCTTTCTTTAAATCTTGTTATTTACTTAGTGAATATTTGTGCTAATTTTAGACCAACCAACCAATACATATTATAGCTTAAACATTAGTGAGAATAGATATACTTTAGTGCCAAATCAACCAATTCTCTGTGGTTCGATAAATTCCCAGAAAGTCACACTTTCCACTTATTACTTCAGACCACGTACACTTGTGTGCAAGCGCAGACGTGTATTTACAGTCTGTCAAGTTTTTGGTGCCGTTGTCGGGGAATTGGTTTTTGATTTGAACTAAAGATAATCATAAGTAGCTAGCAATTTAAGCATTTGATTTTTTTTTTTTGCTTTACATTGTCTATTGTAATTATCAAGCTAACATTTTATATTTCTTTTTGCTTATTTTCATTTCCAAAATATAACTATTTGATCTTTATTGCTAAATCATTCTTGATAAGCTTTATTGAAACTTGTATGAGTAAAAGAGTCTGTACTGAATATCTGTTTGATCCTGAAATAGAATGAACATACTTACAAGCTAGGCGAGAATGAAACTTATCAAACCAACAAGTTGTGATGGACACTTTCACTGAAAACTTATAAGAGCCTAAGGGTAAGGCACTGAGAGATTATGCACTGCCCACGGTTAGGGGCATTCCTCATGTGATTATAAGGTTGAATATAGAAGCCCATAATTTTGAAATCAAACCCTCTACGCTAAGTATGGTACAAAATAATCAGTTTTGAGGATTAGCCACTGAAGATCCAAATTCACATATTTCAACCTTCCTCGAATTATGTGATACCTTCAAGTTTAACGGCATCTCTAAAGACGCAGTTAAATTGAGGCTATTTCCTTTCTCACTAAGAGATAGAGCCAAGAGTTGGCTCAACTCTTTACCAAGCGATTCTATCTGTACTTGGGATGATTTGGCTAAGAAATTCTTAGCCAAATACTTCTCTTCAGCTAAAACTGCACGGTTGAGAATTGAGATCACCAACTTTACTCAGATGGAAGGTGAGACTCTCTATGATGGGTGGGAATGCTTTAAGGAGTATCTCAGACGTTGCCCGCATCATGGGTTCCCTCTCTGGATGCAAGTGCAAACCTCTTACAATGGTTTGAACGTTCCAACGAGGACACTCATTGATGCGGCCGCCGGGGGATCCATTAGTGGAAAAACCCAAGAGGAAGCCTATGACCTCTTGGAAGAAATGGCAAACAACTCTTACCAATGGCCTTCTGAAAGGCTTAAAAAAGAATCCATTAAAGTGAATGATTCAAATCAAATAATAGCTTTGCAACAAGAAATTCATGCCTTGAATGAAAAGATAGAAAGGATGAATGTACACGTGGTTTCTGAGGTACAATGTGAATTGTGCGGAGGGAGACTTAATAGTGAGAGCTGTAACTTGAACAACCCTTTTGTATAAAACAATAATGAACAAGTCAACTACTTAAGAAACAATAACCAAACAAATAACTCCTACTCCAACACATACAATCTAGGGTGGAAGAACCACCCAAATTTCTCATGGAGTAATAACAACAACAATGCAAATCAATATGGGGGAAATTCATCCAACCAATAAGGCATAAATTATAGTAACAATAGCCACAACCACCAGCACAATCTAGAAGGGGCATTGAACGCATTTAAGACCGAAACAACCCAATTCATGCACCGCACTGAGGCAACTATCACACATCACGAGGCTTCTATCCAGGGAATAGAAGCCTCCCTTAGAAATATTAAAACTCAACTGGGGCAAATCTCCAAGCAGCTGACCTCTCAGCAGTAGGGGGCTTTACCAAGTTCTACTGAAATAAATCTAAGGGAATTAGTGAGTGTGATCTATTCTGTAGTTGTATCAAGAGGAATGAATGATGAAATAGAGAGAGCAAAAATTTTTGGATTAGAAGTAGAGGAATGAATAAAAGGGAATAATAATGAAAAGCTAACAGCACCCAAATGTGATGATCTAGGGAGGTTATGCATTCCATGCATAATAAGAAATGAAGTGTTTGTAGATCTCTTGTGTGATATAGGTGCCTCAGTTAATGTTATGCCCTACCACATATATGAGCAATTAAGGGTAGGAGGGATGAAATACATCTCAATGATTCTAGAGTTTGCTAATCTTGAGTCCCTTATTCCTCTCGGAATGATCAAAAATGTTGCTGTGGAACTAGGAAATTTTGTTGTACCAATTGATTTTGTGGTGTGCGAATGGGACAGATGGAATAAAAATTCAACAATTATCTTTGGAAGACCCTTTCTGATGAATGTTAAGACTGTTATAGATGTAAGTCGCGGTATAATGAGCATCAGTGGTAAGAGAAAAATAGAAGTGATTGATTTAAAACCAACTCTCTTTAAAAAGAAAAAAAATGGAGGAAGAAATCAGGAAAAGAATTAGAGAAGAGAGATTATGGGTAGATAATGTTCTAGGAGACCTGACGATAGAAGAAAAAAATTCTGATGGCTATTCTACTCCTTCCTCTGAAAAGGGGAGCAAGGAAGGAGTGAAGAAGAGAAAAACATGACAGGAAAAAGGAAGAAAAAGACTCCCACAAATTATGAAATCTAAAAGAATGATCCTTTAGTTGAGGTTGAAGATGAACAAGGTTTGAGCCACCAAGAGGGATGTGCTCACTCGAACATCCTTAGTCTATGGGAAATGAAACCGTCGGATCCAACTTATTAATCTTAAGAGAGTCTAGCTTAGGACGTTAAATGGAGCGCTTATTGGGAGGCAACCCAATAAAAAAAAAAAAAAAAATTTGCGCTATAGCACGCTGCAGCGAAAATTTCGCGACAGCGCGTTGCAGCAGATGCTAAGTTATTTCAGATGACTATAGAATGTTCATTAATGGATGAGATTAAAGAAGCTCAACATCTGGATGAAGAATATAGCTCCTTATCTACATCCATTCAATTAGGAAAGCACTTAGAATTGAATTTAGATTCCAATAAGAATATTTGGTGTGGATCCAGAATATGGATACCAAATAAAGATGAGCTAAGAACTAAAATATTGAAAGAAGCTCACCAATCTAGATACTCAATTCATCCTGGGAATAATAAGATGTATCAAGACTTAAAATCACATTTTTGGTGGCCAGGAATGAAAAGAAGTATAGCTAAGTTCATATCAAAATGTGAAGCATGTAATCTGGTAAAAGCAGAACATCAGAAACCTGGTGGATTACTTCAACCTCTAGCTATACCTCAATGGAAATGGGAAGATATCTCCATGGATTTTATAACTGGATTTCCTCGCTCAAAATCCAATAATGATTCTATTTGGGTAATTGTGGATAGACTTACCAAATCAGCGCACTTTTTACCCATTAAGCAAACAGATTCAGTAGACAAATTGGCAAAAATTTATCTAAAAGAGATAGTAAGGTTGCATGGTATTCCAAAAACCGTTGTTTTTGATAGAGATAGTAGATTCACTTCAAAGTTCTGGAGAGCAGTTCATCAAGATCTTGGTTCACAGCTCTGTATGAGTACAGCTTTTCATCCACAGACTGATGGACAAACTGAAAGAGTGAATCAAACTCTAGAAGATCTTCTTCACCTTTGTATCTTAGATTTTGGAGGAAGTTGGGATGATCACCTACCATTAATTGAATTTTCTTATAACAATAGTTTTCAAGCAAGTATTGGAATGGCTCCTTATGAAGCCCTTTATGGAAAAAAGTGTATCACTCCCTTATCCTGGAACAGTATTGGAGAAAACAGGATATTAAAATCAGATTTAATTATTCAGGCAACAGAAAAGATAAAAATAATTCAGCATCGAATGAAAACAACTCAAGACAGACAGAAGCAGTACTTTGATGCTCACCATCGTCATATTGAATTTTCTATTGGAGATTTTGTATATTTGAAAGTAAACCCATTTAGAGGAGTTTCCAGATTTGGAGTTTTTGGAAAATTAAGTCCAAGATTTATTGGACCTTTTGAAGTTTTGAAAAGAGTAGGCCAGGTGGCATATCAAATCAAACTACCACCTCATCTGAGCCTGATGCATGACGTGTTTCATATCTCCTCCTTAAGAAAATATCTATCTGAACCTTTAATGAGAGTAGAAGTAAAAGATATCAATTTGCAACCAAATCTCAGCTATATGATAGAACCAGATGAGATTCTAGAACGAGATGAGAGAAAATTAAGAAATAAATCAATTCCCATGATAAAGGTTAGATGGAAAAACTGTCGCAAAGAAGAAGCCACATGGGAAGAAGAATCAAGTATGAGGAAAGTATATCCTCACTTATTTCACTAGTAAGTGACTCTAATCTTGTAAAATCTCTTTAAATTTTAGATTGATGTCGGGACGACATCGCTTTTAAGTTGGAGAGAATGTAAAATACCAAAATTTTAGTCTCAAATTATTTATTAATATTTAAATAAATTCTGACTTCAGATTAAAGATCTGACTCTGCCATTGCGTTCACCACCCCCAAATTATCTAGGGGTGAAGTTTTGAACGTATTTGAAAGTCATTAAATTTTTGACAAATATTTTAATATTATTTAAATACCTGAAAATTTGAGTAAGTAAATACTCATCGGATCGAAAATCCGAGTGCGCCGTTGTGTTCAGAAGACCTCAATTAGCTAGGATTTGTTTTTTTTTTTAATTTTTTTTTTGAGGTATAATTCAATATAAATTTAATAAATGGAAAATTCTAAATTAAATAAAATAGTATATATATATATATATATATATATATATATATAAATACATATAATATATCCTTCATTTTCTAAATCAACAAAACCCTAAATCCCTCTACACGGTCGACTCCTTCACGCACGCGACACTTGCCCTCTCCATCGCACGACAGCACCTCCCATTCACCTTATCTCCTCTTCAATCCTCCATCTGTCAAGCCGAGACAGTAGGCACCTCCTCCATCCATATCCTTCGGCTATCACTCTTTATTATGGGAGATCGGCTGATGCGCTATGTTCTCGTTTTTCATCAAGCCGAGCCATCCACTCGCCGAGTCCTCCCTCGTCGCCAAGTCTCCTCTAACAAAGAGGTTTCCGAGCCGAACGCCTTCACTCGCCAAACCCTAAGTCCCGCCGACCTCAAGCGAGAGAGAGAGCAAGGTACCTCCATTTTGATTCATAGCCTATGTATATAATTTTTCCTTATATAATTTTCCTGTATCAAACCATCCATATTAAAAGTGAATGAATCTACGAAGGATTCATGTACGATCTCCCTATTATTTTCCATTCAGCGATTTACTAATTAATGCATTCAATCGATTGTTTTACAATTAAGTTAATTTTTGTTTGAACCGATCGGGTTCAGTAGAACTCGATCAAACTCCAGGATCTCAGATTAAGTTAGATTCTTTTGAATCTTAACATTTTATGAATTACTTGCACAGTTGCCTTAGAAGAAATTATAATTGGTTCACTTTGAAATGATATTCATTACATACATAAAGTTTGCAAGAACCATGTATAACTTTTCACATTTATTCAACGTATTTTTTTTAAAGTATCTTACACTTTTCATAATGAGATTTTACAATAGCATCTCATCTCTTCAATGCTAGAAATTATGAGCTGTTAATTATTCAAAAGCCACCCTATTGAATGGCTTTTTCAGAACATTTTTCTAAACAAATTCTTAATTCAATCAAAATATGCCATTTGTCTTGCTTTCATTTTACAAGTAATGCATCAATCATGGTATAAACTAATAGTTTTGTTAATTTAAATTGTAATATCATCTTGTTAGTAATTAACTGTAATTATGGTTTAACTTGTATAAATAGACAACAATCAAAATAACTAAAGTTTGATGTACTGGATACATCTCATTATTTAGGTATAATTCTTTTCATTTTGTTATCATGATTGCCAGTTCTCGACAATGTTTAATCCTCCTTGTTGTATAATTCTTAGTTGTAAGTGCTTTAAAAAAATTGATAAAATTAAGAGAAATAATTGTTAGTCTGCACTTAAATATTTTATGAATTGCACTCATGTTTTGTACTATTCTAGTTACATGGTTTTGCAATATTGTTTGACATTTGAAATATACGCATTTGGAATATGTGGCAATGTTTGTTCAGTTAGTGCCCTTGCCTAGCTGGATTGCAGGTGATGATTATCATCCATTTCACTTTGTCTCATTTAAAAGCACTTTAATGTTAATTGTTGGAAGGATGGTTTCTCTTACTTTTAATCTTCCTCTATTATTTCTTAGTGATGACTAACTATGCAAAGATACTAGCTCCTAATTCTTTTCCATTAAGTAATGATGTCATGAATAAGATAGTAAATGCTGAAATTCAATGCTGCCATATCTCGAATGAGGTGTTTCTATTTCTGTTATGGATCCACTTACTGTCATGTATCAAATAAAATTCAGCATTGCTATTAATTGTGAATAAAAACCTATGTTGCCAACAATTGTATGAAAGAATGAATGCTGTTATCTACTATGCATAGAATTATATGTTGTCATCAATATGTAGAGGGATTAAATATTTTTATTTCATTGTAAGGTAAGGATAGTTGTTCTCGTACATTTAAGAAAGAGTCGCATGCTATCATTTAATGAATTCGAGATGAATGGAATATTAAAATAAATGTTATAATTGTTTTTCTTAGCATCATATGCTATTATGTAATAATGTTGAGATATAAATTGCTGTCATTAATCTTAAATAGAACTATATGTTGCCATATCTCAAATAAAATCAAATGCTGCAATATATTCTATAGGATCTAAATGTCGTTATCTAAAGAAATGAGAGAACAAGTATTTGTCAATTATTTCATTATGAATCAAATGCTACTAGACAAGTTGATGAAATTAAGTGCTATCATTTCTTTAAATTGAGATCATCATGCTGTCCATTCCTTATAGTCTCATTTCTTGTTAAAAGATTATAGGATCATTAATGCCGTCATTTGCTTTGTAAGATATAAATGCTGCCAAGTAATTTAGGAACTCCAAATGCTGCCGTTTATCCTAATGTGAGTCAAGTACTATCATAAGTAATATACTGCATATGTATTGGTCTTCATATGAGTTGTGAAATGCTGAATTCATTCTTCTATACCATACAATATAAGATAATTGCTGCCATTCTTTATAGAATCACATGTTGCCTCTTTTTCTAAATGAGATCAATAAGATCGTATTAGACAAAATGTCACTGTTTCTTTATTAGAATCATATACTGTCATTCAATGTTACTATCTATTATAATGGGAGATCATAAGAGATTAACTGTGCTATTTCTTGTAAATGAAATCATATGCTGCCTTTCATTTAAAGTGAAATCGAAAGTTTTCTCTAATTCCAAAGTAAAATCACATGATTAAATACTGTCAGTTGTCTTATTAAAACCATATGTGATCAAATAAATATATGAAAGAATCATGGAATATTGTCATTTAATTCTGTTCCTTACATTACTTGTATTAAATTAACTCCTTTTATTAAATGCATTTAAAGAATCAAATGATGTTTTAAGAATTCAATTAAAACCCTACTTGTTTCATTTATATTTAAATATTAACTTTAATGATGTTATTCTTTGCAGGTCGAGTTGTAAATTAGTATCAAGAGAAATGCTGCGCTAAATGCTATTAACATATAGCAAAAATAAGCTAAATAATGCTGCCCCTAAAAAAAATTGCTGAATTAATTTCTGCATCTTTTGATATTAGATGTTTGATATAGGTTATTAAACTGCTTAGTTTAATTGAATGTATTTAAAATTTCTGTAGAATTGAAAATGAGCAATCCTGTAAAAAGGATTAAACTCTATTTGGAGAATGTTTGTGTAAAAATGGAAAAATTGAACAAAAACAAAGGAGACTCTGCCGAAATTTTTAAGAATTTTAGGACTTAGAAAATTATAGGAAATATAGATGTTTACACATATTTCTAGAAATTTCATATAAATTATCACTTCATTTGAAAATATTAGTCATAAAAATAATTACTTCAATAAATCCAAATATCAAATATCATAAAAACCTATTATTACAAATCATGAAGCATTAAATTAATAACTTAAACTACTTTTGGCAGATCAAACAAATTGAATTGATTGATTTTGAGACAAAACAAGTCAGGTACGTAAATCTACTTATAAGTTTCATTTCAGTATTCTTATATTTGAGCCATTTTTCCATTTGAATATTATTTACACTGCTTACCGCTTTATAATCTGCAAAAAGAATGATATCGAATAGTATGTAACAAAAAGATGAAACAATGAATATACTATTGTGGTGTTTGTCTTTGGAGGGTGGAACGCAACACTGAGAATCTGTACAGATTGGGCCAGCTAGCAGCCCCTGGGAGTTATATGGAGGGATTTAGCCTCTTGTAGGAACTAGGCAAATCCAGAGGAAAGACACACCAAGAATTATTATTTGAGTAAGCTACCGACGGGTGGCGAGATAAGCTTCCTACAGATTATGCCTATGGGTTTTCCCATTTGGGCTTAGGGGTCTCCGGACTCAACTTATTGTTACAAATACTTTTGATAAAATTTATTTCATATATGTTGATTTTCACAGCTATTTTGCAGGGCAGAAATTGTATTTGGAAATTGCTTACTTTACTTACAGTTTTATTTTTAGTCATTTTCATATATGATTCATACCTATTATAGGATGCTAGATTTATTCTTATAAGAACAATTTGCGTACTCCTACCTGACTGGTAATCTGAATTTTTCAGGTTTTTAATAATTAAAGAACTTAGAAGATATGCCAAATTAAAAGAAGAAGAATAAAGGAAGCAGAAGAATGTAGATACTTCTTATATTTTTAAACTGATGTAACTTTTCATATATGTTTTGGCTCTATATATTAAAGGATTATGAATTTCATTATTTTATTTTTATTATGTCCTTTTTGAATTATAAAAATATTTATATTTTTAATTGAGATGAATTGTTCTTTAAAGACTCGAACTTCGATCCCCGGTCGCCACAACTTATTAGTCTAAGACTTGTAGTCTTGATAAATCCTTGTTCTATTAAATAGATTTGATGGAACCACGATTGTTGGGTAAGTGTAGTATAGTATACCCATATTACTGATCCCCAGTAATAATCTGGATTGGTTGAGTCACTCTAAGTAAGATTTGTCTTTGTTGCTATCCTGCGGGCTTAGGCGGACATAACCTTGCTTAGAATAAATCAATCAATCCTAAGAGTGTATTAAATGGGTACCCATTTCTTAGTTTTATTGAAGGACAATTGCCATCGGGCAATGCCTCCTGGAGAAGATCGCTTTAATAGGTATGGCTTAAGTGAAACTAAGAAAAAGGGGAATTATCTTCCTTAAGACACTAAGTATGATTGGGAGTTTAGTGACTAAATGCTTAGTTTGAGATACAAATCATCATTGGATTGTGCCTCCTAATGAAGATCACTTTATTAGGGTGGCGTAATCAAACTAAATATTGTGTCCTATCTTTGTAGCATATTTAATATGTGTATACAATCACCCTGCCCAGTGATCTTTGAAGTAAATAAGCAACTTTAACTAAATATCGATCTAGAGTTTTGGAGTTAGAATTCTTTTAGCAGGATTCTGCACAGTAGAGACTTAGGATTCACTTATGTTTCTTACTACATTCTTCATGGATTTGCTTGGATTTTCTATTCATATCATACAATGGCATAAACAAGCATAAGCATGAGTTCACCTCATTCCTTCTGTTGTGATACAGTATGAGATACGAAATGTTATATACACAGACTGGGGAGTTTCAGGGTGCATCTGCGTCACCATACTGACTTTCTAACTGTTGTACTTACATTGGACCGTACGACTCATAGACCTTCAGTGATAGTTCTGTGGTATATCGTGATATAGCTTATATGTGAGCATTGTTTCAGTAGCATATAGTGCAGCTTATAGCATCCTTTTCAGCATTCTGGCATTTTAGGCAAGTAAATTATTAAGCATTTGTTAAAATCACCATTTATAATCTATACAAAGTGAAACATCTATCTAGCATGGGAGCAAGCAAGCACACAAGGGAAATAGGATAAGTTATAAACATAGCATTTATAACTAAGAAACAAGTGAGGCAAAAGCACACCTCAAGTAAATTGAACAAGGTAAAGCATACATATATAATACAGTAAGTAAATGTATTAAGAGAATAGTATAAACCTAAACATGCTGATGATTATATGATATATGCTAATTTAAAACATAAATCTGAAAATGGTACATATAATATAAGCAGTAAAGTCTAGCAACCTATACATATATCTATACAAGTGAGCAGGTAAAACAATACCACAATCAACCATAATCAACCAAAGACTGAACCCAAATGCAAATGTTTTTTTAATGTTATAAGTTTTCATTTTCATGCAACAATATTTTTCTTATATGATATATCCAAGGAAAACAAGCACAAAATTCAAGGAATGCGTAGTACAAGGTCAAATAGTAAGCAAAGGACTCTACTAAATATGGTAATATCATTTGTTATCTAATTTAAACGTTCTAACTATTCTAAGTTACACAAGTTCAGAATCTCCAATTCTTACTATCAAGTGTAACTTAGCAGCACATCCTTATAGGTTACAAAATATTAGGACTATCTACTAAGCTATAGATTATGGATTAAATACCATGATATTGGGCTTAATCATATAATTCAAAAGGATAATACACAGATCTAGGCTTTATTCTAAAAGTGATATATTGATTAAGGCAAATCCCATTAAGCAAATTAAACTAATAGGATGAATCTCCTAATCTGAATCCAAGGTTAAATGATAAAATAATCGATATAAGTTGTAAAAAATCTAAAAACTAATAAAACCAAGAATTTATTCATTGAAAAGCTGCATTTTTAAATGAATGAATTTAACTTATGATCTAATACTAGTCTTAAGAATAGTCCAAATGTGAGGTGTGATGTCCTAAGAAAAGAGATAATTTAGGAAATTGTACTATCTTGACCTAATAACTGATTTTAATACTTAGAATGATTCTATTACAATTCTAATACTAGTTTTATTAACTTAGAAGATAATTTATAATTTAAGGATGCTTAACCTAATTTTTGGGCAAAATGATAATTTTGCCCCTACTTAAGGGTCCAAAGATCTACTTTTTGATTTAGGGTTCCAAATTGGAATTTCTTATTATCAAATGATTTCTTACTATTTAACATGAAGATAGATAGTAAGTACACTCAATTTGGACAAGAAATGGATCCTACAGGTCCAAACTAAGGATTTTTACCTAAGGGCGATCTTGTAACTTACACCTAATGGAATTAAATTTTTTTTTTTGTTTATTGTTGGTTATTGTTCAAGAATTCCATAGAGTCTAATAACACTGTATTCTGAGGTCAAATGGCTAAGCTATGGCTATTTCAATTTCTAAGGACGATTCGGTAATTTTGGTCGGTCAACGGGTGACAAAAACTGAACTTTTCCATTTGAAGTCCAATTTTAGCAAACTTAGTTTTTATAGCTTCCCTATAATATACTGAGTATCTTGACAAGGAGTAAACCCAATTTGGACTTTAAATAGTCAAAGTATGGCCTAACTAAGGTTAGGGGTATTTTGGTCATTTTATAATTTTTGTAGGGCTTAGATCCTAAATATTGTTTTAGTTTATTGATGATATTAAAATTCTAAGCTAGATAGCACATTGAATTTTTGAATTTGAAGTTGAATTGACCAAGTTATGGTCAATTGAAGTCAATGGGTATTTTGGTCATTTTTAGGGTGGGGTCTTAAATATTATTTTTTAAACTAAGCTCCAAATGGGGAAACTAATACTTCTATGGTGTTGGGGCTATTATTCTAAGTATTTTAAGACCCATATTGTCTATGTATGGACAACTAGTTTAAAAGTTGTGAGGGTTTAATTAGGTCATAAAATATCACTACGTTATACGTACCTCGAAAGTAATTTTCGCATTACGCCATTTGATTCCTTATATTTTTCTGAGTAAAATGAGATCGATATTGACTATGTTTGGATCATCCTACAAAAAGTTATTAACCTTTCAAGAATTTTGAATTAAATAATTTAAATAAATAAAATTATTATTCATTTATTCAAATTATATTAATTTACTATTCATTCATAAAGTTAAAAATACATTCTTCTATATTAATTAATTTATTAAGTAAATATTCTTAATCTGTATTTAATTAATATTAATTATTAATTAAATAATAATTCATTTGTTATTTAATTATTTTAATATTTTAATTATATAAATGCTAATATTACTATTTAAATAGGATTAGCACTAATTAATTAACTGTTTAAACTTAATTAACTAATTAGTTATTGTTAATAGTATTTTATATTTATTAAATTAAGATTGGGATTAATATTAATTAATCATGAATAATTATTATTTAATAATAGTTTATAGCATTTATTAAATTAAATTATTATTAATTAATAAATTAATTAATGCTAATTAATGTTTACAATTTAATTAGTATTAAAATAATCATAATTATGTCTAATTAGTTTATTATCTTAATTCATTACAATTAATATAGTTAATTAACTTATTATTAATATTAAAAATTAGTTAATAAATTATATAATATTACTATTTAATATTAATTAACTACTAATTATTATTAATTAACTAATCTAAATATTAAACACAATTAGTAACTAATTAATCATAATTAATATTAATTAATTAATATTATATTCTATCCATATGACATATGGGCCCCACGACTACCATGTGGCAAGCGGTGGTTGGCCACGAGAGCCATGGCCGGCCCCATAGCTGACGTATGACTGGGTAGTGGGTCCCACCAAGACACGTGGCAGCACCCGATTGGGCACTGCCCAATGTGTGGGCCCCACGGGGACACGTGGCAGCACCCGATTGGGTGCTGCACTGTGCGTGGGCCCCACGGCCGCAGTCAAAGAGACGCGGCTCTGGCGGTGGGCCCCATGCAACAGATGTCGCGCCCGCAGGGATACCACGCAGCACTGCGGGCCCCACCTACAGCGGACGCGGATCCGAGGCTTGCGGGTTGGGCCCGGGTCGACCCGGCCCGACCCAGAATTCATCACCTTCGCGGGGCTACCCGAGGGCGCCGGGCAAGGGCATGGCTTTTGCTGGCCTTTCCGGCGCCGGCCCGCCCGGCCGACGACAGCCCTCAACGAGGCCTACACAACGGCGGGTGGACCGGTACAGGAGGTGGCCGGAGTCTCCCGCAAATGACAACCCTAGGTTATAGGGTTCGGGGATCCGACGGCTAACAGTTCCTACTGTATAACGAGTCCTAAACCCGATCGATCAGCATTGATCCGACCGAATCGAGCCGATCA
Organism: Gastrodia elata; assembly: GCA_016760335.1. Lineage (NCBI taxonomy): Eukaryota > Viridiplantae > Streptophyta > Magnoliopsida > Asparagales > Orchidaceae > Gastrodia > Gastrodia elata. Next base: position 934,411 of record CM028679.1, read on the forward strand.
ATCAGCAATCAAAGGCAGGGAAGAGCTGTTCGAACGACAATAATTGCAATTAATTGAAGATTGAAGGAGATTGAGGAGTACCTTAACATACGGCGGAGAGTTTAGGGTTCGCAGTTTCGACGTCCAGAAGGCTCCCGATGCGTGCCCAGGTTCAAACCGAGCGCTGCTGAGGCTTAAGGCACCCCAGGACGGAGGTGTCGAGGTCAGGGAGGCATCGGATTGGGCTGGCTACCGGCGGACCGCCGCGGGCGAAGTCTGCGGGGAAGACACGGGAAGGATCGCGGGAGCAGTTCGATTGTCCTGATCGAACGGCTCGGATCACGCAGTCGAATGGTCCAGATCACATGATCGAGATAACGGAGGGTGGAGACAGCGTGCTCGAAACTGAATGCGCGCGGTTTTAAGTGGACGGTGCCGTCAGTTATTAATTGTTATGTATTTAATATTTTATTAATTAATTCCTAATTTAATTTAAATAATTAAATTGATTCCAAAAAATTTCAAATATTCACCCCATGTTAATTGAGGGGTGAGGAACGTAACAGCGATGTCAGATTTTTGATCCAACGAGTATTTTTATTTCCCAACATTCGGAGCATTCAAATATTATTAAAATATTCGTCAAAATTTTAACAATTTTCATTTGACACGAAAACATCACCCCTAACTAATTTGAGGGCAATTAATGCAATGACGAAGTCCGATTTTTGATTTGAGGTCAAAATAAATAGTTCAATTTCTAGGGTTTTTGGACTTTCCAGAAATCAGGACTTGATCCGTTTGACTCCTGATTTGGACTGGGTCTTAGGGGTTGACTCCTAATGACTTAATTAACACTTAGGATTAAGCTTAAGACTAAGATTAATCCTAATTGACCAGGTAACAACTAGTGTTGTTACAAGCTCAGTATTTTCAGTTCAGTTTTACTTATATTTTGTATATACTAGGATGCGAGTTTTACTTTAGTTCAGGTTGTTTTCTGTAAATCAACATGTATTTATTTGATCATAAGCATGTTATGATGAGTTTACTTTCAGTACTTTTAATTATTTACATGTTTTGCTACCTAATATTGTTATAGCTTTTGGTTGAGGTATGTTATTACATACTCCCTTTTGCTTAGTTATAAATATTGTATTTATAGCTATCATGATCTTTTGTTGCTTGTTGCACCTCTTTAAAATACTTGTATTTTTAGTAAAATGTGATATCTTAAAAATGTAGTTTCATTTAATCATCCTAAAATGTTCTTAGGTAATTGTTTAATTATAAGTTTTTATTTTCTTAGCTGGGGCCCTTGCATTGTGATACCGATAATATCAGATTCAGAGCTATTCGTGGAGGTAGCTTCAAGAAAGGAGCTTAGTCAAGAGGAGGACCTTCTTGCTGCTATTTAGGTTTAGCTAGATTTTATTTATGCTTGTGAGGATGAGTGTTCTTTTTATTTAATGCAGTTTATAATAATTAAATATTCTAGATGTATTTACTTTTCTGTACTTTCATACTGAGTTAAGTTATCATTCTTTTCTTTCTCATGTGCTATGGATGTGAATGTTATAATTATTTTGCTTCTAAACTTTGATATGTTGATGTAGAACTTACAATTCTTAGGAGACAAGTCTTTCAGCTAAGACGGGTTGGGTTGATTCCTAACTTGGCAATAGTTGGGAGATTTGCCTTAATTGATGACTGCCTTCATTGTAATCATGTTAATATTAGTATTAGCATGATCACAGTGGGGACGAGGCTGCCACAGTTTGAATTAGGGAACACCATAAGGCTTAAGATTGGAATTTGCATTCCTATCTACTTATTGGATCATTCTTCAATAATGCAGTCATCAAACATAACATCCATAGTGCCATACTCTCTAGTAACTCAATATAAAAGTGCGAATTTGAAATATACACATAAAAATGATTAAATCAATCTTAAAGTAATCTAATAATTTATAAATTATCTTAGTAGAACCTAATGGAGTGTGGAAGATCTAACTTGAGCTACTACTCAACCACATTCAAAGCTGTCTGGGATTACGACTATCAGTATGGTCAAGAAGGTGGAAGAACTATAGATTGAGTGTTAACCAAAGGAGTCCTAGTGCTTGATAATATGCTCCGTCGATAGATTTTCAGAGGACTTAACTTCCCAATTTTAGTTAAGGATTGGCTGAACCATGTAGAATCAAAATTAGACCACATAGAGTGCTCGGATTCCATCTGTGTCGATCTTATGACTTTGCTACTTCAAGATACAACAAAGCATTGGTGGATTGTCACCAACTGAAAGTTAGAGAGGAAGTGCAAGAGAAAGCGCAATATTGTGACCTTCACAGACTTTTGTCTCACATTCTGTGCCATGTTCGTCAAAGAGCACTAGTACCAGTATAGAGTTGTTAAAATGATTGTATTCTTTATCATTTTATGTCTTATTATCTATATGAGTCATCTTATTTCCTCTTAATATTTATGAAACCTTCACTTTTGAGTAAAGAAAATTTATGATTTTGAGATTGAATGTCAAACTTTGTCTCATTTCCTTAAATTCATTCTGAAATAAGGATTTGTCTTTCTACAACAGGATGAATCCAGGATCACCTCTATCGACTACACCCATTAAGACTCTAGTAGCTTCTAGCAAGTTACCCATCTGCGGAGAATAGTGGCAGCAATGCTAGAAAACCAAACCCACCAAGCCTTGGCAATTCAAAAGTTAATCTCCATCCTCCTTTGCTTGCAGCAACTAATAGCCCTACACCAACAGTACCTGCACAATATACACCTCATTCATCCCACCATTTTGCCAATGAACTTCTGCATAGCTTTCTGAGGTTGAACCCTCAGCCTTTAGTAAAAACTTGTCCCTATGAACACAACCAATTAGTTGAAAATGGTTGAGAAGAACTTAATCAGCCTCAAGTGCCCAAATTTTAAAGCAATCCGTCTCACGACCCATCTGTTTCATGAAGAAGTGGAATATTGATGGAATAATATTGGGAACTCACGGTTTGTTGACATTGAGGACATCCCCTGGGAAGAATTTTTAGAAGTATACAAACCTAAGCTCATTCCCTCATATGCACAAAATATCATTGAAGACATAATTTTAAGGTTGAAGTAAGGTAGCCATCTCATCTTAGAATATGAGATGGAATTTAGCAGGCTAATATACTTTGCCCTAGACCTAATTCTATAAGAGATCATGTCATTCCGCTCTATCTCATTGAGCTCTCACAGCTTGTTGAGTTAGTAAGGGCGGTGGAGCACCACCAGTCTAAAAGAGATCTAAAATGGAAGGTCCACGTGGTACCCAAACTGCCATAAGGCATTCAAGAGGTATAGGCCTCACTCTATTAAGGTCTACCAACTTGAGGTTGCTTCACCCTCAGAGCCAACTCCAACTTGGAATTGGACTCACTCGTATGGCAAGTGTTATCACTTTGGACATAAGTGCTACACCTGTGGTCGTTAAGGCCATATGTTCTACCACTGCACGCACCATGAAATAGTGGATGGTGTTCATATCAACCATTCACAGCGTAACCTAGTTTTCCGTGCTACACCATTGAATAAGCAAGATTTCAGGATGACAATATTGCTAGCTCCTGTTATTGAAGCTTTAGAACTAGCACGGGAGCAAGCTGCCGCTCCTTGATTTCAAAACCATAATAATTTCAAAAAGCAAGTTACTAATCGTCCTGTTGGTCTTGCGCGTGTCTATGCTCTAACTCCACTTGAAGCTGCAAAAGAAAACAATGTAGTTTCAGGTACATATTCTTGAACCCCTCCTTTCTTTTATATTTTTGTGCTACACCATTTTACCTGATAGTTAGATATTGAAGATCCTAAGCTAATACTATCTCAGAATAAAAAGAGCGAAATTAAATTAGACAACAACAAATATTGATACAAGGCATCAATGAAATCATCATTGATGTACCAAATCGTAAATTAGTTTAATGGTACTATATTTTATTTTCCTATTTTTCAATCATAGGGATATTTGTATTTGTTTCATAAATAGGCTTTCATCCTAGCCCATATATTGTCATATGAGTTGTTATGTGAAAGAACGCTTTAGTCATTCATGAGAGAGTTAGTTTATGATTTATTTAATCATTTGTGTGAATGGATATTTTAGCCATTCATGAGAAAGTAAGTATATGATTTTTTTGGACTTTTATAGAAAATGACACTTTTGTCCTTCATGAGAGGTTGGTTAATAGTTTTTTATGATCATTTGGTATGTATTTTTAAGCTATAAATTGTTCACTCTCACATGTATTATGGGATTACAAGTGATATAAGAAAATAACTCTCCTCTTCTTTGTGTTATCTGTGCTTTATTCTTGAGAGAAGGACTTCTTGAGGTGTGGTTTACAATTCTCTGAGAAGGACTTCCAAGAAAAGAAGGTTCAAGTTGCGACGAAGTACTGCTCGTAGAAGTTAATCTTATTTATCGTAAGTCGCATATTCGCTAATAAGGCTCCCATAAGATCGTCTCCATTTAATTTTATTTTCTTACCTCTTACTTTACAAGTGTACTCATTTAATCTTAGCTCTTATTATTTATCAATGCTTATAACATCTCTCTTTATTCTCAATAAGCAACTCACATATCTACTAGTAATTTAAATATACAATGTTAATTTTGTTAATTAATTTGTGAATTTAATTATGTTGCATGCCATCACCTTCATCCTACATCAGATTGGTATCAGAGAAGTTTATCATCATATATAGTACTATATTTCTATGTTAATTCATAATAATTTTTATTTTCATAAATATTAAAGGATCATCTGTTTAATTAAAATTTAGTAGGTTATAGTTGATATCATTCTTAGCCATCCAAAAAAAAAAAAATTTATTTTTTCTTACTTTTAACTTATTTATATCCGCCTCATTAGAATCATTTAAAAAAAAATTCTTGTTTCTTACTTTTAATTTACTTACATCCGCCTTATTAGAATTATTCACAAGAAAAAAAAAACTTTCTTCTTTCTTACTTATATTTTATTCACATAAGAAAATAGTTGTTTAAATTTATCATCATAAACCTGATTTTTGAGTAATCTATAAGAGATTTACAATTTTGTAGTTAGTCGTTTTCAACCTTTCAGGCTTCCAAAAGGTTTCTTCATTCACTCAGATAGCTATGACTACTCGTAGTGGTCTCCCATATCAAAATCAAATGCTCGATCATAAATTTGAAAATGCTATTCTTAATTTGCAAGAGTAGCTCGAGGATATAAGTTTTCTCCATCAACAAAATTGTAGAAAGTTCAGAGAAAGAATAGAGGCCCTAGAAGATAAAATAGCAACAACACAATTTAAGAACCTAACTCGCACCAGATGCCCCACCAGAAAATAGTGAGCGAAATACACCTTATGACCCGTACACAAATTCTTCTACACTGAAGTTTAGAGTACAAAGGAATAGGATGTTTCCACATAACAAATTATTTGAATATTTTGTGACAGAAGATGTTCTATTTCAAACTCTTGGTAGAGATAATGCACCTTTGGGTCGACTAGGAGGTTTTAAATAAATCCAAAATCATCAACTCTTTGAAGAACCTTATCGTGGGTATGATCAACTTTACGCCACCACAGGTGCATTGAACATGACCAAGATATATACATTACTAGGAAGGTTAGGGTAGACCCTCCAACCTTTAATGGGTGTCTTTATCCTAAAATGTTTTCTGATTGGCTCATAGAAATGAATTAGTATTTTGATTGGATGGCAATGTCTGGAAATCGTCAAGTTATATTTGCTAGTATGAAAATTATTGGTCATGCTAAAACTTACTGGGTAAATCTAGAATGACAACAATGACGATTAGGCCAATTATTTGCAAAACTCTTTGGAATAAATCAGGAACAAACTTTCACTTCTCGGTAGCATATTATCTACAAACAGATAGTCAAACAGAATTGGTAAATATAAACTTAGAAGATCTACTTAGAAGCTTAATTTCAGATCATTCTACTAGTTGGGATCTTATTTTACCCATTGTTGAGTTTGCTTATAATAGTTCTATTAATAGATCAACTGATAAAAGTCCTTTTCAAATTGTAACTAGTTATGAGCCATAAAAACCAATCAACTTAATTGATCATCCCATAACATATAGAGCTTGTGAGTTTGCATCATTATTTGCTCAAATCATTTATGATTTCCACTAAGAAATTGAATAAAAATAAACACAACATACAATAAGTATAAAATTTATGCTGATAAGTGAAGAAAATTTGTTAAATTTCAAGAAGGTGACAAGGTGCTAATAAGGATGAGATATGAGAGATTTCCAATAGGAACATTCAAAAGTTGAATGCAAGGCAAGTATAACCTTTTAAGGTATTAAGGAAAGTCAATGAAAATGCTTATGAAGTTGATCTTTCGAATGATATTGGAATTTCTTCTTTTCTTTGTGTTATGAGAACTTCATTCTTAAGAAGGACTTTTTGAGGTGTTGTTTGCAATTCTTGGAGAAGGACTTTCAAGAAAAGAAGGTTCAATCTGCGGTAAAGGACTGCTGGTAGAAGTTTATCTTCTTTATCGTAAGCGGCATATTCGCTAATAAGGCTCCCGTATGATCTTCTTCGTTTATTTTTATTTTCTTTCCTCCTACCTTATAAGTGTAATCGTTTAATCCTTGTTCTCATTACTTTTTAAATGTTTACAACACCTCTCTTTATTCTCAACAAGTGACTCGCATACTACCAGTAACTTAAATATGCAAAGTTAATTTTGTTTATTAATTGGTGAATTTGATTATGCTGCATGCCATCACCCACATCCTACATCAGATATCACATATAGTGAGCGAAGTCTCTTGCTTACTGATCTTTATTGCTACGTACACCTTGTGTTTGGGCCTTTTTCCTTGGACATATTAGGTGGACATAGGGTAATTGATGAGTATCCTATGTTAGGCTTTGAAATTCATAAACATGAATTAACTTTAATCAGCACATTTAGTCTTTTAGTTATCAGATCAGTACAGTGTATTCTAATTTAGTATATCTCATTAGTTCAGTTCTTTTGATATAGAATTGACTTGGATCCACCCATGATAGGGCTTGGATGATACATGTCTGATTCCATAGTTCAGCTTGGATCTACCCATGTTAGGGCTTGGATGATACATGTTGGACTTTCTATACACTGGTCCTATTTTGACCAATTTCTATTATGGCAGTACTAATTTAGGCACACTTCTACTTTTAGCTCAGTTTTAGTTCAATGGCTTGTTTTTAGTTATCTTTTACTATTTTTTGAACACTTTTATAGTTCATATCAGTTTAGTATTTCCAATTTAATTTTACTTAGTTCTTGCATATACTAGGATGCTATTTTTACTTCAGTTTACTTTCTTACTTCAGTTCTAATTATTTTCTATAGATTATCATATATTTATTTGATCATACGCATGTTACGAAGAGTTTACTTTCTGCACTTTTTGTTATTTACATGTTTTATTACCAAACCTTGTTATAGCTTTTGGTTGAGGTATGCTATTACATACTTCATTTTGTTTAGTTATAAATATTTTATTTATAGCTATCCTATTCTTTTATCGCTTACTGCACGTCTTTAAAATGCTTGTATATTTAGTAAAATGTGATATCTTAAACACATAGTTTCATTTAATTAGCTTAAAATTTACTTAGACAATTATTTAACTGTATATTTTTCTTTTCTTGGTTGGGGCCTTGGCATTGTGATACCGACAATATCAGATTTAGAGTTGTTCGTGGAGGTAGCTTCAGGAGAGAAGCTTAAGTCAGGAGGAGGACCTTACTGCTGCTATTGAGGCTTAGCCAGATTTCCTCTTGCTTAAGAGGACGAGTGCTCCTTTCATTTAATTTAGTTTGTAATAATTAAATATTCTGAATGTATTTACTTTTCTGAACTTTCATATTGAGTTGAGTTATAGTTCTTTTCTTTCTCTTGTGCTATGGATGTGGATGATATATTTACTTTGCTTCTACACTTTGCTATGTTTATGTATGACATACAATTTTCAAGAGACAAGTCTTTCAACTAATATGAGTTGGGTTGATTCCAAACTTGACTATATTTGGGAGATTTGCCTCTGTTGGTGACCGTCTTCACCATAATCATGTTAATATTAGTATTAGCATAACCATATTGGGGATGGGGCTACCACAGTGGGTGACCCATGTTCATAATATATCACTAGCAAGTAACTATTCATAGCCCCTTGAAATATATAATTATTATTCTCATAATATGATCAATTCAAACTTAGCAAGAACTAGATTTATTGAACCATAGTTAATCGGCCTAACTCTCTCTGCTCTCTTAAACTTGCTTAGATCCTCATTAATTTTAAGATTATTTATTTGTATGAGTAAATCTAGTTTAGTAAACAAAACTAATATTCAATTGCTTATGCATTAGTAGAGGAAATAGTAACCAGTAACTATCATTTAATCCATGAGGATAATAAGATCTAGAACTCACTATTCCATTATTACTTTAAACCATATACACTTGCTTGAAACAAAAGTCACACAATTTTGTGACCTGTCAAGTTTATGGCGTAGCTGTCGAGGATTAATTTGACGGTATTAGTGAACTCCTTAAGCTAGTGACTTAGAATTATGTTTATATTTTATTTTTATTATTTTATTTTATGTTTATATTTTTGTTTTATTTTTTTTATCATTCATGACAAATTTATGGCATGTGCTTTCCTTAAATGTTATCATCATAGATTTGGCTGATTGCAATTTATTGTCTAAGTATTATTATTAAATTAGAGTTTATGTATGCGAACTATGGGAGGAAAAAATTTATTTTTTGACCTCAATATTGAGAGAACTCCACATTGACTTTGAAGGAAATTATTATTCTACATAAAATGCACCATGCCATACCATAACTAGGAGAGTCATTATGCGATAACTATGAGAGGTTTTAGGAACATTTAACACAATGTCTATCTCATGGATTACTATTGTCGCAATGGTTACTCCTTATAAGCCACCAATACTTTTCTCTCAACGTTTAGGAATAGGCAACACATTAATTGATGAGGAAAAAGATATTGATGAGAAATAAGATAAATTGATACAATATTATGAAGGTATAGAAGCTATTTGTATAATCTCTAATGTCATAAAGCCCCCTAATAATCCTGATGACAAAGTTTGCAAGTTGAAGTTATGGAGAAATGCTTGGAATGCACTACTAAGAAAATTGACATACGCCTTTTTACAAGATGAAGTCGAGAATGAATTTAATGATGAGTTTGATGAGTTGATTGAAAAAGAAGGTGAGATGTGGGATAAGATAGATGACAATAAATAAGACTTATATTGTAACGCCCCGTCCCGTCGCCGTGCGCAAAATATGAGTATGATTCATAGATTGGCGGTAGAATGGTGCGCTACTCGGGAACGGTGGGCCATACAAGTAAAATCCATCGTCCCGAATAGGTTAAAGGGACAGAGCCATACTGAAGGCCGCTGACTCGAGCCCTAAGAGTAGGCTCGAGAGTCAATATCTAAGATAAGAATGGAGCACTTATCTTAGGTATTAGACTTAGTACGTACATAAGGTGCAAGGGAGTGGAGAAGAACCCATGTACGTTATAAAATATATCAGCGTTTCCAGTACGCCGATCACATCACAATACTATGTATAGTAATATAACAGAGTGCGGAAGCTAAAAGCAAAACATCCAGAATACATTCATCTCAAGCAGTAAAAAATATCCATCTTAGAAAAGAAAAGTGAAAATACATCCAGAGTTTTATTACAAACCATGATAATGTAGAAATATAAAGAGTCTAGCCAGAATACTGAAAAGGACTAAAAAGTAAAAGTAGGTGCTTAATCCCCTACAACTCCAAGTGCTCCTCCTGAGTCTCTGGAATGTCTTCCTGACCTGTCTCCAACAACTGCTCAGGATCTAGCAAATTATCGGATCCCAAAAGTACCCCCGTGTTAGACAAGAAGTCTAACACATCAAAGCTAGCTATACAAGCTAATCTAAATATAATAAATATGCAGAACATAAAGTAAAAATGCAGGAAAATTATAAAGCATCAAATAACTGAACTGTAAGAACTAAGTAAAGAAAAACTGCATCAAAACCAAATGCTAAAAAGAAAAATGCCAGAATGCTGAAAAGGATGCTATAAGCTGCACTATATGCTACTGAAACAATGCTCACAGATAAGCTATATCACGATATACCACAGAATTATCACTGAAGGTCTATGAGTCGTATGGTCCAATGTAAGTACAACAGTTAGGAAGTTAGTATGGTGACGCAGATGCACCATGAAACTCCCTAGTCTGTGTATATAACATTTCGTATCTCATACTGTATCACTAATAACCATGTGTCACAACAGAAAGAATGAGGTCAACTCATGCTTATGCTTCATGTTTATTCCATTGTATGATATGAATGGAAAATCCAAACAAATCCATGAAGAATGTAGTAAGAAACATAAGTGAATCCTAAGTCTCCACTGTGCAGAATCCTACTAAAAGGATTCTGACTCCAACACTCTAGATCGATATTTAGTTAAAGTTGCTTATTTTGTTCAAAGATCACTGGGCAGGGTGATTGTATACACATATTAAATATGCTGCAAAGATAGGACACAACATTTAGTTTGATTACGCCAACCTAATAAAGCGATCTTCATTAAGAGGCACCATCCGATGATGATTTGTATCTCAAACTAAGCATTTAGTCACTAAACTCCCAATCATACTTAGTGTCTTAAGGAAGGTAATTCCCCTTTTTCTTAGTTTCACTTAAGCCATACCTATTGAAGCGATCTTCGCTAGGAGGCATTGCCCGATGGCAACTGTCCTTCAATAAAACTAAGAAATTGGAACCCATTTAATACACTCTTAGGATTGATTGATTTATTCTAAGTGAGGTTATGTCCGCCTAAGCCCGCAGGATAGCAAAAAAGACAAATCTTTCTTAGAGTGACTCAACCAATCCAGATTATTACTGGGGACCAGTAATATGGGTATACTATACTACACTTACCCAACAATTGTGGTTCCATCAAATCTATTTAATAGAATAAGGATTTATCAAGACTACAAGTCTTAGACTAATAGATAAGTCCTATATAAGGTTTCACCAATCTAATGTGATCAGGGATCACTTAATATGGATTTTACCACAAGGAGATGTATCTCTTCTAGTGTCTTAAGGGATTACTACCACAAGGAGAATTGATCAAGCTCTAAGGTGAAGGGATTTTCTATACTTCTACCTCAAGGATCCATACAAGGCTCCTACCTCATGATATATAAATTTAGGTCTTTTAGATAATTTAAGATGATCTTATGAAGAGAGCATCAAGATCTCTTCTTTAGATGTTGCTATTAGACTATCAGGTTCTAGTTCAGTATTAGATTTAGAATGATTATATCAGATGATGGAATCATCTGATCATACTTAGACTAAGATTATGGGGTGTAAATCAAACATATTGTTAAGGATTTGATCACTTGTTAAATCAATATTGTATTAATGATCTTATTATGCCGATTTATTATTTAAGAGAAAATCGAGGATCTTAAGGTTCGATTCAGATTGTGAAATCACAAGGATTATTATTAACCTTACTTTGTCTAATTCAAATGTTTAGAATCAATAGTAAATCAAATGCATTATTGGAAAATGTTCAATTCAAAGTCTTGTAATCAATATGGTTAAGTTAGGGTTGTTATGGTTTTAGATTTGCCTTAAGTAGATTAGAGCTTGGCTCCTTCTCAAATCTTAAGTCAAATCAAGTGTATATTTAAAGATCAATGTTAAATCCGTGGAGTAATTATGCATTATTGGTGGCAATCCTAGATCTAGATCAAGTCTTAAAAGCTTGATCCAAATCTTAAGATTTCTTAGGTTAATTAAGATATTTAAGATTCTATAGTTTTATGTTGATTTAAGTATACTTAATAAGTTTAAAAAAAAAGGTGATTTCATTTCATTTAGTTTACTGTTATAAGCCAAAATAATAATTAAAGTCAAACAGACAGTGTTTACTTAATGCTAACCAAACCCTAATTTCAAGCAAAAAGGATTAGCACATAAATAAAAATCCAACCATTCAAATTACATGAAATTTGGCATACAAGTCCTAATTAATCATACAAGTAATCGGAGACTGAGTTTGCTATGATCCAATGTCTATAAACCCTAAAATTTCACTAATTATAATTTGACAAGATTAGGGCATATCTACATTTACAGAGCTCAGAAAAATATGATACTTGGCACATGCAATCTAATTAACATCTGTGAACTAATGACATCCTAATCATGCAATTTGGATAAGTAATTTTACTGATCTTCCCTAATTTAGATTCACTGTAATTAAGCAATAATTAAAGATCTAACCATCAGATGTGTGATTTTATTTTATATTTAAGTTCCTGAGATTTTTCTGAACATTTTCATATATGATATCATAGAATTTTGACCAGTGGATTAAAAGGTATTTGAATAATACATTCTGTATTTTTATTTAATCAAAATCTTATGATTCAATTAATTGGATTATTTTCCTTAAGGAAAATAATTCCATTAATTCGGTTTAATTAAATGGCTCGGCCCGAAATTGAAAATGCGCGAGTCGATCGGGGCCCGGGTGACCTGGCACTGTCTCACCGTGCGGGTCATGGGTTGACCCGGCCCGCACCGTGTCGTTGTCCCCGATTCTTCGTCCTGCGGATTTGGCCAATTAGGAGAAACCTAATTGCCAAATTCCGGCGCATCCGGTCCACGGATAGGTCAGCATTCGATTGCTACACCATCATCATGTCCAGACACATCGATTGGGACCTGAAGTCCCTTGTGAGATGGTCTCGATCAGCCGGACCTTGCTCACTCGAGGCGTTCACCATTCGTGTTACTATGGGGAGACAATTCTCCCCACAGAGACCATGCCAGACCCCGGGCTCGATCCCTACACCATCAGGGTGGTGAGGCGGATCGAAGCCCTCTGGTCAGGGGTAGCCTGGATCGTCGGGTCCTTACTCGACCGAGGCGATTTAGAAGGAAACTAGCCCGATCGATCAATTCGATCGATCGGGGCTAGCTCAGGCCCTAAATACGATACGGCTAAGTTCGAAATGACAATAAGAGCAGAAACGCATCAAATGGAATAGGATTCGAGCCTTATTGACTCGATTCCTGCAACTGGGATACCTAATTTTTGACGGATTGGAAGACGGATTGTGGCTCGCTGCTTCAGGGACTCTGGAAGCTCTTAGGGGTCTTGAACTCCAGGAGAAACCCTCTATCAGCGGTTCAGGAGCACGGGAGCGCCTGGGTGAAGCTCCAGGACTTCGGCAATGGCGACAAATTTCAGAAGCTTCAGTTGATCAGCAAGGATCAATTGAAGCAGATCTTGGCTTATTTATAGGCTTGGCTGAACTTAGGGAACCTTCTGGAGCCGCTGTCTCGGACTGGGGAGGCCCGAGAGGTCGGGCCTTGGCCGAGCTCTCAACTTCCAATTTGAGCTCAGCCGAGTCGCTAGGCCCGATCGGGAGCTCCTTGCCATAACGGGAAGGATCCCAACGGCTTGCTGAGGTGGCGTAGGGAGTAGGGGACAAGCTTGACAGCTGGCAGTACGGGGATTCGCCCTGTCGGGAGCGCGATCGGGAGGAAGACGACGATCTACAATGCGGGATGCCTTGGATGCCGTCTGATTGATCGATCGGAAGACGCTATGGCTGGGATCGCTCGGATCCTAAGGGCCGATCGCGGGAGCGATCCTGGCTGTAGGATCCACGGAACAGATCCAACGACGGATCGGCTGTTCCGCGAAATTGCATCCTGGCCGTGGATCAAAAAGGCGGAACGACTGGATTCACGGGATGCCGCTGTCACGTGACCCGGGCCCCACAGCGGATCGCCCGCGGTCTACACAGCGGATCCCGGCCGTTTATTTAGGTATTAGGGTATATTTGCAAAATCCATTTGTTTGGAACCCTTTTATGCAATTGAACCATTTTAATTTAAATTGAATTATTGCCCAAATGAACTCAAAATTGTACCAAAATTTCACCCTTAGCTAATTTGGGGGTGAAGAATTCAAAAATGAAATTAGATTTTAATTCTGAGGTCAAAATATTTTAGGTCTAAGCTAGGGCATCTAGACTGATCAATTTGCAATTTTTGACATAGAGAAGTCCAATGGACTTCAAATTTTTCAGATAGGCATAATTATCTTAATATTCTAAAAGTAATGATGCTAAACATTGAATCAATCAACATTTATTTTGTATGATAACAACCTAGGATTGTTACATATATTAACTTAGATGATATGAATAGGCTTGAAAAAAAAAAATAGCAATACTAATATATTTAAAGGATCTAATATTAAGCAAGCAAGTGCTCACCCTAAAGCCCTTATGAAAATCTAAGACGAGATTCTAAGAGGATGTAAACTCTCGTTGGACAGGTTGAGGACATTAAACTAAGCACTTAAAGGAGGAAAATCACATGTTACTATCAGGTTGTGTTGTTTCTTTTATTTTTTTTATTTTTGTGCTTTTCATTTTTGTTTCTTTTTGTGGTGTAAAACCACTTAAGCGATTGTCCATCTCAAGTTAATGAGCTGAATGAATGAATATTAAAATGTAATTTTGTTACTACTTAATGTGCTTTTTACATCCTTGAACCTAACAATAAGGGAAGGCCAAATAAAAAGATTAAAGATGTAGTTGAATGTCCATTGAAAACTTGATCTAATTCGCACTTAGTTTGGTTAATTGGAATCTTGATAAAATAACCAATATAAAATCTCTTGCCAATAATAATGATGAAATAGATTAAGTCTAAGAGAATGTGAGGTTGATATGATAGGATGACTATAGATTAGGGATTTAAGAGTGATGAGCTCAAAGTAATTCTAATGAATCTAAATATTAATGCTCAAGAGAATGAACAAAAAAAAATGAAGAGTGAGGGTTGCACTCAAAACTTAACACACAAACACACGCATACACACATATACACTCACATACACATACACACACACACACACACATACACACACATACACATATATATACACACACGGTAATAAAGAAAAATATCTCTCCCCATAATAAATGTTATATCTCTTGAGAAATGAGCACATAAGGCACTTAAAATTTCAAACACTTACATATACAAATATTATTCCATAACAGAAGTTAAATAAAAAAAAATGAGTGAGGGTAGCACTCGAAACTTTAACACACACACACACACACACATATGTATATATATATATATATATATATATATATATATATATATATATATATATATATATATATATGGTAATAAAGAAAAATGTCCCTCCCCATAATGAATGCTATATCTCTTGAGAAATGAACCAATAAGACACTTAAAAATTCCAAACACTTATATATACAAATATTATTTAATAGCTGAAGTTAACTTCACACCAAAATCCAGAGGATTCAAGAATAATGGCTTGCGTTAATTGAAGTTATTGAATCTTTATTTTCCAAGCGATTGAGTTCTGTAAGGATACAAGGCCTAAACAGAAAAATGGTATTTAATTACTAAAATTTCTATGTTTGAACCCTTCCTAATTCTTAAATTTCATGACATTAAGATAAGCACTTCACTAAATGCAAGACCATGATGTTACCATGAATACATTCCATAATTCATCTTACCCGGGGACAAGCAAAAGTGTAAGTGTGAGGCTGTGATAAGTCATGCATTTATATTAAAATCTCCTTATGTTTATGTTATAGCGTTAGAATAAGTTACTTTTTATTTATTTTGGTATGTTTTATTTACATTTTTTACATCAACTCAAGACATTCCAATAATTTCAATATAAAAAATTAATTTATGAGAGCAGGACGGCACTCACATGCGGCTAGGTGCCTCAATGCATGCTCCTGAGTAGCATATGATAGAAACATATGCATTGAGGCGCCTTGAGCACCCATCAGATAGAAATATATATGTTCAGGGAATACATTGAGCACCAACTTGATAGAAACATATGTTCTCAAGAACCCCCCAAGCGCCATCTCGATAGAAACATATGCACACAGGCGTGGCGGTAATACCGATTAAATAGAAACATATGTGCTCAGATGCACTACGAGTGCCCAATAGACATAAAAATATGTGCTTTAGTGTGCCTTAAGTACTGGACTTATAGAAATCCTGGCACCCAGGCACAGAAAAAACATGTACCATAGTGGAGCAAGTGCTAATGTGTCCGACATAGATAAGAATGCGAATAGGGTATTAAGACAAACAAAAACCTTAAAGTCTGGATATTGATTTGGGAGAAAATAAATATCTTAGAGAGAAAAATTTAGGTGCCTCACTAGAGAAAAAAAGCAAAACATTAAAGTTGACATTCAAAATTTAAAGGAGGAAGAAGACGAAGGAGAACAAGAAGAGAATTCCCAAGGGGATGTTCTTTTTATTTTTTGTAAAATATTTCATTGTGAAATTATGCATCCTTGCAATCTTTCAAATGCTTTGTTCTTGTTTCATTTTTAATGATAGTCTAAACCCTCCTTTTGGGGATGGTTAGTCTTGACCTATGTAGTAGATATTTCATGTGATTGCTACATTTGGATGTGAGACTTATGATGAATGCATGTTGCTTTATTGTCTAAATCATCTAAATTACATGTTAAAATATTGAAATCTCTTAAAGGGCATTTTTATATCGCCCTACATCTTCGACTAAATCATAAGTTCTAATCATGATATACATGCATATGAGTGCAAGCCATATAAGTAGCATTAAAGTCTTAATCAGAACAAAACCTTAGATAGAAGATTTATGTGCACTTGCACATATCAAGAATTTTGTGTTCCACTCCTCATTTGGTCTTTCACTTATATAGGGTTTGATCAAATAAAGGGTTGTCAGAGTAGAGCGATCTATATGCTCTCCTTTGAATATGGAGATGTCAATGTGTATATGAGAATCGAGATGGAAATCTAGTTTCAGTTGCACTTGATAATGAATGTCGATTGGTCTTAATGAAACTATCATTTTTACATTAAGATTCGAAGTCAAGGGGTCTCATACAAGATTGACAAAAGATGACCTAAGGGTTTATTGATGAGTGACGCATGTGCGTGAGATTTCATTAGTGGGTTTAAATATCCATAGCCCATTGAAATATATTATTAATATTATCATAATGTGATCAATTCAAACTCAGCAATAACTAGATTTAATGAACCTTAGTTGTTCGGCCTAACTCTCCCCAATCTCATAAACTTGATTAGATCCTCATTAATTTTAAGATTATTTATTTGCATGCATAAATCAAGTTTATCAAACAAAACCAATATTCGATTGTTTAAGCATTAGCAGAGCAAATAGTAACTAGTAAACATCACATAAGCCCTGAGGATGATAAATTTTTAAACTCATCGTTCTATTATTACTTCAGACTATGTGCACTTGTGCGTAAATAAAAGTCGCATAAATTTGTGGTTTGTCACTTTCTTAGACATATGGTTAGGTTTTGTTAAGGGATATAGGATTACATAATATATTTTTGTATAGATTGAAGCTTCATGAAGATTTCTCAGCAGTCTATAATGTGTTCCACATCTCCTCTATGTGGAGATGTCTTCATAATCCATCCCATCTCATTCAACTTTCAGCGATATCTCTCTAGCTAGATCTTTCTTATGCGGAGGAGCTAATTAAGACCTTAGCTCATTATCAAAAGCGCTTGAGAAATCGCTCAATTCCAATGGTAAATGTTCAGTGGAGAAATTGCTCTTTAGAAGAATTTACTTGGGAGAAAGAGACTGATATTCAAAGAAAGTATCCCAGTCTTTTTGAGAATCTAGGTATCCGTTAAATTCTAAATTTGTAATTTTGTTCTTCAAAATTCTGCGTTGTTGTTTTTCTCTTAAGATGTGTTGAGAACGACATCATTCTAAAGTGGGAGAGTCTGTAACAATTCCCGATCTTTCACGTTTATCCCGGTAAGGGAAACGGAATTATCCAAGAGGACAAAAGCTACGCGGCCAAGGGAAAGACAAGTCGATTTCACTAGATAAGCAGGCATTAGTCTTAATCTCATTACTTTTAAAATATTAAGTTCAGCCAAACTTGAAAATTTGAAGTCAATTGGACTCCTCTAAGTCAAGTTAGCATTTTGATCAATCTAAATGCCTTAAATTAGACCTAAAATATTTTGATCTCAGAATTAAAATCTCATTGCATTTTTGAATTTCTCACCCCATAATTAGCTAGGGGTGAAAGATTGGTAAAATTTGGAAATTATTTAAGCCATAATTTAATTTAAAATTGGCTTAATTGCATTTTTGGGCTTCCAACATTTCAATTTTGCAAATATACCTTTAAACATTTAAGAGGTTGGGATCCGCTGTGCGAACCCCGGGCGACCCACTATGGATCCCGGGGCACGCAACAGCGGTGCTTTCGCAGTATCTACCACTCACCATATTATTCCTATGCTTAGAATTTAGATACACGGAACCGCAGATCTGTCATTAGATGCGTCCCGTGGATCCTACGACGCAGATTCAAACAGATCCGACCATTAGGATTTGGAAGATCAGGACCATCGCGCCTTTCTGATCGATTTATCAGATGACTCTGGACCCCCCCATGACTGTGGACCTTCGTCTTCACTAATCCCATGCCAGACTGAAGGGATCTGAGCATCCCCGATAGCTAGGCTTGTCCCCCACTCCTAACTCCAGCTCAGCAAGGCCATTAGCCCCATTTCCAATTTGGTTAAGCTCCTTACCCAGGCTCCAATGCCCAATAGGACCCCATTGGGAATTCAGAGAGCTCTCGGTAATCTGAGCTCTCGGGCCACCTCAAGCCCCATTCCTTAGCACTATTGTAACGACCGCCCCTTGACATCATCGAGTAACACTAACTCAACTACGATCAAGCGGTGGTCGTCACTAACATCATAAATAATAAGCAATATATCCGTGGCATTAATTTGAAGGTGAGCACAGTATTAGGCAGAAACACAAGTAAAGCAGTGCAGAAACTAAGGAAAAAGGCATTCAATAGTATCCACATCCATCCATTCATATATAATATAGAAAATGCAGAATAATAAGAAAGGAACTTCTTTATTACATTTAATTAAATAAGAGCAACATAAATTTTAATAATCGAGCAAGATCTCCTTCCTTGCAGCCTATCAATCTCACCCGACCTTCTGTCACCAGCACACCCCCAAGCACAAAGTATGAGCTAATACCTGATGCTACCATATGTACATATATGACAGGGCCAAGCCAAGAAAGTAAAAAATTTAATATTAGACTTATAAAGTCTAAGTATAATAAAACTGCAATATAGCATATACTTGCATTTAAAAGATATTATTTAACATAATAGTAAGACAAAAATTAAGCTGCAAAAATACTATAAAATAAATGAAAGTATAAGACTGTATAAAATTGAAGCAAAGTAAAGTAAGAGTGCAGAAAAACTGTAAAGGTGCTAAATAACTGAACTATAAAGACTAAGCAAAGTAAGACCATATCAAAACTAAATACTAAAAGTACATGAAATGCTCCTACCTCGAAGTATATGTAATTTAGGTCTTTTAAATGTTTCAAGATGATTTTATGAAGAAATGCTAAAGATCTCCCATTCTAAGTTTTGATATTAACATTTTAGGTTTTCATCTCATAATTGGATTTAGAATAATCAGATCAGATAATTAAGTCATCTGATCACAACTTGATCTATGATTATGGGATCTAAATCAAAAGATATTATTAAGGTTTTAGATAAATTATTCAATTAAGATGATTTTATTAATCTCTTATGCTAATACTCTTATTTAGGAGAAAATCAATGATCTTAAGGTTTTGATTTAGGTTTAGAAATCACAGAGTTATTGTCAACCTTAATATGTCTAATTCAAATGTTTAGAATCAATACTAAATTGGATGCTATATTAGAAAATATCAAGTTCCTTATCTTATAATCAAGTCGATTATTTAAGTGATTAAGAGTTTGGGTCTATGTCCGACAGATTAGGTGTTAACCCCTAACCTTATTAATTTAAGACCAACAGTTGCATTACAAATGAATGACAAATCAAATAAATTATTGATGAATTATTGATGGCGATCTAAGATCCAGATTAAGTGTAATTCACTTGATCAAGCCCTTAAGATCTCTTAAGTTTAATTAGTGATAAATGAGAGTTTATTGAAATTTAGCATTCAAGACATAATCAAGACACCTCAATCCTTAAACATAACTTGCAAAGTAACTAAAAGTTAACATAAACTTAAGAAAAGTAAATGTACAAAAATACTAACAAGAACTATGCAAGTGATGTACACACTTAACATAGGACTAAATAAGTAATTTAATATATAGAACTCAATACAAGTTCTAAATACTTACGTACCTTTAAGGTAATGATTTAGCTTGCAGCTTAATGCTTCAATCGAGATGAAGCGCCATTCTCAGCACCTGCAACAATTTTGTAGGATGCAATAAGAGGTAAGGATTTTGATAAGAGCTGCTTTCCTTATTAACAATCTAAACTAATTTAATCTTACTCAAATCCTGTCATAACTAAAGATTGGAGACCTAAATATATTATGCTAAGGAGGGATTCATAATAATATAAGAAATAATCTGATAAGAGTAACAACAACAACTCTTATGGGGATTTATGGGTTCACATTGAGCATAATTTGCTATAACTTTGATGGAGATGAAATCAACCCAATACTAAGCTACGACATTCATATAAATACTTAGGATAATGAAATTGAGAAATGATGAGAAAAACTAGTGTGATGGATTAATGAATCGCACAAGCTATCCATACTAAGATCAATTAGAAATTAAATATGAGGACCTACAACTCCACAATTTGCATGAACTAATTATCATAAGAACTTACAAGCCTACTACTTAACATAACCCATCTTTACATAAGTAACATAAGAAAAGGAGGGCCGCATGCATGGCATAGAAGCATAGATACCCTTCATTCTCTTGAGTAATTTATGGGATTATCTTCAATTGAATGATAATCTATATCTATGATATAAAATAGAAGCTATCACACTACTAACAATAACTCAAGCTGTTGATAGACAAGATCATGGACGATGGATAATCCATTTGAATCATACATAAGTCGACCTAATATATGCAAATAAATTTAAATCAAAGTGCTATCGATCCACTAATTATTCAAACATACTTTTGGTATTTTAATGATAAGAGATAAGCGGATTCAATGGATTAAATCCACATTACAGCATAAAAGAATAAAGAGCTTAAAATATTTAAACTCAACCAACACAAATCTGAAGTATAGATTTGCACATTACCTATAATTAACATGAACACACACAAAAATGGTTCATTAATTTAGTGATTTATGCATGAATGACACATATTCACTTCAATACAACAAATGAAAGTAACGAATATTCCATAGTGCTAGCTTTGAAAACAGCAAAGTTGGATGGTAAATAATCAGCCCATACCTTAAGAATACACAACTTTAACATAGTGGTGATTATGTAAATTATGAGTCAAACAAATTTTAATTTCAATAAAACTTGAAATAGCTATAAAGATTAAGGAAATGAAACTTAAAATCAATTAAAATTTATTAAGCAAAGCTTAATGAAGAAAGCCATACTAACACAGCGATCATGATATATAACATTAAGCTTAAATTGGGAGCCAATCCATCATGCAACAAGCAACCAAAAAAAATCAAGATCAGCGTGGGATGGAAGTACCTTGATAAAGGCCTTGAAGCTTCCATAGCTCTTAGATTAGGAACCTTAAGCTCATGCATTCAATCTGAATTAAATGGAGGGTATTCACTTGACAAAGCGTCTTGCCGGCAGCGAACGACAAAGAAGTAGGACGCATAGGCACGGTGAAAGAGGTCGACGAGCTCAAGGATCGGCAAGCACTTGCACCGATTGGAAGATGGAGGAATCAATCCTCAGCAAGGACGGAGAGGAGGGATGTGCCTGCTCTCGGTCTTCAGCCGAGAGGGAAGGATTCAGGCTGCTATTGGCCATCAGCCGAGAGGGGGGAGCCCATCGGGTGCTCTTGTCCATTGAGGGAGAAGTTGGCGCCTGCAGGGAGGAGAGGTGCTGCGCCTTCTAACATGCGTGAGGAAGAGTGGGTTCGGCTGAGAGGAAATAAATCAGATCTTAAGAGAATTAGGTTAGATGATGTTAAATATTTATAAGGCAAGCTATGCTCCATCGCAGCCATAGATTACAAATCCAACGGCTGAGAATTTTGAGCTCTGATTTATAGCTATTTGCACTCCAAAAATTACAAACTTAGTATAGAATCGACTGTCTCAATGAGACGATCACAAGAGTCTAAAAATTATTGAATTTGGACGAGTATTTTATTTTATATTAATTTTTAAGTGAAAAACTTTAAAAATTCACTACAATTAATCCGGAGCCCAAAAAATCACGAAACATGAAACATAGCGTCCTCATATACTGCTTAACTCAAATCTATAAAAATTTCTAAAATCCGACTTTTATTTTATCTATTATCAACTACAGAAGTTTAAACTTCTTGAATTTATTTAGAACGATCCGGAATTCAGATTGCGCTCAAATTTTGGTAGAAGGATTCCCTTGATACGCTTCATTCGAGGATATTTTTATTAAATTTTTATTTGACTAAAATTAAAATTCTAATTTCGACTTAATTCTCTTAAATTTGGAATTTATTTCTCCAGAAATAACCTTGGATTGTTACAGACTCCCCCACTTTAGAACGATGTCATCCTCGACATCACTGCTTAAATCAACCAGGTAATGGTCAAATTCAATAATAGTGATTAGCACAATAAGATTTCTAATATTGTTATTTGGTATGATTAAGTTTGATATAGAATACTATAACCTACAAAATCGACCTCATCATCAACACTTATTGTGCAGGATAATGTTGCAAAAAAAAAGTTTCCAGAGGGTCACCATCGCAAGTGGAAATCATAGGAAAAAAATTTCAGGAGAAAGTCAAGTCGGACACATGAGTTGGAAAAATAATCACTAAAATACTCAAATCCCATTGCATTGCTAATCCACAGCATTGGGAGGAATCTATGCGAAGGGCCTTGACAAGGGCCAAGACCCCCAAACCTGCACCCTACGGAGTGGGAAAAGGAGGCTTCCTATCCACAACCCGAGCTCTAACAAGGAGATTTCGTACTTTCGAGTGATCTTAAAGCAAGAGCTAACCTGGTGGCTAACTATCACGCACTCCAAACAATACTTGGATAGTTTTCTTTAGACCATATTGTGCTGAAAAAACAGATGAACTCTGTAGTGGGAGAAAGCATCCTGTCCGCAACTCCAAGATTCTATCTACAAACACGCAAGAAAGGTTTCTAGTAAGACTGTCTACCTTTACAGATTAATCATATTCCAATTACAGAAAAGAATCATAAACTATTGGAAAAGCCACACAAACTACCTTCATTGGAGATTCAATATTAAGAATAACATCAGGTGTGAATAATGCAGGATACATAATGAAATTATCAATTCAAATGCAGGATACTAACCGTAATCAACATTGTTTGGCACTCTAAAAATATGAAGAATCAATAAGACGCACATAATATATTATTAATATTAAGTATTGTCATTATTTTATTACACTATAGGCTTGATTTAAATTTGTGAATCAAACGATTTATCAATTTAAACCTCACTTAAAATTTCTTAACAACCTTAGCTAGTTTAACAGACTTAAACTGAGCATTATTAGTTTAAAATTAGACTCCATTAAACATGCCGTAAGCATTTAAAAATAAAAACGACCAAAAGCCACAACATCAAGCAATGTATATATATTAGCGTTGCCAAAACAACATTTAAATTTATTAATAATAATATAATTTGTCTATAAATTACAATATCCGGCTTCAAAATTTATCACCAACTTTGAATACATTAATTATTATATTGGCCCCCCAAGACTTATTCAATCATGATTTTATCTCCCCAAAAATTTCTTAATCACTAATATTTGTTATTTTAGAGAATAGAATCCACCAACATAAGTTTGAGGAAGGTTTTCCAACACATGCAAATTTTAGATTTGGATACTATTCGATCGATGTATTTTTCTTTCATTAAACCATATGCATGAGGCATTGATATTACCGATCCATCAACTTCCCAATTTACAAGATAGAATTCAATCAATTTATTTTGATTCAGTTCAGCTAAATTTGACAAATTAAAACAATAAGATTTACAATTCATTGATTCAATTTAACATTCAATCACAATTATTTCTCCTTTCATTTTTCATTTGCTAAAGGCAAGCAATTTAATTTGCCTAAATATGACTTAAAATGTATTTTCCAAATATACTCTTAGTTTTCACCAATCTTAAATTCAATTCATGCATTATTCTGCTAGTAATTTAATTTAGACCTGCCATGAGCTTAAACTTCTTATTTATATTAACAAATTTCACTATTACATCTAGCTTACACTTTGGCCACCATTTTAATATTCCAAACTTAATATACTCGAATAAACAATTTGGCAAAGTTGTTGAAGAAGTGATAGTCCATTAGTAATATTTCAAGACTAAATTTTAGAAACTTGTAGGCTTTTATTTGAAATTCTACAAGTTGTATTATCGCAATGTAGGGTGCAAGGGCCACATAATTCTAAATGCAATGATACATTTTCTCTATTTGCCATGCAAATCCTTGCACAACCACAAAATTTTATTCAACACTCTCAACTCTCCTTGCCAAAGGTGATTACAATTCAAGGTTTCCTCAATAGACATAGTCGCAGTCTTCCGCAACGAGCTGCGCATTGGCAAACAACAACTGCCAAGAATTTAAATGGATGATCGATTGTTGAAATCATGACATTGATCCTTTGCAACTCATACTCAAAAGTATGCCATTCGAAACATATAAAAAAAAAGAAAAAAAAAAAGAGAGAGAAGTTCCCGTCAACTTAGAGGACACATTGCCAAGCATGCCAAATAAAATATTTCCTTTCATGGGCTGTTGTGTGTGAGATTGAAACTTAATTAAATAAAAAAAAATAAGGCTTATAAAACCCAATATATCTATGCGAGCAAAAGAAAGAAAAAAAAAATGTTCAGTTAATTCGATGCCAAACCCTCTCAATGGCACCTTCTCACAGTCTTTTACTTGTTAAAATGATAGCTAAATAAACAGCATCCAAGTATGTCTTTGAAGCCTGAATTTCAAAAGAAATTAAAAAAAACTTGCTATTTCCATGCCCAGCCATGCGACCAAAGTGCAAAATAAAGTACAGAACGAAGGCAACTCATGGGTCGAAGCTTATGGAGGATCTTAGCTTACTGTGCAGCTAACTACATTAAATCAAAGCTACTGCAACCACGAGCCTCAAGGATTCGAATTGAAAACAAATCAATTTACAAACGATACTAAGATAAGATTAGAATAAATCATCTTTCAAATAATGAGAAACAATAGCTCATCTAATATCTTAAGCACCAAATTTATACTATGAATATGATCAAGTATTAGCTTTTATTTGCAAGATCATTCGACAAACTGATATTCAATGCGCCTCCAATTAAAACTCTACATCACTAAGCATATTTTGAACATCAAATAGTATAGCATAGTAGAATTGATTAGCAGGA
The DNA here is from genome assembly GCA_016760335.1 of Gastrodia elata. Lineage (NCBI taxonomy): Eukaryota > Viridiplantae > Streptophyta > Magnoliopsida > Asparagales > Orchidaceae > Gastrodia > Gastrodia elata. The sequence goes on from CM028679.1 coordinate 960,141, forward strand.
TTAATGCATCACATTTTGACGGTGTTTGGAGATCGGAGAAGTACATATGCATGTGTTCTAATTTGCATGAGTGCAACATTTCAGAATTCAATCATAAAAATTTAAAGATGAATTCTCTGATCGAATTCTATTAACCACAAATTGCAAATGATGACTTCCGGTTCTTTAAGGCTAGATCAGGACACTATAAACTTCCAACTGCTGAGTTGAAAACATATTTCATTCGAACGTAATTTAACTACAACCACCTTGTATTTCATTAATCTTAATCATTTCTTTCACCATAAGATTTAAGAAATGACTCAACGACTTGCTCCCAATATGTCCCGATTTGAATAACTCAGCTTTTTTCAAAAGTGGGGTGGTTAAATGCTTGGTCAACATCAAGATTGCAATTGATATCATTATGCTGAAATATTTTTCATATAATTACTATGCATAATCTTTAAATCTGATTCAACAAATGGCCATCAACACGATAGCAGATCTACCAAACCTTATATACATACATATATATATATATATATATATATATATTCAGCTTATCCGGTACTCATAGATTCCTATCGCCCCCCCCTTTTTTTTTTTTTTTTCTGTAACAACCCGAGGTTGTTACTACTATAACATTCCCAAACTTTTGCCAAGGCTATAAATATCCTTAGCACTCCTTCCCATGGCTCCTTGCTTGGAGTTCAGGATTGCTGGTCTTCCTGAGCTCCCTAGGTGTCCCTGACACTTGGAAACTACTGATAGTGGGCTCTCCTGGTGTTCAAGACCCCTGTGTGCTCTTTAGAAGCTCTACAGCCATTGAATTTCTCTCCGCCTTTCATTTCCAGCTCTGTTCCAACAACCCAGGTACCCCTTTCTTCCCCTGTGAGTCAAGTGGACTCGCAGTCTCCTTCTCCTTGCCTATGAAATTATGTATTTGCACTTATCGAATCGATAGGGTCTGGCTAATTGAGGCTCGACCCAGTGTATAGCTCTAGCTCAGGCTATTTTTCCGATTTTCAAAAATTGACCTGAGTAAGGACCCATGCATTTGGACATGCTCAGTTCTCCTTATTATAGGGTTCTAATGCATCTGGCTACACTGATGGTGTAGCCATCGAGTTCCGATCCTGGCGTGGCTTCTTTGTGGAGAAACCCCCCTCACAGTGAAGGCCCCTAATTGGGTACTCACCCAATTTGGGGAGAGTAGCACCCCAGCAGTGGCGGACCTGCCCCACCGTGGTCTTCTTAACTTTTAAGTTAACATGATTACAGTGGAGGGGTCACCTAAATGATAAGGTCTCTACTTATAATTATATTAGGTTCATATCCTAATCCATCATAAATAAAGACTTTGCCATTTCCAAGTATAATTCACTAAATGATAAGTACTAGAAGGCAGAGTGCAGAAGCAAAAATAATAAGCATCCATTCATTACAATATAAGGAACTAAACATCCAACTCAGAATAAGTAAAGTAGCAAAATGAATAAAGTTAACCCTATATTATTACAACATGATTTTAATAGTCAAGCAGAAAATAGAAATATAATCCACTCATCCTCACAATGCAAGAAATAAAAGCTAAGGGTCTTCAATAGCTTGAACCTCCTCCTGAATTCTGTCTTCAGAAGGCTCCACAATCTCAAAAAGCTCAGAGTATACCATTATCAGTTTCACAATGATAGGACCCTAGCCAACAAAGAAAAATCTAATTAGACAAAATGTCTAAGTACATTTTAGGCTGCAAATTTTATTATGCTAATTTAGATATCACCATACACTTTAAAATTAAAACAAGTAGTAAAGGAGCATAATGCGTATGAAAGAAAAAGATAGTTATAAACTATAAATCTATAACTTAATAAAATAGGAATTAAGCACATACCCCAAAGTATAGTTGTAATAAGGTTAATTATAAAATAAAGACTAAGTACTAGTATAACTAAAAGATAACTCAACCTAAATATGCTTATGATCAATACAAGTATATGCTAATTGATATAAAGTAAAAGGAAAATGTGAAACATTTATATAATTGAAAAGAAAGACTAACATCCTATAAGGATATAAGTAATGAACAAGACTAGCAACCTATAAATAAATAAAGCTAGTAATGCAGTAAAATAGTAAATAAGAAAGTGCTAAAAGCATAGTAAAGTAAATAAAAATAGAAAGTATAAGCTGATAAATAGTACTGGACAAACTTGCCATCTGAAAGGAACATATAATAACTTACTAACTGTCATATCAAAAATGGGCCAGCAACTATATAAGAAGTATAAGATGAGATAAGTGGAACCGAGAGGCAAAAACACTGAGTAGAAGTGCACCTAAAATTAGTACTATAATATCGGAACTAGGCCAACAACTACACAAGAAGTATAAGATCGGATAAGTTAAACCGAGAGGCAGACTAATTAGATCACACTCTACTTAACTGAAAACACCGATAAAATACAAATGTTGTTTATGCAATTTCAAAGATGACATGAGATACTTATCAAATATCCTATGTCCAATATATGTGAACAAGGTATAAGGCACAAAACAAGGTAAGAAAAACATCAATTTTTAAAGTGAGCAAGAGACTCTACCAGGACACGGGTGATATCTATTGTTGTCTATTTTATTCATTCTATCTACTCTAAGTTATACAAGTTCAGGATCTCTAATTTCTACTATCGAATGTAACTCAGATTCATGACCTTATAAATTAAAAATTATTAGGACTAGCTAGGTTCTAATTATAAATAAATCGATGTCGACTATAAAAGGAATAATAAGTCAAATGACCTATTTTGATTATTTTAAGCAACCCAAAACATCTTGATTAGCCAAATCAAGATGAAAGGATTAAGAATTAAACTATAAATATTGGGGTTTAACTACTTAATCTAAATGGTGATCCCAAAAGACTAGGTTTTTAAATACCCAAACTCACAAATTAAGATTTAAGGCAAATCTTATTAAGTGAAGTAATACTTAATAGGGTGGATCTCTATTCTTAAATATAAAGTTAAAAGATTGAATAATTAATAATAAACTATGGAAATCTATAAACTATCAAAATCAAGACTTCACATATTGAGTAACCTATTTTACTCAATAGATGAACTTTAACTTAAGAACTAGTCCTAATTCCTAAGAAAGAAGCTCATAAATACTAAGATGAACTCTCAAACACAAAACCTAACTAATGTTATAAGAAAAATTAAGGAAAAGAGATAAGAGGTTGAAAGAAAGGGGTATGATGTGAGATTTATCTCACATCATACAACCAAGGTTACCTAGAATTTTCCTAAGGAGAATTAATTATTTTGATTATGACTTAATAAATGACTTAAATTTATGAAAATTCACTCTAAATTATTTTACTTTCTGATTTTAGCTATTAAAACATGAATCTAAAGCCTAAAGGCAATACCCTAAATTTGGGCAAAATGACCATTTTGCCCCTCCTTAAGTGTCTAAAAATCTACTTTTTGATTTAGGGAGAAATTTTCAATGGCTAATGATTACTTACTGTCTAATATGAAGTTAGACAGTAAGTACATCAATCTTGGATGGTTATTAAGCCTTATGAGATTAATATAAGGAATTTGACTCATAAGAGCAATTTGGTAATTTTACTTAATGGATTCTAATTTTTCTATCTGTTTATTATAGCTTGCTATCTAAGATTTCTATAGAACCTAAAATTTCTAAATTCTGATAAGTATTGGCTACGTTATAGCCAATACAAGGTTTAGGGCTAATTAAGCAAATTTGGGTTTCCTAAAATGGTTCAAAACCTAACTTTTCCAAATTAAGTCCAAATTTTGAAAACTTAGTGGCTATAGCTGTCCTATAATCCATCGATTACTTTAATTAGGAGTAGACCTAAATTGGACCTCGTTTGGTTAAGTTATGGCTTAATTAGGGTTTAGATGACTAGTGAGTGATTAGTTTGATTTATCACAGAATTGCTAAACCAACCATACAATTAGGTTCTACTCTACTCTATGAGTAATCAAAAATTAAAATTAATCAATTTGGGTCACTAATTATGTTAGTATTCACTAATCAAGTTTTAAGGTGATTAAGGTTGATTAGGAGATCTAACCATTGGATCTAAAACTTTTTTATAATTTACTATTAATTAGGTCTTCCTGATCAAAATGGTATATTAGAAGACCTAATTTGGAGCTCAATTGACTAAGTTATGAACAATTGAAGATCTAGGGTTAATTAGGGTAATTAGGGTTAGGTCCTAAAAGTGATTACGCATATACTAATCCAAACAGAGAATTGAACATTACTAGGTTGTTCTATAGGTTCTATTGATCACTTTAAGACCCATATTGCCTATGTTTGGACTAGTGGTTAAAAACTTATGAGCCTTGGAAGGTTAGGGTTTGGGTTAAAAAGTGATTAAACTAAATGTTATCCAAACAGAAAATTTAACCCTATAGGAATATTCCTGAGGCTGTGCTGATTACTTTGAGACCCATATTGGGTATGTTTGGGTAAACACATACAAAATTATGACCTAATAAAATTTTGGGACATTTTTTTGTAATTATTAGAATACCCTGAATGTCAATAGGAGAAATACAACTCCAAATTAAATTTTAATAGTTTCATATTTCTCCTCTAATTTTACTAATCAAAATGATATATAATATCACTATGTATGGATTATTGATTTCTAAGCCATGAGGGCTTAAAGTTTCTATATTTAATTAATTTAATTTATGTAACCTAAATGAATTCGGAATTTACTGATTTCATTTAAATTTCTTAATCGATTTATTAAATGATGGCGGGACCCACACCATAATTGCAGGTGACAAGTGGGCCCCACGGTACTAGACAGACGGAACCGCAGCGCTGACGCTTCAAAAATGACGAGGACATGTGGGCCTTGCTGCTGCCACGCCCTCGATCCGACGCAAGGGAGCGGGTCGAGTCTGGCCTGACCCGGAGTGACCTTCTTCGTCCACTTCAGCCACGACAGGGAATCCAAGGGAATCCACTTTCTCGCAGTGCCGAGCTCCATCCGATGAGCTTTATGTGTTGATCGAAAGGTTTCACTAAGACCTGTCGATAGATACTGGAAATTAAGTTGATGAACTATCCTATCGTAGGGAATCTTGATGCCCTAATTCTACGAGGGCGGAGACTTCAAAAGCCATCCGCAGACACTGTGGATTAATTTGAAATTTAAGCCGATTGGATTCGATCAGGCTTGATCGAATCCAATCAATCTTAATCCATAAGTTGAAATAGCTAAATGAATTTACACGATTGCAAAATATGAATGGATTTAGTAGAATGAAGAGTATTTCAAATGAACTGCTGAGGTTCTTGATGCAAATGAGAATTCAATCCTTTGGATTCTTAGACTCCACAGATTTCTATAATGCAAAACAGAGTAGCAAAGTCAAATGAAATCTTTAATGGAGTCTCAAATGGTATCTATCAGCGGCGAGAGCTACATTTGTCAGGCGAAGGCGCCGCACGGCAGCGAGGAGGACACGCAGAGCCATCGGGGAAGATGGATTACGATCGTTCGATCGGTTCGATGGAATGGTCTGTTTCTTTCGCTTGATCAAACGACGCCAGTGGAGAAGGAGATGGCATAAGCGGAGTGGAGACAAAGTCGTTTATTTACTTAATAAATATTATTATTTAAATTATTTTACACGTATCTCATTAATTAAAATTAATTAAATAAACACATTCTAAAATTTTCCAATAAATCACCCAAGCTAAATTAGGGGTGAGAAATGCAACGGCGAAGTCGGATTTTTGATTTGACGAGTATTTAATTATTTGATTTTTTTTCAGGATATTTAAAAATATTAAAATATTTGACAAAAATCTAATGACTTCCAAATGCCTCCAAAACTTCACCCCTAGCTAATTTGGGGGTGATGAGCGCAATGGCAAAGTTATATTTTTGATTTGAGGTCAAACAAAATAGGTCAATCTCTAGGGTTTCTGGAAATTCCCAAAATCAGGATTTGATCCATTTGATTCCTAATTTGGATTAGATCTTAGTAGTGTGCTTGTAATTACTTAATTAAGGTACTATAACCATAATTAATACTTGAATTAGTCCTAATTGACCCAAGTAACAACCTGGGTTGTTACACCAGCCATCTCGTCTTCCCGAGCTTGCAATTCAGGGTCCTTTGGATGCATCTGAGAACCTTGAAGGTGTAAGGATTTATCTGAGGCTTTGGTGTGTCCCAGAGCCTCAGAATTTTGCGATTAAGGTTAACCCTAATCGCTGGATGTTGGGGGATGGAGGATCATGGAAGAAGCACAGTGCAGGCCGGGTAGGACCCCGACCCGTGCGATTTTGATTTTGGGCCCGTGGTTAATATTAATAATAATAATTTGATTTATTTTCCTCAAGGAAAATAATCCAATTATCAAAACCATAGGAAAATTTAATAGGAAAATTGCAAAGTAAATTAATGTGATAACTTTTGATCAACTGGTTTAAACCTTATAATATTATATACAAAATTAATCAGAATATCAAAAGGAATCAGAATATAAAAAATATTGAACTTTTAATGGTTGGATTTTCTATTTTAAGTTAATTATTGCAGAACTTAATTAGGGTTGATTAGCATGTATACTTAGCCAAATTGTATGATTAAGGTGCATTATGTTTCTTATACCTTATAGAATGCATGAACTAGTTTATTTAATTTTCTAATCATTATATTTTTAATTATGCCTGAATCTTGCAAAATCATTATTAGTGAAAATTAGGGTTTTTAGCTGTTGGATCTTTGTAAACTTAGCCTTTGATTAATAAATTGAATGTATAAAATATAAATGCTAAGTTTTATAATGTTTTAGTGGTTTGAATTGGGACTAGTGCTAATATATGCATCTTGATTTAGCGTTTAATTAGCACTAATTACTCTCTAATTTATGTAAATTTCTATTAATATGCTTTTATAACATTAGCTTGAAAGTAAATAAACTCTCATATGCAAACTTTAATTCTTAATTTGATGAAATGATAATTAAATCTCTTAATCTTAAGAAATCTTAAGATCTTAATCAAGGGTTAGTACTTGATCTAGATCTTGGATTACCATCAATAATACACCTTTAATCTATCTGATTTGCCATTGATCTATAAAGAAAGAATTTATCTTAATTAGGTTAAATTAGGGGTCAAACCCTAGTTAATCTGATTAAGATCTAAAATCTTAATCACTTAATCAATCCATTTGAATTTAAGATAATTGGACTCTCATAACTCCAATAACATTCTTGATTTGGCATTGATCCTTATTCATTGAAATTTAGAAGTATCAAGGTAACCATAGAATGTATTTGAATAAAGCATCTGAACTTGAAGCTTAAGATCTTTGATTTTCTCTTAATTAATACTATTAACACATAAATCAAATTTAAAATATATATTGATTCTTTACAAAATCAGTTCTTAATAAGATACTTAATTTAATCTCATAAAGGTAGTATAGGACTTGGTTAAATGGGGTCACCCATCTGATCTAGTTAATCAAACTTAATAAATAATCTCATATGAAAGGATTTAGTATCTAGATATGTGAGGTCTTGATGATCTTATATTTGGTCCTGTATGATAATAAAACTAGCCTTAATAGTCCTTAAACCAATGAAGTAGGAAGATTGAATATGTTATCTTGAGGTAGTAGCTTAGATGATCCCACTTAACCTTAGAAGTTGATCATAACACTTTGAGATAGGAATCACCTAAAGTACTTATAATAGAACTTCTCCCTTGTGGTAGAAATCTATATTGAGTGATTTGTTTGATCACACCCTTGGAGCCTTGTGTAGGACTCACCCATTTAAAGTAAAGATTAATAGCTTTGATAATTTCTTATTGATTAAATAGAATTTTTTGAACCTAGACTATTGGTTGGGTATAGTAGGGTATACCCATAGTGCTGGAATATTTAGTAGTATTCAAGATTGGTTAATTCATCTTAGTGTAGGATTATGTCTTTGTTATATCCCACAAGTTTAGTTGGATATAATCTCATTTAGAATAAATCATCCAATCTTAAGAGTGTTATGACTAGGGACTTAGACCATTAGTTTGTTTAAATAAAAGTCACCATTGGGTGATGCCTTTTATCGAAGATTGCTTCCATAGGTGTGCTTTAAGCCAACTATGTGATTCAAGTTACCCTGTTTAGAATACTAAGTGTGCTTGTGATTTGGATATTTTATGGGTTTAGCTTGAGATATAAATCACCATCGGGTAATATCTCTTATCAAAGATCGCTTCGTTAGGTGTAGCTTAAACAAACTAAGTGTTAAAAACCACCCTACTTGGAAATATGCTAAATATGTGTATACAACCTTCCCAACTAATGCATTTTTAGTAAAAATCTCAACTTTAACCAATTATTAATACTAGATTCTAAGAGTCAGAATCCTTTCAGCAGGATTCTACACAATGGAGATATTGAATTCATTATCAGATGTCAAAGCATTTCTAGATTTCTGGATTTAACTCATGTAGCTTAAAAGCATGAGCATGAGCATAAGCATGATGTATGAGTATTAGTGATGATGTATGAGTATCAGTGATGATTTATGGGTTACGGAATGTTGCTTACATTGACCGAGGGATTTTAGGATGCATCGGCATCACATAAAACTGTATTCTCAATTGGATGTATGTGTACATTGGATCGTATGACTCATAGCAATTCAATGATAGTTCTATTACATATTAGTGGTATACAACATTGTGGCATATTTAGATGCATAATTCTAGTGGCATATAGCACAGTGCTGGGAGTGTTTACCTTAGTTTCAGATCATTTGTTGTTTTTGTTATTTTCAACATTCAGTTTATAGTTCAATTTTACTTTACTCAGTTATATATAATTTCAATTATTCAATTACCTTTAGAGCTTTTTTGTTATTTTAATTATTTTACGATTACATTGTAAATATTTTAGAATTGTTTAGTTTAGTTTCGATGTGTTAGACTTCTTGTCTAACACGTGGTACTTATGGGATTTAGCAATTTGCTAGATCCTGAGCAGTTTGTTGAGCCAGGATAGGAGGACTTGTAGGAGATTTAGGAGGAGTTCTTTGAGCCTTAGTGGATCATCCTTCAACATTATCACTTGCCTACTTTTATTTTAGTACTTTTGTTGAACCTTAATTTTGTATTATTCAATAATCAATTTGCAATAATTCTGGATGCATTTTACTTTTCTTTTCTGAGATGAATATTTACTACTATTCTGTGATGAATGCATTATGGATGGTTTGCTTTAGCTTCTGCACTTTATTATTCTATTATTATTTTTAGTATTGTGATGTGATCAGCATATTAGAAATGCTGATATTGGTGAACATATATTAAATTCCTTACTTGCCTTTATAATCCAGTGCTTATACTAGTCTAATACTTAGGATAAGTATCTTACTCTTATCATAAGTATTGACTCTTGACCCTCCTCTTGGGTTGAGTCAGCAGCCTTCAGTGTGGCTTAGTTTTAGCCTATTCGAGAAGATGGGTTATGCCTTCCCGAGTGGCGTGCCGCTCCCTCACCAAATTTAGTTTGCTTTGCGCACGGCGATGGGGCGTGGCGCTACAGTTGGTATTAGAGAGGTATCATAAAGTGTTAAATAAGGAGCTTGTTCCTATCTACTTTATGATCTATTTTTTATATCAGGGCAAGATCACAAGTTACTAAGTGTTGGAAAAGCAAATATCCAAAAGTTCATCAAATTATCTCAGAAATGTTTAGAATAAAGACATCATAAGAATTTAACGCACATAATAACATCATTGAAACATTGAACTGTTAAACATAAATTGGACATCCTAGGATTTGAACGAACTTCAAAGAATGTAATAAAATATGAATAAAGTACTTATGAGTTGAGTTACTTTTAGGAATGGAATATACGCAGGCAACATTTTGGTTCCACCTTAGGAGATATGAAGACTACTAGTTGGATGTTCTTTGAGACAGTCAGATCTATGGTAGGATCATCGACATGGTATCATCTCACAGAGTTGAAGTGCTGGGCAAGATCCTTGTCCATACATCCTTTGGAGGTGATAGACTTTCGACACTCATGAGAGAGTGGCTGGATCGCGCAACCACCATATTTTGAGAGACGGCTTGTCCTAAGGAGTATCACCATCAGATCGTGGAGATCCTACTAAGGGGATCAGTGAGTTGTTGGTGGTTCTGGGTATATAGAAGGTTAGCTCGAAGGAGCCATATAGTCACATATGATGACTTCTATGCTGCCTTTTGGGAAGAGTATTGTAATAAGGATTTTGGAGATCTTATTATGCCATTTCTTTCATCTCAATTATGTGTTTTGTGGATCCATGTATCTTCTCTTTTGAGAAAGAAATGAGTGATCGTAAAGTTTAATTTTGCTGAATCCATACTTGCATTTATAGTCATGAATCCCAATTCTCTCTCGGTTCCTACTCTGATCAAGAATGCGATATCATCTTCAGGCTGACCCGAAGAATCAAACCCAATGGCTAGCCTGATGAGAGCCTTAATAGAGAGCAATGCGCAACAGGCATAAGAAATACGTGCCCTGATTTTATCCATTCGACAATAATCTGCACCCCCATTAGGATTCTTATCATCCTCACACTTTACTGGTGATGGGATCCTATACAGTTTCCTTCGCCTCAGAACACCCACGTTCAATGGAGCCCTAAATCCAATAGACACAGTAAACTGGCTCAAGATAGCTGAAAAGAACCTGGCTAGTATAAAGTGCCCTAGCTCAAAAGCCATTCGATTAGTTACTCACCTATTTCAAGAAGAAGCTGAATATTGGTGAGAGAATGAGCGAAACAACAAATTCATCGATTATGAAATAGAGGATATCCCATGGGATATATTTTTGGAAGCATTTCGCGAAGCATTCATACCAGCAAAAGGTCTTTAAAATCTAGGGATGATTATTAGGGATGATTTCTCAATACCCTAGTTGCACAACAACTACAATGTAATATATCAAATCATATTTAACATATGGTGTATTTTCCCTGAGAATAACAATGATAGCCTAACTAAACATTGCTTCATCATTGATATAAGGAGTTTAGTCGAATACTTGAATGATAAAGTTTCAATTTTTATTACATTGCAAGCAGTGAAATGTCAAATTGAACAATTTAAAATGTCCCCTATTTTAATTTGATGGATTCGTGAAGGTAATTTCAAAAAAATTGAAGACCCAAAAAATACAATTTGGCCTTGAAATATTTGGCTCATTTCAATGCCCCCATTGCATCCACCACATTCGTTTTGATTCACTAAAGGTCTTTAAAAGCTTAGTATCAACCTTCAAGCTGTATGTGGCAAAACTTGATCCACAGTTTCTAATCAGATTATTTGACTTTACAAATTGACTTTATAAGTTTCTTATAGCTAATAACACAATCAGATAAAGGTTTAACTTGACTTGGGCTATTCAAAATCATCTTGTTTTATTTATTTGTCGAGAACTGCAAATGGTCGAACAAAACACCACCAAAGGGCCTTTGGATAGATTTGGCTAGCTCAAACTAAGCTTAAATTACCAACTAATACTTTCGATGCCCAAGTAAGGTTCGGTTCAATGATAAAACCTCCACTTTTACTCTAGATTTAGAACATCTCTTAAGATAATATGTTTTTACTTTATTCCTTGTGCTTAATCAGTTATTTAGAGAATTTATTGCTAATTATTGTTGCTACAATAATTTTGATATTTTAATATAATATATGATGAGTAAGGTATTCACTATTCATGATGCTTAAATTTAAGCATTCCATCATCCATTTGTTATTCAAAGTTAATTACATCATTGACCAAAAATTTAATCATTAGTAATCTTTAGATTATAATTTTTTAGAGTTTAACTTATTATTAATGGACCAATAATTTATAACTAACTATAGTAACCTTAAATGTTAGGCTAATTTCCATAAATTAATTTTAAGCTAAATTCATAAATTAGGTGTTAGCATAATATCTCGGGAATCAGGTTAAGAAAAAAATAAAATCAAACAATTTAAAATTACACATATTCAATAAAGATATTAAATTATACAAAATACACATTTAAAGCTATAAAAAATATAGATCATAATATATACCATTTCATTATTATATGTATATAGTCAAGATGAGCCATAATCAAAATCAATAAATATATTATTATTTATGTACTCGCCAAGTAACTCTCCCTAAAACTAAGTTCTCTTAAAGCTCTTATGAATTCTCAATGCCTAAGAAATATTAATACCAATTAGAAATACATATAAACTAGCATAGAATAACATGTATAAGTATTTAAAAAAATACAATACAAATAGTATATGTCTCAAGTAATGGTATATATTGAAGCAAGTGTAATAAACTATGCAAAAAAATTAGTAAATGAAGGAACAACATCTATCACTATACTATGTGATCATAACTAGATGGTATTTTCATCTATTGTCTCACTGAGAAATCCAGATCACATGCATCTACTATATATGCATCCTATACACAAGGTCATCAGGCCTTTCCTAGTGGACACAATCTTTTAATTTATTTTTTTATTGTGCATTAGTAGCACTACATGTACAAGTTAACAAAAGTATTTTTGATTATATTGACCTCAATGCAATAATATAGTCATAAGAATTTATGATAGATTATAATAAATATTTTTGAACTTGTAAAATAAGAATAAAAATAACTAACTAAAAGAGTACTTATGAATAATTCAATTCTTTTAATAAATTTATAGCCATTTTATAAATGCGATCTCATATCTTTTTATTCAATTCATTAGTTATTATATAAGTGCACTTTCTTGAGATTTCAATAATTCTTTTATAATATTATATATGAGTGCCAAATTAGCTCATTATGAAATCCATACAATCATCATTAGGTTCTCTAATTTAGTTAATTTGGTGCTTGTATACGATTTTATGGATGAAGTATTAAATTATCAAAAATTGTACTTAATTGATCATTAATAAAATGAATAAAAAATAGTGGTCATATTTGTAAATTTGTTGTCATTCAATTAAAAGAACAGTTATTGTAGCACCTCGCTCCGTCACTACGCATAACAAAATAGTATTAATAACGAAATGGGTCATTATTGAAAGTATAAGCCACCTTCTGCTTAATACTCAGTGTTAAACAATGATAGTTAACTCAAGACATTAATGAAAAAGAGGTGGAATGAGAGACTATAATGCTCCACCATTAATCAAGTTAAGTATTTCATTAACCTGGTTAGCCTACTAAACTGATAATCACAACACAATATACGTATAGTATAACACAGAATACATAGTGCGGAAGCAAAAAATATATCATCAATACATTGATCCATATAGTAATAAAAAGTACAGACAAATATCTCAGAAAAAAAAACAGCAAAAAATACATCCATATAGGTTTAATTATTATAAACTATAATGAAAATACAGAAATAAACTCTTGTCTCACAAAAACAAGAAAAACAACTAACGAAGAAGACCATCATAACTACTCAGCAACACCACGTTTCACTTCCTCTTGAGTCTCCAATAGCTTCACCAGCAAAGGCTCCTTAAGGCAAACTGAATCTGATATTATCGGTTTCACAATGGCAATATCCCATCAATAAAATAAAAGAAATCTTACATAGATAATGAGTCTAAGTACATTTTAAGCTCACTAAAAATACATTCATTATATTACAAAATTATTTAACATAAAGCAGTAAATAAATAGTAATGTAATTGAAAAATATGTAAGCAACTGCAAGTAATTATAACCACTATAAAATAGGAAATCAAATTTGTAGAAAGTATTGAAAACAGATGTAGTGAACATCAAAACTAAATGCCATAATATGCAATATGAAACTCCAATACATATGCCAACTCAATTGCATATGCTACAAAAAGCAACAGAAGTGTACTTTAACAACACCCACATAAATGTACCCAATGGTACCTATATAAAGCAAATTGTGCCCAACGCACCGAATCAAAAGAATGTACACAATGCACTGAAACAAATGAGCCCAACGCTCTAATATATATAATCATTAGTTTGTGTCCATTGTATCACTATAATATGAGCCCAACGCTCTCATAATAGTCTTTAATTTGTGCCCAATGCATCACTATAATATGATCCCAACACTCCCATAATAGTCCTTAGTTTGTACCCAATGAACCGCTATAATATAAGCCCAACGCTCCCATAATAATCCTTATTCTGTGCCCAATGCACCACTATATATACACATATATAATATATCAAGAATTGTACCCAATTGGCACCTGATTAATATTGTGCTCCATCGCATCACATTCAACAATTCTGCAACATAGATATTTCTATTGGTGAGCAAAATTATGGAGCTAAATTAATTATATTGCCATTTGCAAACTTTGTTATAATCCTAAGCATGAATTGGTTAAGTGAACATGGTGCTTTCATAAATTGCCAAAAAAAGAAAATCACTTTGGGTAATGAAAGCCAATTAAAAACCTTTGTTGGAAGATTTAGCACCCAGGCATCGTTAATCAATGCAATGAAAGCAGAAAGGCTAGTCAGAAAGGGATGCGATGCATATCTTGTAACAATGTTGGGAGAGAAGAAAGTAGTCGTGCCTTCTGAAAACTGAATAGTTTGCTAATTTCCTAATGTTTTTCCTGAAGACCTACCCGATTTTCCTCCCGTTAGAGATGTAGAATTTGCTATAGAATTAATTCTGGGAACCCAACCATATCAAAGGTTCTATATCGTAAGGCGCCTAAGGAGTTGCAAGAGTTGAATAAGCAATTGGGAGAGCTGTTAGAAAAAGGTCTTATTTGGCTGATTTCGTCTCCTTGGGGAGAGCCAGTTTTATTCATGAAGAAGAAAAATAGATCAATGAGAATGTGCATCGATTATAGAGAATTGAATAAGGTAACTATCAAAATAAATACCCATTATCGCGAATCGATGATCTATTCGATCAATTATTTAGAGCTAAGGTATTTTTCAAGATCGATTTGCGATCTAGTTATCATTAGTTAAAAGTTAAGGATGCAGATATAGAGAAGACATCATTCAGAACTCGCTATGGACATTATGAGTTTTTGGTAATGTTATTTGGATTAACTAATATGTCGTGCATCTTCATGGACTTAATGCAGTACTAAAAGCATATTTAGCTAAATTTGTCATTGTCTTCATTGATGATATCCTGATTTATTCAAAGAGTAGTGCTGATCACAAGAAGCACTTAAGATTAGTTCTACAAGAACTTCGAAATCATGAGCTTTATGCAAAATATTCCAAGTGCGAATTTTGACTTGACCCAGTTGCTTTTCTGGGCCACGTCATACATGCGCAAGGAATTAAAGTAGATCAAAATAAAGTTAGGGATGTTCAAGATTGGTCGCAGCCAAAGTCTGTGACTGATATCAGAAGCTTTTTGGGTCTGGCAGGATATTATAAAAAAATTTTCAAAGGCTTTTTGCAGATAGCTTCTCCTCTCATAAAGTTGACTCAGAAGGCAGTGCCATTTGTCTAGAGTCCAGAATGTGAGAATGCCTTTTAATCATTAAAAGATGTTATTTCTTCTGCCCCAGTTCTTGCCTTACCTAAAGAAGGGTTGAACTACTAAGTCTATACCAATACATCTGGGATAGGCTTGGGTTGTGTGCTAATGCAGGAAGGAAAAGTTATTGCCTATGCATCTCATCAGTTAAAACCACATGAGAAGAATTATCCCATTCATGATCTCGAATTAGCTGTCATAGTCTTTGCCTTGAAGATTTGACGTCATTATCTTTATGGCGTCTAATGCTCCATATTTACCGATCATCAGAGCTTAAAGTATATTTTCACTCAACACGAACTCAATAGCTGTCAGCGAAGATGGCTTGAGTTAATAAGCAATTATGATTTATCGATCCAATATTATTCAGGGAAAGCGAATGTTGTAGCTAATGCACTCAGTCATCATGCTACACTCTCCTCCTTAATAACTTCAAGCCCTTCATAGAAAGAATTTAGAAGTCTTAGTATCAGGCCAGTTCGTGGTGCTATGCTAAGCGAATTGATATCTATGAGTACCGTAGCACCAACGTTTCACCGTGATGCCTCCATCTCCCAAATGAAGGATGAAGACTACTTGAAATTCAAAAGGGAGATCGAAAGTGGTCGTCACTTTAATCTGCAGCTGCGCGGTAATGTAATATATAAAGAAGATCGCCTGTGGATTCCCAAATTCATGCATCAAAAAATTTTAGTGGAAGGCCACAATTCTAGTTACCAAGTACATCCTAGTAGTACTAAAATGTATCAAGATCTAAAGAAGTCATTTTGGTGGCTTGGGATGAAAAAAAGTGTGGCTGAGTTCGTATCGAAGTGTCATGCCTATAATCTAGTCAAGGTCGAACATCAAAAGCCTAGAGGACTTCTATATTCTCTAGTAATTCCTGAATAGAAGTGGTTTGATATTTCTATGGATTTTGTAATGGGTATACCTAAATCAAGATTTGGTGCTGATTCAATTTGGGTCATTGTCGATCGACTAATAAAATCGACACATTTCATTCCAATGCGTCCAACCGATTCTATAGAGAAATTGGCGAAGCTATATATTGAGGAAATCGTCAGACTTTATGGTATTTCAAGGTCTATTGTATCTGATCGTAATAGTAGATTCACTTCTAAGTTCTGGCAAGCTGTGCATTAAGACTTAGAAACTACCCTAGCCATGAGCACTACTTTTCATCCTCAAACAGAGAGAGTTAATCAAGTTCTTGAAGATCTTCTTCATCTCTATATTATGGATTTCAGAGGTTGTTGGGATGATCATATTCCCTTAGTGGAATTTGCTTATAACAGCAGTTTCCAATCAAGTATCGGTATGGCTCCGTATGAAGCCTTGTAGGCAGAAAATGTAGTACGCCCTTAGTGTGGTATGAAAAAGACAGTGTTCAGCTATATGGTTCAGATTTAGTTGGCTAAACAAATAAGAAAGTGCAGTTGATCTAGCAGAGAATTAAAGCAGCTCAAGATCGCCAGAGTAAATATCATGATGCCCTTCATCGTTCTCTGGAGTTCGAAGTTGGAGATTTTGCGTATCTTAAGGTCCAATGAAGGGTGTATTTCGTTTTGATTTGGCCGGGAAACTCAGTCCTCACTACGTCGAACTGTTCAAAGTAATAGAGAAAATTGGTTCTGCAGCGTATAGATTGAAACTTCATGAAAATTTTTTTGCAGTTCATAATCTGTTCCACATCTTCTCTCTGTGGAAGTGTCTTCATTATCCTTCTCACCTAATCCAACTTCTATTATAATCTCTTCAGCTGGATCTTTCTTATATAGAAGAGCCTATCATAATCTTAGCTCATGATCAAAGGTAGCTAAAGAATTATTCTATCCCTATGGTAAAGGTTCAGTGGAGTAATCGCTCTGTTGAATAATCTACTTGAAAAAAAGAGGCCGATATGCAACAGAAATATCCAAGTCTCTTTAAAAGTCCTGGTATCCCTTAAAATTTTAAATTTCAATTCTTAATCATATGCATTTTCTTTTCCTTTCTAAGTGATGATCTTGAGGATGATATCATTTTTAAGTGGGGGAGTCTGTAATAACCCAAAGTTGTTACCCAGCTTAATTTTAGCCTAATCGTATCATAATTATTATTCCATTAAGTTCATCTAGTCATTAGAACCAAACCCTGAAGTTTGGAGCAATACGGAGCTCGATTGATTATTTTAGAATATTTTAATATTTAATTAATTAGAAAATTGAGGCATTTATTTTGACCTCGAAATTGAAATCTGACTTCGTCGTTGCGATAATCACCCCCAAATTAGCTAGGGGTGATGTTTTGGACGCATTTGGAAGTCGTCAAATTTTCATTAATATTTTAATATAATTAAATACCCCAAAAATTAGCATAATTAAATAATCGTTGGAATCAAATTTTGACTTCGCCGTTAATTTCCTCACCCCCAAATTAGCTAGGGGTGAATTTTTGGGAATTTTCGGAGTGCGTTTCAAAAATCTGAATATATAAATAATTAGGAAAAATAAATAAGTACTTATTCACTCAATAAAATGCAATTTCTCTATTTTTCTAAATTCCTATTCGGCTGACAGCCCCCATGCAATTTGCCTGGCTATCCCTCCCCTCTCCTCCTAGTCATGCTCTCCTTAGGCTCATGATAGCTCCCTCTACTCCTTCCTCTCCCTAGGCTCATCATTTCTCCTTCTCCTTTAAGAAGGAACTCAAGCTCCTTCATCTCCATTTTGACAAAAGCTGCAGCTCTCCCTTCCCCTCCATTGCTAGGTCTTGGGCTAAAGAAGAAGAAGGAGAAGCTCCTCCTCCAAGCTTTCCAAATCTTCTTCCTCATTCTCTCACAAGGCTAAAGGTACGCTTTTGTTTACTCTCATTATCTCCTTCATATTGCTACAATGCTTAAATGTATCATTAGAAATCCATAAGTGTGTTTGGAAGCCATTAAAGCTCTTAAAAGGTTCACGGAAAACTGCTCTGTTTTTTGTCTATTCTGCACACCCCTACATTCATCATCATTTTTCATATAGTTAGGATGCTCCGTTTGTATTGATTTTAGTGTCCATGGAAAGGTATCGGAAAGACCTTTCAATTGACATATGACACTATTTATGAAATGCTCTGGATTAGGAATATTTGAGCTCAAAAGTAGACCTTACGGGTTTTGTCCAGGTGAAAAATACTGTCTGGCGCTGCAGTGCGCTGCAGCACCCAAAGTTGCAAAATGGACCGCTGCAGCGGCATTTCGGAAAAAAATCATATAAAATTCGTTAATTATCTAATTGAACAGTAAATCACAAATGGACCGCTGCACCGCGCCATAGCGCGCTGCAGTGGGCTGAGCGGTATTTTAAGAAAAACTATAGAAAATCAGAAAAATAAATTAATTGAACAGTATTTTCACGAGTTGAACCGCTGCAGCGCTCCATAGCGTGCCACAGCGGGCAGCAGCGCCAAGAGCGCTGTAGCGCGCAATCGCGCCCAAAGCACCATAGCGCGCTACTGCGCCAGAAATTGCAAAACTACCTAGAATTTTTAGAATTTGCTCGGAATTGGATGAAATTGCCAGAACTTCACCATTTTTTACATTTTAAGGTCCCTAGGACCCTAGTGGGACTGAATTATATCAAATTTAAACCTAATTTAGTTAAAATTGGGCATTGCATAAAATTCTATGTTAAAATTAAGTTTGAAAGTTTGTCATCTTTATCAAGTGCTCAAAACCTATCATGAAATTTAAATATATTATGCCAATTGCTAGGTAATAGAATCCTTAGAAGCTTGTATTGAATAGGTATAATATTAACAACTAAATAGCATGAAACCTAAGTCCCTTAGATTTATAATCAAGTGATAACTCCTTTGGTTGATTTGGAATTAGTTAGCCTTAATTACTTTCTATTTTATGTTGAATTTACATTTTTATGCTTTTATGATTTTAAAATGTATGTTAGAGAACTTTAACATTATCTGAATGCCTAAATGTGCTTTAATTGACATTAAACTATAAAATTGAACATAATAATCATGATAACTTGATTAGATAGATGATACTTAACCTAAACCTTAAATTGCCATCAATAATACACTAATAACACATTGATTTGTCATTGACTTTTAAAAGTAACCTTTGGTCTTAATGGAGAAGGGTTAGGGGTTAAACTTTAACATATCTTGATTAAGATCTAAACCTTAATCACTTAATCAATTAACTTGATTGAAAGATAATTTAATTGACATTGTTCCAATAATGCATCTGATTTAGTATTGATCTTAAATCATTAAATTAGAAGTGCTAAGGTTAATATCAAATCTGTGTGATTGAACCATCTGAATCTAAACTTTAGATCTTTGATTTTCTCTTATATAAGACTATTAGCATAAAATGGGTAATAAAATTATAATCATTTATGAAATAATCTAACTTTAATAAAATCTTTGATATCATCCCATGATTATAGAATAGAAAAGGATCAGATGAATTTTAATAATCTGATCTGATCACTTTAACCTAAGTCTAACAAGTAAATATTAAGAAGTAGAAAATTGAGATCTTAAGAGTCTTGTTTTAGGATCATTCTTGGAATGTTTAAGGACCTTAATTATTGATACCTTGAGGTAGGAAGAGCTTTTGTAACTTATTGAGGTATAAACTTAGATGATCCTTCATAACTTTAGAAGTTGCACTTGATAACTTGTGGTAGGAATCACCTAAAGTAGTTAGAATGGAACTTCTCCCTTGTAGTAGAGTTCAATATTGAGTGATCTTTTCATCACATCCTTGGAACCTTATGTAAGACACACTTATTTAGAATAAGGATTAATAGCTTTGATAAATCGTTATTAATTAAATAGAACCTTATGAACCCATACTATTGGTTGGGTATAGTAGGGTATACCCATATTACTGGATTGTTTCAGTAATATTCAAGATTAGTTGATTCACTCCAATATGGACATATGACCAGGTGCTATCCTGAGAGATTAGATGAATACAGTCCCGTTAGAGTAAATCTTCTAAGACTAAGAGTGTTACAATTAGTGAACAAGATCCTTAGTTTGAGATATAAATTGTGACCGGGTTCAGCCTCCTATTGTAGTGTGCTTCGATAAGAGCAGTTTAAGTGAACTAAGTATCTCAAGTCACTTTGTGTAAGACACTGAGTATGCTTATAATTAGGATATTTAACGGCTTATCTTGAGATGTAAACTGTGACGGGTTCTGCCTCCTATCGTAGTGCGCTTCGATAAGTACAGTTTAAATAAACTAAGGGTTAAATCCACCTTTCTTGCAAATATGCTAAATATGTGTATATAATCATTCCAGCTAATAATTTTTAAGTAAACTCTCAACTTTAGCTAATTATCAAAATTAGAATTTTAGGAGTCAGAATTCCTTAAGCAGGATTCTGCACAATGGAGACATTGAATTCATTATTGGATTTTAAAGCATTTTCTGGATTTTTGGATTTATCTCATGTAGCATAGAAGCATGAGCATTAGCATAAGCATGATGTGTGAATATCAAAATGATGAATGAGTATCAGAGATGATTTATGAGTTACATAATGTTGTATACATTGACTGGGAAATTTCAGGATGCATCGACATCACAGTAAACAGTATTCCCAACTGGATGTATGTATATATTGGACAGTACTACTCATAGCAGTTCAGTGATGTTTTGGTTGCATATCAGTAGTATATAGTATTGTGGCATATTCTGATACACAGTTTTAGTGATATACAGCATAATTTTACATATGATTACTTAATTTTAGATTCATTATTATTTTGGTTTATTTTCAGTATTCAGTTTATAGTTCAGCTTCAATTTACTTTACTTCAAATTTGTACTATTTTATATAGTTTTATGCTTTCAATTATCTTTATAGTATTTCTACAGATTTAATCACAATATGTAAATGTTAAATGAATAACTAGAACTGTTTAGACTAATTTCGATGTGTTAGACTTATTGTCTAATATGGGGTACTTTTGGGATCCGACAATTTGCTAGATCTTGAGTAGTATATTGAGCCAAGTTAAGAGGATACCCAAAAGATTCAGGAGGAGCCCATGGAGCACTAGTGGACTCTTCTCTAATTTTATTACCTTTCTGCTTAGTTTATTTTTATCCAGTACTTAGCTCTATGTCTGTTATTCAATAAATGTTTGTAATAATTCTGGATGTATTTTCTTTTCTTTTTTGAAATAAATATTTTCATATAGCTTCTATGATAAATATTCTTGGGTGTTTGTTTTTAGCTTCCACACTCTGTTATATACTACTTATACTTAGTATTGTGATGTGATCAGCATACTGGAAATGCTAATATCTTATACATAGATTGGATTCCTATTGTATTCTAAATCCAATATATGTATTTATCTAATACTTAGGATAATGATACTACTCTTATCTTAATTATTAGCTCTCAACCCTCCTTGAGATTGAGTCACCAGCCCTTCAGAGGGGTTTTGTCATCAGCTTTTGGGGAGACGGGAAATTCCTCCCCGAGTGGCGCGCCGCTCCGCCACCGAATTATGATTATACTTATCTTTTGCATGCGGCAATGGGGCGGGGCGTTATAGTTCTCCTCCAATTCGCTGATAGATATGTAAAAACCCCTTTAGGAATTGTGGAAAATGTGCTTGTAAAGGTTGATAAATTCATCTTCCCAGCTGATTTCATAATCTTAGACATGGAAGATGAAAACCAAGAAATCCACATAATCTTAGGTAGATCATTCTTGGCTACTGGAAGAACATTGATTCATGTTGATAAAGGGGAATTGAGATTACGATATGGAGATGAGGAGGTGAAGTTTCATGTAAATGATTCTATGAGGCACCCATATAAGCCCAATGAGGATTATTGGAGGATCAATTTAATTGAAGAAGCTTGGTTAACAGGAGATGTGGAAGAAGAGGGGATGCTAGTGAATGAGGATGATGAGGATCTCACTGAAGATGGAGTGACTGAGGAATCGATTAAGGAGAGGAAAATAATTCAACCTTCTATAGATTGCCCTCCAGAGTTAGAATTAAAACCTCTTCCCTCGCACTTAAAGTACACTTATCTAGGGGAGGAGGCATCTCTTCCTATAATAATTTCTGCCTTGTTAACTCAGCATCAAGAGAGGCTTTTATATAAGGTCTTAAAAGAGCACAAGAGAGCAATTGGATGGAGTATAGCTGATCTGAAAGCTATTAGCCCAACTCCTTATATGCACCATATCTTTTTGGAGCATAACTCTACTCCATCAATTGAACCTCAACGGTGCTTGAACCCTAACATAAAAGAAGTAGTTTACAAAGAAATTATTAAACTCTTATATGCTGGCATCATATTCCCCATCTCTGATAGTCCTTGGGTGAGCCCAATTCATATGGTTCTGAAGAAGAGTGGGATGATCGTTGTGCTTAATGACAACAATGAATTGATCCCCATTAGAACGGTGACTGGATGGAGAGTGTGCAATGATTATAGGAGACTAAATAAAGCTACTCATAAGGACCACAACCATTTCCCATTCATAGACCAAATGCTCGATAGGTTGGCAGGGAATCCTTATTTTTGTTTTTTTGATGGGTATTTAGAATATAATCAAATCCTGATTTCACTTGAAGACTTAGAGAAAATAACCTTCACTTGCCCCTTTGAGACATTTGATTTTAGAAGAATGCCATTTGGATTGTGCAATGCCTCGGCTACTTTCCAACACTGTATGATGGTTATTTTTTCTGATATTATAGGAGAATTTAATGAAATCTTTATGGATGATTTCTCTATTGTCGGAAGCTCTTTCAACCATTGTTTAATTAATCTAGGAGGTTCTAAAAAGACGTGAAGAATCAAATTTAATTTTAAATTGGGAAAGATGTTATTTTATGGTGGAAGAAGGCATTGCCCTTGGTCATTTGATCACTAGGAAAGGAATAGAAGTTGATAAAGCTAAAGTGGAGGTAATTGAAAAACTCCCCCCTCTTATCAATGTGAAAGAAATTAGAAGTTTTCTTGGGCATGCAAAATCTTACAAAAGATTTATCAAAGATTTCTCCAACATAAGCTTGCCGCTCTGTAGATTACTAAGGAAAGATGTCAAATTCAAATTTGATGAAAATTGCTTAAGAGGTTTCAACACCATTAAAACTACCTTGATCTCTGCTCTGATAATTTCTACTCCAAATTAGGACTACCCATTTGAGATTATGTGTGTTGCGAGTGACCTTATAGTTAGTGCTATCCTTGTGCAGCGAATGGAACGAACCTTCTATTCAATTTACTATGATATTAAACTCCATGATGATGCCCAAAGAAACTATGCTACCACGGAGAAGGAATTCTTAGCTGTCATCTTTATTTTCACTAAATTCAGGTCATATCTCATTGGGTCTAAGACTATTATTTACACTAATCATGCAGTTATTAAGTATCTCCTTAAAAAGAAGGAAGCAAAATCTCGCTTAATACGTTGGGTGCTGCTCTTGCAAGAATTTGATCTAGAAATTCGAGATAAAAAGGGGAGTGAGAATATGTTAGCTAACCATATATCTAGATTGACCCACTTTGAAAGTGATTATTTGACCAAAATTAGTGAATCGTTCCCCGATGAGAAGTTGTACACTCTTTCTTCTTCCAAACCTCCTTGGTTTGCTGACTTTGCAAATTATCTTGCAGGATGAGTTATACCAAAATATCTGAACTTTCAACAAAGGAAAAAGTTCATTGCTGACCTAAAACATTACTTTTGGTATGATCTGTTTCTCTATAAATGCTGCAATGATCAACTCCTAAGGAGATTTGTGCCAAGTTCAGAAATCAAGGACATTCTCTACCATTACCACACAGCCCCTTATGGAGGGCACCATGGAATTGATCGAACAGCTGCTAAGATTCTTCAATATGAGTTCTTTTGGCCTCATCTATTCAAAAGTGCCATGGATTTTGTGAAAAGTTATGACAAATGCCAAAGAACAGGAATCCTTAGCAACAGGGATGAGCTTCCCTTGAATGGAATCTTCAAAGTGGAGCTATATGATGTTTGGAGAATTAATTTCATGGGTCCATTTCCTTTATCCCAAGCTAACTTATATATTCTAGTTGCGGTTGAATATGTTTCGAAATGGGTAGAGGTGCTTGCATGTGTGAACAATGACGCTAAAATTGTTGTCAAATTTCTGAAGGAGCAGGTGCTTGTGAGATTTTGCACACCTAGATTCCTAATAAGTGATGGGGGAAACATTTTTGTAATCAGTAGCTTGAGAGTTTGCTTAGAAGCATGGAGTAAAATGTAAGGTGGAAACTGTTTATCACCCTCAAACTAGTGGGAGTCGAGGTCTCAAACGAGGAACAAAAGCAGATCTTAGAAAAAATCGTAAACCAAAATAGAAAAGATTGGACTTCAAAACTCCAAGATGCCATTTGGGCAAATAGAATTGCTTTCAAAACTCCCTTAGAAATGTTCCTGTGGTGCCCCACCCCTTAATCCACAAGATTAAGCTAAGGGGTGGTGGGTCACTCTGACTAACCCTTAACTTATCATTGGATTAGGATGAAATCCACATTACACTTAATAAGGGAAGGAGTAAGCACAAAATCAATATAATCGGTCACTATCTACTATAAAAAATAGAGTGCGGAAGCAATTTACAAATGAGAAACATCCAAGCATCACAGTATAAATAGCAGAAAATAACTCAGAATAAAAGTATAGTAATCCAAACACACAGTCAAGGATACCTGTATTATTACATCAAATAAAAGTAAAATACGCTCATCCTCACTTATAAATAAGGAACTAAACATCTGCTTCTTCCAAAGGCTTCTCCTCTGGATAAGGCTCGACTCCTAACTCCTAACTGTCTAAGTGAAGAGGGACTACTATTGTCAGTTTCACAATGTAGGGCCCCAGCCAAAAAAAGGAAAATCTTGTGTTAGATATTTGTCTAAGTACATTTTAAGCTGATACATTTTAATTGTTTTGTAATATCACTATTTTACATTATCTAAGCAATATTTGTATAAAAAATAGGGAGCAGCTAGTAATATAATAAGAAAGGGAAAAGCTATAAATAATTTTTTATAACTTAAGCAAAAATGGAGGCTAAGATATGCCTCAAATATAAGCTAAATAAGGCAGGGCATATATAAATAACTAGATAAATACTGAAAGAAAATACTATATCCTAAACATGCTGGTGATCAAAAGAAATATGTAAATTAAATAACTTAACTTAGCAATGATATATATAATAGTAGCAAAATTCTAACATCCTAAAATATACATAAGCAGAATAAAGAATAGCTGACTGAATAAAAATACTAAAAAGTAAACAAAACATCAAAACTGAATATTTATAAACATCTGTGTACTAACTACCATACAGAAAAGAGCTAATCTTGCCCATTTAATATCAAAAGGATCTTATTGTCATCAAGGAGACTAAGCGCAAAAGTATATACTCCTAGCGTCATTAAGGAGACTAGGTAGGATATAGGGTTTTCTCCTAGCGTCATACAAGGAGGCATAGGCAAGAAAACACAACAAATCTTCTCTTAATGTCAACAAGGAGACTAAGCAAAGAAGATATATAAGGGAAGTCTTCTCTTAGTATCAACAAGGAGACTAGGCAAAGAAGATATAACTCAGAGGCAGCTCTAACACATACAATTATTATCTTTAATCAATCACTTTAATATTTTCACAAGGAATCTAAGGAGTCTCCATATTTTCCTAACATTTTATTTATGCATCAAAAATCTTATATGGTATATTCAAGGAATTATAGCACAAATATACAATGAATGCTTAACAATAATCATCAAATAGAAGTAAGGGACTCTACTAAATATGGTGATATCATTTATTTCTACTTAACCATTCTAACTATTTTAAGTTACACAAGTTTAGGATCACCATTTTCCTACTATCGAGTGTAACTTAGAAACTCATCCTTATAAGTTAAAAGGATTAGAACTGATCAGATTCTAATCTAATTAATCAAATGACGACTATAGTTTAAATCAATAAATCATACGTCCTAATTTTGTGAATTTAGACGTTCTATCTAAGATCTAATCAAGATCTTCTAAATTATAGATTATGGATTAAATATCACGAGATTGGGCTTAGGCACATAATCCAAAGAATAAGACATAAGATCTAGGTTTTATTCTAAAAGTGATATACTAATTAAGGCAAATCCTATTAAGTAATCAAACTTAATAGGATGAATCTCATATCCTAAATCCAAGGTTAAAAGACAAAATAATTAGAATAAGTTATAAAATTTTAGAAGCTAATAAAACCAAGGTTTTGTTCATTGAATAACTCCATTATTTGGTGAATGAAATCTAACCTATGATCTAGCCTTAATATTAAGAATAACCCTAATGTGAGGTGTTCAATTACCTAAGAAAAATACTTAAATGAATTTTAGGGATTTTAATAAATTTGACATAATAGTTGATTTTACTTAAATGATTTTTAATATTGTTCTAATGTTAGTTTTAGTGGTTTAAAAGGCTAATTACAGGTTAAGGGCACTTAGCATAAATTTAGGGCAAAAAGATCGTTTTGCCCCTACATAAGGGTCCAAAGAACTACTTTTTGATTTAGGGCTCCAAATTGGGATTCCTTACTTGTCAAATGATTTCTTACTATCTAACATGGAGATAGAGAGTAAGTATACCAAATTTGGATAAGAAATGGGTTTTATAGGTCCAAACTAAAATTTTTGACCTAAGGAGTATTTTGGTAAGTTGCAGTTAATGAAATCTAAATTTTTATATAATTTACTATTGGTTGATGTTCAAGGACTCTATAGAGTCTAAAAATACTAAATTCGAAGATCAAATAAATTATTTATATCTATTTGAATTCCTAAGGGTAGATTTAGTAATTCTAAATTAAGAAAGGTCAAAAAGGCATAACTTTTTCATTTGATGTCCAAATATAGCAAACTTAGTGGCTATAGCTTTCTTATATAACACTGAATATTTTGACTGGTGGTAGGCCCAAATTGAACTTTAATTGACCAAGTTATGATCTAATTATAGTTAAGTATATTTTGGTAATTTCAGATTTTTCTAAAGTTTAAAACCTAAATTTTTGTTAGATTATTATAGGAACTGAAATTCTAAGCTATCTAGCACTTTAAATTTTTGAATTTGAAATCCGGATTTCCAAGTTTTGGTTGATTTAATTTTCTGGCCGCTGTGGCGCACTGTAGCATGCCGTAGCATGCTACAGTGGCCAAAAACATCATTTATTTGTGCCAGAGTGCGCTATAGAGGTCCATATTCGAAACGGGGGTGCTGGAGCACGCTGCAGCGTGCTGTAGCGGGCAAAAATAAAATTTTCGGCGCTACGGCGCGCTATAGCGAACCCGGATTCAAAACTTGAGGCGCTGCAGCACGCTGTAGTGGATTTTGCACTGTAGCGCAATGTAGCAGACCCAAAATCATAACTCTGGATGCTACAGCGCGCTGTAGCGTCAGATGGTGATTTTGCTTGAGTGTAAACAATGATGGGTCATCTTTCGGGCTCGATTACTCTCAACCTAGAGCACTTCACGTGCGGTGCCATATACCGTTGGAAAGCTCTGTCTGAGACCTTTCCATTTGTTTTCAAACCAGCACCAAATAATTAAGTTATTAATACAAATAGTGGTGTTAAACGACTGGGTATGCAGAATTGAGGAAAAACATGATAGCTTTATCTTTCTAAAATCGCAACCTTAATGAGCTCTAATAAACTCCATAGCTTAAATACAGATTTCTAAGGATGCAAATTAAGCATAAGAGTAAAATGGAGTAGCCATTGAATACATTCAATGGTGGAAAGGAAGAACCTTAGCTTGAAAATGACATATTTCTCTAAGGAAGGCTTGAGAGCTTGAGAGGTTCTTTCTTATTCTTCTTCAACTGCTAGTAAGGAGAAAAAGGGGGCTTCTTCCAGTAGCAGCTACAGAAAGAATGTGAAGTAGAGAGAGATCTTCAGTTAGGCAAAGGAGGAAGAAAAGGAGCTAAAGTTGCATTTTAAAGAGGAGGAGGGAACAAGGCTCCATTATGAGCCTTCCTTCAGCTTAGGTAGGAAGCAATGGCAGCAGCATTTCACTTGAGTGCAAGCATGGGGAGGAAGCTGCTAAGAAGGTAAGGGAGGCTGAGCATAGGGATCAACAAGAGAAAAGAGGAGGAAAAAATTAAAATGGATTTAATTATTTTGATTTAAGAAATTAATTTTTTTAAGAAAAATTCAGATTTTATAAATATGCTCCGAAAAATCCTAAAATTTCACCCTTGGCTAATTTGAGGGTGAGGATCGCAACGGTGAAGTCAGATTTTAATTCTGATGAGTATTTAATTTTCCTATTTTTCAGGGTATTTAAATATTATTAAAATATTCGTCGAAATTTCGACAACTTCTGATTGCCTTGAAAACATCACCCTAGATATTTTTGGGGCATTGAGCGCAATGGCGAAGTCCGATTTTCGACCGGAGGTCAACTTAAATCAGTCAAATTTTAGGGTTTCTGGATTTTCCAAAAATTAGGATTTGATTTATTTGACTCCTGATTTGGATTAGATCTTAGTGGATGACTCCTAATGACTTGATTAACACTTAAGATCAAGATTAGGATGGAGATTAGTCTTAATTGACAAGGATAACAACTTTGGTTGTTACAGACTCCCCCACTCATGAACGATGTCATCCTCTACATCACTTGAGTGGAAAAATAAGAAGGCAGAAATGAAATATGATTGGAATTGGTTAGCTTGGAATGCTAAGAAAGAATACCTGTATTCTCGAAGAGTCTAGGATATTTAGCTCGCATATCAGATTCCTTCTCCCAAGTAGCTATGTTGCAAGAATGATTCTCCCACTGAACTTTGATCATATTAATAGCTCGACTCCTAAGTTGCTTACGATCGTGGGCCAGAATTTGAATTGGCTCCTCGACATATGACAGATCGGGCTGTATCTAAATTTCTGGGAATTGCACATGATGAGATGGATCTCTGAGGCACCTTATTAGAGATGATATATGAAATACATTATGAACTGCAGTAAAGTCATCTGGAAGGTTTCGCCTGTAGGTGGAAGAACCTACTCTGGCTGCTATCTCAAACGGACCGACATAACAGGGACTAAGTTTTCCAGCTATGCCGAATCTAAGGACTCCTTTCATTGAACTTACTTTTAGGTATGCGAAGTCTCCAATTTTAAACTCCAGAGGACGAAGATAAAGGTCGTGATATTTACTCTGGCGGTCTTGGGCTGCATGAATTCGCTGCTGAGTCAATTGAACTTTCTTGTTTGTCCCTTTTACTAATACAGATCCATATAGCTGCACACTACCTGTTTCTAACCACACCAGTGGAGTACTACACTTTCTACCATACAAGGCTTCATATGGAGCCATCTTTATACTGGTTTGAAAACTATTATTATAAGCGAACTCCACTAGTGGGAGGTGATCCTCCCAAGACCTAGCAAAATCAAGTATACACAATCTAAGTAGGTCTTCAAGAACTTGATTCACTCATTTTGTCTGACCATCCGTGTGTGGGTGAAAGGCTGTACTCATTGCTAGAATTGTTCTTAGATCTTGATGCATGGCTTGCCAAAATTTAGAGGTAAACTGCATGAGAAAGGAGGATGGACCTTACATGACCTTCCTATGGAAGGAATAATGTAGAAGATTTTACTCTTGTCAAGCTAAGATGTTAAAACAGGCGCTTGGTGGGAGGCAACCCACGCCTTAATTAAGTTGTATTATTTCTATTTGCATTTCTAGTTTTTTTTTCTTTTCTTTAGTGTGTTTTATTTTTATTTAAGGAAATAAATTATGGATTCTCATATTTTCAAATTCTTTCTATGTTTGCAAACGACATATTTTTTCTAAACTTTTCAAGATTATGGAAGTTACAAGAATATCAATATAGAAATTGATTATCAACCAAAGTTTGCTTAACAAAAAATGACTAAATTCATTGATAATATTAAATCAACAAAACAAGGGAATGATTTCAGGTTGAATCTAGTCTCCAAAAATTTAATAAAATCAATGCTAAGGTCTATATGTGGGGAAAGGCTTAGAAATAAAAACTAGGATGATGAAAAATATCTCTCCTAATATTGAGTGAGCAAAAGAGTCTGCTAGGCTACTATAGAATTTTATGATCACAAAGATTTGGAAGTGGGATGAAAAAAGATATCTCTCCCTAAGGATAAAAAAGAAAATAAAAAATAGGGATGAAAAAAATATCTCTCCCAGGGAAAAAAATATAATAGGATGATGAAAAATATCTCTCATAATATTTTAAATATCTTTGTGATTCATAAGAAGAAACATATATGGCATAAAACTCTTAATTACTCATTACCTCCCTAGCTCAGTAATTCCAAGTAACCTTCTCCATTACCTAGAACTAATCGTTACAAACTTAAAATTGGAGACTAGTTTATCAACCTTGGTTCATAAACAAAGTTAGAAAAATTTAAATGATGAATAATGTGCTTGTCATTTTAGTTAAGCATAAACTTTGAATTGCAATGAAACTCACATTAACATTACTTATAGACTATCATACCTTAGAAACAGAAAAAAATTGTTTTTGAGCTTACTCGAGGACGAGCAAGAGTCTAAGTGTGGTGGTGTGATAAATTTATAATTTATATCCTAAATAAAGGAAAAATCTCATTCATTTCCCTATCTGAAACAACCCTCTTGATCAAGTTCTGCTTATTTTCAGGTAAAAAGCGAGCTCAGCAATTTTTGGGAAAACCTGGAGTATTTTTGCATTTTCTAGAAGAAAACCGCTGCGATGTGCTAAAGTGCGGCAGCGCGCCACAACTACTTTCATAAAAAAGACACTTATCAAGGGCATTACTAAATTCTGGAGCATTTTTACTATGGGGCGCCACAGCGCGTTGCTGCGAAAAACATTTCGAAACTTGATAGCTGCAGCGCACTGCAGTGGGAGAGTTTTTGCAACTCAATCTCTACAGCATGCTATAGCGGGAGAGTTTTTGAAACTCGATCGCTATAGTGCGCTGTTGCGGGAGAGTTTTCAAAACTCAATCGCTACAGCGCGCTGTAGCGGGCCTGTTTCAAAACTTAAAACTACCACAGCGCACTGCAGCAAAAGAGTTTCAAAGCTTAATCGCTGCAGCGCGTTGCTGTGTACAAGTTTTAAAACTTAAAACTGCCATAGCGTGCTGCAGCAAAAGAGTTACGAAACTCAATCGCTGTAGCGCACTATAGCGTGCTACTGCGGTGCTCCAAATTTCTCTCTGTTAAGGGAATTTATTGCGGCTGGGATAAGACCCCGAACCTGCTCCTTGTCTCCCAGCCATCATATCTTCTGCAGCAACTTATTTTATTGGCAAGAGGGTGGATTGAAATGATATCAAAGAATAAAAAAGGTAAAAGAACATGTCACTTCATTCCTCAAGTGGTATTTGCAATCATCATAGCAAAAAAATAAAGTGAGAAAAGCAGAATTTGAAAAGAGGAAAGAGTAGAGTAATCCATCTATATATGCAGCTCTTCTTACAAAAGAAGGGTTCCGAAGTTTTATTCAAAATTTTTAGGGGCTATATAGAGGAAAAAAGAGTCCTCTCCAAGGGAGGTGGAAAGGACCATTGCTAGAGGAGAAAGAACCAAAAGTTGCACTAAAGAGCTAAAGAAAGGGAGAAGCGAAAGAAGATGAGAGATCCAGAGAACCCCATCAAGGGCTATTCCTAGTAAACTCTTAATCTTATTTTTGATTTCTTTTAGTGGATTATGAAAGGGTTTTCATCTAAATGAAATCATTTTAAGATCAAGTTGTGGAATAAATGAAAATCTTATATTAAGAAAAAATATTATAAATACTAACAATCAAAATGAAAGTCTTGTGCTCAATGGCTCATTACTTAGTTAAGAGCAAGATATGTGTGCATGGGGTGCTTGTAACTAAGAGTGAAGTTCTTGAGCCTTCTTGCACCATATCTTACACTCAACTAAGAAGTCGAAGAGTGTGAGCTAAGACCCATTAATTAGAGCACTGTTGCTCAGCATACGTAAAAGGAGGGAGTGGATTCTTTGAGCGCTCGTGGATGATGAGACATAATCTATAGAGCCCAATGAGATCACTACCTTATCTGAACTGTACATGATGCACATGATGCTCATTAGTAGAACCAATGCTCTTGTGATTGGCTAATTAAAATTGTAATTTTGGTAACCTAGACGTAAGGAAAACTAAGATGCTCTAATTATGATCTCATGAGAATCTTTATACATAAATTGAACCCTAGTGTGTTCATCTCTTGCATAAGATTTGCACTTGAAGGATTTAGAGGATAACTCTAAGGAATACAATGTATGCTTGGTTAATTGGCTTAAATAAAAAAAAAGAATGAAATGTGCTTAAGAAGTAATACAACTTGAGGTCCCCATTATTTCACATGGAATAAGCCCAACTCTCCTCCATAACTTAAATAGTTTTTAAACTCTAAATTATTGCTTGTAATAGAACCAATTCAAGCTGATATCATATTGTTTAAATATTATTAAATTTAGATATACCTTAGTAACAAAATATATCGTTCCCCGAGGATGATAAATCTTGGAACTTACCTTCCAAATTTTTACTTCAGACAATGTACACTTGCGTGCAAGCGTAGACATGTATTTTACAGTCTGTCACATGCTTGTGGAATGAATACTTATCTATTTTCTTTTATCACATAAATAATACCTAGCCAACTCTACATTTCAAGCTCAAGGGAATGCATATGAGGGTTCTCGTCGTGAACATATGTTCATTGCGCGAGGATTCTTGGTGTAAACTCCTTGAGATTGAAATGAAAGGTAGATTCGGTAACTTTAAATCTCTTTGAGCTCCATAGCTCACAAATTGGCATAAGGCTAGGAATATATGTGTTAGTGCTCAGAGCCCAGTGACAAGCTCTTGAACCTAACAATACTATTCCTTGAGCTCAGTCGAGAGATTGATGCATGTGAGCCAAGAGCTACCAATCAAGCTCCGTGGCTCAGCAGACGTTAAAGGAGAAAGAGGAATTATCGAGCGCTCATGGATGATTGTGACATAGTCCATGTATCCCGATAGTGCGTATGTAGCATGTGATGCTAATTGTGTGGAAATCAAGCTTATATGACTACTGAATTAAAATGATTGTTTTGATAACCTAGACATAGAGAATCTCAATTAACTCAATTTGATCACATGAGAGTCTATGTGACAAGATTAAACCCTTGTGTGTTCATCTTGCGCACTAAACATGAAATATGTAGAATTAGAGGACCAATCTAAGCAATACTATCTTCACTTGGTTAGATTAGCACAAAAACAAGTTTCATTAAAAGTTGAATGAATATGAATACCGACACTAGTCCCATAACAAATTGTATGATGAAAACCCAACTCTCCCTTTTTGTCAAATAGTATCTTTAATTTAAGATCTTCGAATTATTAATTAGGAACCACAAAACTAGAAATATCTTAGTCTAAAAATTATTAAAACTAGATAAATCTTAGTAACAAAACATATCGTTCCCTAAAGATGATAAATATTGAAACTTATCTTCCAAATATTACTTCAGACCATGTACACTTGCGTGCGAGTGCAGACATGTATTTACAGTTTGTCACTATGCGATCTTAGTAACTTTAATTTGCAAGGAAAAAAAAGATATAAACCTAGAAGATACCGGAGTTGTTAGAGAGTTCCTGAATGTGTTTTCTAAGGACTTAGTTGAACTACCTCCTTTGCGTAAGGCAGGGTTTTCTATAGAACGAATCCCGTGAACTTAGCCTAAATCCAAAGCCCCTAATGGAATGACATCTAATGAATTGTAAGAGCTTCATGAGTAGTTTCAAGAATCTAATGATAGCCTCTTAACCGTCATCGAATAACACTAACTCAACTACGATTAAGTGATGGTCATCACTAATACCATGGATAATAAATGAGATATCCATCATATTAATCCTATGGTGAGCAAGATCTTAACAGAAACATAAGTAAAGTAGTGCAAAAGATAAGGAACAAGGCATCTAGACATTATCCACTTTTATCCATTCATATACATTATAGAAAATGCATAATAATAAGAAAAAAACTAATTGATTACATTTAAATTAAATATGGACAAAAGAAATTTTAAACCAACAATTTCTCCTTTTTGTAGGCCACAAACTTCACTTGAGCTTCTATCACAAGCTCACCCTCACACATAGAGTATGAACTATAACTTGACGCTTCCATATGTACATATAAGACAGGACCAAGCCAATAAAGAAAAAAATACGATTAAACTTATAAAGTCTAAATACAACTTAAGTTAAAAATAGTATATTCTTATATTTAAGAGATATTATTCAACATAACAGTAAAATAGAAATAAAATTATTGAAAACTGAAAGAAAACTTAACTATAAATCTAGCACCGAAATTAAAAGTAGGAAAATTATAACTAACAAAAATATTGAAAAGAAATCAATTGAAAAAACTGAAATAATTGAAAATAAAGTTGTGTAGAACTGAAAGTAAAGTACATAGTAAATAAATTTGAAACTACAACTAACTGCTGAAATATGTGTAAAATAGTATAAAATTTGAATCTGAGTAAATGGTACTGTAAAATTGTGTTGTATGCCACTGAATTCATGATTATGCATAGGAATATGCATCATAACTATATACCACTGATATGCTGACTGGGTGTCTCATGGACACACCACTAATTTTCTAGATGAGCGAATGCTCCACTAACAGTGTCCTTAGGTGAGCCAAATAAGATATGAAATGCATTATGATATGCCAATGTTTTAATGCCGGTATGCTTTAAATCATCGATAAATCTCGAAATCAATTCAATATCAAGTACTGATTCCATTTATCTCCATTGTGCAGAATTCATCTAAATTCTAACTCCTGAGTCTAATTTACTTAGTTACTTAGATTAAGATCATATAGAAATATCCGCTAAAGGGATTGAATAACATAGTTGGTATGTTTCCAAGAAAGGAGGTTTAACACTTAGTTTGTTTAACTGCACTTATTAAAACACATGACGATAAGGGCAGAACGTGGTCACAGTTTATTCTTTCAAACTAAGTTGTTAATTACCTTAATCAAAATCATACAGTATGCTCTAACAGGATAACTTGAGAGATTTAGTTTGTTTAACTGCACTTATCAAAACACATGATGATAAGGGGCAAAACTCGGTCACAATTTATTCTCTCAAACTAAGCATCCAAGCTTACCTAATTATGAAATACCTATGTTGGGAAAGTATAATCTAAGTTGGACTGTACTTATCCAATCACATAGGATAAGACCAAGACTCTATAGCCCTACTTAGAGTGACTCATCCAATCCCAGATTTTACTAAAATAATTAAGCACTATAGATATACGCTTTCACCTTCTACTAACAATCTACTGATTTCCACAAACCTATTTAAATAACAAGGATTATCAAATTAATGAATCTTTACTCTATTGAAATGGATTCTACACAAGGTTCCTAGAATGTGACCTAAACTTTACTCAATTTTTATGTTACTACCACGTGGGAGAATCTCATGCTAAGTTCATATGTGATCCTACCACAATGGTCTAAGAGCAAGCATCTAAAGTTAGTAAGGAGCATCTAAGTTCCTACCTCAAGATGTAAACAATAAGCTCTCCCTACCTCAATAATTCACTTATTTAAAAGGTATGACAATTTAATTGATCTAAACACTATCTTATATTTAAAGATCTAAATACTAAATGAGATTATTAACCTCCAAGTTAAATTCTAAGTTTAGAGTTCACTTAGACTTACTGATTTAATTCACTTAAATTGAGCTATACAAGCCCCATTATAATTTATTCTAATACTACAATTATGGGGTAAAATCATGTGAGTTCTTGAGAAATGATTGATTCATTGATTTATTTCATTTTATAAGTTATATTATGTTGAGATTCTTACTTATGAGAAAATCAGGGATCCTAAGTTTAGATTCAGATAATAGATCACATAAATTTGTTATGCCTCTTAATTCTTCTAGTTTGGTAGTCTAAAATCAATGGCAAAATCAACAAAAGTTATTGGACTTACGCAATTTATTGATTATCCAAATTAAATGTTCAATTAATTCAATTTATGAGATAAGTCATTACCAACTTAGTATTGGGGTTATTTGATAAATCAATATCTCTTATTAGTTAATTAAAGATCATTACATGCTGGTTCTTTTATTTAAAAGAAAAATCAAGAAGATGCAAGCTTAAGTTCAAGATAGAATCAAAACACCTTAATCCTTTACAAGACTTAAGGATCTAACATGCAGCATTTAATTCAAGAAATAAATCACATGCTATTGATTCATTCATTATTGATAATTGTAATTTTGAAACAATAGTCAAGGTAATTCCTCCTAAACTCTTCACATTTTAACAAGATGGAACACTAACATACTATTTATAATATTTTCTCTAAAATATGTTATGAAATAAAATGTAAATTAACATAGGATTCAAAAAAGTAAAAACATACAATAGTAATAAGAACTATGCAAGTGATGTACGCACTTAACATAGAATTAAATAAAATAATTTAATTTATTAGAACTCAACACAAGTTCTAAGTACTTACGTGCATTGCACAACTTCAAAGCTTCTGCAACAAATGACTTATGAACTTTAAGCCCTTGACTTCCCATTTTGAATAGATAGGTTTCCTATTCAAACTTCTCTGATGGAATGAAAAATGGCCAGCTTTTTTTTTGACTTCTCTGATAGAGTTAACTTCTTCCTTATGCAAATAGATCTATAATGCTTTAGTATTATTTAAAAATCTTCAACTAAAAGTCTTCTTATCGGGAGCTATATATATATATATATATATATATATATAATAGAATTTTCTAGTATCTATTGCCGCAATTTTTTTTGTTAAAAGGAAACAACATGATAAAAGAAGCATAATGCTATAGTTACTACTTCACCTAGGACTTATTTAATGCAATCAACTGAATGCATGTGTCGGGGTGGTGTCACAATGGTTTAAGTGTGATTCTACACTAATATATAGATATATATATATAACATAAAACGATATATATTTTGAGATGTATAGCATTAATAACTTAATCAAACATAGACTTAGGATGCTTTTAAATGAAGAAATATGGGATTAATATAATTAACATGGACTTTTGATATTGCATAAAATATAAACATTAAGGGAATAGAGTTGGATATTCATTTATAGATAGAAGTGGCCCAAAATCATAAAGATTAGAAGAATACATGCTTATTGGGAAAATTATGCATACCAATTCTCTAATAAAAAAAATATGCTATGATTGGGCTAACATATTTAGAGCAAGGGTACTTGCAAATTATACATATTCATCAATTCGCAAAAACTTTCTAGAATCAATTTATAAGTTTATAATAAATAAACATTAAATCAAGAAATGAATACATCAGAAACTTTTTCTAAGATACAGAATTTCTAGTATGCCAAGGCTGGCTATATTTGCTTCTATTCATTATTTTGATATGCTGTGATAAAATTTTAATAAGAGCCCTCTCCAAATTTAAAGAAGACATTTCTTATTATAAAAATCTCGGCATATTTGTGTTAGAACAAATATAGACTATGAATTCTAATATGACAATATAAGAAAGACATGAAAAAGACTTTGCTTATACATAGAAATTCCAAAAGAAAAAGCTCCTACTTCTAAGTGCTAAATTGACATATAGATTTTAAATAG
Organism: Gastrodia elata; assembly: GCA_016760335.1. NCBI lineage: Eukaryota > Viridiplantae > Streptophyta > Magnoliopsida > Asparagales > Orchidaceae > Gastrodia > Gastrodia elata. The sequence goes on from CM028679.1 coordinate 998,503, forward strand.
CCCATAAATTAAAATGAAGCATAGGCCAAGGTAATTAAGAAAGAAAGAAATCAAACTAGAAGGAAGCTCAACATTGAGTCATCGAAGGATACCTGCACTGGGAGAATGACAGATCAACAAACTCTTCCTTCAAAGAAGGTCGGGAAGGAGGATGCACAAGTTCAGATAGTTCTTCAAAGGAAGAGAAAGGATCGACGAGATCTTTGCTTACTTGCCAAGATCGGCAAGCAACAAAAAGGGCAGTTGCAAGATCTCGGCCTCTTGTCGAGAGAGAAGTCGAGGTTGGCTACTATCGACCTCTCGCCGAGAGAAAGAAGTCGGGCTGGCAAGGCGCTCAGCCTGCAACTCAATCGAGGTGGACGCTGACGGCAGCTCTCGGCCTAGCCCAAAGAGAGAAAGGAACTGGCGGGCTATTCTCGGTTAGGATTTAAGAGGGGAGAGCTAAGCGTATAGAGAGATCCGTCTTACGTAGAGGGGAGGAAAAATGTCAGCTGCACTTGAGATAATGTAGGTTTATGGATGTTAGAACAAAAATAGAGAGGGTACTAATTATATAGGCAGTCAAGCTGCTGAGAGCCACTTTTAAGATTTGATCGATAGCTGATTGAACTCCGAAAATTACAAATTTAGTACCGAAACAAGCGTATCGATGAGACAAATGCAAGCATGTAAAAATTTTTGAATTTGCACGAGTATTTTATTTTATATTAATTTTTAAGTAAAAACTTCAAAAATTTGCTACGATTTATCTGGAGCTCAAAAAATTTCGAAACATAAAACATAGCATCCTCATATGATGCTTAACTTAAATATACAAAAATTTCTAAATTCCGATTTATATTGTCTATTATCAGCTTCCGAAGTTTAAACTTCATGAATTTATTTATGACGATCTGAGATCTCAATTGCGTTCAAGGTTTTGCAGGAGGATCCCCTCAGTATGCTTTATTTGGGAATATTTTTATTTATTTTTTTGTTCGCTTAAATCAGAATCTTGATTTTTGGTTTATCTGATCAAGATTTGGTCTAATCGGCCTAGTAACAACATTGAGTTGTTATAAAGAACTGTTTGAAAAATATTTCTTTTGCCTTAGCATGTCACCTTGGGAGCTCTCGTTCTATTCGTCAAAAATAAGGATGGCTTGATGTGGATGTGTATTGATTGTCTTGAGCTTAACAAGGTGACTATGAAGAACAAGTTTCCTCTTTGCAGAATAGATGACTTGTTTAATTAGCTCACTAGAGCGAAAGTCTTCTCCAAAATTAACTTGAGATCAAGTTATTACTAGATTCGAGTTAACGATGAAGATATTCCCAAGACTGCATTTAGGACCTGATATGGACACTACGAGTTCCTAGTCATGTATTTTGAACTAACAAATGCTCCTTCTATTTTCATGAAGTTGATGCTGCGAATTATTAAATCGTATCTCGATGAGTTTGTTATCATTTTCATCGATGACATCATAATCTAATTTAAGTCAGCTGCTGAGCATGAGAAGCATCTGCATGTTGTTCTAGTGTTGCTAAGAGAACATAAAATATTTGCCAAGTTTCATAGTGCAAATTTTGGCTCAACACTGTGTCATTTTTGGGTCACGTGATCGATGCTGAAGGCATTTGAGTTGACCAGATGAAGATCCACACTGTTAAAAAGTGGGTGTAACCTAAATTTGTAACTAAAATTTGTAGTGTTTTGGGATTAACTGGTTATTACAGAAGGCTTGTTCCTATATTTTTCCAAATCTCTGCAATCTTAACTCAGTTAATTAGGAAAGAAGTTCTGTACATTCGGAGCATAGCCTGTGAAGAAGCCTTTCAGAAGTTGAAGCAATTGTTGATTCTGGTTCCAGTTTATATTAATGCCTCTAAGGTAAGACTAGATTATGTTCTGATAGCCTATCCCCTTAAATAGCTTAAACCAATGAGAGGAATTATCCCGTGCATGATCTTGAACTTGCAGAGGTAATTTTTACTCTTAAGATTTGGAGACACTACCTATATGGAGTTAAGTGTGAGATATTTATTGATCTCCAAAGTTTGAAATATATCTGTACCCAGAAAGAAGTTAACTATCATCAGCGTGTATGGCTAGAGTTAATTTATGATTAGAACTTAGAAATCCAGTATCATCTGGGTAAAGCTAATGTAGCAGCTGATGCTCTTAGTCGTAAAGCAACTTTGCCTTCTCAAAGATTTTGAAAGATAGAATCTTGAGCCAATCATATCTGCTGGTTTATGCAGTGTTGTTTGTTATTATGTCTGAATTATTTTTAAGGTCAAGGATTATTGAAGCTCAGAAAAAAGATGCAAGTTATTCTGATCTGGTTTCTGATGTTGCTAGTGGGAAGAGATCCGAGTTACATCTTGATGCCAATGGTGTGATCTTTCAGAAAGCTAGGTTATGGATTCCAAAAAGCTTGCAACAAATACTATTAGAAGCCCATAATTTCAACTACATTATTCACCATGGTAGCTGCAAGATATATCAGGATCTAAAAAAATCATTCTGGTGATTTAGCATGAAAAGAGACATTATTGTTTTTATTTCTAAGTGTCATTCCTGTTCCATAGTTAAAGTCGAGCATCTGAAGCCTGGCAAATTTCTCAAGCCCTTAGTTATTCTTGAATGGAAGTGGTTCAGTATTTCCATGGATTTCATTTTGGGTCTACATAAGGGTAGATCTGGTACTGATTCAATTTGGGTGATTGTCGTCAGACTCACCAAATCATCTTATTTTCATCCAATTTGTTAGACCGATTATGTAGAAAAGTTAGCCAAGATCTACATCAAGAATATCATCCATTTGTATGGTATGCCAAACTGTATTATTTCAAATAGAGATAGTAGATTTACATCTAGATTCAAGTTTGCTGCTCTGCAAGGCCTGAGGATAAACTTAGTTTTGAGTACTGGTTTTCATACACATACTGATAGTCAAACTAAGCACGTTAATCAGACCTTAGAAGATCATTTACGTCTTTGTGTTCTTGATTTTGTTGAATTATGGGAAGATCACCTCGCCTTAGTTGAGTTTGCCTACAACAATATTTATCAGTCCAGTATTGGCATGGCTCCTTATGAAGCTCTTTATGGTAGGAGGTGTACTACTTATGTTGCATGGATTGAAGTGGGAGACTCTATGCTTTATAGTTCTGAATTGTTTGAGGAGACTACTAGATAAGTTTTTTTAATTAAGCGTATCATGATGACAGCTAAGTATAGATAAAAGAAATATCATGATGTTTGATAAGTCCAAGATTTATAACAGAATAAATGAAGAAATACAAGCAAATTCATAGGATGGTCTACTTTGATAGGTTTTTACTGTTTTAGGCAAAATGACAAGCTTAGCAAAATATGGAAGAAAATTGAAATTCTAGAAGAAAACTACAGTAACGCGCCCAAGTGCGCTAGAATGCGCTAAAGCAGATTGAACTCAAGAACCTCACTGCTACTGCGCGTCACAGCGGCATTTATAAAACCAGACTCCCTAAATAAAGGTTTAATAGAACTGCTGTAGCACACTAAAGCGCACCAAGGCAGATTGAATTCAAGAGTTAAAGCGCTACCATGCGCCACAGCGGAGTAAAAATGAAATGAAGATTAATTGATCCACTATTGCGCATTGCAGCAGATCTGACACGAAACCTCGCCTCTACCACACGCTACAGCGGTATTGCACTTAGCAAAATTCATAGTCGGTTTGCTACCGCTCGCTGCAGCGGGTTCAGTTCGAAAGTTCAAGCCCTACTGCACGCTACAACGGAACAAAAGGGTCAAAAACAGATAATTGAAATGAAATATAATGTAACTGCTATAGCGTGCTACAACATATTCAATTTGAAAGCTAGGCACTTCAGTGTGCCATGGTGCGCTGCAGCGGCCGCCGTATTTCTCAGCCAGAATTAGCAATAAATATAGCATAAGGAATGACACAAAACTTAAATTCATTTGTTTTTCACAGCTGTTTTATTCTTTATTCCTTATATTTTCAAGGAAATTAACTGAACCAGTTTATGAAGAAGCATTTATGGTAAGGATTTGAAGAGTTAAATAATTTTAGATTCCAAAGGGCTGTGAGCTATTATATATAAGCTTATATGCAAGTTTAAGAGAGGGTTCCCCTCTTTGACATTTAAGATCAAAAATTTAGAGCTGCTGTAGAGAAAGGAAGGAAAAACCAAACTAAGGAAGGAGAAGAATTCCATTTGGAGAAAAAAGGGAAGGAAATTCAAGTAGCTAAAAGAGGAGTAGTTGGAGAGCAGGAGGAAAGTAGAAAAATGCCAAGGACAGTTCCTAGTATTCTTCTTAAACATCTCCTTGTTTTCTTTCTTACAGTAGAACCATGCAAGGGTTCATGTCTTTGTATTCCATGTTCTACATTTCTTTTGGTATGGAGAGCAAACCTCCCTCTTAGGGAGGGTTGGGCCAGAGGCATGTAATAAGTAGAGGGACATATAGTGCTTGCATAGATTTTTTTTTAATGAATAAAAATCTTTATCTTTTGATGTAGATGTGTTTCCTATGTACACATGCATGTGATGAATGTTTATTATATTTTTCTTATAAATGGTTTTATAATGAAGATAATATTGAATCAACTTGACATCTCGAGCTCAAGAAAATGCACATCAAGGTCATCACCACAAATATATATTCGCTGTGCAAGGATTCTTTGAGTAAAATACCTTAGCTTTAGATGAAAGAGAGATTAGATAACCTAAATCTCTTTGAGCTCCATAGCTCACCAATTGGTGTAAAGCTAGAAATGTGTGCATTAGTGCTTAGAGCCTAGTGATAAACTCTTGAGCATCATAGCACTATTCTTTGAGCTCAGTCGAGAGGTCAACGTATGTGAGCCAAGAGCCACCAATCAAGCTTCGTAGCTTAGCATATGTGAAAGGAGGAAGATGAATAATTGAATGCTTATGCATGAACATGACATAATCCACTTAGCATAATAATTCGCTTCCTTATCTGTACTGCACAAGTAGTATGTGATGCTAATTCTGTGGAATCAAGTTCATGTGATTGCTAAATGAAAGTGATTATTTTGATAGCCTAGACATCGGGAATCTTAATTAACTCAATTTGATCACATGAGGGTCTATGTCCCAAGATTGAACACTTGTGTGTTCATCTTGTGTACTAGACATGAAATAGTTAGAAATAAAGGTCCAATATAAGGAATGCTATCTTCACTTGATTGTAATTGGCATGCAAACAAGTTTCACTAAAAATTAAATGGAAAGAAGTACTTGCACCAGTCCCACAATAAGTTGCATGATGAAACCTCAACTCTCCCTTCTTCTTAACATCATATCTTTAATTTCAAAATTTAGAATTTTTAATTAGGAGCCATAAAAGCTCAAAATTATAATTATCTAAACATTATTAAAAGTAGATAAACCTTAGTAACAAAACACACCATTCCATGAGGACAATAAATCTCATAACTTACCTTCCAATTATTATTTTAGACCACATACACTTGCATGAAAGCACAGGCATGCATTTTTCAGTCTGTCATTGTTCATCATCGTCCATTAGAATTTCAAGTTGGAGATCGTACCTATCTGATAGTTAGTCAGATTCATGGTGTGTGAAGTTCGATGTGTCAGGAAAACTAAGTTCAAGATATTTGGGGTCTCTCGAAGTGATTATGAAAGTTAGAATATCTGCATATAGGTTGGAGTTACCAGAAGACTTTTCAGTCGTGCATAATGTGTTTCACATTTCATCATTGAGGAGGTGCTTGCTTGATCCGTGTCAACAAGTTCAGATTCGGCAGTCGAACTGCAATTAGTTTTAACTTTCATCATTAAACCTATCACAATTCTGTGATGAGATCTCGAGTAGTTGAGGAAACTGGAGTATTCCTATGATTAAAGTCCACTGGCAAAATTATTTAGTTGAAGAAGCCATGTGGGAAAAAGAAGAGGATAAGTGGAAGAAGTTCCCAGAGTTCTTGTCTTAATCAGGTAGTTTAATTTCTTTCATTTTCCATCATATTCTTTTGACTTCCTTTATTCAGTTTTCGTGCATTTATTCATTTTGTGTGTCAAGGGCGACACCTCTTTTAAGGAGGGGAGTCTGTAACAACCCTAGTATTGTTACCCTATAATTAGAATCCTAATAAACTGTATTTCACTTCTAGCACTCTTATAATAATATTAAGTGCCCCACCTCAAGTTTTATGCATTTTAGAGATTGTTTTATATTTATAAATATTCCTAATTTTCATGATAATTCTAAGAATTTGTATTTTATTTTGATGTCAGAATTAAAATTAGAGTTTACCATTGGACTCATCACCCTCAAATTAGCTTGGGGTGGTATTTTGGGAATGCTTGAAAGTTGTCAAATATTTTCTGAATATTTTAATAATATTTAAATACTCAAAAAATTAGGATAATTAAATTGACATTCGATAAAAAATTTGATTGTATTTTTGAGTTTATCACCCTTCAATTAGGTAAGGGTGAAATTTTGGGAATTTTTGAAGTCTGTTTGATTATTTAATTTTGAGTAATAAATTGTATATAATTAATTAATTAATTTAAGTATTTAATATAATTTAAATTATATTTATTTAATTGAATCCAACGGCTAAATAAGAAACCGTGAAAATCTTGTGTGGAGCGTAGAACACGGGAAAGCTGCGCATGTGAATCTGAACCTCGGATGGTATTTAGCCCAGGATGAGATGACAAGATTGTGCAGGTTCGATTTAACCATTAGATGTTATTTAGCCCAGGATCAGATGGCAAGATCACGCAGGTCCAATCTGACCATAGGATCGCATGATTGATCTGATGGCCAGAATGGGTTCCCTATACATCCATGTCCTGGCCTCACGCGTGCCTGGCAGTGATGCTGCCACAGTACTCCCACAACCCATCACCTTACTTTAGACACCCCTCTGCCCACCGAACCTACCATTTTTTCTATCACTCACTCTTCCTCCTTTCACCACAAGAAAAGGGATGCTTGGGATGCAAGGCAGGCACCAGGATCGACTCCTCTTCCACCAACTGTAATCCTCTCTTCCACCAACGAGTTTGAATCTTCTGGTACAAAATCATCATCGGATGGTGCCTCCTAATGAAGAGCATTTTATTAGGGTGGCTTAATTAAACTAAGTAATAAGGACTCCCTTTCCTTGCTGCATGCTACATATGTGTGTACTATCACCCCATCTACTGATCTTTAAGTAAATATATAATTTTAACTAAACATTGATCTAGAAACTAGGAGTGAGGATCCTTTTAGCAGGATCCTGCACAGTGGAGACTTAGGATTCATTATTGTTTCTTATTAAATTCTTCATGGATTTTGGGATTTCTCATTCATTTAACATAGTGGCATAAGCATAAGCATAAATATAAAAGTTGAACCATTCCTTCTGCTGTGACACATGGATATCAGTGATACAGTATGGGTTACAGAATATTACACACACAGACTGGGGAACTTCAGGGTGCATCTATGTCACCATACTGACTTCATAACTAGTGTGTTTACATTGGACCGTACTACTCATAAGCCTTCAGTGATAGTTCTGTGATATACTGTGGTGTAGCATATTTGTGTGCATCATTTCAGTGACATGTAGTTTAGCATTTGACATTCCTTTCACATTGATTTATGAGCATCTGATATTTTCATTTACTTTCAGTATTTAGTTTTGATACAGTTTTACTTTGCTTAGTCCTTATAGTTTCAGTTATTTAGTGTCTTTACAGTTTTTCTGCACTTTTACTTTACTTTGCTTCCATTTTGTACAGCTTTATACTTTCAGATATTTACAGTATTTCTGCAGTTTTATTTCTATTTTACTCTTATGTTGAATAACATCTTCTTAAATGCAAGAATATGTTATGTTATAATTTTATTGTGCTTAGACTTTATAAGTCTAGTATTATTTTTTATTTGTTGGCTTGGCCCTGTCATATATGTACATATGGCAGCATCAGGTGTTACCTCAGACCTTGTACTTGGGGTGTGCTAGTGATAGATGGTCAGGTGAGGTTGATACTCTGCAAGGAAGGAGATCTTGCTCAGTTAGTAATAATTCATGTTGTTCTTATTTAATTAAATGTAATAAAGAAGTTTCTTTCTTGTTATTCTGTGTTTTCTATATTGTGTATGAATGGATGGATGTGAATACTGTTGAATGCCTTTTTCCTTAGTTTCTACACTGTTTTACTTATGTTTCTGCCTAATACTGTGCTCACCTTCAGATTAATACCATGGATATTTTGCTTATTATTTGTGGTATTAGTGACGACCACCGCTTGATCGTAGTTAGGTTAGTGTTACTCCATGGCGGTCAAGGGGTGACCGATACAGTTGGTATCAGAGAAATCCATGGGTGTCGGATAGAGGCTATGCTTCTATCTACCTAATGGTTCGTTCTTATGTTGAGCATGATTAGAGAAACATCAGTATAGCAGTTTTGGGATCCACAGTTCATTCAATACAAAACTGAAATGTTAGAATGATGAGAATATTATGAAGGGAACCATAAAAATTATAGGACCTAGAAAAGAGTCTAGTTAAAGGGGATTAGAAGAACAAAATGTTAGGAAAATAATGTGATATGTGCAAGACATATTTAACTAACCTCAGTCAATTCATTTATTCAGTTGATTCATTTCTTACGCTATCACTAGATCCAATTCGAACCTAAACATATAAGCAAACCTTGCTTTGTTAGTTTGGTCAAACAGTGTGAAGAGCTAAATAATGTATGCATCTAGATTTAACTTGCAAACTCATTGTAGGGCCGCTAAGGCATTAATGGAATATGATTCATCTAGATTTTTGGTTTCCTTAAGGTTTGTGAATTTAATAAGAATATTCATACACAGTGAAATACCTAATCAATCGTGGATATAAGATGAAGAAGCTATGAATCTAGTCTAAGGGTATCTCTAACTAATGATTATATCACCTGTAATAGAGGAGAAAAATAACAAATTTAAAATTTGTGAATTTGGCTGCAGACGAATTTACAGAAACTGTCTTAGTAAAAATTCATGTTGTTCTTATTTAATTAAATGTAATAAAGAAGTTTCTTTCTTGTTATTATGCGTTTTCTATATTGTATATGAATGAATGGATGTGGATATTGTTGAATACCTTTTTCCTTAGTTTCTACACTGCTTTACTTATGTTTCTGCCTAATAATGTGCTCACCTTCAGATTAATACCATGGATATTTTGCTTATTATTTGTGGTGTTAGTGACAACCACACCTTGATCGTAGTTGGGTTAGTGTTACTCGACGACGGTTAAGGGGCGGCCGTTACATTAATATTCTCAGCATTTTCAGTATTTATGTATTTTCAGCAGTTTTTGGTTTTATGTGCAAGCATATTAGGATGCTAATTTTTAGTACAGTTTTGTTTATATTATATTTTATTTATCAAATTTGCATAAGCATTTTGATCATATCTATTTAAGATCTTTCCTGTACTTAGTAGTTTACAATCTAAAATGCTTTGGGATGTGGTATGTTTTTTTATCTCACATTTTGGTTAAGTTATAAGTGTATGGTTTATTGCTTTTATCATTTCATTTAATTCGTTGTAGCTCCTATTTTCTTAAGATGATTTTGGGATATCTTAAATTTAATTAAAATTATATGTGTACTTAGACTTATTAAAGTTTAACCAATTTTTTTCTTGGTTGTGCCCTATCATATATGTTTATATAATAGATCAGGAGTATAATACAAATCCAGTGTTTGAAAATTAATCTTACGATAGAAGGTTAAAGTAAGGTGAGGGTTGCTGAAGAAAACTTATGCTTTAATTTTCTTTACCAGCATTAATTAAAATGTAATAAATGAGTTTTCTTATTTATTCTACATTTACAGTTTTGTATGTGAATGGATAAATGTGAAATTTTGTCTGGATGCCTTTTATTATTTATTGCACTACTATACTATATATGTTTCAAACATGATCCTGCTCATCTCGTGATTAGTATCATGAATATATTATTTAATATATGTGATACTAATGGTGACCACCACTTAATCTTAGTTAGTTAAGAGGCAGCTTCCTCAGCATCTCACCTCTGACAGGTTCAATGTGCAACTTACAAAATTCTTCGACGATAGGGTTTTTAGTGGTCATGTCACTTAATGTAGCACGATGGTTGAGAGCATCAGCTACAATGTTTGCTTTGACTAGATGATATTGAATACTTAGATTGTAGTTGCTGATTAATTCTAAATACCTTCTCTAATGGAAGTTTAGCTCACGCTGAGTGAAAATGTATTTTAAACTCTGGTGATCGGTGAATATGGCACATTGAATGCTATATAGATAATGGTGCCAAATTTTCAAGACAAAAATAATGATAGCAAGCTCAAGATCATGAACACGATTATTCTTCTTGTGTGGCTTTAATTGATGAGAAGCATATGCAGTGTCCTTTGTCTCTTGCATTAAAAATCAACCCATACCAATTCCAGATGTATTGGTATAGATTTGATAATCTAGTCCTTCTTTTGGTAGGACTAGCACTGGAGCAAATGAGAGTGCATCTTTGAGAATTTGAAATGCTTCTTCACATACATAATTCCAGATAATATATAAGAATGGTGAAGCGATCTGAGAAAAGTCCTTGATAGAATTTATATAGTAACCAGCTAATCCCAAAAAGCTATGGATATCTGTTACTGATTTAGGATGTGCCCAAACTTGAATGGGACTTACTTTATTCTGATTGACCTTGATTCTTTGGGCATCAACAACATGCCCCAAGAATGCAACACATTTTAACCAAAACTCACACTTAGAATTTTTTACATACAATTGATGAGTTCTGAGGGTTTCAAGAATTGATATAGGATGGATTTCATGATTTCACTGGATCTTAGAATATATAAGAATGTCATTAATGAGGATGATAAAAAACTTATCTAAATATAGCTTATGCACATGCTGCATCAGCTCCATGAAGATTAAAGGAGCATTGGTGAGTCCAAATGACATCACTAAGAATTCAAAGTAGCCATAGCAAGTACATAAAGTAGTTTTTTCTATATCAAAATCTCTTACTCACTGCAGATGATAGCCTGATCTCAAATAAATCTTTGAAAAGATAACAACACCAGCAAGTTGATAAAAAAATCATTAATACTAGGAAGTGGGTATTTATTCTTGATGATTACCTTATTTAATTCATAATAATCTATGCACATCCATATAGAACCATCTTTTTTCTTAATGAAAAAAATAGACACTCCCCAAAGAGATATACTTGGCCTAATAAAGACCTTGTTTAATAGATCATGTAGTTGCTCATTCAACTCATGCAGTTCCTTGGGTTTCATTTTATAAGGAGCCTTATTTATAGGTTGGGTTTCTAAATTTAACTCGATAGAAAATTCTACCTTCCGTACATGAGGTATCCCAGGCAGATCTTCAAGAAAGACGTCGGTAAATTAATTGATGACTTTATTATCGGAGAGCAAAACATCTTCATAGACACTACCCATCATAGTGACTAGATAGGCAACGCAACCTTTACTTATTAACTTCTCAGTTTTAATTGCGTTGATTAATAAGGCATGGGTACTAAATGACAGTCTTAAAATACGTCTACGCTTTCACACAAGTGTATGTGGTCTGAAGTAATAAGTGGAAAGTTTGAATTTCTGGGATTTATGGAACCATAAAGAATTGGATGTTTTGTTACTATGGTATATCTATGATCACTAATGTTTAAGATATATGTGTATTAATTTGTGTTGGTTCCTGAACAAGCACGACAACTCTTAGTAGAAAATACATCTGATAAAAGAAAGAGGAGAGTTGGGTTTCTCCCACATGATATGATAGATAACTTATATATGATGATTCCTCAAGTGTTCATTAGTTCTTTAATCAAGTGATTATTGTTCTTCTTAGAGTTTTAATTCAAAGATTAACAAGTTCAAGTCTCGTGCATTAAATGAACACACAGTAGATTCTATTTCAGCACAAAGACCCTTATAAGATTTTAGATTTGTAGTTTTCCTCTCATCTATTTATCATGGAGATGAGAGTTATTAAGTTAAGATCTTACAAGCCTTGATTCCACTAAGACCGTCATGCACCTCAAGCATAGTTTAGATGAGGGAGTGATTTCATTGGGCTCAATGACTATATCATCTCATTCATGAGCACTCATTGAATCCATTCCCTTTCTCAAGTATGCTGAGCAACAGAGCTCAATTAGTGGGTCTTAGCATCATATGCTTCAACTCTTTTAGTTAAGCATAGAACAAGGTGCCCTAAGCTTAAGAACCATCTCCATAGTTCTAAGCTCTCATGCACTCATGAATCTAGCCTCAAAACTAAGGTGAGTTATGGAGCCCAAGGCATTTTAGTCCTTGAGTTCAATTAGTTCTTCATCCTTTGGTCCACATTCAAGTCCACAATAGTCCTTTAATTTCTTTAACAAGACATTGAGTTCATGATTTTTATTAAAACTTGAGGAAACATTCATACAATTATAGTATCTATCAATACATGTGGGATTGCCCCAACCCTCCCTAAGGGAGGTTTAGCTCTCCGTTACAAAAGAGATGAAAAAGAATACATACATGGATGAAGACCTTTTCATGATCAACTAAGAAAAAAACACAATGCAAGAGTCTAGAAAATACTAGGAATGTTCCTTTGGGAAGTTCTCTGGACCACTCTTCTTCTTGCTTGAAGTCGCTTCTCTTAGGTCCCTAGTGCTGTCTTTTTTCTGCTTCTCTTTAGCAAGATGAGCTCTTCCACCCTTGGAGAGTTCTCCTTCTCCTTTATGCAGCCCTCTCCTTAGGTTGTAGTGAGCCAAGTTGGGAACCCTTCTTGAGTCAAGAGGGGTGGTATTTATAGAGGTGGGCTGCTTCATTATCCTCACATTACAAAACTTGTATTTGCCTTTAAACATTCTGGTGCAATGATGGCTAATTCCACTTGAGGGATGAAGTGACCATTTATTTTCCATTGTTTAACCTTCACATCACCTCAAAATTGACCATTTTTCATTAAAAAACCGATCTGATGCAGAAGGAATGATGGATGGAGACAAGGGGCTAGTTGGGGTCTTGCCCCATCCACATTTAATGCTCTGCTCAGAAGAAATTTTGGCGGGCCACTGCCAGGAAGTTTTCACAAACTAGGCCGCTATGGTGCGCTAGGGCAATTTGGTTCGTTCAGTGAAGGGCCGCAATAGCGAGCTGTAGCGTGCTGCCGCGCACTATCGCGCCAACAGTTTCGCAAATGATCCGCTGCAGTGCGTTGTAGCGCCAGCAATTTACAAATTGCTATGCTACAGTGCACTGTAGCGCCAGCAATTCGCAAATTGCTCCGCTACAGCGCTAGCATTTCATGGATGCACCGCTGCAGCGCGCTATAGCGCCAGTGCCTTACAAAATTGCTTGCTGCAGCGTGCTATTGCACCAGCGATTCGCAAGTAGGTCCACTGCAGCATGATATAGCGCCAACATTTTGCGAGTTGCTCCGCTGCAGCGCACTGTAGTGCCGATGTTTCGCAACATACTCCGCTGCACAGTGCTGGAGTGCCAGCGCCTAGCAAGGAGGGCCGCTGCAGCGCGCGGCAGCAAATTTTCTTTAGAAATTTGGGAAAATATCCAGAATTCTTTAAAATTTGCTGGATAGGCATTTTTTCTTAAATATAAGCAAAATTGGATTAAGGAAGCAGTTTTAATATGAAATATGAATGAACTTTCCTTTATTTAAGATATAATTTATGGATTCATCATACCCCCACACTTAAATTCTTGCTCGTCCTCGAGTAAGCTTAAAAATGGTGTTTTTGTATTTCTTAGGTATGAAGGTCAACAAAAGATATCAGTTAGATTTTGATGTGTAATTCAAGGTATGTGCTTAACTGAAATGACCAAAATCATTTGACATTTAATTAAATTTTCTAATTTTGGATATAAACTAAGGTTAATAAATTAATCTCCAAATATTTGTATTTATGCTTATTACTAGGTAATGGGGGAGGTTCCTTGGAATACTAGATTAGAGAGATAGTGAAATAATCATGAGTTTTGTGCCATATGTGCTCCTTCTTATTAACCACAAAGATGATTAGATTAAAGGAGATATTTTTCATCATCCTTTTTCATTTCTTTCATTTGGGAGAGATATTTTTCATCATCCTTATTTTTATGTTTTTCTCTTTTCATTCTTAGGGAGAGATGTTTTTCTTCATCCCCAATTCAAATCTTTATGATCATGAAGTCCTACAGGAGCCTAGCACACTCTTTCATATTACTTACCATAATCACTAGTTTTTTAATCAAATACTTTCCCCATACTTAGTCCTTAGCACTGATTTAAATTTTTGGAGATTAGACTAACCTTAATTCATTCCTTAGTTAAATGTTTTAATGCTGTCAATGAATTGATCACTTTTTGTTAAGCACCCTTTTATTTCATATCATTTTCTTTATTGATATTTTTGTGACTTTCATTTCTTAAAAAAATCAGAAAAATTTGTCATTTTCAAATGCTAGAAAGATTTTGGGAATATGAGAATCCATACATTAAGTCGTCAAAATAAAACACAAAAAAAGAAAAATACAAAAAACAAATAATGCCAAAAAGAAAAGAAAGATAAAACTTATTTATTCTTGGGTTGCCTCCCAATAAGCGCTTGTTTTAATGTCTCAGCCCGACACGAGTATGTTCAATTATGTGATACATTCATCCAGGAGGTCTTGAAGGGTTCATCTTCCCTTTTCTTGTAAGATACCTTCCTCTAAGTACAGCTTAAGATGATTCCCATTTACTTTTAAAGTGCCATCATTCGAAGCTACTTCTAATGCTCCATGAGAGAAAACCTTAGTGATAATAAATGGTCCTGTCCATCTTGACTTCAATTTTCTTGGAAATAATCTTAATCTTGAGTTAAAAAATAGTACTTTCATTCTAGGTTGAAAATGTTTTGGCTTGATCAGCTTATCATTCTATTTTTTAGTTTTCTCTTTATATAATTTTGCACTCTCATAGGCGTTTAGTATGAATTTGTCAAGCTCATTTAATTGTAGCATTCTTTGTGGGCCTACTTTTTGGGAGTCAAAGTTCAATTTTTTTA
The DNA here is from genome assembly GCA_016760335.1 of Gastrodia elata. Lineage (NCBI taxonomy): Eukaryota > Viridiplantae > Streptophyta > Magnoliopsida > Asparagales > Orchidaceae > Gastrodia > Gastrodia elata. Next base: position 1,013,624 of record CM028679.1, read on the forward strand.
TTGCCAAAAAGGCAGGGTGCTCCAATTCTACCGAAAGATGACATGATTTACCGTAAATGAGCTTAAAAGAAGACATTCCTAACGGGGTTTTAAAGGCAGTTCTATATGCCCACAGGGCATCTTGAAGCTTTGAAATCCAATCATTTCTATTTTGGTTCATAGTTTTCTCTAAAATTTGCTTAAGCTCCCTATTTGAGACTTCAACTTGCCTGCTAGTATGAGGGTGGTAGGGAGTACCCACCTTATGTCTCTCCCCATAGCTTTTTATGACATTCTCTAATTGCCTATTGCAGAAATATTTCCCCATCACTGATTAGGAATCTGGGTGTCCCAAATCTAGCTAGCACGTGTTCTTTGAAAAATTTAATAACAGTGTTAGCATTATTGTTCACACATGCTAATGCATCAACTCATTTGGACACATATTCCATCGCCACAAGGATATACATTTTTGTTTGGGATAAGGGAAATAGTCCCATGAAGTCAATTCCCCACACATCGAATAACTCCACTTCAAAAATTCTATTCAAAGGGAGCTCATCCATTTTGCTTAAATTTCCAGTTCTTTGGCACTTATCACAACTTTTGACAAAATTAATAGCATTTTTGAACAAGTGGGGACAAAATGTCCCAAAGGGGCAGGTGAAAGTTGTTTTCTCTTGGTCCTCAGGTGAAATAAGGATTTGATTATATCCTGAATACCCATCAAGAAAGTAGAAATAGGGATTCCCGGCCAATCTATTAAGCATTTGGTCAATAAAAGGAAGGGGATAGTGGTCCTTACGAGTGGCTTTATTTAATCTCCTATAATCAATGCACACTCTCCATTTGGTCACCGTTCTAGTGGGAATCAGTTCATTGTTTTCATTGAGAACAACTGTTATCCCACTCTTTATTGGGAACCACATGTATAAGGCTTACCCAAGGACTACTAGAAATGGGGAAAATGATTCCAGCATTTAAGAGTTTAATGTTTTCTCGTGAATTACTTCTTTTATGTTGGGCTTTAATCACTGCTGGGGCTCAATTGATGGGTTAGAGTTATCCTCCAAAAGAATTCAGTGCATACAAAGAGTTGGACTAACCCCCTTCAAATCAGTTATACTCCAACCAATTGCTCTCTTGTGCTCTTTTAAAACCTTGCATAAAATACTTTCTTGATGCTGAGTTAACAAGGAGGAGATTATCAGTAGAAGAGATTCATTTTCCCCTAGATAAGTGTATTTTAAGTGAGAGGGCAGAGGTTTCAATTATAGTTCTGAGGGCAAATTATAGAAGGCTGGATTACTTTCTGCTCCTTAATCAATTCCTCAATCACTTCCGTGTCGATGGGGTCCTCATCTTCCTCATTTGCTAACATTCCATCTTCTTCCACTTCTCCCATTAACCAAGCTTCTTCTACTAAATTTGAATTTCCAATAATCCTCATTGGGCTTAGATGGGTGTCTCATAGAATCATTCACATGAAATTGAATCTCCTTATCCCCATATTGCAACCTCAATTCCCCTTTATCTACATCAATCAAAGTTTTTCCAGTGGCCAAGAAAGGTCTACCTAGGATAATGGGAATTTCTTGATTTTTATCTTCCATATCCAAGATTATGAAATCGACAGGGAAGATGAACTTGTCAACCTTCACAAGCACATTTTCCACAATTCATAAGGGGGATTTTATGTATCTATTGGCAAATTGGAGGAGAACAGAAGTGGATTTTAAGTAATCAATTTATAACTTGTTGAATATATAAAATGACATCAAATTTATGGATGCACCTAGATCATAAAGGGCTTTTTGGAAAGATTGGCTTCCAATGGTTCAAGGGATAATGAAACTGCCCGAATCCTTCTTTTTGATGAGAATCTGATTGCACTACATTCTTCTATTAATGCCACAGTCTTCTTTTCATCAATCTTCCTTTTCTTGGAGAGGATATCTTTCATAAATTTAGTATAACTAGGCATTTACTCTAGATCTTCTATGAAATTGATATTTATATAAAGAGTTTTAAATGTTTATAGGAATTTGTGGTATTGGACATCAAGTTTCTCCCTGAGTATATGGTATATGAGGGATTTCCTTAAGTTGATCTCCAGGTTCTTCCTTTTCTAACTCCCTTACATCATTCCTCTCTTTTCTGATCGTTTCTTCTTCCTCCCCCTTTTCCTCTCTAGCTGTCGCTATATTTTTACGATCCTCTTCTCTCACAACCGGCCTTGTAATTTTTCCACTTCTTAGGGTTATTGCATTCCCCGACTCCTTTTCATACTCACCAATGACTCCCACTAATAAAAGTTGCTCTAACTATTTTATGATTTCTCTTAGCTTTTGTTCTATTCTTTTTGCTGACCCCTCTTGCCTTAAAAGAGTGTGTTTGTGCCTGTTTAAGGTGGCACAGTTTTATTCATGAATTTGGTTATGGAGGTTCAAAATTCGATAAGCGAGTTTTCCAATGTCCCTCTATTCCTTCCATGATTCATGATTACATTGACATTTCTTAACTCACCATCTTCCTCCTGATAAGAATTAACATACCCATATTCTAGCTTTTTATTGAGTTGAGAGATTTGGTTTTGGAGTTCAAGGATTTGTTATAAATTTCTAAGTGAATTACATTTATTTTTATTATGGTGATCATTCCTCTAGAGAGGCCATTGGTAAGCATTATTTGCCATTTCTTCTAAGAGGTCATAAGCCTCTTCTTAGGTTTTGCTACTGATAGAGCCTCCGGAGGATGCATCAATGAGAGTCATTGTAGGAGCGTTCAAACTATTGTAAGAGGTTTGAACTTGCATCCACAAGGGAAACCAATGATGTCAGCATTGCCTTACGTACTCCTTAAATCGATCCCATCCGTCATACAATGTCTCACCTTCCAACTGAGTGAAGTTGGTTATCACAATTCTCAGTTGAGCGATTTTCATCGGAGGGAAATACTTGGCTAAGAATTTCTTAGCCAAATTATCCCAAGTCCGGATTGAATTGCTTGGGAGAGAGCTGAGCCAACTTTTGGCTCTATCTCTTAAAGAGAATAGGAAAAGCCTTAATTTAACAGTGTCTTCAGAGACGCCGTCAAATCTGAAGGTGTCACAAATTTCAAGGAAAGTTGAAATGTGTGAATTAGGGTCTTTAGTGGCCAATCCACCAAACTAATTATTTTGAACCATACTCAAAGTGGAAGGTTTGATCTCAAAGTTATTAGCTTCTATATTAGGCCTTACAATAGCATGAGGAATTCCCCTAATAGTGAGAAGTGCATAGTCTCTCAGTGCTATTCCCCTAGGCTCTCCTAATGGCTCTCTACAACATTATAATTTTCCATAACGACTTGTTGGCTTAGTAAAATGTTTTGTTCTCTTCTAGCCTGCAAGTAGGTTCTCTCAATTTTAGGGTTAGAAAGATAATTCAAGCAAACTCTTCTATTCATACATAATACCAATTAGGCTATCAACAACAAAATTAGCAATAATGTTCAAAGATTCAGCAATAACAAAAAAAAAAGAAGTAAATGGTTAGTACCTATAATTACAAAAATCAAAAATTAAGCGTATATGCAAGAAATTGCTTAAATCACTAATTACTGATAGATTCTCCTTAATACGAAACAAGTTCCAACTCCCCGACAACGGCACCAAAAACTTGACAGACCTGAAATACATTTGCACTTTCACACAAGCCACGTGGTCTGAAGTAATAAGTGGAAAATTTGAATTTCCGGGATTTATCGAACTACAAAGAATTGGATGTTTTGTTACTAAGGTATATCTATGATCACTAATGTTTAAGCTATATGTGTATTGATTAGTGTTGGTTCCTGAACAGGCATGACAACTCTTAGTAGAAAACACTTCTGCTAAAAAGAAGAGTAGAGTTGGGTTTCTCCCACATGATAAGATAGATAACTTATATATGATGATTCCTCAAGCGTTCATTAGTTTTTTAATCAAGTGCACATTGTTCTTCTTAGAGTTTTAATTCAAAGATTAACAAGTTCAAGTCTTGTGCATGAAATGAACACATGATCGGTTCTATCTCAGCACAATGACCCTTATAAGATTTTAGATTTGTAGTTCTCCTCTCATATATTGATCATGGAGATAAGGGTTATTAGCCTTGATTCCACTAAGAGCGTCACACGCCTCAAGCATAGTTTAGATGAGGGAGTGATTTCATTGGGCTCAATGATTATGTCACCTCAATCATGATCACTCAATGAATCCATTCCTTTTCTCAAGTATGCTGAGCAACGGAGCTCAATTAGTGGGTCTTAGCATCACACGCTTCAACTATTTTAGTTGAGCATAGATCAAGGTGCACTAAGCTCAAGAACTTTCTCACATAGTTTTAAGCACTCATGCACTCATGAATCTAGCCTCAAAACTAAGGTGAGCTATGGAGCCCAAGACGTTTTAGTCCTTGGTTTCAATTAGTCCTTCATCCTTTGGTCCACATTCAAGTTCATAATAGTCCTTTAATTTCCTTAACAAGGCATTGAGTTCATGATTTTTATTAAAACTTGAGGAAAACTTCATATTGTTATAGTATCTATCAATACATGTGGGATGGCCCTAACCCTCCCCAAGGGAGGTTAAGCTCTCCATTAAAAAAGAGATAAAAAATAAAACATACATAGATAAAGGCCCTTTCATGATCAACTAAGAAAAACACAAAGCAAGATTTTAGAAAATACTATGAACATTCCTTTGGGAAGTTCTCCAGACTCCTCTTTTTCTTGCTTGAAGTTGCTTCTCTTAGGTCCCTAGTGCTGCCTTTCTTCTCCTTCTTCTTAACAAGATGAGCTCTTCCACCCTTGGAGAGTTCTCCTTCTCTTATATGCAACCCTCTCTTTACTTAGGTTGTAGTGAGCCAAGTTGGGAACCCTTCTAGAGTCAAGAGGGGTGGTATTTATAGAGGTGGGCTACTTCATCATCCTCACATTACAAAACCTGCATTTGCCTTTAAAAATTCTGGTGTAATGATAGCTAATTCCACTTGAGGGATGAGGTGACCATTTCTTTTCCATTGTTTAACCTTCACATCACCTCAAAATTGACAATTTTCCCTTAAAAAACCGATCTGTTGCGGACGGAATGTTGGCTGGAGATAAGGGGTTGGTTGGAGGTCTTGTCCCAGCCACAATTAGTGCTCTGCTTAAAAGAAATTTTGGTGAGCCATTGCAGCGCGCTATAGTGGGAAGTTTTCCCAAACTGGGCCGCTGTGGCGCGCTGGGGCGATTTGGTTCGTTCAGTGAAGGGCCGCTATAAGGTGATGTAGTGCGCTACCACGCGCTATCACGCCAGTAGTTTAGCAAATGATCCGCTGCAGCGCACTGCAGCGCTAGCAATTCGCAAATTGCTCGCTGCTGCACGCTGTAGTGCCAGCAATTCGCAAGTTGCTCCGCTGTAGTGCGCTGTAGAGCCAGTATTTCGCAGATGCACCGCTGCAGCGCGCTATAGCACCAGTGCCTTACAAAATGGCCCACTGCAGCGTGTTATAGCGCCAATGATTTGCAAGTAGATCCGCTGCAGCGCGCTATAGCGCCAGCATTTCGTGAGTTACTGCGTTGCAGTGCGCTGTAGCGCCAGCATTTCACAACATGCTCTGCTGCAGTGCGCTGTAGCACCAGCACCTAGCAAGGAGGGCCGCTGCAGCGCACTATAGCGCACTGCAGCGCGCGGCAGCAGATTTCCTTCAGAATTTTGGGAAAATATCTAGAATTCTTCAAAATTTGTTGGATAGGCATTTTTCTTGAAAAATAGACAAAATTGTATTAAGGAAATAGTTTTAATGAACTTTACTTTATTTAAGATACAATTTATGATTCATCATTAAACCTTCTTATAAAAGTTTCAGGGGTACCCATCGAATGCAAGGTTATCGTATTCTTCTAGCTGTTGATGGTGGCATCATGCATATTGAGCCAGTTCATGCCTAAAATGATATCAATATTTACTATAGGATGCACCAACCTGGCTTGAAATATTTTATTATTTAAGGGTATCTTTGGATAACATAATTTGGCTGCACCGAGTTGGGCTCCAGAAGAAAGTTCAAGACTTAAAGTTTTGGCTAACTTGTAGAAAGGTAAGTTTATAAACTTAGTAAAACTTTCAGATACAAAGGAATGATTGTCCTTAGTATCAAATAATACATTACAAGGTTTATCACCAATGCAAATGGTTCCTGATGTAGGATGGGGGTGATGACATGTAATATAATCAACTCCACCAATTAATTAATGAAATTAACCTTGCATATTTAAGGTACTAGAAGATATGCGAGTCGCTTGTTGAGAATAAAGAGAAGTATTGTAAGCATTCACAAGTAATGAGAGCTAAGATTACGCGAGCACACTTGTAAGGTAGGAGGAAAGAAAATAAAAATAAATGAAGAAGATCTTACGGGACCCTTAATACCAAATATGCCGCTTACGATAAAGAAGATTAACTTCTACGAGCAGTCCTTCTCCGCAGATCGAACCTTCTTTTCTTGGAAGTCCTTCTCCAAGAATTACAAACCACACCTCAAGAAGTCCTTCTCTTAAGAATGAAGCTCATATAACACAAAGAAGAAGAGAGAGTATTTTCTTATATCAATTGCAATGCCATAATACATGTGAGGGTGGCCAATTTATAGCCATAAGATACATACCAAATGATCATAAGAACCCTTAACCAACCTCTCATGAAGGACTAAAGTGTCCTTTCCTCTAAAAGACCAAAAAAACCATATACTTACTCTCTCATGAAGAACTAAAATGTCCTTTCACACAAATGACCAAATAAACCATAAACCAACTCTCTTATGAAGGACTAAAGTGTCCTTTTACAAAAAAAACTCACATGACAATATATGGGCTAGGATGAAGGCCCATTTATGGAACAAATACAAAAGCCCATAGGACTTAAAATAGAAAAATAAAACATGATACCATTAAACTAATTTATGATTTCGTTGATGCCATGCATCAGCACTCCCCGGCTTTGAAGGATTCACCTCTGGTGAATGAAGCTCATTATATTCTTGAAGTAGATCTGAATCAAGTTGTTGTAGTTCTTCATGCGTCAACCAAGAGTCTTCTAAAGGTGAAAGGCCTTTCCATCGAACGAGATATCTTTGAACCCCACCATTAGTACTAGCAATTATTTGATCATCAAGTATTTGGGACGGATGATGAGAATGGAGGTGACGAGTTAGTAGTGGCAATGGTAATATTAGTTCTTTGTTTTGTGGTTCTTGCATATTAGTAATACAAGTAGAAGCATCCAATATATTGGAAGAAGCATAATCATGGTACAATGTAAGGTCTGCCACATTGAAAACTGGAGATATTCCAACATCATTCGGAAGATCAACTTCATAAGCATTTTCATTGACTTTCCTTAATATCTTAAAAGGTCCTGCTCGCCTAGCGTTCAACTTTTTAAATGTTCCTATTAGAAATCTCTCAGATCTCATCCTTATTAGCACCTTGTCATCATTTTGAAATTCAACAAATTTTCTTCGCTTATCTGCATTAATTTTATACTTATTGTATGTAATGGTTAATTTCTGTTCAATTTCTTGGTGGAGATCATGCATGCTTTGAGCAAATGATGATGCAAACTCACTAGCTCTATATGTTATGGGAAGATCAATTAAGTCGATTGGTTTTCGTGGCTCATAACCAGTTACAATTTGAAAAGGACTTTTACCAGTAGATCTATTAATTGAACTATTATAAGCAAACTCAACAGTGGGTAATATAAGATCCCAGCTAGCAGAATGGTCTGAGATTAAACATCTAAGCAGATCTCCTAAGCTTCTATTTACCACTTCTGTTTGACCATCTGTCTGTGGATGATATGCTGTCAAAAAATGAAGTTTTGTGCCTAGTTTCTTCCAAAGAGTCTTCCAAAAAAACTCATAAAGCGTACATCTCGATCAGACATAATTGTTTTAGGTAAACCATGTAACTTGACTACTTCACAAAAAAATAATGTCGCAACATGAGATGCATTGGAAGTTTTATAGCATGGAATAAAGTGTGCCATCTTAGAAAATTGATTAACGCCTACAAGAATAGAGTCGTAGTGTCATGTTGTGCGAGGTAATCCTAGTATAAAATTCATACTTATGTCTTCCCAAGGTTTATGAGGAATAGGAAGAGGAGTATAGAGTCCAGAATTATTCTGCTTTCCCTTTGCAAGTTGGCATACATGACATCGAGAAACTATACGAGCAACATCTCTCTTTAGACTTGGACAATAAAATCGATCTTGAATCATTGCAATAGTTTTATCATGCCTAAAATGTCCTGCAATTCCTCATTCATGTAACTTGTCAATGAGAAAAATACGAAGAGATGAATCAGGAATGCAAAGATGAGTGCCATAAAAAAGATATACATCTTGAAATTGGTAATTTGAATCAATAACTTGCCCCTTTTCAGATAATGAAGAATAAATTTGACCAAAATCTTTGCATGTAGAGTAATCAGAAACCATTTTATCAGACCAGTTACTTTTACTTTCATTGTATGTAAAAGGAGAAACATGCGACTCAAAACATCTGTGACTTTATTCTCAATACCGGCCTTATGCTTTAAAACAAAAGTGTATTCCTATAAATATTGAACCCATTTAGCATGACGAGCACTTAACTTTTTTTTAGAGTTTGAGTATTTAAGGGCTTCATGATCAGAGTAGAGAACAAATTCACGAGATAAAAGATAATGTCGCCAGTACCGTAGAGTTTGAGTGACTGCATAAAACTCACGATCATATGTGGAATATTTTTGGCGGGCATCATTTAACTTCTCACTGAAAAAGGCTATCGGATGGCCTTCTTGTTTAAGCACTCCACCTATTCCTACCCCAGAAGCATCACATGAAACTTCAAAACCTTTATAAAAGTCTGGCAACTTCAATATTGGTGGACTAGTGAGACGCTCTTTTATTTCAGTAAAAGCCTTAGTTGCTGCAGGAGTCCATTTAAAATTACCTTTTTTTAGGCATTGTGTGATAGGTGCCATGATGGTACTAAATCCACGAATAAACCTTCTATAAAATGTGGCCAACCCATGAAAACTCCTAACATCATGAATGGATCTTGGTGTAGGCCATTCTTTAATTAATTATATCTTTTCAGGATCAGCTGAGACTCCATGGTTTGAAACAACAAATCCTAAAAATATGACAGATGAAGTCATGAAAGAGCATTTCTTCATATGAATATAAAATTTTTCTCGATGAAGTGTTTCAAATACTTTTCTTAAATGACTCAGATGTTATTCTTGGATCTTGCTAAATATTAAAATATCATCAAAATACACAACTAAAAAGACCCCAATATAAGGTTGAAGTATATGTGTCATGATGCGCATAAATGTACTAGGAGCATTAGTTAAACCAAAAGGCATAACTAACCATTCATAAAGGCCATTTTGTATTTTAAAAGTAGTCTTCCATTCATTACCATCACGTATTCTAATTTGATGATATCCACTTCGAAGATCAATCTTTGAAAATATTATAGATCCAGTCATCATATCAAGCATGTCATCCAACCTTGGAATAGGAAATCGATACTTAATGGTGATCTTATTAATTGCCCTACTATCAATACACATGCGCCAAGTTCCATATTTCTTAGGTGTAATAAGTGCTGGAACAGCACAAGGGGACAAGCTCTCACGAATGAATCCTTTGTGTAATAAATCATCAACTTGGCGCTTAAGTTCAGCATGCTCAATTGGATTCATTCGATTATGTGGCAAGTTGGGCAAGGTAGATCCAGGTACCAAATCGATAGCATGTTGTATGTTTCTCAATGGGGGTAGTTCACTAGGAAGTTCTTTAGGACATAAGTCATGAAATTCTATCAAGAGTTGAGTGACTTCATAAGATTGGGTTGAATTTTCATTCCCTTTTAGAGATTCCATAACAATAAGAGCATATATAATATTATTTTCACTAGAATGCTCAAACTCTTGCTTACTAATTATAGTTAAAGGTCGCTTTTCTATTGGTGAAGAAGAGTCTCTTGGATTCTCAATCAAAAGTTCCTTTGGCTTTGTCGGGTTTAAGATAATTTTCTTTCCACCAAACATAAAGACGTAAGTATTAGCTCGTCCAAAGTGAGTAACGTCTAAGTCATATAGCCAAGGTCTCCCTAAAAGTACATGTGCAACGTCCATAGGGAGAACATCACACCAAATGCGATCAGAATAGGTTGCTAAGTTGAGGGGAACAAGACATCTTTGGGTAATAGAGATACTAGTCTTATCTACCCATGCAACTGTATATGGTTGTGGATGAGGCTCCGGACTTAGTTTCATTCTTACTAATGCACTAGCTGAGACCACATTCATGCAGCTACCACTATCAATTATAAGTTTACAAGACTTATCTCCACTTTTAAAGTAAGTGTGAAAGATATTTGTTCGTTTCCAATCTGTAGTGGTTTGGGGGGTAGTTAAGACACAACAAACTACTGTTAAATATTGATTAATTAAAGCTTCATCAGCATCACTAGCATCTTCACATGGATCACACTTAACATCATTATCTTGTTGATCATCTTGTACTTCTGGATCGATGGAATCTACATGAAGATTTATATGTGGACAATTATTTGCATAATGTCCCATCTTTTCACAAGCAAAGCATGTGATGTTTGATTTAGCATTTGAATTTCTAGATATGGGTTTTACTCTTTGATCATTTGGTACTTTAGGAACAGATGGTGGTGGTTGATTTGGCTTAAGAGGTGCACCTTGCACATTGTTAAATTTGCGTTGAGAAATTGGCCTTAAGTATTGTTCTATTTGGAGGGCTCTTTAAAATGCTTCTTCAAGTGTATACACCTCTCAAGTCAACATCTCTCGACAAATGTCAGGTCTTAACCCAGCTCGAAACCTAGTTATAGTTGCTCTAGAATCTTCAATAATATCACATCGAATTAATAACTCATCAAGGCGAGTCATATAATCTGCAATACTCATAGATCCTTACATAAGAGTTATGAGTTCATCTAAAAGCTGGTCTTGAAATGTTGAAGGAAGATATTTTTGCTTCAGCATCTCTTTCATTTCTTCCCAAGATCTTACAAATAATTGGCCTGATCGTTGTTATTGTCGTTCTAGATTTACCCAGTAAGTTTTAGCATGACCAACAAGTTTCATACTAGCAAATCTAACCTGATTATTTCCAGACATTGCCATCCAATCAAAATACTAATCCATTTCTACAAGCCAATCAGAAAAAATTTTAGGATCAAGACGCCCATTAAAGGTCGGAGGGTCTACTCTAACCTTTCTTGTAATGTCTATATCTTGGTCATGTTCAATGCGCCTTGTGGTGGCATAAAGTTGATCATAACCTCGATAAGGTTCTTCAAATCGTAGATGATTTTGGTTTTGTTTAAAACCTCCTAGTCGACCCAAATGTGAATTAGCTCTACGAAGAGTTTGAAATGGAACATCTTCTGCCTCAGAATATTCAAATAAATCATTCTGTGGAAACATCCTATTTCTTTGTATTCTAAACGTAAGTGGAGAAGAATTTGTGTGCGGGTCATAAGGTGTATTTCGCTCACTATTTTCTGGTGGGGCATCTGGTGTCGGGTTAGGTTCCTGAATTGTGTTGTTGTTATTTTTATTTTCTAGGGCCTCTAATCTTCCTCTGAACTCTCTACAAAATTATTGATAAAGAAAAGTTAAATCATTGAGCTGCTATTGCAGATTAAGAATAATATTCTCACATCTATGACCGAGCATTTTATTTAGATATGGGTGACCACTGTGAGTAGTCATAGCTATCCGTATAAATGATGAAATAATCAGCTACGAAATTGTAAATCTCTTATCGATTACCCAGAAACTAGATTTATAATGATAAATATAAAAACTTTTTTTTTCTTTAATAATTTTTTGTTATTATTATTATCTTTTTTTTTATTTCTTTATTATTATTGTTTTTTTTTTTTTTAGTGGCTAAGGATGATATAAATTATAATCCTACTAAATTTTAATTAAATTAATGAACCTTTAATATTTAATAAAATAAAAATTATTATGAATTAATATAGAAATGTAGGACTATATATGAGGATAAATTCTCTGATACCAATCTGATGTATGATGGGGGTGATGACATATAATATAATTAACTCCACTAATTAATTAATGAAATTAACATTGCATATTTAAGTTACTAGAAGATATGCGAGTCACTTGTTGAGAATAAAGAGAAGTGTTGTAAGCGTTCACAAGTAATTAGAGCTAGGATTAAGCGAGCACACTTGTAAGGTAGGAGGAAAGAAAATAAAAATAAATGAAGAAGATCTTACAGGAGCCTTATTACTAAATATGCCGCTTACGATAAAGAATATTAACTTCTACGAGCAGTCCTTCGCCGCAGATCGAACCTTCTTTTCTTGGAAGTCCTTCTCCAGGAATTACAAACCACACCTCAAGAAGTCCTTCTCTTAAGAATGAAGCTCACATAACACAAAGAAGAAGAGAGTATTTTCTTATATCAATTGCAATGCCATAATACATGTGAGGGTGACCAATTTATAGCCATAAGATACATACCAAATGATCATAAGAACCCTTAACCAACCTCTCATGAAGGACTAAAGTGTCCTTTCCTCTAAAAGACCAAAAAAACCATATACTTACTCTCTCATGAAGAACTAAAATGTCCTTTCATACAAATGACCAAATAAACCATAAGCCAACTCTCTCATGAAGGACTAAAGTGTCCTTTTACAAAAAAAACTCACATGATAATATATGAGCTAGGATGAAGGCCCATTTATGGAACAAATACAAAAGCTCATAGGACTCAAAATAGAAAAATAAAATATGATACCATTAAACTAATTTATGATTTGGCATGTCGATAATGATTTTGCTGATGCCCTGCATCTGTTCCTAATTGTAAAACATTTAATAACTAACTAATTGTAGGCATGGAAACTTGCATAATGAAAATGGCTAAGGATTAGGATTAGGAATGTGTACCTGATACAAAATTATTATCTTTAGCTGCTTCTATCGGAGTCAGATTGTACACCTAAGCTGGACCAATAGGTTTATTATTGAAAGCATGCTTTAGATTAGGTTTCACATTACAAGTTTGAGGTGTAGAGGGTTCTTCCTTCTTCTGAACTTGAGGAGGCATTATTGACAAATTTTGGTCTTTATGATTTATAGGATTAAGGTTGAAGACTTGTTTGTGCCTGGAGTGATCGATGCACACACCATCCACCATTTAGACATAGGTGCATTGAAAGAAAAGGTGACCTGGTGTAACAACCCTAGGTTATTTCTGAGCTTAACCTAAGATAACCAATCTCTAATTATGATTCTAATGCATTCACTTAGTCATTAGAACCTAATCTTAAAGATTTGGGGTCAATCAGACTTCACTAAGTCAAATTGGCATTTTTGCCAAATTAGGAACCCTAATTAATAGCCAAAATATTTTGATCTCTAATCTAAAATCTGATTGCAATTTTGAATTTCTCTCCCCCAAATTAGCTATGGGTGCAAGTTTGGGAATTTTTGGAAGTTATTTAGGCCATAATTGAATTTAACTTTAATTGAGGAAATTGCACATAAGGGTTTGGAATAGTTCAAATTTACATTTATACTTTCCAATGGGATCTGTTGTCGGGAGCGTGACAGATCTGCTGCGGGGCCCCAATAGCGGCTCGGCCTTTGTGCCCATTAGGTAGCATAGCATGCATTTTAGCACTCGCATTCAATGGCCCCTAGCATTCACACCAAGCTTCTCATCAGCCGCTGGATCACGCTAGTGATCCAACGACTCATGGTATCTCCGCGATCGGCAATTAGCTAGGATAAAATTAGGGACGTTCCTTTATAATGACTAATTGATCAGACGATTAGGGGTGCACTGCTACTGCTCATCGTCATCCCCATGGCCCGAAAGAGCTAGATATGACATTAAAGGTCAGTTGCTTTCGGGCTCAGGCCCAAGAGCTTGGCCTGAGCTATCTGAGGGCCTCTGGCTATAAATAGCCTGATAGATTCTTCAGAGAGTTCCTTTGCACACAGAGGAACTCTCCCAAAGTTCATCTTCACACCTATCATCTCCCAACTCTGTCATGACCTGCAGACGTCCCAACTCCAATTCCCAATGGTTGTGAGGCTAGGCTTGGTGTTCACGCTCCCTATCGATTTGTCCGATCCTAAGGAGGCCAGCAGTAATCATCCCAGCTTCTAGTCTGGCCCCTATCACTTACTGCTAGTCAATTTAAGCTCCTGAACTAGGTACCCTCCTTTCTAGTGAACTATGTGAGCTCACTATCTAGCTTATGGCTACTGTCTATGAATCTCGTGAAGATGCCTGCAAAATTAAGAATGTTTGAGTGTCAGCCCCATGCGTCTATGGACGATGATGGTTCAGAAATGCAGAGCATAGTCGAACTAAATTTGTCACTCAAAGATGGAGGCTTGACTTTATCCCCAAAAATTGGCGCTCTAGTTATTGCCAATTAATACATAATTGCATTTTGTATCGATCCTCAATGGGATCGATATGGTCTGTGCTACCTGAGCTCGTTGGGTATGGTTGTTCCCTACTCGGGCTGATGTAGTCATGGCCCTAGTAAGGACCCAAGAGTTTAGCCCCTCCCAGATCATGCTAGTAGAGGGCTTATATGCACTTTATCCTCCTGAAGGTGTAGCCATCAAGCTTTCGACTTAGCATGGCTTCTGTGGGGAGTATTGACTCCCCATAGTAAACCCTAGGATCCTCACTGGCTACCGATTATGGGTAGTAGCACTCTAGCCATTTTGTTTATATGCATTAGGGCTTCCATAAGCAATCAATACACCGCAACCTGTGGATGGTGTAGAGATTGATTTGAGGTCCTGGCATGCCCTGGAGCTACCCAATTGCGCGATTAGGGTTAATCCATAATCGCCAATATTGGGGGATGGCGCCGTGAGGGAGATCCACAGTGCTGGCTGGGTCGGACCCCAACCCGTGCGATTTGGATAATGGGCTGGAGCCTATTAACAAATAAAAGGATTTTTGTAATTGTTTTTCTTCAGAAAAATAATTCAGAAATCAAAACCTTAGTTATAAAAATACAGAATAAATTAATGTCATAACTTCTTAAATACTTATCCAAACCCAATGAAATTATATATCATTTTAATTAGAAAAATACAAGGAATAATAATATACAAAAATATTTCAGTTTTTGTAAATGAATTTATTAATTTAACATAGTTACTTTAGTAGCTTGATTAGGGAAGATTAGTATTTGTATTTAGTGAAATTGTATGTTTTTAGTTTCATTTTACTCATGCTTTGTAGAATGCATGTATTAGGTGAAATAAAATTTTGAATTATATTTTGCTAATTATGCCCTAATCCTTGAATTACATGATTAGTGAATATTAGGGTTTGTAGTTAACCACATTGTAATCTTAATGTCTCTAATTGCTTGTATGGTTAATTAGAATATAAAGGCCAAGTTTCATGGGATTTAGATAATTAAAATTGTAATTATGTGTTAATCCATTTTAGATTTGTTTCGGGTTTGATTAGTATTAATTGCCTTATGTTTTGATAAATGTGATGTTTATATATTTCATTAATAGTAGTATGCATGTTAGAAAGCTTAAATTCGGGTTTGGACATCTAAATCTTTCATTTGACAATAATCAAGATTTAAACCTTAAAGATCTTAAGGAAATGCTTAAAGAGATTATGAATGATCTAGTATTAATTTGAACATTAAAAATGGACAAATAACTTACTGATTTGCTTATAAACCAACCACAATGCAAATAACCCTAAGTTAGGTCAACTTTGGGTTCAAACCCTAAATGTATTAGATTAAGTCTCAAACTTAATTATCTTGAACTTAATGGCTTAATTTGGACATTCAATAACTTGTATAAATTCAATAACTCTAATGGATTTGTCATTGATCTTATATTAAAAAACTAGAAGATTAAGAGCTTAGTGCAAACTCATGTGATTTATTGTCTGAATCTAAGCTTAAGATCCATAATTTTCTCATAAGTAAGAATATCAGCATAATATAACTTATAAAATATATCAAATTTGTGAATCAATCAATTCTCAATAACTCACTTGATTTTATCCCATGATTGATTTGGTTGATTAAGTGGCAAATATTGGATCTGCATATCTAAAGTAAGTGTTTAACTTATGTGATTACAAATGATAAATTGAAGTGAATTCCAAATAACTAGGTTATAACTTGGAATGAATAATATCTTTTATTAGATCTTTAGATCAAAGATAGTGTTTAGGTCAACCAATAGCTAGACCCTTAAATAGGCAAACTATTGAGGTGGAAAGAGCTTATTGTTTGATTTTGAGATAGAAGCTTAGATGAACCATAATGAATATAGAGCATTTGATCTTAAATCCTTGTGATAGATAAACCTAAAGATGCTAGATTGAGATCATCCCTTGTGGTAATATCCAAAGTTGAGTGACTTTCAAGTTACATCCTTGGAACCTTTGTGTAGGACTCTAAACAATGGAATATGGATTTATTAGTTTGTATTCCTTGATTAATAAATAGAATTCATAGAATGAATTCAGTAATATTATCAGTTGGACATGATAGTGCATATCCATTAATGAATCCATAATTTATATCCTAATTAAAGGAAATTTTCATTCATTTCTCATATTAAAACTGCTTCCTTAAATCTAATTTTGTCTATTTTTCAGTAAAAATGCATATCCATCAAAATCTAAAACAAATCTGGTCAAATTTTCCAAGTTCTAGAAAAAATCTGCTGCCGCGCGCTACAGTGCGCTCCAGTGGGCCAACTTGCGAATCGCTGGCGCTATAATGCGCTGCAGTGGGCCATTTTGCAAGGTGCTGGCACTATAGCGCACTGCAGTGGAGCATTTGTGAAATGTTGGCGCTACAGTGCACTGCAGCGGAGCAATTTGCGAATTGCTGGCTCGATAGCGCATGGCAGCGCGCTACAACGCGCTATAGCGGCCCTTCACTGAGAACCAAATAGCCCCAGTGCGCCTCAGCGGCCCAATTTGTGAAAACATCCCGCTACCGCGTGCTACAATGCACTTCAGCGTGCTGGAGCAGCCCTCCAAAATTTCTTCTGAGCAGAGCATTAAATGCGACTGGGATAAGACCCCCAACCTGCTCCTTATCTCCAGCCATCATTCCTTCTGCAGTAGATTGGTTTTTAAAGGGAAAATGGTCAATTTTGAGGTGATGTGAAGGTTAAACAATGGAAAAGAAATGGTCACCTCATCACTCAAGTGGAATTAACCATCATTGCACCAGAATTTTTAAAGGCAAATTCAGGTTTTGTAATATGAGGATGATGAAGTAGCCCACCTCTATAGATACCACCCTCAAGTAAAGTGAGGGCTGCATAGAAAAAAAGGAGAACTCTGCAAGGGTGGAAGAGCTCATCTTGCTAAGGAGAAGGAGAAGAAAGGTAGCACTAGGGACCTAAGAGAAGCAACTTCAAGCAAGAAGAAGAGTCTGGAGAACTTCCCAAAGGAATGTTCATAGTATTTTCTAAAATCTTGCTTTGTGTTTTTCTTAGTTGATCATGAAAGGGTCTTTATCTATGTATGTATTATTTTTTATCTCTTTTATAATGGAGAGCTAAACCTCCATTGGGGAGGGTTGGGGCAATCCCACATGTATTGATAGATACTATAATTGTATGAAGTTTTCCTTAAGTTTCAATAAAAATTATGAACTCAATGACTTGTTAAAGAAATTTAAAGGACTCTTGTGGACTTGAATGTGGACAAAAGAATGAAGGACTAATTGAACTCAAGAACTATTTTGTCTTGTGCTCCATAGGTTACCTTAGTTTTGATGCTAGATTTATGAGTACACGAGAGCTTAGAACTATGTGAAAAAGTTCTTGAGCTTAGTGCACCTTAATCTATGCTCAACTAATGAGTTGAAGCGTGTGATGCTAAGACTCACTAATTTAGCTCTGTTGCTCAGCATACTTGAGAGAGGGAATGGATTCATTGAGTGCTCATGAACGAGGTGACATAGTCATTGAGCCCAATGAAATCACTCCCTCATCTAAACTATGCTTGAGGCGCGTGAAGCTCTTAGTGGAATCAATGCTTATAAGATCTTAAACTTTATAACCCTCATCTTCATGATCAAGAGATGAGATAAAAACTACAAATCTAAAATCTTTTAAGGGTATTTGTACTAAAATAGAACCGACTGTGTGTTTATTTCATGCACGAGACTTGAACTTGTTAATCTTTGAATTAAAACTCTAAGAAGAACAATGTGCACTTGATTAAAGAATTAAGTAAAGAAAAAATGAACGCTTGAGGAATCATCATATATATGTTATCTACCATATCATGTGGGAGAAACCCAACTCTCCTCTTCATTTTATCATAAGTATTTTATACTAAGAGTTGCCATGCTTGTTCAGGAACCAACACAAATTAATATACATTTAGCTTAAACATTAGTGATCATAGATATACCTTAGTAACAAAACATCCAATTCTCTGTAGTTCGATAAATCCCAGAAATTCAATTTTTCCACTTATTACTTCTGACCACGTATACTTGCGTGTAAGCGCAGACTTATTTTAGGTCTATCAAGTATTTGGCACCATTGCTAGGGATTTTGTACTTATTTCGTATTAAGGAAAATCTATCGGTAATTAGTGATTTAAGTAATTTCTTGCATATACGCTTTATTTTTGATTTTTGTAATTATAGGTACTAACCATTTACTTTTATGTTATCTTTTATTATCGCTAAATCTTTGAACATTATTACTAATTTTGTTCTTGATGCCTAATTGGTGTTGTATATGAATAGAAGAGTTTGCACGGATTATCTTTTTGACCATGAAATTGAGAGAACCTACTTGCAGGCTAGAAGAGAACAAAACATTTTGCTAAGCCAACAAGCCGTTGTGGAAAAGTATAATGAAAATCGTGGAGAGCCATTAGGAGAACCTAGAGGAATAGCACTGAGAGACTACGGACTACCTACTATTAGGGGAATTCCCCATGCTATTGTTAGGTCTAATATAGAAGCTAATAACTTTGAGATCAAACCTTCGACTCTAAGTATGGTTCAAAATAACCAATTTGGAGGATTGGCCACTGAAGACCCTACTTAACACATTTCAACCTTCCTTGAATCTGTGACACATTCAGATTTAATAGCATCTTTGAAGACACTATTAAATTAAGTCTTTTCTCATTCTCTTTAAGAGATAGAGCCAAGAGTTGGCTCAGCTCTCTCCCAAGCAATTCAATCCAAACTTGGGACAATTTGGCTAAGAAATTCTTAGCCAAGTATTTCCCTCTGGTGAAAACTGCTCAGCTGAGAATTGAGATAACCAACTTTACTCAGTTGGAAGGTGAGACACTGTATAACGGATGGGATCGATTTAAGGAGTACTTAAGGCGATGCCCACATCATGGGTTTCCCTTGTGGATGCAAGTTTAAACCTTTTACAATAGTTTGAATGCTCCTACAAGGACTCTTATTGATGCGGCCACTGGAGGCTCTATCAGTAGCAAAACCCAAGGAGAGGCTTACGACCTCTTTGAAGAAATGGAAAATAATGCATACCAATAGCCTTTTGAAAGGCTTAAAAAAGAATCTATGAAGGTGAATGAATCAAACTAAATAACAGCACTGTAGCAAGAAATCCATGCCCTGAATGAGAAAATTGAGATAATGAATGTTAACGTTGTTCTTGAGATGCAATGTGAGTTGTGCGGAGGGAGGCATAATAGTGAGAGCTGCAATTTGAATAACCCCTTCGTACAAACAAACATCGAACAAGTTAATTATTTAAGAAACAACAACACCATGAACAAGCCTTACTCTAATACCTACAATCCAGGGTGTAAAAATTACCTTAATTTCTTGTGGAGTAACAATAATAACAACGAAAATCAATATAGGGGGAGGTCATCAAATCAGCAGGGCATTAATAATAGAAATAATCATAACAATCACCATCCAAATTTAGAAGGAGCTTTCAACTCCTTTAAGGCTGAAACCATCCAATTTATGCGCTGCACTGAAGCTACAATCACATGCCACGATGGCTCTATCCAGGAATAGAAGCATCCTTTAGGAATATAGAGACCCAATTGAGGCAGATCTCCAAGCAATTAACAATTCGGTAGCAAGGAGCTTTACCCAATTCCACTGAAGTGAATCCAAGGGAGTTGGTTAGTATGATTCATTCAAAAGAGGCGTATGGGAGAAATACTACTAATAAGTTGAGTGCTATAGAAGAAGAGCTAGAGGCTCAGGAAGGAGTGTGGGGAATGGAATGTGAGAAGCTCACTGCTTCAAAATGTGATGACCCTAGGAGGTTGTGTATTCCTTGCATAATTAGAAATGTAGTACTTTTAGATCTCTTGTGTGATCTTGGTGCTTCTATCAATATTATGCCCTACCACATTTATGAACATCTAAAGGTAGGAGGAACGGAGTATACCTCCATGAGTATAGAATTTGCAAATCTAGAATCCCTTACCCCTCTAGGAATTGTAAGGAATGTTGCTGTTGGATTGGGAGCTTCATTGTTCTAACTGATTTTGTGGTATGCGAATGGGACAGATGGAACAAGAACTCCACAATTATTTTTGGGCGACCTTTTCTTATGAGCACAAAAGCTATTATTGACGTAGGCCGCGGGGTGATGAGTATAAAAATTAAAGGAAAATTTGAATTAATTGATCTTAAACCCACGTTCTTTAAACAAAGAAAGTTGGAAGAAGAGGTAAAAAAAAAATTTAGGGAAGAAAGAATTATGATGAATAAGGTTTTTGAGAATCTAATAATAGGAGAAAAGAATTCTGATAATAGCTCAACTTCTTCCTCGGAAAAGGAGAGTAAGGAAGGAGTGAGAAGAAGGAAAATGAGAAGGGGTAAAAGAAAAAAAAAGATTTCCCTTAAGTTAGAACTTGAAAGAGAAGATCCCATGAGGGAAGGAAGAGAGGATGATGGTTCGAGCACCCTTGAAGGTTGTGCTCACCCTAGTACCTTGAGGTTATAGAAAGAGAAACCTCAGGATCCAATTATCTGATTGTTAACGAGTCTAGCTAAAGACGTTAAACTAAGCCCTTCTTGGGAGGCAACCCAAGATTTAGGATAATATATATATATATATGGAAGGCAGCGCTACAGCGCGCTGCAGCGGTTTAACCGCTATAGTGCGCTGCAGCGGTTAAACGGCTAGAGCGCGCTGCAGCGGTTAAACTGCTATAGCGTGATGCAGCGGGTTTGCTCCAAATGTAGCAAATTTTGACCACCTTGGATTCCCTGCAGTCAAAAGTAATATATTTGGGTTTCCCAAGTAGTCAAAAAGGTGTGTGCTAAAAAACCTGCCTTGCCCCCCCCCCCCCTTCACTTGGATCATCACATTTATGTCATGGAGAAGACTCATTGACCATAGCTATGTTACCTTTGATTGCCTTGGCTATTTAAGGGGAGGCAAGGGGGGGTTATCTTCTAAATTTTTTTGATTCTTCATCAACTTTTGCTCTCCTCTCATTTCTTCATCATGTATTCCGGTAAGAAGTCGATTCCAAGGAGGGAAGCCGAAGCTTCCTCATATGGGGGAACTTTTAACAAGAAGAGGTTCTCTTCCGCTGAGGCCGAACAACGGTTCTTCTCCACAACTTCTCAGCGGAAGTTAATCCCTGACAAGAGCTTTATCTATTGCTATCCCATGCCGGTGGAGCAAGTCGACCCTCGAGGATGGAGAGTGATGGTAACGAAAAAATTCCCCACCTACCCGACCATCATTCAAGAGATGTATGCCAATGCAATCAATGCAGCCAGACAGAAGGTCTTTTGTAGAGGTAAGGGGTCACCTTTGGAATTACTCAAATCGAGCAATTCTATGGGTTAGAGGAGGTAAGTTCTTACTTTTACCTTGAACTCTTGGAGTCTCGCTATGACCCCCTTGATCTCGTTGCGGAACTCATTTATAAAAATACAAACGGGGAGGGAGGACTAGCCAACATTCCTCGTTCCAAATTGATGGATACGAGTAGTGCATGGCTGGTTTTTATTTCCAGCTATGTCATGCCTACGAGTCACTTGACTGAAGTGACCCACACCAGAGCACTCCTCATGTGCTCATTGGTTTGGCCAGGAGAGATCCGCATCTCGAGTATTATTTTTGAGCTGCTCTGGAAGGCTCTCAAGGGACCCTGTGCTGCATTGGCCTTTGGGTATTTGATCTTAGGGATATGCGAGGCCCAAGGGGTCAAAATTCTCTCCTACGACTCCATCGTTTTCCCTAGCGCCACCCTTGCACATTCAAATATGAACGCCTAGGCTAGCGAGCAGAAGATGCCCAAGAAAAGGAGGGGCGAGCAAGGAGAAACATCCACTCCGTCTGACCAAACTCTCACCAATAAGTTGTTGCTACGACTCCACATGTAACAAACTGATCTTGGCAAGGCCTTGGCCACCGACATGCAATTCTTCAAAAAAGAACTCGCTTGGCAGCGCAAATTCTTGTCCGAATTTCATGAAGCCCTTGGACTAATAGTCAAGGACTGGAGCTTGCAAGGAGGACCGAACCCCTCCGTGTTGCCACGACAACCTATCGGTGTGTAACAACCCTATTTGTTACTCTAGCTAAATTTGGATTAATTAAACCAAACCAAGCTTTAATTTTGATTCCATTAGACTCAATGGGTAATTTAAACATAACCATGAAAGTTTGGAATCAATCGGAGCAAAAATGGAAAATTTGGTATTTTTGCCTATTTTTAAGCCTTGAAAAGTACTTAAAGTAATTTGATCTCCAAATCAAAATCTAATTTCATTTTTGAATTACCCACCCCCAAATTAGCTAAGGGTGAATTTTTGAGAATTTTTGGAGTTCATTTAGTCCAAAATTGGAGTTAGAATAATTATGATTTATTTTATATTATTTAATTAATTTTATTATATTTTAAATTAAATATTTTAATTAATTTAAATGACGGGATTTGCCGGTGGGACCGCAGCAGATCCGTTGCGGGGTCCTAATAGCGGCACATAGATATGAACTAGTAAGATGTATAGCACGCATCTCGGCATAGCGCATTCGACAACATGATCAACCTCGCGCCATGATCTGATTATAGCCGCTCGATCGACATCCCGATCTGATGGCCCTCCACTTCCCGTCTTAAGTAAGTCAGAATGATCATTGGATCGCTTTGGATCAATCCGATGGATGATCTGCTTCCCCGATCGGCCGTTATTGATCGAAGAATCTGAACCGCTCCATCCCAACTGACGCGCCATCGAATGGCTACGCCCTCACCCGTTGCTGTTAAGCTTTGTCCCTGAGTTTCCAAGAAAGGCCCCGACAGCTCGCCCACTCCTGTTGTCATGGCAGTACGGGAGAAGATCCTGTCCCCCACTCCCTTCCTGAATTGCAATGGCTAAAGGAAAGAAGTTCCGGGTCTACCCTTCACGGGTCATGGCCCGCTGCCAAATTCCTTGGGTCGGCCATTAGGGGTCAGTTCGAAGGTCCCTCACCACCGTTCGGGCTATAGATACTCCCGGGATTCCTCAGAGAATCCCTTTGCTCTAGTTGGATAGACTACTTGATCCTCGTCCTCCCTATCGGCGTTCACTCATGGTTCGAGCTCCCCGATGTCTGAACCTGCGGTGTACCGTTGATAGTGGGTGTGCGTCTGACGTTCAGCTAACTTCTGCCACTGTTCGGAGTACCCAAGGCCCTCCGTTTCATCACAGATGCAGCCAGCTGCCAACCTCCAGGTGCAGCCTTCGTCCGATCCTTATGTCGAGCTGGATTCATATAGACTTGCACTCAATCAAGCCTTAGATGCTGCGTAGGACCGTTCCCTAGCTCCCTGGTGAATGTTCGAGTCTTTAGGTGAGGTCTGGCAGTGGACCAGATGGCGAATTCGCCAT
This sequence comes from Gastrodia elata, assembly GCA_016760335.1. NCBI lineage: Eukaryota > Viridiplantae > Streptophyta > Magnoliopsida > Asparagales > Orchidaceae > Gastrodia > Gastrodia elata. The sequence continues at coordinate 1,037,578 of CM028679.1, forward strand.
CTGAGCACACTGCCAGACAATCCTCTGGCTCGCCAAATGTTGCGATCCTTCGATGCAGTTAGCCATCCCCTAGGTATTAGAAGCTCTCGGCGGTGATTGTCGAATGGTATCAAGGGTTGGGTGCGATCAGATTGATCGATTGGGTAGGGAATCGATCGACCCAATTTTGACTCCCGTTCGTGCTCCACCCCGAGTAGCACTTCGGTAATCCACCCATCCCCAAGGCTTGCTGAGTGGACCAATTGAATACCCTTCGGCCTCTGAACAGGTAGGCATCGAGCTCGGCTCGTAGGGTCAGCTCTGTGAGGAGAATTCGATCCTCACAGATGTGCCATGAGTGATGCCTTGGTCGAGTAGCACCCCGATTATCGGGTTCATTATGAATGGGGGTTCATAGTCCAATCGAAGTGTCTCAACTCCAGAAGCGTGTAGGGATTGAGAGGGGCCGCCGTCGTCACCAGGGTGCCGAGAATTTCAGCGTTGAAGCTCTGTAAGGGCGAAGCCCATCGTAAGGAAGGAGACGAAGTCACGGGTCGCGTCAACGCGTGACCCGCGCATTTTGAGATTGGGCTGGTAGCGAATAATTGAATGTCTGAATTTAATTTCCTTACAGAAATTAAATCAGAAAATCAAACCTACGATTTTCATTTAAATAAAATACAGATTAAAATAATTAAATAACTTTAGTTATACTGATCCAAATGGTATGATCCAATATACCATTTGAACTAGAAAAATACAAGGAATCTAAATATAAAATAAAATAACAGATTTACTGGTTGGATTTAAAATAATTATATAAACCTTTTCTATTTTTAATTAAATCATAATATATTCAATTAATAATCAAATTAATTGGTTAAGGGCTTTGATTGCTCATTAAACCCTAGAGAATAATTTCAGACCCTTAAAACAAATTTTGGATAATTAATTTTCTTAATCACCCCTTAATTACCCTATTTAAGGATTAGTAATTTAAACCCTATTTGAGCCTCTAATTTTGGTGAATGTTGTTCCTAATAATATCTTAAGTATATTAGAACTTATGGGTAAGGTTGGATTGCCCTAGGAATGCCTAAATTCACTAATCACCCTAATTTATTTAAATGAGTGATTAATGCTAATTAGCTTAATTAAGTTGCCAAAACCTAAGATAAGTGTGTTTCCCACTTCATTAATCAATATGAAACACATTAAAATAGATTAAATTTAATTTAGATCAATAAACCCTAAAATCTCAATTTTTGCCTTAAGAGGGGCATTTTGGTTATTTTGACCAAAATGTGCTTAAGTGCCCCTTAAATCTTGGGAAAAATTTAGTAAATTATCCTTAGTTAGATTTTAATGTTCTCTAAACTCTTAAACTAATAATGATGATAATATGGACATTAATTTAAGAAATCTTCAATTAGCCCTGATTAAGACACTTAGATCTTAAGTGATCCTAAAGAAGTCACTTGGCCTTACTACTTGGATCTAATAAATTCAATGGTTAAATCTCACCTTAATTAGTGTAAATTAGTTAATTTATGAACTTAAATGCTAAAGAAAATGTAATTCGTAAAGTCTAAGTTAAAAACCTAGCTTAAGTCTAGAGTGATCAAACAATCAGATCTTAGATCTTAGAACTTAGACTTTAGATCTTCTACTTAAATTGAACTACCTCCAATTGAATTTCTTAAATGATTCACTATTTAATTCTTTGAAACTTTCCATGTGGGTATAGGATGATTCAAACTATAAGATAATGAAATCATCTTAAAGGTTGAATATAGATCTTAGATTATCAAGTTCTTAATTGATTATTTTATCTTATAATTAGTAGAATAACCCTTCACTAAGTTCTTAGTTCTGGATCTTTCAGCTTATAGGATTCTTTATCCTTAACTTAGGAATAAAGTGTGAACCCTAGATCCTAGTCAGTACACCAACTTGGATTTAGGATTTGAACACCAAAATGGGGTTTAACTCTAAAATCCTTAAATCTTGATTTACTTAAATCAAGATTTAGGTAAGAGAGTAAAATATTAACAATTTAGGTCATTGATTAATTTACTTAAACCTTATAGTCATCACATGATTTTGGATTAGAACTTGTTAAGTTCTAATATTAACTTTAAGGACGTAAATCTGAGATTCTACTTGATAGCTGGATATTGGAGATCCTAAACTTGTACCTTCTCAGAGTAGCTAAATTGGGTAAATAGATAACAACAGATATCACATAAGTCTAGATTGAGTCTCTTGCTTACTTTGACTAGATTTGCTTGGCATACCTTGGATATTGAGCCTTATCCCTTGAGCATAATAGGAGAACTTAGTGTGGCAGCCGCCCCTTAATCAACAAAGTTTAAGAGGTGGTCATCATTAGTACTATGGACATTAAACTAAAAATATATCAGTGATACTAATCGAGACTTGAGCAAGATCCAACAGAAATATACATATAGTATAGCAGTGCAAAAATAAGTAAAGAGGAGGTATCCAGACACAATCCACATTTAATTCACTCACATACAATATATTAAATGCAGAACAGTAAGAACCAGAAAACTTAGTTATTACACTATTAATAAATGCAGGCCAAGGAGATGGAAGCATATCTCCTTAAATGAGCTGCACTTTACTTTAACATGCTAGCAGCTAAATCCTCAAGTGCTGGATATGACCTATACTCCTGATCTGCCATATGTACATATATGACAGGGCACAGCCAAAAAAGAAAATCTGGTTAGACTTTAATAGGTCTAAGTACAATTTAAGTAATTAAAATTTTATGAATTTATAGATATCAGCATTTTACTGATACTACTAAGCAAGCAAAATAAATAGGTGCAACAAGCTACAAGGAAAATGGGGTAACTATAAACTAACCATTTATAGTTAATCAATAAGTATGTGAAAATAGCATACAACATAAAATAAATAAGGTGAGGCTAAAAACTAAAAGTAATAGCAACTATAATACAATTCTGAACCTAACATGCTTATAATCACATGAAAATATGCTGATTATAAAAGAATACAAATGCTGAATATAATAAGAAGTTCTAACATCCTAAACATGCCAATATACATAAGTAAGCCATAAGAGTATACATATAACATGCTAATTAATATAAAGAAAAGAAAGGCCACTAAGACATGTGGCAAAAGTAGAGTAATTTATGTAACATAAGGCCACTAAGACATGTGGCAAAGCAAGCAAGTACTGTAAGTAAGGCCACTAAAGCATGTGGCAAGGCAAAAAGAAAACAACACTGAAAAATCAAATTATAGTAGCAATAAGCCTCAGACATAGTACTGCCATACCAGCCAATAGGCCATACAGGGCCTCCAAGATCAATCAATACCCAGCCTAGACATCCAAATTTGCTAGGCTTGGGTCCATCCTATACAATACTAATACTGAAGAGGCAGACTAATCTAGGACATATTCTACTAATTGAAAGCACTACAAGAACCAGATGAATGATATGCTTTACAAACACTAACTTAGGATGTATCATCCATATCTTAAGTTCTCCTATTATGCTCAAGGGATAAGGCTCAATATCCAAGGTGTGCAAAGCAAATCTAGTCAAAGTAAGTAAGAGACTCAATCTAGACTTATGTGATATCTGTCGTTGTCTTTTAAACCATTCTAACTATTCTAAGTTATACAATTTAGAAACACGACCTTATAAGTTGAAAACAATCAGAACTGATCAGGTTCCAATTTAGTTCAATCAAAATTGACTATAAGTTAAATAATAAATCATCAAGTCCTAATTGATGAATTGAGATGTTCTAAGATAAGATTTGATCTATATCTACTAAGCTAAGGATTATGAATTAAACACCACAAATTTAGGTTCAATCACATAATCTAGAGGTTAGCTTAAGATCTATGGTTCAATCTACATGTGAACTAATGATTAAGGCATATTCTATTAAGTAAAAAAATCAAGCTTAATAGAATGATTCTCATATTCTTAATCTAAAATTGAAAGATAAAATAATCAAAATGAAATTATAAAAATCTAGAAACTAATAAAACCAAGGCTTCATTCATTGAATAAATCACTTATTCAATGAATGAATCTAACCAAGTGTCTATTCCTAATCTTAAGGAAAATATCTTATGGTGAAGTGAAGATCCTAAGGAAGTGTTTTAGTTTTAACTCTAGGTTCTCATTCATGTCCACCTAATTTACAATTTTCAACTAAAGTGATGATTACTACTTAGTTAGTAAGAGTTCTTATTCTGATGTCATGGTTTTCAAATAACAATCTAATCCTTAATTATGGTAAGATCTATGCAAGTGGTGTACGTACTGTACATAGAGCTCAAGAAAATAAAATAATTAAGAGAATACAGAACTCAATAAAGTTCTAAGTACATAACGTACCTTTATGATGGTTTGGATTTGCAGCTTAATGCATTGGATGAGATGAAGCGTCATTCACAGTACCTGCAACAATCTGCCAAGGTACAACCGCATGGTAAGTTTTCTGATGAGTAGAGCTTTCTTTAAGCTAACATGACTCTACTCAATTCTCTTTCCCAATCACTTAAGATGGAGAGTAAAACTACAGCCTGCTAGGGAGGAAGTTATAGGATGAATGAAGTGACTTGATGATGATCAATTTCTAAGAAGTATGAGATGTGATTCCTTAAGATAAACTCAAGAATTAAATCAGCATTTAAGAATAATGAGTAATACTTTTTGAACCTTATTTAGGATATTAACACAAGATTTCACATAAAGTAAATTAGTAGCTAAATATTTATTAATTCTAACATAGGTAAACTAATAGGTAGGGGTGTCAAAGAGTAATAAGTCCTATGATACTTACAGCCATAAGCATTATGAGAGCAAGTAAATGATAAATCTAATTTTTAGAACGGTAAGAACATTGATCATGCCAGAATAATTGAGATTGCAACCATACGGGATAGTTAAGACAACCTTGACGAACAAGATTATGAACAAACTTGTAGACAATCTTATTATCACAATATGATTTTTGTTTGATTAGAAAATTAAGTACTATAATATGATAGCCCTAAACAATCACAGCTCTCAACTCTGCATGAGCTACAAAATAAGGATTGCCAATCCTATTATAATAAATGTTCAAGAAAGGTATATATCAAAATGATTTCTCCGACAATATTAATCCTAATGTGTTATGTTTTATTAAATAAATGGATGCATGTATATGTATACACAAAATCTGTTAACATGCAAATATACGAATATATCATTTAGCGAACCATTTTTTTTTTAAAGCTATATCAATATATTACAAGCAAGCTATAACAAGGAAAATTGATTGAGTCATACAACTTGAAATTAACTAATCATTTAGGGCAAGAGTAAAATGCTGAATATGCTAAGTTATCCATATAATTGCTGCATATAACTCTTAACAACTTAAGAAAAGTTATGAGTAAATTATACCTTGATGGGTGCACTTTGCTCAAGGGAGAGGAGTTGTGCACAACAAGGCGGCAGCTCGGCCATGGAGAGAAGAAGGCGGCTCGGCCATGGGAAGGAGCAGGATGGTTCGGCCATAGAGGTGAAGGAGAGCTGCTGATTTTGGCCATCAATGGAGGGGACAGCTGCTCTGCCATGGAAGAGGAGATTCGGCCGCTGCTCGGCCGTGGAGGAGAAGAGCTGCTCGAGCTCAGCCAAGAGGAGGAGAGCTGCTGTTTGCTTATGGAAGGAGAGAGCTGTTGCTGCTCGGTCATGGAGGAGAGGAAAGAAAGGTGTGCTCGGCCAAAGGAAGGAGGAGAGGCTTTGCGTGTGAAGGAGAGGGGAGGGTTTCAGTTTTTCATGGAGGAGAAGGAGTTGACGACTGGGAAAAATGATAAAATTTCGGATTGCTGATTTAGGGTAGAGCTCAATATATTTATGAGGCAAAAATTGAATTCTGTCAATCTTGCATGATCAACTTAACAATCACCACGCACCATTGACGCATATCCTAAAATTAATCATAGAATAAGGAAAATATGCTAGCTAACTAAGCGATTAATGGCATATGAAAGTTGTCTATACCTTATCTTAATTCAATTGTAAACATCTAAAAATTAGAACCTGATCTTTAATATTTTCTAAGGTGAAACCAAGACAGTTGCATGTGCTTCCTAAACCGATATTAGATTTGCAAACTCAAGAGTATGTGAGATAAGTAGTTTGAAAGAGATAAATGGCTTTGAGGAATGCGTTGGAGGGTTTAGCACCAGCAGCTGGATTAGGTGGCGTAGTAGGGTATGCTACCACTGCCCTTTCCTCTAATAATTAGGGAAACAAACCAGCAACAAACGCCACTAACCACTCTAATGAGCCACCACTGTGCTAGACTCGAGAAGAATGAATGTGATGACGAAACAAGCATCAAGAAGAAAAGGCACGAACCGAAAATGCAAAACAATTTTATTCTAAAATAGAATGCTATATTCGAATGAAATTGCATAATTGGTAGCGAAGTATAAAAGCAATTGCCAAGGTCAACACTTTGAAGAGTCGGGAGCATGGCAGGGGGGAGAAATAATCGCATTGTTGGCACAAGCAAGTAAGAATAAAAGAGCTGACTTCGACCCCTTTGGAAATGGTCGAACATAGCAATAGAGCAAGTCAATTATTATAAAGCTAAATTTGAGTGGATTATGCTCTAATGTGTTTCATGGAATTTGATTCCATATCAACCATTACATTAGCAAACAAGAGAAATGACCTTCGCATAACAATTTCGACTCTTGATTTAGGAATACGACCTTATCCAATCTCCTACAACTTTGACATCTCAGTGAATTAAGAGAAACTAAATCAAATGGCTTAGTTAGTGGCACACAATTATGCATTTTGCTCAACAGCACCACCACTATCAATTTAATGATAGCGTCTCTAACCAATCATTCCTCTTTAAACAGTACTTGCAGCAAAAATTCTAATTCAATCTTTCACTTTAAGGACTTCTAAACTCGTGGCAAGAATTTTTAAGATTGAGCCAATGCAAAATATTTATTTAACATAAGTACTGAAAATTGAAGATGAAGAATTATATCAAATGGCAGCTCCCGCCGCAACTGATGAATAGAGTGAAATGTGAAGTTTCATTACAATTGAAGCCACTAAATCATGCCGCATACAACTAATTATGTAGAATAGTTTGGCTTATATATTACTCAAGGCAGGCAATTTCTTAACATTCTTAAGCTTACCGCACTTCGAGATGCGACTTGGAGTGCTACTACGCATTTCAGCCATACATGTCTAAGCCTCCCACATTATATATATGCAAGGATTTTCCTCTAATGGACATTCAACACAACTCAATTAGATTATCCACAACATACACCAACATTGACTACAACCTTAGCACAACTACTAAGAGCAACTAAGATGCAGCCCAAGGCAGGTTAAGCTTGATGCCTTGGACAGCAGCCCCTTGCCCTTCTCAAACGACCTTGGCCGCCCCTAGAATTACATAATAACCACTCAGAACAATCCTTACAAATAGTTGAAGGAAAATTAATGCATAGTATGAAAATTTGAGTTTGAATGGTATATGAAATCGAAATACATTAAGTTCTATCCCTTCCTACTTAATTTCCAATTCCATTGACCATACTAATGTGAACTTAAATTACATTCATTTACCTTTGGCATAGAGCATAGAGGTTTATTCTCAGCTAAATAAAAGAAAAAAAAATATTCAGCTCCTCTCATTAACGTATTTTCATCATAACATCTCTGCAGGACAGAAGGACAACCATGAATCTCTTCCACGTACCAGTCTTACAATGGCCTAAAGATATTTCCAATATGCAGGGACAGTAACATGCCTTAAAGGCGCCATTATCACTGCTGCTCCTCTCCAATCCAATACTATATCTCCATGTTCAGACAGCTATCATTCAATCAGTATCATAAAGCAGCGCTTTCTACTTGCATGGGTTGCTGAAATTTTTATTATCAACAGCTGCACTCTTGAGGATCACCGGTAACACTATGCTTATTCTGCATTAGATCCTCGTGGCGGTTCAAACAGAATTTTTTTTTTATTTTTTTTAAGGAATGAGGATAACAAACTCTCAGCAGCAAAGCTTCTATTTATCAGATTGTATTAGTAATAGTTGCATAGTTTTGATCTAAAATCACATTGGATAGATATAAAAACAGCATTTCAAGGAAGAGTTGAAAGAAGCAATCTATATGAAGCAATCAAAAGAATTTGAGGCTGATTATCATGAGGATTAAACGTGCACCCTGCTTAAATTCAAATTCATGTAGTTATTTATTTAGGTTGTGGCAATTAAAATAAACAGCTGCATGTACGACAAAAAAAATGAGAGCAAGTTCTTGATATTATTGCTGCTTATTAATGATATATCAGAAAATGAAAATGACTTAAGATAGAGTTAACTAAGGAATTTGAGGTGGGCATGGTGGAAGCATCATATATCATTGGAAGTCAAGTGTCCGGAGACCTAGATATACACCTATTAGTAACATTAGCAAAGCAATAAGACAAACATACTCAAAAGCTGGAGGATTTGTTGCACAAACCTATGAGATCAAAATTAAGATCACCACCGCTTAAGCAAGGTAATCATACCAGCACAAAATACTTCAATTCACTACAAAACTTTGGCAAGAATTAGATCACTATCAATGCATAAAGATAAAATGTGCTAAAGAGGAAACTACGTTCAAAAGAAACACCGTCACACCAAATAAATGTACTAACATTTTTATGGTAAATTCTAAGGTACAAGTAGTAATTAGGGAAGAGATAAGAATAGGCACACACTAAAAAAAAATGAGAAGACTTCAATATAATTTAATATAAAAAAAATTAAAAGACTAAGAAGCATCTTGAAGGCACTCCGAGATACATCTTCAGCAGGTACTTATAACTTAGTTATCTCAAGTATACCATTTAACTCTTATAATCTTAATATTTTAAATATAACTTAGAAATGTGTTGTCTCAAATTATTTACGAGCAATATCTCCATTCAATAACTAACTAATCAAACTAAAATGCAATGCTTTATCCATCGGGTAGCTTTCAGCCACATAAGTTTTATAACATTCTCAATTTACATTAAGATTCATAATATGTAAGAGGATATAAACAAAATCTGAACAAATGAATGTTGTTGATCCTTTCTAAATGTCGTTAGGGATCATATCGGTTTAATATTGAGCCGGACGATCATTACCGGAATTTTTTTTTTTACACTTTCACAAAAGTCGAGCTAGCAATTCTGAAATGCTAAAATAGTTAAAAAGATGGCAATGCTTTTTAATTTTAAGAGCTAGCAGCATCCTTAAACAGCCAACTAAGCGCGTTATATTCAACCATGAGATAAGAGATTATGAGCTAATCAAAGCATCCATGCTTATCATGAGTACATTTGCATGTAGGTCGATAGCTCCAACCTAAAGGCATTGTCATTAACCTTCTTAATCACTTGGAAAGAGACATATCTTAGTGGCTATAGTTCGTTCTCATTACCGCCAATCCTTGTTGATATACAACAAATCCTATATTCATTGGTGAATGTCTTATCCACACAATGTCTATCGTGACGAATTTTATACTATTGTTGGTATGCTACAGCTATTCGGCAACCTCCTTATGAATCTTCCGTATACATAAAAAAAAAAAGTTTAGCAGCTCGGCTAGACTCAGGGCTCAATCGATCATTTTGCAGAGATTCGGCTAGAAGTTGTTGTTTACTTGAGATGCATGTAACACAAATAGGTTTTTAAGGGTATCAATTTGTTTGACCCATGGCCTGCTCAATTGGATATTGAATGCATATAAGAATTTCATCTTAAGTTTTTGATCATCTTTGATGGAATTCTTGTAAAAATTCAAACAATTATCCGATGTACTACTTCTATCTCCCCATTTTGTAGACTATCACCAAGTTGAACTATTGAAAATACGATACCCAATTCAAATGTTGGATTCAGTAAAGCTTACTCTAAGTTTCTAAGTAGCGGGCAATTTAAGCATTCCACAATATCCCTCTCGAGTAAATAGTGCATCCATGCTTCATAGTGTTGGTTCCCAAATAAACAATATAACTTACTACATGAATATGTGTTTCATCTTCTTCATAATCTCTTCATTGGTTTAATTGTCACGCACATATTGATTTAGTTCCCAACCATTCCCATTTTGGCATATCTATTTCTCAAGCAATTATCAATTCATTTTCTAGATTGGCAATTTTAATTTCAGATTTAGATTCTAATCACAAACTGAATTCGATGAGATCATCAAGAATCGAACAAGATTAATGAATTTAGATTATGAAAATTTGAATCCTACCATTCTAGAGCTTGAGATCTAAAATAACGACAAGCTAAGATGAGAAGGCAAAAAGAATTATCTTATTCAAGGTTGAGACCATTCGTAATAGTCCGAGAGGTAGTTTGAAAGTTTGCCAATTTAATATCAAAGAAATGGATACAAATGCAGTTTTAGTAAGTTCGTCTGCAGCCGAATTCACAAATTCTGCATTTTGTTATTTTCTTTTCTATTATTGGGGATATAATTATTAACTTAGAGATATTCTTAGGCTTAACTCCTAACTTCTTCATCTTATCTCCACAAATGATTAAGTTCTTCACTATATAAGAACATTCTTACTAAATTCACATAACCTATAGATAAATCATATCCCGCAAATGCCTCGACAACCCTACGACAAGTTTGCGAGTCATATCTAAATGCATAAATTATTTAGCTTTCCACACTGAATTTATAAATCAAAATTTACTTAACCTATTTAAGATGGAATTGAGTCTACATATAACTTAAGAAATGATTCAACAGAACAATGACATCGTTAAGGTTACTAAGTATGTCATTCCACGTCACTTTATGTTTCTCTCATATTATTTTCCTGACATCTTTAACTTGACTCTTTTATGAGTCATATAATTTTTTTTTATATTGCTCTTTCTTGATGTTCTCATCATTCTAATATTTTAGTTTTGTATTGAATGAACTGTGGATCCCAAAACTACTATACTAATGTTTCTCTAATCATGCTCAACATAGGAACGAACCATTAGGTAGATAGAAGAATAGCCTCTATCTGACAACCTATGGATCTGTCTGATACCAACTGTGGCGGCCGCCCCTTAATCAACTAAGTTTAAGAGGTGATCATCATTAGTACCATGGACATTAAACTAAAAACATATCGTAATACTAATTGACAGCTAAGCAAGATCCAACAGAAACATACATATAGTATAACAGTACAAAAATAAGTAAAGAGGAGGTATCCAAACACAGTCCACATTTAATTCATTCACATACAATATATTAAATGCAGAATAGTAAGAACAAGAAAACTTAGTTATTACACTTTTAATAAATGCAGGCCAAGGAGATGGAAGCGTATCTCCTTCAATGAGCTGCACTTTACTTTAACCTGTTAGCAGCTAAATCCTCAAGTACTGGATCTGACCTATACTCCTGATTTGCCATATGTACATATATGACAGGGAACAGCCAAAAAAAAAAATCTGGCTAGATTTTAGTAAGACTAAGTACAAATTAAGCTATTAAAATTTCATGAATTTAAAGATATCAGCATTTTACTGATACTACTAAGCAAGAAAAATAAATAGGTGCAACAAGCTATAAGAAAAATAGGGTAACTATAAACTAACAATTTATAGTTAATCAACGAGTATGTGAAAATAACATACAACACAAAATAAACAAGGTGAGGCTAAAAGCTAAAAGTAACAGCAACTATAATACAATTCTGAACCTAACATGCTTATGATCACATTGAAATATGCTGATTTAAAAAGAATACAAATGTTGAGTATAACAAGAAGTTCTGACATCCTAAACATGCCAATATACATAAGTAAGCCATAAGAGTATACATACAACATACTAATTAATATAAAGAAAAGAAAGGCTACTGAGACATGTGACAAAAGCAGAATAATCTATGTAACGTAAAGTCACTGAGACATGTGGCAAAGCAAGCAAGTACTGTAAGTAAGGCCACTGAAGTATGTGGCAAGGCAAGAAGAAAACAAGACTGAAAAATCAAATTAGAGTAGCAATAAGCCTAAGACATAGTACTGCCATACCAGCCAATAAGCCATACAGGGCCTCCAAGATCAATCAATACCCAGCCTAGACATCTAAATCTTCTAGGCCTGGGTTCATCCTATATAATATTAATACTGAAGAGGCAGACTAAGTTAGGACATATTCTACTAACTGAGAGTACTGCAAGAACCAGATGAATGATATGCTTTACAAACACTAATTATAACAACCCTAGAATGTTACCATACAAAATATAGGTTGCTTAAACTCAATTTTTAGTATCATTGCATTTAGACCATCAATCTAAGCCAATCTAGCCTATTTGAAGTTCATTGGACTTCTCTAAGTCAAAATTTACAATTTGATCAGTCTATATGCCTTAGAGTCTAGACCCAAAATATTTTGATCTCAAAATTAAAATCTGATTGCATTTTTGAATTCCTCACCATCAAATTAGCTAAGGGTAAAATTTTGGTGTAATTTGGAGTTCATTTGGGCCATAATCCAATATAAATTAAATTGGCTCAAATGCACATAAGGGTTCCAATTAATTCACATTTGCAAAAATATCCTTAAAACTAAAATAACGACCGGGATCCGCTGGGCGGACCGCGGGCGATCCGCTGCGGAACCCGGGGCACGCGACAGTGGGATCTTACGCATCTGACCGTTCCGCCTTTTTAATCTATGGTTAGGATTTGATCCCGCGGAACTGCCGATCTGCCGTTGGATCTGTCCCGTGGATCCTACGACCAGGATCGCTCCCGCGATTGGCTGTTAGGATCCGAGCGATCCCAGCTGTAGCGCCATCTGATCGATAAATCAGACGGCATCCGAGGCACCCGGCACTGTGGATCTTCGTCTACCTCCCGATCGCGCACCCGACAGGGAGAATCCCCGTACTGCCAGCTACCCAGCTTGTCCCCCCACTCCCCGCGCCACCTCAGCATGCCATTGGGATCCCTCCCGTTATGGCAGGGAGCTCCCGATCGGGCCTAGCGACCCGGCCGAGCTCAAATTGGAAACTTGAGAGCTCGGCCAAGGCCCGACCTCTCGGGCCTCCCCAGCCCCAGCCAGTGGCTGCAGAAGCTTCCCTAATCTTAGCCAAGGCTATTAATAGCCCCAGCTTCGCTTCAATTGACCTTTGCTGGTCAATTGAACCCTCTGCAAACTCGCCGCCATTGCTGAATTCCCGAGCAGCTAAGCTTCTCCCAGGCGCTCCCAAGCTCACGTACCACTGATAGGAGAGTCTCCTGGAGTTCAGGAACTCTCAGATAGATCTAAGGCAGCTCAGCAAGCCAGGAGGAGACCTCTTCACAGTCTGCAAATTCTCGGACAAAACCAAGTACCCCAGTTGCAGGTTTTGAGCTAATATGGATCAAACCTTAGTCCATTTGATGCGCTCTTGTACGTATTATCGCTATGAACCCAACGCTATCATAATTAGGATCCAGGTTAGCCCCGATCGATCGAATCGATCGATCGAGTTAAGTTCCTTCTGGATCACCTTGGTCGAGTAAGGACCCAGTGATCCAGACCACCCCAGACCCTCAGACCAGAGGGCTTCGATCCGCCTCACCTCCCTGATGGTGTAGGGATCGAGCCTAGGATCGGACATGGCTTATGTGGTGAGAATTATCTCCCCACAGTAGTTATAATGGAGGAATCTTAGGTGAGTAAGGTCAGGCTGATCCAGACCATCTCAGAAGGGGCTTCGAGTCCCAATCGACGAATCTGACCATGGTGATCGTGTATCGATCAAGTTCTGGCCGAGCCGTGGGTTGGATGCGTCGGAATTTGGTGATTAGGGTTTCCCTAATTGGTCCCCTCCTTCGGGACGACGGAGCGGGGACGACAACACTGTGCGGACCAGGTCGACCCACGACCCGCGCTGTGCGACAGTGCCGGGTCTCCCGGGCCCTATCGACCCACACATTTTGAATTCGGGCCGAGCCGTTTTAATTTAAACGAAATTTTGGAATTATTTTCCTTGAGGAAAATAATTCAATTATTTAAATCATAGGATTTTGATTAAATAAAAGTACGGAATGTGTTATTTAAATAACTTTTAATCCACTGGTCCAAATCCTATAATATCATACATAAAAATGATCAAAAAAATCTCAGGAATCTAAATATAAAATAATATCATGCATCCTGATGGTTAGATCTTTAATTATTACCTAATTACAGTGGATCTTGATTAGGGCAAATTAGTAATTTTACTTACCCAAATTACATGTTTAGGGTGCCATTAGTTCACTTATGATGACTATAATGTATGTGCTAAGTAGATTATTTTTTTGAGCTTTGTAATTTTAGTTATGCCCTAATTTTGTTAAAACATGATTAGTAAATATTAGGGTTTATACTCATTGGATCTTAGCAAACTCAAGTTCTGATTACTTGTATGATTATTTAGAACTTACATGCCAAATATCATGTGATTTGAATGGTTGGATTTATACTAATGTGCTAATCCTTTTTGATTGGAATTAGGTTTTGATTAGCACTAAGTAACCCTTGTTTTAGAACTTGATTTATCAATCTGACTTATAACAATAAGTTAAATGAAATGAATTCAGCCTTATAAACTTATTGAGTATACTTGAATAAATCCAAATATTTGAAATCTTAAATATCCTAGTTAACTTAAGAAATCTTAAGATTTGGATCAAGCTTCTAAGACTTGATCTAAGTCTAAGATTGCCACCAATAATACATAATTAATCCACTAATTTGACATGGATCTTTAAATATATACTTGATTTTTCTTAAGGCATGAGAAGGGATCAAACCCTAATCTACTTAAGGAGGATCTGAATCCTTAAGAACCCTAACTTAATTGAATTGATTTTAAAACTATGAATTGAACATTTTTCCAAAAATGGCATTTGATTTACTATTGATTCTAAACATTTGAATTAGACAAATTAAGATTAATAACAATCTTTGGTGATTTCATTATCTGAATCAAACCTTAAGATCCCTGATTTTCTCTTAAGTAAGAGAACTAGCATAAGAAGATTAATAAAATCATATTAATTAATCAAGTGATCTAAGTCTTAAAAATATTTCTGATTTAGATCCCATAATCTTAGTGTGAGTGTGACCAGATGACTTAATCATCTGATCCAATTTTTCCTAAACCCAATTATGAAATAGAACCTATGAGATTAATATCAACATCTAAAAGGAAGAACTTGGATATCTCTTCATAAGATCATCTTGAATTATTTAAAAGACCTAAATTCATATGTCATGAGGTAGGAAGTCTTATATGATTCCTTGAGGTAGAAGTATAGAAGATCCCATCACCTTAGAAATTGATCTACTCTCCTTGTGGTAGTAATCCGTTAAGGCACTAGAAAAGATACTTCTCCTTGTGGTAGAATCCATATTTAGCGATCCTTGATCACACTTGATTGGTGAAACCTTGTATAGGACTTCCTATTAGTTTAGGACTTGTAGTTTTGATAAATCCTTGTTCTATTAATTAGACTTGATCGACCCCTGATCATTGGGTGGTGTAGTATAGTATACCCATATTACTGGTCCCCAGTAATATTCGGGATTGGTTGAGTCACTCTAAGTGAGATTTATCTTTGTTGCTATCTTGCGGGCTTAGGCGGATATAACCTTGCTTAGAGTAAATCAATCGATTCTAAGAGTGTATTAAATGGGAACCCATTCCTTAGTTTAATTGAAAGACAAATTGCCATCGGGCAATGCCTCCTAGCAAAGATCGCTTCAATAGGTATGGCTCAAATAAACTAAGTAATGGAATCCACCTTTCTTAAGACACTAAGTATGATTATGAGTTTAGTGACTTAATACTTAGCTTGAGATACAAAATCATCATCGGATGGTGCCTCTTAATGGAGATCGCTTTATTAGGGTGGCTTAATCAAACTAAGTGATAAGAACTCTATTCTTGCAACATATTTAATATGTGTATACAATCACCCCGTCTAGTGATCTTTAAGAAAATAAGCAACTTTAACCAACCATCGCTTTAGAGATTAGGAGTCAGAATCCTTTTAGCAGGATTCTGCACAATGGAGACTTAGAATTCATTATTGTTTCTTACTAAATTCTTCATGGATTTCAGGATTTTTCAATCATTCAATATAATGACATAAGCATAAGCATAGACATGAGTTGAACTCATTCCTTCTGTCATGACACATGGTTATTAGTGATACAGTATGAGATACGGAATGTTATATACACATACTGGAAAATTTCAGGGTGCATCTACGTCACCATACTGACTTCCTAACTGTTGTGCTTACATTGGACCGTACTACTCATAAACATTCAGTGATAGTTCTGTGATATACCGTGGTATAGCATATTTGTGAGCATTGTTTTAGTGGCATATAGTGCAGCTTATAACACCTTTTCAGCATAATGATTGTTTTACTTTCAGTTGTATTTGGCGACAGCTTCACATTTCCTAGCCCTTTTACTATTTTGGTTACTCAGTACTTATAATTTTCCTCGCTTATATATTTTTATTCAGCTCTGTTACAGCTTTATTTCACTTGTATATTGTTATGCTTAGCTTAGCTTGGCATAGCTAGTTTCGATGTGTTAGACTTCTTGTCTAACACAGGGTACTTTTGGGATCCGACAATTTGCTAGATCCTGAGCAGTTTTTGGAGACAGGTCAAGAGGACGTACCAGAGACTCAAGAGGAGCACTTGGAGCTATAGTGGGCCGAGGATCCACTTTTACTTACTAGTCCTTTTCAGCATTTTAGATAGACTCTTTATATTTCTGCTTTTAAATTGTTTGTAATAAACTCTGGATGTACTTTTACTTTCTTTTTTGAGATGGATATTTACTATTTCTTGAGATGAATGTATTCTGGATGTTTTGCTTTCAGCTTCCGCACTCTGTTATACTGCTATACATAATATTATGATGTGATCGGCGTACTGGAAATGCTGATATATATTTTATAACGTACATGGGTTCTTCTCCACTCCCTTGCACCTTATGTACGTACTAGTCTAATACCTAAGATAAGTATTTCATTCTTACCTTGGATATTGGCTCTCGAACCTACTCTTAGGGTTCGAGTCAGCAGCCTTCAGTATGGCTTTTTCTCTCTAGCCTATTCGGGAAGATGGGTTTTGCTTGTATGGCCCACCATTCCCGAGTAGCGCACCGTTCCGCCGCCGAAACATGTTTTACACTTGTCCTTTTGCGCACGGCGACAGGACGGGGCGTTACACTAACTTAGGATGTATCATCCATATCCTAAGTTCTTCTATTATGCTCAAGGGATAAGGCTCAATATCCAAGGTGTGCAAAGCAAATCTAGTTAAAGTAAGCAAGAGACTCAATCTAGACTTATGTGATATCTGTCATTATCTATTAAACCATTCTAACTATTCCAAGTTATACAACTTAGAAACATGGTCTTATAAGTTGAAAACAATCAAAACTGATATAGTTCCAATTTAGTTCAATCAAAATTGACTATAAGTTAAATAATAAATCATCACGTCCAAATTGATGAATTGAGACGTTCTAAGCTAAGATCTGATCTAGATCTACTAAGCTAAGGATTATGAATTAAACACCACAAATTTGGGTTCAATCACATAATCCAGAGGTAAGCTTAAGATCTATAGTTCAATCTACACGTGAACTAATGATTAAGGCATATTCTATTAAGTAGAAAAATCAAGCTTAATAGAATGAATCTCCTATTCTTAATCTAAAATTAAAAAATAAAATAATCAAAATGAAATTATGAAAATCTAGAAACTAATAAAACTAAGGTTTCATTCATTGAATAAATTACTTATTCAATGAATGAATCTAACATAGTGTCTATTCATAATCTTAAGGAAAAGATCCTAGGGTGAAGTGAAGATCCTAAGGAAGTGCTTTAGTTTTAACTCTAGGTTCTCATTCATGTCCACATAATTTACAATTTTTAACTAAGTTAATGATTACTACTTAGTTAGTAAGAGTTCTTATTTTGATGTCATGGTTTTCAAATAATAATCAAATCCCTAATTATGCTAAGATCTATGCAAGCGGTACACGTACTGTACATAGAGCTGAAGAAAATAAAATAATTAAGAGAATACAGAACTCAATAAAGTTCTAAGTACGTAATGTACCTTTATAATGGTTTGGATTTGCAGCTTAATGCCATGGATGAGATGAAGTGCCATTCACAGTACCTGCAACAATCTGCCAAGGTACAACCGCATGGTAAGTTTTCTGATGAGTAGAGCTTTCTTTAAGCTAACACGAATCTACTCAATTCTCTTTCCCAATCACTTAAGATGGAGAGTAAAACTACAGCCTGCTAGGGAGGAAGTTAAAGGATGAATGAAGTGACTTGATGATGATCAATTTCTAAGAAGTATGAGGATGTGATTCCTTAAGATAAACTCAAGAATTAAATCAGCATTTAAGAATAACGAGTAATACTTTTTGAACCCTATTTAGGATATTAATATAAGATTTCGCATAAAGTAAATTAGTAGCTAAATATTCATTAATTCTAACATAGGTAAACTAATAGGTAGGGGTGTCAAATAAGAGTAATAAGTCCTATGATACTTACAGCCTTAAGCATTATGAGAGCAGGTAAATGATAAATCTAATTTTTAGAATGGTAAGAATATTGATCATGCCAGAATAATTGAGAGTGCAACCATATGGGATAGTAAAGACAAGCTTGATGAATAAGATTATGAACAAACTTGTAGACAATCTTATTATCACAATATGGTTATTATTTGATTATAAAATTAAATGCTATAATTTGATAGTCCTAAACAATCATAGCTCTTAACTCTACATGAGCTACAAAATAAGGATTGCCAATCCTATTATAATAAATGTTCAAGAAAGGTATATATCAAAATGATTTCTCTGACAATATTAATCCTAATGTGTTATGTTTTATTAAATATATGTATACACAAGGTGGTGGCTCGGCCATGGAGAGAAGAAGGCGGCTTGGCCATGGGAAGGAGCAAGATGGTTCGGCCATGGAGGTGAAGGAGAGCTGCTGATTTCGGCCATCAATGGAGGGGACCAAGAGGAGGAGAGCTGCTGTTCGCCTATGGAAGGAGAGAGTTGCTGCTGCTCGGCCATGGAGGAGAGGAAAGAAAGGTGTGCTCGGCCAAGGAAGGAGGAGAGGCTTTGCGTGCGAAGGAGAGGGGAGTGTTTCAGTTTTTCATGGAGGAGAAGGAGTTGACGGCTGGGAAAAATAATAAAATTTTGGATTGCTGATTTAGGGTAGAGCTCAATATATTTATGAGGCAAAAACTGAATTCTATCGCAGCCATTGAATCAAAATTCGATGGCTGAAAGTTCTCAAGCCTTGATCTATAGTCAGTTGAACTTCAAAAATTACAAACTTAGTATCGAAACGACCGTCTCTACGAGACGAATGCAAGCATCTAAAAATTATTGAATTTGAACAAGTATTTTATTTTATATAAATTTTTAAGTGTAAACTTCAAAAATTCGCTACGATTAATTCGAAGCTTGAAAATTTTTGAAACTTAAAACATAACACCCTCATATAATGCTTAACTCAAATCTACAAAAATTTCTGAAATTCAACTTTTATTTTATCTATTATCAACTCCGAAAGTTTAAACTTCTTGAATTTATTTAGGATGATCCGGGACCTCGATTATGCTCAAAGTTTCGCAAGTGGATCCCCTCAATATGCTTTAATTGAAGATATTTTTATTTGATTTTTATGTGACTTAAATCAGAATCTTATATTTTCTATTAATCTGATTAGGTTTAGCCCTAAATGGCCTGATAACAACGCTGGGTTGTTACACTTAGGATATGGATGATACATCCTAAGTTAGTGTTTATAAAGCATATCATTCATCTAGTTCTTGCAGTGCTTTCAGTTAGATAGAATATGTCCTAGTTTAATCTGCCTCTTCAGTGTTAGTATTATGTAGGATGGACCCAAGCCTAGCAGATTTGGATGTCTAGGCTAGGTATTGATTGATCATGGAGGCTTGTATGGCCTATTGGCTGGTATAATAGTACTATGTCTTAGGCTTATTGCTACTATAGTTTGATTTTCAGTCTTGTTTTCTTTTTGCCTTACCACATGCTTCAGTGGCCTTACTTACAGTACTTGCTTGCTTTGCCACATGTCTCAGTGGCTTTATGTTGCATAGCTTGCTCTGCTTTTGCCCATGTCTCAGTGGCCTTTTCTTTTCATTGGTATTAATTAGCATGTTGTATGTATATTCCTATACCTTACTTATGTATATTGGCATGTTTAGGATGTTAGGATTTCATTTTATATTTAGCAATGTATTCTTTTATAATCAGTATATTTCACTATGATTATAAGCATGTTAGGTTTAGAATTGTATTATAGTTGTTGTTACTTTTAGCTTTTAGCCTCACCTTGTTTAGTTTGCATTGTATGCTATTGTACATACTACTTGCTTGCTATAAATGGATAGTTTATAGTTACCCCATTTCTTCATAGCTTGTCGCACCCATAATTAGCTTGCATGCTTAGTATCAGTTAAATGTGATATCTTTAAATACTCAGTTCATTAAAATAGCCTAAAATATACTTAGACAATTGTCTAAATGTAATCTTTTTGTTTTGTTGGCTGGGGCCCTGGTATTTGTGATACTGACAAATATCAGAGTCAGACTTGTTCGTGGGCAGTGATGCAGGAGAGGAGCAAGATCAGGAGGAGGATCGTGCTGCTGCTGCTTAGATAGATTTTACATTTCTATTTTTCAGTGAGATTGAGAGACCTTTACATTTTCTTTTAAATTCAGTTTGTAATAATTAATTCAAGATGTATTTCATTTCTGCTTTATGTTGAGTTACTATATTATTTTCCTTTTTCTCTACTATGTTGTGCTCGTGGATGTTACTATACACCTGTTGCTTCCGCCACTTTGATATTTGTATGTATATTGATGAATGTTTATAGAAGTTAAGGTGACAAGTCCTTGACTTAAGACAAGTTGGGTTTTATCTAACTTTACTTAAGTTGGGGATTTGCCACTGTTGGAGTACCGTACTTCTTATTGTCAGTACGGGGACCCCACAGTTGGTATCAAAGAACACCATAAGGTGTCAGAATGGGATCTATGATTCCTTTCTACCTAATGGACCATTCTTCTGAAATAGAAACATCAATATATATAACATCCATAACATAGTAGTATTAGTAACTCTATGTAAAATATAGAAGGGAATACTCCCATCCTAATAATTAAGTCATCTTGAGTCTAACAAAAACTTAATAAAATTCTGTCCTTATAGTCAAATGAATTCTGGAGAGTCCGATATAGACTACTATCTGCATGCTTTCAAGATAGCTTGGAACTGTAGTTTCAAGTGGAGGTAGGAGAGCAATTGGCAGATTGAAGGAGTTTCAGCAAAAGGGACCTTGGTCCTGGATAAGCTTCTACAGCAAGCAGTATACTGGGGGCTCGACTTTCCCATATATGCAATGGAATGGTTGAGCTGAGTGGAGTCCATTATAATACACATAGAGTGTCCAGAGTCACTTTATGTAGATACTGTGATAGATCTGATGTTGGATTACGTAGGAGTCTGGTGGTATGGCACCATTGCAAGGCTCGAGAAGAAGCGTAAGAGGAAGCATCAGGAAGTAACTTTTGAGGACTTTTGTGTAGCCTTTAGGGCAAAGTATATTGATAATGTCTGAGTGCTAGTTAGGATAATTGTCATCTTATTCTCAAACAACCCTAGTAAAATTATAGTTTTGGCATTGTAATCCTTTATTTCTATAATCTGAGTTTGGTTTTACAAATATTTAATTAGAATGAATCCCTAATCACCATCTACCGTTACTCTTGTCAAAAACACTGTCGCTTCTAGTAGTTCTAATGACAAGGTGGCTCATTTGCGAGCCATGGTGGCAACTCTATTAGAAAATCAAGCTCAACAATGATCATCGTATAGAAATTACTGAATGATCGTGCAACTCCAGTCACTGTTGCTGCTCCAACAGTTCCTGCTCCACAAGCTGCTTCTTCTTCCCATCACTCGATGGATAATCTCCTTCACAATTTTCTGAGGTTAAGACCTCCAACCTTTGGTAGGAATCTGTCGCCAATGGATACATCTGACTGGCGGAAGGCTGTGGAAAAAGATCTGATTAGTCTGAAGATCCCGAACTCCGAAGCCGTCCGACTCACCACCCATCTGTTCCATGCCGAGGTAGAGTATTGGTGGGAGGAAGTTAGTAACACCCAGTTTGTTGATTATGAACTAGAAGACATCCAATAGGATGCATTTATTGAAGCCATCAAGGCTAAATTTATTCCCCCATCGGCACAAAACATTATTGCAGACACGATCATAAGGTTGACTCAAGGGAGTCATTCAGTCGCTGAATATAAAAGGGAATTTTGTAGATTGATCCACTTTACGCCAGAAGTTGCTCAATCTGAATCAGCTAAGTGTCACAGCTTTCTCTCTGGACTTCAAGATTCGCTGAAAAATCAAATCGTACCACTCTGCTTAACTAGCTTCTTCAAGTTAGTGGAGACAGCTAAAGTGATCGAGCATCACCAATCTGAGGATAATCTCAAGTGGTGGGCACAAACAACTCAGAACCCATAGGAAACCTTCAAGAAGCACAGGTCTAATCTTGCAAAGGTCTATCAACTGGAAGCTGCACCAACCTCGGAACCCGTTCAAGGCGCGATAGGCCTCACCCATACAGCAAGTGTTACCATACTGGCCAAAGGTGTTTCAATTATGGACGTACTGACCACATGTTCTACCAGTGCGATCACACAGAAATAGTGGATGGGGTTCCAATGAAGCCCTATCAGAAGAAGCAAGTGTTTAGAGCAACTTTGCTAAACCAGAGAGAACCAAATCTGGTTATAATGCCAGCACCTACTTCTGAAGTTGCTCCCATGCAGTCACTAGCTTCTAACTCTCAGAACTATCTCCGAAGGCAGACTAACAATCGTCCTGCTGGTCCTGCATGAGTATATGCCTTAACTCCTATTGAAGCCGCAGAAGATAACAATGTGGTTTCAGGTACACATCTCTGAATTTTTCCTTTGATAATTGCATTGCTGTACTCTAAATTCTTGCAAGTCATTAATGCAATTCGTATGAATTAGGCACACTTTATTTCAATAACCAACCTTGTAATGTTATTTAATATCGGTGCTAGTCACTCGTTTATCTCTGAACGATTTGCCAATAACCTTAAACTTCACGCACACAACTTAGCACAAATGTTGAGTGTTGGACTTCCATCTGGAACCCAACTAAGTGCCCATAAATTTTGTAATATCAAAGTCCCGATAAATGATCAAGAATTCCATGCCAAATGAATCATCCTACTAATAGCAAACTTTGATATCATCCTTGGGATGAATTGGCTCAGTGATAATAATACTGTGATAAACTGCCATAAAAATAAAGTTACTCTCCATTCCCAGGGCAAGCCTAAAACATTTGTAGGAAAAACCAGCACGTAATTATCCTTAATAAATGCAATTAAAGCTGAACAGTTGATTGTTAAGGGTTGTAATGCTTACCTAGTTACCATGATGGGCGAAACAAAAGAGAGTATCTCTCTTTCTAATTGTAAGGTAGTCAAAGAATTCGCCGATGTGTTCCCAAAAGATTTACCTGGTGTACCTCCTTTTAGAGAAGTAGAATTCTCTATTGAATTGAGCCCTGGTAGCACCCAGCCAGTATCTAAAGCACCTTATAGAATGGCACCTAAGGAGCTTCAAGAGCTCAACGAGCAATTACAAGAGCTCTTGAATAAAGGCTTCATCAGACCAAGTATGTCTCCTTCGGGAGCGCCAGTTTTATTTTTGAAAAAGAAGGATGGATCTATGTGTATGTGTATAGATTATCGTTAACTGAATAAGGTCACCATAAAGAACAAATATCCACTGCCTAGAATTTATGATTTGTTTGACCAGTTATCCAGAGTCGTTATATTTTCAAGATCGATTTAAGGTCTGGATACCATCAACTGCGAGTAAAAGAAGATGATGTAGGGAAGACTGCTTTCCGTGCTCGTTATGGCCACTTTGAGCTTTTGGTGATATCATTTGGACTTACTAATGCGCCATCAATCTTTATGGATTTGATGCAGCAAGTGCTAAAATTGTATTTAGACAAGTTTGTGATCATCTTCATTGACGATATTCTCATTTATTCCAAGACTCTAAGAGAACATGAAGAACACCTGAGATTAGTATTAGAAACTCTGTACGAGCATCAACTGTATGCCAAGTTCTCCAAGTGCGAGTTCTGGCTTAATTCCATTGCTTTCTTGGGACATGTAGTCGATGCTCAGGGTATTTGGGTAGATCAAAGTAAAGTAAGTGCTATTCAGGACTGGGTTCAACCTAAGTCTGTCACCGACATTAGAAGTTTTCTGGGATTAGTGGGATATTATAGGAGTTTGTTAAGGGCTTTTCCCAGATTGCTTTGCCATTGACTAAATTGACTCAAAAGGCCATTCCATTCATTTGGAGTTCTGAATGCGAGGGAGCATTTCAAACTCTAAGAGATGCACTTTCTACCACTCTAGTTCTTGTCCTGCCCAATGAAGGATTGGATTATCAAGTTTATACTGATGCCTCCGGAATCAATCTAGGTTCTGTGTTAATGCAAGAGGGTAAGGTAATTGCTTACGCCTCTCGTCAGTTAAAACCCCATGAGCACAATTATCTGGTTCATGATCTTGAACTTGCAGCCATGATTTTTTCCTTGAAAATGGTGCATCACTATTTGTACGGAGTGCAGTGTTCAATCTTCACCGATCATCAAA
Organism: Gastrodia elata; assembly: GCA_016760335.1. Classification (NCBI taxonomy): domain Eukaryota; kingdom Viridiplantae; phylum Streptophyta; class Magnoliopsida; order Asparagales; family Orchidaceae; genus Gastrodia; species Gastrodia elata. The sequence continues at coordinate 1,062,500 of CM028679.1, forward strand.
GTTTGAAGTACATCTTCACCCAGAGAGAATTGAATTGCTGCCAGAAAAGAGGGTTGGAGCTCATCAGTAATTATGATCACAGTATTCAGTATCATCCAGGGAAGGCGAATGTAGTGGCCAATGCTCTGAGACATCATGCTACTTTAACCTCTATGATCACATCCAGTTCCTTGGAAAATAAATTGCGTAAGCTCGAGATTTCTCCAGTTAGTAGCGACGTGCTAAGCTCGCTTCTATCAAACATCAACGTGGAACCCACTTTCCACCGAGATGTCTCAATCTCGCAGACCAGAGATGATGACTATTTGAAGTTCAAAGCGGACATTGAAGGTGGTCGTCGTCATGAATTGCAGTTGCGAAACGACATGATTTATGAAGGTAATCGGTTGCGGATTCCCAAATCCATGCTGTGTGAAGTATTGATCGAAGGTCATAATTCTGGATACTATATTCATCCAGCCAATACCAAGATGTACTAGGACCTAAAGCAATCATTTTGGTGGCCAGGTATGAAGAAAGATGTACATGATTTCTTGGCTAAGTGTCATGCCTACAACTTGGTAAAGGCCAAGCACCAAAGACCTGGTGGTCTCCTGCATCCGTTAGATATTCCTGAGTGGAAATGGTTTGACATATCTATGGATTTTGTCATGGGATTGCCCCGTGCAAAATTCGGTGTTGATGCAATCTGGGTGATAGTAGACCGTTTGACCAAGTCAGCACATTTCCTCCCCGTCTGTCAGACTGACCTGGTAGAGAAATTAGCAAAGCTCTACATCAAAGAAATTGTCAGGCTGCATGGGATTCCAAAATCAATCGTATCTGATAGAGACAGCAGATTTACTTCCAAGTTTTGGCAAGCTGTGCATCAAGATATGAGTACTACTCTAGCCATGAGTACAGCTTTTCATCCTCAAATGAATGGTCAGACTAAAAGAGTAAATTAAGTTTTGGAAGATTTGCTTAGGCTCTGTATTCTTGATTTTGTTGGTTCCTGGGATGATCACATTCCGCTAGTGGAGTTTGCCTACAATAATAGTTTTCAAGCCAGTATTAAAATGGCTCCTTATGAAGCATTGTATGATAGAAAATGCAGTACTCTGCTAGCTTGGTCCGAAATAGGAAGCATTCAGCTCTTTGGTTCAGAGTTAGTTGAAGAAACCAGTAGTAAGATCAAATTAATTCAGCTGAGAATTCATTCAGCTCAAGATCATCATAGCAAGTATCATGATTCTCATCACCATCCCCTAAAATTTATCATGGGAGATTCTGCTTATCTAAAGGTCAGTCCAATGAAGTGTGTCTTCAGATTTGGCGTAGTTGGGAAACTCAGTCCCCGCTATGTTGGACCTTTCAAGGTTTTGTCCAGGGTAGGATCATATGCTTATCGGTTAAATCTTCTTGATGGCTTTGCAGCTGTCCACAACGTATTCCATGTATCATCTCTGAGAAGATGTCTTCGAGACTCTTCTCATCTCGTTCAACTCCCAGCGGTAGAGATCCAACCTGATCTTTCTTACGTCGAAGAACCTATCAGAATCTTAGCTCAAGATTAGAAGCAGCTAAGGAATCGCTCAATTCATATGGTCAAAATTCAGTGGAAAAATTGAACCCTGGAAGAATCTACTTGGGAGAAAGTGGTGGATATGCACAATAAATATCCACAGCTCTTTGCAAACCCAGGTATTGTTCTTCACTCTTTTTGATCTTCTATATTTTTTTATTTGTTAAATCCCAGTAGAATTTTCTTCACTTAGGTGTTGTCAAGGATGACATCATTCTTAAGTGGGGGAGTCTGTAATAACTATAGTTGTTACCCTAGCTAAATTTGGATTAATTAACCCAAACCAAGCTTTAATTTTGATTCCATTAGACTCAATGGGTCATTTAAACCTAACCCTAGAATTTTGGAATCAATCGGAGCTAAAATGGAAAATTTAGTATTTTTGGCTATTTTTAAACCCTGAAAAATACTTAAATTAATTTAATCTCCAAATCAAAATCTGATTTTATTTTTGAATTCCCCACCCCCAAATTAGCTAAAGGTGAATTTTTGAGAATTTTTGGACCTCATTTAGTCCTAAATTGGAGTTAGAATAATTAAAATTTATTTTATATTATTTAATTGATTTTATTATATTTTAAATTAAATATTTTAATTAATTTAAACGGCGGGATTTGCTATCGAGACCGCAGCAGATTCGTTGCGGGGTCCCCATAGAGGCGCATAGATATGAACCAGTACGATGTCTAGCACGCATCTTGGCGTAGCGCTTTCGATGGCGTGATCCACCTCACGCCATGATTTGATTATAGCTGCTCGATCAACATCTCGATCTGACAGCCCTCCGCATCCCATCTTAAGTAAGTCAGAATGATCATTGGATCGCTTTGGATCAATTCGACGGATGATCTACTTCCCCGATTGGCCGTTACTGATTGAAGAATCTGAATCACTTCATCCCAACTAACACGCCATCGAACGGCTACGCCCTCACCCGTCGCTGTTCAGCTTCATCCCTGAGTTTCCAAGAAAGGCCTCGACAGCTCGTCCACTCCTGCTGTCATGGCAGTACGGGAGAAGATCATGTCCCCCACTCCCTTCCTGAATCGCAACGGCTAGGGGAAAGAAGTTTCGGGTCTACCCTTCACGGGTCATGGCCCGATGCCAAATCGCTTGGGTCGGCCATAAGGGGTCAGTCGGAAGGTCCCTCACTGTCGTTTGGGCTATATATACTCCCGGGATTCCTCAGAGAATCCCTTTGCTCTCGTTGGATAGACTACTTGATCCTCGTCCTCCCTGTTGGCGTTCACTCACGGTTCGAGCTCCCCGACGTCTGAACCTGTGGTGTACCGCTGATAGTGGGTGTATGTCTGACGTTCAGAACCCCAGCTAACTTCTGCCACTATCTGGAATACCCAAGGCCCTCTGTTTCATCATAGACGTAGCCAGCTACCAAACTCAGGGTATAGCCTTCGTCCGATCCTTCTGTCGAGCTGTATTCAGCACGACTTGCACTCAATCAAGCCTTAGATGCTGCGTAGGACCTCTCCCTAGCTCCCCAGTGGACGTTCGAGTCTTCGGGTGAGGCCTGGTAGTGGACCAGATGGCGAATTAGCCATCTGAGTACACTGCCAGACGAACCGCTGGCTCGCCAAATATTGCGATCCTTCGATGCAATTAGCCGTCCCATATGTATTAGAATGTCTCGACGGTGATTGTCAAATCGTGTCAAGGGTTGGGTGCGATCGGATCGATCGATTGGGTTGAGAATTGATTGACCCGATTTTGACTTCCATCTGCGCTCCACCCCGAGTAGCACTTCGGTGTGATCCACCCATCCCCAAGGCTTGCTGAGTGGACCAATTGAATCCCCTTTGGACTCTGAACGTGTAGGCATCGAGCTCTGCTCGTAGGGTTGGCTCTGTGAGGAGAATTTGATCCTCACAGATGTGCCATGAGTGACACCTCGGTCGAGTAGCACCCCGACAATCGGGTGCATCACGGATAGGGGTTCATAGTCCAATCGAAGCGTCTCAACTCCAGAAGCGTGTAGGGATTGAGAGGAGCCGCCGTCATCATCAGGGTGCTGAGAATTTTAGCGTTGAAACTCCATTAGGGCGAAGCCCGTGGTAGAGAAAGAGACGAAGTCACGGGTCGGGCTGACCCGTGACCCGCGCGTTTTGAGATTGGGTCGACAGCGAATAATTTAATTTCTGAATTTAATTTCCTTAAGGAAATTAAATCAGAAAATCAAACCTATGATTTTCAATTAAATAAAAGTACAGATTAAATTAATTAAATAACTTTAGTTATACTGATCCAAATGGTATGATTCAATATACCATTTGAACCAAAAAAAATAAAAGGAATCTAAATATAAAATAAAATAATAGATCTAATGGTTGGATTTAAAATAATTGATTAAACCTTTTCTGTTTTTAATTAAATCATAATAAATTCAATTAATAACCAAATTAATTGGTTAAGGGCTCAGATTGCTCATTAAACTCTAGAGTACAATTTCAGACTCTTAAAACAAATTTTGGATAATTAATTTTCTTAATCACCCCTTAATTATCCTAATTAAGGATTATTAACATAAACCCTATTTAAGCCTCTGATTTTGGTGAATGGTGTTCCCAATAATGTCTTAAGTATATTAGAACCTATGGGTAAAGTTGGATTGCCCTAGGAATGCCTAAATTCATTAATCACCCTAATTGGCTTAAATGAGTAATTAGTGCTAATTAGCTTAATTGAGTTGCCAAAACCTAAGATAAGTGTGTTTCCTACTTCATTAATCAACATGAAACACATTAAAATAGATTAGATTTAATTTAGATCACTAAACCCTAAAATCCCAATTTTTGCCTATAGAGGGGCATTTTGGTTATTTTGACCAAAATGTGCTTAAGTGCCCCTTAAATCTTGGGAAAAATTCAGTAAATTATCCTTAGTTAGATTTTAATATTCTCTAAACTCTTAAACTAATAATGATAATAATATGGACATTAATTTAAGAAATCTTCAATTAGTATTGATTAAGACACTAGGATCTTAAGTGATCCTAAAGAAGTCACTTGGCCTTAATACTTGGATCTAATAAATTCAATGGTTAAATCTCACCTTAATAAGTACAAATTAGTTAATTTAGGAACTTAATTGCCAAAAGAAATGCAATTAGTGAAGTCTAAGTTAAAAACCTAGCTTAAGTCTAAAGTGATCAAACAATCAGATCTTAGATCTTAGAACTTAGACTTTATATCTTCTACTTGAATTGAACTACCTCCAATTGAATTTCTTAAATGATTAACTATTTAATCCTTTGAAACCTTCCATGTGAGTATAGGATGATTCAAACTATAAGATAATGAAATTATCTTAATGGTTAAATATAGATCTTAGATTCTCAAGTTCTTAATTGATAATTTTATCTTATAATCAGTAGAATAACCCTTCACTAAGTTCTTAGTTCCTGGATCTTTCAGCTTATAGGATTTTTTATCCTTAACTTAGGAATAAAGTGTGAACCCTAGATCCTAGTCAGGACACCACCTTGGATTTAGGATTTGAACACCAAAATGGGGTTTAACTCCAAAATCCTTAAATCTTGATTTACTTAATCAAGATTTGGGTAAGAGAGTAAAATATTAACAATTTAGGTCATCAATTAATTTACTTAAACTTTGTAGTCATCACATGATTTTGGATTATAACTTGTTAAGTTCTAATATTAACTTTAAGGACGTAAATCTGAGATTCTACTCAATAGCTGGATATTGGAGATCCTAAACTTGTACCTTCTTAGAGTAGCTAGATTGGGTAAATAGACAATAATATATATCATATAAGTCTAGATTGAGTCTCTTGCTTACTTTGACTAGATTTTCTTGGCATACCTTGGATATTGAGCCTTATCCCTTGAGCCTAATAAGTGAATATTACAGTCCTTCATGATTGTTCTTACTTTTCCCACATTATTTGTGATTGTGGATAATTTATCATAATTTTATAGCTATGTTTACTTAGTCCTTCATGACTTCTTTATACTTAGTTCTTTATGGATGCTTTTGCCTTACATTTAGTTCTTGAGACTGAGACTTTACTTTACTTATATATATTACATACTCACTTGTATTTGCAGCTTCTTTTCATACTTGTAGTGTATGCTATTATCTCTTATATTTATGCTCACACTGCCTTCACTTACATTACCTCGCATATCTCTATTTGTACCAATCTTCTTAATATTTTTATTGTGCATTTGTTAGTATAGCTATACCTATTTTCCTTACTTACATAGATGATGTAGGTTATACCAGCTCTCCTATTTTACTACTTTATAGCATTTTTGTTGCTTACAAACATTGAATTTATATAGTTTGCTTTACCTTTTGATTACAATGAGCTTCAGTTAAATAATAGTTGCAAATATGTATGGTGATATCCACTTAACTTATAAATAGATTAGTTGCCCTAAAATTTACTTAAACTTTTTAAGTATAATCACTTGAATTTCTTTTATTGGATGTGCCATACCGTATTAAATATCAAATACATTAAATCAAGAGCTCAGAGTGGTTTTTGCACCTGAGGTAGAACAGATCTGGTAGTTGTAGCTTTGACAAATTTTACTTTTTGCTATTTTTCTCTTATTTTATGCATCTTGTGAGGATAAGTGTCATTACGTCAATTGTTTTGTAATTTTTAATATATTCTGGATGTATTCATGTCATGTGCTATGTTTTTACTTCTCTTCTGGATGGCTATAGAAATTTTATATTTATTAAATGTTTATGCATCTAGTTTTCTTTCTTAGAGACCCTTGGCTCCTCGTGGTGCTTAATAGTGGGTTAAGACTCACTAACCCAGTACTACAATAACATCTAATGTTGGATTGTGTTTCTGATTCAATTTTGGTGTCATTACACCTTTGGACCTCCCAAAAGCCCACTAGAGCTTTATTGGCACCTCCATGATAATCTAAATGGTCTCTACATCACATTAATCTCCCACTTGGAGACTTATTAGGATCATCTCTTATTAAATCTTGGATCATCATTGTCTTCTTTCATCCATATCAAGAATGTGGTGTGGCTCACCCCCATCCTCTCATCACATGCTGAGGTCAACTGAAGCATCAGATAACTTAAATTTCTCCATTGTTACATATTTTGTAAACATGTCTGCGGGATTCTTCGAAGTCTGACTCTTTTTCAATGCTAGTTATCCTTCTTCCAATAATATCTGGATGAAATGGTACTGATGCTGTATATGCTTCATCCCATCATGAATTACACAATTCATTATGAGATGAATCACACTCAAACTATCATTGTAGAGATTCACTATGTCTTACTCCTTACCCAATTATGCCATAAAGTTCTTCAACAAAATCATCTTCTTACTTGCCTCATTAATGGAGATGTACTACACCTTCATCATGGTTAGAGCATTATTTTTTTATAGCCTAGAGATCAAGCTCACCATTGCACTTCCTAATGTGAACACATATCCAGTAGTGCTCCTTCGGCTATCAATATCTATTGCAAGGTATAAATATGCAAATCCCTATAGCGTAATATTAGACGCACCAAAATAAAGTGTTTTGTCTGTTATTCCCTTTAAATACCTTAAAATCCACTTGACCACTTCCCAGTAGTGCTTCCCTAGATTTATTGTGAATCTGCTGACCACTCCTATTATATGTTGAGTTTCCAATCTCTTGCAGATTATCACGTATTCAAGCTCCCAATTATTGCAGAATAAGGAACCCTCTTTATGCGTTCATTCTCCTCTTCAATCTTTGGTATGTGATATTTTGATAGGCTGAAGTGACTTTCTTGGAAAGTGCCCATTAGTTTTTCCTTGCTCATGCTGAACCTATTCAACACCTTTTCAACATATTCCTTCTTAGATAACTTCAGAAGCATGCCTTCTCTTTATTGATTCTCATTTCAAGAATCTGCTTGGCTGACCCCAAGTCCTTCATGTCAAACTCCTTTGATATTTGCTACTTCAGCATATTAATCTCCTCCATATTTGATCATGTGATCAACATATCATTCACATACAACAAAAAGATAATATAGAAGGACTTACATTGTCTCATATAGCAACATTGATCTGCTTGGCACCTCTTATACCCAATTTCTGACATGTGAAACTTCATGAAGAAATGCAATCTTTACATCCATTTGCTCCAAGTGCAAGCCTTCAACTGTGATGATATTCAACACTTCCCTGATATTAGTCATCTTCATAAATAGAGTAAAGATCTCACTATAGTCAACTCTGTGTGCTACTGAAAGCTCATATTTATAAAGCTCTCTTTGTAGCATTTTCTTCCATCTAGTTCTTCCTTTAGTCAGTTAACCCACTTACTCTAAAGGGCCTTATTTCCATCTTGTAGTACTGCTAATTTCCATGTACCATTTAATATGCGTGATATCATTTCATTGTTCATGGTAACTTTCCACATGATAGAATCATCCACTTAAGGCACCTTTTTAAAATTTTATGGTTCACCACCATCTATTAGTAATAGATAAAATAAAGAAGAAGAGTACTTTTGTGGAAGTATAGTTACTTTTGTGGATCTCTACAACATAGATGTTTGAAGCTCAATTTGCTTAACACCCTCCTGATCATCTACATGTACATGCTCTTATAGTTGAATGTTGTCATTGACTTCCATGTACTGTAGCTCATTATCTGAAGAAACCTTGGAATCAGTCTTAACCCCAAAATAATCCTAGTACATCTTACTTTCATTGAGAGTGACATCTTTGCTTCTAATAACCTTTTAGTTCTGATTTTCCCAAAACCAATAGTCAAACATGCCCATGACATATCTAACAAGTGTGCACTTGATGGCCTTTGCATCAAGCTTGCTCCTGGAGCCTGCATTAATATGTACATATGATGAATACCCAAATATCTTGAGGTGATTCAGCTTCACCTTCTTTCTACTCCAAGCCTCCTTAGGAATCCCTTCTTTTAGAAGTATATAGGATCCTTGATTGAACAAATATACTATTATGTTAACAGCCTCAACCTAGAACTACTTTGGGAGACCTGCACGCAGCCTCATGCACCTAGCTCATTCTATGATCATCCTGTTCCTTTTTTTTTTTGCAACACTATTTTGTTATTGTGTTCTTTGAACTATAAATTCATTCAGAATTCCATTCAAGGTCTAAGTAAAGGTTCTCTAATTTACAAACTAAATGTCTCATTATAAAGGTTGTAAGGAATCTAAGATTTGCACCACTCCAATATCTAAGTTATTACTAACCTCTAAATTAACTTATCTCACTATCATTTTGAAGGTTCTATTTTTATGAAGGTTCAATATTCTAATTTCTTAAGTTGTCTTAGTCTTATATATTTTACTAGTGGTTTATTACTTGATTATCCTTAATCTTACTAGTGTACTAGCTTATCATTGGCAAGACTCAAGGGATGGCACTACCTAAGTTATAGTTGTCTAATTTTCCTCAAATAAGTTTACTAATATAAGCACTAAGAACCTTCTCTCAATTCTAAGGTTCCAAGCCTTAACACTACTATCACTAAGTTCCTAAGTTTCACATTAATATTTTGCACTTACAGGTTCTTAGACTTTTTAACACTTAAGGCAATATATAGCTTTTGCTCAATCACTTAGTCATTCTAAGGGGTTCTAAGTCTCAATAATGATTCATCCTAAGTAATTCTAAGTTACACACTTAGCATGATATGGCTACTCAAACAATCCTAAGTAGGTTGCACTTAGTCACTTAGGTTATTTAAAAGTTCAAGTGGAAGGCACTAGTCTTCCTAAGAGGGTTCCATTCTATACATCTTATAACTCCTCTTATGATCACAAGTGCTATACTAAGGATTACTTAGTACTATTATAAGGAAATTTAGAAACTCTAGGTATGATCTACAGCTTCACTATATTACAAGTTAGGATTTATTATAGGTTATCTAAATGATAATTAATGGATAATTATTGATCTAAGTTGAGCTTAAGAGTCTAACAACCACTTAGACATTCTCTTTTTTTAGCTAGAAGTTTGGTTTGTAATATTACAAGTCATAATCTAACGAAGGCAACTAAGGTTTATGGAGATCTTAACTTAACAATAAGACAATTTTTTCAACTATGATATTAATAGTAAGGTACTTAAGTGAAGGCATTCAAATCCTTAACTTCTAGGTTCACATCAAGGAACTATAAATTGTAGTGTTTAGCTAATTTATTATACTACAAAAGTGAGTCAATGTTACTAAGCCACATAATAGGATGACTAGGGTCAAACCTACTCTTAAGGGATACAAGGGACTATGTTATGTTCTATCTAACCACTTAAGGGTCCTACAAATGAATATCCTAATTTTGGGGAAAATGACTGAACCATATCCAACCAAGGGTTTAGGATCTGCTATAATCTTTATATACCAAATCAAGCATTAAAGACATACAAGATTAATTCATTTCTATGTTAAGGCTCCTTACTAGGTTTATTATTGCTAAGCCTAGCCTAGAATATTCTAGTTGTTTGCCTAATCAAAATGCCATATAATGTTGAAATATAACATATGGGAAGTTATTTAAAGTGCCCTCTTATTTTGGAGACATAATCATGCAAAACCCTAATTTTGGATATTTAATATTATTTTATTAAATGGTCAAAAATTCACATTTTCTATTTGATGTCCAAATCATGTAAACATGATGTAAGACAAAATAAATGCGTATGCGGAGGGTATGATGACTTTTACACCAATAAAAATAACAAATTACTCATGATTGAGTATCGATAAAATAAGGCAAATATTGTGTACAAATGCAAAATTAAAAAAAAATGAGATTGAGATGATTCGAGCCACATTCAGCTAACACATAAAATTCCTTACCATATAAAGTATAGAGATAAATAAGAGCTATGGTTGATCTAACCCGTATCAAAGATAAGACAACTGATGACAAAGTAGGGATAATTAAAGTTGACCTCTACAAATAGTCCTTCGTTGCAAGATCTTCTTCCTTCCTTAGATGTCCTTCTCTAAGGCTTAAAATACTCACACTCAAAATTTCCTTCTCTTAAGAATGAAAGTACTAATGAACATAATAAGTAGAGAAATGCATTTTTATTCAATCTTTAATGCCATGATACATAAGATATTGGCTTATTTATAGGCATACAATATATGTCAAATGACCATCAAAACTATAAACTTACCCTTTCATGAAGGGTTAAAGTGTCTTTTCTTACAAATAACTAATAAAACCATCAACCAACCCACTCATGAAAACTAAAGTGTCCTTTCATATAAAATACCAAAAAACTTTTAAACCAACTCTCTCATGAAGGGCTAAAGTGTCATTTCACTTAAATAACACTCATGACAAAAATATGATAAATGGGCTAATCTAAAGGCCCATTTAAAGGGATTCCACAAATAAGCCCATGTAACTAAAATGGAAAATACAATATAGAATGATGGAAACATTAAGCTTAATTTATGATTTGGTGTGTCAACGATGATTATGTGGATGCTCTACATCAACGCTGCCCGACTTGGAAGGATTCTCCTCTAGAGAATGAGGATCAATGTACTCATGTAAAAGTTGTGGACTAATATGTTCTAACTCTTCAAATATAAGCCAAGAGTCTTCAAGTGATGACAATCCTTTCCAATAGATAATAAACCACTGAACTCCACCATCTTATGTGAAAAAGATCTAGTCATCAAAAATTTGATCAGAATGATGGGATCGTAATCGACAAGATGGCAAGGGAGCCCCAGAGTAAGTGTCAACCTGCATGTTAGTGCTATTTGCAGAGGGAAAAATATCCGGGGCTTTCCCATGGTACAAAAATTAGGCACATTATACACAACTGAAATACCATCATTTATAAGAAGATCAATCTCATATGCATTATCATTTATCTTCCTTACAATTTTATAATGGCCAGAATTTTTGACTGTTAATTATTTTAAAGTTCCTTTTGGGAGCCTCTTTGGCCTAACCTTAACCATAACCAAATCTCCTTCATTAAATTTTAAAAATTGCTTATGTGCATCAGCATCATCTTTATATTTATCATAACTAAAAGTAAGATTTTGTTGAATTTCTTGGTGTAAAGCATGCATGCTTTGTGCAAAAGAAAATGCATGCACTAGATCTATATGAAATGGGAAGGTCAATAAGGTCTATTGGAATTCTTGGTTCATACCCTATAATAATTTGAAAAATACTTTTTTCGATTGATTAATTTATAGAACTATTATAAGCAAACTTGGAAGTGTGTAGAATAAGGTCCCAACTAATGGTATGATCTATCACGAAGCATCTAAGAAGGTCTCCTAAACTTCTATTTATTACCTCCATTTGTCCATCATTTTGAGGGTGTTAAGTAGTAGAAAATAAGATTTATTTTCCAAGCTTCTTCCATAAAGTTTTCCAAAAATAACTCATCAATCTAACATTATGATCAGTGACTTATGTTTTGGGTAATCCATACAAACGAGCTGTCTCATGAAAGAAAATTGAAGCAACATGAGAAGCATCAGATGTCTTATAACATGGAAAAAAATGAGCCAATTTTAAAAATCGATCAACAACAACAAAAATTAAGTCAAAATGTTTGATGGTGCGAGGTAATTTGAGTATAAAATCCATACTAAGGTCTTTCCATGGCTTGTGAGGAACTGGAAGAGGTGTATACAATCCATGACTATGTTTCGACTATTTACTATTTGACAGGTGCGACATTGGGAAACAACACAAGCAATATCTCTCTTGATACTTGGCCAAAAGAATCGATCTTCCATTATGGATATACTTTTATCACGACCAAAATGACCCAAAATGTCTTTTGAATGCATTTCTTCAATTAGAAAATCTTGAAGTGAAGAATCAGGAACACAAAGATGGGTTCCTCAAAAAAGATATCCATCTCGAAGTTGATAATTAGAGTCAAAAGTGAAGGTATCAACATTTAGAGATTCATATTGTTGACCAAAGTCTTACAAGTTTTGAACTCATTTTTTGTTTTATCAAATCCAATAACTTTGATGCTCATACAATCTAAAATAGTACACATTCTACTTAAAGCATCGTCAACTTTATCATCAGTACCAGACTTATGTTTAAGAATGAAGGTGTACTCTTTAAAAAATTGAACCCACTTTACATGATGAGAGCTGAGCTTCTTTTGAGTGTTGAGATACTTTAATACTTCATGGTCAGAGTGTAGTACAAAATATCGAGAAAGAAGGTAGTGTCTTGAATATCGAAGGGCTTAGACTACTACATAGAATTCACGATCATATGTAGAGTAATGTTGTCGAGCATCATTTATCTTTTCACTAATAAAAGCAATTGGGTGACCCTCTTGCTTAAGAACACCTCCTATACCAACACCAAAAGCATTACATGAGACTTCAATTACTTTATTAAAATCAGGCAATTTCAATATTAGTGGGCTAGTTAAAAGATTTTTTATTTGTATAAAAGCATTGAATGCTGCCTTTGTCCATTTAAATTTTCCACCTTTTAAAAATTATGTGATTGGAGCCATTACTATACTAAACCCATGTATTAACCTTTGATAAAATATGGCTAACCCATAAAAATTATGAACATCATGTATACTTGATGGAGTTGGCCAATTATGATTTGCATTGATTTTCTCAGAATCAGAAGAAATACTATCACAAGATATAATGAATCCTAAGAAAATCACTAATGACATCATAAAAGAACACTTCTTCAAATGGATATATAGTTTTTCTTATTGAAGAACATCATTAACTTACCTTAAATGTGCTACATGATCACTCTTAGACTGAATAAAAAATAAAATATCATCAAAATAAACCATTAAAAATCTACCAATAAAGGAACATAAGATGTGATTCATTACTCACATAAAGGTACTGGGAGCATTGGCCAAGCCAAAAGGCATTACCAACCACTCATATAACCCATCATTTGTCTTAAAGGTTTTCTTTCATTCATCTCCATATTTCATGCGAATATAGTGATATCCACTCCTTAGATCAATCTTAGAGAAAATTTGTGCACCAACCATCGTGTCTAGCATATCATCAAGCGGTGGCATGGGAAAGTGATATTAAATAGTAATTTTATTAATAGGATGACTATCTATACACATACGCTATGTACCATCTTTTTTTGGGGTAAGGAGAGAAGGCACAACACAAGGTGATAAACTTTCTCGAATAAAACCATTAGATAATAACTCATCAACTTGTCGCGTGAGTTTACCATGTTCATTTAGGTTCATTTAATAATGAGAAAGATTAGGAAGCAAATATCTAGGAACTAAATCAATAATATGTTGATTGCTTCTTAGTGGGGTAAGTTCATTTGGAAGTTCATCAGGGCAAACATAAATGAATTTAGAGAGGGGATCACTTATCTCAATAGGTAAGGCTTCAGGACAGGGTTATTGAGGGATTTTGGTTATAATTAGAGCAAACTCAATATTTCAATGAGTTTCTCTCTTAAACTCATGCTTATTAATAATGTGCAAGAATTTATTTTCTACTGGGGTAGATGAATCTTTAGGCTAGTGTGAGCTTGCTGCTTTAGGCTTAGCAGAATTTAGTATAACTCTTTTGCCCTTTAACAGGTATGAGTAAGTATTTGCATGTTCGTCATGAATGACATGCATAGCATAAATCCAGGGTCTTCCTAAATGTATGTGGAAAACATCAAAAGGAAGAACATCACACCATATCTTTTCAGAATATACTCCTAATTGTATTGGGACAAGACAATGATGAGATATAGAGATGGAAGTTTTGATGACCCATGTAACCTTTTAGGGTCATGGATGAGGCTTAGGTGTGAGCTTCATCCTAACTAAGACTGATGTGGCAATAACAATCATACAGCTTCCACTATCAATGATAAATTTACAAGATTTGTCGTCACTTTTAAAATATGTATGAAAAATTGATGTACGTTTCCAATCAATGTCCTTTTGAGGGGTAGTTAACACACATCACATAATAGTAATGGTGCATCACTTAATGCTTCATCTGCATCATTAGCTTCTTCACAAGGGTCAACTACAACCAGATCATCGACAAAATTATTATTATATTCAATAGTTTCGGAATCTATAAGTAGATTTCGATGGGGACAAGTACTTGCAAAATGCTCATTTTTGCCACATGTGAAACAAGTTATGCTTGAAGCTTTAGAATTTGACACAATGGGTGTCTTTTCTTTGTGATCATTTGATGGTTTGGAAGATTGTGGATTTAGGGCGATGGAGCATTACTAGGAATTAGTTCTTGAAGATGTTGTTTGTTTTCTAAGGGTGTGAGAATTGAGGTATTGTTCAAATTGAGTAGCAAGTCAAAATGCATCCTAAAGGGTGTAAACCTCTTTAGTCAATATTTCTTGTCAATTATCTACTTTAAATCAAGATCAAAATCAATAAATTGTTGTTCGATGACCTTCAATAACATCACACCGGGTCATCAATTCATCAAAATGACATATAATCAGTGACAATCATAGATCCTTGCCTAAGTGTAGTCATTTCATCCATGAGCTGATCATGAAAGGTTAAGGGCACATATTTTTGCTTTAGGATTTCTTTCATCTCATCCCAAGAAGAAATAAAAGGTTGCCCAGCTCATTGATTCTTTCGCTTAAGATTAATCCAATATGTTTTAGCATGACCTATCTACTTTATACTAGCAAAACGTACTTATCTCCCATGGGACATTTGCATCCAATCAAAATATTAATCCATATCAATAAGCATCCATAAAAAGTGGGCGGGTCTATTTTTACACTACGAACAATAACATCATCTAAGTCCTGGTGGTTTGTTCATGATTCCATAATACGTTGACCCATATTATGTAAGGGCTCATATGTGTGAGGGGGAAAATGATCTCAATGATACCTTTGTGCATAGCCATTGTCTCTGGAAGTTTTGCTCTATCCTCTTATAGTTTTGGGGATGTACACTCTCTAAATCCTGATAATCATCAACATGACTTAAGAGGTGATTGCGTTGTCATCTAGTTGGTGATTGTGGAGGAAGAAGAGATAATATGTAACAATTAGGATGACCTTCTTGGCTAGGAAGATGGTCATTTATTTCCTTTGGTGCAAGTGGAGTTGGTGATGTTTCATTGGCTTTCAACTCTAGCGCTTCAATTCTAGTTCAAAAATCATGCATTGAGAAAGTGAGAATTTTCATTTTCTCAAGTAAGAGTTTGAGTAGGTCATTGGTTCTTTGTTTAGAAGTTTGGCCTTGGTATCGATGTCTAGTATGAGTCAACAAAGTTTATATATATATATACATATATATATATATATATATATATATATATATATATATATATATATATATATGAGCTCTCTGTTCTTAGGGTTTTCAATGTTCAAATAGTCGAATCAAGTAAATTACTCTTCTACCAAGTTGTAGATATTGATGTTCCACTTAAAATCGAGTGCTAAAACAAGAAATTCGGATATAAATTGAATAAGTTATGATCAAAATATCGTAGGGTATAAATCAAACTGAAAAGTGACGTGATTAAAATTTATGCTTTATTATATGCAATGATTTTGCCATCAATTGGCATAACAAGTTGAGGATATATTTTATCAGATACCAATATAATGTAAGATAAAATAAATGTGTATGCAAAGGGTATGATGATTTTTACACCAATAAAAATAACAATTTACTCATGATTGAGTATCGATAAAATAAGGCGAATTTTGCGTACAAATGTGAAATTAAAAAAAAATGAGATTGAGTTAATTCGAGCCATAGCTATGCTAACACATAAAATTACTTATCATTTAAAGTATAAAGATAAATAAGAGCTATGGTTGATCTAACCTTTGTCAAAGTGTAAGAAACCGGTGGCAAAGCGGGGATAATTGAAGTCGACTTCTACAAACAATCCTTCATCACAGGATCTTTTTCCTTCCTTAGATGTCCTTCTCTAAGGTTTGCAATACTCACACTCAAGATTTCATTCTCTTAAGAATGAAAATACTAATGAATATAATAAGTAGAGAAATATATTTTCATTCAATCTGCAATACCATGATACATAAGATATTGGCTTATTTATAGCCATACAATATATGTCAAATGACCATCAAAACTATAAACTTACCCTTTCATGAAGGGTTAAAGTGTATTTTCCTACAAATTACTAATAAAACCATCAACCAACCCACTCATTAAGAACTAGAATATCCTTTCATATAAAATACCAAAAAAATCTTAATCCAACTCTCTTATGAAGGACTAAAGTGTCATTTCACTCAATTAACACTCATGACCAAAACATGATGAATGGGATAATCTAAAGGCACCTCAATATTTCAGCTCTTGCCCTGCTTGCCACCACAACTAAACCCTGGAGTTTCACTTAATAATATTAAGCAGGACTTTAAAGTAGTTCTTCCATTTCCATCATCCAAAAAGCAAAAATTATGCCGTTAAACTTTTATATTTTGTGTCTCATTTCGTTAGTCATTGCTCCCACTTAAACAATAAACCCATAAAATAATTTTTAATACAAATTATTAGTACATGTGGAAATGATATGATCGGATATAGTTGGTGGTTACCACTTCACAGTCATGTGAAACAAAAAACATCCAAGCACAAGATAATAAAATCACAACACAATCACAGCATAAACCACACAAGGATCCAAGGGCGAGAAATTTTACATGAAAAAACTCGATAACGGGAAAACCTCGAAGCCACACTACACATAAAAAGCTTCTATAAGTCAATATGATTATAGAATTACAGAGAGATTCACCTTCAAATGAACAAGAAGGGTCAACCACTTACAAAGCCTCTCGATCAATGGATTCATCTCTAAGAAAACTCCAGCTCTCATTATAGGTCGAAGGAGACCACAACAACCTCCAAGCTAAGTTAGGGCTGATCTCAACTTCTCTAAACTAAGAAACTCCCATAAGTTTTTTTATATATTTGGCTTTACTTGAACCCCAAATTACCAAAAATGTTCTTAAAAATACATATGGGACCACCTATATCTAAAACTGGGTTTCGGCGAGAGCTATGACCCTCCGTAGCACTCCGAATCAAGCCATGGGGTACCATAGCATCTCACGGTGCATCGCGGCACCTGGCTCTCAATAGTAAAAGCTGCAAGACGTGTCTGGGAGCAATGGAGTACCAGGACTTCTGGTGACCTATCTCGAAACATCCCGAAAGTCCCAGAACCCACCAAAGCTTTATTGGAACATCCACAATGATCTAAATGGTTTTCGCATTCGAACAAACTAATCAGTGGTCATCTCCCTCTCTATCGAGCGATGGAGTGGAATAGTGTTCGACCAGCTTAGCAAGACCCGCACGGCTGTAGCCTGACCAGTTCGCCCAACCTATGCTGCAAGGATGAAACAAGGATATTCCAAAGGAATATTCCAAATTTAATCCAAATTGAACTATAGGCCAAAATTTATTTAATTTTTATTATTTAAATAACTATTAAATTATTTATCCAAATATAGTAAAATTATATATCAAATTGATCAAAAAATGAACAGAACAATAACATGAAGTTTAATTTCAATTTTTATTATTAATCACCTCTTAATCATCTTTAAGTATCATTAAAACTTAATCAAGCCATTTAAAATCCAAACTGACCCTACTTGTTGTCATTCTTATGCCTATGCTATAGAGAATCCATATCCACTGATTTTATTTCATTTGGATATCAAATGGTGAAAATAAGTTTTTGACACTTAATTAAATAATATTTTATTCAAATATTTAGGGTTTTCACAGATTAGGCTTTCTAAACTCAAGGACATAACATGTTAACCTTCATTATTCCATGACTAAACCTTAGAGTTGAATTTTGATAAGGAAATACTGATATTGACCTAATATTTGACTAAACCCTTGCTTTGTAAACTTTGATCTAACATTATGTGAGAGATAAAAAGCATAATATAAATTGCCTTGTCCTTAAATATGTAATAAGTGTAGATCAGATTTTAAAGCCATAAGCCCTGTGTGAGCAAGTAATTGGTCACTTTAAGTGACCATCTGAATAAAGAGTTATTGCGAGAAGTAGCTAAAGTGTAGTTTAGTGAATCCTTCCCTAAAACTAGAGATGGGTCTAATCTAGTTTTAGTAAACTATGAAATGTGAGATATTAATAGTAATAAAGATACTTAAAATCTAGTTGAGTTAGTTAAAATCCTAGCTCAATACTTAAAGTTTAGGCTTTGGGGAAAACTAGTAGTTTAGTCTGATTAACATCCCATTTGGAGAAAATCTCTAATAGAAGCTTGAGGGATGGAGTAGTCTAACTTGTTGAATATTATTAAACTTAGGTCATAGTGATCTTTTTTAGTATAAATATACTAGAACTTCTAGTACATCTTTTAGGATGACATCCTCTATGCTATCTAAGGTTAGATCTTAGATATAAGTATAGCTAAGGTTTATAACCCTTAAAGGAAGATTATTGAGTAAGTTCTTAAGATTAGCTATCAAATAAAAGTTCCATTTAGGTGGACTTAGCATTACAATTTCTAAACTTAAATTTGAAATATGTTAATCCAGTTTAAATACTATGAGTCCTGCCCTTTACTAAGCTAAAATATAGATCCTTAAAATATTAAATCGTGCATACAACAGTTCACCATCTCTTTTTGGCCTTTCAATAATATGCTAGCAGCTCTTTAAAGTATAAGACTTTAGATAATTACAAAAGGAAAAATTGCCATTCAAAATCATCACCTTGTATTTAAATAGATTGTTGAAGTAGAAGTGAAGTAGATTAATCAAGATTCCAATAACCTAATTTTAGATGCAGACTTAGACCAATAACTATAAGTACTTCTTACAAAATCATATTTAGAATTCTAAATTTCCAATGCACTTAGAACTAGGATTTTAGACCACAATAGGAAATTCAGCTACAACAATTTGAATCCTTCAGATGCTCATTTATTCTTTGGAAAATAACTTCAGTTCTTAACTTTAATGGTGAGATTTCTGTCAGTTTTAAGTCTATGGCGTATGCTTTTTTTATGTATATCATTGAAACAACAAAATTCTTTATTGTAGATTAAATCCTCATTTCAACCTATCCAAATTATAACTTCAAGTACTCTACTTAACAGAGATGCAGTCATACTGCTTTTCTTGATCTACAAATAAACAAAGAAGTTGGAATATCTCTTGATATGGCTAGTTATACACCTCAATTGCAAAAGAAATATATATGCTAATAACTCTATTAAATATAGAGAAAGGAGATCAAATATGTATTTGCTTAAGAACTAATTATATTAATGTATAATTATATTTTTGTAGATTATAAATCAAGGGTTAAATGGACATAAATATTTTAGTTTTAATTTGCTAATGTGATTTAGGCACGGACGAAGGATCCTATAAGCTCATAGATTAAGCAAAAATACCCAAATTTTCTAGTAGTAAGCACAAAACTCTTAGAATTCATTATAGCAGTTTCCTATTCATTTAAACTTTATTGATTTACTTGCTTTATAAGAATATAGCAGCTTTACTTTATTGGAAATACTCAATAGATTTTAACCTTCAATGGAAATTATTTAAATACTTTGCAGACCACTTGCACTTCACTAATCTTGATTACATCCTTATACCATATGCCAATAAAATTGGCAGCTAATTGATCTACTTAAGAACATAAATTTATTTTTAAAACATTTATTCAAAATTCAAGGAAAAATAAATCCACTTTTTTCCACTTAGATATTTTATTTTGTATTTACAAGCAACTGCTAGCATCCTACACAAGAGACCAATTAGCTTCAGTTTACATTGTTAGAGCTTTGTGCATAGTGAGCCATTCTTTACTAATTTTGAATAGTTTGATAGATAGCTACTTAATAGAATTTGGCCTACAACTACTAATTTCAGCAATCTATTAGCAATCCTAAGATAAGAAAAAATTTCATTGAAACACTTAATTACCTAAGCAGTTCCATCTCTTCATTTCAACATTCCAAAGAAAAGGCAACCAGATAATTTCCACATTTATCCATTCACATGTAATACATTAAATGTAGAAGAATAAGAAAGCTAATTTATTACATTTAATTAAAAGCAGGCAAAAGAAATTTAAGACAACAATTTTCTTCAACAGGTATCATACTTTACTTAACTTCTCTCATAATCTTAATTCTTGAGCGCTAGGCCTGATATATAACCTAATATGCCATATATACATATATGCCAGGGTACAACCAAAAAACAAAATCTTGTTAGACTTATAAAGTTTAAGTACAATTTAACTTTAAAGAAAATGATTAGCATTTTAGGATATCATTATTGCTTCACATAAGAAATAAACCACGTAAACCTCCACAAAAATGCAACTGCATAAAACTAAGAGTAAAGCAATGAAAGTAATGTAAATGATGCTGAAAATAATACTGCAATAGAAACTAATTAATACTGAAAATAAAACAAAAATGCTTTAACCAAAATAATTAAAAATAGAATGATGACTGTATAAAAATTTGAAAGGGGTCTACAATATATGTTGAACAGAATATCCCACTAAGTATTCTATAATAGATGCCACATGCATACATATCCATGATGCCACAACAGCATTCCACAGATCCTAGGTGTGCTAAGAATGACACCGCTAACAAATCCTTTGTGTGCATCAAATCCTATAGCTAGTAATACGCTATACTTATGCGATTCATGTTATGCCAAAATTAAAATAATTAATAAACAAAATCCATAAAATAGACAAGATATCTCTTTTTGTTATCTAATTATTTATCCAATCACAACCTAATATGCGTATTTATACAAATTTTGCATTGCTCAGAAATTACGCATAAGACTGTCTAATTTATATATCCGTCAAATTCTGATTACACTTAACCTTATTCAACTATTTTAAATATCAAATTGTCAATCTAATCAGATTTATCATATATTAAGAGTGCATACATACAACTAGCATGTCCCAAGAAAGGTGAATTTGGACACTTATGTTACTTAACTGCACTTATCCCTGCGCACAGGGATATGAGACATACATCCTTTAACGATTTGTTCTCCCAAAGTTAAGTGTCCAAACCCTAACTCATAATACACATGGGGATTGGGATGTTTTTATTGACATGAACTGTACTTATCTAAATGCTTAGAATACGACAATAACTCTATAGTTCCTTACTGGGAAAATCAACCAATTCCTAAATTGATGGGAACTCAAGTTTAGGTTATAGATATGCACTTCATTATCATATGATAATGCTAAAATCACTATTGAATTAAGTCTTAAGCAAACTATTTAGGTTTCAAGGACTCTTAAAGCTACAGAAGATATGAACTGATAATATTTCCATTATTCTATGTTCATAAAAAATAAGCATCTAACTATTCTTTTATATTTAACTACCATGGGTTATAAGTTCAATCTATGTCTTGTTTGGGTTAAATTATGAAAGGAAGTAAGTTCAATCTTAGGTTTTATATGCATGATAAGTATAGGGTTCTACCTCAAAGTATTACAATTTTGCCAACCTAGCTCAAGGTTAAATAGAATTATGAAGCTTATAATATTGGCTTAAGCTTCTTGATAATCAAATTGAGATAATTCTACAATATTTTTACTATTTTTAAATGCTAAGGAAGATGACCTAAAAATTATAAGGTTCTAAGATCAAAATCATAAAATGATATGTTTAAACTATATTTAAATAATGTCTAAATTTTAATAAGATTCTTCATTCACATGCAAATGGATAAATGAGCCTATTCATTATTTTCTAATTTTTCTAACTTATAGTCTATCTAGATCTTTAAAACTTTAGCAAGAAGCTATCACTACTAGGCAAATTTATTAAATAATATTTCTTTAATACATTTTACAAAATAAAGCTTATCTCATATCATACGATTCTAAGAAATAAATACACATTGATGACAACAATATCTGTACAAGTGATGTATGCACTAGAGCTCAATAAAATTACTTAATCTATCAGAACCCAATACAAGTTCTAAGTAATTAACAAACCTATATAATTGACAGACTGAAAATACACGTCTACGCTCACATGCAAGTGCACGTGGTCTGAAGTAATAATGGATTTAAAGTTCCGAGACTTATCATCCACTAAGAATGAAGTGTTTCATTACTAAAGTTTATTTGTTTTTAGTGGTGTTTGAACATTTGTTTAGTTTGTGTTTTTGGTTCCAATTTAGCAATCATAGTTTCTTTGATTAGAAACTACATGTTGAGAAAGAAGGGAGAGTTAGGTTTAGCATGCAATTCATTGAAAAGTTTTTTGTAAGTACTATTCTTTGCCAGATTCAAATGCCAAATTCTTCAAATGTTTTAGTTATAATTAATCAACATTAGTCTTCCTTCGAGTGTCCCTAATTTGGACTATGTTATTTCTAGTGCTCAAAGATGAACTTAAGAAGGGTCAATCCCGGCACATAGACACTCATGTGATCAATATTAGTTAAATCTGATATTTAGGTCTAAGTTTTCAAGTCTAGAGTCTTAATTGTGTGATCATGCAAATTTGATTTCACCAAATAGCATCACATGCATCGGCTTTAGTTTAGCTAAAGGAGAGAGTCATTAGGCTATGCGAGTTATGTCACATCACCCGTAAGCACTCTACACTTCATCTTCCTCCATTAACTAGAATGAGCCATGGAGCACATTTGATGACTCTTGGCTCACACGCATCAACTTCTCAGTTTAGCTAGAGGAAAATGCTATAATGCTCAAAAGCTTGTCACTAGGCTCTCAGCCCTTGTGCACATGTTCCTATCTTAAGCTAATGGTGTGCAGCAGAGATCTAAGATAATTTAATATCCTATCATTTTGTTTATCATTTCAAACTCTAAGAATTGGCATTGATCATCCTCGCTCAACGAATATTGTTGCGGATATCCCCGATGATGACTCTCTATGTGCATGTCCATAGTCTTAAAAGGATAAACTAGCTTGATAATTTCCTAGTTTAAAAGCATTAATTTAAATAGAAATGACTAAAGATATTTATTTATTGACAAATTAAGTACAAAGACATTTAATTCCTCCACATCGTTACATGTTTAGGCCCAACCCTCCCCAAGGAGAGTTTTGGCTTCCATTACAAAAGAAGCATAGGAAAAGAAATTCAAAATATTAAACCCTTGCATGGCTCTTTATGAAAAATAAATTAAGAAAAGAGATGGAGATACAATACTAAGAACTGCTGTTGCATTCACTGGATCTTCACTCAATTACTGATTTCTTTCTCTTTTTTGTTTCCTGAGCTCGATTTCTCTTTTAATTAGTTATAGTATATTTCTTCTTTGGGCAGGGCTTCTCTCCTTCCTTCAGCTTTTTGCATTTTCAAATATTTAGAAGCTTGAATGTCAAAATGGGGAACCCCTTTTTAGCCTTTCTCCTTGGCTTTTATAATCCTTGAAATTCTTCTTAGCATTTGTGCAGCCAACCTTTTCCTCTTCTTGAGAATTGTATTTATTCATTTATTCCATTAAAAATAAAAAGGTTAAATAGATTTGTCATTAATTCTTACTCTGGGAAGGGGAAAGATTAAGTTTCTTCTACTGCCCAATGCTAATTTGGATGCCAATTTTACATTAGTTTATGGTGGGCGCTACGACATGTTGCAGTGCGCATGGGAGCGCTGCAGCGATTTTGTTTTTGAATTTTTTTAAGTGAATCCCCATTGTGGCACACTGTAGCGCAGAGTTCTCTATCTTGAGCCCGCTTTGGCGCACTGTGGCATGAGGCTCTCGGTCTTGTGCCACTTTGGCGCACTGTGGTGCAAGGCTCTCAGGGTTGTGCCTGCTTTGGCGCGTGGTAGTGCCGAGCTCTCGGTCTTGTGTCTGCTACGGTGTGCAGTAGTGCCAAGCTCTCTGTCTTGTGCCTGCTTTGGTGTGCTGTTGCACCGAGCTCTCAGTCTTTTGCCTACTGCGGAATGCGATAGTGCCGAGCTCTTGGTCTTGTGTCCGCCACGGTGCGCTGTGGCTCATCGGGGTGAGCTGAGGCGGTTCTCTTCTAGAATTTAAAATTTAGGCCAAATTTAAGTTTGCTCAACTTTTATCCTGAAAGAGCAGTGGAAACACATCAAAGTATACATTTTTAACTAGAAAAGTGTTTGTTTTTACTCACTTATTTTACTATAAATCTTAGATTTATCAATAGTAATTTGAACTAGTTGGGATAAGGTGGTTGGGATGAGGCATGATTTACAGCACCTGCAATATTTGGGCAAAATACATGTAAATGATAATTTCTTTGACAAACCTTGCTTATTCCTAGACAACCATGAACTCTATCCAATTCATTCTCCAATACTTAAGGATAGAAAACTAAATTATATCATGCTAGAGAGGGATATACATGATGTAATGTAATAGTTTGATAAGAATCATCTTTTATGTAGTGTTGTTAAAAATATGTAGGACATGACTCCTTGTAACCATTTAAATGAATCCAAATAACATCATTAAACTAATATTAAACAACAATGATAATTACTTAATGAATATTTAATTGAGACATTAATTTTAGATCACATACCAAATATTACAAGAGTTGCTTTGTCCTAATGATTTAATGACATAACATAAGTATTACTTGAATTCAATCATTTTTACAATAATCAAGTATATGAATTATGCAACAATTTAAAGATGATAATCTGCTAGCACAATCTAATTGGTCAGTTACCTTAGAAGACATACAAGTACTTTATTTAAATAAATCACTATTATAGGATTGATCAGCCACTAGAAGGCGAGCTGCATACATAAAGATCTATAATGACAACAAATAGCATTCTAATAAAAATTATAAGCAACATTTTAAATGAGAAACTGATAGAAATATCTCCTCAAACATCAAACCATTCAACTTAATAATAATTAAATATATCTAATTAATAAAGTAACTTTTATGATTTGATTAAATGAGATTAAGTACATCAATAGAGATCAGATAAGAGGAGATTCTAAAGGGATCAACAGTAATGAGGAAGGATTGGCCACATGATCAATGGATTCTATTGATGGCTGCTGATTGGCCAAGGGGAAGATGTTGATATTGACTAAGAAGGAGAAGAGAGGCTGCAGCTCGGCTTGAGTGGAGGATGGTCCAGCGGGCTTTGGCTTCTCATGAAAGGTTCGGCCAAGCAAGCATCTACCATGAAGGTCACAGCCAAGCCATGAAGATCTTGGTCAAGCCATCAAGAAAAGTGTTCGGGCTCAGTCAGCAAGAAGCTATTTGAGTGAAGGAGATGAAAAATTAGTTGGAAGGAGCTGCTAATTTATTTGACTCAAGAGATCAAATTTAAATCAACTCTTATTTTAATTCCAAGTTTAACTTAGGTTAAGTCTTAGAAATTTATAATATAGATGTATGATCCATAATATGATTCCTAATCCTTGAAACTAGTAGATTTTATGCCATTTAATCTTATTGAGACTAGGTAGACTCAATGAGATTTTTAAGATTAGATCCTTATTTATTTCTAGTTTTGAGTTGCTTAGAGTCTAGATACTTAAAATCCTAAGTTAAGGGAATCAAACTCCATGTCTAGAACTCTTAACTTCTAATCTTGATAGATTATATCAAAATGGGTTCATAGTTATGAAAATATCAAATAGAATGGTTGATTTTATCATTTATCTTAATTAGGTGATATTGTCTGATTTGGAATAAAAACTTACAAGATCGTAAATCTGGGACTATACTGGATGGTAAGATATTGGAGATCTTGAGGTTGTGTAATCTCAGAGTAGTTAGAATGAATAAATTAAATAATAATTGATATCATAGATCTTGCTATAGAAATTACTATTATATTCCTTGATTTGATACATTGTTCCCTTATATTTAAGCTATTAGCCTTGAGCATAATATACTTGAAATATTATTGTGTTTTTGATAAATACATAAAGAAATTGTTATGTATATGATAAAATTATATTATATCAGTAAGTAAACATGATAAGTAAGTAAAATACTCAGTGAAATATGCCATAATATTTTTGACTTCTCAATACTTGTTGTTTAGATCAACTCAAATCTAATTATTGCATCGCTAAATAGGCACGGTGTTGTAGTTCAGCTTGAATCTAGCGCTTTGAAAGCTAGATGGTACATATGAGACTTTATTTTCAGTGGCTCTATTTAGTACAACATAACTATTTCAGCTATATTTTTTTGTCTTTTAGGTTCATCCATAGTTTTAAGTTATATTTGTAGTTCAATGATTTTTAGTTTCTCTGCAAACTTTTTAGTTCCTTTGTATATACATGATTAGGATGCTAATTTTTTATTCTCTTTTACAGCACAATTACTTTAAATTTAGTGTACTTAGCATTTTTTAGTTAATCATTTTCTTATTTATGATTTTCTTTAGTATTGTAGTCATATTTAAAATTTTGTGCCAAATCTTCATTATAGAATCTAGAGTTAGGTATGTTTCTTTATCTTCTTCAAGTTTGCTCAAGCTATAAAAAATTTATTCTTAGCTTTTCTTGCTTTTCTTATTGCTTGTTATGCATAAATTGCTCGATAATCATGTCATATATTTAATTTCAGTAATAATTTTTTTAGCCTAAAATGTACGTAGATAATTGTCTAACTCAAAATTATTATTTTCTTGATTGGGGTGATGGCATATTAAACTAGCATGTCAAATCTAGAGTTGTTCGTGGAACCTACTTCATGTGAGGAGCAGGAGCGTGAGGATGATCCTGCTGCAGCTATTTAGTTTTAGTTGAGTTTTCACTTGAAAAACAAAGAATATTAGCATTTCATTTTCTTTATTTTTCTTAAGTCTTGGTCTATAATATTAATTTAGGATTTCCAAATTTTATTTACAGTACTCTAATTATGAGATAAATGTTTTTTCTTTCTCTTATTTTTGCTTAGATGTAATATATGGATGTTGTCTCTTTTGCCTCCATACTCTATAATGTTACGCTAGTATTTAGTCACTTTACCCTAATTAATACTTCTATTTATTATCATTATTTGTAAATAATTATTTGGGGCACTATTCCTTACACAGTTCAGTGATGACCATTTACTAAGCTACGTTGAGTTAGTGATATTTCAATGATAGATAGGGAATGACCATTTCAAGTTAGTACCCCATGTCCTATCTAAAAATGCGGGGCACTATAATTAGTATCAGAAAGTACTATAAGGTGTCAGATGGGATCTATGTTCATATCTATCTATTAGTTATTCTCTTACAAGTACAATTATTAAGTGTATAAACTCGAGACATCCATATTTTATTACATTCTTGCCTTCTCAGAATAGATACTAGAAGGAAGACGTCTAGATGACACCTTAGAATTAGAAATAAATATTAGAGAACACTTAAGTAAATGATATGTATAATAATAAGCTTAAGTAGATTTTAAGTCATAATTAATTAAGAAATTTATAAAAAATTAAATGTGTAGATTAAATGGCCTATAACCTTCCAGAACTCAAGTATTACACTAAGTGATTCAATGTCATGTGGGAATAAAACTAAAGTATGGTCAAAAATATGGTAGGACTGTGCAGGATGTATTTCCCAATAGAGTGATAGTGCTGGACAATATCATAAGATATCCAATTTTCAATGGACTGAACATTCCCATCTTAGCTAGAAAGTGGCTTCACTATGTGACTACAACCTTCAACATCATTCGATGCCTCGATGATGTTCGTCTACATATTCTAGTTCTTTTTCAGCAAGATGGAGAATAAAGTTGGTGGGATACTACCATCTAGAGACTTGTGAGGAGGTACTAAAGATAATGTCATCCAGTCACCTACAATGACTTCTGTGTTGCCTTCACCACCAAATACTTTGGGTGATTTCTATAGCAATCTCTAGTAGTTCCTTTTTATTACTATTGTGTTTTTCCTTTCAAATAAATCATCATTTCTTGTACTTCATGTTTTCTCTTCAGCAGTGTTATCTTCTTTCAATATTGTACTTAATGAGTCAAGTTAATGAGAAATTTTATTTTGTTTAATTCTAAGTCAATGAATTCTTTCTTTTCTTCTTGTTTCTGGTTAATTTGTCAGAATGAATCCCAGTTCTCCTTCTTTGACTACACCAATTAAGATGGTTGTTGCATCATAGAGTGTATATGAAACAATTATTGAACTTCGAGCACATTGAGATTGTTAGTCTACAGTCAAGTTCGTCAATTGTATCTAATGGATTGGTTGTTGACATCTCAAATCAACCAGACTCAAGCAGCAGTTTCTATGGTTCAAGCCCAGCATATTCCTCACCCTCATCATCATCACCATTTTGCAAATGACATTCTGCATAGTTTCCTGAGGTTAAGAACTCCTTCATTCAGTGGCAGCTTGTGTTCCATGGATATGGCTAGTTGGCTGAAGCTAATAGAAAAGAACTTAATATTCCATTAAGTGCCCAAATTCTAAAGTGATTTGCCTTAAAATTCACTTATTTCAGGAAGAAGCGAAATTCTGGTGGGATAAAGAGAGAAACTCCCACTTTCCTGAATACGACATCAAAGATGTCCCCTAGGACTATTTTTTTTGACGTATTCATGTTAGATTTTATTCCCCCGTCAGCGTAAAATATTTTCAAGGACACTTTGCCAAGGTTGAAGCAAGGTGGTGAACTTGTATCTGAGTATAAATTGGATTTCAAGAAATTAACATGTTTTTCTCCAGATCTAATGATGATTGAGGCAGCCCGCTGTCATAGATTTTGAAGTGGTCTACAAGATTCCATCACAGATCAAAGTAGAAATTGCAAGGGTGGTCAAGCACCACTAATCTCTAAAGGATATTAAGCCAAAGTTCCACGCTACTCTTAACTGTCACAAAGATTTCAATAAGCAGAGACCACAAACTAGAAATATCTATCATATGCAGGTAGCAGCAACTTCTTCCAAGCAAATCTAAAGTTGAACAGAACCTCACCCTTACGGTAGGTGTTACAACTTTGGTCAATGTTGCTACACCTGTGGTAGACAAGGCCACATATTTTGTCACTGTGATTATCCTGAAATGGTGGATGGTGTATATATTGATCACTCTCACCGTAAGCAAGTCCTCCAAGCTACTCCTATAAATCGTAGAGATTTGAGGTTGTCAATCATGCCACCTCCACAAATGGAAGCTCTTGTTCATAACAAAGAGTTTTCCAATGCACCTCATGTGCAAATTCAAAATCCTCTAATGAAGCAGGTTCACCAAAATAGACCCGTTGGTCCTGCTGGTGTATACAATAACTATAATAAAAGTAGATGAAAATAATGATGTTATTTCAGATACACATTTTTGATCATACATTTCATTAAGAAGTTGTTTTATTTCTTCAAGCATTCAATTATGTAAGTAGTTAATGTGTTTGAATTTTTAACATAAGAACCATGTGCATAAAGGATAAGCTCTGTAAGATATTATTCAATACTAGGGTAAGTCATTCTTTTATATATGAGCATTTTGCCAAATTTCTCAATCTTTCCTTTTATAAATTAGCAAACACCTTAAGTGTTAAACTTTTTTCTAGAGCCCAACTAAATGCCATTAAATTCTAGGATTCTAAAATTCTGTTAAATTGTCAGGTATTTGAAGCTAAGCTGATTGTTTTATCAATAGTAAACTTTGATATGAAATTAGGCATGAACTAGCTAAGTAAGCATGATCCGACTATCAATTATCAGAAGAAGAAAGTCTATTGCATTTGCTTACTACTTTTGAGGTCTTTGTAGGAAGGTTTAGTACTCAAACCAAAAAATTGATTAATAATGATTGTGTTGCTTACTGACAGACTATTTTTGTACATCTGCACTTGCACGCAAGTTCACATGGGATGAAATAATATTTAGGATGGTGAGATCCTAAGATTTTAAAATCCTCTAGGAATGGTGTTGGTTTTGTTATTTAAGTGTACTAGAATTAACTAATGTTTAAATGATGATTTGAGTTTTGTTGACAATTTGGTCCAAATCTTAGCAAGCAAAGTTTCTTTTATCAAAAACTATTTTTAGAGAAAATAAGGAGAGTTAGGTTTCAGTAAGCAATTTATCAAGAATTCATGTAAGTACTCTTCAATATCAATTTAGTGTTAAATGAAATGAACTCTCTATTCTAATCGAGAGACATAATCTTTTCTAGGGTATCCCCCAAATTGGCTACATCTAACCTAGTGCTCAAAGATGAGCATGTAAATGCTCAATCACGACACTTAGGTTTTCATTTGATTTTTGGTGATTTAATTCAATGCTTACATCTAAGTCATGAAATCTCCAAATTGACCTTTTTAAATCACATGAACTCATTTCAACTAACAGCTCACATGAATCAATTTTAGGTTTAGCCAAAGAGATGATTCATTAGGCTACATGGGCTATGTCACATCACCCAGAGCACAGAATGCATCTTCCTCTTTGTTTAAACCTAAAATGAGCTATGGAGCTCAACTAGTGGCTCTCGACATCACAAGCATCAACTTCTCAGCTCAGTAGGACATCATGCAGTAACTATCATTATTCACTAGCTTCACACATAAACTGAGTATGAGCAATGGAGCTCAGAGATTATTAAATATTCATAGCTCAATTAATCCACTTAGAACAAAGGGGTTGCATTGGCCATTATCGCATAGCTAATATTGTCACTGACATTAGTGACGGGTCAGTCAACATACAAAACCCTGGTTCTTAGTGAATTAAAAGCTTAATGATTTTTATAGATCTAAATCTATTTTTTTTCATGATATTCTAATATTAATATTTACTAATCCAATTCATTCATCACAGCATTTAAATCATAGATATAAATACATTCATTGATAATTCGAGAGTACAACACTTTCTATTTTCTTAATTTGTTACATGCCTATGCCCAACACTCCCTATGGAGGGTTTAGGCTGCCATTAAATAGAAAACACAAAAAAGTATACAAGTACTAGAAAGTCTTTGCCTAGCTCTTTCAAGAAAAGAAAGATAAGTTAGAAGGTAATACGATACAGGAAACTGCTTTCACATTCACCAGCTTGTTTTCCCTTCACACAGCTGTTCTTCCTCGTGTCTAGTATAGTGTCTTCTCTCTTCCAAAACATAGCCTTCTCAGTCCTTAGGGGAGGGTGGAACTCTCCTATTTCTCCTGTAGGAGCTAGTGGTAGAATATTTCTTTTCTTAACTAAAATCAAGAACCTTTACTTAATCTTCAATTCTCCCTTTTATTGACTCCTTGCAACTATTTCAAAATTAATTTTGACAATAACCCTCCATTTAGAAAGTTGTGTTTTCTTTAATTGATTATTCCATTATTTCATTGATAAAGAAGACTTTAAAGTTGTTGGCATTTATGTCTTGCTGTTGGGAAGAGAATTAAATTATGCTTTTGCTCTCCCCTATGTTACCTTAAATGCTATTAGCTGGCAAATTTTACGACCCACGCTACCACGCACAGTAACGCTCGTGTCTATATTGTGAGACTGCTATGGTGCATAGGAGCGTGTGAGTTTCAAGTTATGGAGTGCCAGAGTCTATGTCTTGAGACTGCCGCAGCGCACGATAGCGTCAGCGTTTTAAGAATTACGTTTAGTCCTGGCAACATGCAAATTTGTTGTAGCATGCAGTTGCACCAGAGCCTATGTTCGATTACGCTGTGGTGCGCAATAGTGTCGAAGCCTATGTTTGATTCCACTATAGCGGCGGTAGCGCCGGAGCCTATGTTTGGTTCTGCTATGGTGCGCGGTAGTGCCCGAGCCTCTGTTTGGTTCCGCTGTGGTGCGTGGTAGGTCCCGAGGCTCTGTCTGATACTGCTATGGCATGCAGTAGCATATCGTACGGATTCTATTAAAGTGTGGCTAAGTTGAATTTCCACTACGGCGTGCTGCAGCGCCAGAGTCTTTGTCTTGATAACATTGTGGTACGCGGTAGAGCTAGTGTTTCTGTCTTGAGCCGCTGTAGTGCGCGATAGCGTGGCACTCTCTATCTTTGGTCTACTATAGTGAGCTTGGGTGCGCCGCAATAGTTTTCTTCTAGATTTTTTGTTTTTAGCCCAGAATTTCATTTAACTCTTTTGTGCCCAGGAATCATAAAATCAAATCAAAGTACATAGGTTTTAATGAATAAATGTTTGTTTTTATCAACCTATTTTGCTATAAATCTTTGATTTCTCACTTACCTCTACACTATGTTGGGTAATGCAAAAAAAGATATCCTAATATCCAATAGTAAAGTCATTTCTCACTTACCTAGATTAGAATGGACAGTTCATTTCATTTAACACTAAATCGATATTGAGAGTGTACTTCCACAAATTTTTGATAAGTTGCATGTTGAAACCTAACTCTCATTAATTTCTCTAAAGTAGTTTCTGATAGAAGAAACCTTGCTTGCTAACATATGGACCAAGTTATCAACGAAACAAAAATCAACATTTAAATAGTATTGAATTCAAGTACACTTTAGTAACAAAGAAATATTGTTCCCAAAGGACGATAAAATCTTGGGATCTCGCCATCCCAAATATTACTTTAGATCACGTGCCCTTGCGTGTAAGTACATACGTACAAAAAAATTCGCCATATTTTTGGCGCCGTTGCCGGGGACGGCTTAACGAATTTGTATTAAATATAACTAGATAAAAGCTAGTGATTTCAATTTTTCTTTTATTTTCTGCATATTTTTTCTTATTCTATGATCACATGTGTTTATACTTTTAGTTTTATTTTGCTTTTGCTTGAAATTGCTATGAACTACACTCCCTTAAGTAGAAATTTAGAATTTCATGATTAGAAGTGATTGCTTAGACATTCTGTTTTATCTAGAAATAGAAAGAACTTACTTAAGAGCTAGGACAGAATAATTAATCTTAAATCAACCTAAATAAAAATGGATAATGTCGATGAGAATCTGGTGGGAGGAGTAGGAGAGCAAATGAGTAGAGCCTTAAGAGACTATGCATTACCTACTGTAAAAAGAATTCCTCATGTAATAGTTAGGTCAAACATAACAGTTAACAACTTTGAGATTAAGCTGTCAACCCTAAATATTGTTTAGAGCAGTCAATTTGGGGGGTTCGCCACTGAAGATCCAAACTCACACATCTCCAATTTTTTGGAGATTTGTGATACATTTAGGTACAATGGTGTCACTGACGATTCCATTAGACTTAGGCTATTCCCCTTCTCACTTAGAGACTGAGCAAAAATCTGGCTCAGTTCTCTACCTAGTGGCTCAATTTGCACATGGAATGATTTGGCTAGGAAATTCTTTGCCAATTATTTTCCACCTACAAAGACAACTTGGTTGAGAATAGAAATAACTAACTTTGGCCGATGTTAGGGAGAGACACTTTACGATAGCTAGGAACATTTCAAGGAGTGCCTGAAGAGCTATCCTCGACATGGGTTCCTGCAGTGGATGGAAGTGCAGATATTCTATAATGGACCAAATGCACCCTCTCGAACCCTAATTGATGTAGATGCTGGAGGGTCTTCGAGTAGTAAAACCCAAGAAGAAGCCTTCACCTGTTAGAAGAGATGGCCAATAATGTTTACTAATGTCCTATTGAAAGCAAATAAGAAGTTAATAATTTTGTTGAAGCAAACCAAATTCTATCCCTCCAACAGGAGATAAATGCTCTAAATAAAAAAATTTGAAATATGAACTTGAATAATGCCCATGAAATTTACTGTGATTTCTATGGGGGTAAACATAGTAGTGACAATTGTAACTTAAATAATCCTTTCGCACCATCTAGCACAGAACAAGCAAATCACATAAGAAACATTAATGGAAACCGAAACTATGGGCAAAATAATCCCTACTCCAATACTTACAACCTTTGATGGAAGAATCATTCAAATTTCTCTTGGATTAGCAATAAAAAGAAATGGAACTTTTAACAAAAATAGCTCACAACCTTAACAAGGGAAAAATTATAACATTAACTAGTAGTCCCAAGATGTAGGCATTGAAGGGGCATTCCATGGTTTTAAGGTAGAAACCACTCAATTCATGAGAAGAACCAAAATGATAATAAACTGTCATGATGCCACAATCTAAGAGATTGAGGAATCCCTAGAAATATTAAATTTCAGTAAGGACACATTTCTAAGAAGCTATCCACTTACTAGCAGAGAACTCTACCTACCTCGACTAAAGTGAACCCTAGGGAACCAGTTAGTGTCACTAATTCTGATAAGATGGAGAAGGACTACCAAGGAATTAACTATGGAAGGAAAACTGAAGAATGGGGAGCTGGGACAATCTGTGCTATGAAATTAGTAGAAAAATTATTTGCAAAAAAATCCCCCCTGATGGAAGAATATTCCATGCTTCATCGAGGGTGAGGTTCTTTTAGTTCCCTTATTTGATCTTGGAGCCTGATTCAACGTGATACCATATTACATATATAAATGACTGAGATTTAGGGGAATGGAAAACACCTCTACAATTTTAGTGTTTGCAAACTTTCACTCATTAACCCAGTTAGGTGTTGTCAAGAATGTTGTTATGGGTGTGGGAAGCTTTATAGTTCCCACTAACTTCATAATATGTGAATGGGATAGATGGAATTAAAATTCAACTATCAATTTTGGAATACCCTTTCTTGCAACCACCAAAGCAATTATAGACTTGGCATGATTAGTATAAATGGGAAAATGAAAGATTTAAACCTTAAGCCCATAATTTTCAAACAAAGGAATCTTGAATTAAAGTGGAGAAGAAAATTTAGGAGAGAATTACATCAAAGGGTTATTGAATAGCAAAATCTAAGTAAACTGATCACAAATTTGAGAGTAATAAAAGTATCTCATGTAGAGGAAGTGCTAAAGAGTTGATAAAAATTAAGAAAAAAAACTAGAAGAGGTGAGCAAAAATAGAAGGGGGTTCCCGAATCCTAATATGAGAAGAGGGAAGAGGAAAATGAGATAATTAAAGTCATGGGTTTGAGCACAACTCATGTTAGTGCTCACCCACACACTTCAAAAATCTAGAAAGAGAAACCCTAGGATATCTAGTTATTTAAGTTCCTAAATTGGTCGGGCTGATGGCAATAAACCAAGCTCTTGTGGGAGGCAACCCATATTTATTTTGAGTTCTTAATTCTTAATATTGTGTAGGTAATATTTTATTTATTTAGAAGTAAAAAATAAAATAATAATATTTTTAGCAGGCGCTAAAGTGCGTCGCGGCATAATTCAACGTTGTAGCGTGCTGCTGCGGAATTTGATGCTGCGCACCGAAGCGGAACCAAATAGAAACCTTAATGCTATCGCGCACCACAGCGTGCTGCTGTGCATGATGCACAACTGGAGCATTTAATTACTGCTTGGGAATTCCCAAGCAGTCAAAGTTACTACAGCGCGCCTTGGAAGCTGAAACCTAATAAAAAAGCCCAAAAATATTCTTTTTCTCTCTATCCAAGGATTGATATCAATCCACAGCTATGGCATGCCTTAAAGACCAATTTAACTAGCAATTAGTGTGTTTTGAATACTATTATAAGAAATGTTAGAATCCTACGATATATAAATAGGGGAGGGGAACGTGCTCTACACTCAACACCTTTGAAGTTTTTCCTACCCCTAATTCTATTTAAGCCAAAAACCCTTGATTCTCTCTATGGCCTCTCAAAAAAAGAGTATGGAAAGCAAGGGAGTTGCAGCATCAACATTTGGAGGTTCTTTCAACAACAAAAGGTTCTCCTCAGTTGAGGCAGAACAACATTTTGTCCAGATTACCTCAAGAAGGAAAACTTGGTCTACTCATAGAGATATGGCACCCCGGTAGTGGGAAAACTTGGTCTACTCATAGACTAATGCTTTCCCAACACTTGTACAGAAATTTTATGCCAATGCAATCAATGAAAATGGGCAGACAATTTTCGTACAAAGGAAGGTTGTAAGTTTTGGGCTCAAGCAGATCGAGCAATCTTATGGACTATGGGTGGTAGAAAAATGTACCTACCAAGCCCTTCTGAATTTTGAGTTTGATCCTTCAATTTTTATATGCACACTCACGGCCTTTAAATCTAACTGGAGAGGGAGCCTCGCCAACATTCCATGAGTCCTCCTAAATGACTTGTGCAAAGCATGGCCTGCTCTTATATCTTGCTTAATAATTCTGTATGGGCATTTAAGTGAGGCCACTCGGTCAAAAGCAATATTAATTTGTGTAATCAAACAACATGGAGATATCCATATCTCTAGGATTGTTTTGGAACACTTATGGAATGCCTTGACCGGATCGTGTGCAGCTTTACCTTTTGGATTCGTAATTTTTGAGATTTGCCTTGCCTAAGGGGTCAAGGTATTATTAAGTGATGCAATAATTCCTCCCCAAGTTCCTCTTACCCGCTATAATTTGCACTCTCATTTTCAAGAGGGGAAGAAGTGCAAGAAAATAAAATGGGAGGAAGGAGAGGCTTCTACTTTTTTGGTATAATTTCAACACTTAAAATTTTGCATAAAGGAATGGATAAGATGAGGGCATATCAAAATCAAATGGGGAAGTGTCTTGAGGAAGATAGGCGATATAACCAATCCACCTTGTCTAAGCAGCTCCAAGTCAAGCATGACTTCCACTCAGCTCTTGGAATAATGTTCTCAAAATGAAGATTGCACGATGGACTAGGAGAGTGTGTGCTCCCACAATCCCTAGAGTATGGATCCCCTCCAAACTCACAATGGCCCAAAGAAGATGATGATGATGAAGACGAAGAAGAAGAAGAAGAGGAGGAGAAGGAGGATGATTGAATACATTTTAAATTTTCTTTTCTTTTGTTTGTTTATTCTATTTAACTTTGTACCTTGTTTCCATTTTTAGCAAATCATAGTGAATATCATTCCCTCGTTATCTTGCGCTGACTGAAATTTTCATTATTATCTCAAAATATTTTTTCTGATGTTTTATGCGCACAATTTAACTGTTATGGAACATGCAAATATTTTTTGCATTTTAAATTACTTAATTAAAGGTGAACATTTGACATGAAATAGTTCTAAAACTTTCTGTGCTAAGTGGGTTTACTCTCTAATCACTCTAGTTTCTCCAATTTAAATTATAAAGATGCTCTAATCAAAGTGTGGGAGTAGGGAATTTAGGAACTTGATTAGGGGATCGAGAAACAGTGATATAAAGAATGTAACAGGCTTTTGTAAGACTTACTAAACACAATGATTAATAGATGGGGATGGTGAAATATCTCTCTCCATTGAACTGAATGTAATAAGAAAATCTAGGGATGTAGAAAAAAATCACTCCCAAATGAATTGAGAAAAACTGAGAAAAATAAGATGAAGAAAATATCTCTACTGAATAGAACATTCAATGTGTTCTTAAGAGAAAGCACATAAGGTACTAGAAACTTCTAAAGCACAGAATATTGACTTTTCAAATTAAGAAAATCTAGAAACCACCCCCGGAATACATGAGTTGGCCATTATCCATTAATACAATAGGAAATTGAGTAGTGAAAAGAGAGGAAGTAGCTGGTATGGTTCTTTAATCACCTTCTTAAGTTAATTCATAAATGACAAAGAAGTTCACACTCATCTTTTGAATTATGTGATATAAAAAAATCAAAAAAATTCAATTGTGGTGCTTACACAAGGACGAGCAAGAAATTAAATGTGGGGGTGTGATAAATCTAAGATATACAGTAAAATAGGTTAATAAAACCAACACTTTTCTATAAGAATTATTTTCTTTGATGTGTTTTCATTTTGTTCAGGACCAAAGAGGAGCTAAACTGAACCTTGGGCTGAATTATGAAATTTTGAAAGAAAATTGCTAGGCGCACCCCAGCGCGCCATAGCAGACTAAAGACGCAGAGCATGATGTTATCATGCTCCACAGCGATCTCAAGACAAAGAATCTAGCACTGCCGCACGCTGTAGCAGAACCAAACAGAGACCATGGCGCTACCGTATGCCACAGCAGTCCAAAACTAGAAAGCCTAACACTACTGCATGCTGCAGTGATCTTAAGATAGAGACTTTGGCGCTATCACGCACGGTAGCGACACAAAACATAGGCTTTGGTGCTACTGCGTGCCACAGCGGAACTACATGTTGCCAAGACTTACGTAACTCTAAAAACACTGACGCTATCGTGCGCTGCAACAGTCTCAAGACTGATACTCTGGCGCTACCGCGCGCTGCAGTGCTATAGAACTTGAAGCTTACATGCTCCCGCGTGTCATGGTAGTCACAAAACAAAGATATGGGTGCTACCACACGCCGTAGGGCCCATTGTAAAATTTGCTAGTCAACGGCATTCAAGGCAATATAGGGGAGAGCAAAGGCCTAATTTAATTCTCTTCCCAACAGCAAGACATAAATGCCAACAATTGAAAACTCTTCATTACCAAAAAAAATAAACGAAAAATCATTTAAGGAAAATACAAGTTTCTGAATAGAGACTTATTGGCTAAATTTATTATGTAACACCTGCAAGGAGTTTAAAAAAGAGAGAATTGAAGATTTAGAAAGGGTTCCATATTTTGGTTAAGAAAAGAAATTCAAAGTGGCTGTGCTCCACCACTCAAGAAGTATCCACTAAGTAAGAGAAGTCAGTGAGACGCAGGGGAATGATATGATCTTTAATGAAATCTTTCAAACCACTTTGGAATCAATCGCATCACATCAGTTCAATTCTTACTAAGTCTGGGGCAATGCGAGTAAATCTTTTAAATTCCATCTCATATTCAAAGACTGGATAACCAAATTACATCAGTCTCAATAAGGTGTCTTCAATGATGCTTTGTGCAGATGGGGGAATAAAATCTGCCTTGAATACTTCAACAAATTCTTCTTATGAGATATTCTCAATGTTGTAATTAATAAAATGAAAATTCCTTATATTATCCCACCAATACCTTGCTTCATTCTAAAATGGATGTGCTGTATGGTGGATGACAGATGAAAAATACACAGTATGTGCTTGCATGCATGTGAATGTGGTCTAAACTAATAAGGGATGGTAAGATCCCAAAATTTATCGTCCTCTAAGAATGGTGTTCCATTTTGTTACTAGAGTGTGCTTAATTCCACTAATGTTTAAGCGGAGATTTTGTTTGTTGTTTTGGTTCATGATGCCAATATCAGAGTTTCTTGATTTGAACTACTTTTAGAGAAAATAGGAGAGTTAGGTTTCAACATGCAAGTACTCTTCTTCTCAATTTCAAGTTAACCGAATTGAAATAATTTATTATTTGATAATCAAGAAACTTAGTCTTCTCATGCTAGATTACTTGATGTACTAAGTCTTGTCTAGTGCTAAGAAATGAACACAAGAAGTTTCAATTTTGGCATATGGACATTCATGTAATCATTAATTAATGAGTTTATTCATTATGTCTAAGTTATGAAAACTATAATAAAGTTTGAGTACCATATGAACTTAATTCCACTAATGGCTCGCATGCATCAACTCTAGGTTTACATAAGGAGATGAGTTGCAATGCTAGATGGGTTTATATCACATCATCCATAACACATAGCGCTCTAAAACCTTGCGTAAGTCAAGAGTGAGCTATGAGGCTCAATTTGTGGCTCTTGGCTCACATGCATCAACATCTCAATTTAGCCAAGGTGATGTTCTATGATGATGAAAAAGTGCTGGTCACCTAGCTTTAAGCTTAACATGTATTATCACCTCGCATTAATTAAGAATGAGCCATAGAGTTCAAAAAGTTTTATAATCACCCATGGCTATATCGATCAGCATAATTCTCAGGTTGTGCATGGGATGTATTCGCACAACAAATGTTGTCACGGACATTCATGGCATTAACACTCAAGCATGCGCAGCCTTATGACTAAGTGATCAATGAGCTCTATAATGCTTAACTATGAAAACATTTATACAAAGTTTTTTATACAACAGTTATAGAATAATCAATTTAATCATTCACAAATTTATGAACATGAAGAACTAAATAACATACTATAAATACTAATAGTACAATACATTACATCTTTAAATCTTTACATTCTTTAGCGCAACTCTCCCCAATGAAGGCTTTGGCTGCCATTAAATAAAAATTACAATGAAGGCAACAAAATATGAT
Organism: Gastrodia elata; assembly: GCA_016760335.1. NCBI lineage: Eukaryota > Viridiplantae > Streptophyta > Magnoliopsida > Asparagales > Orchidaceae > Gastrodia > Gastrodia elata. Next base: position 1,103,152 of record CM028679.1, read on the forward strand.
AAGCCCTTGCATGTCTTTTACACGAAATTAAAAGGGGTAAAAGAAGAGTACAATACTAGAGAATTGCTGTCACATTTGCCTGGATCTCTCTCCCTTGGATATACTTTAGTTCCTTGCTCCTTGTGCCCCTCCTTCTTCTTTGGCTGCAGATTCATTTCTTTCTTGGGGTGGGGGACTCTCCTTTAATTGTTCTTACATTAGTTTTATGTTTAATAGCTCTGAACTAAATTGTTGGAACCCCTCTTCCTCTTCATTTCTCTCTTTTATAATCCCTCTAACTAGCATCCAGATTATTCAGCCATTTAAGTGTCATATAGAGAGTTGAAATGGCATTTACACTTTATTTCAATATTCATTTGGTAACTGCTAAGTTTTAATGCCAGCACTTAAGTTATGATGTGGGAATATGGAGAAGTAAAGGCAATTTGAATTTTCAAAGCAGCTTGGGAAGAGGTAATAAGTGTCAGAAATTTTTGGCGAGTGCAACAGCGCGCTATAGCTTCAAGCCCTCTATTAATTGCGCACTACGATGCGCTCTAGTGAAGAGCTTTTAATTTATTGGGTGCTATGGCATGCTGTAGCACCATGCTTTTAGTCTAGACCGCATTACAGTGTCCTGTAGCACTTTTCTCTCTGTTGGAATGCGCACTACAGTGCACTGTAATGCGAGGATTTATATTTGATTGTGTGCTACTATTTTTTATTGCACCTTAGTCTCTATTTGGAAAGCACTATAGCATGCTTGAGCACTTGTCTCTCTATTTATGCACAGTGCGATGTGCTGTAACGCTAGGTCCTCTGAAATTAAAATGTTAAGGCGTGCTACAGCGGGCTATAGCACCTTAGTCTCTATTTGGATCCGCTGTTGCGCACTATAGCACTAGGTTCTTTGTTTGATGGGTGTTGTGGTGTGCCGCAGTGCAACCCTCTCAGGTTGGGTCTATTGCATCTCGCTGTGGTGCTCTGTGGCGTGCTACAAAGGCCTCTTGGTTCATATTCTTTCTTAATTTTATATGTAACTCTTTGGCCCTGAAATGCTGCAAAAACATGCATGAAAATACAACTAAACTTTTGAAAAACTTAACTACTAACACTAATTTAACTATATTTGTTGAGTTTATCACACCCCCACACTTAACTTCTTGCTTGTCCTTGAGTAAGCAATGAACAATTTATTTAGAATATTTGGTTTAAACAATCTTGTTCTGAATTTAATAATTGTGAAATTTTTTATCTTAATTTTAGAGTTTATTCAATGTTGTGTTACTTGAAATGGTATGTTTCTCATTTGCATTTGGTTTAGCATTAACCTACTCGATCCACTACCCATTCTCTATGACTTTAAAACAATGTGTGAATACTTGAGTAGATATATGGAGGAACCTTCAGGCTTTCATTTGAGTTTAATTCATAGTTGGTGTTTTCAGAAATTTGGTGTGCAATTTGTACATCTTCTTTTGAAATACAATGTGTATCATCCTTCAGGAGAGATATTTTTCTTCATCCTGATTTTTCTCTTTTTATTTTTGTATGGGAGAGATTTTCTTTTTCATCCTATTTCCTTTTTTTTTATTTTTCTTTTTTTATTTTTTTTAGGGAGAGATATTTTTAATCATCCCAATATTCATGCATTGCATTCTGTAAGTCATATGGAAGCCTATCACATTCCTTGATTTCACCAATTCATCGGTTTAACTCATACCGGCCTTGTTTCCCCCCACACTTAATTTTAAAGTATCACGAGTTCTTGATACGGGGAATACAAGGTGATGACTTGAGCAAGTTTTATTGAACCCCTAGCATATGATAGTCATTAACTTGCCAATCTCACATATATTAAATTAAAAAAAATTATGATGAATTTTCAAATTACTAATGAGAGCTTAATTGTGCAAATTTCAATTCACAAAAATGATGCGATTGATGTTTTCTAAAAATTACAAGTGCAAGGTTAAGCAGTGGTCGCTTACTTCAACAAAAGAAAAACAAACAAAATTGTAAAGAAAAAATTATAAGAATAAGAGAAAAACACAACATGCTTTGTTAATCTTCTTTATCTTCTTCCTCATCATCATCATCATCATCATCTTCTTCTTCTTCTTCTTCTTCTTCTTCTTCTTCTTCTTCTTCAAAGTCAGGCCAAGGGATACTTTCTGGCAGTTCAAGTGCTGGACGTGGTGGGAAGACAAATTCTTTGGGCCGCTATGTAGATTCCAATTTGTATGCATCTCCCCAAGAGATGTGTGAAACTCTTAGTTGAACCTACATTGTTGGAAGAAGGCAGTTTTGCAATACTTTATGTCTTCTTCCACACATTTTCCAATATGTTTCTGCTGGTCCTTCAATCTAGCAATTTCTTTTTGAATAATTTTAAATTTAGAGTTTAGGCCTACTGAAGTTGATGCCTCTCCTTCCTCCCCTTGCCATCACTTCTTGCTCCTTTTCCCCTCTTGGAAATGAGAGTGTAGATTTCTACGGGTTTGAGGAGCATGGGGAGGAACTACCAGTTCATTCTTATTTACCTTAGCTCCACGGTCAAGGCAGATTCAAGTTATCAGAGATCCAAAAGATAGGGCTGCGCAAGGCTCGGTTAGGGCTTTCTAGAGATGCTCTAGGATTATCTCAGAGATATGCATATCTCCTGGTCATTTGATAGTGTAGGTAAGGACACCCCTTGCCTGAGTTTTCTCAATTAAATCCCCTTTGCTATAGCCAGCTTGTTATGAGATTTGGACACAAAGAGTTTTTGACCCTTTTAATAAAATAATATTAAATTCCCAAATTTAGGGTTTTGCAGATTTAGGCCTCCTAAAGGATAGGACACCTTAGATAACCTACTAAATGACATATTACAACTGTAGATGACATTTTGATTAGGAAAACAACTAGATTGTCCTAGTCTAGCATAAGTATTAGTAAACCTAGTAAGGAGCCTCAACATATAAAATGAATTGATCTTCTATAGTTCAAATGTTTGATCTAGTACTTTAGGGTGGATTAGACTAGTTAACTCCTTATATTAGTAAGAATCATTAGTGAACTCTTAAATGACTTGATTAACCTAGTGCCTTATTGACAGACTAAATTGGTACGCCTGTACTTTCACGCAAGTGCACGTGTTGTGAAATAATAGTTAGAACGGTGAGATCCCAGGATTTATCATCCACTAAGAATGGTGTGTTTCGTTACTAAAGTATATTTGAGTTTACTGATATTTGAATGATGATTTATTTTTTATGTTGGTTCTAACTTTATTAAATCAGAGTTTCTTTGATTAGAAATTACTTATTTTGGAAGTAGAGAGAGTCGGGTTTAACATGCAATTCATTAAGGGTTTGTGTAAGTACTCCTCTTTATTCACTTTTAGTGTCAAATGATTTGGATATTTAATTATAATCAAGAAACACAGTCTTCTCTAGGAGTTTCTTTAAATAAACCAAGTTTTGCTTAGTGCTCAAAGATGAACACAAGAAGGATCAATCTTGGTACATAGACCCTCACGTGATTATTGTTAGTTGAATTTGTTGCTTATGTCAAAGTTATCAAATCTACAAGTTTAGTTGTGCATCACATGAGCTTGATTCCACCAATAGCTCACATGCATCAGTTATTTGTTTAGCAAAGGAAGAGAGTCATTAGGCTAAGTTATGTCACATCACCCATAAGCACACAACGCATCGTAATCCTTGCATCAACTTAGCACAACCTATGGAGCTCAGCTAGTGGCTCTTGGTTCACACGCATTAACTTCTCAGCTTAGCTAAAGGAACTATGCTATGATGCTCATAGAGCTTGTCACATGGCTCAAGGCAATCATGCCCATGTTCTGAGCATAAGCTAATGGTGAGCAATGGAGCTCAAATATTATTTATTATTCCATCGCTATATTCAATGTCTCAAACCTAAGGACTTGCAATGGTCATCCTTGCACAACAAATGATCTCAAGGGCATTCGCAGTTAGGATGCTCAACATGCATACCCAAAGTTCCAATATATAAAATAGCTTGATGGATTTCCTGGTTTATAACCTTCATATGCTTAAGAATATATTCATGATAAATAATTCAGCCAAGCATTCTCGACATATTTTAATCAAAAGAAAAATGACTAAAGAAATATTCATTGATAAATTCTGAGTACATCACATTTCATTTTTTAACTCATTATATGCATGTGCCCAATCCTCCTTAAGGAGAGTTTAGGATTCAATTAAAAAGAAAATGCAAAGATAGGAACCAAGAATTAGGAGCTTTTGCATGGCTCTTACAGAAAAGAGAAAATGATTGAGATTGAGATACGATACTAGCAATTGCTGTCACATTTGTCGGGCCTTCTCATGATCTCTGATCTCTTTCTACTTTTGGTTTCCTGTGCTTTATCCTTTCTCCTTCAGTACAAACCTTATCCATTCTTGGGCAAAGGGGACTCTCCTTCCTAATGCTCAGCACTTCATATTTTATGAACATTAATTATCAAAATGTGGAACCATTGTTTAGACTTAAAGCTATGCTCTTATAGATCTCTCTAAATAATCCATCAGCATTTAATTAGCCACCCTTTCCCATTATTTGAGATTTGAATCTCATTAAATCTTTATTATGATATGCTTCTTGGAAATGAGGGACTTTAATGCATTTACAATAATTTCATACAATGGGAAGAGGAGTTATGTCTTTTGCCTCCCCTATGCTGTTTTGAATGCCTTTACCTGGAAAAATTTATGGCGGGCATTACTGTAGCTCCCCGTCCCGTCATCATTCACAAAACAAACTAAATTTGGCGGTAGCGCGATGCGCCACTCGGGAAGGAATATCCCATCTCCCCAAATAGGTCAACTAATGAAACTTACCGCATTGAAGGCTGCTGCTCCACCCAAGAGGAGGGTCGAGAGTCAATACTTAAGATAAGTGTAAGATTCTTATCCTAAGTATTAGACTAATACATACATTGGATTAAAAAGGCAAGTAAGGAATCCAATATATGCTCTCAAATATCAGCATTTATAGTATGTTGATCACATCACAATACTAAGTATAGTAATAGAATAACAGAGTACAGAAGCTAAAGAAAAACATCCAGAATACATTCATTATAGAACAGTAGTAAGCATTCATCTCAGAAAAGAAAAGTAAGACTGCATCTAGAATTATCACAAACTATTTACTGAATAATAAAAAAGTAAAGTCTAGCTAATGAATTTAAAAAAAGCATAATAGTGACAAAACTAAAGGATGGTCCACTAAGGCTCCATATACTTCTCCTAAATGTCCTGAGAGTCCTCCTATCCTAGCTCAACCAACAGCTCAGGATCTAGCAAATTGCTGGATCCCAAAAGTATCCCGTATTAGACAAGAAGTCTGACACATCAAAACTAAACTAAGCAGTTCTAAAATAGGTGTGACAGACTATGAAATACACATATGCACTCACACACAAGTGTACGTGGTCTGAAGTAATAATTTGGAAGGTGAGTTCTGAGATTTATCGTCCTCAGGGAATGGAGCATTTTGTTACTAAGGTATATCTAATTTCATTAATGTTTAAATGGTACGAATCTTGTTTGATTTAGTTCCATTATTCAGGCAATAATTCAGATCTAAGAAATTAATTAAAGTAGAGTGGAGAGTTAGGCTTATTCCATGTGAAATGATGGGGGCCTCAAGTTGTATTACTTCTTAAGCACATTTCATTCTTGTTTATTAAATTAATTAATCAAGTGCCCTTTGTATTCCTTAGAGTTATCCTCAAAATCATTCAAGTGCAAATCTTGTGCGAGAGATGAACACACTAGGGTTCAATTTCTACACAAAGATTCCCATGAGGTCGCAAGAAGAGCACTTAAGTTTTCCTATGTTGCAAAAATTTACAGTTTTAATTAGCCGATCTCAAGAGCATTGATTCCACTAATGAGCATCTTGTGCATCATGTGTAGTTCAGATAAGGAAGTAATTTCATTTGGGCTCCATGAACTATGTCACATCATTCATGAGCTCTCAAAGAATCCACTCCCTCCTTTCACGTATGCTGATCAACAGAGCTCTAATTAATGGGTCTTAGCTCACACACTTCGACTCCTTGGTTGACCATAAAATATGTTGCAAGATGGCTCAAGAACTTCTCACTTAGTTCTAAGCACCTCTTTCACACATAGCCCCCTCTTAATTATGAAATGAGCCATAGAGCACAAGACTTCATTTTGTTTATTAGTATTTATAGTTATATTTTCATAACATACAATTTTCATTTGTTACACAACTTGCTCTTAAGAGGATTTTATTGAGTCATTCAAAAATAGTTTTTTTTTAGAGCAATGGTTGAGGAAGTTCTACATCATTCATTGAGTCCTTTACATTTTATAATGGGCTTAGCCCAACCCTCCCCAAGGGAGTTTAGCCTTCCATTACAGTGGAGAAAAGAAAGAAAACATACAAGGATGAAGACCCTTTTATGATCCACTAAAAGAAAAGTAAAAGTAAGATTAGAGTTTATTAGGAACAACACTTAATGGGTTATCTAGATTTCTCTTCTTCTTCCTCTTCTCCTCTCCTTTATCTCCCTAGTGCAGCCTTCGGTTCTTTCTCGTCAAATAATGGTTCTTTCCACTTCCCTTGGATAGTTCTCCTTCTTCCTCTATGCGGCCTCCTAAAAACTGAACTTGTTGGATGAAAATTGGGAACCCTTCTTAAGTGAAGAAGAGCTATATTTATAGAGGGGTCAATCATTTTCCTTGCCCTTCAAATTCTACATCTTCCCTCCAAAATTTTGCAATAATGAGTGCCTATCCCACTTGAGGCATGATAAGACAATCTCTTTTCCATTCTTTAATCTCTACATCACTTCAAAATTTTATTTTTCCTTTTAAAAACTATTTTACTATAGAAGCAATGATGGCTGGGAGACAAGGAGTAGGTTGGGGGTCTTGTACCAGTAGCAATAAATGCACTGAGCTGGCAAAAATTTAGTGCACCGCTACAGCACGCTATATTGATTGAGTCTAGCAACTCATTTGCTGCAGCGCACTGTTGCAGTTTTAAGTCATGAAACCTGCCCGCAGCAGCGCGCTATAACGATTGAGTTTCGTAAACTCTTCCGCTGTGGCGCACTGCAGTGATTGAATTCCACAAACTTTCCCGCTGTGGCACACTGTAGCGATTGAGTTCCATAAACTCTCCCACTGTGGTGCGCTGTAGCAATTGAGTCCCACAAACTCTCCCGCTGTGGCGCGCTGCAGCGATTTAGTTCTGCAAACTCTCCCGTTGTGGCGCGCTGCAGCGATTGAGTTTTCTAAACTCTTCTGTTATGGCGCATTGTAGTGGTTGAGTTCCTCAAGCTCTCTTGCTGCAACACACTGTAGCGATTGAGTTTCGCAAACTCACCTGTTGGCGCACCATAGTGCGCTGCAGCGGTTTCTTTCAGAATTTGTAGAAACATTCCAGAATTTTCCAAAAATTGCTGAGCTTGTTTTTCTGGAAAAATAGGCAGAATTTGATCAAGGAGGCTATTTAAAATAAGGATATGAATGAGTTTTTTTCCTTTATTTAGGATATAAATTATTGATTCATTACACCCCTAAACTTAGATTCTTACTCATCCTCGAGTAAGCTCAAAAAATGATTTTTTTTTTCTGTTTCTAAGGTATGAGAGTCCATAAGTAATGTCAATGTGAGTTTGATTGTAATTTAAAAATCATGCTTAACTGAAATGACAAGAACATTTGGCATCATTTAAATAATTCTAACTTTGGTTATGAACTGAGGTTGATAACCTACTCTTCAATTTTAAGTTTGTAACACTTGGTGCTAGGTAATGGGGGAGGTTCCTTGGAATTACTAAATTAGGATGGTAGTGAGTAATCAAGAGTTTTGTGCCATATGTGCTCCTTCTTATGAATTACAAAGATATTTAAAAAATTATGGAGATATATTTTTCATCATCCTAATTAAAATTTTTTCATTAGGAGAGATATTTTTCTTCATCCATGCTTTTGCTTTCTTTTTATCCTTTAGGGAGAGATATTTTTCTTCATCCCACTTCCAAATCTTTGTGAACATGAAGTCCTATAAGGGCTTAACACACTCTTTTGCTCACTCAATATTCAATATGAGTTTTAATTTCTAAGCCTTCTCCCACACTTAGTCCTTAGCATCGATTTAAATTTTTGGAGACTAGATTCAACCTGGAATCACTCCCTTGTTTAGATAATTTAATAGTGTAAATGAGTCAGTCATTTTTTTGTTAAGCAAACTTTGGTTGATAATGAATTTCTACATTGATGTTCTTACAACTTTCAATATCTTGAAGAACTTCAGAAAAAAAATATACCATTTCTAGCGTGCTGCAGCGGGAGAGTGTCTGAAACTCATTCGCTACAGCATGTTGCTGCGGGCAAGTTTCAAAACTTAAAACTGTCATTGTGCGCTGCAACAAAAGAGTTTCTGAAACTCAATCACTGCAATGCGCTATTGCGACATGCTAAATCTTTACCAACTCAGTACATTTAGTGTGGTTGGGCCAAGACCCCCAACCTGCTCCTTGTCTCCCAGCCATCATTTCTTCTGCAGCAGCATATTTTATTGGCAAGAGGGTGGATTGAAATGAAATCAAAGAATTAAAAATGGAATAGAAGATGTCACTTCACTCCTCAAGTGGTATTTGCAATCATCACAAGCAAAAATAATAATGAGGGAAAAGCAAGATTTGAAAAGGAAGAAGAGGAGAGTAATCCCTCTATAAATGCGGCTCTTCGTCACTTAAGAAGGGTTCTAACTTTTCATCCAAAAAGTTTAGTTTTTAGGGGCTGTATAAAGGAAGAAGGAGACCTCTCCAAGGGAGGTGGAAAGGACCATTGCTAGAGGAGAAAGAACTAAATGCTGCACTAGGGAGCTAAAGGATAGGAGAAGAGGAAGAAGAGGAGAGATCTAGAAAATCCCATTAAGGGCTATTCCTAGTAAACTCTAATATTGCTTTTACTTTTCTTTTAGTGGATCATGAAAGGGTCTTCATCTTGTATGTTTTTATTCTTTTCTCAGCTATAATGGAAAGCGGAACCCCCTTGGGGAGGGTTGGGCGAGTCCATTGTAAAATATAAGGGACTTAATGTATGATGTAGAACTTCCTCAAACATTGAAATAAAAATCTATTTTTGAATGACTAAATGAAAACATCTTAAGATTCCGCTACAGTGAGCTGCAGTGAAAGAGTTTTTGAAACTCGATAGCTACAACGCGCTGTAGCAAAAGTGTTTTTAAAACTCCACCGCTACAGCACGCTGCAACGATCTGCTCTATCTGTGGCAGTTTTGACTGCAGAGGGAATCAATACAGTCAAAAAGTTAATTTATTTAGGATTTCCATGCAAGGATTGTCACATTTATGGCATGGGGAAGCCCCTTTGAACAGTTTTCTTTCTTGCCTTTGAAATTTGTGGCTATTTAAGGGGAGTTAAGGGGGGTGTAATCTTTGCACCTTCTGATTTTTTCTCCAAAATTACTCTCTTCCTCATCCTTCCTTGAAAGTTTTTGCGCTCCTTGAAACTTTCAGCATGTCTTCGGGAATGAAATCTATCCCAAGGAGAGAACCCGAGGCCTCCACATCTGGTGGAGCCTTTAACAAGAAGAGGTTCTCCTACGAGGAAGTTGAGAAGCGGTTCACCGTGGTCACTTTTTGGAGAAAGCCCATCCTGGAGAAATGTTTTGGGCGGGTCATGGTGGTGCCATTATAGCAAGTTTTCCCCGCGGTTGGAGGAAAATGGCGACCACTCCGGCCATCTCGTACCCGAACCTTATTCAATAAGTCTATGCTAATGCTATTAACTCATCAGGGTGCAGAGTCTTCATTCGGGGAAAGGGAGTTATTTTTTGGAATGAGCAAATCATGCAGTTTTACGGGTTGAGGGAGGTCGTGAACTGCTCGTACTTGGCCCTCATTGAGTCTAGCTATGACTCGACTACTCTCACAAGTGAACTCATTTGGGATAATACAGATTGGAGAGGAAATTTAACCAACATTCCTTGAGCCCTTCTCACGAATTCGAGCAATGTGTGGTTGGTTTTCATCTCCAGCTTCATCGTGCCAATGAGTCACCTAAGCATAGTGACCCGTTCAAGGGCACTGCTCATGTGTGCGCTCCAAAGGCCCGGAGAAATATGTCTCTCCGGCATCATTTAGGAGCAGCTCTGGAATACTTTGAAGGGGTCCTGCGCTGCGCTAGCATTTGGGTCATTAATCTCAGGCATCTATCTATCCTAGAGGGTTATGAACCTTTCCTCCAACACCATCGTCCCTCTTAGTACCCCCTTTGAGCGAACAAATTTATATGCCCGTTCCCAGGTATGGATGTAAGCTATGAAGAGGAGGGGAGAAGAAGGTGAAGCTTCAACTTCCACCAGCCGCTCTTACTCGGAAAAATTATTGGAGCAGATTTACACTTAACAAACTGACTTGGGTAAGCCTATGACCACCGACATGTGGTTTTGCAAGAAAGAAATTGCCCAGCAGCGGGAATTCCTATAGGAATTCCATGAAGCTCTTGGAATGGTATTCCAAGTTTGGAGCTTGCATGGAGGGCCAGATGGCTCCATCCTGCCACAACCACCTGTCGGTAACCCTATCCCGAACACCCGTTGGCCGTGTAACTATTCCTACCAGGAGATTGATGAGGAGGATGCGGAAGAAAGTGAGGAGGATAACTGAATTAGGCTGTATTTTTTCTTATTTACATTTCTAGTTTTTTTTTCTTTTGTGTGTTTTGATTTTAATTAAGGAAATAAATTATGAATTATCATATTTTCAAATTCTTTCTTTATTTGCAAATGGCATATTTTTTCTGAGCTTTTCAAGAATTTGGAAGCTACAAGAATATCAATGTAAAAATTGATTATCAACCAAAGATTGCTTAACAAAAAAATGACTAAATTCATTGACAGCATTAAATCACCTAAATAATGAATGATTTCTGGTTAAATTTAGTCTCCAAAAATTTAATAAAATCAATACTAAGGTCTAAGTAAGGGGAAGGCTTAGAAATCAAAACTAGTGATGATCTTGAGTGAGCAAAAGAGTGTGCTAGGCTCCTGTAGGACTTCATGATCTCAAAAATTTGGAAAATGGATGAAGAAAATATCTCCCTAAGGATAAAAAAGAAAACAAAAAAAAATAGGGAAGAAGAAAAAATATCTCTCTCAAGGAAAGAAATAAAATCGGATGATGAAAAATATCTCTCTTAAAATTTTGAATATCTTTGTGATTCATAAGAAGGAGCACATATAGCACAAAACTCTTGATTACTCACTACCACCCTAGTTGAATGATTCAAAGGAACCTCCCCCATTACCTAGCACCAAGCGTTACATACTTAAAATTGGAGACTAATTTATCAACCTTGGTTCATAACCAAAGTTAGAAAAATTTAAATGATGAAAAATATGCTTGTCAGTTTAGTTAAGCATAAACTTTGAATTGTAATCAAATTCACATTGACATTGCTTATAGACTCTAATACCTTAGATACAAAAATAAATCATTTTTGAGCTTACTCAAGGACGAGCAAGAGTCTAAGTATGGTGGAATGATAAATCCATAATTTATATCCCAAATAAGGGAAAAATTTTTATTTCTTTATTTGAAAAAGCCCCCTTGATCAAAAAATTTCATTCATTTCTTTATTTGAAAAAGCTCCCTTCATCAAATTTTGCTTATTTTCAGGTAAAAACTGAGCCTAATAATTTCTGAAAAATTCTGGAGTGTTTTTGCATTTTCTGGAAGGAAACCGCTGCCGCACGCTATAGTGCACGGCAGCGCACCACAGCTACTTGCATACAGAAGACGCTTATGAAAGGCATTACTGAATTTTGGAGCATTTTCCCTACGACGCCCCACAGCGTGCCCTAGCGGACTCCAGCGGGAGAGTTTATGAAACTTAATTGCTACAGCGCGCTGCAGCGGGAGAGTTTTCGAAACTCAATTGCTATAGCGCACTGCAGCGGGAGAGTTTGCGAAGCTCAATCGCTACAATGCGCCACAGCAGGAGACTTTATGAAACTCAATCGCTACAGCGTGCTGCAGCGGGAGAGTTTACGAAACTTAATCACTACAGTACGCCACAGCGCGAGAGTTTTAGAAACTCAATTGTTATAGCGCACCACAGTGAGAGAGTTTATGAAACTCAACCTTTACAGCGCGCCACTGCGAGAGAGTTTCGGAAACTCAACCGCTACAGCGCGCTGTAGCGGGAGAGATTCTGAAACTCAATCGCTACAGCCCGCTGCAGCGCACAAGTTTCAAAACTTAAAACCGCCATAGCGTACTGCAGCAATAAATGTCAATTTTTAGGAGAGATAACTTTGTTCAACCTATTTTTCTCAGTTTCCTTTGGGAGAGATATTTTTCTTCATCATTTTATTTTATTTCTTTTATTCCAAGGGAGAGACATTTTTCTTCATTCCCTTATCCAATCATTTATTACAGTTGGCAAGTTTTATAGAAATCTAGCATATTCTTGGAATCACCATTTATTGCTCCTCTCAATAAAGCTCCTAAATTTTTCACCCCCACACTTAAATATTAGCAACACAAATATTTGAGTTGATAATATTAATGTGATTAGAAAGTAATCTTACATCAACATAAATACCTTAGAATCAATAAATTTCAAAATTCACATTTTGTTTAGTATTTCATGGTTTTCAGAAAGTTTTCACGCATACCATTGTAGATAAATTTATGTGTAATAAAAAATATTATCTTGGAAATTTGGAATAATAAAATCAGAATTGCTATAGTATAAGACCATGGGGAAATGATTTTTACTAAGATTTATCAAAAGTGACAGGCTGTAATTACACGTCTACGCCCACATGCAAGTGTACATGATCTGAAGTAATAAGTGGAAAGTTTTAATTTTTGGGAATTTATCGATCCTCAGAGAATTGATTGATTTGGCATTAAGGTGTATCTATTCTCACTAATGTTTAAGCTACAATGTATTTGGATGAGTTGGTCTAAAAATTAGCACAATAATCACTAAGCAAAAAGAGCAAGATGAGAGAAAGAGGAGAGTTGGGACCATCTCACAAGCCATGATATAATAATTATGTATATTAATTTATCAAGCTTTATCTTTCATTTTAATTAAAATCATGTGCACTTTGTTTTCCTTGAGTTTAACTCAAGGTCTTACAAGTTCAAATCTCGTGCACAAAATGAACCCACCTTCGGTTCTACTTCGGCACAAAGATTCTTGTAAGATTCTTTATATTTAAATTTTAATCTTATTCTCTTGAACAAGTAAAGCTTGATTTTTAAATCTCAGGATCTTACAACCATTGATTTCCACTACGAGCATCACTCGCACCTCACATAGTTGAGATAAGGGATTTATATGTTGGGCTCAACGACTATGTCACTTAGTTCATGAGCACTCAACACTTCCTTCCTCTACCTCAATTATATTGAGCTAAGGAGCTCATTTAGTGGGTCTTAGCATCACTTGCATCAACACTTTGGTTGAGCTTAGATTTAGGTGCATTGAGCTCAAGGACTTTGTCACACAGTTCCAAGCTTTCATGCACTTAAAACCTAGCATCCAACCTAAGGTGAGCTAAGGAGCACAAGACGATTAGTTCTTGAACTTTAATTCTTTACTCTTATTCCACATTCAAGACTAAATTAGACAAAATATTTCTTAGCAAGACATTATGATCACAAAATAAATTATGCTTGAGGAAAACAATTATACATTAATATTACATCATGCTCATGGGACTTCACCCCAACCCTCCCCAAGGGAGTTTAGCTACTCATTATAAAAGAAAAGAAGAAAAAACATACATGGATAAAGACCCTTTCATGATCAACTAAAAATAAAATACAAGAATAGAGTTTAGAAGATACTAGGAACGCTCCTTTGGAAGTACTCCGGAATCCTTCTTCTCCTTCTCAATGTTCCCTTCTTAGGTCGCTAGTGCTGCCTTCTTCCTTCTCCTCTAAAGCAAGAGCTTGCTTTGCCATCCTTGGAGAGTTCTTCTCTTCCTTGGCACTCCTCCTTAGTGGAATTTCTTGGCTAAAATTGTGAACCCTCCTCAAGTCAAGAGGAGGGGTATTTATAGGAGAGGGGCTGCCTTCTTCTTCCTCATTACAAAACTAGCATTTCTATTTAAAATTTTGAACTCATGATGGCAAAATCCTCCATTGATGGTGAGGTGATAAATATCTTTATTTGTTTACCCAAAACATCACATCAATACCTTATTTTTCAAATAAAATGTAGCAGGTGCAGGGATGGCTGGGGACAAAGTTTAGGATAGAGGTCATGTCCCCAGCCGTAATAAATGCTGTCTGGAAAAAAATTGCGGCCAGCCGCTGGAGCGCGCTGTGGCGTACAATGGTCTTTAGCAAATTTGCTAAGTCTCTCGCTGCCATGCACTACCGCGCTTGAGCATTGGAAGATGTCCCACTGCAGCGCACTACAGTGGGCCATTTTGCAATTCTACTGTTCAATTACTTCACTTTTCAAAAATATTTCCACTGCAAATCGCTGTAGCGTGCGACCGCGTGCTGTAGCGGCTCATTTTGCAACAAACACTGTTTAATTAGTGAGCAACTTATTTATATGGTTTAAATACTTCCGCTGCAGCCTGCTGCGGCGCGCTGTAGTGCGCTGTAGCTGATTTTCTTTACAAAAAATTAATTTTTTCCAGAAATGCCTCAGAACTCCCTTGGATGCTTTTTCCCTAAAATAGATAGAAAAAATTGATTTTAGGAGCATCATAAAGATCTGAAATGAAAGAAATTCCCCTTTATTTTAGATATAATTTGTGGATTCATCACACCCCCACACTTAAATTCTTGTTCATCCTCGAGTAAGCTAAAAATAATATTTTTTTCTATTTTTGTAGGGATGAAAGTCACAACAATGCAATTAGAATATGTATAGGTCAAGATATGTTCACAGCAAAAATGAAATGAATATTTTAGCAATATTAATATTTTTACTTGTGGCAATAAGGTGGTTTAATCAAGTAATCTCCAAATTTTTGAATTTTCAATGTTTGAAATTAGGTGATGGGTACAATCATTGTGAACTTTAGACTAAGGAAGTCGTCAAAGATTCTAAGAGTTGTTCCATATGTTCTCCTTCTTATGAATCACAAAGAATTTAAAGGAGAGATAATTTTCTTCATCCTTCTCATTTTGATTAATTAGAAGAGATATTTTTTATCATCCCTTTTTTCATAATTATTTTGCTCTTTTCATTTTTAAGGAGAGACATTTTTCTTCATCCCTAATATACATGTTTGTGATCATGAAGTCCTACGGGAGCCTAGCACACTCTTTTTTAGAATACGTACCACATCTTTTAGTCTAAGTCCTATGCCTTCCCCCACACTTAGTTCAAGCATTTATTTAAATTTTTGGAGATTAGATTATCCTCCATTCCTTCCCCAAGTACATTATTTTCTTGCTTATAATGTATTTAATCTTTTTTGTTTACTCATTCTTTTACTTATCTCAAATTCGATTTTAATATTTTTATGACTTTTATTTTTTTTTTTAAATTTAGAAAAAATATGTCAATTAAGAATACCATAAAAATGAGGGGATAAGAAAAATTCATAAATTAAAATCTCAAAATAAAAATATACTAAAAACAAAGATACAAAAAAAAAAAAATTGAAAGAAATGAACAAATACAACCTATTTAGTTATTGGGTTGCCTCCCAATAAGTGCTTATTTTAGCATTTCAGCCCGACACAGGAAAGATCTTATGTGATTCCTTCATCAGGAAGGTCTTGAAGGGTCCATCCACCCTTCTCTTAAAAGACTCCTTCCTCCAAGTATAATTTCAGATGATTTCCATTCACCTTAAAAGTGCAATTATTGGAGGCGACTTCGATAGCTCCATGAGGAAAAATCTTTGTGATGGTAAATGGTCCTGTCCAACGTGATTTTAGTTTTCTAAGAAAAAGTCTTAATCTAGAGTAAAAAGCAATACCTTCATTCCTGGTTGGAGGTGCTTAGGTTTAATGAGCTTATCATGCCATTTTTTGGTTTTTTCTTTATACAACTTGGAACTCTCATAGGCGTTTAACCTAAATTCATCAAGTTCATTTAGTTGCAGCAGTCTTTGCGCTCTGCCTTTTGGTGGTCAAAATTTAATTTCTTTATTACCCAAAAGGCATGGTGCTCAAGTTCCACCGGAAGGTGGCATGCTTTTCCATAAACGAGCTTATACAGGGACATTCCTAGAGGGGTCTTGAAGGCAGTTCTATAAGCCCAAAGGGCATCTTGAAGTTTCGATGTCCAGTCCTTTCTATTTTGGTTCACAGTTTTTTCTAAAATTTGTTTAAATTCTCTATTGGAGACTTCAACTTGCTTGCTGGTCTAAGGGTTGTAGGGAGTACCCACCTTGTGTCTCATCCTGTAGCTTTTTAATATATTCTCTAACTGTCTATTACAAAAGTGTTTTGCCCCATCACTAATCAAGAATCTGGGTGTCCCAAATCTAGCTTGCACGTGCTCCTTGAGAAATTTGATCACAGTTTTAGCGTCATTGTTGACACATGCCACAGCTTCAACCCATTTTGAAACATATTCAGCTGCCACAAGAATATATAGATTTCCTTGAGATGAAGGAAAGGGTCCCATGAAGTCAATTCCCCATACGTCAAATAGTTCAACTTCAAAAATCTCATTTAAAGGAAGCTCATCTCTTTTTGTTAATTTTCTGGTTCTTTGGCATTTGTCATAGCTTTTAACAAAATCAGCAGCATCCTTGAACAAATGGGGCCAAACGAATCCGGACTGAAACACCTTTGCAGCTGTTCTCTCAATTTTGTGGTGTCCTCCATAAGGCGATGTGTGGCAATGGAAGAGAATATTCCTGGTGTCAGAGTCAGGAACACATTTCCTTAGGAGTTGATCATTGCAACATTTATACAGAAAGGGATCATACCAAAAGTAATTTTTTATATCCGCGAAAAACTTCTTTCTTTGTTGGTAACACATATCTTTTGGTATGATTCCTCCTGCAAAGTAGTTTGCAATATCAACAAACCAGGGAGGATCATTTGTAGCCACCCCATAGAGCTTCTCATCGGGAATGGATTCACTAATATCAGTCGACTTATCATGATCAATATGGGTTAATCTAGATAAATGATCAGCGAGCACGCTTTCACTCCCCTTCTTATCCCAGATTTCGAGATCAAATTCTTGTAAGAGCAACACCCAATGTATGAAGCGTGGTTTTTCCTCCTTCTTTTGGAGGAGATACTTAATGGCAGCATGATCCGTGTAAATGATAGTCTTCGACCCGATGAGATACGACCTAAATTTAGTGAAAGCAAAAATGACTGCTAGAAGCTCCTTTTCCATGGTGGCGTAATTTCTTTGAGCATCATCAAGGAGTTTACTAGCATAGTAGATCGAATAGAAGGTTCGCTCTCTTCGCTGCCCAAGAACAGCGCCTACTGCAAGGTCACTCGCATCATAGATAATTTCAAAAGGTGACTCCCAGATTGGAGCAGAAATTATTAAAGCAGAGATCAAGGCAGTTTTTATTGTATTGAATTCTTATAGACAATCATTATCAAAATTAAACTCGATATCCTTTCCTAGCAACCTACAAAGCGACATACTTATGTTTGAAAAATCTTTGATAAATCTTCGATAAAAACCAGCATGCCCAAGGAAGCTTTTAATTCCCTTTACATTAATGGGAGGAGGAAGTTTTTTCAATTACTTAAATCTTTACTTTATCGACCTCTATCCCTCTCCTATAAATTAGATGACCAAGAACAATACCCTCTTCAACCATAAAATGACACTTTTCCCAATTCAAGATTAAATTTGACTCTTCATATCTTTTTAAAACATTTCCCAGATTAATTTGGCAATGATCGAAAGAGGTTCCAACCACAAAAAAATCATCCATAAAAATTTCTATGAACTCTCCTATCATGTCAGAGAAAATTGCCATCATACATCGTTGAAAATTAGCTGGGGCATTGCACAATCCGAAAGGCATTCTCCTAAAGGCAAATATTCCAAAGGGGCAAGTGAAGGTTGTTTTCTCTTGGTCTTCGAGCGCAATCTGGATCTGATTATATCCTGAATAACCATCAAGAAAACAGAAATATGGATTTCCTACTAATCTATCAAGCAATTAATCGATAAAGGGAAGGGGATAATGGTCTTTTCGAGTTGCTTTATTTAATCTCCTATAATTGATGCAAACTCTCCAACCGGTCACAGTCTTAGTAGGAATCAGCTCATTATTACTGTTGAAAATAACGTTCATCCCACTCTTTTTGGGAACCATATAGATTGGGCTCACCCAAGGGCTATTAAAAATGGGGAAAATTATCCTAGCATCTAAGAGCTTGATGATTTCCTTGTGAACTACTTCTTTAATATTAGGGTTTAATCACTGCTGAGGTTCAATTGAAGGTTTGGAGTTGTCCTCCAATAGGATACGGTGCATACATAGAGTTGGGCTAACCCCCTTCAAATTTGCAATACTCCACCCCATTGCCCTCTTGTGTTCTTTTAAAATGTTACATAAAAGATTCTCTTGATGTTGAGTTAACAATGAGGAGATTATTACAGGAAGTGATTCATCTTCTCCTAGGTACGTGTATTTTAAATGTGAGGGAAGATATTTTAATTCAGTTTTGGGAATCATCATTTTCCTCATTTGCTATCATTCCCTCTTCTCCCACATCTTCCATTAACCCAGCTTCTTCTATTACATTAATCTCCCAACAATCCTCATTTAATTTAGCAGGGTGTTTCATAGACTCATTCACATGGAATTTAATTTCTTCCTCCCCATAACGCTGCATCAACTCCCCTTTGTCTACATCAATTAAGGTTCGTCCAGTGGCCAAGAAAGGTCTACCTAGATAATAGGAATTTCTTAATTTTTATCTCCACGTCCAATATTATGAAGTCTGCAGGGAAGATGAACTTGTCAACCTTTACAATAATGTTTTCCACAATTTCTAAAGGAGATTTTACAGATCTGTCAGCAAATTGAAGTAGAATAGAGGTAGGCTTTAAATGATCAATTCCTAGTTTCTTGAATATATAGAAAGGCATCAAATTAACAGATGCACCAAGATCACAAAGGGCCTTTTGAAAAGATTGGTATCCAATCGTGCATAGGATAGTGAAACTCCCAGGACCCTTCTTCTTAGTGGGAATTTTTTTTTTAAGGATTACACTACATTCTTCTATTAATGCCACAGTCTCTTTTTCATCAATCTTCCTTTTCTTGGATAAGATGTCTTTCATAAATTTACCATAACTAGGCATTTGTTCAAGAGCTTCTGCGAATGGGATATTAATATAAAGAGTTTTAAAGGTCTCAAGGATTTTTTTATATTGGACATCGAGTTTCTCCTTAACCATATGCTGAGGATAAGGTATATGAGGGGTCTCTTTAGGAGGATCTCTAGGCTCTTCCCTCTCGGCTTCCCTTGCCACACTGTTATCCGTCCTGATTGTTTCTCCTTCCTCCTTTTCCTCTCTTGTTTTTGTGATGTCTTCGCTATTTTCTTTTCTCAAAATCTAATGAGTAACCCTTCCACGTCTTAAGGTTATTGCGTTCCCCGATTCATTCTCATATTCCCATATCACCCCCACTAGTGAAGGTTGTTCTAACTGCTTCATTATATCTTTCAATTTTTGTTAAATTATTTTGACCGTCTCCTCTTGTCTGAGCAGAGTGTGCTCATGCCTATTAAGAGTGGCGTCAGTTTTATTCATGAATTCAATAGTGTTGTTTCTAAATTCCTTAAGTGAGTTTTTGAATCTTTCTCCATTCCTTCCATGATTCATGATCATATTAACATCTCTTGACTCCCCATCATTCTCCTGAAAGGAGCTTATATATCTAAATTCTAGCTTCTTATTAAGTTGGGACATTTGATTATGCAGTTCTAGGATTTGCTATGAGTTTCTTAGTGAATTACACTCTTTTTTATCTTTGTAATCATTCCTTTGGAGGGGCCATTAGTAAGCGTTATTGGCCATTTCTTCCAAGAGGTCATAAGCTTCCTCTTGGGTTTTTCCACTAATAGAACCACTGGCGATTGCATTAATGAGTGTCCTCGTTGGAGCATTCAAACAATTGTAGAAGGTTTGCACTTGCATCCAAAGAGGCAATGCCTGAGGTACTCCTTAAAGTGATCCCACCCATCATACAGAGTCTCACTTTCCAACTGAGTAAAGTTGGAGATCTCAATCCTCAACCATGCGGTTTTAGCCGAAGGGAAGTATTTGGCTAAGAATTCCATAGCCAAATCATCCCAAGTCCGGATAGAATCACTCGATAAAGAGCTGAGCCAACTCTTGGCTCTATCTCTCAGAGAGAAAGGAAAAAGCCGCAATTTAACCGCGTCTTCAGAGACATCGATAAATCTGAAGGTACCACGTATTTCAACAAAAATTAAAATATGTGAGTTAGGATCTTCACTGGATAATCCTCCAAACTGATTATTTTGCACCATACTCAGTGTGGAAGGTTTGATTTCAAAGTTGTGGGCTTCAATATTTGGCCTTACAATTGCATGGGAGATTCCCCTAACAGTGGGTAATGCATAGTCTCTAAGTGCTCTTCCCCTAGGCTCTTCTAAATTTTTTAGAAAGTTTTCACGCATACCATTGCAGATAAATTTATGTGTAATAAAAAATATTGTTTTAGAAATTTGGAATAATAAAATTGGAATTGCAGTAGTACAAGACCATGGGGAAATGATATTTACTAAGATTTATCGAAAGTGACATACTGTAATTACACGTCTGCGCTCACACGCAAGGGTACGTGGTCTGAAGTAATAAGTGGAAAGTGTTAATTTTTGGGAATGTATCGATCCTCAGAGAATTGGTTGATTTGGCATTAAGGTGTATCTATTCTCATTAATGTTTGAGCTACAATGTATTTGGATGAGTTGGTCTAAAAATTAGCACAATAATCACTAAGCAAAAAGAGCAAGATGAGAGAAAGAGGAGAGTTGGGACCATTCACAAGCCATGATATAATAATTATGTATATTAATTTCTTAAGCTTTATCTTTCATTTTAATTAAAATCAAGTGCACTTTGTTTTCCTTGAGTTTAACTCAAGGTCTTACAAGTTCAAATCTCGTGCACAAAATGAACTCACCTTCGGTTCTACTCGGCACAAAGATTCTTGTAAGATTCTTTGGATTTAAATTTTAATCTTATTCTCTTGATCAAAGAGAGCTTGATTTTTAAATCTTAGGATCTTACAAGCATTGATTTCCACTACGAGCATCACTCGCATCTCACATAGTTGAGATGAGGGATTCATATGTTGGGCTCAATGACTATGCCACTTAGTTCATGAGCACTCAACACTTCCTTCCTCTACCTCAATTATGTTGAGCTAAGGAGCTCATTTAGTGGGTCTTAGCATCACTTGCATCAACACTTTGGTTAAGCTTAGATTTAAGTGCATTGAGCTCAAGGACTTTGTCACATAGTTCCAAGCTTTCATGCACTCAAAACCTAGCATCCAACCTAAGGTGAGCTAAGGAGCACAAGACGATTAGTTCTTGAACTTTTAATTCTTTACTCTTATTCTACATTCAAGACTAAATTATACAAAATATTTCGTAGCAAGACATTAAGATCACAAAATAAAGTATGTTTGAGGAAAACATTTATACATTAATATTACATCATGCTCATGGGACTTTACCCCAACCCTCCCCAAGGGAGTTTAGCTACTCATTACAAAAGAAAAGAAGAAAAATACATACATGGATAAAGACACTTTCATGATCAACTAAAGAGAAAATACAAGAATAGAGATTAGAAGATACTAGGAATGCTCCTTTGGAAGTTCTCCGGAGTCCTTCTTCTCCTTCTCAATGTTCCCTTCTTAGGTTGCTAGTGTTGCCTTCTTCCTTCTCCTCTAAAGTAAGAGCTTGCTTTGCCACCCTTGGGGAGTTCTTCTCTTCCTTGGCACTCCTCCTTACTTAGTGGAATTTCTTGGCTAAAATTCTGAACCCTCCTCAAGTCAAGAGGAGGGGTATTTATAGGAGAGGGGCTTCCTTCTTCTTTTTCATTTCAAAACCAGCATTTCCATTTAAAATTCTGAACTCATGATGGAAAAATCCTCCATTGATGGTGAGGTGACAAATATCTTCATTTGTTTACCCAGAACATCACCTCAGTACCTTCATTTTCAAATAAAACGTAGCAGCTGCACGGAATGATGGCTGGGGACAAAGTTCAGGATAGAGGTCATGTCCCCAGCTGCAATAAATGCTGTCTAGAGAAAAATTGCGGCGGGCCGCTGCAGTGTGCTGCGATGTGCAATGGTCTTTTGCAAATTTGCCAAGTCCCCCGCTGTCGCGCGCTACCACTCTTGAGCATTGGAAGATGTCCCACTGCAGTGCGCTGCAACGGGCAATTTTGCAATTCTACTGTTCTATTACTTCACTTTTCAAAAATATTTCCGCTACAAACCGCTGCAGCGTGCGACCGCGCACTGTAGTGGCTCATTTTGCAACAAATACTGTTTAATTAGTGAGCAACTTATTTATATGGTTTAAATACTTCCGCTGCAGCCCGTTGTGGTGTGCTGTAGCGCGCTGTAGCAGATTTTTTTAATAAAAATGAACTTTTTCCAGAAATGCCTCAGAACTCCCTTGGATGCCTTTTCCCTGAAAAAGATAGAAAAAATTGATTTTAGGAGCATCATAAAGATCTGAAATGAAAGAAATTCCACTTTATTTTACATATAATTTATGGATTCATCAGAAAGCAAAACAAAATTGTAAATAAAACTAAAAAAATATTAAAAGGAAAATGGAAACATGTTCACTCAGCATCATCTTTGTCATCATCATCTTCTTCTTCTTCTTCATCATCTTCATCCTCTTCAGACCCTTGTGAGTTTGGAGGGAGTTCAAAAGCTGGGGGTTGTGGGAGGACAAATTCTCCCGGTCCACCATGCAATATTTTGTTTGACAGCATTGTTCCAAGAGCTGAGTGGAAGTCATACTGGAACTGGTGTTGTTGAGACAAGGCAGCTTTGCAGTACCACATGTCTACTGCCATACTTTTTCCCATTTTGTATTTGATACTCCCTCATTTTTGACATTCCTATTTACAAATTTTTTAGTTTTTACAATATGCCTGAAGAAGAAGAAGAAGATTTTTTGTCCTCCCCTTGTCTTCTTCTCTTGCCCTTCTTTCCTTCTTGATAATGCAAGTTATAACAAGTAAGAGGAACATGGGGAGGTATCATTGAATAACTGGAGACTACCTTGACTCCTTGGTCAAGGCAATCCCAGAAATTAAAGACCTAAAAGATAAAGTTATGCAAGGCCCAGTCAAGGAATGCCATAAATGTTCAAGAATAACCTCGGAGATATGGATATCTCTGAGTCCTTCAATTGCATAGATTAACATCACCCTTGATCGGGTTACCTCATTTAAGTGCCCAAATGGCATTATCTTACTAGAGATGAGAACATGCCACTCATTACACGAGACCTTAAGGAGGGCTTGAGGAATGTTGGTAAGGTTTCCTCTCTAAATAGTATCATAAGAAGTGAGGGCGCTCGCAATAGCTGATGGTTCAAATTCAGCATTAAGGTAGGCTTGGCAGGCACGTTTATCTACCACCCTAAGTTCATAAAATTGCTTGATTTGCTTGAGCCTAAAAATTATCTCCTTCCCTCGCACAAAAATCTTTCTCACTGTTGCATTGATTGCATTGGTGAAGACATCTTATACGATGGTCGGGTAGGAATCGGTTTGTAAGCTGACCAAGGTATCCCATATCAGTGTGCCACATTAGTATGGCTCATTGTATAAAGGAGGGAAAACCCTCTTTTCAGGATGAGCTTTCTCTTTGAGGTAATTTGGACAAACTTTTATTATGCCACAATGAAGGAGAGCGACTTGTTGTTGAAGCTGCCACTAAAATTTGAGGCAGCTGCACCCTTGTTAGTCATGTTTTTCTTTTGAGAGGCCATTTAAGAAGAAAGGATTTGGGTACTTGGAATTTAGAGGCATGAAATATCTAAGGATGGAGTGCGGTGATCCACTCCTCCCCACTCAATTTATACTCCCAGAATATTATAAGCATTTCTCATAAAAGCTGATTCCAACTCACTCTAATTGCTGGTCAAATGACCTAAAATGCATGCCACAAGTGTGATGTATAATCAATCTTTGGGAAGTTAAGAAAAAGATTATTTTCAACACCTTTTTTTTAGGTTCTTACTTGAAAGGTGCGCTGTAGCAATTTTGATAGCTTGAGAATTCCCTCCCAGTCAACAAAGTTCCAGCTGAAGAAATTAGTGTCACACACTACAGCACGCGGGAGCGCACCACGGCACACGATAGTGCCTTATTTTATAACTTAGGGATGCTACGACACGCTATATCTTCAAATTCCACTGCAACATGCCACAGTGTCAAATTTCACTGTAGCACGCTACTGCGTATAACGTGCTATTGCATTCGGCGTGCTATAGCACCAAATTCCGCCGTGGCACGCTGTAGTGCCTACTGAAAAAAAACTTTTTTATGTCTTAAAAACACCTTACAACTTGTCTCTTTTTGCAAATCAGGTTTCCAGTTTTATTTTTGCCTAAGCAAAAATATGCTAACTAAATACAACAAAAATAATTACTCAAAATTGATTGGGTTGCTTCCCAAAAGCAGTTGGTTTAACGTTATCAGCCCAACAGATATAAGCATTTTTTTCAAATTGCATCTCCCGGAGAAATTTCTCTCCAAGTTCTTGGAGGTCTTAAGTGAGCACTAACAGAGTTTTTAGCTATTGTGTTCAAACTCAGGCACTCAGAATTAATTTCTGGAAATGCATCAGCAGTTATTATTTTCTTTTTCTATTTTCCCCGATGCATTTTCTTCATCATCAATTTCTTCTTAACACTACCACCTTCAGCTGAGGTGTAGTCAGTCCTTTCAGAATCAACATCACTTAATTTATCACAATAAGTCTCAGGTGCGAGGTTGGGAGTCTTACTTATATTCTTATTTTGTCACTTAGCCTTGATAATTTTTTGTTTGTACATGGTGGGCATTAGATCTATCTATTCAGCCACACCATCTACTCTTACAGTCATCACCCCCCTTTCTACATCTATAATGGCTCTAGTGCTTACAAGGAAGGGTCTTCCAAAAATGATAGTGGAATTTTAATTCCACCCGTCCCATTCACAAATAATAAAATTAGTATGATTTATGAAGTTTCCTACCTCCGCCAGAACATTCCTTTCTACTTCAATAGGGGTAATGGAGTCTAAGTTGGCAAATTCAATAATGATTGGGGTTTCTTCCATTCCCCTTACCCCAAGCTAAAAATATATATGCAAGGGCATAACATTGATGGAGGCCCCAAGAGCACACAAGGGATCTATAAGGACTTCTATAATGACTTACGAAATGTTCATTCTTTCGGAGTCTGGTCTTTTAATGGTCATTATGTTATCTTCTAAGTGCCCAGCATTAGCTATCCGGGTTTTCTTTTCTTCAGTTTCTTTTGAGGAGTTATTTCTTAAGCAGTACATTTTGAATTTATTAGAATTAATAACACTCACTGTCTCCCTTGGGTTCACTTTCGTTGAGCTAGGAAGCATTCCTAGCTGAGAGTAGACAGTTGTTGGGAAATCTGTTCTAGCCGAACTTCTATGTTCCTTAGGGACACTTCAATTCCTTGGAATGAGGCATCATGCTGCTTTATAGTTAATTCTATTCTTTTCATGAATTGTATAGTTTCAGCCTTGAAGGAATTAAAGGCTCCTTCTAGTCTCAGTTCTTGGTTTCTATGTTTATTAGGCAAATAATTATTACTGAAATTATGTGCTTGCCTATTTTGTGATTGATTTCCATTACTATAGTTCCCTTGAGAATTCCCATTACTTCAAGAAATGTTAGGGTGATTCCTCCACCCTTGATTACATGTGTTAGAGTATGGGCTATTTTATGAATTATTATTATTATTATTATTATTTCTTAGGAAATTAACTTGTTTTATGTTTAAGGGTATAAATGCATTATCTAAGTTGCAACATTCACTATTGTGAGACCCTCTACATAGCTCACAGTTGGATTCCTGAACTCCATTAACACTCATATTTTTGATTTTTTAGTTTAACAAATTAATTTCCCTTTGTATACATTTCTTTAGGTCCAATCAGATTATTGACCTCTTTCTTATTGGAATTGAGCCGCCCAGTTGGCCATTGATAAGCATTATTAGCCATTTCCTTTAGGAGGTCAAAAGCCTCTTCTTGGGTTTTGATACTTAAGGACCCACCTGCCGCTGCATCGATAAATGTTCTTATGATTGCATTGAATCCATTGTAGAACGTTTGCACTTGCATCCACTATAAAAACCCATGATGAGGACAGTGCCTCATGCATTCATTAAAATGCTCCCAACTATCATAAAGATTTTCCCCATTCTACTGAGAGAAATTAGAGATCTCATTTCTAAGCTTGGCGGTCTTCACAGGTGGGAAATACTTGGCTAAGAATTTCCTAGCTAACTTACCCCATGTGCGAATTGAAATGCTAGGTAGAGAACTGAGCAAGTTTTTATCTCTTTCTCTCAATGAGAAGGGAAAAAGTCTTAATCTAATCACATCATCAGATACACCATTAAATCTGAAGGTATTGCATATTTCCAAGAAGTTGGATAAATGCAAACTGGGGTCATCGGTAGCTAAGCCGCTAAATTGGATATTTTGAACCATTTGTAAAGTTGATGATTTGATTTCAAAGTTATTAGCTTCTACAACAGATCTAACAATATCATGAGGAACTCCTCTAACAGTTGGCAGAGAATAATCCCTAAGGGCCTTACCTTTTTTATTTTATAGTACTTCTCCCAGATTTCTAGCAGAATTTTCCATTTCTAGTTGGGGTTGAATTGTTCTAAGTTGTTCTTTTCTTGCTCTTAAGTATGTACTGTCAATTTTAGGAATAAAGAGAGAGTTTGAACACTCTCAACTTTGCATGAAATTCAGATTACAACTAAAAGATGATAGTTTATAGCAATTAATAAAAATAACTGCATAAATTCAAAGAAAAGAAGCAAAGTAACAAAATACACAAAAAACTGTTTACAATATAATCACAAAAAAACAAAAAAACAAATATATGCAATAAAAAGTTTCAAATCACGAATTTCTATCAAATTGTCTTTAATATGAAAGAATTTACCATTCCCCTGCAACGGTGCCATGAACTTGATAGACTAAATTAGTATGTTTGTGCCTAAACGCAAGTGTACGTGATATGAATAACAATTGGGATGGTGAGATCCTGAGATTTATCATCCATTGAAAATGAAGTGTTTCATTACTAAAGTGTATTTGTGTTTATTAATGTTTGAATGATGATTTAGTGTTGATGTTGGTTCTAATTTTATAAAATCAGAGTTTTGTTGATTAGAAACTACTTGTTGAGGAAGTAGGGAGAGTTGGGTTTAGCTTACAATTTATTAAGAGTTTGTGTAAGTACTCTTCTTTATCAAATTTTAGTGTTAAATGATTTAGATGTTTAATTATAATCAAGAAATGTAGTCTTCTCTAGGGTGTCCCATAAATGTACTATGTTTTGTCTAGTGCTCGGAGATGAACACAAGAAGGTTCAATCTCAGCACATAGGCCCTCACATGATCAATGTTAGTTGAATTCGATGCTTATGTCTAAGTTATCAAATATACAATTTTAGATGTGCATCACATGAACTTAATTCCACTAATGGCTCACATGCATCTATTCTAGGTTTAGCTAAGGAAGAGATTCATTGGGCTAAGTAGGTTATGTCACATCACCCACAGGCACACAACGTGTCATAATCCTCGCATAAACTTTGCAAGAGCTACAGAGCTCAACCGGTGGCTCTTGGCTCACATGCAACAACTTCACATCTTATCTAAAGAAACTATGATATGATGCTGATAGAGCTTGTCACAAGGCTCTAAGCAATCATACACATGTTTATAGCATAAGCTAATGGTGAGCAGTGGAGCTCAAAGATTATTTATTATTCCATCGCTTTGCTCATCGTCTAAAACCTAAGGACTAGCATTGGTAATCATTGCATAGTGAATGCTGTCACAGGCATTTGTGGCTAGGATGCTCAACATGCATACCCTTAATTACAAGCTTGATGGTTTTCCTAGTTTAAAACCTTCATATGCTAAACTATATATTCATGATAACTAATTCATCCAAGCATTCTCCATATCTTTTAATCAAAATAATAATGACTAAATAAATATTCATCAATAAATTTTAAGTACAAACACATTTTATTCCTTAACGCATTATATGCATGTGCCCAACCCTCCCCAAGGAAGGCTTAAGCTTCCATTAAAAAGAAAATACAAAGAAAGAACCAAGAATTGAGTGCTTTTGTATGGCTCTTACAGAAAAGGGAAAATGATTGAGATTGAGATACAATACTAGGAACTGCTGTCGCGTTCGTCAGGCCTTCTCTCGATCTCAGGTCTCTTTCTCCTTTTCATTTCCAGTGCTTTATCCTTTCTCATTCAATGCAAACCTTCTAATTTCTTAGGCATGGGAACTCTCCTTCTTAATGCTCAAAATCCTCAGATTTTCTGAACCTTGATTATCAAAATGCAGAACCATTCTTTAGTCTTAAAGTTGTGCTTTTATATATCTCTCCAAATAATCCTTCAGCATTTAATCAGTCACCCTTTCCTATTCTTTGAGATTTAAATCTCATTAAGTCTTTATTCGGTTATACTTCTTGGAAATGTGTGTATTTAATGCATTTGCAATAATTCCTTGCTAGGGGAAGAGGTGGAGTTTTTATCTTTTGCCTTCCCTTTACTCTTTTGAATGCCTTTACTTGGAAAAATTTACGATGGACGCTATGGCAAGCAGTAGTGCCAGAGGCTCAGTTTTGAAGGTGTTATGGCACGCGGTAGCACCAGACTCTCTGTCTCAAGACCGCTGAAGCATGTGATAGTGTGAGAGTTTCAAATTATGTAGCGCTAGAGTCTCAATTTTGAGACCGCTACTGCACGCGGTAGCGTGGCACTTTTGAATTATGTCCCACTATTGTACAGAGTAGCGCGACAATGTTGAATATTTGCATTTATGTTGAGCATCGGGTAACATTTTATATCTGATGTGGCGCATTGTAGCACCAGGCTTTTGAATTGGTAATCACTATAGTGCATGGTAGTGTCAAACTCTCGGTCATAAGTCCACTATGGCGCTGTAGTGCTGCAGTTTCGGTCTTGGGTCCGTTGCGGTGCGCGGTAGCAAAGCACTTTCAAGTTGATTTTTTTCACAGCACGCTGTGCCATAGCACGCTTACTTGGTTGATAAAAATCTCAAAGTTCTAATCCTTATATTTACATGGGCTCACTTCTAATTAATAAACTTTGAGATAACTTAAGTGCTTAGATAGAGCAACCTTTATAAATATGGAGCCTTAATATGATAGTAATGTATAATAATTAGAGGATAGAGTTAACTTAGATGTTTAAATGTTATAGTTTTTAGTATTCCTCTAACCTAAGTAAAGTGATGCTAGTTCAAAGGTTAAGGAATTCTACAGCTAGGCCTTCTAGCATCCTAAGTCATAGGAACCTAGTAAGCTAATAAGTATACTAGTGAAATCTTTAGTTTGTGCTTAGAGTGTCTCATTAAAGTAAAAGTAGTTAATTGATAATTTAGGTGATTGTAGTGTTAGAAATATGGTAGGCTTATTATTTGCAAAAATTCTCATATATCTATAAATTATTTTATCATATGAATAAGACTTTATAATAAAATAACTATTTTCAATCTCATCACTAATATATTATTATGTATCAATTTATGAAAATATTTGATGAATGTCTAAGTCAATTGAGGAGCTTGACTAGCTCCAATCTAGGATAGATAACTAAAGTAGATATCACATAGTTTATAATTTGTTTTGAACAACCTTTAATACTGCAATGCAGTGAGACTAAATCATTTAATACATTCATAAAGACATTGTGAATAAAATAAACTTATAACATTTACTTTGGGGTTTCATGTAGTGGATTGTGCCAGTGCAAGCAAATGGTGTAATAATAAAACCTCACATAACATAGAGGGGGAATGTGCGTGTTATAGGAAACCCCCTTACTTAGTTAAGAAATGAGCTTAACTCCTCACTTATTTCTATGCCCATAGAACAAGATTAGAAGATAAATAACTTAACATATTACAGTCCTTTATGATTGTTCTTACTATTCCCACAATAATCGTGATTGTGGATGCTTTATCATAGTTATTTAACTGTGTTTACTCAGTATGTTATGACTATTTTTACTTTACACTAAGTCCCTTCGACTAAAAATTTTCTTACTTTCATATATTATAGATTCACCAGTACTTGCATCTCTTTTTCTTACTTACTTACTTACAATGTATGTTGTTATCACTTACATTTATGCTTACACTATTTTTTCTTATATTAATTAGCATATGACCATTCGTACATATTTTCTTACTATTTTTATTGCATACTTGCTATTACAGTTGTACCTATTTTCCTTACTTACATAAGCGATGCTAGTTATACTAGCTTTACTTTTTTACTACTTTATAGCCTTTTTGATTGTTGCTTATAGTCACTTACTTTACTAAGTTTACTTTCCTTTTTTACTGCATTGAGCTGTGCTTAATTAATAATTGTTAATGGATAATGTGAAATCCACTTAACTTAAAATATAATAGTTGCCTTAAAATGTGCTTAAACTTTTTAAAATCTAATTACTTATTTTTATATTATTAGCTATGCCCTACTGTATTAAATGCTAAATACTATAGATCAGATGCTTGGATTAGATCTTGTATCTGAGGTAGTTCAGATCCGATAGTTGCAGCTTTGAAGATATTTACTTTCCATTGTCTTTCTCTTAGTTTTGCATCCTATAAGGACGAGTGTCAATATGTCTAAATGTTTGTATAAATGTAATTAACTATGAATGTTTTACTTT
The DNA here is from genome assembly GCA_016760335.1 of Gastrodia elata. NCBI lineage: Eukaryota > Viridiplantae > Streptophyta > Magnoliopsida > Asparagales > Orchidaceae > Gastrodia > Gastrodia elata. The sequence goes on from CM028679.1 coordinate 1,134,180, forward strand.
ACTATTCTATGTCGTATTCTTACATTTTTTTTGGATGGTAGAGATGGTTTATATTTATTTTATTATGAATTTGATTTTCTTTATTGGAAACCCTTGGCTCCCCATAGTGCTTAATTGTGGGTTAACACTCAATAACCCATTATTAAGTACTACAGTAACACCTAATTATGGATTAGGTTCTTGATCCAATATTGGGTTCATTACAGTTGGTATCAGAGTAAGTTTGAAGAAAAAAAATTAGATATATAGGTAAAATATCATTCTAGACATATAGACAAACACAGAAAGGTAAAGTATGTGCATCAATAACTTGGAATAGCAAACTCAATATAGTAATCAGTTAATAACTTAAGCATCATTGAATAGTGTTTTGTGGCTAGATCAATAACTTTAGATTATTCTAATCAATTCCCTCATCTTTACTCATTCAAATTTTGTCAATTAGTTCTAGTAAAATAAATCCTGAACCCAACACTCTTGCCTCGACAGACTCCAATTGTTCTTCATTATCTGATGAGATCAAGACTTTGAAGGAGATGATAAAGACCTTGGTGGAATTCCATGCTCGAGTAACTCTGAGAGAAATTGATCCACTTAGTCCTAATATTATCCATGTCAATCCTCAGCAGCATCAATTTTAGCTGTTGATGGATTCTTTCATGCTTTCCTCTGACTCAATCTCTAGCCTTCAATCAATCTACTTCTCCCATCAAAGCGGCCAATTGGTTGAATATAATCAAGAAGAGCCTATCATGCTTAAAGTGCTTAGCAATGAAGTTATCCGCCTAACCACTGACTTGTTTGTCGAGGAAGCTGAATATTGGTAGGGTAACGAGCTAAATTCCTATTTTGTAGAAGTAAGTGTTAAAGAGATTTCTTGGGACAATTTTGAATAAGTTGTTAGAGAATAGTTTATTCCTCCCTTTGCTCAGTCGATTATAGAAGATGAGTTGATCCAATTGACTCAATGCGATAAGACAGTCCTAACATATGAAATGAAATTTAGGAAGCTATCCATATTTGCTCCTGATTTGGTACAAACTAAGGAAGCAAGAGGCATTCATTTTCTTAAAGGGCTTGAAGAATCGATTAAGTACCATCTTGTATCCCATCTTCATAGAAATTTCTCAAAGCTATTAGAAGGTGCAAGATTAATAGAATGCAATCAAGTACAAAAAGGCTAGAAAGAGATCCTTATCTTCCTTAGAGGATTCTAAAGAAACCTAAGAGATTAGAACTCAACCACCTCAAGCTTACCAAATGACTCAGCCACCGTAGCAGCAAGAACTCAAGTACTCAAGATCTCATCCTTTTGGTAAGTGTTACCATCATGGAAATAGGTACTACACTTATGGCAAGCTAGGTCATATGTATTGGGAATGTTGTGCTCATTGGATTGTGGATAAGGTGAAGATCAATTATTAACCATCAGTCCAAAATCATGTACTTATTTGATCTCAAGCTCTAGCTCTTGCAATTATGCCTCCCCTAGTTGTAAAATCAGTTCCTACTCCATCGAGTAATCAAAAAGGAAAAGCAGGCAATCCACTTGTTGCTTTATCAAGGGTGCAAGCTCTCACTCCCATTGTCACCAATGAAGGTAATGAGGTTACATCAGGCATTTTTATTATTTAAATCTCTCAAGTTTCTATTCATTCCTATTTTATCTTTTTGCAATCTCTTATCCTTTGCTTTGTAGCATTAGGAATTAAGATGGTTCCTTAATTACGACATAGATAGAACCTTGTTAATGTTCTGCTTAAGTAGAGATGTTAAATGATGCCATAGTATTTAAGTAAAATTGATTAGAAATAAGATAGTTAGCTTATTATTGTTTAAGTATAGCAACTAGAACTTTAGTCCTTAAGTGATTAGAATCCTAAGTGAAGAGACTTGAACACTATATTTGAAGTTTGATCTCTTGACTCCTAATCTTGATAGATTATATCAAGATTGGGTTGTGGTGTAAAATATGACGATTGATTTAAACCACTTAACATCATTAGGAGATGCTGATTGATTGAAGTTAGAACCTGTCCAGTTCCAATGCTTTGACTTTTATAGGACAATGCAGTTGAGCATACACTAAATACTGAGATTTTGTATTCTCAATTTAGTTAGAGAGATTAAATAAGAGCGATAGAATCACTACTAACTAAAAAGTGAACAACAAATATAAAATCTATAAATTCAACAGCTGAAGCGCTTAAGAAACTACATTTGTGTTTGTTTCTTCAATATTATTAGGTTGCTTAAATCGATTTAACTTTTGGAGATTGGAGATACTTCTCTCTGATATGATCTTTATAGTTATTTAATTATTTGGGCGTCGAGGATGACACCTTTTTTACGAGGGGAAGTCTGTAATAACCTTATTGTTGTTACTTAGTTTTAGACATCTAAATTATATTAAAACCATCATCAGTAGAGTTTTAATAGCATTAGGAGCCAGCACCTGAAATTTGTTACTATTTGGAAATTGTTTGTTTTTAGTGAGTATTTTGGGGCGATTTGAATATACAAGAAATTATTTTAATTAATTTGACCTCCAAACCAAAATTAGAGTTTACCATTGGACTCCTCACCCCAAATTAGCTAGGGGTGATATTCTGGGTATTTTTTAAAGTCGTCAAATTTTCCCCAAATATTTTAATATAATTAAGTGCTCATAAAATTAAGACAATTAAACTGATGTTAGATTTAAACTTTGTCTTCATTTTTAAGAACCTTACCCTCGATTTAGCTATGAGTGAAGTTTAAAAAATTTTCAGAGCTCATTTGGTTGTCTAAATTTGATTAAATAAAAAGATATTAATTATTTAATTACATATAAATTATTTAATCCATTTTGGGCTGAGAAAACTTGACCCATCATTTGATCAAATGGCATGATCAAATTAGCATCGTCCATCCCAAATGGTGCTCCATCGTGCAACTATCTATGAGGCATTGTACATCTTTTGCGTAGGTGATCCTGCACATAGGAGTCGTAGGCACCGTACTCTGTGGCCTACATTCCAGTCTATCCTCAAGGCCTTGACCTCTCATACCGTCCATTTCAATTGTTTTTTATAAAGCCGAGGCAAGCGAAATCCTAGAAAGCATTGGAGCTGTAGTAGGTGTTGGCTTGACCTAAGCTACACAAACATTAACTCATGGACCCTGCCGGTAAAGGTACTTTATTTCCTATGAAATTCATCCTCATTTTGTTTCACTTTTCTTTTCCAAACATTTGATTGAGCACAATTGAGCTCAATTTGATCACCGTGCACAGTAATGCACTGTAAGAACCATTATCATTCGTACAAAGCCATTTAGGGATTCACCTTTTTTGATGATAGAGGTGGCTTTCGGTGACATGCAAGCAATCAATCAAAAGGTCTTTCAGAGACCTTTTGAATGTCATGAGCGCTGGCCTCTAATGACCACCCGAGCTAGGGCCATTATGATGCCCTAGCTCTAGGTACCTAGCTTTTACTGATTTGGGTTGCGGTTCAGGTGCCGAGTGGCTGGACCCGCAGACCCGACCCGTCTTGCGTGCGCGAGTTTGAGCTTACGCACTCGTGCAACAACTATGTGCTGGTGCCCGTCTTATGAATATTAAATGGAGAATTATTCTAATTAATTTAATTACTAATTAACAGTTTCAGTTATTATTGCACACTTATTAGTATAGATGTACTTATTTTCCTTACTTACAAAGATGGTACAAGTTGTACCAGCTTTCCACTTTTAATACTTCATAACCTTGTTTATTGTTGTTTGCAGTCATTTACTTCACTTAATTCACTTTTCGTTTTTATTGCATTGAGCTCTGATTAATTAATAATTATAAATGGCTAATGTGATATCCACTTAACTTAAAATATATTAGTTTCCCTAAAGTGTACTTAAGCTTTTTATGTCAAATCACTTATTTTTTTATTATTGGCTATGCTCTACCATGTTAAATAGCAAATATGGTAGATCAAGAGTTTGGAGTAGATCTTGTGCCTGAGGTAGATCAGATCTAATAGTTGCAGCTTTGAAGACTTATACTTCATGCTGTCTTTCTTTTATTTTTGCATCCCATGAAGATGACTGTCATTACGTCTAAATGTTTGTATAAATTTAATCAACTCAAAATGTTTACTTTACTAATTTGTGCTGGGTTCTGATTTTCTTTCTGAATGGCTATAATTATTTATATTTATTTTGTATTATACATCTTATTTTTCTCTTTAGAGAGCCTTGGCTCCCCGTTGTGCTTAAAGGTGGGTTAAGACTCAATAACCCATTATTAGGTACTACAATAACACTTAATATTAGATTGAGTTCCTGATCTAATATTGGGATCGTTACATAGATTGGAGAGGTCGTATTGCTAGTGTGGGCGACTATTAATCTAGGGAAAATATGCTGTGACTCAAATGCAATAATTCCCAACACTCAGCCGAGGACTGATCGCCATCATGGGATCGCAACTGCGATTTGTCTGCATGAGAGTCATAGGATCAAGGGCTGGAAAGTAATTAAATAGTTCCAATTTGCTTTGCTATTTTAAATCAGATGACTATTGTATTTTAATAGGGAATTAATTGTTAATTTAAATAAACTAATTAATTTAAATAAAATTAGATCCAATTTAAGTCTTAATGACTTCTAAAAATTCTCAAAATTTTACCCTCAACTAATTTGAGGGTGAGGATATAAGAACTCTAAGTTGTTACCTAGCTTAATCTAAGTTTAACCATATTCTAATTTTAGTTCTTTTATATTCTTTATACCATTTTAGGCTAACCCTGAAAGTTTAGGGTAAAACGGACCTCTCTAGGTCAATTTAGCCATTTGGTCAATCTAGATGCCCTAATTAAGATCTAAAATATTTTGACCTCATATTTAAAATTTGAATGCATTTTTGATATCCTTACCCCATATTATCTAGGGGTGAAAGTTTTGAAATTTTTGGAGGTCATTTGGACTTTAATTCAATTTGGGATAATTGTACATAATTCATCCCAACATTTGATATTTGCAAATCTACCCTAATTCGTTTTACCCATCTAGAGCCCGGGTCACACGACAGCGGAACTCCGCTCCATCTCACCATTCCTCCCGCTAATCATACGGCTAGGATTTAGATATGTGGAACCACAGATCTACCATTAGATCTATCCCGTGGATCCTATGGCTTGAATCGCTCCAGCGATCGGCCATTAGGATCCAAGTGATTCGAGTCGTAGCACCATCAGATCGATAGATCAGATGGCATCCAGAGGCCTCGCCACTGTGGATTGTTGTTCCCATCGCTCTCCACTACCGACTGAGAGGATCTCCCGTACCCCTGACATCAGGCCCTGTCCCCCACTCCTCTGGCCAGTTCAGCATGTCGTTAGGATCTTCCCCATCTAGTTGGCACTCCCTAATCGAGCTTAAATTGGAATTTGAGAGCTCGGCCATGGCACGATCTCTTGGGCTATTTCCAGCACAATCCACTCCTCCCTGTCTTATCCCTGAGGTTATAAATATCCTTAGAATCCCTCCCTAGCATCCTTTGCTGCCTAATTGATCTCAATTGAAACTCTCCTTCATGATCTGCCATTGCTGATCTCCTAAGTTCTCCTAGGCATCCCAGGCTTACGAACCACAGATATAGGTGACTCTTGGTGTTCAGGATCCCTAAGAGCTCCCCTCTAAAGCCAACTAGATCCTGCATTGCCCTCTGTCAATCAGCCCGAGCTCCCCCGTCAAACCAGGTACCCCGTTGCGTGCTCTGAGCCAATTAGCCTCAATCACTTATCCATTTGATTTGTAATGGTTTTCATAGTCTAATCAAACTTAATGCATGTGTTTTTACTGCTTAAGTTAGCCTCGATCAATCAAATTAATCGATCGGGCTAAGTTCCCTTAGGAAGGCTGGGTCCGAGTAAGGACCTAGTGATCTAGACCACCTCCTACCTTTCTTCCATGGGGGTTCGATCCGTCTCACCTCCTTGAAGGTGTAGGGATTGAACCTAGGGAAAATTGTGGTCTCCGTGGAAAAAAATATCGCCCCATAGTAGCTCCATAGTGTGAGCTCTCAATTGAGAAAGGTCTAGGCAAACCAGACCTCCTCACAAGGGAATAATGGGTGCGATCGATGCATCTTGGCCCACCAATCATGTAGGGATCAAATTCGGGCCAAAGCATGGTCGAGGTACCTGGGATTTAGCGGCGGAAGCTAACCCTAATTTGCTAATCCTTAGGGAAGAAGGGCTGGGACGACGGCACTGCACGGGTCGAGTCAGCCCATTACCCGCATTGTGCGACAGTGCCAGGTCCCCCAGGCCTCGGTCAACCTGCGCCTTTTGAAAATGGGTCGAGCCCATTTAATATTAATATGAGTAATTGGAATTACTTTCCGGAAGGAAAATAGTCCAATTAGTTGAATCATAGGAAAATTTAATTAGAAAAATGCAGAACAAATTAATTGAATGACTTTTAATCCATTGATCTAAACACTATGATATTATATATCAAATTGCTCAATAAAACACAAGGATTCAGAATATAAAATAATATTGTACTTTTAATGGTTAAATTTTCTAATTTTTTATAATTACTCTAGAACTTAATTAGGGTTGATTATCATGTATACTTAGCCAAATTTCTTGATTTAAGTTTCATTATGCTTCTAATACCTTATCGAATGCATGTACTTGGTAGTTAAATTTTTTGATTTGTAAATTCTTAATTAGGCCATAATCTCTTAAAAGCATGATTAGTAAAAAATTAGGGTTTTTACTTAACAAAAATTACCAAATATAGTCTCTGATTATTCACATGGTTAAATAGAATATACTGGCCAAGTTTCATTAATTTCCAATGGTTGGATTTGTAATTAAGTGCTAATAATTTTTGCTTGATTTAGGGTTTGATTAGCCTTAATTATTTTATATTTTATGTAAATTTATGTTATATGCTTCAATAATAATATAATATATGTTAGAGAACTCTCATACTTAATTTGACCTATAATTTAACAAATTTGACATAAGAATACTACACTTATCTTAAGAATTAGCACTCAGACCTTTTCACTTGAGGTTGAGTTTTAGCAGTTCTTGTGCTCAGTAGGGTTATTCGGGGAAGTTCTATTTTCTTCCCGAGTAATGCACCATTTTGCCACCAGTCTGTTACTCCTTAAATTAATTTTGCACAGCTATGAGACCGAGAATAACGGAGGAATTCAAAATTGAAATCAAATTTTGATTTGAAGATCAAATTAATTTAGCTAATTTTCTAGGCCAAATAAATGGTAAAGTAGCAAATTGATCCAAACGAGCTCTGATGGATCCCAAATTTGTAAGGTTATGTCCTAATATTCAATTGAGTGTAATGAAACTAAAATTTGGACTTAATTTAGTCTAGATTAGCCAGAGTAACAACTTTGGGCAGTTACAAGATGATAAATGCACGATTTTGTAGTTCGGTTTGGATCTAGCTCTTAGATAGCTAGATGATTCATGTGGGACTTTCTATTCAGTTGCTCTATTTAGACAGTTACTATGATAGCAAGCTTACTCAGATGTATTTTTAGATTTTATATATATTCAATCTCAGTTATTCATTTCAATTACTATTATATGTCTTTTTAGTTCATTCTTGCTTTTGAGTTGTAATTCAATCATTTTCAATTTCTCTTCAGACTTTTTAGTGCCTTTGTATATGCGTGATTAGGATGGTTAATTTTTATTCAGTCTTTTACATCGCTATTACTTTGAGTTTAGTATAATCATCATATTTTTAGTTAATCATATTCCTATTTACGATCTTCTTTGTTAACCTTGTCATATTTAAATTATATACCAAGTCCTCATTGCAGCTTCTGGAGCGAGGTATGTTTATTTATCTACCTCAAGTTTGCTTAAGTTATAAATGCTTTATTTATAGCTTTTCATATTTTCTTTGTTGTTTGATGCACCTAAATTGCTTAGGATAATTATGCGATAAATTTAATTTCGGTAGTAAAATTTTTAGCCTAAAATATACTTAGATAATTATCTAATAAAATATTTTTAATTTATTGACTGGGGCCCTAGCATGTAAAACCAACATATTAAATATAGAGCTATTCAGGTGAGAAGTAGGAACATGGGGATGATCCTGGTGCAGCTATTTTGTTTTAGTTGGCTTTTCACTTGAAAAAGAGTGAATATTAACATTTCATTTTCTTTGATATCTTTAAGCCTTGGTCTGTAATATTAATTTAGAACCTGTATATTATATTTACAATACTTTTATTCTAAGATGTATGTATTTTTATTCTTTTATTTTTGCCTGGATGTAATATATGAATGTTGTTTCTTTTGCTTCCACACTGAGTGATTTTATATTTAGTATTTACTCAGTTTACTTTGATTAGTACTCTAAATTACTATCATTATTTGTAGATAATAATTCAAGGCACTAATCCTTACATAGTTTAGTGATGACCATTTCCTAAGCTTAGTTAAACTAGTGATAAATGAGCAACAGCTAGGGAATGACAATCACTTGTTAGTACCCCATATGTCCTATCTGAACATGTGGAGCACTAAGGCATCGGCTACTCTCTTTGATGAATTTTTAAGTAGAAACCATTGGACTGTCTGGATTTGTTGAAGATTCAAAATAAAAACAAAACATATTAAAAGATGGATTAAAAGATGGGTATTATAATACCCAAAAAAAATTGGGATGATTTTAGTATAAATGTGTGGTTTATCAGCATGCCTAGGTGCCTCAAGGCAACACTTGAGTTGAAATGGATAGAGAGACAAATGCATAGGAGTGCCTCGGGTGCTAACTAAACAGAGAATCACATGCTCAAGCATTCCTCGGATGCCATATACACAGGAGGCAAGCACTCAGATGCACCCTGTGCACTAATCGGATAGAAAGAATCACAATCAAGCGTGCACCATGCTCTAAACAATCAAAGAGCATGGTGTTCAAGTGCACCCAGGCGCCATATGCACCTTTGCTAAAATGATCAATGTGTGCTCGCGTGTGCTTAGGCCCTCGACCTAGCTCAAAATACAAATCAGGAAAATCTAATTATGAAAATAGGGGAATCTTGGTATCCCATGTGCCATTTTCAAGGGGTATAAAAGCAACATAATGAAACCCTAACAATAGAAGAACCACTGGAAAGATTTATTGAGGGGAATACTTAGAGAATTTTTAGCCGCCTCAATAGGAAAAAGGGTAAGAACCCTAAAGGTGTCATTGGAAAGTTGCAGAAGAAGGAAGAAGAAGATGGCGCAGAAGATGAGAACTCTTAAGGGATGCTCCTTCAGTAACCTATATCCTTTCCCTCTTCTCGCTTTTACAATTTTATAGTTGTAGAAATCATGTTGTCTTTGAGCTTTTTGCTTGTGATTTTATTATAAAGGCAGCCTAAGCCCCTCTTTTTTGGGAGGGATAGGCTAGACCTATGTAGTAATGTTTTCATGTGTAATGCTGAGATTTATTTTGTATAATCTTGTTAAATTCATGTTGGTGTTATTTAAAAATCATTGAATATCTGTTTTAAAAATTCACTATCTTTTCTTGGCACCATTCATATCGCACTCTGACCTTTTATCAAATTAAACGTTCGTATCAATAAACTATGTGCATATAAATGCTTATCTCTCATGTTGCACTAAAGTCTTGATTAAAACAAAAGCTCTAGTAGAGGGTTTATATGCACACATATATTTTTTTGTTCTATTGTGTTCCGATCTGGGTCTGTGCAACCCGTGGGTTATCGTCTCTCGCACGAAGGAGCGCCTGCGATGAGTGTCTCAAATGTAGACACGCGGTTGCTGCGATGCTCACCATCACTACAGGTGGCATCCATTCAAAGCTATCCCCGAATCCATTCAAGACCATTTGTTAATCCCTCGAGTGTATCATCTCAGTCGTGAATTGATTCTCCTACCAATTTCTGTGTCCCATAGCTGCAAGCTCGGTGAACCTTCTTCTTGAGGTACTTCTCATCCCAGTTATCTATTGTATAACATCATTATCAATTGTGTTCAGTTACAATTGCATGTTTCCATTCAATCAATTTGGGCTAATTTTAGCGCATTTGATAGGTATCGGCTTCGTCAAATTCTTAGGGCCGCAAGTGCCGCACCTTAGGATATTAGGGCATACATCCTTAGGGTGGTCGAGGAAGATCAAAAGCTGACTTTTTAGCTTAATCAAAAGGCTATCCATTGAACCTTCGATCAGCATGCGTTTTGAGCCCTGAGGTGTTGTGTGCGCTAAGCTGTGTGCTTCCCTAACTTCACCCCTCATTGTCCTGCCGAAGAAGAAGGTGCTTCTAGGTCGGACCGTGTCCGCCCCATGGGTCCAACCTGCGCATCGTGAGTCGTCCACATGTCGACCACTGGCATTCTGGAGTGGGGCCCGCTGTGCAGCACTGTCGCTTCTCTATCGCGTGAAGAGTCATGGTAGTTGTCATAGCGTGGGGCCCGCCTCTAGTAAACAGATTAATAATATAAGGTTTAAATTAAATGATTAAGGTTAATTTAATTTAAATCAAATATTATCCAAATTTTTAAACAATCATATCTAGCAAAATATAAGTACAAATATATTAAATATATATCTCATTTTACTCAAAAATATAAGAGTATTAATATAGTGCTGCCAATTTCCCAATTGGAGGTGTATTTCACTTAATGAAATTTAGGGTCCCTATAATTTGACCTTAATATTCAATTAGTCATAACTTTGTACCATGTAACCTAAATATAGCCAAGTTGGGTCTTAAGATAATCAAGAGAACCTCTAGATTACTCTTATAGTGTCAATTTCTCTATTTGAATTATATTTTGACTAGTCACTTTTAGGACCTACCCTAATTAACCCTAGAACTTCAATTGACCATAACTTGGTCAATTGAGCTCCAAAATAGGTCTTTCAATATACTATTTTTGATCAAGAAGACCTAAAAATTATAATATTTAAAAATATTTAAGTTTAAATGGTTAAATTTCTTAATCAACTCTAATTACCCCAAAACTTAATTAGTGAATATTAGCACAATTAGTGATCTAAATTTAATAATACAAGTTTTTGATAGCTCATAGAGTAGAGAAGAATCTTATGGTGTGGTTGATTTTAGGATTTTATGATTAATTTCACTAATCACTCACTAATCACCCTTAACTCTAATTAGGTCATAGCTAACCAAATTGAGTCTAAATTGGGTCTACTCTCAATTAAAGTAGTTAGTGGGTTATAGGGAAGCTATAGCTACTAACATTACTGAATTTAGACTTCAAATGAAAAAGTTATGTTTTTTACCCATTTTAAGAAATTCAAAATTATATTTTAGAACCCTAATCTTGTTTTAACTATAACTTAGCCAATACATATCGGAATTTAATAATCTTAGGTTATATGGAAACTTTAGACATAAAGCATTAGTAAACTAATAGAAAATTTAGATTTTATTAGGACAAATTACCATTTTTTTTTCTTATGAGTCAATTTCCTTAAATTGAGCTCATAAGGCTTAATAATTATCCAAATTTGGTGTATTACTGTCTATCTTCATGTTAGATAGTAAGTAATTATTTGCCACTAAAAATATCTAATTTAGAGCTCTAAATCAAAAAGTTGCTTTTTAGACCCTTAAGTAGGGGCAAAATGGTCTTTTTGCCCAAATTTTAGGTTTAAGTGTTCTTACACCATTGGATCATTTTCTAATCATTAAAATTCGTAATTAAAATGATTTAGAATCAATTTCTCTTAACTTAAGCTATTAATTAGATTTCTAAGAGAAATTCTAAGTTATTCTTAAGTATTTAATTTAAGTGACATAATGTGAGATTCATCTCACATTATGTCTCCACTAAGCCATAAACTTCATCTTAAGTAATTTTAAGTTAACTTTAAGCTCTATGATATAAGATAATTCTCGCATCATACCTCTTCTTTGAACCTTCCTAATCAATTCTCAATCTTTCTAAGAACATTAGTTAGGTTTTGTGTCTGAGAGTTCATCTAGTGCTTAGGTGTTATTTCCTTAGGAATAGGAATAAGACTTAAGTTAGAATTCATCTGTTGAGTAAATTGAGTTACTCAATAGGTAAAACCTTAGTTTTACTAGTTTATAGATTTTCATAGTTTATTGATGATTATTAGGTCTTTCAATGTTAAACTTAAGAACAAAGATCCATCCTATTAAGTGTGACTTTACTTAATAGGATTTGCCTTAATCTTTAATTCGTAAGATTGGGTCTTAAACCTTAGTCCTTTAAGATCACCTTTAGGTTAAGTGATTAAACCCTAATATTTGAAGTTTAATTCTTAATCCTTTCATCTTAATTTGACTTAATCAATATGGGTTTGGGTTACTTAAATCATCTAAGTAGGTCAATTGATTTACTTATTTAACTTATATAGTCGACATTGATTTAATGAGATTAGAACGTGATCAGTTCTAATTATTTTCAACTCTTAAGATCGTGAATCTGAGTTACACTTGATAGTAGGCATTGGAGATCCTGAACTTGTGTAACTTAGAGTAGATAGAATGAATAAATTAGATAACAATATATATCACTTGTATCTTAGTAGAGTCTCTTGCTCACTTTGATATTTGATGCTTTACTTATCTTGTATTGAGCTTTATACCTTAGACATTATGGTGAACATAGGATATTTGATGAGTATCTCATGTTAACTTTGAATTTGCAAAAATATTATTTGCATTTTATCATCATTTTCAGTTTTTTTGACTTTCAGTTCAGTTAACTGTAGCTTAATTTGTTTGCCTCTACAGTTCATTCGATCGAGATCAGTATAGACTCAGTTGCTAGTGTCCGGTAGTTTATACCATACCTAATCCTATACGACAGTCTAGGATGGTGCGTAATAGACTCTTGCCCTATTGACTTTATCAGTTGAGATCTAATATGGCATTACTAGTTTTAAGTTCACTTCTACTCAGTGTTTCTGCCTTAACCCAGCAAGCTAAGTGTGTTCATACTTATTCAGTTCAGAGCTTCTGCCTTAGCCCCGCATGTTAAGTGGGGCTATGGTGTATTTATAGTTGAGTGGCTTGTTTAGCCATATTAGTTTTTAGTTTTGTACTTATGATTTTTAGTTTACTTTTTAGTATTTCAACACTTCTTCATTTACTGTCTTACCGCATTTCATAGTGTGCATATTTATAAGATGCTAGTTTACTTATTTACACATATATAGGATGCTGGACTTATTTTCTGTTATTTAAATATATCAGCATGTTCTTTTACTTTATGTTAATTATCATAAGTTTATATTGATCATAAGCATGTTTAAGATGAGTTTTTCCTTTCAGTTATAAGTATTTATTATTTATTTAATCTGTAATCTTATTGCAGCTATAGTTGGAGGTATGTGCTTACTTCTCCTTTTATTTAAGTTATAAACCTATTGTTTATAACTATTTTTTCTTTTCATTTGTGTTCAGCTCCTACACTTGCTTGTATGTTGAGTTTCATGGTGATATCTAAATAACTTTTTAAAATTGCAGTCTAAAATGTACTTGGATGCTTTGTCTAATTGGATTTTTCTTTTGTTAGCTGGGGCCTTATCATTATGAAAGCGATAATGATAACTCTGAGCTTTTTGAGGTTGTGGAGCCTTCTGAAGACCTGATTCAAGAAGAGGATTGAGTTGCTGAAGAACCTTAGATCTTTAGTTCTTTTACTTCTTTTGCTTGTGAGGATTTGCATTTACTTTATTTTTTAGCTTAAACTTTATTAATGTTTTACAGTAATACAGGTTGGATTATATTTTATTTTATTGCACTTATTCTGAGTTGTATATTTTTGATCACTGTATTGTGATGGAAGGATGATAGGTTTTACATCCGCACTCTGATTTCTTGTATACATCATTTAGTGAACTTCTCTTGCAAATGGAAATTTCCTTAATTATATTAGATTAGAATGAATGTCTAATCTAGTTGTAAGTGAGGAACTTGTCATTTGGTGACCATTTCACCATAATCATATTAACTTAAGAGTTAACAGAACTATGGTGGGGCTAGGGTGCCACAATTTTTGTGCACTAGATAAAGAAATCAATGGATCTTTTATGGAGATTGGCTAAAGATGACTTTAGAGTTCAGCAGTGAGTGACTTATTTGCATGGAACATCACTAGTGGGTTTATAATTCTATAGTCCCTTGAAACATTAAATTGTATTCACACAAGCTATTAAAATAAAACTCATCATGTAGTGAAAATCATGAACCAAATTGATCGACCTAATTCTCCCATATTTCCTAAGTAACATTAAGGTCCTCATTTAATCGTAGATTTATTTTTCTAATTCGTTGAGTAATTTAACTTAAAACCAAAACTATCAATCGACTGTTTAGGGATTAACAGCGAGATTCGTAATTAGTAATCATCACTTGATCCTTGAGGATGAAAAATATGGATCTTACTATTCTTTTATTACTTCAGGCTACGTGCACTTGAGTGTATCCAAAAGGTTCATTATTTTGAGGCTTGCCAACAATCCATAAGGGGATAGTCATTAAGGTTACTTTTGTATGTTAGAGGACTGTACAAATTTCTAGTTGTTGATGTTTAACTCCTTGAAGAGAACAGTAGTTCATAGTTATGATAACAACCAATTGTCCATGATTAGTTTAGATTTTTGCACAATTATTTATATCCCTAACTATGTACACATTGCCTCTTATTTTAGGGGTTTAAGATAATATAGCTTCTTCATCTAATTTTGTTTTTATCTTAGCTCTATTATAATTTCTTATTTGCAGCCATTTGGGTTATTACTAATTAATACTAATTTTAGGATGATTAAAATTTTTGGAATTACACTTAGCTTGTAGTAGCTATTATTATTTTTAGGATGATTAAACTTTGCACATCTTTCTAATTTTGATATATCTTCAAATCGTAGTAGCATATTAGTTTTCTTTTTTGTATTGGTTGTTGGTGGGTGCTGAGATGTACTAAAATTTTACTTGCACACATTTTCAAGATGTTGTAAGTATATGTACCTATTAAGTCATAGAAAGAATGAATACCCTAAGTGCATAGCGAGTAGTGTAATTTGTGAGATTTTTAGTGCCAGAGATAGCATGTTGTACTTTTATTGAATCTCCTTTTTTATTTGTGCAAGATATGTGTAAAGTTAGCCGGCAAAACATGTGTTCATTGTTTTTTTAATTTCTCATTATCTAGAATAGGTTCACTAATTAGAATCTGATGCAAAACATGTAAAAGAAAAAGATATTCAATATTTAAAAAGAACATTAAATTAACTTCAGACTAGAGTGTGGATAAATAATATTGCTCTCTTAGATGACTCAATTTGTGGGGGAAGTGAAGTATTTTATCAAAAAAATGCTATCTCCAAGAAGAGGGTTAAGACCCCATGAATTAAAACAATAAAAAAGGATTTAGAGGAGGGTTAATTAAGAGCAACATCAGATAGCTAGCACTAAAACACATTATTATTGTTGCTCGGCTGATTACAGAGATTTCATTATAATTAGATTAGCATTCTATATTAAATATATTTAAGTGATATTAATAATTATTAAGAGAATATTGTATTTGGAGTAGCATATCGACTCCTTTAATCTTAAGCTTTAGAAGGTTTTGGCTCAACAAATTAAAGTTTAGCCTAATGAGTCCTCAATTGCTAAGAAAGATAGAAAACATTTAACTCAAATTTTTGCATATATTCTTTTATAATATTACTAAAACTTGAATTAATTTTATGCCAATTATTATAGCATTTATTATATTCTATAGCCATCCTTCATGCCAATATATTCATTTATAATATTACTAAAACTCAAAATCCCTTCCATCCTTCATGCCAATTGTCATTTTGCATTTTTCGAATAAAATTATTGGTAACCGTTTTATAAATATATCTGTCACTTGATCATGACTCGCAACATAAATTATTCTCACACTTCCCTCCTTTACATGTTCTCGGATGAAGTGAAATTTGGCATCAATGTGTTTGCTTCTTTCATGATGTACCATATTTTTGCTAATTCGATTGCAGGCTTGTTATCAACGTGAATCCCAATTGCTTCTTTTTGTTGGAGATTTAGTTCGTGGAGCAAATTCTTTAGCCAAATTGCATGACAGACACACCATGATGCTGCCACATATTTTTCTTCACTTGTTGAAATTGTCATGGTCATCTATGTCTCCGAACCAGTCACTATTGGAGTAACCCACCAATTTATACTCCTTCGCCTTTGAGTAAAATAACCTGAGCGATCCTGTTCCTCAGATATATCAAAGAATTCATTTTCGTACCTTCCAGTGTCTGTAGACTGGCTCTTCCATGAACTGACCTACAACTCCAACGTTGTAAGATATATCTGGCCTTGTGCATGTGTGATAACACAAACTTCCACCAAACTTCTATATTTTGTTGCGTCGACTCGATCTCCACCATCAAACTTTAAGAGTTTAACACCTTCTTCTATTGGTGTTGACACTGGATCACTATTTTCCATATTAATCTTCTTTAGGATGTCTTCTGAGTATGCTTCTTGTGACAAAAAATTCCTGTTTTTCCTTGTCTAATATCCAGACCAAGAAAATACTTCATTAATCCCATGTCTGTCATCTCGAATTCTTGATCCTTATCAACTTTGAATTTTTTAATCATCTTGACACTATTTCCCGTTGTTATAAGATCATTAACGTAAAGAGCAACAAACAACATGTTACCTTCTTTCTTCTTCACATACAGTGCATGTTCATATGGGCATTGAATAAACCCATTCCTTTGGAAATACATGTCGATACGAGTACTCCAAGAGTCTTTTGATCTTCTCTGACTTTCATGTAACTAGATGGTTGTTCGATATAAACATCCTCTTTTAGCACCTTATATAAGAAAGCTAATTTCACTTCCATATGATATATTGACCATTCGAACTGTGTCGCCTAGGTGATGAGAAGTTGAATTGTCTCCATTCTTGCAACTAGGGCAAAATCCTTTTCATAGTCGATCTCCACCTTTTGTTTGTAGCCCTTTGCAACAATTCATGCCTTGTATCGATCTATCCCGCCTTGAGCGTTCATCTTCTTCTTGAACACACACTTTACTCCTCCAATGGATTGACTTCATTTTGGTAGTTCTGCAAATTCCCATGACTAGTTCTGTTCGATTGACTTGACCTCCTCATCCTTAGCTGCTTGCCATTTTTTATTTTTCACTGCCTCTTCAAAACGTATGTTATCGCCATCCGCCAAAAGACAAACTAGGTGTGCCTTGCTTATCGACTCATACAAATCTCGAAGACTTCACCTCATTGGCTGTCTTAGTTCTTGTTCATCATCGGATGTTTGAAGATTTTTCGCTACTTGAGAACATGTTGGAAGATTTATTAATGAAGTTGTTGATGATTCTCCACTTTCCGTCGGCTTTTCCAGTGAATATTTCCAATCCCACTTACTTGCTTCATTCACTCGAATATCTCAACATACCATCACCTTCTTGTTTATTGGGTCAAGTAATTTGTAGCCTTTAGTTTTCACATCATACCCAATGTACACAAATATCTTGCCATTGTCTTCTATATTTGTTCTTTATTGATCTGGCATGTGTGCACAAGCCACACTACCAAATAACTTGAGATGCGAGACTATCGGTTTATGACCACTCCATACCTCTTGTGGAGTTTGATCTTCTAACTTCGCATGTGCACATCTATTTTGTATGTAAATTGAGCATTGTATGGCTTCTGACCAAAATTCGTTGGGCACCTTTATACTCTTCAGCATAGACTGAAGCATGTCGAGAATGGTCCGATCCTTCCTTTCTGCCACACCATTTTGTTGGGGAGAGTATGGTGTGGTTAGGAACATTTTTACTCCTTGCTTCTCACAATAACTTGCAAAATCCCCTGAGTTGTATTCACCATCTCTATCTGATTGTAAGGATTTAAGGTACTTGTCAGTTGTCTTCTCCACCATAACTTTGAATCTTTTAAATGCATTGAGTGCTTCAGATTTTTTTTTCAATAAGTAAACTCAAGTTTTCCTTGAATAGTCGTCGATAAAAATAATAAAGTACTTTCTACCGTTAAAAGACTCGGGAATGATTGGCCACAAATGTCAATATGTATCAATTTGAGAAGACTTGATGCTCGATATTATTCCTTTTTCAGAAATGAATTCCTTTGCATGTTTCCCAAGTACACACTGCTCGCAAATTTTGTTAGTGTAGCATATCTCTGGTAGTCCGTACACCATTTTCTTCTTAAATCATTTTTGTAGGCCTTTGTAGTGTAAATGACTGAATAGTAGATGTCATAGAGACACATTGTTTTCTACATCAACTTGCAAGCATTTTTCTTATACATAAACTATGTTGATTTTATGCATTCAATTCTTCGTCATCTAAATCAGTGCAACTAGCTGCTCCATGTCTTTCAGTTGTAGCACTCAATTTTTCATAGGCGCCATGTATCCTTTCTCTATGAGTTTTCCCAAACTTTGTATGCTACACATAATACACATTTTCATTTAATCCTTTTCTACCATCATTCTGCAAGTAAGAAATGGTACCTTGACCTTTCCCTCGGATCTTTGACGCATCTCCAAATGACACATGTTTATTATCAACGACCCGTCTTTTTTTGAATAAATGTTCATGCCCGCACATATGGTTGCTAGCACTAGTGTTGAGATACCAAATCGTCTCGCCTTATCTGTCAAATCGATGAAGTTGTTCTCAACGACTTCCCATACATCTTGTGCACCTAGTGATGCCCGCATCTAAATAATCCAATTATCATAGTTCATCTTCGTGAGTCGTGGTAGCGGTATATGTCTCATAGATAAATTTCGAGGATTTGTCAGTCACTCTGATACCAATTTGTAAAAATGAATAAACTATAGTGAGGAGAAAATAGACCCGGCTACCCGAGGTGGAGAAAATTGTTTATGTAACGTTTTGAAACCCTTTTTCTTATATTAAAGAAAAAACTCTGTTGTTACCCAAAAAAAATAGTTAATAAAACTAAATTATAGCTATTTTAACTTCCTCTTAACAATCATCTGCATGTCCACCATTTAGATAAACATAATCTTAAATTGATTATCTGGATTTATCTACACATTTGAGTTTATAAACAAATATGATCAGTGCTTCCTTTGGCTTGACTTCAAAAAAATATATTATTATTCACAGCGAATAACTTTTAACTACGATTAGAATAAAATTTCATAACTTAATCGAGCCAAAAAGGGAATAAAACCTATAATTAATGCATCTGAATTTAAGATTTGGTTAATAAAAAAAATTTATTTTATATTTATTCGCATAGAATATATAGTAGAATCCAGGAATCAGAATATCCGTACTATAAAAAAAGATCTCTAAATTTTTAGCCACACATCACAACCCACGTAAACATATACTTCCTATTCACGGGTACGATGGCATGGAACCTGCAACCATTGCAGATTTCTATAGTTTGGCTCCTTTAATTCCTTAGATTGTGCATTGCAATGTGAAAAAATGATTTCCGAGCAGAGTTTGCCTTTGATTCCAAGCCCACCACCTAGTGGAGATGTCACAGTTATTCCATAATCATCTCCCAACACCATCACCAAGGCATTTATTAAGAGCTCCTCCATAATACATTTCCACCTCAACTAATATCCAAATAGCCTTCATCTAATTACTAATTGAAAGATGACCAACAACTAAGAGAATGTTAGGTTGAGGAGAAGATATGTAAAAGAGGAGGGAGTTCTCATAACAAACAAATGGAGATCTTATTATTTCATATCAGTAGACTTACATAGTAATAGTATATATAGAGTAAGTGAGGAGTTTTCTTTACATCCCCAGTAAGCTAATGATTGTATAGTTGTTGCAAGTTTATTACATAATATATGATGCCTCAGAGTGGGAAGATGCTTGGTGAGGATATCGGCCGGTTGATCGTTCATTGAGATGTATTTAGGTATGACCACGTTTCTGTGGATGCATGATCGGATGAAGTAAAAGTTTGCCTTTATGTGTTTGGTGCGAGCAAGAAACACCGGATTTATAGCTAGAACGGTAATCGAGGTGTTGTCGCAGAAGATAGTAGTTGGAAGAAGAGGAACTCGTGTGAATTCCATGAGTAGTTGTTGTAGCCATAGTATTTTTGAAGTGGTGGATGCCAGAGCTCTGCATTCTACTTTAGTTGAATAGCGAGCCATGTGACCTGTTTCTTTACAGCCCCAGAGATTGCACTTTTCCAATTAAATATACAATAACTTGTGGTAGACTTTCGGTCTTGAGGATCTCCTAACCAATCTGAATCTAAGTAGGCTAAAAGAGTGGTGTTCGCTGGTTGGAGAAGTATTCCTTGATTTGTGGTTCCTTTGATGTATCGTAGAATTCTATTCAAATCAATGAAATTCTATTTGGTGAGTTTGTGCATGTTTTAACAAGCTTTATAAACCGCAAAGGAGATGTA
This sequence comes from Gastrodia elata, assembly GCA_016760335.1. Taxonomy (NCBI): domain Eukaryota; kingdom Viridiplantae; phylum Streptophyta; class Magnoliopsida; order Asparagales; family Orchidaceae; genus Gastrodia; species Gastrodia elata. Next base: position 1,154,656 of record CM028679.1, read on the forward strand.
TAGGCAAGTAAATGTGAAATACTAAAGTAGCACGATAAATTTTTTGTACAATGTTGGATTGTTGAAATGAGTAGTGTTGCTTTATGCGCTTGTATTATGAGTGTTTATGTCTAATGAGGCTGAAGTTGGTGCCAGTTTACAGTTTTGCATCTCTTCCTTATTGAGAATAGTGAGGGCGCAGTTGGTTTGGTGACGGAGGATGCTATTATTGTGGTGCTGCATTTGGATACTTAGGAGCTATGTGGGGGTTCACAAGTTTTTTATCTTAAATTGGTGACTCATGGATATTAGAATTTGCTGTAATTTATGTGTGTTGTTGCCGGTGGTGAGTATGTCGCCAACATAGAATAGTATGAAGATGGAGGTTCCATTGTAATGGTATTTGAGGAGAGAATGATCAGGTTGGCTATGAATGAAGTCATGTTCTTTTAGAAAGTTGGTGAGTGTGTTGTACCATTGTCAAGGAGATTGTCTTCGGTCATAAATAGCCTTTTTAGGGAAGCACACATGATTAGGATAGTATGGCACTTCAAACCCTTGGGGTTATTTTGTAAGAACGAATTCATTTAGGTTGTCATGAAGGAAAGTATTAGAGATGTATAGTTGAGTGATGTGCTAGTTTTTGGATTTTGCTATGGAAAGAAGGATGCGAAGTGCGGGAATCTGATGCCAAGTAAGCGGGAGCTAATCCAGCATCGATTTTGGGGTAAGTCCCCTAGCCGCATGATCATATTGAGTTATTTAAAAGAAATAATATGTAGGCATTTAACATAACTCATTTATTCATTAATTTAGAAAAATCAAAAAGTTTTGATCATAAAAATCTAAATAAAATAAAAAAAGTTTCAAACCTTAAACAAACTCAAGAGTAATAAATCAGCAGGTAGTATTATCAACACTTCTTGATCCTTAGAGTCTTTCCTCGAAGATGTGCTCCTGATCTTAGCACATTTCAAAAGTGCAGGCACGTGAATGCCTGTTAGTTGTGAAACTAAGTACTGATAGATGTCAAATTTACAATTGTTTTATAATAAATAAAATAATCAATAATTTGATAGGAAATAAGAAGTTGTACAAATTTATCCCTACAAACCTATATCAATTATACTAAAACTTTAGCATAAAAATATTTGCAGTCACAAAAAAATATATAGAATTTACTTATGATGATTTTTTGAAATAAATGCAATATAAATAAAATTAAACTAAAATCTAGCATCCTAATATGCTTGTACATAAAACAAAAAGATGAAAATACATAAATGTTGAAAACACTGTAAATACTAAAAGTGCTGAAAAATATTGAAAATATTGAAACTGAACTGAAGGTAACTAAAATTGATACTGAAAATATTTTTTAATTGAACAAGTGCTTAGATTAGTCCTACCACAGTAGCAAATTGGCTCAACTAGCCTCAAATTCATCACTGAAGTATCTAGGACACTAATGCCTAGCTCAACAGAATATCAATAGCCATCTAGGACTCTAATATCTAAATTAAACTAAACAACACTACGGTATATCTTAATATCCGCACTATAGAGGTAGACTAACTATGGCACATTATACTGGACTGTTATCTTATTTATTGAGTTATCTGTTCAATCTGACTTATTTAATTCACTTATGTTCATGACTTATGCAATTTCAAATCTAACATAAAATATTCGTCAAATATCCTATATTTAACATAATATGCCAAAATAATAAATGCTTAAAATAAGAATGAAAAATGTACTAAATAAGGTATAAATAATACCTCACAAAAATCTGTGATATCGCATATTTTCTGTTTTAGTTATTCTAACTAATCTGAGATTATACAAGCTCAGAATCCTCAACATCCAACTATTTAGTATAAACTCAGAACTACAGTCATATTAATTTTAAAGTAATTATAGCTAATCAAGTTTTAATATAATTCAATCAGTGACACTTACATAAGTTAAATAATAAATCAAATGTCTTAATTAATGAATTTAATTAACCCAATACAATCTTGATTAAGATAAATCAAACGTCCCGTGCACAAGTGTAATACATATTTCGACGGCGGAGCAGTGCTCTACTCGGGAATGGTGGACCATACAAGCAAAACCCATCATTCCGAATGGGCTAGAGAGATGAACCAATACTGGAGGCTTCTGACTCGAATCCTAAGAGTAGGATCAAGAGTCAATATCTAAGATAAGACTGAAATACTTATCTTAGGTATTAGACTAGTACATACACAAGGTTCAAGGAAGTGGGGAAGAACCCATGTACGTTACAAAAATACATCAGTATTTCCAGTATGCTGATCGCATCACAATACTAAGTATTGCAGTATAACAGAGTGTGGAAGCTAAAAGTAAAACATCCAGAATACATTTATCTCAAGCAGTAGTAAATATCCATCTCAGAAAAAAAAGTAAAAATACATCCAGAGTTTATTACAAACCATTTAAATGCAGAAATATAAAGATTCTATCTAAAATGCTAAAAAGATCTAGTAAGTAAAAGTAGATGCTCGGTCCACTACAGCTCCAAATGCTCCTCATGAGTCTCTGGTACGTCCACCTGACCTGTCTCCAAAAACTGCTCAGGATCTAGCAAATTGCTGGATCCCAAAAGTACCCTGTGTTAGACAAGAAGTCTAACACATCGAAACTAGCTGTGCAAGGCTAAACTAACCTAACAAGTATACAAGTAAAGTAAAGCCATAACAGAGCTGAAGAAAAACATATAAGCGAGGAAAACTGTAAATACTGAGTAAACAAGACAGTAAAAGGGCTATGAAATGTGAAGCTATCACTAAGTTGAACTGAAAGTAAAACAAACATTATGCTAAAAATTATGCTATAAGCTGCATTATATGCCACTGAGACAATGCTCATAAATATGCTATACCACAGTATATCACAGAACTATCACTGAAGGTTTATGAATAATACGATCCAATGTAAGCACAACAGTTAGGAAGTCAATATGGTGATGCAGATGCATCCTGAAATTCCCCAGTCTATGTATATAACATCCTGTATCTCATATTGTATCACTGATAACCATGTGTCATAACAGAAGGAATGAGTTCAACTCATGTTTATGCTTATGCTTATGCCATTATATTGAATGAATGAAAAATCTCGAAATCCATGAAGAATTTAGTAAGAAACAATTATGAATCCTAAGTCTCAACTGTGCAGAATCCTGCTAAGAGGATTTTGACTCCAAATCTCTAAGTGAGGGTTGTTTAAAGTTGCTTATTTACTTAAAGATCACTAGACAGGGTGATTGTATACACAAATTAAATATGTTGCAAGAATAGAGTTCTTATCACTTAGTTTGATTAAGCCACCCTAACAAAGCGATCTTCATTAGGTGGCACCATCCGATGATGATTTTGTATCTCAAGCTAAGTATTAAGTCACTAAACTCATAATCACACTTAGTGTCTTAAGAAAGGTGGATCCCATTACTTAGTTTATTTGAGCCATACCTATTGAAGCGATCTTCGCTAGGAGGCATTGCCCGATGGCAACTTGTCTTTCAATTAAACTAAGGAATGGGTACCCATTTAATATACTCTTAGAATCGATTAACTTACTCTAAGCGAGGTCATATCCGCCTAAGCCCGCAGGATAGCACAAAGACAAAACTCAGTTAGAGTGACTTAACCAATCCCGGATATTACTGGGGACCAGTAATATGGGTATACTATACTACACCACACAATGATCAGGGGTCAATCAAGTCTAATTAATAGAATAAGGATTCATCAAAACTACAAGTTCTAAACTAATAGGAAAGTCCTATTCAAGGGTTCACTAATCAAGTGTGATCAACGATCACTTAATATGGATTCTACTATAAGGAGAAGTATCTTTTCTAGTGCCTTAATGGATTACTACCACAAGGAGAGTAGATCAATTTCTAAGGTGATGGGATCTTCTATACTTCTACCTCAAGGAGTCATACAAGGCTTCCTACCTCATGATGTATGAATTCAGGTCTTTTAAATAATTCAAGATGATCTTATGAAGAGATACTCAAGATCTCCCTTCTAGATGTTGATATTAATCCCTTAGGTTCTGTTTTATTAGATTTAGGATGATTAGATCAGATGATTAAGTCATCTGATCATATTTAAACTAAGATTATGGGATCTAAATCAAATATATTGTTAAGAATTTGATCACTTATTCAATCAATATGGCATTAATAATCTTTTTATGCAAATTTATTACTTAAGAGAAAATCAAGGATTCTTAAGGTTTGATTCAAATGGTGAAATCACCAAGGATTATTATTAACCTTAATTTGTCTAATTCAAATGTTTAGAATCAATAATAAGTCAAATGCATTATTGGAAAATATTTAATTCATAGTTTTGAAATCAAATCAATTAAGTTAGGGTTCTTAAGGATTTAGATTCTTATTAAGTAGATTAGGGTTTGATCCCTTCTCATGCTTTAAGAAAAATCAAGTTATGTATTTAAAGATCAATGTCAAATCAGTGAATTAATTATATATTATTGGTGGCAATCTCAAACCTAGATCAAGTCTTAAAAGCTTGATCCAAATCTTAAGATTTCTTAAGTTAATTAAGATATTTAAGATTCTACATCTTTGGATTTATTCAAGTATACTTAATAAACTTAGCTAAATGAATTCACTATACTTAACTTACTGTTATAAGTCAGATTAACAATCAAAGTTTAAAAAATAGAGGGTACTTAGTACTAATCAAACCCTAATTCTAATCCAAAGGGATTAGCACATAAGTATAAATTCAACCATTCAAATTACATGATATTTGGCATGCAAGTTCTAATTAATCATACAAGTAATCAGAGCCTAAGTTTGCTAAGATATAATGAGTATAAACCCTAAAATTTAGTAATCATGATTTAACAAAATTAGGGAATAACTAGAAGTATAAAGCTCAGAAAAATAATCTACTTTCACATGCATTCTAATTATCATAAGTGAACTAATGGCACCCTAAACATGAAATTTGGATAAGTAAAATTGCTAATTTACTCTAATCAAGATGCACTATAATTAGGCAATAATTAAAGATCTAACCATTAGATGTTCATTTTTATTTTACATTTAGGTTCCTGAGATTTTTCTGAACATTTTCATATATAATACCATAGGATTTGGACCAGTGGATTAAAAGTTACTCAAATAATACATTCTGTATTTTTATTTAATCAAAATCCTATGATTTGATTATTGGAATTAAGGAAAATAATTCCGATAATTCTAATTTAATTAAACAGCTCAGCCCATTAACCTAACCGCGCGGGTCGACCGGGGCCTGGAGAGACCCGGCACTGTTACACAGCGCGGGTCGTGGGTCGACCCGGCCCGCACAGAGCCTTCATCCCCACTCCGTTGTCCCGAGCCAGGGACCGATTAGGGAAACCCTAATCACCAAATTCTAGCGCATCCATCCCACAGTTCGACCAGCACTTGATCGCTACTCGATCACCGAGGTCAGATATGTCGATTGGAACTCGAAGCCCCTTGTGAGATGGTCTGGATCGGCCAGACCTTGCTCACCTGAGGGCTCCTTTATTGGAGCTACTGTGGGGAGATAATTCTCCCCACAGAGGCCATGCCAGACCTCGGGCTCAATCCCTACACCATCAGGGAGGTGAGGCAGATTGAAGCCCTCTGGTCTGAGGGTCTGGGATGGTCTGGATCACCGGGTCCTTACCCGACCGAGGCGATCCTTAAGTAGTTTAATCCAATCGATTGATTTGATCAATCGGAGCTAGCCTAGATCTTAATCTCGATACCCTTAGGTTCGAGATGACAATACGGACTCAGACGCATCAAAAGGAGCAAGGTTCGAGCCTCAATGGCTCAAATCCAGTAAGGGGGATACCTGGATTTTTCTGAGAGTTCGCAGACGGTGAAGAGGTCTCCACTGGGCTTGCTGAGCTGCCTTAGATCTCTCTGAGAGTTCTTGAACTCCAGGAGACTCTCTTATCAGTGGTACGTGAGCTTGGGAGCGCCTGGAAGAAGCTGAGCTACTCGGGAATTCGATAATGGCGGCGAGTTTACAGAGGGTTCAATTCACCAGCAAAGGGTCAGAGGAAGGGTTGCTGAGGCTACTTATAGCCTCAGATGCTCACAAGGAAGCTTCTGGAGAGCTTTGAATGGGTTAATGAGGCCCGAGAGGTCGGGCCAGGACCGAGTTCCCAGTTTCCCCAATTGGCTCGGCCGGGTCATGAGGCCCAACCAGAGCTGATTTGCCATTGGGGAAAGGTCCCCAACGGCTTGCTGAGGTGGAATGGGTAGTGGGGAACAGGTCAGGCTGTCGAGGTTCCGCAGGATTCCCTTCGGTCGGCCGAGGGCATGGTGAAGATGAAGATCCACAGTGCAAATGTGCTGTGGACTGTCTGATGTATCGATCGGGAAGACGCAACGGTCCTGATCCTCTGGATCCTAACGGCCGAATCAGATTAAATCCACGCTGTAGGATCGTTCAGGCTAATCTAACGGCGGACCCGCGGTTTAATCCTAGCCGTTGGATAAGAAGGCGTGACGGCTAGATTTGAGGGATCCCGCTGTCGTGTGACCCGGGCTCCGCAACGGATCTCCCGCGGTCCACAGAACGGATCCCGGCTGTTATATTAGGTATTAAGGGTAAATCTGTAATTAGGAAAAGTCAGAAACCCTTAAATGCAATTGAACCGTTTTAATTTAAATTGAATTATGGCCCAATTGAATTCCAAATTGAACCAAATTTTCACACTTAGCTAATTTGGGGGTGAGAAATTCAAAAATGCAATCAAAATTTAATTCTGAGATCAAAATATTTTGGGTATAGACTAAGGCATCTAAACTGATCAAATTGTCTTTTTAGACCTAGAGAAGTCCAATTGACTTAAAATTTTCTAGATAGGCTTAGTTTGAGGTTCTATAAGCAATGGTGATAAAAAATAAATGGGTTATGTTATCTATGTATTTATAAAGTAACAACCTAGGGTTGTTACAGACTCCCCCACTTAAGAACGATATCGTCCTCGACATCATCTCAAGCAGTGAAAGAAATTGAAGAACATAAACAATACTCAGGAAATTAAAGGGTACCTGGAGTTTCAAAGAGACGGGGATACTTCATCCTCATATCTGCCTCCTTCTCCCAAGTAGACTCCTCTAAAGAGCGATTCCTCCACTGAACTTTTACCATTGGGATCGAACGATTTCTCAGCATTTTTGATCATGTGCTAAGATCTTGATTGGCTCTTCCACATAAGAAAGATCTGGTTGGAGGGATATTGCTGGAAGTTGAATTAGGTAGGATGGATCACAAAGGCATCTCCGCAGAGAGGAGATGTGAAATACATTATGGACTGCAGAGAAATCTTCAGGAAGCTTCAATCGATATGCTGCAAAACCAATCTTCTCTAGTATTTCAAACGGTCCGACGTAGTGAGGGCTTAACTTCTCGGCTACACCAAAATGATAAACACCTTTCATTGGACTCACTTTAAGGTACACATATTTTCCCACCTCAAGGTCCAGAGCATGATGATGAGTATCGTGGTATTTACTCTGTCGATCTTGAGCTGCTTTGATTCCTTGCTAGATCAGATGAATCTTGCGATTTGTTTCCTCAACTAACTCCGACCCATAAAGCTGAACGCTACCAGTTTCAGACCATGCTAACGGCGTACTACATTTCTTGCCATACAAAGCTTCATATCGAGCCATACCGATACTTGCTTGAAAACTATTATTGTACGCAAATTCTACCAGAGGAAGGTGGTCCTCCCAAAAACCTCCAAAGTACAGTATACAGAGATGAAGGAGATCTTCCATAACTTGGTTGACTCTTTCAGTTTATCCATCCGTCTAAGGATGAAAGGTGGTACTCATAGCTAGAGTAGTCCCCAAGTCTTGATGTACTGCTTGCCAAAATTTAGAAGTGAAATGACTATCTCGATAAGATACAATGGATCTTAGAATCCCTTGGAGTCGGATAATTTCCTTGATATATAACTTTGCTAATTTCTTCACAGAATCCGTTTGACGCATAGGGATGAAGTGAGCTGACTTGGTCAAACGATCGACAATGACCCAAATCGAATTCGCACCGGATCTTGCTTTAGGCAAACCCATAACAAAATTCATAGAAATGTCGAACCACTTCCACTCGGGGATTGCTAGAGGGTGAAGAAGCCCTCCAGGCTTTTGATGCTCAGCTTTGACTAGACTGCAAGCGTGACATTTTGCTACAAATTCTGCCACACTTTTTTATACCAGGCCACAAAATGATTTCTTCAGATCCTAGTACATTTTGGTACTACCGGGATGCACTTGGTAACCAGAATTATGGCCATCGACCAGGATCTCTTGATGCATGGATTTGGGAATCCATAGACGATCACCTTGGTAAATTATGTTACCACAAAGCTGAATGTCAAAGCGACGTCCACTTTTGATTTCAACTTTAAACTTCAAATAATCTTCATCCTTGGTTTGAGAGGTGAAAACATCATGTTGAAAGGTAGGTTCAACTGAGCTCATGGATACCAGTGTGCTTAGCATATCTCCACGCACTGGCCTAATTTTAAACCTTCAAAATTCTTCCGCCAATGCACTTGTTATAATCATAGCAGATAGCGTAGTATGACGGCTGAGTGCATCTGCTACGATGTTTGTTTTCCTAGATGATATTGTATGCTTAAGTCGTAATCGCTTATTAACTAGAGCCATCTTTGCTGTCGGCAATTCAACTCATGTTGGGTGAAGATATAGTTCAAGCTCTGATGGTCGGTGAATATGGAACACTGGACGCCATAAAGATAATGATGCCAGATCTTTAGAGCGAAGACCACTACTTCTAGTTCGAGGTCGTGGACAGGATAGTTATTCTCATGTTGTTTCAACTGCTGAGATGCGTAGGCTATGACTCTCCCTTCCTGCATTAATACACATCCCAAACCTATACCAGATGCGTCGGTATAAACTTGGTAATTCAATCCTTCCTTGAGTAAGGCGAGAACGGGGGCAGAAGAAAGAGCATCCTTCAATATTTGGAACGCTTTTTCAGACTCTGGATTCCAGACAAAAGGTATTACTTTCTGAGTCAGCTTGGTGAGAGGAGATGCAATTTGTAAGAAACCTTTGACGAATTTTCTATAGTAGCCGACCAGTCCTAAGAAGCTTCTGACATCCGTCACAGATTTTGGTTGTGACCAATCTCGAACTGCGCTTACTTTGTTTTGGTCCACTCTGATTCCTTGAGAGTCGATGACGTGCCCCAAAAAGGCGACGTAATCAAGCCAAAACTCACAGTTATAATACTTAGCATAGAGTTCGTGGTTTCTGAGTTCTTCAAGTACTATACGAAGGTGTTTTTCATGATTGGTCTTATTCCTGGAATAAATCAGTATGTCATCGATGAAGACGATGATGAATTTATCTAGATGTGCTTTTAACACAGGCTGCATTAAGTCCATGAAGATGGACGGTGCATTCGTCAATCCAAAAGATATCACCAAGAATTCGTAATGTCCATAACGTGTTCGAAATACTATTTTCTCATTATCAGAATCCTTAACTCGCAATTGATGGTACCTGGATCACAATTTTATCTTGGAGAAGACCTTTGCTCCAGACAACTGATCAAACAGATCATCGATACGCGGCAGAGGGTATTTATTCTTAATAGTTACTTTGTTTAATTCTCTATAATCGATGCACATCCTCATCGATCCATCTTTCTTCTTAACAAACAACACCGGCGCTCCCCAAGGGGATGAACTTGGATGGATGAGACCCTTCTATAATAATTCTTGAAGTTGGCTGTTCAACTCTTGGAGTTCTTTTGGTGCCATGCGGTACGGAACCTTTGACAGGGGTTGAGTTCCGGGAATTACTTATATGGCGAACTCTACTTCTCTATTCGGAGGAAGACCAGGCAGGTCTTCAGGGAAAACATCGGGAAATTCAAAAACTTCACGGTTCTCGGAAAGAGGTATGACTTCTTTCCTTTCTCCCAACATCGTTACGAGGTAGGTACGCACTACATCCTTTCTTGACTAGTTTCTCTGCTACCATGGCATTGATTAATGACAATTGGGTGCTAAATTTTTCCACGAATGATTTGGAGTTTCTTCCGCTGCCCAAGGTTATTTTCTTCTTTTGGCAATTTATGGACGCACCATGTTGGGTTAACCAATTCATACCTAGAATTATGTTGAAGTTGGTGATTGGCAAAAAAATTAGCTTAGCTATAAAGTTTTGATCCTCAATCGAAATATCTAGATTACAGAATTGTTGGGACTGCATACGAGCTCTAGAAGGTAGCCTAATACTTAATGAACTGGCTAATTGATGTGTCTGTAGTTTAAGTGTTTTAGCCCACTCTTCCGTTATGAAAGTATGACTTGCTCCCGTATCGAATAAAATGCTACAAGTTATGTTGTTTATTGATAAGATGCCTATAATTACGATAATTTGCTTAGCTGATAATTTTTCAAAAGTTGTAATACTGAAATAGTAAAGAACATTTACTAACATAGCAAGAAAAGAAAATTTATTTAAGGCGTACCTGATACCACGTCATTGTTTTCAGGGGCAAAAGTAGGAGTTAACATATATACTCGGGCAGGTGCCGAGGGTCGCTTATTCTGTGTCCCTAAATCTCGACGGTTGTAAGTTGACTTTGCACAGGTACACTTGCCCTTGAGTTTGTTGTAGGAGCCGGCATTATGGCAGGAGCAGGCTCCTGCTGGTTCACGAGTTGAGCACGAAAGGTTTTCTTGTGACGGGAGTGGTCGATGGGTACACCATCGATGGTATTCTACTCCTTACACTCATAGTAGCGATGGCCCTTATGGCCATAAGTGAAACATACACCATCGAAGTGGTAGCACTTTCCGTACAGATGCCTCCTCTTGCATTCAGAACTTTGAGGCTGAGATTGTGTAGTTTCCATGTTGTAGACTCTGGCCATTTTGCGATGGCCAAAGCGCTCGTCTCGTGGTCGCGTGACTATAGCTTTTCTCTTCCTGTCCAGCTGATCTTGGAATCCTTCCTGCAGACAGGCAGCCTCGATTAATTTGATTAGAGTTTTGATCTGTCGAGAGACTAGGTGTGCTCTAATAGAATCTCTCAGACCCTTCAGGAAGCGGTGACACCTGGATGATTCTGATCTCACCAGATCTGGAACGAACCATGATAGTCGCCTAAATTCTTGTTCATAATCGGACACAAACTTATTGCCTTGGGTGAGATGAAGGAGTTCGTCCTCTAAATTTGCTTGTGCTGAGGCCGGGATGAATGCTTCACGAAATGCTTCCATGAATATATCCCATGGAATGTCCTCCACCTCATAGTCCGCGAATCTATTATTCCGTTCACCTTCCCACCAATATTCTGCTTCTTCTTGAAACAAGTAGGTCACCAGACGGATTGCCTCAAAGTTAGGGCATTTAATTAAGGCTAGATTCTTCTCTACCAACTTTATCCATGCCACTGTATCCATAGGGTTTAGTGCTCCGTTGAATGTGGGAGTACGGAAACGGAGGAAATTGTGCAGAACTCCATCTCCTGCATTATAAGAAGAGGATCCGGTCGATTGTTGTTTGACGGAAAGGATGAGAGATCGTGTCTCTTGCGCCTGTTGCGCATTACTGTCAATTAGAGCCTTCAGTAAGTTGGCCATAAGGCTTGACTCCTCAGGTCCGCTTGATGACGGGATCATCTTTTTAATAGGAGTAGGAGCAGAGGGGGAACCAAGATTCATGGCTGTAGTTATAGTGTAATTTTTGGAAACATAAAATTTCATTCATTTAAAATTCTTTCTCAAAAGAGAAGATACATGGATATATCAACATATGTAAACGAGATGAAAATAAATGACATAAGAAAACTCCTAAGATCTAGTTACGATACTCTACCTAGAAGGTAGCACAAAGGTCATCATATGTGACTATGTGACCTTTCCGGGCTAATCTCCTATAGACCCAATACCACCAACAACTCACTGATCCCCTCAGTAGGATCTCAGCAATCTCTAGGCGGTACTTCTCTGGATAGGCTGTCTCTCGAAGCACTGTGGTAACACGATCTAGACACTTTATGGCGAGTGCCGAAAGACTGGTACCTCAGAATGATGAATGAATCAGGATCTTATCTAGTACTACGACTCATCGAGGTGATACTCCATCTACCGTCCTCCCGTAGATCTGACCATCTAGAAAGTCGTCTATCCAATTATCATCAAACCTCCTAAGGTAGAATAGAAATGCTGACGGCGAGTATTCCATCCCTTAAAATAGTTCAACCCATAAGTATTTCATTCATCTATTTCTTTCAAAATTAATTTAAATCCTAAGATGTCATTTTAAGTTTTTTAGTTTCAATTATCTTATTATGTGCATTTTATTCCTAGGGTGTCAGTATTGTAGACATAGTCTCTCTTTCTATTTCTGAGATAGCTTAATGAACCTTTTGGATGATTGCTTTACACTACACATAGTAATTTTAATCTTGTCTGACTGCGGGGCCCCCGTACTGACAATAAGGAAGTACGGTGCTCCAACTGTGGCAAATCCCCAACTTAAGTAAACTTAGGCGAACCCAACTTGCCTTAAGGCAAGGACTTGTCACCAAGTCCTATAACATTCATCAATATAAATATCAAAGTGGCGGAAGCAATATAAAATAGAGTAACATCCACAAGCATACATAGTAGGAAAAGAAAATGCAATATAGTAACTCATCACAATGCAGAAAGTAAAGTACATCCAGAAAGTTAATTATTACAAACTGAAATGAATAATTGAAAATAAAAGACTCTCGTCCTCACTGGAATCAACAAGACAAAACTAGCTAGACAGCAGCTGGAAGGTCCTCCTCCTGAACTGGCTCCTCCTCAGTGACACTGCCCATGAACACGTCTCAATCTGATATTTGTCGGTATCACAAATGCCAGGGCCCCAGCCAACAGAATAAAAAAAGGTTACAGTTAGACAATTGTCTAAGTACATTTTAGGCTATTTAAAGTGAACTGAATATTAAAGGATATCACATTTAATTAAACTACACATGCAACAATAAAGGGTGCAACAAGCTATGAAAGAAGGGGATTACTATAAACTATCTATTTATAGCAAGCAACACGTATGTGAAGTAACATACAAAATACTAAATAAGCAAGGTAAGGCTAAAAGCAAAATAACTGCAGCTACTAAATAAACACGATCCTAACATGATTATGATCGAGGTAAAACATGCTGAGTGAAAAAGAACACAAGTACTGAATATGATAAAATTCTAGCATCCTAAACATGCCATTCATACATATATCTAAACCATAAAATATACATACAACATGCAGATTAATATGAAAAGAAAGGCCACTGAGACATGTGGCAAAAGCAAACCAATGTATAACATATAAAGCCACTGAGACATGTGGCAAAGCGATCAAATACTGAAAATAATGCCACTGAAGCATGTGGCAAAACAAACCAGAAAACCAAAACCATACAATACAGCTAAAGTAGTAATATGCCTAAGTCCTAGTACTGCCATACCAGCCAATAGACCATACAGGGCCTCCAATATCAATCAATCAATCCCCAGCCTAGCCATCCAAATATGCTAGGTCTGAGTCCAGTCTATACAATACTTTTACTGAATAGGCAAACTAAACTAGGTCATATTCTACTAACTGTGACAAAATAAAACTGAATGATATATAAATTTAATACTAGCTTAGGATACACCATCCTAAGTTTTTCCTATCATGCTCAAGGGCTAAAGCTCAAAATCCAAGGTATGCAAAGCAATCTAATCAAAGTAAGCAAGAGACTCAATCTAGACTTATGTGATATCTGTTGTTGTCTAATTACCAAATCTAACTACTCTGAGAAGGTACAAGCTTAGGATCTCTAATATCCAGCTATCGAGTAGAATCTCAGATTTTCGTCCTTAAAGTTAAGAATATTAGAACTTAACAAGCTCTATTCCAAAAATCATGTGACGACTATATAGTTTAAGTAAGCAAATCAACGACCTAATTTTATGAATCTTTTACTCTCTTACCCAAATCTTGATCAAATAAATCAAGATTTAAGAATTTAGAACTTAAACCCTATGTTGAGTTCAAATTCCAAATCCAAGGTGATACTAAAATAGGATCTAGGTTTCTCACCTAATCCCAAAGGTAAAGGATCCTATAAGTTGAAAGATTCAAGAACTAAGATCTTAGTGAAAGGCTATTCTACTAATTATAAGACAAAATAATCAATTAAAAACTTGAGAATCTAAGATCTATATTCAATTCTTAAGATAATTTTATTATCTTATTGATTGAATCATCCAATACCCACATGGAAGGTTTCAAAAGATTTAAACAATCAATCACTAAAGCATTTCAATTGGAGGTGGTTTGATTAAAATTGAAGATCTAAGTCTAAGATCTAAGATCTAAAGATCTGAAGTTCGATCACTTTAGACTTCTAATTAGGTTTTGACTTATAAGTTCCCATTTGTGATTTTCTTTAGATCTAATTTCATAATTAACTATAAGGAGTTTATTAAGGTTAAGAATTTACAATTCCAAGTATTAAATTAATATGGAACCCATTTTGGCCTTCTTAGGTTACTTAAGATCTAAGGGTCTGAGTTTTGATCACTTTAGACCTTAAGGTAAGATTTTACTTAGTCCCTTTCTAATTACTTTTCCTTTAACACTTAATTCTTAAATTATTCTTACTGAACTTATTAATAAGATAGCTAACCATTTTCATTATTAAAATAAGTTTAAGGCCAAATGATCTTTTTAAGGAATTCTTAAGGTTTAAGTATCTTTATTAAGGACTAAAAGAAGATTTCATGTATTAATGATCACATTATCACTATCCTTGTTCTAGGACTTTAGAGAACATTTCCAATCTATGTTATAGTGGCTTACTGAAGTTTTCAATCCTTAGAGAACACTAAATCACATTTTGGCCAAAATGACCAAAATGCCCCGCCTCTCAAGGCTAAAATTGGGATTTTAGGGTTTTATTGTCCAAATTTGTTCTAATCTGTTTTAAAACATTTCATATAACTAAATGAAGTGGGAAACACCCTTGTCTTAGGTTTTGATGACCTAAATGATCTTGATTAGCACTAATCACCTAATTAAGATGCTTAGGGTGATTAGTGAATTTAAGACACTTTAGGGCAATCCAGTCTTACACTTAGGTTATACTAGGTCTAATATGATATTAGGAACCATTCCCACCCAAATCAGAGTTTAATTTAATAATCCTTAATTAGGGTGATTAAGGAGTGATTATGAAAATTAATTATCCAAAATTAATTTTAAGGGTCTGGAATTGTTCCTTAGGTTACAAGGAGCAATCAGAGCTCTTAAACTCATAGATTGGATATTTAGATAATTTTATATGATTTATTTAAGAACAGAGAAGTTTTAGCCAATATTTTTTAATCCAACCATTAGATTTGAAATTTTATTTTATATTCAGATTCCTTGAAATTTTTTGATTCAAATGGTATATTAGATCATACCATTTGGATCTGTATAACTAAAGTTATTTAATTAATTTATTCTGTATTTTTATTTAAATTAGAACTTTATGTTCTAATTAAATTAATTCATAACCATTAAAAATACACTCCAATAATTATTTAATTAACTGCGGCCCAAAATCAGAACCGTGCGAGTCAGAGACCGACCCAACCCGGACCCGCGACTTCGTCTTCTTCCTCTCGACGGGTCCCTAGATCGTCGAATTTCAAAGCTGAAATTCTCGGTGCTCCAGCGACGGTAGGGGCTTAAATCGATCCCTACACGTTCCTTGAGTCAAGGCACATCGATTGGACCAAGAACCCCCATCTAGATCCCTCTGGATTGATGGGCTCACCCAAAATGTCCTCCTACGAGGCATCTCAGGTTGCCTGTGAGGGGAAAATTCTCCTCACAGGGACCTCTACTCGATGGGATTTTGATCCCTACATGCTCAGGGGGACTAGACGCATCGAATCCCCAACCTATCTTAACTCGAGACACAGCCAATCGTTGGGTCCTTACTCGGACTCAGCCATTGGCTCGCTGGCTAGCTCAGTCGATCGATACGATCGACTCGAGCTAGCTTAGCCCCAGGAGACAATCACAGAGGGTTCCCTAGGTGGCTAAGGTAACCTAGACAACATCCAGAGCTCATTCAGAAGGCAGGAACAAAATCGAGCTTAAGGAATTTTAATGGGGAAGAGGCTGTACCTGAGGATGAGCTGCGGGCTTATCCGAGTGGAATTGAGGTGCTCTTGAGCTTCCCGGAGGCCAGACGAGGGTGCACAGGGGGTCTGAACACTAGACGAACCCTCTATCAGCGGTCCTAAGTCCTGCAAATGCTGAGAAAATTGCCGAGGGGAAGCAGAGCTTCAGCAGCCTACAATGGGGAAAATGGGGATTCACAGTGAGCAAAGGGACTCATTGTGAAGTCCTAGGGGTACTTATAGGCTTAAGGGGGGCTCAGGTATGGAGGCCGGGGCTCGGGTTTGGAGTTTGGCTCGACCCGGGCACTTCCCTAATTTTCCAAAATTGGGGCGATCCAGGTCACCTGGCTCGGCCGGCTAGGCTCGGCCACAAACGGGAAGGTACCAACGGTCGAGCTGACCTCGCGCGGGGAGTGGCAGACAGGAATTACATGGCGAATTTTTGCGGATTTTTCCTGTCAGGATGAAGCCTTCTGGGGACGAAGATGAACAATAGCGGGGTCACCAGAGCTGTCTGATGGTTCGTTAATTGGTGCGGGACGGTCCTGATCACCCGACATCTAACGGTCGCGCGTGGGATTGGATCGGCCATTGGATCTGATCCGCAGATCGAACGGGCGAGTGGCTTATTTAAGGCGGATGGATTAAGCACCGTCGGATCAGATCTCAGAACCGCGGAACGGTCGAGATTTACTGGATCTGGTCGAAGGCGCGAGCCGTTGGATCGAAACGCGCGGAGATGCGTGCTAGTGATCCTACAGGCGCAAAGCCGTGCGCCGCTGTCGGGACCCCGCAGCGGATCTGCCGCGGTCCCGACAGCGAATCCCAGGATTTATTTAATTTAATTAAATTTTAATTTAAATAAATCCAATTAAATAATAATTTAAATATCTTAAATTTTCTAAATCCATTTTAGGATCAAATGAGCTCCAAAAATTCCTAAAAATTCACCCTTAGCTAATTTGGGCATGAGGAATTCAAAAATGAAATCAGATTTCAATTTAGAGATCAAAATAATTTAGGTATTTTTCAGGGCATAAAAATAGCCAAAAATACTAAATTTTCCAATTTAGCTCCGAGTGATTTCAAACTTCTAGGTTTAGGTTTAAATTACCCATTGAATCTAATGGAATCAAAATCAAACCTTGATTTAGCTTAATTAATCTAGTTTTAGCTAGGGTAACAACCTAGGTTTGTTACAGACTCCCCCACTTAAGAATGATGTCGTCCCCGACATCACCGAAGTGAAGAAATATCCTGCTGCGATAATACAAGTTTTAGATGCAATTGAAGGAAAAGAAATGAATAGTACCTGAGTTTGCAAAGAGTTGGGGATATTTATTGCGCATATCCACCTCTTTCTCCCAAGTAGATTCTTCTAATGATCTATTCTTCCACTGAATTTTGACCATAGGAATTGAACAATTTCTCAGCTGCTTCTGTTCACGAGCTAAAATTATGATAGGTTCTTCGGCATAAGAAAGATCAGGTTGAATTTCTATTGCTGGAAGTTGAACGGGATGAGAAGGGTCTCAAAGACATCTTCTCAATGAGGATATATGAAATACGTTGTGAACGGCTGCAAAGCCATCACGTAGACTTAGCCGTTAGGCAGATGACCCTACCTTGGCCAATATTGTAAGAGGTCCAACATAGCGGGGACTGAGTTTCCTAGCTACACCAAATCTGAAAACACCCTTCATTGGGCTGACCTTCAAATAAGCAGAATCTCCCACATTGAATTCTAAGAGACGGTGGTGAGAGTCATGATACTTACTCTGACGATCTTGAGCTGAACGAATTCTCTGCTAAATTAACTTGATCTTGCTGCTAGTTTCTTCTACTAATTCTGAACCAAACAGTTGAACACTTCCTGTTTCAGACCAGGCGAGTACTACATTTTCTACCATACAATGCTTCATATGGAGCCATCTTAATACTGGCCTAAAAGTTGTTGTTGTAGGCAAACTCCACTAACAGGATGTGATCTTCCCAGGAACCAGCAAAATTAAGAATACAGAGCCTAAGCAAATCTTCTAGAACTTGATTTACTCTCTCAGTTTGACCATCCGTCTAAGGATGAAAAGCTGTACTCATGGCTAGAGTCGTTCCTAGATCTTGATGCACAGCTTGCCAAAATTTGGAAGTAAATTTGCTGTCTCTATCAAATAAATTGACTTTGGAATTCCATGCAATCTGACAATCTCCTTGATGTAGAGCTTTCCCAACTTCTCTACTGAATCAGTTTGACGAATAAGAAGGAAATGCGCTGATTTAGTTAATCGATCAATAATAACCTAGATTGCATCGGTACCAGATTTGGCATGAGGCAATCCCATGACAAAGTCCATGGATATATCAAACTATTTCCATTCAGGAATATCTAGCGGATGCAGAAGACCACCAGGTCTTTGGTGTTTGGCCTTTACTAGATTACAGGAATGACATTTGGCCACAAAATCAGCTACATCTTTCTTCATACCTGGCCACCAAAATGATTGCTTCAAATCTTGATACATCTTAGTACTGCCTGGGTGAATATGATACCCAGAATTATGGCCTTCGACTAAAACCTCTTGATGCATTGACTTAGGGATCCACAATCGATTGCCCTGATAAACTACACCGTTCTGCAACTGCAAATCCTGTCGATGACCACCTTCGATATCTGCTTTAAATTTCAAATACTCATCATCTTTGGTTTGCGAGATAGAGACTCCTCGGTGGAAAGTGGGTTCTACATTAATATTTGCTAATAGCGAACTTAGTATATTGCCATTAACTGGAGAAATCTTGAGCTTACGAAATTCAAGTTCTAGGAAACTGGAGGCAATCATAGGGTTAGAGGAGCATGACAACTAAGAGCATCGGCCACTACATTAGCCTTCCCCGGATGATATTGAATGCTGAGATCATAATCGCTAATGAGTTCCAACCATCTTCTCTGGTGGCAATTCAATTCTCTCTGGGTGAAGATGTACTTCAAACTTTGATGATCAGTGAAAATTGAACATTGCACTCCGTATAAGTAGTGACGCCATATTTTCAAGGCAAATATTACGGCTGCAAGTTCAAGGTCATGAACTGGATAATTTCTCTCGTGGGGTTTTAGTTGATGAGAGGCGTAAGCAATTACCTTACCCTCTTGCATTAAAATACAACCTAGACCGATTCCAGAGGCATTGGTATACACCTGATAGTTCAAACCTTCCTTTGGTAGAACAAGAACTGGAGCGGTAGATAGAGCGTCCTTAAGGGTTTGAAATGCTTTCTCGCATTCTGGGCTCCAAATGAATGGGACAGCCTTTTGGGTTAATTTAGTTAATGACAAAGCAATCTGAGAAAAGCCCTTAACAAACTTCCTGTAGTATCCTGCTAATCCCAGGAAACTCCTAATGTCGGTGACGGTCTTAGGTTGAGCCCAATCCTGAATAGCTTTTACTTTGCTCTGGTCTACTCGAATTCCCTGAGCATCGACTACGTGCCCCAAAAATGCAATGGAGTTAAGCCAGAACTCGCACTTGGAGAACTTGGCATAAAGTTGATGCTCACACAAGGTTTTCAACACTAGCCTTAGATGTTCTTCATGGTCTTTCAGAGTTTTGGAGTAAATGAGGATATCGTCAATAAAGACGATCACAAATTTATCCAGATACGGTTTTAGCACTCGCTGCATTAAATCCATAAAGATGGATGGTGCATTAGTGAGTCCGAACGACATCACCAAAAACTTGAAGTGTCCATAACGAGTACGGAACACAGTCTTCCCTACGTCATCTTCTTTTACCCGCAGCTGATGGTATCCAGACATTAAATGGATTTTTGAAAATATCACGGCTCCGGATAATTGATCGAACAGATCATCAATTCTAGGCAGTGGATATTTGTTCTTTATGGTGACCTTGTTCAGTTCACGATAGTCTATACACATACGCATAGATCCTTCCTTCTTCTTCACGAATAAAACTGGCGCTCCCCAAGGAGACATGCTTGGCCTAATAAAACCTTTATTCAGGAGCTCTTGCAACTGCTCGTTGAGTTCCTGAAGCTCCTTAGGTGCCATTCTATAAGGTGCTTTGGATATTGGCTGTGTACCAGGAATCAATTCAATGGAGAATTCCACTTCTCTGGAAGGAGGTACACCAGGCAAATCTTCTGGGAATACATCGGCGAATTCTTTGACTACCTTACAATCAGCAAGGGAGATATTCTTCTTAGTTTCGCCCATCATGGTGACTAAGTAGGCACTACAACCTTTGACAATCAACTGTTCTGTTTTAATGGCATTTATTAAAGATAACTGCATGCTAGTTTTTCCTACAAATGTTTCAGGCTTATCCTGAGAATGGAGAGTGACTCTCTTTTTATGGCAGTTAATCACATCATCATTGTCACTGAGCCAATTCATCCCGAGGATAATGTCAAAGTTAGCTATCGGTAGGATGATTAGCTTAGCTTGAAATTCTTGATCGTTAATCAGGACTTTGATATTGCAAAATTTATGAGTATTTAATTGGATTCCTGATGGAAGTCCAACACTCAATTTTTGTGCTAAGTTGCATGTGTGTAGTCTAAGATTATTAGCAAATCGTTCTGAGATGAATGAGTGACTGGCACCCGTATCGAACAATACATTATAAGGCTGGTTATTGAAATAAAGTGTGCCTAAATTACACAGTTTTGCATTAACAACTTGAAAAAGATTTAACATACAGAAAGGCAATGTAACAAGAGAGGTTTAAGAGTGTGTACCTGAAACCACGTTGTTATCTTCCGCGGCTTCCATAGGAGTTAAAGCGTATACTCTGGCAGGTCCAGCAGGACAATTGTTAGTTTGCCGTCGCTGGAAATTCTGAGAATTGGGAGCTGATGGCTGTGTGTGAGCCACTTTAGGAGCAGGGGCTGGCATTATGGCCAGATTTGGTTCCCTCCAATTCAGTGGAGTTGCCCGAAACACCTGCTTCTTATGATACGGCTTCATTTGAACTCCATTTATTGTTTCCGTGTGGTCACACTGATAGAATCGATGGCCTGTGCGCCCACAATTGAAACATCTCTGGCCAAAGTGGTAACACTTCCCATACGGATGTGGTTTGGTGCAGTTCTGAATTTGTTCGACTGTAGGTGCAGCTTCCAGCTGGTATACTTTTGCGGGGTTGGATCCGTGTCTTTTGAAATTTCCTCGCTGGTTCAGGGTGGTTTGCACTTTCCGCTTATGATCTTCTTCGGATTGGTGATGTTTAATCACCTTTGCTGTTTCCACTAGTTTGAAGAAACTAGTTAGACAGAGTGGCACTATCTGATTCTTCAACGAATTTCTGAGTCCACAAAGGAAGAGATGACACTTCGCTGACTCAGAATGTGTGACTTCTGGTGCAAAATGGATTAATCTACGGAACTCCCTTTCATATTCCGCCACTGAGCGACTTCCTTGCGTTAACCTCATGATCGTATCTATAATCATGTTTTGTGCAGACGGGGGGATGAACTTGTCCCCGATGGATACGGCCGATTGGCTGAAGGCCATGGAGAAGGCTCTAGTTAGTCTGAAAATTCCAAACTCTGAAGCCGTCCGACTCACCCCTCATTTGTTTCACGCCGAGGCAGAATATTGGTGGGAAGAAGTCAGGAACACCCAGTTCGTCGATTATGAATTAGACGACATTCCTTGGGATGCAATATAAAATAGAGTAACATCCACAAGCAAACATAGTAGGAAAAGAAAATGCAATATAGTAACTCATCACAATGCAGAAAGTAAAGTACATCCAGAAAGTTAATTATTACAAACTGAAATGAATAACTGAAAATGAAAGACTCTTGTCCTCACTAGAATCAACAAGACAAAACTAGCTAGACAGCAGCTGGATGGTCCTCCTCCTGAACTGGCTCCTCCTCAGCGACACTGCCCACGAACACATCTGAATCTGACATTTGTCGGTATCACAAATGCCAGGGCCCCAGCCAACAAAATAAAAAAAGGTTACAGTCAGACAATTGTCTAAGTACATTTTAGGCTATTTAAAGTGAACTGAATATTAAAGGATATCACATTTAATTTAACTACACATGCAGCAGTAAAGGGTGAAACAAGCTATGATAGAAGGGGATTACTATAAACTATATATTTATAGCATGCAACACGTATGTGAAGTAACATACAAAACACTAAATAAGCAAGGTAAGGCTAAAAGCAAAATAACTGCAGCTACTAAATAAACACGATCCTAACATGATTATGATCGAGGTAAAACATGCTGAGTGAAAAAGAACACAAGTACTGAATATGATAAAATTCTAGCATCCTAAACATGCCATTCATACATATATCTAAACCATAAAATATATATACAACATGCAGATTAATATGAAAATAAGGTCCACTGAGACATGTGGCAAAAGCAAACCAATGTATAACATATAAAGCCACTGAGACATGTGGCAAAGTGAGCAAATACTAAAAATAAGGCCACTGAAGCATGTGGCAAAACAAACCAAAAAACTAAAAGTATACAATACAGCTAAAGTAGTAATATGCCTAAGTCCTAGTATTGTCATACCAGCCAATAGGCCATACAGGGCTTCCAATATCAATCAATCAATCCCCAGCCTAGCCATCCAAATATGCTAGGTCTGAGTTCAGTCTATACAATACTACTACTGAAGAGGCAGACTAAACTAGGTCATATTCTACTAACTGTGACAAAACAAAACTGAATGATATGTAAATTCAATACTAGCTCAGGATACACCATCCTAAGTTTTTCCTATCATGCTCAAGGGCTAAAGCTCAAAATCCAAGGTATGCAAAGCAATTGAATCAAAGTAAGCAAGAGACTCAATCTAGACTTATGTGATATCTATTGTTGTCTAATTACCAAATCTAACTACTCTGAGAAGGTACAAGCTTAGGATCTCCAATATCCAGCTATCGAGTAGAATCTCAGACTTTAGTCCTTAAAGTTAAAAATATTAGAACTTAACAAGTTCTAATCCAAAAATCATGTGACAACTATATAGTTTAAGTAAGCAAATCAATGACCTAATTTTATGAATATTTTACTCTCTTACCTAAATCTTGATCAAATAAATCAAGATTTAAGAATTTAGAACTTAAACCCTATGTTGAGTTCAAATTCCAAATCCAAGGTGATACTAAAATAGGATCTAGGTTTCTCACTTAATCCCAAAGGTAAAGGATCCTATAAGTTGAAAGATTCAGGAACTAAGATCTTAGTGAAAGGCTATTCTACTAATTATAAGATAAAATAATCAATTAAGAACTTGAGAATCTAAGATCTATATTCAATTCTTAAGATAATTTCATTATCTTATTGATCGAATCATCATATACCCACATGGAAGGTTTCAAAAGATTTAAACAATAAATCATTTAAGAATTTCAATTGGAGGTGGTTTGATTCAAATTGAAGATCTAAGTCTAAGATCTAAGATCTAAAGATTTGAAGTTTGATAACTTTAGACTTCTAATTAGGTTTTGACTTATAAGTTCCCATTTGTGATTTTCTTTAGATCTAATTTCATAATTAACTATAAGGAGTTTTTTAAGGTTAAGAATTTACAATTCCAAGTATTAAATTAACATTGAACCCATTTTGACCTTCTTAGTTTACTTAAGATCTAAGGGTCTGAGTTTTGATCAGTTTAGACCTTAAGCTAAGATTTTACTTAGCCCCTTTCTAATTACTTTTCCTTTAACACTTAATTTTTAAATTATGCTTACTGAACTTATTAATAAGATAGCTGACCATTTTCATTATTAAAATAAGTTTAAGGCCAAATGATCTTTTTAAGGAATTCTTAAGGTTTAAGTATCTTTATTAAGGACTAAAAGAAGATTTCATGTATTAATGATCACATTATCACAATCCTTATTCTAGGACTTCAGAGAACATTTCCAATCTATGTTATAGTGGCTTACTGAAGTTTTCAATCCATTGAGAACACTAAATCACATTTTGGCCAAAATGACCAAAATGCCCCGCCTCTCAAGGCTAAAATTGTGATTTTAGTGTTTTATTGTCCAAATTTGTTCTAATCTATTTTAAAACATTTCATATGACTAAATGAAGTGGGAAACACCCTTGTCTTAGGTTTTGATGACCTAAATGATCTTGATTAGCACTAATCACCTAATTAAGGCGCTTAGGGTGATTAGTGGATTTAAGACACTTTAGGGCAATCCAATCTTACACTTAGATTATACTAAGTCTAATATGATATTAGGAACCATTCCCACCCAAATCAGAGGCTTAATTAGAGTTTAATTTACTAATCCTTGATTAGGGTGATTAAGGAGTGATTAAGAAAATTAATTATCTAAAATTAATTTTAAAGGTCTAGAACTGTTCCTTAGGGTACAAGGAGCAATAAAAGCTCTTAAACTCATAGATTGGATATTTAGATAATTTTATATGATTTATTTAAGAACAGAGAAGTTTTAGCCAATATTTTTTAATCCAACCATTAGATTTGAAATTTTATTTTATATTCATATTCCTTGAAATTTTCTGATTCAAATGGTATATTGGATCATACCATTTGGATCTGTATAACTAAAGTTATTTAATTAATTTATTCTGTATTTTTATTTAAATTAGAACTTTATGTTTTAATTAAATTAATTCATAACCATTAAAAATACACTCCAATAATTATTTAATTAACTGTGGCCCAAAATCAGAACCGTGCGAGTCAGAGACCGACCCGACCCGGACCCGCGACTTTGTCTTCTTCCTCTCGTCGGGTCCCGAGCTCGTCGAATTTCAAAGCTGAAATTCTCGGTGCTTCGGCGACGGCAGGGGCTTAAATCGATCCCTACACATTCCTTGAGTCAAGGCGCATCGATTGGACCAAGAACCCCCATCTGGATCCCTCTAGATCAATAGGGTCTTACTCACCCGAGACGTCCTCCTGCGAGGCATCTCAGGTCGCCTGTGAGGGGAAATTCTCCTCAGAGGGACCTCAATTCGACGGGATTTTGATCCCTACACGCTCAGGGGAACTAGACGCGTCGAATCCCCAACCTATCTTAACCCGAGACGCAGCCAATCGCTGGGTCCTTACTCGGACTCAGCCATTGGCTCGCTGGCTAGCTCAGTCGATCGATATGATCGACTCGAGCTAGCTTAGTCCCAGGAGACAATCACAGAGGGTTCCCTAGGTGGTTAAGGTAACCTAGACAGCATCCAAAGCTCATTCAGAAGGCAGGAACGAAATCGAGCTTAAGGAATTTTAATGGGGAAAAGGTTGTACCTGAGGTTGAGCTGCGGGCTTAGCCGAGGGGAATTGAGGTGCTCTTGAGCTTTCCAGAGGGTAGACGAGGGTGCACAGGGGGTCTGAACACCAGACAAACCCTCTATCAGTGGTTCTAAGTCCTGCAAATGCCGGGAAAATTGCCAAGGGGAAGGAGAGCTTCAGTAGCCTACAATGGGGAAAATGGGGATTCACAGTGAGCAAAGGGACTCACTGTGAAGTCCTAGGGGTACTTATAGGCTTAAGGGGGGCTCAGGTATGGAGTCTGGGCTCGGGTTTGGAGTTTGGCTCAGCCCGGGCACTTTTCTAATTTTCGAAAATTGGGGCGATCCAGGACACCTGGCTCGGCCAGCTAGGCTCGGCCACAAACGGGAAGGTACCTACCGTCGAGCTGACCTGGCGCGGGGAGTGGCAGACATGAATTACGTGGCAAATTTCCGCGGATTTTTCCTGTCGGGATGAAGCCTTCTAGGGATGAAGATGAACAGTAGCGGGGTCACCAGAGAAGTCTGATGGTTCGTTAGTCGGCGCGGGACGGTCCTAATCACCCGACATCTAACGGTCGCGCGTGGGATTAGATCGGCCGTTGGATCTGATCCGTGGATCGAACGGGCGAGCGGCTTATTTAAGGTGGATGGATTAAGCACCATCGGATCAGATCTCAGAACCGCAGAACGGTCAAGATCTATTGAATCTGGTGGAAGGCGCGAGCCGTTGGATAGAAACGCGCGGAGATGCGTGCTAGCGATCCTACGGGCGCAAAGCCGTGCGCCGTTGTTGGGACCCCGCAGCGGATCTGCCGCGGGTCCCGACAGCAAATCCCAAGATTTATTTAATTTAATTAAATTTTAATTTAAATAAATCCAATTAAATAATAATTAAATATCTTAAATTTCCCAAATCCAATTTAGGATCTAATGAGCTCTAAAAATTCCCAAAAATTCACCCTTAGCTAATTTGGGCATGAGGAATTCAAAAATAAAATCAGATTTCAATTTGGAGATCACAATAATTTAGGTATTTTTGAGAGCTTAAAAATAGCCAAAAATACAAAATTTTCCAATTTAGCTCCGATTGATTTCAAATCTCTAGGTTTAGGTTTAAATGACCCATTGAATCCAATGGAATCAAAATTAAACCTTAGTTTAGCTTAATTAATCTAGTTTTAGCTAGGGTAACAACCTAGGGTTGTTACATTGACATAGAGAACAGATTATAAAGTAGATAGGAACAAGCTCCTAATCTGACACTTTATAATACTTCTCTGATACCAACTGTAACGCCCCGTCCCGTTGCCGTGCGCAAAGGACAAGTGTAATACATATTTCGACGACGGAGTGGTGCGCTGCTCGGGAATGGTGGGTCATACACGCAAAACCCATCATTTCGAATGGGCTAGAGAGACAGAGCCATACTGGAGGCTACTAACTTGAATCCTAAAAGTAGGATCGAGAGTCAATATCTAAGATAAGGCTAAAATACTTATCTTAAGTATTAGACTAGTACGTACACAAGGTTCAAGGAAGTGGGGAAAAACCCATGTACGTTACAAAAATACATCAGCATTTCCAGTATATTGATCGCATCACAATACTAATTATAGCAGTATAACAGAGTGCGGAAACTAAAAGCAAAACATCCAGAATACATACATCTCAAGCAGTAGTAAATATCCATCTCAGAAAAAAAAGTAAAAATACATCTAGAGTTTATTACAAACCATTTAAATATAGAAATATAAAGAGTCTATCTAAAATGCCAAAAAGATCTAGTAAGTAAAAGTAGATGCTCGGTCCACTAGAGCTCCAAATGCTCTTCTTGAGTCTCTGGTACGTCCACCTGACCTATCTCCAAAAACTGCTCAGGATCTTGCAAATTGCCGGATCCCAAAAGTACCCCGTGTTAGAAAAGAACTCTAACACATCGAAACTAGCTGTGCAAAGCTAAACTAACCTAACAAGTATTCAAGTAAAGTAAAGCAATAACAGAGCTAAAGAAAAACATGTAAGCGAGGAAAACTGTAAGTGCTGAGTAAACAAGACAGTAAAAGGGCTATGAAATTTGAAGCTATCATCAAGTAGAACTGAAAGTAAAACAAACATTACGTTGAAAAGGATGCTATAAGCTGCATTATATGCCACTGAGACAATACACCCTGAAATTCCCCAGTCTGTGTATATAACATCCCGTATCTCATACTGTATCACTGATAACCATGTGTCACAACAGAAGGAATGAGTTCAACTCATGTTTATGCTTATGCTTATGCCATTATATTGAATGAATGAAAAATCCTGAAATCCTTGAAAAATTTAGTAAGAAACAATGATGAATCCTAAGTCTCCACTGTGCAGAATCCTGCTAAGAGGATTCTGACTCCAAATCTCTAAGCGAGGGTTAGTTAAAATGCTTATTTACTTAAAGATCACTAGACGGGGTGATTGTATACACATATTAAATATATTGCAAGAATAGAGTTCTTATCACTTAGTTTGATTAAGCCACCCTAATAAAGCGATCTTCATTAGGAGGCACCATCCGATGATGATTTTATATCTCAAGCTAAGTATTAAGTCACTAAACTCATAATCACACTTAGTGTCTTAAGAAAAGTGGATCCCATTATTTAGTTTATTTGAGCCATACCTATTGAAGCGATCTTCGCTAGGAGGCATTGCCCGATGGCAACTTGTCTTTTAATTGAACTAAGGAATGGGTACCCATTTAATACACTCTTAGAATCAATTGATTTACTCTAAGCGAGGTTATATCCGCCTAAGCATGTAGGATAGCAACAAATAGAAATCTCACGTAGAGTGACTTAACCAATCCCGAATTTTACTGGGGACCAGTAATATGGGTATACTATACTATACCACCCAATGATCAGGGGTCAATCAAGTCTAATTAATAGAATAAGGATTTATCAAAACTACAAGTCCTGAACTAATAGGAAAGTCCTATATAGGAGTTCACCAATCAAGTGCGATCAAGGATCACTTAATATGGATTCTACCACAAGGAGAAGTATCTTTTCTAGTGCCTTAACGGATTACTACCACAAGGAGAGTAGATCAATTTCTAAGATGATGGGATCTTCTATACTTCTACCTTAAGGAGTCATACAAGGCTTCCTACCACATGATGTATGAATTTTGGTCTTTTAAATAATTCAAGACGATCTTATGAAGAGATACTCAAGGTCTCCCTTCTAGATGTTGATATTAATCCCTTAGGTTCTATTTTATGATTAGATTTAGGATGATTAGATCAAATGATTAAGTCATCTGATCTCATTTAAACTAAGATTATGGGATGTAAATCAAATATATTATTAAGAATTTGATCACTTATTCAATTAATATGGCACTAATAATCTTTTTATGCAAATTTATTACTTAAGAGAAAATCAAGGATTCTTAAGGTTTGATTCAGATTGTGAAATAACCAAGGATTGTTGTTAACCTTAATTTGTCTAATTCAAATGTTTAGAATCAATAATAAGTCAAATACATTATTGGAAAATGTTTAATTCATAGTTTTGAAATCAAATCAATTAAGTTAGGGTTCTTAAGGATTTAGATTCTTCTTAAGTAGATTAGGGTTTGATCCCTTCTCATGCTTTAAGAAAAACAAGTTATGTATTTAAAGATCAATGTCAAATCAGTGAATTAATTATGTATTATTGGTGGCAATCTCAGACCTAGATCAAGTCTTAAAAGCTTGTTCCAAATCTTAAGATTTCTTAAGTTAATTAAGATATTTAAGATTCTAATCTTTGGATTTATTCAAGTATACTTAATAAACTTATCTAAATGAATTCACTATACTTATCATACTGTTATAAGTCAAATTAACAATCAAAGTTTATAAACAAAGGGTACTAAGTGCTAATCAAACCCCAATTCCAATTCAAAGGGATTAGCACATAAGTATAAATTCAACCATTTAAATTATATGATATTTGGCATGCAAGTTCTAATTAATCATACAAGTAATCAAAGCCTAAGTTTGCTAAGATCTAATGAGTATAAATCCTAAAATTTACTAATCATGATTTAACAAAATTTGGGCATAACTAGAAGTATAAAGCTCAGAAAAATAATCTACTTAGCACATGCATTCTAATTATCATAAGTAAACTAATGGCATCCTAAACATGCAATTTGGATAAGTAAAATTGCTAATTTACCTGAATCAAGATCCACTGTAATTAAGCAATAATTAAAGATCTAACTATCAGATGTTAATTTTTATTTTACATTTAGGTTCCTGAGATTTTTCTGATCATTTTCATATGTTATACCATATGATTTGGACCAGTGGATTAAAAGTTATTCAATTAATACATTTTGTATTTTTATTTAATCAAAATCCTATGATTTGATTATTGGAATTATTTTCCTTAGGTCGTGGGTCGACCCGGAACTATCGCACAACTCAGGTCGTGGGTCGACCCGGCCCGCACGAAGCCTTCGTCCCCGCTCCGTCGTCCCGAGCCAGGGAAGATTAGGGAAACCCTAATCGCCAAATTCTGGCGCATCCAGCCCACAGTTCGACCAGCACTTGATCGCTACTCGATCACCGACGTCGAACATGTCGATTGGGACTCGTAGCCCCTTGTGAGATGGTCTAGATCGGCCAGACCTTGCTCACCCAAGGGCTCCTCCATTGGAGCTACTGTGGGGAGATAATTCTCCCCATAGAGGCCACGCCAGACCTGAGCTCGATCCCTACAATATCAGGGAGGTGAGGCGAATCGAAGCCATCTGGTCTGAGGGTCTGGGATGGCCTGGATCGCCGGGTCCTTACTCGACCGAGGCGATCCTTAAGCAGTTTAATCCGATCGATCGATTTGATCGATCAGAGCTAGCCTAGATCTTAATCTCGATACCCTTGGGTTCGAGATGACAATATGGACTCAGACGCATCAAAAGGAGCAAGGTTCGAGCCTCAATGGCTTGAATCTAGTAAGGGGGATACCTGGATTTGCCCGAGAGTTTGCAGACGGTGAAGAGGTCTCCTCCGGGCTTGCTGAGCTACCTTAGATCTCTTTGAGAGTTCCTGAACTCCAGGAGACTCTCCTATCAGCGATACGCGAGCTTGGGAGCGCCTGGAAGAAGCTTAGCTGCTCGGGAATTGGGCAATGGCGGTGAGTTTGCAGAGGGTTCAGTTGACCAGCAAAGGGTCAGAGGAAGGGTTGCTGAGGCTACTTATAGCCTCAGATGCTCACAAGGAAGCTTCTGGAGAGCTTTGAATGGGTTAATGAGGCCCGAGAGGTCAGGCCAGGACCGAGCTCCCAGTTTCCCCAATTGGCTCGGCCGAGTCACGAGGCCCGACCAGGGCTGATATGCCGTTGGGGAAGGTCCCCAATGGCTTGCTGAGGTGGAATGGGTAGTGGGGGACAGGTCAGGCTGTCAAGGATCTGCGGGATTCCCTTCGGTCGGCAGTGGGCGTGGCGAAGACGAAGATCCACACTGCGGGTGCGCTGTGGACCGTCTGATGTATCGATCGGGAAGATGCAACAGTCATGATCCTTTGGATCCTAACGACCGAATCAGATTAAATCTATGCAGTAGGATTGTTCGGGTTGATCTAACGGCGGACCCGCGATTCTAATCCTAGCCATTGGATAAGAAGGCGCAACGGTTAGATTTGAGGGATCCCGCTGTCGTGTGACCCGGGCTCCGCAGTGGATCGCCCGCGATCTACACAATGGATCCCGACTATTATATTAGGTATTAAGGGTAAATCTGCAATTAGGAAAAGTCAGAAACCCTAAAATGCAATTGATCCATTTTAATTTAAATTGAATTATGGCCCAATTGAATTCTAAATTGAACCAAATTTTCACACTTAGCTAATTTGGGGGTGAGGAATTCAAAAATGCAATCAAAATTTAATTCTTAGATCAAAATATTTTGGGTATAGACTAAGGCATCTAGACTGATCAAATTATCTTTTTAGACCTAGAGAAGTCTAATGGACTTCAAATTTTCTAGATAGGCTTAGTTTGAGGTTCTATAAGCAATGGTGATAGAAAATAAATGGGTTATGTTATCTATACATTTACAAATTAACAACCTAGGGTTGTTACATAACCTCTTAATCCAAAGGTACTAAAGACTAAGGATCTAAGGTTAATACCAAATTCTCCTGAACTAAAATTTAAGGCAATCTTATTAAGTATAATCAAACTCAATAAAATAGACCTCTAATCTTAAACTAAGGTTTAAATACAAATATATCATTATAAAGGATAAATTCTATAACCTAATAGAACCAAGATTTCATTCAATTGAGTAACCCAAACCTAAGGAATGAAATTTAACCTAAGTCTGTTACTAATTCTTAAGGATGCATATTCTAAGAGCTTAAGTTAAGGAAGCTACTAAAAGAACCTCATAATGAAAGGACTTAATTAATGGTTCAATTATTATACATCAGTGTTATTTAATCTTTATTATACTTGCTTAATGATTTTGAGAACTTAAAAATGACATAATGTGGATTTAATTCCACATTATGAAGCTTAATATTTTACTTGGGAATTTCTTAAGGGAAAAATTAGGGTTTGCTTAAAATTCAATTTAACAAGTCCAAATCATCTAAACATGATTCTAATCACTTAATATACTAATTTTATTGAATATAATAGGTTTATAGGGCTTAAGAATACTTAAACCTAATTTTAGGCAAAATGACTAAAATGCCCTTACTTACGGGTCAAAATGCAACTTTAAGAATTATGGCTCTAAATTAGATTTTATTTGTGCCAAATGGTTTCTTACTATCTAAGATGAAGAAAGGCACTAAGAACACCATATTGGCCCAAGATTAAGGTTAGCAAACTTAAATTATGGTTTAAGCTCATTAAGTATTATATAACAAATTTACTTAGAGATATCTAAAATTTTTGCTATAATTATGTTATTCAATGCCTAAGGATTCCATAAAATCTAAAATTACAAAATTATGAGGTCATTTGACTAAGTTATGACCAAAACAAGATTTGATTCTAAAAGGGTAATTTAGGAAGTTTAGGAATATATCCAATAATTTAACTTTTCCAACTGGTGTCCAAATTGTGTAAAGTCAGCGGCTATGGTTTTCATATAGGACATTAATAACAATGAAATTGAGTTCACTCAATTTGAACTCTATTTGATTAACATAGGCTCAAATTAGACTTTAGGGTGATTAGTGGGTGATTAGTAAAACTAATTGTAGAATTTCAAAATTAACTTCACCACTATGTTTTACACTACACTAGGAGCTAATCACAACTTGAATTTCTAAATTTGGATGACTAATGAAGTTAATATTCACTAATCATGTTTTTGAGAGAATAGGTCTTATTAGGCAACTTAATTACCAAAACTAAAATATTATTTTAGTTTAATGTTCTTTTCATTCTCTTGATTAGAATAATTTATTAGATTGCATAATTTGGAGCTAAGTTGGCAAAGCTATGGACAAATGAAGTTTTAGGGTTTATGGGAGTAATTAGGAGAGGTCATAAATGTCATTAGGAAAAATACTAGTCCAATAAAAATCTGAACACACCATGATGATCTTCATGAGTTTCTAAGTAAAATGATATATTTATTTGTTAGGATTAGAGTTTTGGATTTGAATTTATTAATGATTAAAGTTTTGTATATTAATGATTAAATTATTAAAATTTTAAATAATTCACCTCCATCTAATTGAAGGGTGAGGAACGCAACAGTGAAGTTATATTTTGATTCAGTCTGGCCATCTATTTGAGGATGAATGGTCGTGCTCAAAGTTAGGGTGGTTCCCACACTACCTGCCAAAACTTTGAAGTAAACCTGCTATCTTTGTCAGATACGATCGACTTGGGGATGCCGTGTAGCTTAACTATTTATTTGATATAAATCTTAGTGAGCTTCTCTATATAATTAGTCTAACAGGTCAGAATTAGGTGTGTTGATTTGGTAAGATGATCCCCGATGTCCCAGATTTAGTCCACACCAAAACTTGTATGAGGCAATCACATCACAAAATTCATAGAGATATCAAACCATTTCCATTCTAGAATCTCGAACGGGTGCAGAAGTCAACCAAGCCTTAGGTGTTCATGTAAAGACCCCAATATGGAATTGAGAACCCAATTCAATGCTGGAGCGCTACCACATCACTTAACACCAGGTTGGAAGGAAATCAACCCAACTATTGAGTGTTGTGTGGCCAAGTATCTTTGTGAGTGTGTTAAGTTAAGAAATGCAAGAGTAGTGCAGTAAAATATGCAAGTAGAAACTATATAATCCATATACTATCCAAACTAAGCAATTTAATATGAAAGTAAATTCATCACAGAATAAAGTAAAAAAATTATAGAAATTTAATTATTACAAACTTGAAATTTAGAGAGTAAAAGAAACAAAGACTCCCCCTCACAAAAAAGTAGTAAAGTGAAATGAAATGCGGAAGCAGATAAATCTTTAATACAACTAGAGTCCAGAACTAGGTCCAGCTCCACTACTCTAAAAATGCTCCTAATCTACTATATTTTTAATTTATAAAATACGGTAGGGCATAGCCAAGAAAAAAAAAATAAGTGGTTAGACTAAAAAGCTTAAGTACATTTTAATATTGGCTAAATTTTAATTACAGATTAGTTGGATATCACATATGCTAATTAACAACTAAATTCTACAGCCGAGCATGTAAAGCATCAAAGTAGGGGAAAAATATAACTGTAAAGTAGATAATAATAAAGAAACGAGTAAAAACTCCAAGTAGGTTTGCTCTAGCCTACAACAACAAGAAAGGGAAAAAGTATCCTAATAAGGCTAGAAACTACTACTGTGCATATGAAATATGAAATAGAAATATGCATATGTTCAATATATGTTATGATAAGTAATGAAAACTAAAGCCATGAAGCATAAAATGAAATTAAAGCTATATACACTATATTAATAAGAAGAAGTAAGTAAGTAAAGCACAGTACAACAAATGAAAGCACAAAGTAAGTAAAATAGGAAGACCCTTATCCTCTTAGGCTAAGAAGGCATAGTCAAAGGCTATGTAAAGTAAGCATAGATTAAGTGCTATGACTAGTTTTCATAATCAATAAGATTGTACTAACCCAAATATATAATTTGTTTAAGTTATTTTATGATTTTCCATTATGCGGGCAAAGTTACAGAACAAGAAAGGAGTTAAGTATGTCTGCCTAGCTAGTAAGGAAACTGGGATCTCATAGAAAATAAACACTCATGTTCCTCTTCTAAGATATGTGAGGTCTCCTTATATCCCCCTAAGCCTGCCCTGGACATCACCAAGAAATCCCTATATTTTATTATGAATGTCTTATTTATGCATAATATTTTATATGAATGTTCAAGGTTCTAGTCTCAAAGCAAAGCATGCATTTAAGGATTTCAAGTAATTGTAAACTATGTGATATCCAAAGTTGTCTAATGTTTAAGTTATCTAACTTAATGATTATAACTAATTAAGCTCCCAATTGACTTATAGATATTGATCTCAAAGTCAATTGTAAGTAATACTATAAATAAATTAAGTCTTGGAAAATAGTAATTTGATTTAGTTTTAAAAATGACAAAATAATTTATAAGTATATTTATGCAAAATAATACTTATCATATACTAATCCTAAACCACACAATTAATATTTGTTACTAGATTCAAGGTCTAGGGAACTAGTAGAGAAGTGTAACACCCTAATGATGTTAAAGTGTCAATTTGACCCAAGCTTGATCAAATTAAGATGAAATACAAGATCCTGATCTAAGTTGAATACGAAAAAAAAAAACTAAAAATAAAAATATCTTCAAATGAAGAGTACTAAGGGGATCCTCCTGCGAAAATTTGAGCGCAATTGGGATCTTAGATCATCCTGAATTAATTTACAAAGTTTAAACTTCAGAAATTGAAATTAAATAAAATATAAATCAGATTTTAGAAATTTTTGTACTTTTAATTCAATAATTAAATGAAGATGTTGTGTTTTAAGTTTCGCTAATTTTCTAGCTCTCGATCTATCATGGCGAATTTCCAAAGTTTTTTCCTTAAAAATTAATATAAAATAAAATATTCACCCAAATTTAATAATATTTAGACATGTGCATTCGTCACATCAAGATACTCGTTTTGGCACCAAGTTTGTAATTTTTGGAGTTCGATCGATGATTGATCAAAGCTTAGAGTTTTAGGATGATTAGTCGTTCATTTTCAATTTGACTCTCTTAAATGTTTGAGACTATCTATGTATTATTCCCTCATTTATGAGAGAATGGAATGAAAACCTCATTTTCTCCTCCTCTCATTCACTCATTTTCCTCTTAGCTAAAATTCCCTCCTTTCCTTAGCTAAGCGCCCCCTCCTTTGAAATGGGCGACCGAGCTCCATCCAGCCAACAGCCGCCTCCTTCCAAATTGGCTTGCAGTTGAAACTCGCGGATCCTTCCTCTCTCGGCTAAAGGCCGAGAGCTCACGGCTCCCTTCTTCCTTTCTTGACTGGAGGCTAAGAGTTTTTCAGCTAGCCGATCCGCGGTCGAGCGTCGCAGCTCTCCCTCTTTGCTGGAAGCCAAGAGCCTGACTTTTCATCTCGGCCGAGAGTAGCAACCCTCTTCCTTGCTGATTTTTCTGATCCATGCTAGTGAGATATTAATCAAATCTAAGCCAAAAATCTTTGGGTTTGATCCTTTACAGTAATCATTAGCAAATGCATGCATGTGTTGTTTTCAAATAGGAATCATAATAATAGTTTACTTTCTTGAGCTTACATTGATGTAAGCCTCTTTGCATGTGATATGTGCAATTCATGAATGGTTTTAAATCAGGTTATGCATCACTCGTGACATTGTTCATTCAAAGTTTGAGTTAGATTTAGTAATGCGATTGACTCAATTTTTGTAAAAATGTAGAAATTGTTACATAATTCTTGAATAAAATTTCATTGATTGCTTATAGAATTAATATTTATTACTTTTATTAGGATGTTAGTTGTTATCCTTATAAATCCATAAGCATGTAGCCCTCCATGTATTAGTTAATCAATTATGTAGTAATAGCTTATGTGGATAGTAGGCTTGCATGTCTTTTAGAATAATTTACCCAATGGCTTATGCTAATTAAGTTATCATCTTTAAATTCCTGTATAAATTATAGCATTGAATGTTAGAAACTGGGAGAAATTCAAGTAATTCTTATATCATGCTGTCTAATTATTAGGAAAATGCAAATCCTTTTATTACTTTGTATGAGACCTAACAATAATGTCTTATTTGAACACTCATGAAGTAATAATTGTTGCTCTTTGATGTTAGTTTAGTGATTTTCATGGTTTCACCATAATTAACTATAAAGAATCATGTTCTATATACTTTCATTTAATTTTCCATAAAAATGATAGCTATCACTCTTATCAAGTCATTTAATGCTATCTTGTAAATCCCTCTCTATAATGTTATAGACTAATATGTTATCTTTGAGTTATGGTAAATGAAATCCAATGGGGTCCGTGCTAGGATAAATTAAGCAACAATTGTAAAAGAAATTATCATTTTGTTGTATTTTGCCCAATTTCTACAGGCGTTGTGAGTGCTGCCTCATCCCAACTAGTTATAAATTGTAGACTCATATTGCATGCGCAAGGTATGTTAAGTACTTAAAACTTTATTGAGTTCAGAATTCATTTAATTATGCTATTTTTCTTGAGCGCTATGTATAGTGCAGTGCGTACATCACTTGTATAGATCTTATCATAGTTAGTTATTGATTGTTGTTTTTAAGCCATGGAATTATTGCTTAGGAACTCTTTGCTATTGTAGGAGAGTATTGTTACTTAATGAATTTTCACAAGTTAGTATGAAAATGAGAACTAAATTTTAGTGTGTAATTTTGTTAAATACTCTTCATTTATGCAAGCAGTGTTTAGTCATTTTTAGGACCTATAGATATCCAATTAGGATGTTTGAGGGCTTGATTCACTCTTTAGTCAATAATCATCTTATCAAATTAGAATGATTTTATATAGAATCCTATTTTCTCAAAGTGAACTCTTAGTCCCTTAAAATGTTATTATTTTGAGGGAATGAGATCATTTTGCGCAGAACATAGTTTAAGCCACTGATTTCTCCCATGACACTAAATTAATAAAAGTTAGAACTTACTTATTTCATTGAGTATGATTAGACTCAATGGAACTCCCCATTAGCTCAAACTTAATTATCATTTGAGATTGAATAACTAATACTTTTGATTTTTAGAATCCTAAGTTGAGGGACTTAAACCCCATGATGGAGTTTAATATCATAACTTCTAATCTTGATAAATCATATCAAGATTGGTTGAAGAAATGGGAAAGTATAAATTTGGTTGATCAATTTATTCATTGAAATTTTGTAAGCGACCTTTCCTAGTTCTGAATTAGAACTGTTAAGTTATAATATTTAACTTTATAAGGCCAATAAATCTGGGATTATAGTTGATAGCTAGATATTGGAGATCCTAAGCTTGTATCCTCTCAGAATAATTAGAACAAATTAAATTAGAAAACAAATGATATCACAGATTTTGGATAGTGCTATTTATACCTTGATTTATGGCTTTGCATTCTCTGTATTTTGAGCCTTTTTACATTAAACATGTCATACAAGATAAT
This sequence comes from Gastrodia elata, assembly GCA_016760335.1. NCBI lineage: Eukaryota > Viridiplantae > Streptophyta > Magnoliopsida > Asparagales > Orchidaceae > Gastrodia > Gastrodia elata. Next base: position 1,192,838 of record CM028679.1, read on the forward strand.
TGGATGTATGAAATAAAAACATAAAAAATTAGGATAATAGTTGCATTAGGTTCATGATTTGAATGGGCAATTGTGTATATACATTACTGCCAATGGATAGGCGATTAAAAGAAATAAGGATTACTTGACATGTGCTCATTGGGGAGAGTTATGCCGAGGTTCAAGAATCCACCTCAGTGTTGTAGATGTCCTTGATTCCTCTGCTACTTCTGGATGTGCCCATAGAAGTAAAGTAAAATAACTAAGAATTTCTGCATATGTATTTCTGCTTCTTCAGTGCAGTACAATTTTTTGCCTTAGCTTTGAGAAGCTAATAGATAAGATATGATACAATTCAGCTTATTTATAATTAGTAGCTTGTTTAATCAATTCTTATGATACAGAAGCTTTTACATACTTATTTCTTATTTTCAATTTACTTTTACTGTAGTATAGCTTTTGTTTAGTACTTTCTTACTTATGAATGCTAGGATGCTAGTTGTTGCTTTAGTTTACTTATATGTATCACAGTTCCGTTTACTTTCTGTTAATCTACATAAGTTCACATGATCACAAGAGTGTTAGGATGAGTTTTATTTTTAGTATTTACAATTTATTATATATATATATATGTCTATGTTTCCTAACCTTGTTGTATCCTTGGGTTGAGGTATGTGCTTACCTCATATTTTTCTTTAAGTTATAATTGAATGATTATAGCTTTTACCACTTTCTATTATTGTTATATTGCTCCTAAAATTCTTTGGATATTTGTAATATCTGAAACTTAATTAAAATTGCATACGTACTTAGGCTTATTAAAGATTAACCAATTTTTCTTTTTTAGTTGTGCCCTAGCATATATGTACATATGGCAGATCAGAAGTATAGGTCGGATACAGTGCTTTAATATTAAGCTAAATAAAAGGTTAAAGTAAGGTGCGGATCGCTGAAGTAGATATCTTCTTTGCCCTCATCTAATAAAAATTTATTAAATAAGCTTTCTTATTATTTTGCATTTAATATTTTATATATGAATGGACAAATGTGAATTGTGTCTAGATGCCTCCTTTTCATTTTCTGCACTATTATATTATATGCAAGTTTTTGACAAGTGTTTCTTAACTCATGATTAGTATCATGGATATATTTATGATTTAATATATGTGGTACTAATGACAACCACCGCTTAAACTTACTTGATTAAAGGGTGACCGTCACAGTTGGTATTAGAGAGATTCATAGGGTGTCAGTTAGGGGCTATGTTCCTATCGACCCATTTGTTCATTCTTATGATGAGCTAGATTTTGGAAACATTAGTGTAGTATTATTGGGATGCACAGTTCATTCATCACAAAATAGAAAAGTTAGAATAATGAGAACATCATGAAAGAGTAACATAGAACTTTTAGAACTTAGAAAAGGGTCAAGTTAAAGATAATTAGAAAAATAATGTGACACAGGCAATGACATACTTAACTAATCTCAACCACTTCCTTTATTATGTTGATTCACTTATTAAGTTATCACTAAGTTCAATTCTAACATAAGCATGTTAAGTAAACTTTGATTTATAAATTTGATTAAATTAGTGTGGAGAGCAAAGTAATGTATGCATCTAGATTTAACTTGCAGACTAGTTGTAGGGCTGCCAAGGCATTTGTGAAACATTATTTATCTAGTTTTTTGGTTTTCTTAAGGTTGTGTTGATTTAGTAAGAATGTTCATACACAGTGAAAAATTTAATCAATTATGAAGATAAGATGAAGAAGTTATAAATTAAGTCGAGGAGTATCTCTAAGATAATAATTATATCACCAATAACAAAGGAGGAAGCGCGAATAAAAAAATTGTAGATTCGGCTGCAGATGAACCTACAAAAACTGCATTTGTGTGTGTTTCATTGATATTATATGGAAATTCAACGACTTTCCCTTGTGGTGGAATGTTAACCCTAATATGTATAAATTATCAATTTTACTCCCCCATTGACTTCTTAGTAGGATTATTGCTGATAAAATGGAGTTATCATCCCCTTTTTCTCTATTGTTGATCAACATGATAGAAATGCATCCTAAAACTATAAGTGGGAAGAATAAACTCAAAAATTTTACTCATCAGTTTCCAATTCATAATGGAATAACTATAATTATTTTAATATGATAGGTTATTGAGTGTGTATGCTCTTAATAATTAAGGTTTGTTTTCATATGAGCAGTTAATTTATAAGTCTATTATTTGAAAAGCTTAAAAATATTGTAATTGCTTTATTCATTAATCTTTAAATCATTTGATACTTGGATGTGAATGCCAAATAACCCTATCTGCATATAGTTTAAAATTGTAAATGAAGATTTAAGAAAGGATCAAATTCAACATGTCCATGGCATTTTAAAACTATACCTTAGTAAGCTAGATTTGTAGTTATTTAATTGAGGTCCCCTTAAATCTAAGTTGATGAAGAATGCCATCTATGGGTTACAAAGTGAGTGTCTACCTCAAATTTTGGTATGGAGGAGTCTAAACCTATAAGCGTTATGATGGTTCTGATAAAGTTGTAACCATTGTAAATGACTGTGGCAACACATGTAGTGTGAATTTGACCAATTAGTAAATTATTTATTTTAAGGTTGATTGAATTGAGAATGAGAAGAGAAGTTAAAGCACAAAATAGATTAATCAATTCCTGCATTTAGTGCAATTATTCAAGATCAGAAATCACTAATTAATGTTATAACTTATTAAATCAATCTAAAGGATTAGAATCTAAGGTTCAATTTCTCTAGAATTTCTTATATGCTCTAATTTCCTAACAAACAACTACTGTAAAGTATTATGCTGATGAATAATAATAAATATGCTGCTTGAAGTTTAGATTAGAATTAAGGGCTTAGAAGGTTTTGAAACTCACTGAATTCTTCCATAAGACAACATAAGTTGTGTGGGGTTGCCATTAAATTATACCATATCTAAGATGAAACTGAATATATATATATATATATATATATATATTTTTTTTTTTTTTTTTTTTTTTTTTTTTGATTTCTCTATAAGTAAAACCAACATCTATTAGGAGTGAACTTAAATATAAGTTAAGTCGAGTGTTGGTACACAATTGCAGTTTAAGATATTGATATCTGTGAATTGGGTTGGACGACAATTGCAGGTGAAATTTATTTGGGCTAGCTATTTTCATTGCAAACTTACTAAACTGCAATTGTATTTTCTTCCTTGGTATTAAGTGGTGATTATGTAAGGCTACCTGCTTTTTTCTAGGAATTCTAATTTAATCCTTTGAGCAAAGAACTGTACGACAAGTTGGAATGAAATTTTAGACCAAGTGATATTACTCTAGAAGTTCAAAAGGCCATTTCTAGGTACTTTGAGTTGTGATTGATATCAATCACCACAAAATTTTAGCACTGATTTAAAGTATAAATGCTAGATTTAAGTGTTGTCTTTCAAATTATCACAACTTAATTTTCAGTCGATATTAATCCAATTGAAAATCTGAAATAGGAACTAATAATTAAAGCACAATTTCAGCAATATAAATATTGATCTGGAATTAGACTTGAATATTTAGCCTGATCTATAGCACTATGTCGCTGGTTATCTGCTAAGAGGCCCAAAATATGGCCCCAAGTTTTCCTGAAATACAATGAAAGTGAACTGCTGATAGTGAAGTAGGAGATTCTAAATTTAAGCCAAAGTCTTGTACTTTTTTCTTACAATGATGTTTAGAAAATAGACTACCAATATTATGTCCTTATAAATCTACATGACTGTAAAAGGATCCTTAAATTCTATTTTATTAAAGATTATAGATAATTAAGTGATTATCCCTACCTCAATGTTCTAAGATCAAAGAATTAAGGTAGGTGTAGAAGATGGTATGAGCCTAAACTTATACTTATGGTGCTAACAGCTTGACTAAATAAGTTGAGATCACATGCTATGCTTAAGTCATTCAACTCTATACAACTGCTGAAATTTTTCATGAATTGTGGGAAGTACATCTTATCATCATGTCAATTTCATCCTAAGCATCTACGTATTGTCCTCTGAATCAATCTGCATCTTTATGTTAAGCTTCTAAATTCAAATGGAAACAATTTATCTTCAGCATTTGCATGAGGTACTTATTATGTTGTGCATTAAAAGTTTATGCCCTATAGTAAATTCATTCAAATTTATGAATTTATTATATAATTAGCTCAAAATAATGGTACTTAAAGTTGCACCAGCAACTTACACTAATGAATTGCTGAAGCTGTATGAAATGGGATAAAGCATCTCTTGTAAGATAAGAATATGAAATTCTCCATGTGAAAAACATTTTATGGTTGTTGATATAATGGTGAGCATGGAATAAATAAATAAAAGAAAAAAAAAAAAGAACAGAAAACCCATGCATTTGTTCAGGTTATGATAAAATTATTAGGTTTTTGAGGGCAAGTACTAGTTTGTGCTGGTTGCTGCTATAGTGTGCTTTACAAAATTTTGATGGCATTATTTCAAATAGAAATAGATGTGTACATGTTGGTATTAATAGACTAGATCTTGGTGCTGCTCAGTAACACCTTTTATACTGACCAGTACATTTATATTCATACATATTTTAAATCCTTACTACATTTGTAAAATACAAACCTTATTCTAATTTTGCAACAACAATATTTGCTGCTTATGATTTATACATGCCTTTTTGAACCTCTTGCCAAAATTTTCTTTGATAATTATGGAAGATCTGTACACATGCCAATTTTAACTTAATAAATAGACAAACTCTTATAAATATGCATTTCATGGCAATGGGAAAATTTTGTACCGATGGAATTTGTGTTAAGGATCTGTTACAATAGTTGGTGGGGGATTTGATGATTGGAAGTTTGGAGGGCACTGATTCGGTAGGTAGCCAAGATTTGCAGATATATGAACATGTATTCCTCTATTCAGTCATCATACTGAAGCATTATTTCATTTTTTTTTAGCTTGCTGTCTTCTAGTATTCAAATAAAAAAAATTGATATTGTGGATGCTTGAATCTTTCATTCACATTAATGAGATATGCTTTATTGATTTGGTTAATTTTTCTTATGTTCAATTTATGATAATTAATGATGATTAAGAATAGATTTATTATAGCTTGTATGTCGAATTTACATTTTCTCTGATGTTGTGCTGGAAAAAAAATATTTAAGACTAAATCTCATAATATTAGCTCTTGTTGTTTGTTCCATACATGATGATTATTATCAGTTCAATAAGAATAATTGTTGAATCAAGTATAAGAGTGATTCAATTATTCATATTTATTGATGCAGGTTCAACAAGTGGATGCGTTGGCTTAATAGAGCTCATTAGAAATTAAATTTTCCAAACAATATATGAGAAATTTGGTAACCCAATGCATTTTATTAGAGATATTTTGCTATACCTCATTTAGTTTTTGATTTATTATTTATTCCATAATTTAAAAAATAATTAAATGTCATATGAATTAAGGAAAGAATTCATTAGTGTTTGCATCTGAGAAGTTTTGTTCAAACTTGTTATTAGAAAGTTTAAGTTACTACAAGCAAACATGTATGCAACATTAGTATCGAAACTACAACAGAAGATAGAATTTGTATCATAATCATGTCAGCAAACATTAAAAAGAATTGAGTGTGCTAATTCCCTTAACTTCAACCTTTCTAAACATAGCTATAAAACCTTCATCATTAGAGCATCATGGAATTAAAAGTCATTATTCTAATATAATACTCTACCATGAAACTAGTCTTTGCATTGGCAATTTTCAGAACTTCAATGAGAAGTCAAAGGCAGCCCAATAATGCAATTTCTTAGAAAATTAAAGGGAAGTCATGGTTTTATTATTGAAGTAAATAGTTAAATATTTGTGGAGGACTGCTCTTTATTAAATGGGTTAAATGCATGGCATTGTTCCAATCAATTTTATTCTGAAGTTCCATCATTAAGGATATAAGCAAGATATCTAGCATAGTTGAATGTTGAGTCTACATCTCATATTTTTATCTAGCATATTGAAGCTCACATCTATTAATGCTATTATCAGGTTTTGATATTCCTCTTCCTTTAATGCTTTTTATGTCAAATAAAAGTGCCTTCTAGTGAATTTTAATGGTATTGTAAATTTTAGTTATATTACTACTTTACCTCTTATGTTCTTTCTCCTTGATGTCATCTATCTTGGTTTGTACTTATTCTCTTGATGTCCATTTCATCATCAGGCTTATTCTTCTTGAGTATAGCATAGTGGTAGCTCATTTGAGTGGTTAGTAGCATTTGTTGTTGGTTTGTTTCCCTAGTCATTAGAGAAAAAAGGTAGTGGTAGCATACACTACTATGTCACTCAACCCAGCTGCTGGTGCTAAACTCTCCAACACTTTCCTCAAAATCATCCATCTCTTTCAAACTTCTCATTCCGTGTATTCTCAAGCTTGCCAATTCAACGTCAGCTTCGAAAGCACTTGCAACTGGCTTCACATCACTCTCATGGGAAATAGTAAAAATCTAGTTGTTATGCTTCCTATCAAATTATGACAAAATATAGATGACTTTCACATGCCAGTATTTGCATAGTTAATAAGAATAATACCCTTATTCTATGATTAAATTTGGAACTACACTAGTGATGAGTGACAATAATAAAAGCAACCATGTAGAATCTATTATTTTATGACAAACTCTCTAATATGAAGTTAGGAAGGTAAGAACATTCTTGGGTGAGTCACCAATATTGAATTCTACTCTTTTCTCATTTTATATAATCAATGATGTCGAGGACGATATCATTCTTAAGTGAGGGAGTTTGTAATAACCCAATATTATTATGGTATCAATTTGACCAAAGATTGATTGAAGTAAACTAAAAATCAAGATCCTGATCTAAGTCGAATAAGAAAAAAAACATAAAAATATAAATATCCTCAAATGAAGTGGACTGAGGGGATCCACATGCGAAAATTTGAGCATAATTGGGATCCTGGATCGTCTTTATTTAATTTGGGATGTTTAAACTTCAAAAATTGATAATAAATAAAATATAAATCATATTTTATAAATTTTTATATTTCTAGGTCAAGCATCAAATGAGACTGTTGTGTTTTAAGTTACACCAATTTTTGATCTTTCGATTTATTGTGGTGAATTTTCAAAGTTTTTTGTTTAAGAATTAATATAAAATAAAGCATTCATCCTAATTTAATAATATTTTGATGTGTGTGTTCGTCCTGTCGAGACGCTCGTTTTGGTACCAAGTTTGTAATTTTTGGAGTTCGATCGATGATTGATCAAAGCATAGAATTTTAGGATGATTCGTAGCCGTTCATTTTCAATTTGATGCTCCTAAATGTTTGAGACTATCTATATATTATTCCTTCATTTAAGAGTGATTGGAATGAAAACCTAATTTTCTCTTCCACTCTTTCACTTAGTTGCCTCTCAGCCGAAATTCCCTCCTTTCCTTAGCCGTGTGTCCCGTCCTTCGTATCGGGTGACCGAGCTCCATCTAGCCAACAGCCGCCTCCTTTCAGGATGTCCTGCGGCTGAAACTCATCAATCCTTCCTCTCTCAGCTAAAGTCTGAGAGCTCCCAGCTCCCTTCTTCCTTTATTGACTGGAGGCTGAGAGTTTTTCAGCTAGCCGATCAGCGGTCGAGCGTCGCAGCTCTCCCTCTCCGTTGGAAGCCGAGAGCCTGACTCTTCTTCTTGGCCGAGAGTAGCAACCCTCTTCCTTGCTGATTTTTTTGATCCAAGCCAGCGAGGTAATAATCCACTCTAAGCCAAAACTCTATGGGTTTTAACCTTTATTGTAATCGTTATCAAATGTATGCATGTGTTGTTTTCAAATAGGTTTCATAATAATAGTTTCCTTTCCTTAGCTTACATTTATGTAAGCCTCTTTACATGTGATATGTGCAATTCATAAATGGCTCAGATCAGGATATGCATCACTCATGATATTGTTCATTCAAAGTTTGTGTTAGCTTTAGTAATGCGATTGATTCAATTTCAGTAAAAATGTTGAAATCATTACCTAATTCTTGAGAAAAATTTCTTTGATTGCTTATAAAATCAATATTTATTGCTTTTATTAGGATGTTAGCTATTATCCTTTTAAATCCATACACATGCATTCTTCCTTGTATTAGTTAATCAATTCTATAATAATGGCTTATGTGGATAGTAGGCTTGCATGTCTTCTAGAATAATTAACCCAATGGCTTATGCTAGTTAAGTTGTCATCTTTTAATTCTTGTATAAATTATAGCTTTGATTGCTAGAAATTGGGAGAAGTTCAAGTTATTCTTATATCATGATGTCTAATCATTAGGAAGATGAAAATCCTCTTGTTACTTTGTATGAGACCTAATAATAATGTCTTGTCTGAACGCTCACGAAGTAATAATTATTATTCTTTGATGCTAGTTTAGTGATGTCCTTAGGTTCACCATAACCAACTATAAAGAATCATGTTCTATGTGCTTCCTTTTAATTTTCAGTAAAAATGATAGTTATCACTCTTATCAAGCCATTTGATGCTATAATGTAGATCCCTCTATCATGTAGTACACTAATATGCTATCTTTGAGTTATGGTAAATGAAATTCAATGGGGTGCATGCTAGATTAAAGTAAGCAGCACTTGTAATAGTAATTATAATTTTGTTGTATTTTTCCCAATTTCTACAAGTGTTGTGAGTGCTGCCTCATCCCAGCCAATTATTAAATTGCAAACCCATATCATATGCGCAAGGTACGTTAAGTACTTAGAAGTTTATCGAGTTCTGAATTCATTTAATTATGCTATTTTTCTTGAGCTTTATTTATAGTGCGTACATCTCTTGCATGGATCTTAGCATCATTCGTTATTGATTCTTGTTTGTAAACCATTGAATTAGGGCATAGGAACTTTTTGTTATTGTAGGAGAGTATTGCTACTTAATGAACTTTCTCAAGGTTGCATGAAAATGAGATCTAGATTCCAGTGAGTAATTGTGTTAATTACTCTTAATTTAAGCAAGCACTATTTAGTTATTTTTAGGTCCTATAGATGTAAAATTATGATATTTGTGGGGTTGATTCACTCCTTAGACAATAATCTTATCATCAAATTAGAATGATTTCATTTAGAATCCAATTTTCTCAAAGTGAACTTTTAGTCCCTTAAAATGTTATTATTTTGAGGAAATGAGATCATTTTGCGCATAACACAGTTTGAGCCACAGATTTCTCCCATGACACTAAATCAATAAAAGTTAGAACTTAGTTATTTCATTGAGTATGATTGAACTCAATGGAACTCCCCATTTGCTCAAACTTAATTATTATATGAGATTGAACAACTAAGACTTTAGATTCTTAGAATTCTGAGTTGAGGGACATAATCCTGGTGATGGAGTTTAATCTCTTAACTTCTAATCTTGATAAATCATATCAAGATTGGCTAAAGAATTAGAAAAGTGCAAATTAGGTCGATCAATTTATTCATTGAACCTTGTAGGCAACCTTTCTTAATTTTGAATTAGAACTTATTAAGTTCTAATATTTAACTTTATAAGACTGATAAATTTGGGATTATACTTGATAGCTAGATATTGGAGATCCTAAGCTTGTATCCTCTCAGAATATTTAGAATGAATTAAATTAGAAAACAAATGATATCACAAATTTTGTGTAGTACTATTTATACCTTGTTTTATTGCTTTGCATTTCTTGTATTTTGAACCTTTTTACATTGAACATGTCATATAAGATAATTGGATGCATAAAATGAAAATATAAAAAATTAGGATAACACTTGCATTGGGTTATTATTCTGGACAAGCAATTGCGTAAACACATTACTGCAAGTGGATAAGCAGTAAGGAGAAATAAGGATTTCCTGACACGTACTCATTGGGAATAGTTGTATCGAGGTTCGTGAACCCACCTCAGTCTGGCAGACGTGCTTGAATCCTCAGCTAATTCTAGAAGTTTCCACTAAAGTAAAGTAAAATAACTAAAAATTTCTGCCTCTTCAGTTTAGTACAGTTTTATGCCTTAGTTTTGAGAAGCTAAGTAATATGATATGATACAATTCAACTCAATTACAGTTCAGTGGCTTGTTTAGCCAATTCTTTATATATGGTAGCTTTTATATAGTTATTTCCTACTTTTAGTTTACTTTACAACAATTTAGCTTTTGTTCAGTACTTTCTTACTTGTGTATATTAGGATGCTCATTGTTACTTCTATCTACTTATATATATCATAGTTTAGTTTAGTTTCTATTAATCTACATAAGTTCACATGATCATAAGTATGTTAGGATGAGTTTTCTTTTCAGTATTTATAGCTTATTTAATTTATATATATTACCTAAGTTTGTTGTACTTTTGGGTTATGGTATGTGCTTACCTCATATTTTGCTTTAGGTTATAATTGAAGGATTATAGCTTTTACCACTTTCTTTTATTTCTATATTGCTCCTAAAATCCTTAAGATGTTTTTGATATCTTAAACTTAATTAAAATTGCATCTATACTAGGACTTATTGATGTTTAACCAGTTTTTCTTTTTTTGGCTGTGCCATGTCATATATGTACATATGGCAGATCTAGATTATAGGTCAGATCCAGCGCTTAAGGAGTAAGCTAAATAGAAAGTTAATGCAAGGTGTGGCTCGCTGAAGAAGATATCTTCTTTGCTCGCATTTAATTATAATGTAATAAATAAGCTTTCTTATTGTTCTGCATTTAATGTTTTGTATGTGAATGGACAAATGTAGATTGTGTCTGGATGCCTTCCTTTAAATTTATGCACTATTATAGTATATATACGTTTCTATTAAGTCTTGCTCAACTCATGATTAGTTTCATGGATATATTTATGGTTTAATATATGTGGTACTATTGACGACCACCTCTTAAACTTAATTGATTAAGTGGTAGCCGTCACAAGAAGTGTAAGACTAATAAATTACTATACTTAAGTAAATGAAAGTTAAGGATTTACTATTGGATTAAACTAACTAACTTGCAATTGAAAGGATCTATACTAATCAATCTTTAAACTAACTATAATTAATTAATAAAAAAGGTCTAAGCATATATGAATGAGGAAGGGTTATGAGCTACAAACTCTAGTTCACTAAAGAATGTAGGTTATGGAAGCTTATAGGATATCTAACTCACATTAGAGAGCTATTGGACTTCTAATTCAATTACTAGTGAGCTTAAAAAAGGATTAGGAGCTAAAGGGAATATATACAAAGTTCTATTTTAAATGTTGGGGACTAGTCCTAATAGGTTCACATCCTATAATTAAATAAGTGCTAAAGTTAACTATACTAAATGGGAGTATTAACAAACTCTTAAGATCATAAGCAACTTAAGGTTAATAAACTAATCCTATGATATCTCTCCTAAAATTGAGGCTTGAATCAATGATTTTGTTAAACACACAACATCTAAATTATGATAATTCAAGTTTTGAACATACATTTGAATTGCCATGGGAAGTAAATTAAATGAAACATGTTTGTTGTCCTAGGGTTTAAGAGCCTAAAATATGTAATATATAAAGTTCATAAATTACAAAAAAAATACCACTAATTTTGGAGCCAAATACCTAAATTAACCAATTGTTGTCCAAATAAAAAAATAATAGCAAACATGTAATCTTTAAAGTATAAGGAAACTAATGACACTAAGTAAGTAAAAATTGGACAATGTTGGATATTAGGATTTCTAGGACTCCTATTTAGGGTTAAAAAGAGATTATAAAAATTTAAAGTTCAAATCCTAAATTGAATTATACTAATGTGTTCATCTCATTTTTCTAAATAAAATGGTATATACTTTTGTATAGTTTAGATGTGTATATTTAAAGTCATGAGGAAAATAAAGTTTGCAAATTACATTATAAGTAATAAAAATTAATATAATCAATTTAACTACTGGCACTGAATTTTAGGGTATGGAAAAGGCAGCTATCAAGCCAGAATTTGGCACTATCAGCAGAACGAAAAAACGGGAGAACACATATTTTGGGTCGACGCGGATTTTGGAACCAATGGTCGAGTACATAATCTCACATGCCAACGTGTCAGCCTGGGCAGTCGGCATTCATCCGCCCCATGACCCGAGGCTAGGTGCGGTATGACAAAGTAGGACCAGACCAGTTCGGTGAAACTCTTCGCAGACCCATCATCATCAAAGGTTGACACGAAGGGCCTGTACTAGATTCCAGTTCCCGGTCGATTCCAGGCCCCTCATGAGCGAACCCTAGACCTTCGCCTGCCGACGACCATGGTCATCACTAGCCGAAGCCCTAGGTTCAGTTCTGCATGGTTTAGGGTTCTCTGGAACTCTCTAAGGAAAATATGGAGAGAGAGCTTCAATTGAGCTCGGGGAGCTCAATTTCAGCTTAGCCTTAAACCTTGTCAAACTAAGGATGCCTGAGCAAACAATTAAGTTTAATAAAAAAAGTGGGAAAGAAAGTTGAGAGTACTTGGAGGTCTGATTGGTGGCTAGATTTAAGATTAGGGTTCAGCAGGTAGGAAGTAGCTCCTGATTTGACTCACCTTGGTCTTCTTCAAGTCCTGAGCTCTTAGATGGAGGTTAAATGAGGGAGAGGAAAATGAGGGAAAATGGTGAGAAAAATGAGCCTAGAGGCCACAAGAAGGGAGAAGGTGGGTGTATAACGCCTGCATCATTCACAGGCCATAATTGTAGAGGAAGATGGATAGGGATGTACAGGAAACAATCCTGGTCATCAAATCCAAATCTTGATCCGACGGCCAGATCAAACTGCTTGATACGTAGCCGTCAGATCTAACCTTAAAAGCGCACGATAACCAAGATTGCACCGCACGGTTGCCTCATGCAATGGGGTCCATAGTGAATCTTCATGGTTTGATTAATCGGTTGCTGAAAAAAAAGAATAGATAATTTAAATTATATTAAATACTTATTTGATTAATTTATTATACACAAATAAATATTCAAAATTAAACAATTAAACAAACTTCAAAAAATCTCAAAAATTCATTATTACCCAATTGAGGGGTGAGGAATACAAAAATGCAATCAGATTTTAGATTGGAGGTCAATTTAGTTAACCTAATTTTTGAGTATTTAAATATTAATAAATAATTCGTGGAAAATTCAACGACTTCCAAACATTGCCAAAGTACCACCCCTCACTAATTTTGAGGTGTGAGTCCAATGGAAAACTTTGATTCTGATTTTGAGTTAAGAATAAATTAGGTATTCTTAGAATTATCAAGAAAACTAGGAATGCCTGAAAATCTCAAATAATCTCCAAATAACACCAGAACTTGAGGTGGAGGCTCTTAATATTATTATAAGAGTACTAGAAATGGAATAGGGTTGATTAGGCTTTTATAGGGTAACAACATTAGGGTTGTTACAGAATCCTTTCCTTAAAAGAGGTGTCACCCTCGACACACAATGAATAAAAACACGAAATACACGAAAGATGTTAAGAGAATACGAAAGAAAATGAAAGAACTTAAACTACATGATTAAGGAAAAAACTTTGTGAACTTCTTTCGCATATCCTCTTTTTTTTCCCATGTGGCTTCTTAAACCAAATGGTTTTGTAAGTGGATTTTACTCATAAAAATTTCAAATGATCTCCAAATTGTACCAAAACTTGAGGTGAAAGCTCTTAACACAATTATAAGAGTACTAGAAGTGGAAGGGAGTTAATTAGGCTTCTAATTCTTGGTAACAACAATAGGGTTGTTATAGACTCCCCTCCTTAATAGAAGTGTCACCCTCATCACACAACGAATAAAAACACGAAAATGCACGAAATAAGTCAAAATAATATGATAGAAAATGAAAGAACCTAAACTCTCTTTTTAAGAAAAGAACTCTGAGAACTTCTTTCGCATATCCTCTACTTTTTCCCATGTTGCTTCTTCAACTGAATGGTTTTGCCAGTGGATTTTAATCATAAGAATACTGCGGTTCCTCAACTGCTTTAGATCTTGCAATTTCTAAAATTCTTCTTCACAGGTTGTGCTCCAGATGTGCGAAACTTCTTTTCTAGTTAACTGAGTTAACAAAGAGGCAATTTTGGAAACTCCAGGAATGAACCTTCTGGAATATGGAGCTAGTCCTAGCTCAGTTACAAATTTGGGTTGCACACACTGTAGAACAGCTTGGATCTTTCTCGAATCTACTGTAATACCTTCAGCATCAATTACATGAGTTAAAAATACTACAGAGTTGAGCCAAAATTCCAACTTTGAGAACTTGGCAAATAGCTTATACTTCCTTACCAACATAAGAATGGTACGAAGATGCTTCTCATGATCAACATTAGACTTGGAATAGATTAGGATGTCATCGATGAAAACAATAACAAATGCATCGAGATATGGCTTAAGAATTTACTGCATCAAGTCCATGAAATTATAAAGAGCATTTGTCATTCCAATGGACATGACTAGGACCTCATAGTGTCCATATCAGGTCCTAAATGTAGTCTTGGAAATATTTTCAAATATAACAAAGACTTTTCATCAAATATCTTATGTTCACATGATATGCCAAAATAATAAAGGCTCAAAACAAGGAAGCAAAGCCTAAAAAACAAAGTATAAGCAGTACTACACAAATATCTATGATATTACTTATTTTCTATTTTAGTTATTCTAACTAATATGAGATTATACAAGCACTGAATTTCCAACATCCAACTATCTAGTATAACTTAAAACTATGGTCCTATAAGCTTTAAGGAAATTATAACTAATCAAGTTCTAATATAATTCAATTAGTGATGCTTACATAAGTTAAATAACAAATCCACTGTCTTAATTAATGAATTTAATTAACCCAATCCAATCTTGATTAAGATGAATTAAGATTGAGGGATCAAGATTTTAAACTCCAAAATATTAGGGTTTAACCTCTTAATCCAAAGGTACTAAAAGCTAAGGATGTAATAAGGTCAATCCCAAATTCTCACAAACTAAAGATTAAGGCAATCTTATAAAGCATAATCAAACTCAATAAGATGGATCTCTAATCTTAAACAAAGTTTTAAATAAAAAATAATCATAATAAAGGATGAAATCTATAAGCTAATAAAACCATGGCTTCATTTCATTGAGTAATCCATTTACCTAAGGAATGAAATATAACCTAAGTCTTCCACTAAATCTTAAGGAAGAAGATTTTAAGGGCTTAAGATAATGAAGCTATTAACAGAACCTTCTAATGAAAAGACTAAATAAATTGTTCAAATATTCAGCATTAGTGTTATTTAATCTCTACTATACTTGCTTACTGATTTTGAGAACTTAGGGATGGCCTAATGTTAACTTAATTCCACATTATGAAGCTTAATTATTTACTCAAGAATTTCTTAAGGGAAAAACTAAAGTTTTCTTAGAATTCAATTTTAAAAGTTCAAATGATCTTAAATTTATTTTTAATCACTTAATTTACTAATTTTACTGAATATAGCATGTTTCTAGGGCTTAAGATCACTTAAACCTAATTTTGGGCGAAATGACCAAAATGCCCCTACTTAAGGTCAAAAATGCAACTTTTAGAATTAGGACTCCAAATTGGATTTTATTAGTATCAAATGGTTTGCTATTGTCTAATATGAAGATATACGCTAAGAACACTCAATTTGGCCAAGGATTAAGGCTAATGAGCTTAAATTAGGGTCTAAGCTCATAAAGGTTTATTAATAATTTTATTTAAGGAAATTAATAATTTTACTATACTTATGTTAAGCAATTCTTAAGAATTCCATAGAATAAAAAATTACTAAATTATGAGGTCATTTGACTAAGTTATGGCCAAAATAAGAGTTAGTTCTAAAAGGGTAATTTTGGAAGTTTAGGAATAGATCCAAAAATCCAAATACTCCAATTGGTATCCAAATCGAGTAAAGTTAGTGACTATGGTTTTCATATAGCATACTAATCATAATAAAATTGAGTTCACTCAATTTGAACCACATTTGATTAACTTAGGCCCTAATTATAGTTTAAGAAGATTTGTGGGTGATTAATGAAATTAATTATAGAATTAAAAAATTAACCTTAGCTCAGTATTCTACACTATACTAGGAGCAAACAACAACTTGAATTTCTAAATTTGAGTGACTAATGAAGTAAATCTTCACTAATCAAGTTTTAGAGAGATTAGGGCTAATTAGGCAACTTAATTACCAAAACTAAAATAATATTATAGGTTATTGCTATTCTTCACATTCTCCTGATCTGAATGGTATATTAGATTGCATAATTTGGAGTTATATTGGCTAAGTTATGGACAAATGAAGTTTTAAGTTTTAAGTGAGTAATTAGGAGAGGTCATAAATATCATTAAGAAAATTAAAAAATTGAACACTACCATGATGATCTTCATAATTTTCTGTGTAAAATGATATATATATATATATATATATATATATATATATATATATATATATATATATATATATATATATATATTTGTTATGATTAGAGTTCTGGATTTAAAGTTATCATTGAATGAAGTTTTCTATATTAATGATCTAATTAAATTAAATTAATCTAACTGAAATAATTTCCTAACCCAAAGTATTCACAGCTGAAGGCTTGCAGAGGTGACAATGGGCTATCCCATTAAGCACACAAACGATCTGAAATGGGCCACGCGAGCCGAATTGGATTCGACCCAACCTGACCCAGGAAGGACTCCTTCTTCAATAAACGCAGAATAAGGATGAGGGCTAAGGCGTTGATCCGGGCGGCGCAAAGAGCTCAGCAGCACACGATTCACACAATTCACTAGAATTAGGGCTTGGTCCAAATGACTCCTGATTTGAAAAAAAAGACTTTAGTGTTTTCTCATAATGACTTATTAAGACTATTAGAATCAAGATTATGACCTGATTTAGTCCTGATTGATTATCGTAACAACCTTAGGCTGTTACACACAACCTAGTAATTATCTGATCAGACTAAAAATAGATCAACAGTGAACCTCTTTTTCTCAATTATAAAAACAATTTCATTTATCATTTTATGTGATTTTTAAGAGTATTTTTATCTAATCTGTACAATGCTAGGAGCAAAACATATTAAACAAGAGTAATAAAAGATATTTGCATGATTTTATACTTGATAAGTAATTACTTGAAAACTTAAAAGTTAATTTATTTAATAATGATAATTAATTATTTGAATTATAATTACAAAAAAAATAATTTTTATAATAATTATATAAAAGAGAAATAATCTTTCTTCATTCTCTCATTTTCTTTTTGACATCATTTCTCTTTCTTATATAATAATAACTATAATAATAATAATATTAAAAATAATATCTTTATCATTTTTATTTGTTATATAATGATAATACTAACTTTATAGTATATATGTACATATATTTATAATATGTAGTAGAATAATAATAACTTTATTATTATCATTTTTAATAATAATATCGATAATAATAATAGTAATATCATATATATATATATATATATATATATATATACAGAAAGAAAGAAAATGATAAAAATGAAAATTATAAAAATAAGAAAATATATAAATATAAATAGAACGAAAGAAGATGATTGAAATGATAACTGCAAAAATTAGAATATATAAATAAATATGAATATATATATATATATCTGTATGACCTAAATTTTATAATTTTTATTTCTGTCAATTTTTCTTTCTATATCTATATATATATATATATATATATATATATATATATAAAGATAATGATTGAAATAAAAGTTATAGAAATTAATATATATATATATATATATGTGTGTGTGTGTGTGTAAAAAAATATCAGAAATAAAAGTTGTAAGAATTAATTAATATATATTTATATATATATATATATATATATTTATATATAGAAAAAATAAAATGATAAAAACAAAGGTTGTAAAAATTAGAATATATATATATATATATATATATATATATAATGAAAATGACTAAAATAAAAATAAAATAAATTGAAATAATAATAATAATAATAAAAATAATTATAATATTATTAATAATAACATTATTTATATTAATAAAAGAAGAGGAAAATAAATGAAAAGAATAGAAAATTTTTGATCTCTTTCTCATTTCTAACTATTGATGAAGCTTTACTAGAGGTCGCCGGGGGAACTAGTAGTGGTCGAGGAAGAGATGAGGAAGTGGAGAGGAGAAGAGGAGTGGGGAAGGCAAGAAGAGGTGGGAAGAAGGAGGGGAGGGGTTTATTTATAACTTTATTTTTTTAATATTCTCTCTCCACTTTCTCTCTACTCTATTATTCCAATATGAGAAATTTGGATTCTCTTTTCTTAAATACTTTGAGTGTTTAAATTGACTTTCTCTTCTTCATTCTACCTCCTCTTTCTCTCTCATCTTTCTTTCTCTCTCTTCATTCTCTCTATTTCGTTATTTCAAAAAAAAATAATAAGACTTGACACAAAGGTGTATCTTGATGAGACGAACACACTCGTGTAACAATTTTTTGACTTAGAGCAATATTTTATTTGTTATAAATTTTTGAAGATAAAGTTTCAAAAATAAATAATGGTTAGTCTGAAGTTCTAAATTTGATGAAATTTTTTCTGCAGTCTTTTTATAATATTCTTAATCTAACAACACCAAAATCTCTAAATTTTAAATTGTATTTAATTTTCCTAATTTACTGAATTTAAATAATTCAAAACTTAATTCAAGAGTATTCGTTGTTCAAATTGCTCCCAAACTTGGGCATTACGATCACAAAAAATACTCTATCCGATAATATTTTTGGTTTGCACTAATTTTGTAGTCACTCGAGATCCTAATTTTTTTAGTTAGGTTTGGTCCTAATTTGGATGGTAACGACTTGGGTTATTATAGACTCATCTACTTGTAAATGATGTCGTACTCAACATCACGGAAACAAAACTTAATTATGGATGAGATTAATACCTGACATAATGAACAATGTGGGGTTTTTCTTCCTCATGGAGTTTTCTCTCCTGAGTGACTTATTCTTTTGATGAATTTCCCATTGTACACTAACCATAGTGATATGATGACTCTGCACTTTTTGACTATCCAAACCTAATATTTTGTGTAGTTGTTCTTTATAAGTTTGTTCATTTTGTAGAATGATGGAAGGAATAGATATTTGTTGGAATAATTTATTTAGACATCTTCGTAATGATGCAACATGGAATACATTGTGAACGACTAAAAAATTGTCGAGTTTGAGCTTATAAGTGGCCTTAATAAGAACTATGTGCATTTTGTACCAGCTTTATTAGTGCAGATGTAAATAAGAATAAAAAGAGTGGAATACCTGATACTATTCAATGTCTCCAGATGCTAAAATTGGAGTGAACGTATAAATTCTTACAGGAGCAGGGTTACAAGGTATGGGTCTTTTCCTTTGATTGGATGCCATTGCCATTGGTGATCTTGGGGTGTTGGCTAGTTCTTGTGTAGCTCCTTTTGTTTGCGTACGGAATGGGGTTACAACAGTTGTTATGTTTGTGCCTCTTTTAATTTTCACCCCATCTATTGTTCTTACAGATTGACCTTCCCGAATTTGATGGTCAGTTTAGTGGTCGGGCTTGCCATACAGAAAACACCTCTTGCCATTGTGGCAGCTCTTGCCATAGAAATGGGATCTCCCACACTTTCCTTTTCTTCCTTAATTGGGGTTCTCAAAAGTTAGATGGAAGATTTTAGCAGAGGGTTGGGTTGTTATCTTTTGAGAGTCCCTTGATCTTTTATGGGATGATCATGCCTCTTCCCTTATTTTGAGTGATTATAAGACTTGCTATTTTCTTTGTGTTCCAAAACTAGTGCATATTGTATAAGTTTGAATAAAAAGTATGCATAATGGAAGTACGATCCATCGTAGGGTGTTCTTCATCCCTAACAGAAAATAGTTGCACCTTACCTTTTTGTACTTATTAAGTTCTATGTGTATCATAACATTCTTGTGAACTCGAACTCATAGTTGGCCACAAAGTTGCTACTTAGAACTAATTTATAAATTGGTTCTCCATGATGTTTTGGGCAACTTGTGGGATATATTTGGCTAGGAATACTTCAAGGAACACTTCCCAACTTATTTTTTCCAATTCTATGCCAGTGAAATTAGTGTGGGTAACAAATTCCCACCATTGTTAGCTTCACCCTAAAATAGGTAGCCAGTCACTTGCACCATACTTTCATTTGGACGCTCCATACTTTCTAGTGTCTTTTATATCTCTTGTAGCCACTCTTCATCTTCCATAGGGCAAGTAGTCCCATGACATACTAGTGGATTTAGTTTGAGAAAAATTGGAGAATTCCATCAAAATGATGCTTTTGGGGTGATTGAATGGAGCTTGATAAGGTTGCTTTTTTTTTTTTGTTAGCCACGAGCTCTGAATAGCTTCCATAAAGCAATTGTTGGTACTTTCAGAAACCTCCATTGATAAAGGTGCATTGATGGGTGTTTTTATTGGGGTGCTCATAAATCCTTCATTTGAATCCATCTAATTACCCAAAGGTTGAAAGCTCAAATTACATAGATTTATATTATCCTTCTCTCTTTCCAAAATGAATTATGATTTGACATTTATATATTATATCTCTTAAATTTACACTCAAACTTGCTCTGATACTAACTGTGGGAACCCAATGCAAGGTTAGCAGGAGCTAATCAAGAACTAATTTTGGGGTATGTTTTCTAGCCACAGGATTATATTGACTGATTTAAAAGACATAATATGAGGCATCAAACATAACTCATATATTCATTAATTTAGAACTATCACAAAGTTTTGATCATAAGAATCTAAATAAAATAAAAAAGTTACAAACTTTGGACAGACTCAAAAGTAGTAAATTAGTAGGTAGTAGTACCTGCACTGCTTGATCTTTAATGCTTTTACTCAAGGATAAGTTCTTGATTTGGGCACATTTCAAAAGTGTAGAAAGTTAAATACTATTTAATTGTGAAACTAAGAATGGATAGATGTCAACTTTACAATTGTTATATAATAAGTAAAATAATTAATAAATTGAAAGAAAATAAGAAGGTGTAGAAATGTATTGTTGCAAACTTATTTCATTTGAACATAAAATTTAGCATAAGAATAATTACAGTTACAAAGTTAAATATATAATTTTAGCCTTTGATATCTAGCATAAAAATATGATTTTGTTGGTGTGGTGCCCACCCCAAGGAGGATTGGGGTGGTTGTCACTAAGTAATCTTTCACTTATCATTAGATTAGGTTATAATCCCTAATCCACTAACAAGGGAAGGATGTGCAATATGTAAAGCTGGATCATTCACTAAATGTACATACATGAATATCAGAGTGCGAAAGAAAATAACTGTATACATCTTTGTAATTATAATATAAAATAGAACAACATCCAGCTCAGAATAAAGAATATAGTAAAAGAAAATATAATGAATACCTGTATTATTACAACATTTAAATTAAGTTCTAAGAAAAAAGAAAGATATCAATCATCCTCATAGAAATAAAAGACAACCAACTAAGGCTCCTCAACTCCCAAGTGCTCTTCCTCTTGAAGCTACTCCTCCTTAGATGCTATGTCCTCAAAATGCTCAGAAGCTGAGATTGTCGGCTTCATAATGCTAGGGCCCCAGCCTAAAAAGAGAGAAATTGGTTAGACAAATTTTCTTATGCATATTTTAGGCTATTATTATTTGCATTATTATAAAATCACAAACATCCTAAGCATTTTAGGAGCAGCAAAGCAATAAAGGAAAAAGATAAAAGTTATAATCATTCAATTATAACATTAAATAAAATATGAGATAAGCACATACCTCAACCCAAAGCTATAGGAAAGGTTAAGCAGTATATATGTAAAAACTACAATGTTCAAAAAGCATCCTTAGTAAATATGATCAATTCTACTCATGCTGACTTTATAAATAAAGTGAATATAGCAAAATTAAAATAAAATACAAGCATCCTATCATGCTTGCATATGAAATCAAGAATTGCTGAACATAAAAATAAATGTTGAAAATACTATAACTTCAGAAATGCTGCATAAATACAATTAGAAAATATATAATGAAAATGCTATCTCATATGAACATATGCCTACATAGAACTGCCATAACAAAAAATAGTAGCTCATCAGGCCACTTTATAAAACTCTTAAAACATCCTGGATACTAATGCCAAGATCAACAAGTCCATTGAAAATATGCAATATTGTCATATAAAATATATATACTTCAGGACTCAAAAACTTAGGCACTAAACTGCTTTGAATCTCAATATAGCTCAATATTATAAAGGCAGACTAAGTAGAATGCATTCCATCTAAAATGTTATATACATTTTAACCTTTAATTCATTTCATTTGATTATTTATGAATATGCTTTATGTAAATTTTCAAGGTTAACATAGAATATTCATCAAATATACTATGTCTCATCTATTATGTCACAAAATAATTAATGACTCAAAATAAGAATACTGAAATGAAACTTATAAGTAAATTTGCGTACCTGAATATTTTGATACAATTTATAACCAGTTCAATTCCTTCGATCTGCTAAAAATAGTTTAAATCATTATTTTAATGCTTTATGATTTTAACATGATTTATAATAATAATTAATATTTAAATATTTAATTTATTTATTAAGTTATTTAATTATTATGCTTTATAAGATCAAATTGGGAATTTGACCTTATAAGGGCATATTAGTATTTTATCATTAATGAAATTTAAAAGTTTTGTTAGTTTATTGTAGATTATGTTCTAAGATTTCTATTGAATCAAAAATTATCAAATTCTGATATGAATTGACTAAGTTATAGCCAATATAATTTTTAGGATTAATAATTGAGGTTAAATGTGATTAGTGAGTGATTAGTGAATTTAGTTACAAAATTATTAATCTAATTATACAGTTAAGTTCTAATTTACTTTATGAGTCATCTAAAACTGAAATTATTGAATTTGGATCATTAGATTTGCTAATATTCACCAATCAAGTTTTTATGATAATTAGGGTTAATTAAGAGATCTAACCATTGGATCCTAAATAATTTTGCAGATTACTATAAATTAGGATTTTTTGATCTAAATTGATATTTGGATCACCTAATTTGGAGCTAAATTGACTTACTTATGGCTATTTGGAGTTTTTAGGGTTAAATGCATAATTAGGGTTAGGTCCTAATTGTGATTAGTTTAATTTTAACTCAAACAGCAAAGTACGTACTACTAATATGTTCTTTAGGATTTTATGAGTATTTTGAGACCTATATTGGGTATGTTTGAATTAGTGTGTGCAAAATTAGAGATAAATGAAGTTTTGTGGCAAATTTGTGAATATTCAAATATCCTAAAATACTACTATTTTAAATATCCATCCAAATTGGGATTTGATAGTCTCAGATTATTCCTTGATTTTTGTTGTTTTATTTAGTATATTTAATTTTATAATTTGGATGTGTATTTATTAAGATATCAAGGTTTAAAGTTTAGGTTTTAATTAATTCAATTATATATTCATTTAATATTCTTATTAAAATTAATCCTATGTTAAATATTGATCTAAATGAAAATTTAATAGTTCCATATTAATCCTCTATTTTTGCTGATCATAATGATATATTTATTTGTTAAGTTTGGATTTATATTTTTCAAGATATGGGTTTCTAAGGTTTTAGAAATATTTAATTTAATTAATTTGATTTATTCATTTATATATTTATATATATATTGTTACTGTTTTATTTTATATTGTTTATTAAAAATTTTGTTATTATTAAAGTATAGATTATTTTATGTTTGACTGATTTGATATATATATATATATATATATAGATTTTATAAATTAATAAATATATATAAACATTTATATTTATATATATTTAGATTTTTATAATATTTTATCTGTATTATTTTTGTTTCTTTTTCTGCAGGTGGGGTCCACCACTCGACAGCAACATGCTTCTAGATGATCCACGTGGCGGTCCAAATATCAGGCCGGGCCCGGGTCGACCCGGCCCGGCCCTTCGACTCCTTCCGAGACTTCGCCGCGCAATGATGTCTAGGGCATCAAAATCGCCGGCCATAACATCGATGACAAGAGTTGGTTCATACTCCGATCGAAAGGTCTTGAAGTAACCTTTCAATCGGTGTCTAGATCATGGCCGGAGGAGATCCACAGCTCCGGTAATAGCTAACCCTAGGGAGTTTTATCGGCGAGGGAAATCATATAACATAATCAACTGTATACGATCAGTGAAATTGATTCGATCGTGGTTGATTATTGCCGATCAGATTCACTCAATGGTAAATCTAAGTTATGAAATAGGTATACAAATTTGCAAGATCCGTCTATCCAGACAGCGTGTGTGGCCAGATGAACAGCATCATCAATTAATCGGGACGGTGCCGTTTAATACTTAAATAAATTAATATTTATTAATATAATTAATTCTAATAAATTTATTAATTAGATTTGGATAATTAAATGCATTCCAAAATTTTCCAATATATCATTCCTAGCTAATCGAGGGCTTCTGAACACAACGGTGCAATCAGATTTTCAATCCGACAAGTATTTAATTACTCGAATTTTCAGGTATTTAAATAATATTAAAATATTTGTCGAAAATTCAATGACTTCCAAATGCATTCAAAACTTCTCCCCTATCTAATTTGGGGGTGGTGAACCCAATGGCGAAGTCAGATTTTCAATCTGAGGTCAAAATTATTTAAATATTAATAAACAAATTTGAACATAAATTTTGGTATTTTACATTCTCTCCAACTTAAAAGCGATGTCGTCCCGACATCAATCTAAAATTTAAAGACATTTACTAGGTTTAAAATTACTTACTAGTAAAAAAAATGAGGATAAGATTTCTTCATGCTTGATTCTTCCTCCCATGTAGCTTCTTGTTTGCGGCAATTCTTCCATTTAACCTTTATCATGAGAATGTATTTATTTCTTAATTTCCTCTCATCTCGATCTAGAATCTCTTCTGGTTCGATCACATAGTTGAGATTTGGTTGCAAATTGATATCTTCTACTTCCACTCTCATTGAAGGTTCAGATAAACATTTTCTTAGTGAGGAGATATGAAACACATCATGCATCAGACTCAAATGTTGTGGGAGCTTGATTTGAAATGCCACTTGGCCTACTCTCTTCAAGACTTCAAAAGGTCCAATAAATCTTGGACTTAATTTCCTAGAAACTCCAAATCTTGAAACTCCTCTGAATGGATTTACTTTCAAATATACAAAGTCTCCAACAAAAAATTGAACATGACGATGATGAGCATCAAAATACTATTTCTGTCTATCTTGAGCTGCTTTCATTCGATGCTGAATTAGCTTTATCTTTTCCGTTGCCTGAAGAATCAAATCTGATTTTAATATCCTGTTTTCTCCAATATTATTCCAGGATAACGGAGTGATACACTTTCTTCCATAAAGGGTTTCATAAGGAGCCATTCCAATACTTGCTTGAAAACTGTTGCTATAAGAGAATTCAATTAATGGAAGGTGATCATCCCAACTTCCTCCAAAATCTAAGACACAAAGATGAAGAAGATCTTCTATAGTTTGATTCACTCTTTCGGTTTGTCCATCAGTCTGTGGATGAAAAGCTGTACTCATATAGAGCTGTCAACCAAGATCTTGATGAACTGCTTTCCAGAACTTTGAAGTGAATTTGCTATCTCTATCAGAAATGAAGGTCTTTGGAATACCATGCAACCTTACTATTTCTTTTAGGTAGATCCTTGCCAATTTGTCTACTGAATTTGTTGGTTTAATGGGTAAAAAGTGTGCTGATTTTGTAAGCCTATCCACAATTACCCAAATAGAATCATTATTGAATTTTGAACAAGGAAATCCAGTTATGAAATCCACAGAAATGTCTTCCCATTTCCATTAAGGTATAGCTAGAGGTTGAAGTAATCCACCTGGTTTCTGATGTTCTGCTTTTACTAAGTTACATGCTTCACACTTTGATATGAAATCAGCTATACTTCTCTTCATTCCTGGCCACCAAAAATATGATTTCAAATCTTGGTACATATTATTATTTCTAGGATGAATTGAGTATCTAGACTAGTGAGCTTCTTTCAATACTTTAGATCTTAACTCAGCTTTATTAGGTATCAATATTTTGGATCCACACCAAATATTCTTATTTGAATCTAAATTCAGTTCTAAGTGCCTTCCTGATTGAATGGATGCAGATAAGGAGCTATATTCTTCATCATGATGTTGAGCTTCTTTGATTTCATTCATTAATGAACATTCAACTATTATCTAAAATAGCTTAGCATTTGATGGCAATATGACTTATAATTGGAGATCTTCTATTTCCTTGAGTAAGATAGGGTTAGAGGTCAAAATATGCAAATGTGAGATTGCTTTTCAACTTAGTGCATCTGCTACTACATTTGCCTTTCTGGGATGATATTGAATTGATAAATCATAATATTTGATTAACTCTAACCATCTTTGATGTCTTAAATTTATCTCTTTTTGAGTAAAGATATATTTCAGACTTTGATGATCAATGAAGACTTCACATATTACTCCATACAAGTAGTGTCTCCAGATCTTAAGTGCAAAGACTATTGCAGCTAACTCCAAATCATGAACTGGATAATTCTTCTCATGAATTTTAAGCTGTCTAGATGAAAAAGCTATCAGTTTTCCTTCTTGCATCAGAACACAGCCTAATCCAAATATAGAAGCATCACAATAAATTTGATAGCCTTTTCCTTCAACTGGTTAAACTAGAATAGGAGTTGAGGTTAGACATTCTTTTAATTTCTTAAATGCTGATTCACAGGATAAGTCCCAAATATAAGGTACATCTTTTTGAGTGAGATGAGTAAGAGGGACTGCAATCTGAGAAAAGTTCTTAACAAACTTATGATAATACCTAGTTAATCCCAAGAAACTTCGTATTTCTATTACTGAAGTAGGTTGAGGCTAATCCTGAGTTGCACTTATCTTGCTTGGATCGACTGATATTCCTTCCTTGCTAATTATATGGCCTAAGAAGGCGATAGAGTGAAGCCAAAATTCACATTTTGAGAATTTGGTGTACAATTGATGTTGCCTTAACAAGTTCAAGGTGATTCTAAGATGCTCTTCATGTTCCTTAGCATTCTTAGAATAAATTAATATATCATCAATGAAGATGATGATAAAAGAATCAAAGTAGGGTTTCATTATTCGCTGCATCAGATCCATAAAATAAGATGGGGTGTTGGTTAACACAAAAGGCATCACCAAGAATTCATATTGCCCATAACGCGTTCTGAATGCAGATTTAGGAATATCTTTATTTTTGATATGAAGTTGGTGATAACTAGATCTCAAATAAATTTTGGAAAATATGGAAGCACCAACTAATTGGTCAAATAAATCATCAATTCTTAGTAATGGGTATTTATTTTTAATAGTAACATTATTCAATTCCCGATAATCGATACATAATCACATACTCCCATCTTTCTTTTTAACAAACAAAACTAGGGCTCCCCAAGGAGAATTACTTGGTCTTATAAATCCTTTTTCAGTTAAGTCTTGAAGTTGATTTTTAAGTTCTTCTAACTCTTTGGGTGTCATTATGTATGGAGCTTTTGATAAAGGATTTGTTCCTTGACTTAAATCAATACTGAACTCCACTTCTCTTTGAGGTGACAGACCTGGAAGTTCTTCTGGAAAAATGTCTGCATATTCTTTCACTATAGGAGCTTCTTCTAGAGTTGTAGTTTTAGCATCATAACTTGAGAGTAAGGTTAATAATATGGGATACTTCTTTCTAGTGAACTTTTCAATCTTGTTTGTTGGGATAAGACTAATAATTGCACTTCTTTGACCAACAAAGGTTACTTTCTTTCTTCCATTATAAATATATACTCTCTTCTTTACACAATCAATTAATGCCTTATTCTGACTCATCCAGTCCATCCCAAGGATGATATCAAAAGTGGTTATAGGTATGACAGTGAGTTTAGCTTCCCAAGAATTTCCACTTATATCTAACTTGTAATTACAAAAGATATTTGTCTCTAAAAATTCTCCTGATGGTAAATTGACTTTAAGTGCCGATGAAAGTTGTTCTACTGGTAATGAATATTGTGGAACCATTTTTGACGCAATAAAAGAATGTGTAGCTCCAGAATAAAAAAGAACTGAACAAGGGTACTGAAATAATAAAATGGTACCTGTGACCACATCAGGTTCATCTCTTGCCTCTTCTTGAGATAGATTGAATAATCTGGCCTAGGCTTGATTATTTCTTGGATTACTGGAAGATGCAATATTGTTTTTTTGGTTTGCTAGTGGTCTGCCCTGATTCCTCATAACAGCCTTGCCTTGATTTGGGAGTTGATGCCCATCTACGGTGTAAGTAGCACGACAGAACTTTATTGAATGATTTGTTCTTCCACATCGGTGGCATTGACCTTCACCGGTAAAACACTTATCTGTACTATGTATCTTTCCACAAAATCTACAAGTGTTTGGTGTTCTCGGAGCAGGTCTACTTGAGTTGCTTTGAATATTATAAACTTTCCCTTGAGGTCTTGAGAATTGCTGCCTTTTGGATTAAAAATGGGGAGAAAATGCTGGCCATTTCATCCTTGAAGAGTACTGCTCTTCTTGAGCTTCCATAAGCTTGGCTTTCTCTACTAATTGAGCAAAGTTTAAAATCTGAAGGGGTGTTAAGATATGCTAAAAATTATTCCTTAATCCATTAAGGAACAAATGACACTTGACTTCCTCAGTTGTAACCATCTCTGGAGCAAAGCTAGCTAAACATGTGAATTCTTCCTCATATTCTGTCACAGTGTGACTTCCTTGCTTCAGGTTTAGGAGCTCTTTTCTCATTGTCTACCTAGCAGACTGGGGCACATGCCTAAAAATGCCTTCACAAATTCTTCCCACTGAATTTCTTCTTCTGATCTATTCTGAAATGTAGTGCTCTTGGTTGTCTTCCACTACTTTTCAGCAGCTTCTGTCAAAAGATAAGTATCTAAGGATACTTTTTTATCTTCAAAACCTTTAGCACATATAAACTCCTTCTCTATCCTTTGAATCCATTCTTCAGCTTGATACGGAGTTGCTTTTCCATTGAATCTGGGAGGTTGAAGTTTAAGAAATACATGAATATCTTCATTTACTGCTTTTCTCTGAATAGGATTTGGATTCAGAATTTATTTACTGTTCATGAATTGACTCATCATATTCATGAATTGGAGCATCTGATTTGCTCCACTATGATCAAAAGGGTAGACTGCTTTAACGTTAGGTGAAATAGTCTCATTGTGACTAAGAGTATTCTGAGGAACATTTTTCTCCTGAGATTGGTTGTTATTCTTGTTGTTGTTTTGACTATCCATATTCTGGAGAAATAATAAACTACACTTATTATGCTCTCCAACTTAAAATTTAACTACTAATAATCTAGTAATTGTATTCATATTGTTGGCTTTAATGAATTATTCTTTAAATTGTCTCAAACTTCGCTCTGATACCAATTTCTGTGACGACTGGGGATTGAAGTTCGAGAGTCTTTAAAGAACAATTCATCTACATTTTTATAAATAAAAAGGACATAAAATAATAAAAGTCCAAAGTCCAATTATACATAGAGCCAAAACATATATGAAAATTTACAGTTTATCTTTTACAAAATAAAGATGAAATATTTATATTCTCCTACTTCTTTATTTCTTCTCCTTTTATTTGATAGATCTTTAATTATCAAAACCTGAAAAATTCAGTTACCAGTCAGGTAGGAGTACGTAAATCGTTCTTATAAGAATAAATATAGCATCCTATAATAGGCATGAATCAAGTATGAAAATTACTGAAAATTTGCATAAAAAGTAAAGCAATTTTTCAAATTCAATTTCTGCCCTACAAGTTAGCTGTGAAAATCAATATATATGAACAACATGAAATAAATTTTATCAAAAGAATTTGTAACAATAAGTCAAGTCCGTAGACTCCTGAGCCCAAATGGGTAAACCCATAGGCATAACCTGTAGGAAGCTTATCTCACTACCCATCGATAGCTTATTCAAAATAAGAACTGATGATGTGTCTTTCCTCTGGATTTTCCTACTTTCTACAGGGGCTAAATCCCTCCATATAACTCCCAGGAGCTGCCAGCAACCCCAATCTGTACAAATTCTCAGTATTGCGTTCCACCCTCCAAAGAAAAATGCCACAAAATATATACACCATGTTTCATTCTTTTTGTTACATGCTATTTGATATCATTCTTTTGCAGATTAAAAAGCGGCAAGCATTGTAAATAATACTCAAATGGAAAATGACTCAAAAATAAGAATACTGAAATGAAACTTATAAGTAAATTTGCGTACCTAACTATTTTGATACAATTTATAACCAGTTCAATTCCTTTGATCTGCCAAAAATAGTTTTTATTTTAATGCTTTATGATTTTAACATGTTTTATAATAATAATTAATATTTGAATATTTAATTTATTTATTAAGTTATTTAATTATTATGCCTTATAAGGTCAAATTGGGAATTTGACTTTATAAGGGCATATTAGTAATTTTATCTTTATGAAAATTTTAAAGTTTTGTCAGTTTATTGTAGATTATGTTCTAAAATTTCTATAGAATCAAAAATTATCAAATTCTGATATGAATTGACTAAGTTATAGCCAATATAATTTTTAGGATTAATAATTAAGGTTAAATGTGATTAGTAAGTGATTAGTGAATTTAGTCACAAAATTATTAATCTAATTATACAATTAAGTTTAATTTACTTTATGAGTCATCTGAAACTGAAATTATTTAATTTGGATCATTAAATTTGCTAATATTCACTAATCAAGTTTTTATGATAATTAGGGTTAATTAAGATATCTAATCATTGGATCCTAAATATTTGTATAGATTACTGTAAATTAGGATTTTCTAATCTAAATTATTATTTGGATCACCTAATTTGGAGCTAAATTGACTTACTTATGGCTATTTGAAGTTTTTAGGGTTAAAGGCTTAATTATGGTTAGGTCCTAATTATGATTACTTTAATTTTAATCCAAACACTAAAGTTCATACTACTAAAATGTTCTTTATGATTTTATGAGTATTTTGTGACCTATATTGGGTATGTTTGAATTAGTGTGTGCAAAATTAGAGATAAATGAAGTTTTGTGGAAATTTTGCGAATATTCAAATATCCTAAAATGTTACTATTTTAAATATCCATCCAAATTGGGATCTGATAGTCTCAGATTATTCCATGATTTTTGTTATTTTATTTGGTATATTTAATTTTATAATTTGGATGTGTATTTATTAAGATATCAAGGTTTAAAGTTTTGGTTTTAATTAATTAAATTATATATTCATTTAATATTCTTATTAAAATTAATCCTATGTTAAATATTGATCTAAATGAAAATTTAACAGTTTCATATTAATCCTCTATTTTTGCAGATCATAATGATATATTTATTTGTTAATTTTGGATTTATATTTTTCAAGATATGGGTTTCTAAGGTTTTAGAAATATTTAATTTAATTAATTTGATTTATTCATTTATATATATATATATAGCTTTTATAAATTAATAAATATATATAAACATTTATAATTATATATATTTAGATTTTTATAATATTTTATCTGTATTATTTTTGTTTCTTTTTCTGCAGGTGGGGTCCACCACTCGACAGCAACATGCTTCTAGATGATCCACGTGGCGGTCCAAATATCAGGCCGGGCCCGGGTCGACCCGGCCCGGCCCTTCGACTCCTTCTTCCGAGACTTCACCGCGCAACGATGTCTAGGGCATCAAAATCGCCGGCCATAACATCGATGACAAGAGTTGGTTCATACTCTGATCGAAAGGTCTTGAAGTAACCTTTCGATCGGTGTCTAGATCATGGCCGGAGGAGATCCACAGCTCCGGTAATAGCTAACCCTAGGGAGTTTTATCGGTGAGGGAAATCATATAACAGAATCAACTATATACGATCAATGAAATTGATTCGATCGTGGTTGATTATTGCCGATCAGATTCACTCAATGGTAAATCTAAGTTATGAAATAGGTATACAAATTTGCAAGATGAATTTCTAATGCTTGGATTAAGATATCGGGTACCTCAATTTGAACGGCTCAGGTTTTAGGTCTTTCATTTTCTTTGACTGCAACGGCTCGATTGGTGAAAAGCGATTGATACAAGAGGATGGAGTCTTAAACGGCTTCATAAGCGGTGACTCCTGCGCTGGATGCCTCCATCGTTCGATACTTCTGTCGCGTGTCGAGCTCACCTCCACGCGTCGATCCCGTGAAGACGATGAGCCACAGCCGTCTGATCCTCCTGATCAGACAGATCAGAAAGATCCGTCTATCCAGACGGCGCGTGTGGCCAGACGAACGACGTCATCAATTAATCGGGACGGCGCCGTTTAATACTTAAATAAATTAATAATTATTTATATAATTAATTATAATAAATTTATTAATAAGATTTGGATAATTAAACGCATTCCAAAATTTTCCAATATATCATTCCTAGCTAATTGAGGGCTTCTGAACACAACGGTGCAATCGGATTTTCTATCCGATGAGTATTTAATTACTCAAATTTTTAGGTATTTAAATAATATTAAAATATTCGTCAAAAATTTAATGACTTCTAAATGCGTTCAAAACTTCACCCCTAGCTAATTTGGGGGTGGTGAACGCAATGGCGAAGTCAGATTTTTAATCTGAGGTCAAAATTATTTAAATATTAATAAACAAATTTGAACATAAATTTTGGTATTTTACAAAGGCCATGCCAATCCTTGCATGAAAGCTATTATTATAAGCAAAATCCAATAAGAGAATGTGGTTCTCCCAGAAACATCTAAAATCAAGGATACATAGGTGAAAGAGATCTTCAAGAATCTGATTAGCACATTCTATCTGTCCATTAGTTTGAGGATGGAAAGTAGTGCTCATGGCCAATGTGGTTCACAAGTCTTGGTGCACGGCTTTCCAGAACTTGGATGTGAATCTGCTATCACGATTAGAAACATTGGATTTTGGAATGCCATGGAGTTTGATTATTTCTTTTATGTAGGTTTTCGCCAATTTCTCCACGAAAATAGTGTGACGGATTGGAATGAAATGTGCTGATTTGGTCAGTTGATCGACTATGACCCAGATTGAGTCAGCACTAGACCTTGAGTTGGCCAAACCCATGACAAAGTCCATGTAAATAACAATCCATTTCGATTTAGTAATTGACAGAGGATGAAGGAGACCTCCATGCTTTTGATATTCCGCTTTGACTAGGTTACATGCATGGTATTTGGCAACAAATTCAACAATACTTTTCTTAATGTCAGGCCACTAGAAAAATTTTTTTAAATCTTGATACAAATTTGAACTCCTTGGATGGATCTTATATCTAGAGTTATGACCTTCTACAAGAACCTCTACTGTATGGATTTAAGGATCCATAACTGATTGCCCTGATAAATCATGGTTCCATACATCTACAGATCATGCCTATGAACACCTTCAATTTTGGCTTTGAATTTCAAGTAATCTTCATCTTTAGTCTATGAGATGGAGAAATCTCTATGAAAAGTGGTTCCATGGTGCTCTGATTCATCATCAAACTTAGTATGTCAACACGCACTATAACAATTTTGAGCTTACAGAACTCTTCTTCTATTGAACTTTCAGCGATCATAGCATGATGACTGAGGGCATCAGTAACAACGTTAGCTTTGCTAGGATGATACTGGATATTTATATCATAATTGTTAATCAGCTCTAACCATCTTTATTGGCGACAATTAAGTTCTTGCAGCGTGAAAATATTTTTCAAGTTTTGATTATCATTGATTATTGAACAATGTACACCATAAAGGTTGTGACACAAGATCTTTAGAGTAAACACCATGGCTGCAAGCTCATGATCATGAACCGGGTAATTCTTCTCATGCAGTTTTAATTAATGAGATGCATATGCGAAAATGTTTCCTTCCTGCATCAACACACAAGCCAAACCTATGCCAGATGCATCTGTGTAAGCCTGGTAGTTTAGGCCTTCCTTCGGTAATATAAGCACAGGGGCAAAGGAGAGCTCATCTTTCCATGGTTGAAATGCATATTCACATTCAAAGCTCCAAACAAAAGGCACAGCCTTCCGAGTCAGCTTGGTTAAAGGAGAGGTGATCTGAGAAATTCCTTTCACAAACTTTCTATAGTTTCCAGCTAAACACAGAAAGCTTCTGATATTAGTCACAGATTTTGGCTGCGACCAATCTTGAAAAGCACTGACATTTTTCTGGCCTACCTGAATACCTTGGGCAGTGACAATATGACCCAAAAAAGCAACTGAGTCAAGCAAAAACTTGCACATGGAGTACTTGGCATAGAGTTGGTGGATGCGCAATTCTTCTAGCACTGCCCTTAAGTGGTATTCATATTCGACTTTATTCTACAAATAAATCATAATATTATCAATAAAGACATTATTGAATTTGTCTAAGAATGCCTTAAGTACATGCTGCATTAAATCTATAGAAATAGACGATGTGTTCGTTAGACCAAATGACATTGCTAGAAACTCATAGTGTCCATAATTAGTCCTAAATGCTATCTTTTTGATGTTTTCATCCTTGACTCGCAGCTGATGGTAGCCGGATCGCAAATCAATTTTTAAGAAAACCTTAGCTCTAAATAACTAATCAAAGAGATCATCAATACGTGGTAATAGATACTTGTTCTTGATCATCAACTTGTTGAGCTCGCGATAGTTGATTCACATACGCATCGAACCATCCTTCTTTTTAATGGATAGCACTGGCGCTCCCCAAGGAAATGAACTTGGTCTGATAAGAACATTCTTGAGCAACTTTTTAAGTCGTTTGCTCAATTTTTGAAACTCCTTAGGTGCTATGCGGTAAGGAACTTTGGATAATGATTACGTTCCAGGGAATAGTTCAATTGCAAATCCTACTTCTCTGATGGGTGGAAGACCAGGTAGGTCTTTAGAAAAAATGTAAGGAATTTCACACAGATATAAATGTCCTCCTTCTTACCTAGCATCATCACTAAGTAGGCATCACAACTCTCTACCTCCAAAGCATTAATCAGAGATGCTGGAGTGTTGAATTTGCCAACGAACATTTTAGCCTAACCACCATTTCCCAATATGATCTTCTTCTTCTGACAGTTGATCGTGGCATTGTGCTGACATAGCCAATTCATTCCCAGGATCACATCAAAATTTGTGATTGACAAGAAAACAAGTTTAGCTTTGAATTCTCGCTCACCGATGGGGATGACTATACTACAAAATTGGCGAGCTGGGTTGCGGGCTCCAGATGGTAACCCAACTCCTAATGAGCTAGCTAGGCGATAGAATGGCAAATTAAGGGATTTGGCCCAGTTTTCTGGGACCAAGAAGTGACTGGACCCAGTGTCGAATAACACATTGGAAGGCTTATTATTCAAATGTAAGGTTCCTATTTACACATGCCATATATTACTATTTGTAAAATTTTAATAAGAGATTATTAATTATACTTTACAAAAAGAGACTGGTTCAGAAATGTGTATGTGAAATGACATTATTGTCCTTAGAAGCTTCCAAGGGATTGAGGGCATAGACCCTAGTAGGTCCAGCAGGCTTGTTGTTGTATACCTGCTTCTGAGGAGGTTTTGTCGTAATGGCTCAAAAAGTAGAGGGACCTTCGTTCCTGTGAGATTGATTTGTCCCATGGGATGGAGGTATTATCTCCAATTTCTGGTTCCAGTGATTAATAAAATTTGGATTGAAGACTCAATGGCATTTAAAATGGTCATTGAGGGTACCGTCCACCATTTCTTCATAAGTGCACTGATGGAAAAACTGACCTTGCATACCATAGGTGTTGTAGCATCTTTTATCGTTGTAGTACTTTCCATACGAGTGTGGCTTTGTGTAACCCGTAATGGATTAGATGAGGTAGTAGCAGCTTAAATCTGGTAAACCTTCCCTGATGAATTTCTAGCACTTTTGAAATTATCATTTATATTGGAAAATGAGTTGAAGTTTCTCTTGGAGTCCCTCTGGACTGATGTTGCTCCACAACTCAGGTGGTCTTAATGAGTTCGATAAACTTTGACATCTTTCGAAGTATAACATGTTCTTTTATCGAATCGTGCAACCCACTCTGGAAGCGGTGATAGCGAGCTACTTCAGTCCTTACCATATTGGGAGCAAATCTGGTTAGATGCCAAAATTCTGTCTCATATTCAGCTGTGGGACGATTACCTTGCTTCAATCATAGAAACATATAGTCCATATTATTTTGAGCAGAAGGAGGAATATATTCAGTTCTAAATGCCTCGACAAATGCTTCCTGTGGAATATTCTCAATTTTATAATCTGCGAACAGTGTCCTCCGGATGTTGCCCCACCATTATTCCACCTCATCCTAGAACATGTGTGCTATTAATCTAATGGCTTTAGAATATGGACAGTTGATGCTTGTTAGAGTCTTTTCAACCAGCTTCAGCTAACTAGCTGTATCCATGGATGACATGTTCCCACTAAAAGTAGGTGTCCTTAGATGAATAAAACTAAGTAAAAATCTGTCCATGGACTGATAGTGTTACTATGAGGGATAATACGGTGCGGGGGCTATGGATACCGGTGAAGGGTTTTGATTACTTTGGATAACTATCAATCTTTCAGTTCTTTCTGCTTGCCCTATGTGGGTTTCCACTAAGATTTTCTCTATTTCAAGAAGTGCATTAATCTTTGAAGAAGAGCTACTTGATGCAGTAGGGGTGGAAGAAGATTGTCCAAAATTTATGTTTATCAAGTACAGTTAACACTTTTTAGAATTTAAGAACTACAAAATACTAGTCATTTTATTAATCATTATAGATAGAATGCATTATAATAGAGGTACAATGAAGAACATAGAAGAAATCACTGAAGGATTTATTTAACGTATTCTACAGTAAAAGTGATGCAGTGCATCAACGAAATCATCATCAACGTGCCAGATCATAAATTAGTTTAATGATACTATGTTTTATTTTTCTATTTTGAGTCCTATGGGCTTTTGTATTTGTTCCATAAATGGGCCTTCATCCTAGCCCATATATTGTCATGTGAGTTTTTTTTGTAAAAGGATACTTTAGTACTTCATGAGAGAGTTGGTTTATAGTTTATTTGGTCATTTGTGTGAAAGGACATTTTAGTCCTTCATGAGAGAGTAAGTATATGGTTTTCTTGGTCTTTTAGAGGAAAGGACACTTTAGTCCTTCATGAGAGGTTGGTTAAGGGTTTTATGGTCATTTGGTATGTATCTTATGGCTATAAATTGGCCACCCTCACATGTATTATGGCATTATAATTGATATAAAAAATACTCTCTTCTTTTTTGTGTTATGTGAGCTTCATTCTTAAGAGAAAGACTTCTTGAGGTGTGGTTTGCAATTCTTGGAGAAGGACTTCCAAGAAAAGAAGGCTCGATCTGCGGCGAAGGACTGCTCGTAGAAGTTAATCTTCTTTATCGTAAGCGGCATATTTGGTAATAAGGCTCCCGTTAGATCTTCTTCATTTGTTTTTATTTTCTTTCCTCCTACCTTACAAGTGTGCTCGTTTAATCCTAGCTCTCATTACTTGTGAACGCTTATAACACTTCTCTTTATTCTCAACAAGCGACTCGCATATCTTCTAGTAACTTAAATATGCAAGGTTAATTTCGTTAATTAATTCGTGGATTTGATTATATTACATGTCATCACCCACCATCCTACATCAGATTGGTATTAGAGAATTTATCCTCATATATAGTCCTACATTTCTATATTAATTCATAATAATTTTTATTTTAATAAATATTAAAAGTTCATTAGTTTAATTAAAATTTAGTAGGATTATAATTTATATCATCCTTAGCCACAAAAATAATAATAATAATAATAAGGAAACAAAAAAAAAGATAATAATAATAACAAAAAAAAAATTTTCTTACTTTTAATTTATTCACATCTTCCTTATTAAAATTATTAAAAAAAAAAAGTTTTCATATTTATCATTATAAATCTAGTTTCTGAGTAATCGATAAGAGATTTACAATTTCGTAGCTGATTATTTCATTATTTACTCGGATAGCTATGACTACTCGTAGTGGTCACCCATATCAAAATCAAATGCTCGGTCATAGATGTGAGAATATTATTCTTAATCTGCAAGAGCAGCTCGATGATTTAACTTTTCTTTATTAACATCTTGTAGAGAGTTCAGAGGAAGATTGGAGGCCCTAGAAAATAAAAATAACAACAACACAATTCAGGAACCTAACCTGATACCAGATGCCTCACCAGAAAATAGTGGGTGAAATACACCTTATGACCCGCACACAAATTCTTCTCCACTTATGTTTAGAATACAAAAAAATAGGACGTTTCCACAAAATGATTTATTTGAATATCCTGAGGCAGAAGATGTTCCATTTCAAACTCTTCGTAGAGCTAATGCACCTTTG
The DNA here is from genome assembly GCA_016760335.1 of Gastrodia elata. Taxonomy (NCBI): domain Eukaryota; kingdom Viridiplantae; phylum Streptophyta; class Magnoliopsida; order Asparagales; family Orchidaceae; genus Gastrodia; species Gastrodia elata. Next base: position 1,231,416 of record CM028679.1, read on the forward strand.
GGTCAACTAGGAGGTTTTAAACAAAACCAAAATCATCTACGATTTGAAGAACCTTACTGAGGTTATGATCAACTTTACGCCACCACAAGGCGCATTAAACATGACCAAGATATAGACATTATGAGAAAGGTTAGAGTAGACCCTCCGACTTTTGATGGGCGTCTTGATCCTAAAATTTTTTTTGATTGGCTTGTAGAAATGGATCAGTATTTTGATTGGATGGCAATGTCTGGAAATTGTCAGGTTAGATTTGCTAGTATCAAACTTGTTGGTCATGCTAAAACTAACTAGGTAAATTTAGAATGACAACAACAACAATCAGGCCAATTATTTGTAAGATCTTGAGAAGAAATGAAGGAGATGCTCAAGCAAAAATATCTTCCTTCAACATTTCAAGACCAACTTTTAGATGAACTCATAACTCTTAGGCAAGGATCTATGAGTATTGCAGATTATATGACTCGCCTTGATGAGTTATTAATTCGCTGTGATATTATTGAAGATTCTAGAGCAACTATAGCTAGGTTTCAAGCTAGGTTAAGACTTGACATTCGTCGAGAGATGTTGACTCGAGAGGTGTATACACTTGAAGAAGCATTTCAAAGAGCCCTCCAAATAGAACAATACTTAAGGCCAATTTCTCAACACAAATTTAACAATGTGCAAGGTGAACCTCTTAAGCCAAATCAACGACCACCATCTATTCCTAAAGTACCAAATGATCAAAGAGTAAAACCCATATCTGGAAATTCAAATGCTAAATCAAACATCACATGCTTTACTTGTGGAAAGACGGGACATTATGCAAATAATTGTCCACATAGGAATCTTCATGTAGATTCCATCTATCCAGAAGTACAAGATGATCAACAAGATAATGATGTTGAGAGTGATCCATGTGACGATGCTAGTGATGCTGATGAAGCTTTAATTAATCCACATTTAACAGTAGTTCGTTGTGTCTTAACTACCCCCCAAACCACTACAGATTGGAAATGAACAAATATCTTTCATACTTACTTACTTTAAAAGTGGAGATAAGTCTTGTAAACTTATAATTGATAGTGGTAGCTGCATGAATGTGGTCTCAGCTAGTGCATTAGTAAGAATGAAACTAAGCCCGGAGCCTCATCCACAACCATATAAGGTTGCATGGGTAGATAAGACTAGTATCTCTATTACCCAAAGATGTCTTGTTCCCCTCAACTTAGCAACCTATTCTGATCGCATTTGGTGTGATGTTCTCCCTATGGACGTTGCACATGTACTTTTAGGGAGACCTTGGCTATATGACTTAGACGTTACTCACTTTGGACGGGCTAATACTTACATCTTTATGTTTGGTGGAAAGAAAATTATCCTAAACCCGGCAAAGCCAAAGGAACTTTTGATTGAGAATCCAAGAGACTCTTCTTCACCAATAGAGAAGCGACCTTTAACTATAATTAGTAAGCAAGAGTTTGAGCATTCTAGTGAAAATAATATTGTCTATGCTCTTATTGTTATGGAATCTTTAAAAGGGAATGAAAATTCAACGCAATCCTATGAAGTCACTCAACTCTTGACTGAATTTCATGACTTATGTCCTGAAGAACTTCCTAGTGAACTACCCCCATTGAGAAACATACAACATGCTATCGATTTGGTACCTGGATCTACCTTTCCCAACTTGCCACACTATCGAATGAATCTAATTGAGCATGCTAAACTTAAGCTCCAAGTTGATGATTTATTACACAAAGGATTCATTCGTGAGAGCTTGTCCCCTTGTGCTGTTCTAGCACTTCTTACACTTAAGAAAGATGGAACTTGGTGCATGTGTATTGATAGTAGGGCAATTAATAAGATCACCATTAAGTATCGATTTCCTATTCCAAGGTTGGATGACATGCTTGATATGATGACTGGATCTGTAATATTTTCAAATATTGATCTTCAAAGTGGATATCATCAAATTAGAATGTGTGATGGTGATGAATGGAAGCCTACTTTTAAAACACAAAATGGCCTTTATGAATGGTTAGTTATGCCTTTTGGTTTAACTAATGCTCCTAGTACATTTATGCGCATCATGACACATATACTTCAACCTTATATTGGGGTCTTTTTAGTTGTGTATTTTGATGATATTTTAATATTTAGCAAGACCCAAGAAGAACATCTAAGTCATTTAAGAAAAGTATTTGAAATACTTCATCAAGAAAAATTTTATATTCATATGAAGAAATGCTCTTTCATGACTTCATCTGTCATATTTTTAGGATTTGTTGTTTCAAACCATGGAGTCTCAGCTGATCCTGAAAAGATAAAAGTAACTAAAGAATGGCCTACACCAAGATCCATTCATGATGTTAGGAGTTTCATGGGTTGGCCACATTTTATAGAAGGTTTATTCGTGGATTTAGTACCATCATGGCACCTATCACACAATGCCTAAAAAAAGTTAATTTTAAATGGACTCCTGCAGCAACTAAGGCTTTTACTTAAATAAAAGAGCATCTCACTAGTCCACCAATATTGAAGTTGCCAGACTTTGACAAAGTTTTTGAAGTTTCATGTGATGCTTCCGGGGTAGGAATAGGTGGAGTGCTTAAACAAGAAGGCCATCTGATAGCCTTTTTCAGTGAGAAGTTAAATGATGCCCGCCAAAAATATTCCACGTATGATCGTGAGTTTTATGCAGTCGTTCAAACTCTACGGTACTTGACATTATCTTTTATCTCGTGAATTTGTTCTCTACTCTGATCATGAAGCCCTTAAATACTTAAACTCTCAAAAAAAGTTAAGTGCTCGTCATGCTAAATGGGTTCAATATTTACAGGAATACACTTTTGTCTTAAAGCATACGGCCGGTATTGAGAATAAAGTCGCAGATACTTTGAGTCGCATGTTTCTCCTTTTACATACAATGAAAGTAAGAGTAACTGGGTTTGATAAAATGATTTCTGATTACTCTACTTGCAAATATTTTAGTCAAATTTATTCTTCATTATCTGAAAAGGGGCGAGTTATTGATTCAAATTACCAATTTCAAGATGGATATCTTTTTTATGGCACTCGTCTTTGCATTCATGATTCATCTCTTCGTATTTTTCTCATTGACGAGCTACATGCAGGAGGAATTGCAGGACATTTTGGGCGTGACAAAGCTATTGCAATGATTCAAGATCGATTTTATTGGCCTAGTCTAAAGAGAGATGTTGCTCGTATAGTTTCTCGATGTCGTGTATGCCAACTTGCAAAGGGAAAGCAGAATAATTCTGGACTCTATACTCCTCTTCCTATTCCTCATAAACCTTGGGAAGACATAAGTATGGATTTTATACTAGGATTACCTTGCACAACATGACACTACGACTCTATTCTTGTAGTCGTTGATCGATTTTCTAAGATGGCACACTTTATTCCATGCTATAAAACTTTCGATGCATCTCATGTTGCGACATTATTTTTTTGTGAAGTAGTCAAGTTACATGGTTTACCTAAAACAATTGTGTCTGATCGAGATGTACGCTTTATGAGTTATTTTTGGAAGACTCTTTGGAAGAAACTAGGCACAAAACTTCATTTTTTGACAGCATATCATCCACAGACAGATGGTCAAACAGAAGTGGTAAATAGAAGCTTAGGAGATCTGCTTAGATGCTTAATCTCAGACCATTCTGCTAGCTGGGATCTTATATTACCCACTGCTGAGTTTGCTTATAATAGTTCAATTAATAGATCTACTGGTAAAAGTCCTTTTCAAATTGTAATTGGTTATGAGCCACGAAAACCAATCGACTTAATTGATCTTCCCATAACATATAGAGCTAGTGAGTTTGCATCATCATTTGCTCAAAGCATGCATGATCTCCACCAAGAAATTGAACAGAAATTAACCATTACATACAATAAGTATAAAATTAATGCAGATAAGCAAAGAAAATTTATTGAATTTCAAGATGGTGACAAGGTGCTAATAAGGATGAGATCTGAAAGATTTCCAATAGGAACATTCAAAAAGTTAATGCTAGGCGAGTAGGACCTTTTAAGATATTAAGGAAAGTCAATGAAAATGCTTATGAAGTTGATCTTCCGAATGATGCTGGAATATCTCCAGTTTTCAATGTGGCAGACCTTACATTGTACCATAATTATGCTTCTTCCGATATATTGGATGCTTCTACTTGTATTACTAACCTGCAGGAACCACAAAACAAAGTACCAGTATTACCATTGCCACTACCGACTCGTCGCCTCCGTTCTCATCATCCGTCCCAAATACTTGATGATCAAATAATTGCTAGTACTAATGGTGGGGTTCAAAGATATCTCGTTCAATGGAAAGGCCTTTCACCTTTAGAAGACTCTTGGTTGACGCATGAAGAACTATAGCAACTTGATTCAGATCTACTTCAAGAATATAATGAGCTTCATTCACCAGAGGTGAATCCTTCAAAGCTGGGGAGTGCTGATGCAGGGCATCAACGAAATCATCATCGACGTGCCAGATCATAAATTAGTTTAATGGTACTATGTTTTATTTTTCTATTTTGAGTCCTATGGGCTTTTGTATTTGTTCCATAAATAGGCCTTCATCCTAGCCCATATATTGTCATGTGAGTTATTTTTGTAAAAGGACACTTTAGTCCTTTATGAGAGAGTTGGTTTATGGTTTATTTGGTCATTTGTATGAAAGGACATTTTAGTCCCTCATGAGAGAGTAAGTATATGGTTTTCTTGGTCTTTTAGAGGAAAGGACACTTTAGTCCTTCATGAGAGGTTGGTTAAGGGTTCTTATGGTCATTTGGTATGTATCATATGGCTATAAATTTGCCACCCTCACATGTATTATGGCATTGCAATTGATATAAAAAATACTCTCTTCTTCTTTGTGTTATGTGAGCTTCATTCTTAAGAGAAGGACTTCTTCAGGTGTTGTTTGCAATTCTTGGAGAAGGACTTCCAAGAAAAGAAGGTTTGATCTGCGGCGAAGGACTGCTCGTAGAAGTTAATCTTCTTTATCGTAAGCGGCATATTTGGTAATAAGGCTCCTGTAAGATATTCTTCATTTATTTTTATTTTCTTTCCTCCTACCTTACAAGTGTGCTCGTTTAATCCTAGCTCTCATTACTTGTGAATGCTTACAACACTTCTCTTTATTTTCAACAAGCGACTCGCAAATCTTCTAGTAACTTAAATATGCAAGGTTAATTTCATTAATTAATTGGTGGATTTGATTATATTACATGTCATCACCCCCCATCCTACATCAAAAAGCATGATGGAAGACTTCAAAAATTAAGTTTAGGTTGCTCTCTCCTTTGCTTTTTTGTGAGCTCCTAAAAAGTGGTGATCCACAATTCCTCAACTTTTCTTGGAGTAAAAAAGGTCATAAGTGGAACCCGGATACCGTCAGGGCATTCCATTACTTCAGGAATGGAATTCATGTGCTTTAGCCACTCCTTGGATAAGAGTAGAAAGTCTAATCCTCTGAAGATGGCATGTTGAAGCATCTTATCTAGTACTAGCATTCCTTGCTTAGAGACTCCATCTATATGCCTCCCATATCTCTAGCTTATTGGGAAATCAAACTCTCATAGGGATTTAAACTTATTGAAGTATTCCAAGTTTGACATTTTAAGTGTCTTTTGATCTTATTGGTTCAATCAATTTTTATTAGTTAAATTGAGCTGTTTATCATTTCTTAAGGTTATAAGTAATTGAGTTATAAACTTGTGCATTTTATGTTACTTATATAAGTATTTTAATTCTATGCACTTTGTTCTGAGCATATGATTATGGTAATATGGTTATCTTTCAAGTATTCATTTAGTGTCTGTATAGCAAAAGAACAATCCATTAGGTATATGGAAATGCAAATTCCAATCTGACATCTTAGGATTTTCTCTGATACTAACTGTTGTGCTAGCCCCCAAGCAGAATGGGGTGGTTGTCACTAAGTAATCCCTCACTTATCATTAGATTAGGTTATAATCCCCAATCCACTAATAAGGGAAGTATGTGCAACACATAAAGCTGAATCATTCACTAAATATACATACATGAATATTAAAGCATGGAAGAAAAGAACAATATACATCTATGTAATCATAATATAAAATAGGACAACATCTAGCTCATAATAAAGTATGCAGTAAATGAAATTATAATGAATACCTTAATATCACAACATTTAAATTAAGTTCTAAGTAAAAAAGAAAGATGTCACTCATCCTCTTAGAAATAAAAGACAACCAACTAAGGCTCCTCAGCTCCCAAGCACTCTTCCTCCTGAAGTTGCTCTTCCTCAGATGCTATCACCTCAAAATGCTAAGAAGCTGACATTGTTGATTTCATAATGCTAGAGCCCTAACCAAAAAAGAGAAAAATTGGTTAGACAAATTATCTAAGCACATTTTAAGCTATTATTATTTATATTATTATGATATCACAAACATCCTAAGAATTTTAAGAGCAACAGAGTAACAAAGGAAAAAGATAAATATTATAATAATTCAATTATAACCTTAAACAAAATGTGAGGTGACATACCTCAACCCAAAGATGCAAGAAAGGTTAAGCAGTGTATATGTAAGAGCTACAAAGTTCAAGAAGCATCCTAAGTAAATATGATTAATACTACACATGCTGATTTTATAAATAAAGTGAATATAACAAAACTAGAATAAAAGACTAGCATCCTATCATGCTTGCATACGAAATCAAGAACTGCTGAACATATAAATAAATCCTAAAAATACTAGTATTTCAGAAATGCTGAATAAATACAATCTAAGAATATATAATGAAAATGAAATCTCATATGGACATATGCCTACTTAGAACTACCATAATAAAAAATGGTGCCTTATCAAGCCACTGTATAAATCTTTTGAAGCATCTAGGACACTAATTCATAGAACAACAAGTTCAATGAAATAATGCCATATCATCATATTAAATATATATATATATATATATACATATATATCCTCTAGGACTCAAATACCTAGGCACTGAACTGCTTTGAATCTCAATATACCATAATATTATAAAGGCAAACTAAGTAGAACACATTCCATCTAAAATACTATATATATATTTTATTGATTCATCTTTAATTCATTTTATTTGATTATTTATGAATATGCTTTATGCAAATTTTTTAAGATAACATAGATTATTCATTGAATATCTTATGTCTCATCTATTATGTTACAAAATAATTAAAGACTCAAAACAAAGAAGCAAAGTATTCAAGACAAGGTGTAAATAGCACTACTCAAAAATCTGTGATATCACTTATTTTTTAATTTAATCCATTCTAACTAATCTAAGTTTATACAAGCTCAGGATCTCCAATATCTTACTATCTAGGATAAAGTCAGAGCTACGATCCTATAAGGTTTGAATCAGTTAGAACTAATCAAGTTCTAATATAATCAATCAATGACACTTATATAAGTTGAATAATAAATCAACGTCCGAATTAATGAATTTAATTAACCCCAAGACAACCTTGATTAATACAATTCAAGATTGAGGGATTAAGAATAAAACTTCAAAATTTTGGGATTTAGCCACTTACTCCAAAGGTGCTAAAGACTTAGGGTACAAGGTTAAGCCCAACTCTCACGTTCTACATATTAAGGCTATCTTATTAAGCAAAGCTAAGCATGATAAGATGGATCTCTAAAATTAGACTAAAGCTTAAATAGAAAATAATCGTAGTAAAGGATGAAATCTTAAAGATAATAAAACCAATATTTTATTTATTGAGTAACCCATTTACCCAATAAATAAATTCTATTCTAAGTCTACAGGTAATCCCTAAGAAATATTTCTAAGGTTTAAGGAAGAAAGTTAATAGAAGTAGGATTAGGAATTGATTTAGAAGTTTTGCATAATAAACTTAAACATATTAATAATAATTCTCAATCACTTATACTACTGATTTTGTTAAATAATTGAGGATTCTAAGGCTCAAGAATGCTTAAACTTATTTTTGAGCAAAATGACCATTTTGCCCCTACTTAAGGGTCAAAAATACAACTTTTTGATTTAGGGATCCAAATTGAAATTTATTGATGTCAAATGATTACTTACTGTCTAATTTAAAAATAGACAGTGAGTACACCCAAATTGGCTAAGGATTAAGCCTCATGAGCTCAAATTTGAGTTTTATCTCATTATGGGTAGATTAGTAATTTTAGAAAGGGCAATATGAAATTTCTATTATAATTATGTTGTTTACTGTCTAAGGATTAAATATAGACTAAGATCACTAAATTATGAGATCATTGGCTAATTTATGGCCAAAACAAGATTGGAGTTTAATTATATAATTTTGGAGGTTTACGAAAATGTTCAAAAATATAAATATTTGAAATGATGTCCAAATTCTACAAACTCAGTGGCTATAGCCTCCTTATAATACACTGAGTATAATAACTGAGAGTATACACAATTTGAACCTCATTTGCTTAAGTTATATCCTAATTATGGTTTTATGTGATTAGTGAGTGATTAGTGAAATTTAAGTTAATTAAGGTATTCTAGTCTACTCTAGGAGTCTACATCAACTTAGATTTCTAAATTTGGATAATTACTTATACTAATATTTGCTAATAAAGATTTAGGGTGATTTGGGCTATTTAGGAAACTTAATTACAAAAACTAAAATATTCTTACAACTTACTTTTCTACATATTTTCTTGATCTAAATGGTATATTCGATGACCTAATTTGAACTTCAAATAATCAAGCTATGGCTAATTAAAGATTCTAGGTTAAGTGGTGCACTTAAAGGGTCCTAAATATCATTAGTCAAATTACAATCCAAACAACATATTTGACACTTTCAAAATGTTCCTCATAAATTTCTAAGCAAAACGGTATATACATTTGCTATAACTGGATAATTGGATTGCAAATTATAAATAATTAGAGTTCATAAATTAATTGAATGATTTAAGTTAATCTAAATTATTTAAATAAATTCCAATTCTTTAAAAAAAATGGCGATAGGCCGAGAAATTAGGCCCACCAAACTTGAATGGGCCGATCAGACAAGCTTGCTCGACACGGGCAGCTGGGCCTTTGGCGCGGGCTTGACATGAGAGATGGGCCCCGAGCCTGCCACATTTAAGCAGGCTGCAACCCGAAATGGCAGAGGGTGCAGGCTTAAGTGGCTTATGGGCTCAAGGTATGGGCTAGCCCAAAAGATGAGTAGATGGACTGGGCCATCCCATACAGCTGAATTACATTCTATTCGGCCCTAGAGAAGAATGGGCCTTCACCTTCTTTGGTAGGTTAGAAAAAAACAAGGGTTATAATAGCCCTTAGATTAGTGATCGGAGGTCTCAAAGGTGTAGAATGCCGCATGCCAAAAGGAAAACTAGAGTTGGCATTTCTCGGAGATGAGAATCCAACCCTAAAGACGCCCTAATGCTCAAAAAGAAGAAAACTTAATTTCCCTAGAGCTATGGCAGTAGAGAATTTTGACAAAAAAAAAAAAGCTCCATTAATTCCTTAATAAGAATGAAATTTTATAGCAAACATGATTGCACTGATTAGAAATGCAATATCAAATGGTAGAGTTGAATTCGAGCTTAGAAAGGATCGGTACCTAATGATTTCGACTTTAGCTAGGGTTATTAGAATAGAACAATATCAATGAGATCCTCTGGAGCTAGATGCGAGTTTTCAAACTTCACCTCTAGCTAATTTAGGAGTGAGGAACGCAACGATGAAGTCGGATTTTAATGAGTATTTAATTTTCTTTTTTTGTAGGGTATTTTAAAAATATTAAAATATTTGACAAAAATCTAACAACTTCCAAATACTTCCGAAATATCACCTCTAGCTAATTTGGGGGTGATGAGTGCAATGACAAAGTTTGCTTTTTGATTTGAAATCAATTTAGATAGGTCAAATTCATGGGTTCCTGAAATTAGTGCGTGAATCAGAAAGTCAAAAGTCAAGTATCTACACAATTTTGTACATGATAAGCAATTACTTGAAAACTTAATAGTTAATTTATTTATTAATGATAACTACTTATATGAATTATAATTCCAAAACAAAATAATATTTATAATAATGTTATAAGAGAGAAATAAGCTTTCTTCATTCTCTCATTTTCCTTATGAATTTCATATTTCTCTTTTTCATATAATAATAATAATATTAATATTAATAATAATAATATTAATAATAACATCTTTATTATTTTAAGTAATATATAATGATAACACTAACTTTATAATATATGTACATATATTTAAAATATATAGCAGAATAATAATTGCTTTATTATTATCATTTTTAATAATAATGATGATAAAAATAACAATAATATTAGTAATATAATATATATATATATAAAGAAAGAAATTGACATAAATAAAAATTATAGAAATTAGAAAATACACACACACACACACTGTTGAAATTAAGAAATATATATATATATAGAAAGAAAAAAATGACGAAAATAAAAGCTGCAGAAATTAGGATATATATATATATATATATATATATACATAATGAGTGAAATGAAAATAAGATAAATTGAAATAATAATAATAATAATAATAACATTATTATTAATAATACAAGAAGAAGAAAAGAAATGAGAAGAATAGAAAAAATTTAATCTCTTTCTTATTTCTTATTATTGATGATCTTTTTTATTTTCTCTCTCCTCTTTCTCTCTCCTACATTATTCTAATGTGAAAATTTTGGCTTCTCTTCCTCTTAAATGCTTTGAGTGTTCAAATTAGCTTTCTCTTTCTCCTTCACCTTCTCTCTCCTCTTTCTCTCTTCTTTCTCTCTTCTTTCTCTCTCCTCCATTATTTCTAAGAAATGGCAAAATTTGACACGAATGTATATCTTGATGAGACAGACACACTCATGTAAGCCTTTTTTTATTTGGAGCAATATTTTATTTCTTATTAATTTCTGAAGGTAAAAACTTCAAAAATTAATTATGATCAATCCATATCTCTAAATTTGATTAAATTTTTTGTGTAGTCTTTCTATAATATTCTTAATATAATTACACTAAAATCCCTAAATTTGGACTTATATTTAATTTTTCTAATTTATTGAATTTAAATAATTAAGAAGTTAATTCAGGAGTATTCATTGTCCGGATTGCTCTTGAACTTTGGAATTACGATCACAAAAAAATACTATATCCAACGATATTTTTGGTTTGCCCTAATTTTGACGTGGCATGGGATCCTGATTTTTGAGTCAAGTTTGATCCTAATTTGGATGGTAATGACTTGGGTCATTACATAAAGAGTGGGCATTTTTGTGACTGAACTGAAGGTTTTAGTGTAGTCGATTTTGTATCCTTGTGCTACTAAGCAAGATTTGTATTATTAAAGTATATTATTTGATTTTAGTTTGGTTTTATAGGTCTATTAGCATCCTAGTAAATATTTCAAGGGGTCCTTGCGTACAAGGGTCCTAGTTTGTTGATCTTGTAGGGATTTGAATTCTTTAAGCATAACATTTTTTCATTGAGGAAGGGAGGTGATTTTCCTGTAGGAGGTAGGTGCGGAAGTGATGGTTTTTGGGGTGAGGAGTTATAAGATTGGTTTTTGGGTTATAGCTATTATTTTTGTTCCTCTCTAAATGGGGTGAGAAGGGGGAGGAATGGTAGTTATCAGTTCAAGATTGAGTGTTGATGTTCATGAGGTAGTTAAGGTGCTTGCTAAAAGAGGAAATGGAAAAGGATGGGTGATGGGGGCTGAGTAGTTATAAAGGTGGGTTATATGATATGGAGAGGTGGCTTTAAAGATGCTAATAATGTATGGTAAGGGCTTGGGTGTTTGAGATGAGACTAGAATGAGTTGGAATTGTTTATATGGTGTTGGGAGGTGGGCTGGTTGGATGAGATGGCTAAATTATCGAGGAAAATTTCTTCATTGAATTGGATGTGTTGTGAGATTATAATTTTTCTTGTGAGAGAGTGTAGTTTATAGCCTTTTTGGTTGGTGGCATTCTCTAAAAAGATGCATGGGTGATCCTTGAATGGAATTTAGTAGGTTGGCTACATGTGGTTTATAATATATGGCTATGTTTTCTTTTCCTTACACAATTCTATTCTGGGCTGTAGGGACAAGTGAATAGGTGTTGGATGCTTTGTTTATTGAGATGTGAAGTGAGAGTTGTCATATTTGTCTCCATTGTTATTTCAGTATTTTAGTTCTTTTATTAAATTATTTTTCCACAAGTCTCTTATGTTATTAAAGTGAATGTGTACTTTGAACTTATTATGCATAAGAAAAATCCAATAGTACTAGGATGCATCATTAATAAATGAGAAATAGTTCTTTCTATACATTTCGTGAGAGTCTGAGAGTCGGATCCCAAATGTCAGAGTGAATAAAATGAAGGATGTCATAGTTATGATTATTTGAGATTTTGAATGAATGTTTATGAATTTTAGCAATAATACATGAGGAACAAAGAAACTTATGCGCTTGAGATTGAATACCTTTGGAATATTTAATAGATTAAATGTTTGGTGTGACTAAGTATTCTAAGCATGAGTGTTGATTTATCGATGCCTGAATTGAGAGAAGTTTAACTATGGCTAATAAATCCATTGTAATTATAGCTGAACTATATCATATATTGTAAGACCATCTAGCTATTCAGAGCAAGAGATGAGCTAAAATGAACAGAATTGAAGATGTAGAAATATATATATATATATATATATATATATATATATATATATATATATATATGCAAGTTTACTTTAGTTATTTTACTTTACTTTTATGGGCATGTATAAACATAGTTGAGGAGTCTAGAATGTCCACAAGATTGAGGTGGGTTCCCGAACTAGACAGAACTCTGCCCATTGACTACGTGTAAAGTATCATTATTTCTATTAACAACATGCCCATTGGCATAGACTAGAATTACGTAGTCTGCGCTTGCACGTAATTAAATGTAATTTGAAGTAATATAGGATGGTGAGATCCTGAGATTTATCATCAACTAGGAATGATATTTTGTTTTGTTGGTTGAGTATACTCAATTTCACTAATGTTTAAGAGTTTAGATAGGTTGTTGTTTTGGTTCTAAATAATAATATCAAATATTCTCGATTTGAAACTACTTGTGGAGAAAATTGGGAGAGTTAGCTTTTAATAAGCGAATAAATATGAGTTTGTGAAAGTACTCTTCTTCTTCTTTTCATGTTAACTAAATTGGATTAAAGTATTATTTAATAATCAAGAAACTTAGTCTTTTCTAAAGAAAACTATTTAATGTACTAAATCCTGTCTAGTGCTCAGAAATGAACACAAGAATGTTCAATTTCAGCACAAAGACATTCATGTGATCTTTATGTAATGAATTTATTTTTTACAACTAAGTTATAAAAACTATAATTTAGGTTGAGTACCACATGAAATTTATTCTACTAATGGCTCACATACATTAGCTCAAGGTTTATCCAAGAAGATGAGCTTCTAGGCTAAATGGGTTTATGTCACATCGCCAGTAGCACCTAGAGCTCGAAATCATTGCATTAATTTAGAGTGAGCTTTGGAACTCAATTAGTAGTTCTCGGCTCACACCTGTCAACATATCAGTTTAGCCAAGGTGATGTGCTATGATGCTTAAAGAGAGTGTCACCAGGCTCTAAGCTTAGCATGCACAATTACCTCATATAAGTAAAGAAAGAGTTATGGAGCTCAGAGAGTGTTGATATCTCCCATGACTCGATTGATCAGCATAAGTCCAAGGTTGTGCATGGGATATTTTCACATGGTGAATGTTGTCATGGACGTTTGTGGCATTAATGCTCTAGCATACGGAGCTCAATAACTAAGTGATCAATGAGATATATAGGGCTTTTACCATTAAAACATCTATGCAAACATTTATATATTATGATTCATGATTATCCAATTTGTTCATTTTCAAAGTTTCCAAGCATCAATAACAAAATAATAATCATTGATATTGAAGAGTGCATAGCATTACATCCGTACATCATCACATGCTTAAGCCCAACCCTCCCTAAGGAAGGATTAGGCTACCATCAAATTATAATCATAAGGAAATCAAAAAGGGATAATAAGCTTTTGCATGGCTTCACCAAGTAATGAAAGAGAAAAGAAAGAGTACAGTACTAGTGAATAGATGTTGCTTTCATTTGGATCTCTCTTCCATGAATCTCCTCTAGTTCCTTGCTCTATGTGCTCCTCCGTCTCCTTTGGCTATAGCTTTCTTCTTCCTTGGGGTAGGAAACTCTCCTCAAATGGCTCCTATGGTAGCTTTTGGTTTAAGAGCAATTAACTAAAGTTTTTAGAGCCTCTCTTGCTCTTTAATTCTTATTTTTATAGCCCTAACGTCATCCTCCCAACATTTACACAGCTAATTAATTATTCATCTTGAAAGTTGAATTTGCATCTACTTTTATCCTTTTATTCCATTAGTAGTAATGAGGCTATTTAATGCTAGCAATTTAAAATCTGCTATGGGAATAAGAATGAATTAAGTTCATTTGCCTTTTCAATGCACATTGGGAAGAGGTAAAAATACCTAGAAAATAAGGTGGGTGCTACCGCGTGCTGTAACGCCAAGCCCTCTGTTAGTCACATGCTATGACGCATTGTGGTGCTGAGCCTTTTATTGGTTGGGCGCTATGGCATGCTGTGGCACCACACTTTCTCTCTGAAGCATGCTACGATATGCAGTAGCTCCTTAGTCTTTGTCTGATGGGCACTATGGCGCACAGTAGCGACAAGCTATTTGCTTGAAGTGCACTACGGTGCGATATAGCACTTCAGTTTGTACTAGAAATGTGCTACGGCATGCCGTAGCACCTTAATCTCTGTCTTCTGGGTGCTTCGGTGCTGTAGCGCTAGGTTCACTTTTTTTGTACTGTGGTGTGCAGTAGCGCTAATGTGGAAAAGAAAGTAATGAAAAAGTAAATTGAGTAAGAATACTAACATAATTTAACAATCTAGCCTGCAAGTAAAACAAAGGTAAAATCATCCTAGATAGGCTAGAAAAATACTAAAATGCACATATGAAAGTAAATAAAATGAAACATGTATATGCTCAATGGAATTATGTTAAGTAAGAAAAGTAAATAGTGAAGTATTTAAATAAAATTATAACAACATTTACTGCAATAATATTGAACTGTAAATAAGTAAAGTACAATAGTAATATGAAAAGTGCAAAGCATAATAATTGATGGAAGATCTTAGACACTTGGTCTAAGATACCTAGAGCCTTGGATTATGTAAGGAAACATAGCCAAAAAACTATGATGAGTCTTCACAATCAATAAGATTGTAGAGGATCTCATATATTCTTTAATTGAAGTTATTTTATGAAAATTATTCATTCTGTAGAGACTTACAGAATAAAGCGAGGAGTTAAGCATGTCTGCCTAACTGGTAAAGGAAGCGGGTTTCAAATGTAACATACACTCATATTTACTCTCGGAGAATATGAACTCTTATTATTTCTCCAATTTAGCCTGCCCTTAGTTACATCAATTAACAACCCCTATAGTTTAAAATGTGAAAGTTTTATTCATGCACAATGTCTTATAGGAATGATTCAAATGAATAAGGTTCATAGCTAAGCAAGCATTCATAAAAAATTCAATAATTGCAACTAAGTGATATTCAAAGTTATCTAATTTTAATGATTTATTTAATGATTGGAGCATATTGAGATCCCAATTAACTTTGAGATATTGATCTCAAATTAATTGTAAGTAATAATAATAATTAAGGTTTTGAAAATAGTAGCTTCATTTCATTCTATGAGATGACAAAATAATTTATAAATATAACAATACTAAAAAGAAATAGTTCTAATATAATCCTAAATTAAAAGATTGAAATAGGTTAACTAAATCAAGGTTTAGGAAAGTAGTTAGGAAAAGGTAGGGTTAAATAAACACTACAACAAGGAAGCTAAGAGTTAAGATTCTACACACTAAACTCATCTAACTAGGTTAAATTAGAAAGATCTAATCAAATCAATAATTAATCTAGCTAGGTTAAAAAAATAGGAAAGGGTTAATATAAAAAGGAAAGAAGGATTTGAAACTAAAACTCTATGTTTTCTATAAGTTGAAGGTTAAGTAAAATCAATAGGATTTCTAAGCTATTCTAATGAATTAAGGACTCCTAACAAAAGTCTTTAAGAGACTTAAGAACTAGGGTGGAGTGAACTAAGCTCTAACCTAATTACTTAGGATTTTGACTAAGAAGATCATAACCTATACTAAATAACCAGTAAAGTTAAACACACTTAATGGGTATAATATCTAGTTCTAAAAGATCACCTACAATTTAAGGTGTAATCAATCCTACAGGCCTTATCCTGAGGTTGAAAGATGAATCAAGCAAATTTGCTAAGGACTCATACAATTAAATTATGAGAACTAAGCTCAAAAATAATCATGTTATGGCAAATTGACATGAGTGGAAAATGGTGAAACAAGTTTGCTATTCTAGGGCTTTAAACACCTATAGCATGAAATTGAGAAATTATGAAATTATTTAAGTAATACTAATTAAAGAGCAAAAACCTAAAATCACCAATTATTGTCCAAATGAAATAAAATTCTTAAATTTGAAATCCTTGTTGTATAAGGAGAAGAATGACACTAAGTATGTCAAAATCAGACAACGTTGAGATTTTAGGATTTTTGGATCTCCTAATGAGGGTTTAGAAGTGTTGAAAAAAATAGAGTTCAAATGCTAAATTTGAATTCATATTATTATTCCTTATATTTTTGTGAGTGAAAAGGACTATTTGACCATTAAATTTGGTCTTCAAATTAATGAATTATGACACAAACAAGAATTGAAATTAATTGAGAGTTAATTAATTAATCTAAAATAATGATTAAGTAAAATAATCATCAAAACATAAATTAATTATCTTATTATTAATCTATGCATTTTTGCATTCAAAATGGTATATTATATCGCATAATTTGGTCAAGTATTTTGTAAATTGTGAATCTAATGAAATTTGGATTTGCATTAATCAATTAAATATAAATCTAAATTAAATAATACTTCATTTAATCTTTTAACCATCAGCTTAATGGAGTTTTGACAGCAAAGCATGGGTGATTAATTACCACGTGGTCCAAGGACATTTGGCGCGGTTCCACATTGTTGAACTGGCAGTTCGTTGGACAGCAGTCGATAAACTGCTGTCTTCCTCTTCCATCGGTGATTGAGAGAAATAGGGCTCCCTAAAAATGGTGATTTTGAAGTTCTTCACTTCACATTTGAGATCTTATAAGAAAGGTCCTCAATTGATCTCCAGTTTAAACCTAATTTCTATAATTAGGATAAACTTTATATAAGCCTTAAAAATCTAATTTATCAGCTCAACTAAAATGAATTCAAACTGAAATAATATAAATCAAGTTCAATTTTATGATAAATCAATTCATTTTAAAAACATTAGAAGCAGTATTTGTAATGATAAATAATTCAAATGAGAGACTTTTAAATCTACATATAGCTTAGGATAGAAAGGTGAAGATTGACTCTTATAGAAGGACTCTGAAATATGGAAAATAAAGATAAGAGATTAACTCTATTTGAAAGGCTTACATATGGCTTTATTCGGGATACAACTAGAAAATATGAAACCAGAAAAATAAGATTTGTTGAATCGACAAGCACTCGGAGTTGTGCGCTTAGCCTTAGCGTGAAATGTGGCATTCAAGATCATCAATGATAAGATGACAATGTGTTTGATGAGAGCATTATCACATATGTATGAAAAGCTACTGGCATCAAATACGATATATCATATGTGCCGCTTAGTTAATTCAAAATTAAGGGAAGGAGCATCGGTGATCGCTTACATAATTGAATTCAGCATGATCACAATTTAATTAGAATCTAAAAGTATACATTGGTAGATGAAGCCAAGGTGATAATTCCATCATCTTCCCTTTTGAAAAGCTGGTCAAAGACAATGATTGTGGTGAGCAAAAATAAGTAAATGTTGGTTGGCAACAATGATTACTTTAATCTAAAAATAATTGATTAAATAACAAATAAAAAGAAAATTTTTAACCACAAAAATATATTGATAGCTATTCGTATTTTTTTTTTTTTTAAATGGAGAGTTGCATTTGCAATCACATGAAGCACTTTATGAGCAAGCTACAAAAAAAAAATATAACATCCCTAATTATTTAGAGTAAGATTAAGCCCACACCGAAGAAATAAAACTTGATAATATGCCTTGCTAAGCTCTCTTTTATGAGAATCAGATCTAAACTAATTTATAGCTCCTTATAAGTAATGGCAGAAATAGCTATTCGTATTTTCACATCTAAATTTCTATTCATAAAATAATTCTATCGAACCTAACTTAATTGAATTGATCAATAAACATATATGGATTAAATTTTATAGACTGTAGCATAGTACCTAAATGAAGATTGGACGGAGAGGGGGAAGCTTGAACTGGCAACGAAGTAGGAGGATTGGCGAGAAGGTGCAGCTGAAATTTCTGCCAAAGAGGAAAGAAGGGAGGAGCTCGGCCATGGAAGGAAAGTTCCTCGATCATGGAATGGAGGAATGCTCGGCATAGGATGGATCGGCGACCCTTAGCTGCGCCGAACGGAGGAGAATCGGGAGGAGGAGATCGGCTAATAGAAAAAGAGAGGAAGGATGCAATTCCTCGAAGAAGAGCTGAACTGCTGCTCGCCCGATTGAAAAAGAAATGGAGCTTGGGCCATAGAAGTAGAGGGGTGGAAGAGGAGGCGGCACTTGACAGCGAAGGAGATTGGCGCTCGAGAGGTGAAGGGATCGGGTTCTTTATAGTAGAAACAAAGAGGAGGATTTCAGCTAAAAATAGGAGGAAACGAATAATTAGATTAGGGCGAATTTAGAGAGTTACATAAAGCCAATCAAATGGCTAAAATTTAGATCTAATGGCTGAAATTTCTTGAGTTATGATCTGTTGCTATTGGAACTCCAAAAATTACAAAATAGGTTTCAAAATCAGCATCTCGACAAGACGAATGCACGCGTCCAAAAATTATTAAATTTGGACAGGTATTTTATTTTATATTAATTTTTAAGTGAAACTTTGAAAATTAATTACGATAGATATAGTGCTTGAAAATTAGCGAAATGTAAAACATAGCATCTTTAATTGATGCATAACTTAAATATATAAAAATTTTTAAATTCCGATTTATATTTTTTATATTATTAGCCTTTGAAGTTTAAACATCACGAATTTATTGAGGACAATTCGAGATCCCAAATGAGCTCAAACTTTCGCAGTAGGATCCTTTCAATTAGCATTATAAGATGATATTTTTATTAAATTTATATTTGAATTGAATTGGGATTTTGATTTCGACTTAATTTTATTAGCGCTCGAAATAAAAATAAAATATCTGGGAAATTCAAGGACTTCCAAAAATTTCCAGAATATCACTTCTAACTAATTTGGAGCTGCTGAGTCCAATGGCGGACTACGTTTTTGATTCTAAGGTCTAAATAAATTAGGCATTCTCAGAATTTTCAAAAAGCTAGAAAATATTTGAAAATGACAAACGATCTCCAATTCGTACGAAAATTAAAATGGAAGCACCTAATATTATTATAAGACTAATGGAAAAGTATTTGAGTCAATTAAGTCACTAATTGACGGTAACAACATTAGGGTTGTTGCAGACTACCCTACTTAAAAAGAGTGTCGCCCACGGGACACAACAAACAAAAACAAGAAAATAAAAAATTATATGAAGGAAGTCTAATGAAACAAAAATAAAATTGAAATGACTAATTCTACCTAAGTAAAAGCTCTAAGAGTTTGTGGCAAGCTCCACGCTAATTTCTGGATCCATCATGCTCTGCCATCCAAACTACGCTCGATCAGAAAGATATTTCTGTCCATCTTTTCGACCAACACAAAAATTCAATAAGTTGAGCATCACTCACGCTGGTCCAGGCTACAGGAGTATCGCATCTTCTACCAAAAAGAGATGCATAAGGAGCCTTATTAATGTTGAACCTATAACTAAAATTGCAAGTGAACTTGACTAAGGTGAGGCAATCTTCCCAATATCCATCGATATCTAAAACAGAGACACAAGAGAAATTTCAGAATTTGATTTACTCATTCATCTTGACCATCAGTCTGGGGATGTACCGCAATACTCAAAGCTAAGATGGTCACCAGGCCTTTCTGAACAATTGACGGAAATCCAGATGTAAGTATCTCATCTTTTTCTTAAAGATTACAATTTGATGTCTCGAGTAGATAAATGATCAATAAAGAATGGAGCTTGACTAACCTTTCTATTGAGTCAGATTGGAAAGTTGGAAAGAAAAGAAATGACTTGGTGAATCAATTGACAAACACCCTAATCACAACACCTCCTTAGTTTACCCTTTGGCAAGCTTAAATTAACCATGGAAATGTTAAACCACTTTCATTCAGAAACTTCTATTAGCTTAAAAATTCTACTAGGCTTCTGGTGCTCAGCCTTTACCAACAATAGGATAGGCACTTAGAGATAAAAATAGAAAAGTCTCTTTTAGTGCCCGACTACTAGAAGGACTTCCACAAGAACTAATACAGCCTACTGCCACCCTGGAATAGACATAAATGTAGTTTATGTAGACTCGTCTGCAGCAGTACTTACAGATTCTATCCTTATTGTTTACTTTTTTATTATTGGTGAAACTATCATTCTAAACTATACTGGGGACATGCAAATTCAGGATTCACAAGATCTTACTATGAGTGTAAACTCAGTTGAACAGTCCTATAATAGTCAAAGCATTAGAACTGATCAAGTACTAACTTCAATCAATCAATGTCGCCTAATGAAGTTAAACGGTTTAAATCAATCATCTTATTTATACCAGGACCAAACCTTGATATAACTTAACAAGATTAAGAGTTAAGATATCAAACCCCAAATATGGTGTTCAAGTCTCTTAACTTATGATTCTAAGCACATAAAGGTTAGGATTTCTAATCACTTAAAAACTAAAGTCCTAACTATCAATTTAGGTAGGAACTTAACAAACTAGTTATCTTAATACTAATAAGATATACTTAGCTTCTATGGCATCTTCCTATTATTCTATCTAAGCAAAAAATTAAGCTAACTCATCTTACTTTTTATTATGATCTAATCAGATGCTAAGGCAATCTCTTTTCTATTCTATTTAAGAAAAAAAGAAACTAGATTTCTATCTAAGCAGCACATGCACAAGGTATTAATCAAATTCTTAATTAAGAAGTTAACTTAATTCCTATTTCTCCACAATGAAGAATGATATTGCAAAAAAGGTAAGATAAGAATAACTAAAAACTTTAGAAATTCAAATTAAAATCAAGCCTGATGCAACCTCCTGCCTTCATTGGTGACAATGGAAATAAGACCATGCACCCTTGGCAGAGTAGCAAGTAGGTTGACTGCATTTCCATTCTGATCACTCCTTAGAAACAAAAATGATTTTGCCATGGGGGAAGGTATGATTGTAAGAGCTAGAGTTAGAGATCTAATAAGAAATGGATTCTAGACTAAAGGATGATGATTGATTATCACCTGATGCTGTAGTGGCTAAGTCATTAGAAAAGCTTGAGGTGATTAGACTCTATCCTCTTGGGCTACTTTATAATCCACTAAGGAAGATAAGGTTTCTGCCTCAACCTCTACTGCTCCTAATGGTTTTCTATAAATCTTGCACTTTCCAATAATTTTAAAAACTTGTTATAGTGGCAGGATACAAGCTGTTCCTAAAACAAGTCTCCAAAGCCTACGAGGAAACAAATAATCTAACTTCTTCAGTCCACACTAATTCAGGAGAAAGACTTGAATACATCCTCACTTATATTTCATCGATTATGACTCACTTAACACTTGAGTCGATTGGATCTACTCAGCATTTAGTAGCAATTGAGCAAAAGGAGGAATAAACTCTTCTCTAAATACTGATTCGTATTCAACACAAGAAATCTCCTTAACACTAGTTTAGCACTAAAGAATTCAGCTTGCTATCCCACCAATACTTGACATTTTTGACGAACAAGTGAGTGGTTAAGTGGATAGCTTAGCTACTATGGCACTTGATATACGAAAGGTCTTTCTCAATTTAACATCACCCAATTGGTTGCTTCAATGGAAAAAGTAGACCCAACCAAGGTTGGAGGATTGAGTTGAAGAAAATATGGAGGAATCCATCCACAGCTAAACTTAATGCTGCTTTAGGATTGGCATCAAAGATTTGTGGATTAGGTAGATTAATTTCTCTAGGAGCTGCTTGATCTTGCAATTCACCCAAGATTTTTAACATCTCCCACATGGTCTTCATCATAGCTAACAAGGTTTTGATCTTCGCTAAAGATGAAAGGAGAATTGGAGACCGATACCTCTTTGATAGAGATGATTGGAATGATTGATTCAAAATTTAAAGAGAAAGAAGGACAACTTGCAAATTATGAAATAGAAAGGGTATTCCTTAATACTAGGAATCTCAGGAGAAAATTTTGAAAAATGCTTAAGGAACATCTTAGATTAAAAGTCTAGATCGACTTGAAGATTGATATCTAAGAGTTCTTATGATTTAAGTTAAGATCATTACGGATAAGATAAGGTGTTTACTAGCCTAATATGTCATTTAATTGTCTTTAATATACAGTATTGTTTGCTTTTGGATGAATGGATATCTTTATCTTAACATAAAGTTCTCAACTTGGCTCTGATACCAACTGTGACGACCCCAATATTGAGATTTGTTATTACTAAATATTGGGGTCGTCACATAAGTAAACTAAGTTAAAGACTATGATAAGTAAGCATAGATATTAAGCTACAAGAAGTAGCTCAAAATCTATACGATTGTGAAAATAATAATGTTAAGTTGTTTAAGTTGTAAAAGGTGCTCTATGGGCATAAATTACAATCTTATTCTCTATAGTTTAGATATACTATCACAATTTTACTTTTAGTTTTATATTATTTCAGTTTTATAATTTGTATGCAGTTTTGTGTAGTTTTGGCAGTAATGTTATCCTTAGATTAAAATGAAATGTAATTTAATAGCTTAAAATATACTTAGACAATTATCAAATATATTATTTTTATTTATTTTTGCTAGGGCCCTTGCATGTGAATCCAACATGCCAAGTTTGTAGTACCTTGAAGAGCCTGCATTGTGAAAATTCAGCATTCATTGATTAGGGTTTATTATAACCTCCCACATGGTTAGTTTCAAGACACACATAATAAACTAAATTGAAGATGACAGTGAGAACTTTCTAATGCACCCTAAAGTCCTAATTTGATTGAACTCATTCACATAGAATTTTTTGTTGAGTCATGATGGATTTGTGTTTAATGGGGAGGGCTATACATCCCTCCACAGTCCAACACTTGGTGGAACTTGGGTGGCATCATGTTTCTTAGCTCCATGTTGACCCAATGAATACTTAAGCAACTGTGGAGGTGGGTTGGAATGCAGGGAAGTTGTCCACCACACTCTGGCACGGTAGATTATTGTACAAGCTTGAGTGTATTTAGCCTCAATTGGGCTCAACAATCAAGAGAGGGTGATCAAAATTTTCAAATTGAAACACCTGCAAATGGAATAATGTACATATAAGCACAGAAAGAGCAAACCTAAGTTCCAATTTAAGGCTACTCCGGTGATCCCTAAACAATGACTAAGTTGCTCCCATCTTCAACGATCCTTCACCAGCGCTTAAGTTTCACCAGAGGAAGCGAGTGAGGGGTTAATTAGGCTAAATAGATCTAAATAAGGGGAGAGGATGACCGTTGGGTATGGCAATCAAGCAGAGGTGTGATCATGGGTGAGCTGGGGAAAATGAAAGAGCATAATGCTCTGTCTCTTCCCAGCCGCTCGTGCAATCAAATGGTATAGATCAGATCCAAATATTTGATTAAGCATTGGCACTACCTCAATTGTTGGATCTGGGCCATGTAGTGTTCTGGCAAGAATAGTGGATCACCTATCAATCGATTAATCAACTCCTAAATTAAGAATTTTAATTCAAATAATATAATTATTAGCTAATAATTATTATAGATTAAATTAATCAAATACATTTATTCAAATGATCTCAAAAAATCCTAAAACTTTACCCCTAGCTAATTTGGGGGTGAGTAATTCAAAATTGAAATTGATATTTTTATTGGAAATCAAATTATGTTTCCTATTTTTCTAATTATCTAAGTTGAATAAAACATTAAATTAAATCAAATGACTTCCAAATTGGCTCATGAAATTTGGAGACTAATGGAAAAGTTCTTAAGAAAATTAGACTAGCTAAAATTAGATAACAACATTAGGTTTATTACAATGGATCACTTAGATAGTAACATAGCTATCAAAAATACAGGATTGGATTCTTAATTTGAAAGGTCAACATTTAGATGCTAAAATGATATTGTTTTAATCAAAATCTCTAAGAATAATTAAAATACCAAATTAGGTTTCCTAAATTGATAAGATGACCCTAATGAGTAAATTAGGTCAATTAGAGATGAAACCTTCTAAATGTAGGCTTAGTACTACTAGTGCAACCTAGTTAGAGGATGTGATCTAAGTGTTAGAATTAGAGAATCTAATTTGTAAGGCTAAGGTTAGGAGACTGACCATGTGTTTTGGGACCTATAGTAGAACCCAACTCAATCTAATTATTTTTAAATTAATTAAGATTTAGTATTGAACTCCATAAATCATTAAAGGTTTAGTTATTTCCTAAGTATCATGATTAATGACAAATTGTAAATACGCATCTACACTTACATGCAAGTGCACGAGGTCTGAACTAATAAGGGATGATGAGATCCTAAAAATTATCTTCCTCTGGGAATGGTGTTTTGTTTTATTACTAGAGTTTACTTAGATTCACTAATGTTTTAATGTAAAATACAAGTTTAGGTTTTGGTCATGAATTAATGCAGTTAGGTACTTTTGTTTTTGAGAGTACTATTTGATTATATATAAGGAGAGTTGGGTTTTGACATGCAATTCATTAAGGGTTCATGTAAGTACTCTTATTTATCAATTTAGTGTCAAATGAATTGGATGATTTAATTACAATTAAGAAATGTAGCATTTTTTAATGAATCTCCTAAATGTGCTAAGTCCTGCCGAGTACTCAGAGATGAACACATGAAGGTTCAATCTCTGCACACAGACCCTCATGTGATTAATATTGATTGAGTTCAATGCTTACATCTAAGTTATGATATCTATAGTTTTAATTATGCATCACATGTACTTGATTCCATCAATGCTTCACATGCATCAATTCAAGATTCAGCTAAGGAGATGAGCCATTGGGCTAGATGAGTTATGTCACATCACCCATAGCACACAATTCATTATAGTGAATGTTGTCACGAACATTCATGGTGTGGACGCTCAGCTTGCATAACCTTAGTTCTAAGTGATTTAAGAACTCGTGGGTTCTTACAGTTAAAAACTTTATTTGCTTAATTATCTTCATGCCAAAAATATGCTTGTCCAATCCATTATCCACATCATTCAATCAAAAGGAAAAGACCTAAAAGGCATTCATTAATATTGAAGAGTACAAGAAATTACATTCATAAGTCACTACATGCATATGCCCAACCCTCCCCAAGGAGGGTTTAGGCTGCCATTGAAATGTAAACAAAACAAAAGCTACAACAAGTTGGAAGCCTTGGCATGGATTTTACAAAAAGTCAAAGGAGTAAATATAAGGTACAATACTATGAAATAATTATCTTGTTCACTTGTCTCTCTTTATATCTTGGATCTCCTCTTCTCATTTGTCTTCTGTGCTTTTTCTTTCCTCATAGGTGGGACCTTCTCCATTCTTGGGAAGGGAGAACTCTCCTTCTCTTTGGTTCTATAGTAGTCTTAGAGTAGGAAATTCCTAAGTTGATGAAAAATTCTAGAACCCTTTCAAGGCCTTTCTTGTGTGCTTTTATAATCTCTAATGGAAGTCTCTCATGATTTACATAGCCAACCCTTGCCTTCCCATGAAAATTGCATTTCATTTATTCTTTTATTCTTTTATTCCATTGGAAATGGGAAGGCTTTAATGTTTTGCAATAAAAACTTTTGGCCTTCCCAATGTTGTTTCAAATGCCTTTTCCTATGAAAAATTATGGCGAACGCTATGACGCGCACTAACACCTAGCTTTCTGTCTTAGGTTCGTTGCAGAGCAATTGATGGAATGTGTTGCGACATGTTTAGTGCTTGACTTTCTATATTGGAGCACACTGTAGGGCAAGGCTATCTATTTGAATCTATTGCAGCTCGCTATGGTGCGCTGCCGCGCGCAGAAATCTCCATTTTAATCAATTTCCACCTTTTTTGTAATCTGATCACTTCTAAGCTGCAATGGCAATAAAACACACTATAATAACATGAAAATGATCATTGATTTAAGTCCCATCAATTAATGCAAATCTTAGAGTGAAACCTTAAGGAGCTTTGAATAAGTATAAAATAAGTAATATGAAATCCTTAAGATAATACTTTATTAAAGTCTCAGTTTAGTTTAATAAATCATAAAATAACTAAGAGTATGGTGAAATCCCATAAATTTCTTAAAAAACTTAGATCCATAGTGATCAAATTAGATTTTAACTTAGAACTCTAAGAACCTCAATATAATTTGAAGTTAGGCTTGAGATCTTAAGATAGTGATTGTCATGATCAAAAGAAGTGCATACGCATGACCTTTGATTATTTAATAAAATCAACCCTCTGACCTCTGTAAAACTATGAAAGGGTTTTACCCCTTAACTTTGTGTGCATTGGTAAGTGTAGAAGAAAATTTTTATCGATTTTATTTCCCTTTGAACAATAAGAATTTGTTGCTTTGTCTTGTAAGAGGATGTAAGGAGTTCAATTCTTATCTTTGTGTGAAGATAACAATAGTTGACTATAAGACCAACATCCTAACTCCTTAGTATGCCATAAATTAGAGATCAAATATATTAGGTTTGGAGAATAAATGGTAAAAATATTTTTATCTCTTTTCTTTGTGTGAGAGAATAAGTGCACTCAAACAATCTATATGTCTATTGACCCTGTCTAATGACATACTGAGTATATGTGTATGAAAATCTCAGCATATGACAAAGTAGTAATTACATCAACTAGTAAGATGAAATTAAGATTATATTTAGGCAAAAAAGCAGTTTTCCAGGTTAAGACAAGATTTCATCTTAACATCAGAAATGGACTAAGCAGATAAGAAACAAATGGGGATATATTGTGTTTTTTTATATTATTTTTTTTGTCAAATAATTTCAATCATGGCATCAGCAATAAGTAGTGTGATTCACTAAGAACTTTAGGATTTATTAGCAGTATGATTCAATACACACCATAGGATTTATTATAGGTGCGATTCATACACATCAGATATCCATGCATGTGGCATATGCATTTCATTAATATTTTCAATATTTCTTATTATATTAGTAGTATATTTTAGTCTTGAATTTTCAGCAACATATATACAGTCTTAATCTCTGCAATTTTTATATTATCTCAATTTTACTTTTAGTTTTATAGTTTGTATGCAATTTTGCGTAATTTTGGCTGTAAACATATCCTTAGAATAAAATAAAATGTAATTTAATAGCCTAAAAATTACTTTAACAATTGTTTAACAAAATATTTTTCATTTTTTTTTTGCTAGTTCACATGCCAAGTTTGGAGTACTTTGAAGAGCTAGCATTTGTGGAAGTTCAAGAGTTGTAAGAGTAGAATCCTACTACTACTGAATAGCTGATTAGGTCCTCTTTAGCTA
The DNA here is from genome assembly GCA_016760335.1 of Gastrodia elata. Lineage (NCBI taxonomy): Eukaryota > Viridiplantae > Streptophyta > Magnoliopsida > Asparagales > Orchidaceae > Gastrodia > Gastrodia elata. The sequence continues at coordinate 1,259,254 of CM028679.1, forward strand.
TTTTTATTTGTTTTGGTGACACAAATGTCATTTGAACACTTTATAATCTTGTTTGTAATAATTAATTTCTCTTGATGTATTTTCTTTTTTCTTTTAGATGAATGAATTATATGAATAATATGTCCTTTACATTTCATTAAGTCCTTTACATTTCATAATGGGCTCAGCCCAACCCTCCCCAAGAGGGTTTAGCCTTCCATTATAGCTGAGAAAAGAAGAAAAACATAGAAGGATAAATACCCTTTCATGATCCACTAAAAGAAATCAAAACTAAGATTAAGAGTTTACTAGGAACAGCCCTTAATAGGGGTTCTCTGGATCTCTCCTCTTCTTCCTCTTTTCTTTTCCTTTAGCTCCCTAGTGCACCATTTGGTTCTTTCTCCTCTAGTAATGGTCCTTTCCACCTCCTTTGGATAGGTTTCATTCTTCTTTTATGTAGCCCCTAAAAATGGAATTTTTGGATGAAAATTGGGAACCCTTCTTTTGTGAAGAAGAGCTGCATATATAGTGGAGTAAATCTCCTTCCTTGCTTCAAATTCTAGCTTCCTCCCTCCAAATTTCTATAGCAATGAGTGCTTAGCCCACTTGAGGCATGACAAGGCATCCCTTTTTCCATTCTTTAATCACCAAATCACTTAAAAATATTCATTTTCTAATTGCTAGACAAGGAGCGAGCTGGGGGTCTTGTCTCAGCTGCAATTAATGCCCTGAGAAGACAAGAATTTGGCACGCCTCTGTAGCGATTGAGTTTTGAAACTCTTTCGCTGCAGTGCACTGTAGCAGTTTTAAGTTTGAAAGCTTGCCCGCTGTAGCGATCTAGTTTTGAAAACCCATCCGCTGCAGCGCACTATAGTGATTGAGTTTCGAAATTCTCTTGCTGTAGCGTGCTGTAGTAATTGAGTTTCAAAAACTCACCTGCTGTAGCGTACTGTAGCGATTGGGTTTCAAAATTTGTCTCACTGTAGTGCGCTGTAGTGATTGAGTTTCGGAAACTCTCCCACTGGGGTGCGCTGTAGCAATTAAGTTTCAAAAACTCACCCGCTACGGCGCGCAGCCCCGATTGAGTTACGTAAACTTTCTTGCTACAGCGCGCCAGGGCACGCTGTGGCGCACCATAGCGAAATCGCTTCAAATTTTAGGAATCCCCTTAGATTAATGAATTTTTCATGCCAGTAGCCAGAAGGCGCTGGGGCGCGCTGCAGTGGGTTTCTCCCTGAAATTGCAGAAATTCCAGAATTGCCCAGAAATTGCTGAGCTCAATTTTTACCTAAAAATAAGTAGAATTTAAACAAGGAGGGCTATTTTTAATAAGGATTTGAATGAAAATTTTCATTTATTTATGATATAAATTATGGATTCATCAATTTCAATACTTTTAAAGTTGAAACAATCCAGCTTATGCGTAGAACTGAAACCATGATCACCTGACACGATGCCACAGTCCAAGGGATAAAGGCATCCCTTAGGAACATAGAAGTTTAGCTTGGGCAGATCTCCAAATAGTTGGCCATGTGTCAGCAAGGAGCTTTGCCCTGCTCTACAAAAGTGAACCCTAGGGAAATGGTGAGCATTATCCATTCTGAGGGAATTGAGGGTACCCACCAAAATAAAGAGAGTGAGGATTCTGGAACTGATTTAGTGGTAGAAGAAGGGGGAAGAAAATTTGAGAATAAGATGTGTGTCGCTATTAAATGTGAGGACCTTGGGAGGCTCAACATCCCATGTGTAATAAATGGTGAGGTTTTTATAGATCACTTGTGTGATTTAGGTGCCTCAGTCAATGTCATGCCCTACCATTTATATGAATATCTAAGGGTAGAGGGATGGAGAGTATGCGTGTAATCTTAGAGTTTGATAACTTGGAATCCTTGACCCCCTTTGGAGTGGTAAGAAATGTGCTTGTGGGGCTAGGAAGTTGTGTTGTCCCAACTGATTTTGATACATGTGAATGGGATAGATGGAATGAAAATTCCATAATCATCTTTGAACAGCCCTTCCCTGCTAGCACCAAGGGAATTATAGATGTGGTTAGGGGATTAATGAATATCAAGATTCAAGGGAGAGAGAATGATCTTAAACCAATTATATTTATACAAACAACAATGGAGTTAGAACTAAGAAAAGGAGTAAGAAAAGAAGATTTAGGTAAAACCTTCAATCTTGAAAATCATGCTCTTAGTAATAAATCTGAAACTAGTATTTGCACCTCGTCTGGAGGAGTAGTTAAGGAGAACAATAAAAAGAAGAAGACTAGCAGAGGAAAAAAAAAAGAAAAAGGGAGTTCTTATGCCTACTTCCGAATATGGGGTGGAAGATAAAGCCACAAATGAAATCATGAGCTTGAGAACAACCCATGTTTGTGCCTACTCATGTAGTACTAAAATCTGGAAAAGAAACCAAACAAAAACTCCAAACCAATTTGAACTTAATCGCGTCGGGCTGACGATGTTAAACGAAGTGCTTCTTTGGAAGCAACCCGAATTGCTATTTGATTTTGAACATAGGAGTAGTTTAATTAGAATGAAACAATCTGAGTCTATTAAATATAAAAAGTTATGGAAGAAAAAATAATAAATTAAAAAAAAAAAAAGAGCTTCAGAATGCGCTGCAGCACGTTGTCGCTGTTTTATCCGCCACAACGTGCCGCAGCGAATTCAGTCGCTATAGTGCGCTGCAGCGAATTTTACTGCTACAGTGCATGCAAAATTTTACAAGTCCCAAGATGCCAAAGCATGCCATGGTGCACTACAATGCTTCACAGTGCTTGGCGCACTGTTGGAGCAAGATTTATTGCTTTGAATTCCCAAGGCAGTCAAAGATGCTACATCGCGCCTTGAGACTCTAATTCTGAAAATTTGGTGCTAAAATGCTTTATTTTCTCTTCATTTATGGGATAAACTAAAATCACATTGATGGCATGTAATGAGACCTTCTTTGACCAACCATAAACTTGCCTCAATGTGATTTATTAATTTTAAGCCTTCTATAACTCCTTCATCAGGGTATAGACAATTCTGAGCACCTTAAGCCCTCATTTCTTTCCAAACAGCAACCCATTTCTAATTCTATCACTCTCCACTTCTTCAACCCTTGAGAGAAATGTATTTCAAAAATAAATCGATCGCAAGCAAAGGAGCACAGCCCCCAGAGTTGGTGGGGCGCATAACAAGAAGAAGTTCATATTGGTTGAAGCCGAACAACGCTTCAATCAACTGATATCTAAGCAGAAGTTGATCCTGTAACGGGGATTCAGGCTCCCAAACCTGGTGAACCCTGACCAAATCATGAACATGGCATATGTGCACTTAGTAAGCCCCATACACATGACTTACACCTACATCGTTCAGGAGGTTTATGCGAATGCCATCAACGTGGTAGAGCATAAAATTATAGCGAGGGGTAAGGGCGTGGAATTCAGGAGCTGGCAAATCAAACGACTTTATTTGCTAAGACAGGTAGATGATTATTCTTACCACCAACTCCTAAGCTCTCAATACGACTTGGTTGCGATTGCAAGCAAGATCACCCGCACAGATGCGGGATAGAGAGGAAACTTGGAAAACATTCCTCGAGCACTCCTAACAGAGTCTAGTAATGCTTGGCATGTGATCGCCTCCATCTTCTTCATGCCTTTTGGGCATCTCAGCGAGGTGACCCAATCACGGGCGCTGCTCTTATGTGCATTGCAATGGCCTAGAGATATTCACATCTCCAGCATTATAATGGAGCAGCTCTGGAACACCCTGACCAGGCCTTGCGCTGCACTAGCATTTAGGTCATTAATTTTAGGATTATACAAGGAACAAGAGGTCAAGATCCTACCCTCCAATGTCACAATTCCTTCCTATGCTCCTCTAGAACTTACAAATCTGAGCACCCACACCCACGAGGGGGTGCGAGCCAAGAAGAGGAAGGGGGAGGAAGGAGAAGCATCAACTTCTACTAGTCAGACTGTGGTAGATAAAATGGTGATGTGTATGTATGTGCATCAATGGGACTTGGGGATTTCCATGGCACGTGACATCAGCTTCATCAAAAAAGAAGTCGCTTGGTAACCTGAATTCCAAACCAAATTCCATGACGCTCTTGGAACAATGTTCTAAGAATTGAGTTTGCGTGGAGGATCGGACAGATCTGGGCAACAATGGCCCCCTGTCGGTGATGCCTTCCCGAACAATGATTGGCCAGCAAATTACACTTATTGGTACATTGACGAGGAAGAAGAAAAAGGAGATCAAAATGAATGTATAGGTTGAATTGTTTTTGTTTTCAATTTTTTCTATTTTTCATTTTTAATAGTTGTATTTACCCTTTCAATAAATATTGTTTGGATTGCTGCACCCACATTAATGTTGTAACTTCAGTACAAGTAAATTTTCTAAAGTAATTATTGAATGGATTCAATAATAAGCTTCAAACATAAAATCTTAAGTCACTAATTATGCTTAACCTAAGGTGCTCAATTGACATAACACCCCTACACTTCAAAAATAAGGTAAAAAGCTTGAGTAAATATCAGTTTCCAAGGATTAAAAATGAACATATGCTGAATTCTAAGGGTGGGGGTGGGGAAACCTAAGGAACTAAAACCAACAATTGGAAAAAGTTAAGTGAATGTATGAGTGTGCTAGGCTCCTGTAGGACTTAATTATCACAAAAGAACTGAAATGGGGCTGAAGAAAAATGACTCTTCGTTGAGCTAAAGAAAGAGAAATCAAAAATAAAATCTGGGATGAAGAAAAATATCTCTTCCAAAGTGAAAAATATGAGAAAATAGGATCAAGAAAAATGTCTATCCTACAAATATTATTGTTCTTTGTGATTCATAAGAAGGAACACATATGGCAAAAAACTCTTGCCACTCACCAATGCCTAGCTAGAGTTGAAAATCCTAAGGTAATTCCCCACCCCCTAATGAAGAATAAGCATCAACCATTTAAGATTGGAAACAAGAAAAGAACAAGAGCTTGGTAGGATTAGGAAGATAGTAGTGGATGGAATTCTGAAAATCACCCCAACTTAAGGAAATATTCAGTGACATAAGAACTTCACATTAATATCCTAAATTGATTCCATCACTAAAAATCATAAAATTCACTTTGAGCTTACTCAAGGATAAGCAAGAATTTAAGTGTGGGACTGTGATAAACCCAAGATTTATATTAAAATAAGTGAGTAAAAACATACAAAATACTATATGAATCTGCATACTTTGATTAGAATTCTTATATTCTTAGGAAAATTTGGAAAGAAGGCAAGATGAAGCTAAAAGAGCAAATCAAGATGAAAACTGCTGTAGGGTGCCGTAACGTGCTACAGCGAGCCATGGCAGATGAGTAGAAAGAAGAGACCTAGAACCTAACCTGCATAGCCTAGAAGATAACCGCTTTCGTGCGCCACAATGGGCCACTATGACATTTTAATAATATTAACTGAAACATTATAAGAACTAATTAAATAGTGAATTTAAAACTCAAACTGCCACTGCGCTCTGTGGCGAGAATCTGAATTAACTCGACCGGTTATAGCACACTGCAGCGGAACAGTATTTGGATCAAAGCTGCCACTGCGCGCTCTGGTGAATCTTCAACAGAACAGCATACCTGGAGCTAGATTTAATAAAACCAGACATGATAGCTGCAGTGCACCGCAGTGCCCTACAGTGCGCTGCAGAAGTCGATGCAGAAACCCCCAGATTTAACATTAATAACAACATAGGGAAGGCCGCAAATTCCAACCGTTGGCCTTCCCAGCCTTTTGAAAAATGAAATAATTTAAAGTCTTCTGAGTTCTAATGAATTATTGGAGAAAAACATGAATGGCTTGCTTTAAAGCAAGGGGAGATGAAAAGACACTCAGGATTAATGCAAAAGGGCTGAGAGCAACCCTATTCATGGAACATTTTCAAGCCATACAAGGGTTCCCATTTTTGTAATATTCTAAGACCTTAAAATAGGTTGCTATTGGAGAAAGAGAGAGTACTCTCTAGGAACGAATTTCAGATTGACCTTGTAAGTTCAAGAAGGAAGAGAAGCAAAGGAATGCGGAGAAAGAAGAGAAGGAAACAGAAGAACTAAGAGAACCCCAGAAATTCAGAGCTGTTCCTAGTATCATTTCTCATCTCTATCTTGATTTCTTTATCTGTGAACCGATGTCAAGGTTCATGTTCTTTTATATCTCTTGATGTATTGAATATGTAATGGAAGGCTAAACCCTCCTTGGAGAGAGTTGGGTTGAATTTATGTGCTTAGTAAGGAGTATGGTGCTATATGTTAAAGTTGCAATGAATAAAATCTGAGTTTATTGTTTACTTATTCTTATGTTTCAATTTAAATACTTGAAATGTTTATCAAATATAAATATTTATTAAAAGACTTGCGCTCCAATGCTCACTAATTGGAATAGAGCAAGGAGTGAGGGAAATAGAGCTGAGAGTTATGTGACAAGTTCTCAAGCCCATTAGCACCACTCCTTAAGCTCATCTGAGAAGTTGAAACTTGTGAGCCAAGCCCCCTCCAATCAAACTCTATGGCTCAGTAAAGTAGAAGGAGGGAGAGATCATTGAACACTCATGGATGATGTGATATAGTCCGTTGGGTCCAATGAATCCTCTCCCTTAGCTAAACCGCATGTGTAGCACATGATGCTGATTGGTGGGAATCAAAGCTTGTGAGATCAATGAATTGAAAGAATGTTTAGGTAACCTAGATGTAGGAAATCAAAATTAAATTAATTATGATCTTATAAGAATCTATGTGTCAAGGTAGACCCCTAGAGTGTTCTCCTTTTGCACTAAATTTGAACTTGTTGTAATTAGAGGACCAATCTAAGGAAGGTAAAGTTCACTTGATTTATTAGGCATAGTAAAATCACTATACATATTGCAATGATAATAATTACAACACCGAGTCCTTACGAGTTACATAATGAACCCCCAACTCTCTCTTCTTAATCACATAGTATCTCAATTTAAGTGCTTTGTATTGTTGATTTAAGAACAAAACTAAAATAATAAAAAATGATTATTCTAAACATTTTTGAAAGAATATAGAACTTAGTATCAAAACCATTCATTGTCGACATTATAAATCTGGAACTAACCATTCCAACTTATTACTTTGGACCACATACACTTGCGTGAGAGCGCAGACGTGTATTTACTGTCTGTCACATCGCATCGAGCATTCACTTAGCAAATATTTAACAGTAACACTGCTACAGCGCGCCCATGCGTGCTGCAGCATGCCATTGTGCCCGCCGTAAAACTACTCTAGAATACGCATCCAATTCACATTAGGGAGAGGAATAAACTTAATCTTTCCTTTTCCCACAGCAGAAATAATTGACAAATCCATTAAGCCTCTTCATTTTCAATGGAATAATAAAACAAATCATAATTGCAATACAATTCTCAAGAAGAAGAAAAGAATGATTGCACAATTATTGATAAGGATTTTAAGGATTATAAAAGCCAAGGAGAAAGGCTAAAGAGTGGTTCCCCATTTTTGATAGCAAAGCTTTCTAAATATTTGAGAGAGCAAAACGCTGAAGAAGAGGGAGAAGCTTTGCCCAAGGAAAGAATAGGAATCCACCAAGGGAAAGGGGAATCAAGTATAAGAAATAGAAAGGAGAAAGACAATTGTGATTGAGAGAAGATCCAGGAGAACACAACTGCAATTCCTTGAATTTTACATATATCACTTTTCTTGATTTCTTTTCTACAAAGAACCATGCAAGGGTTCGATGTCCTGAAATGCTGTTCATGAATTTCTTTTATAATAGGAGTCTAAACCCTACTCAAAGAGGGTTGGGCCTAAACATGTAATTATTTAATAGATTAAAAGTGTTTGTACTCAACTTTGTAAATGAGTAAGTTATTAGTCATTTCTTATTTAATGATATGAAAAATTGCTTGGATGAATGATGTGTATTGAATGAAACTTCTTAAATAACGTTTTTTACTAGGAAAACTATCAGCTCGCACATAAATTTAGAATTAGGGACTTGCACAAAAGAGCATCATCACAGCGAATATATGTGACTATATATGTCGTGCGAGCATAATTCATGCAATTCCATAATGAACAACCCCTTGAAATCAATCCCCCAACCTGAATTCATCCAGTTCATGCAATTGCAGAACCCTTTTTTCTCCTTCAATTTTGAAATCAAAATTCAGCCTTTTAACTGCCCAAAAGGCTCGATGTTCTAACTCTACCGACAAATGACAAGATTTTCCATAAACCAACTTGTAAGGGGACATTCCTAAAGGTGTTTTGAATGCGGTTCTATACACCCAAAGTGCATCGTTTAATTTCATGGACCAGTCTTTCCAATCTTTGTTAACAATTTTTTCTAGGATTTGCTTTAATTCATTGTTCGACACTTCCACTTGGCCACTGGTTTGAGGATGGTATGCTGTACCTACCTTGTGTTTATCCCCATACCCCTTCAATAGAGTTTCTAATTGTTTATTGCAGAAATGTGTTCCACCATCACTTATTAGGACACGGGGCGTACCAAACCTAGAGAGGACATGATTTTTCAAAAATTTGTTCAGAGCTTTGGCATCCTTATTTGCACAAGCTCTAGCTTCAACCCATTTGGTGACATATTCCACTCCAACTAATATATAGTTACTTTAATTGGAGGTGGGGAATGGGCCCATAAAATCAATTCCCCAAACATCAAAGAGTTTAACTTCAAATATTTCATTGAGAGGTAACTCATCCCATTTTTCTAAATTCCCCATCCTCTGACATTGATCACAGCTCTTTACAAAATCAGCAGCATCCTTGAATAATTTGGCCCAATAAAATCCAGATTGCAGTACTTTTGCCGCTCTTCGATCAATACTGTGATGCCCTCCATAAGGAGATGTGTGGCAATAATATAAGATATCAATTGGTTTAATTTTAGGCACCCATCTTCTTAGGATTTGATCGGGACAGCATTTGTATAGAAGGGATCATACCAAAAGTAATTCTTAAGATCAGTAAAAAATTTTCTATTTTGTCGATAGTTAAATTATTTTGTAACCTCCCTTCCTGCAAGATAGTTGGCAAAACTAGCAAACCAAGAAGGATTGCTTGCGGCAATTAAGTAGAGCTGTTTGTCAGGAAAAGTTTCACAAAATTTGTCTCCTTTTTTATGTTTTACATGAGTCAATCTAGAGAGGTGATCAGCCACCATATTATCGAAGCCATTTTTATCACAGATTTCCAAGTCAAATTCTTGTAGCAACAAAACCCAATGTATGAGTCATAGTTTTGCTTCTTTCTTTTGAAAAAGATACTTGATTGCAGCATGATCCATGTAAACAATTGTTTTTGATCTAATAAGATATACTTTGAATTTGTTGAATGCAAAAACAATCGCTAAAAGTTCTTTCTCGGTGGTCGCGTAATTTCTTTGGGCCTCAACCATTAACTTACTTGCATAATAAATGGAATAGAAATATTTTTCCTTTCCTTGTCCTAAAACTGCTCCCACGATAAGATCACTAGCATCACACATGAGTTTGAAGGGATGATCCCAGCTAGGAGTGGAAATTAAAGGAGCTGAAATGAGAGTATATTTTGTGGCATTGAATCCCCTTATGCAGTTTTCATCAAATTTAAATTCAACATCCTTTCCTAGAAGTCGGCATAAAGGTAAACTGATTTTAGAGAAATCTCTTATAAACCTTCTATAAAACCTCACATGCCTGAGAAAACTCCTTACTCCCTTTACATTAGAGGGTGGGGGCAATTTCTCAATAACTTCAATTTTGGCCTTATCTTCCTCAAATCCTTTTATTGATATAAGGTGACCCAAAACAATTCCTTCCTCCACCATGAAGTGAAACTTTTCCCAATTAAGAATAAGATTAGTTTCCTCACATTTTCTTAGAACCATACCCAAGTTTGTTAAACAGTCTTCAAAGGACTCTTCCACAACAGAAAAATCATCCATGAAGATCTCTAGGAAATCTCCTATCATTTCAGAAAAGATGGCCATCATACACTTCTGAAAAGTTACAGGTGCATTGCGTAGACCAATGGGCATCCTCCTGAAAGCATATGTTCCATAGGGACACATGAAGGTTGTTTTTTCTTGGTCTTTCGGTGCTATCAAATTCTAATTATACCCCAAGTAACCATCTAAAATCAAAAGTAAGGGTTCCCAGCAAGCCTATCTAACATTTGATCAATGAATGGAAGAGGATAGTGATCTTTCCTAGTTGTCTTATTTAATCTTCTATAATCTATGCATACTCTCTACCCCGTAACCTTCCTTATATGAATTAATTCATTATTTTCACTCAAGGTCACAGTCATCCCACTTTTCTTAGGGACCACATGAATAGGACTGACCCAAGGGCTGTCCAAAATTAGGAAAATGATCCCAGCATCCAAAAGCTTACTGATATCCTTGTGCACCACCTCCCTTATATTTGGATTTAATCTTTATTGAGGTTCTATGTAGGGCTTGGAGTTGTCTTCTATCAGTATATGGTGCATGCATAAGGTAGGACTAATACCTTTCAGATCGGCAATGTTCCATCAGATTTCCCTCTTATGCTCCCTTAACAATGCACACAATTTATTCTCTTGGGTTGGGCTTAACAAAGAAGAAATTATTACTGGTAGGGATGTTCCCTCCCCAAGATAAACATATTTTAAGTGTTTGGGCAAAGGTTTCAAGTCCAATTAACGAGGTTCATCTATAGACAACTGCATTTTTTTTTCTTACCTGAATTAATTCATCAATGTTGTTTTCTTCCTCTTCAATTCTAGCTTCTTCTTCCTCTAAATCTGATTCCTCTATATCTCTAGAAATTATTACCCTTCCACCGCATTTACTTTCCAACAATCCTCATTTGGCCCAAAAGGATGCCTCTTTGAATCTTTTATGTTAAAACTCACCTCCTCCCCCTCACAATGAAGACTCAATTCTCCCTTATACGCATCAATCATGGTTTTCCTAGTAGCAAGGAATGGTCTCCACAAAATTATTGGAATCTCCTGGTTTTTGTCTTCCATTTCAAACACAATAAAATAAGTGGGGAAGATAAATTTATCAACCCTTACTAGAACATTTTCCAAGATTCCCATGGGAGTTGTTACAGATCTATGGGCTAGTTGGAGAATTGGAGAAGGACAAAGGTAGGTTTTAAAGAATCCTTTTCCAGTTTCTTAAATATGTAAAATGGCATTAAATTTATTGAGGAACCCAAATCACATAAAGCCCTCTTAAAAGAATGATTTCTCTGGTGACTCCAACACTCCCACAAAGGGCTTCAATGTGCAATCGACAAGTTTTGGTCCAAGGATCGTGCAACAATCATGTTCTACCCATGAAGTGTAACAACCCTAGATTGTTATCAATCTTAACATACGCTTAATCATAACTTGAAATTTAATCCATGGCATTCATATGTTCATTAGGAGCAAACCCTAAAATTTTGAGGTCAATTGGACCTCATTAGGATATTTTGGTAATTCTATCAAATTAGGAACCCTAAATAAAAGTCAAAATATTTGGAACTCCAAATCAAATTCTGATTGCATTTTTAAATTCCTCACCTCCAAATTAGATACATGTGAAAGTTTGGGAATTTTTGGAGGTCATTTAGGCCATAATTGAATTTAATTTAAATAAGGAAAATTGTATATAGGGGTTTTCAACATTTCTTAATTGCAAATCTAACCCACAATGACTTTACCCATCTAGGATCTATTCAGCGGACCGCGGGTGATCCGCTGCGGAACTCGGGTCCTGCAATAGTAGATTCGACTCTCATATGCCATTGCCCCATCGCATCCGATGGCTTAGTATTAATCATGCGCGGGCGTCGATCAAGTGTCGGATCGAACTCGAGGATCACACAACCCATATCACTCCAGATCAGGCCATTAGGATCTGGATGATCAAAGTCGTTCCATGGTTCTGATCGATAGATCAGATGGCTACCACAGGTCTTGCCATTGTGCAGCCTCATCCCCACTTCGCTCGCATCCCCAATTGGGAAAATCCCTGTAAGCCAGTTGCCATGCATATCCACTACTCCTCCCAGCTACATCACTAGGTCGTTAGGCCATTTCAAATTCAGCTGGCCACTGGGTTCGGGCCCTGAAGCCCTAGCAATCCCCATTGGGAATGTTGAGAAAAACATTTTGGCCTGAGCTCTCAGGCCAAGCCAGCCTCTACCCGCACTTTAGCTCAACACCTCTGAAGCTATAAATAGCCTTAGGACTTATTCTTAGAGGTATCACTGGTCAATTCGCTTTAATTGAATCTTCCCCAATCCATCCACTCCTTGTTATCCTAAGCTTTCCTAGCATCCCCTGCTCCAATCAGTGGCAATCCAAGGGTGCGACCTGGTGTTTAGGTCCCCTAGCCAGCTCCTATTATGCTACCGAGCTCCATTTCTTCTTCAATCGCTCGAGTTATGATCCTCCCGTCAGACCAAGTACCACCCCCCCATCTCTGTGCTGAGTCAAGTAGGCTCAGCACTTATTTAATTCATCTTGTAATTGCATCCTTAGACTAGGTAAACTCATTGCAATCACTCCTGATGTCTAGGTTAGCCCCGATCAATCAATACGATCGATTAGGCTGAGACATTTTTGGGAGGCTGGGTTCGAGTAAGGACCTAATGTCTGGGTGCACTCCGTGCCTCGTGGCCATAGTGATTTAGTCCATCTCTCCTTTCTGAAGGTGTATGGATCGAGCCCGCTCGATTTAATGGGCTCTGTAGGGAGTATTTGATCCTCACAATAAACCCTAATAGAAGGCCTCAGGTGAGGAAGGTGCGGACATCTCTGGCCTTTTCACAGAAGGCTTCTTGTAGTGTTCAATGTGACTCAGCCTTCTGATCATGTAGTGATTGGGTTTGGGTTATGTCATGGTCAGTGTACCTGACAATTGGGCTCGAAACCTTACCCTAAAATCCCTAAGCGTCGGGGAAGACAAGAGGAAAATGAAGGATTGTGCAGGTCGTGCCGACCCGTAACCTGTACAGTGTGATAGTAACGGGCCATTGGGCCCGACTGACCCGCGTCTTTTGTATTTGGGTCGTCACTGTTAAATAATAAAAGGAATAATTGGATTTATTTTCCTTAATCAAATTTAATTAAGAACATTCATAATGTATTAATTGAATAACTTTCTAAATACTTATTTAAATCATATGAAATTATATACCATTTTGTTCAAAAAAATATAAGAAATAATTATACACATAAATATTTTTGTTTTTGTGATTTATTTTCTTAATTTTACCTAATTACTTTAGTAGCTTAATTAGTAAATATTAGCATGATTAATCACCAAAACCTTATGATTATGGTTTCATTTGGTCACTTAGGTCTTGTAGAAAGCATGTGCAAAGTAGGATACTTTTTTGATTAATATTTTATTAATTATACCCTGATCCATGTTTTGCATGATTAGTGAATATTAGGGTTTGTGTAATTCAAAATTTGCATATCTTTGCCTCTAATTGATCACATGTTTAGGTAAAACTTGATTGCCAAGTATCAATTAATTATGATTTCTATTTTTGCTAATATATGCCAAAACTTTAGCACTTAATGTTATCTGATTTGGCTAATTAGACATATATGTGCTTCTTATACAGTAGTATGCATGTTAGAGAATCTACTTTTTGATTTGGACATTTAGTTTTCTTAATTTGCCTTAATTAGGGAGAAAACCCTAATTAGCTTAGTAAGGGTAATTAAGTTAATTAAAATGAAACCTATTGCTGACTTGAGCCTTAATAATTGATAAATGAATTAATGACAATCTTGTATGTTAATTTTTGAATAAATATCTTTAATTATGTCATAATTGGTTTCAACTTTAATTTGACTTGATATATCTCAAAAGTAAATTAAACCTAAAAATTGAAAAGATGAATTTTACATTCAATAATTTGCATGAAATCAATTAATCCTTATTGATTTGATATTGACTCTAGGCTAGTAACCTAGAATTTTTAAATCTTGTGAATAGCTCTTATAATTAATTATCTTGATTTAGTCTTAAGATCCTTAATTTTCTCTTAAGTAAGACAATTAGCATAAATTGACCTCTAAAATAAGATTGATTTGCAAAATAATCAGCCCTTAATAATTTGTATGATATTTATCCCGTAATCGGATTGTTGGATTGAATTATAACATGATAGTTCTACATATTTGATTGTTGAATCTTTGACCCTATGATTGAACTTATGACTATACATGGAGATTCATCATCTTAGAAAATTGCTTGTGATTTAAATGTGATGATTAGTAACTTTTAACCTTAAAGAATTAAGATAGTTCTAAATCTAAGTGATTATTCTATCCTTAAGCAGAAATTTTTTGAGGTAGGGATGCCTTATTCATCTCATTTTGAGCTAGGACCTTAGATGAACCCTCACAACTATAGATGATTATCCCAAAACCTTGTGATAGGATAACCTAAAAAGACTAGATTGAGATTAATCTTTGTGGCAGTATCCTAAGCTGTTTCTTTTATGACTCAACCTTGGATCCTTTCTGTAGGACTCACCACAATAGAGTAAGGATTCATTAGCTTGTACCATGTTATCAGTAAATAGATTGTTAGAATGAAAACCTTAGTATTATCATATGGAGATTGTAGTGCATATCCATTGAACTGCTTTATTCAGTATAATATGGAATTAGTTGAGTTCTCCTGAATAGAGCTGTAGAGTCTCGGTCTTATCTTAAGTAAATAGATAAGCACAATATAGTTCAGGATAAATTTTTTAAGTCCAAAGTATATTATAAGTTGAGGATTGAACAACTTAATTTGAGAGAATAAACTATAAAAAGATTCTATCCCTTGTCCTTGTGCACATCGATAAGTGCAGTTAAACAAACTATGTGTTTACAGTTACCATTCCTAGGACACATTATTTATGCATATGTACCATTAACATGTGATAAATTTAGGATATTAGATATATATTGAATTTAGTGAAACTAGGGTAGACTGATGTAGTTCATTTTATTAATTTTTGGTTGGTGGAGGCAAATGGATATTTACTTTAGTTTTGATTGTTTTCTGGTTTTATTGTCTTAAATCAATACATTTACTAAAGCCTTGGCATATCATGAATAGCATAAGTATGTCACTGCATTAACTGAGCGTTGTGCTCACCTAGGATCTGTTAGCGGAGCATTGTGCTCACCTAGGATCTATTAGCAGAACGTTCTGCTCACCTAGGATATGTGAAATGTCATGTGATGTCAAGGTTATGCATATTTAAGACACAATATTTTGTGTCATATTCAGTTATATATATCTATATATATATATATATATATATATATATATATATATAGTGGCATACAACATGGATTTTGTTTTCATATTATATTCAATTTCAGTTTCCTTATAGATTTCTATCTTCAGCACTCTGTCTTTAGTTATTATTTTCTCTACTTTCAGTTAAGTACAGTGTTATACTTTTCAGTTATTTTAGTGTTTTTCTACAGTATTGTTTTATTTTATTTAAATGTTAATCATGTTTTAAAACTATAACAAGGTATTTAGTAGCTTTTGATGTGTTCGACTTATTGTCTAACACGAGGTATTTTTCTTCTTTTCTTTTATTCAGGAAATCGTCATTTTGGGATCCAACAATTTATCAGATATAGTGCAGTTTGAGGAGCAAGCTCTGGAGGCTTCCCAGGAGATTCAGAAGAAGTTTGTTGGGCACTAGTCGGCTCAGTTCTTTACTTACTATTTTAGCTTACTTTCTGTTGTGAGTGTGAGACACTTACTGCCTTTTTATTTTAAGAAAATGGTCTGTAAGTTAATAACTTAACTCTGGATGTATTTTTTCTTTTATTTTTGAGATTAATGTTTTCTTACTTACCTTCTATGATGAATGATATAGATGAATGTTATAGCTTTTGCACTCTATTATTATTACTACTTATACTTAGTATTGTGATGTGATCTGCATGTAAGGAATGCTAATGCTCATACATATTGGATTCTTATTAAAACTACCTCTCATAATCCAATATATGTAAGTATTACATCTAATACTTAAGATAAGTATTTTACACTTATCTTAAGGATTAGTCCTTTGTTCTACCTTGGGTAGAGCTTCAGGAGTTTCAGCAACAGTATTCGAGGAGGTTCAACAGCCCTTCCCGAGTAACACACAATTCCACCGCCAATCGATTTAGATTTAGTATCTCGAATGTGCACGATGACAGGATAGAGCACTACAGTTGGTATCATAAAAGAATCATAAAGTGTTAGATAAGGAGAGTTCTACTATATACTTTATGATTCGTTCTCTCGAGTAGATATGATCACAATTACTAAGTGTATGAAAGAATCATCCATAATTCATCAAGTTGAATCTCAAAAAAGGAATTAAGAACATCTAGAAAGGACATCTTTAGATTTGAATGAATTTTAAAGAAATAAAATACATATAAGTAAATTAAAGTAAAGATCAAGATTGATCTTCAAATAAAATTTTAGGAATGGACTGCCAACATTATGAGGTCAGATACTATCTTAGACTCTTCGATGACTATTGGGCGAATGATTTCCAGGATGGCAAGGTTTATGGTAGTACTATTAATGGAGTATCTCTTAGAGGAGTAGAAGTGTTGGACAAGATCCTAGTTCACCCTGTCTTCCGAGGAACTAGCCTTCTAGTTCTCGCTAGAGAGTGGTTAGACTGTGTGCTACTGCCTTCTCCGAAATTGCGTGTCCAGATGGCTATCATCTTTAGATCCTGGGAGCCTTACTTGGTGGACCAGTAGAGACATGGTGGTTCTGGACATATCGAAGACTAGCAAGAAAGCATTTGGGGGAACATCAGGTAATCACTTATGATGACTTTTGTACTTCTTTTATAGCTGAATTTTGTAGTTGATCTTATTAATAATTTCTTGTACTCATCTTTCATATTAGTACATCATTTATGCATATCCATGTAACTTCTCTTTTGAGAAGCAATGATTGAGAAATAATTATTTGCTTCATTCTTTGAATTTGTATCCATGGAAATTGCAGCAATGAATCCAGGATCTCCCCGATTACTTCGATTAAGTTGGCTTGGTGAAGACTATGATTGAGAGTCATGCTCAACAGGCCCAAGAAACTTGTAACCTTCTCACAGTGCAGCAACTACTGTCATCCACATGGCAGCCCCATCTACCCTACACTTCTCCACAGATGGTTTCCTTCACAGCTTCCTTAGGTTGAGAACACCAACATTTAATGGGGCTATGAACCCCATGGACACCATAGTTGGTTGAAACTTATAGAGGAGAACCTCACCACCATCAAATGTCCTAATTCTGAAGCCATCCACTTGGTCACCCACTTGTTTTAGAATATAGCAAAATACTGGTGGGAGAGCAAGAGGATCACTAAGTTTGCTGACTTCGAGATCAAGGACATCCCATGGGAATCATTTTTGGGAATGTTCAAAGAAGCCTTCATCCCCGTGTCTGCTCAAATCATCCAGGAGGACGAACTGCTCAATTTCTCCCAAGGTGGAATATCTGTTTCCGATTATGAACTTAAATTCTGATGTTTGCCCCATTTCACCTCGAACCTCGTAAGATTAGAAGCATCGAGGTGTAGTCAATTTTTGAAAAGACTACGAGTTTTAATTTGAGCGCATCTAGTTTCTCATCAATTTAAATATTTCTTGAAGTTGGTTGAAGCACCTCAACTTCAAGAGCATTTCCAAAGTCAAATGGACTGGAAGAGAAAAGCTCATTTCACGCCAAACAGAAGGTAGACCCTTGGACATCGAAAGGTAGCCAAAGTTTACTATATCGAAGCTGATCAATCTCAAGATGATGCTTCAGAATGTAAGCATCCCCACCATTATGGTAAATGATATCATCAGGGGAATGTCTGCTTCACTTGTGGTAGACTTAGCCATCTATTTTACTGGTGCAATGCTAAGAAAATTATCGATGAGGTGCTCGTCATCCATTCAAAGTGAGATCGAGTATTCCGCTCACAATCTTTGAACAACCATACTCTTGCCTTGGCTGTAATGCCACTTCTTTCTCTTGCCATGGCCTCCAAAAATGCACCTGCATCTACCTAGGCCCATAATCATCAGGGCCGAGCACCGCAAAATTGTCAACCGTCTGCTCCTACTAGAGTTTATATGCTGGCTCCCGCATCTTCCCCTGAGGACAATGATGACGTATCGGGTACGTTTTAAATTTATTTTCATATCTGTTTCCATTTATTGCCGTATTCCCTGAATGTGGTAGTAATTTTTTTTTTTTTTGCTTTAAACATAGGCACTACAGAAATTAACAGCAAATCATGCAATGTTCTTTTTGATATCGGAGCAAGTCACTCCTTCATATCAAAAATTTGGGTTAAAACTCTTAAGGTACCATCCTATCATTTAGTAAATTTTTTAAGCATAAGGTTACCTTATGGAGCCTGTATGCAAGCCCAATAATTCTGTAGCTTATCAATCCCCATTGGTGAGCAAGATTTCAAAGTCATGTTGATCATTCTCCTAATTGCAAATTTTGATGTGATCCTTAGGATGTATTGGTTAAGTAAGCATGATAGTACAATCAACTACCAAAAGAAGAAAATCACATTAGGTAGTGGAGGTCAAGCCAAAACATTCATATGCAAGTTCAGCACCCAAGCCTTGCTTATCAATTCCATGAAGACCATGAAGTTAGTCAGGAAGGGATGTGATGCCTACCATGTGACAATGTTGGGTGAGAGAATGTAGCGCCCCATCCCGTTGCCATGCGCAAAAGACAAGTAGTAAATCAGATCGGTGATGGAGCGGTGCGCTACTCGGGAGGATGAGAACAAGCCAAAACTCATCTTCCCGAATAGGCTAAAAGACTGAGCCATACTGAAGGTTATTGACTCGAACCTAAGAGTAGGGTTGAGAGCCACTACTTAAGATAAGAGTAGAATACTTATTTTGAGTAATAGGCTAATGCATATATTGGATTTTAAGAAACAAGTAAGGATCCAATATAGGTTATCAATATATATCAGCATTCTAGTATACTGATCACATCACAATACTAAGTATGGTAGTATAACAGAGTGCGGAAGCTAAAAGCATATCATCCAAAATACATTCACCATAGAGCAGTATGTAAAAATTCGACTCAGAAAAGAAAAGAAAAAGTACATCCAGAATTATTACAAACTGATTTAGCATGTGAAAGGTAAAGTCTACTAAAATAGGCAAAAAGTAAAAGGAGGCAGACAGATCCTCTAGGGCTCCACGTACTCCTCCTGGATCTCCTACAAGTCCTTCTGTTCTATCTCCAAAATCTGCTCGGGATCTAGCAAATTGCAGGATCCCAAAAGTACCCCGTGTTAGACAAGCAGTCTAACACATCGCAACTAACTATGCTGTAGGAAAGTAAATGCAATAGATAGTAAAGTAAAGAAAACTGAAGAAAAGCTGAGAAAAATGTTAAGTAACTGCAACTGTAAAGACTAAACAGAGTAAAACTGCATCAAAAGCTAAATACTGAAAGCAAATAAAAATGTTAAGTGCTCAAAAATCGATGTGAAAGGAGTGTTAAATGATGTACTATATGTCACTGTAAAGATGTACCAAATATGCTAGAGTATGGTATATCACAGATATATAATAGAACTATCACTGAAAGGTTATGAGTAATACGGTCCAATATACACATATGCCTAGTTGGGAAGATAGTACGGTGACACAGATGCACCCTGAAATTCCCCAGTCTGTGTATGTAATATTCTGTAACCCATAATTCATCACTGATACTCATATGTCACTGCTGAGATGATGCTTCAAGCTTATGCTTATGCTTATGCCCATGCTTATATGCTATATGGGTAAAATTTAGAAATCCATGAAAACATGGAATGCAGATAATGAATTCTAAGTCTCTACTGTGTAGAATCTTGCTAAAAGGATTCTGTCTCCTAGCTTCTAGAATGATAATTGGTTAAAGTTGCAGATTTAATTAAAGAACACTAGATGGAATGATCGTATACACATATTTAATACATTTGCAAGAAAAGTGAGACTCATGACTTACTCACCACCATACTTAGTGTCTTAAAGAAGGTGAATCTCATTACTTAGTTTGTTTGAGCCACACCTATTGAAGCTGTCTTTGCTAGGAGGCATTGCACCGTTGGTAATTTGTATTTCAATCAAACTAAGGAATGAATACCTGTTCAATACACTCTTAGGTTTGAATGATTAGTTCTAATGGGACTGTATTCATCTAATCCCGTAGGATAGAACCTGCTCATAAGTCCCCATTAGAGTGAATCAACCAATCCCGAATACTACTGGAGAACCAGTAATATGGGTATACTATACTACACCGTCCAATAATCGGGGTTCAAACAAGTCTACTTAATAAATCAAGGAATGCTCAAGACTATAAATGCCTATACTAAATTGGTAAGTCTTATACAAGGTTTCACTAAAATGTGATTAAGGAGCACTCAACATGGATTATACCACAAGAAGAAGTATCATTCTAAGGTCTTAAGTGGTTTCTACCACGAGAGATTAATATCAATTCTAAGGTTAAGGGATCATCTAAGCTTCTACCTCAATGAGTCATACAAGTTCTCCTACCTCAAAGTATGTGTGATTTAGGTCTTTTAAATATTTCAAGGCGATCTTATGAAGAGATGCTTAAGATCTCCAATTCTAAATTCTGATATTAGCATTTTAGGTTCTATTTCATAGTTAGGTTTAGAATGATTTGATTAGATGATTAAGTCATCTAATCACAACTTAATCTAAGATTATGGGATTTAAATCAGGAATGTTATTAAGGTTTTAGATCACTTGTTCAATCAATATGATTTTATTAATCTTCTTTTGCTAATGGTCTTATTTAGGAGAAAATCCAGGATCTAAAGATTTAATTCAGATCTTTATTAATAACCTTATCATGTCTAATTCAAATGTATTATTGGAGAGATGTCAAGTTAATTGGAGAGATGTCAAGTTAATTATCTTATAATCAAATCGCTGTAGTTAAGGTTTTTAAGGATTTGGACCTTAATTAAGTAGATTAAGGTTTGACCCCTATTCTTATTCAATTAAGATCCTGTGTTTAATTAATGATCAATGTCAAATCAGTGAGTTAAGAGTGTGTTATTGGTGGCAATCTCAGACCTAGATCAAGTCTTAATAGCTTGATCAAAGTCTTAAGACTTCTTAAGTTAATTAAGGAAGTTAAGATCTCCAATTTTTTGGTTTATTCAAGTTATGCATTATGGATCAATATGTATGGTTTCTAATACCTTTAACCTACTGTTATGAAGCATAATAATAGAAAAGTTCATAAAACAAAAAGTAATTCGTGCTAATCAAACCCAAAATCTATTCAAATAGATTATCACTTAATTACAAATCTAGACATCAAAATTATTTGCAATTTTGCACACATGTCCTACTTAGTAATACAATTAATCAGGGCCTAAGTTTGCTAAGATCCAATATGTACAAACCCTAAACATGCATTCTACTCATCATAAGTAAACTAATGGCACCCTAAACATGCAATTTGGTTAAGTATAATTACTAAATAACCCAAATTAAGTTCTGTTGTAATTAGGCAATAATAGAAAATCTAACTATCAGATGTAAAATTTTATTTTTTATTCAGATCTCTAATAATTTTTTGATCATTTTCATATATGATATCATAGGATTTGGACTAGTGGATTAAAAGTTATTCAAATAATACATTTTGTATTTTCCTGATTTAAATTTCCTATGATTGGATTAATTGGATTATTTTCCTTAAGAAAAATAATTCCAATTAATAGGATTTAATATAAATGGGCTCGGCCCACTAGCCGAACTGCGCAGGTCGACCGGGGCCCGAAGACCCGGGACTGTCGCACCGCGCGGGTCACGGGTTGGCCCGACCCGCACAGGGTCTTCGTCCCTGCCCTTCATCCCGATGGAGTCGCCCGATTAGGGAAACCCTAATGGGCCAATTTCAGCGCATCCGGACCACGGCACGATTGGCGATTGATCGATACACGTTCATTATGATTAAATGCACCGAATGGGACCCGAAGCCCCCTGTGAGACGGTCCGGATCGGCCGGACCTTACTCACCCGAGTCCTCCTCTTATGGAGCTATTGTGGGGAGGCAATTCTCTCAATAGAGACCACACTGGACCCCGGGCTCAATCCCTACACCATCACGAAGGTGAGGCGGATCGAAGCCCTCTGGTCTGAGGACCTGGGATGATCTGGATCGCTGGGTCCTTACTCGACCGAAGTGGTCCTTACAGAACTTAGCCCGATCAATTGTATCGATCGATCGGGGCTAGCTTAGGTCCTAGCTACAATCACATTAGGTTCAAAATGACAATACGCAAGCATACGAATCAAATGGAAGAAGGTTCGAGTCTCATTGGCTCGAAACTAGCAAGCTGGGGTACCTGGATTTGCCAAGGGACTTGCAGACATCACAGGGGAAATGCTGGGTTTGCTGAGCTTCCTCTTGAGAGTTCCTGAATGCTAGGAGACTCTCCTATCAGTGCTATGCACACCAGGGACACCTGGTGGTCTCCGTCACAAGCAGGAGGCGGCAATGGTGGAAGTAAGACAGAGGCTTCAATTGATCAGCAAGGGTCAATTGAAGCGAGGCTGGGTCTATTTATAGCCTTAGCAGAGGAGTGGGAAGCTTCTAGAGGGGCGAATTGGGCTACTGAGGCTTGGATGGATCGGGCCATGGCCGAGCTCTCAAAATTCTCTTTTGAGCTCGGCCGGGCCACGGGGCCCGATTGGGTTACCTAGCCGCGTTATGGGAGGATAAGCAATGACTTGCTGAGCTGGAGGCGTGAGTGGGGGGACAAGGACGACAACTGGAAGTACGAGGGAATCCGCCTATCGGGCGCACGAGGGGGTGGGGACGAAGGTCCATAGTGCAGGGACTCTCGGGTGCCATATGATCCATCAATCAGATGGCGGAATGGCTCGAATCACACGGATCCTAACGGCCGATCGCTAGAGTGATCCGGGCTGTAGGATCGGTCGGGTAGATCCAATGGTGGATCCGCGGCTCCACGGGATCTAATGTTAGCTGTCGGATTAAGAAGGCGTGACGGCTAGATCTGCGGTATGCCACTGTTGTGCGACCCGGGCTCCGCAGCGGATCACCCGCGGTCCGCACAGCGGATCCCAACAGTTAATTCAGTTTAATGGGTATTTATGCAATTATGAAATGTTAGAAACCCTTAGGTGCAATTGGACCATTTTAATTTAAATTGAATTATGGTCCAAATGATTTCCAAATTGCACCAAACTTTCACCCTTAGCTAATTTGGGGGTGAGGAATCCAAAAATGCTATCAGATTTAAATTTTGAGATCAAAATATTTTAGGTCTAGACTAGGGCATCTCGACTGATCAAAATATTATTTTGGACTTAGAGAAGTCCTATGGACTTTAAATTTTTGGGATATGATTCATTTGATGTTCTAAAAGTAATGGAATTAAAATAATTGATTACTCAGACTATAGATTAGTAGGATAACAACATATGGTTGTTATAGCGAAGGAGGTCGTCCCTATGAACGAGAATCATATCATTTGTGAATTTCCCGATATTTTCTTGAAGACCTACTCGATCTCTCACTTGTCAGAGAAGTGGAATTTGTAATCGAGCTGATTCATGGAACGCAACCCATATCCAAAGTTTCCTATCGTATGGCACCCAAAGAATTGCAAAAACTAAACAAGTAACTCCAAGAATTGCTGGAGAAATGTCATATTAGGCCTAGCTAGTCTCCTTGGGGTGCACAGTTATTTTTGTTTAAAAGAAGGATGGCTCTATGCATATGTATATAAACTATCATGAACCTAACAAGTAACAATCAAGAATAAATATCTGTTACCACAAATTGATGACCTCTTCGATCAACTATCTGGAGCCAAGGTATTTCTTAAGATTTATTTGCGATCCAATTACCATCAGCTGCGAGTCAAGGATGAAGACATTGAAAAGACAACATTTAGGATTCGTTATGGACATTATGAGTTTTTGGTAATGTCTTTTGGTCTAATGAATGCACCGTCTATTTTTATAGATCTGATGAAGCGTGTACTCAATTTAATTTTAGACAAATTCATCATTGTCTTTATCGATGGTTTCTTGTTTATTTGAAGAATAAAGTGGAACATGAAAATTGATTGAGAGCCGTACTAGAAGAATTATGCAGCCACCAACTTTATGCTAAGTACTCCAAGTATGAGCTATGGCTTGACTCAGTAGCCTTTCTGGGTCTTGTCATCGATGACCAGGGTATAATAGTAGATTAAAGAAAGGTTAGTGTGTTCAAGTTTGGTCATAGCCAAAGTC
The DNA here is from genome assembly GCA_016760335.1 of Gastrodia elata. Lineage (NCBI taxonomy): Eukaryota > Viridiplantae > Streptophyta > Magnoliopsida > Asparagales > Orchidaceae > Gastrodia > Gastrodia elata. The sequence continues at coordinate 1,283,627 of CM028679.1, forward strand.
AGTGACAGACATTAGAAGCTTCATGGAATTTGCCAGCTACTACAAAAAATTTGTTAAAGCTTTTTCTCAGATTGCCTCTCCATTAACAAAATTGACTCAGAAGGCCGTACCTTTTATTTGGAGTCACGAGCGTGAAGAAGCATTCCAAGCATTAAAAGATGCACTCTCTTCTGTGCCAGTGCTGGTCTTGCCAAAAGAGTGTCTGAATGGCCAAGTTTACACAAAGGTATCTGGAATAGGTTTGGGATGTGTGCTGATGCAAGAAATAAAGGTAATCTCATACTCTTCTCATCAGCTTAAGCTGCATAAATATGTAGCTACATGGAAATGTAATATATCAAGGAAATCATCTATGGATTCCCAAATCCATGTACTAGAAGATTCTCATCGAAGGTCATAATTTGGGATACCATATCCATCCAGGGAGCACAAAAAAGTACCAGGATTTGAAGCAATCATTCTGGTGGCCTGGTATGAAAAGAAGCGTGGTAAAATTCATGGCAAAATGTGATGCTTGTAACCACGTCAAGGCTGAACACCAAAAGCCTGAAGAACTCCTTCATCCTCTGATAATTCTTGAAGGGAAATGGTTTGATATATCCATGGATTTTGTCATGGGCTTGCATAAGTCAAGATCTGGAGCTGATTCTATCTGGGTGATAGTCGATTGCTTAACCAAGTTAGCTTATTTCATTCTTATGTGTCAAACGGATTCGGTGAAAAAGTTGGCGAAGCTACATATCAAGGAAATTGTCAAACTCTATGGTATTCTAAGATTGATAGTGTCAGATTGTGATAGCTAATTTACATATAAGTTCTGGCAAGTGGTACATCAAGACTTGGGGACTACCTTGGCCATGAGCACTGCTTCCATTCCCAAATAGATGGATAGATAGAATGAGTTAATTAAGATTATTGAAGACCTTCTGTGATTATGCATTTTGAATTTTGATAGTTTCTGGGAAGACCACATCCCTCTTATGGAGTTCGCTTATAATAGCTATTAAGCAAGTATTATCATGGCACCATATGAAGCCATATGGCAAAAAGTGTAGCACTCCACTTGCATGGTCTGAAATTGGTAACATTCAACCTTTTGGATCTGACCTTATGTATGAAACAAATAGAAAAGTGCAGTTAATTCAGCAAAAAATTAGACCCACGCAAGATCGCCAGATTAAATATCATGATGCTCATCATCGTCCCTTGGATTTTAGTGTTGGAAATTTTGCTTACATTAAAGTCATCCCAATAATGGGTGTTTTCATTTCGGTGTGGCAGGGAAGCTTAGTCCCCGCTATGTTAGACCTTTCGAAGTGGCAGCAAAGGTATGCTCTGCAGCCTACAATTTAAGCTCCATGAAGATTTCTCTGTAGTACACAACATATTTTAGGTCTCTTCACTACAGAGACCTCTTTGTGATCCGCCGCATCTAGTTTTACTTCCAGCAATATCCCTTCAGCCGAATCTTTTATATGTGGAAGAGACAATCAAAATCTTAGCTCGCAATCCAAAGTAGTTAAGGAATCGCACTTTTCCCATGGTAAAAGTTCAATAGAGGAATCACTTTGTCGAAGAATCCACTTGGGAGAAAGAGGCCGATATACAGCAAAAATATTCAAGTCTCTTTGAAAAACCCAACTACTCTTAATTTCTAAGTTATGTTCTTAAATTCTTGCATCTTCTTTTCCCTTCTTAGGGTGATGTCTGGGACAACATCATTCTTAATTGGGAGAGTCTATAACAACACTAGGTTGTTACCAAGCTTAAACTAAGCTTAATAACACTTTGAAATTTAATCTATTGCATTACATTCATATGGTTATCTGGAGCTAACCTTAAAATTTTGGGGTCAATCGGACCTCATTTGGATAATTTGGTAATTTTATCAAATTAGGAACCCTAAACAATAGCCAAAATATTTTGATCTCCAAATCAAATTCTGATTGCATTTTTGAATTCCTCATGCCCAAATTATCTAGGGGTGCAAGTTTGGGAATTTTTAGAGGTTATTTAGGTCATAACTGAATTTAATTTAAATAATAAAAATTGCATAAAAGGTGCGGACCGCAGGCGATCTGCGGCGGTGCCCAGGTCCCGCGATAATGGATTTGACCATCTTCTGACCATCGCACCATCTCATCCAATGGCTTAAGATTGATCATGAGCAGACTTCAATCGAACGTCGGATCGAATCCAAGAATCCCATGACCTAGATCACTCCAAATTAGGCCGTTAGGTTCTGGATAATCATAGATGTTCCAAAGTTCTGATTGATAGATTAGACGGCTACTATAGGTTCCGCCATTGTGGATCTTCTTCCCCACTTCACTTGCATTCCTTATAGGGAAAATCTCCATACGCTAGCTGCCAGGCCTATCCCCCACTCCTCCCAGCCATGTCACCAGGCCGTTAGGCCATCTCCATTTTAGCAGGGTCTTATGGTTTGGGTCTTGAAGATCGAGCAATCCCCATTAGGATTGTTAGCTACTATTTGGTCCGAGCTCTCAAGCCAAGCTAGCCTCTATCTCCACCTCAGTTTAACCTTTCTGAAGCTATAAATAGCCTCAAGACTTTTTCTGGAGCTTTTGTTAGTAAATTGGCTCCAATTGAAGCTTTCCCAAATCCATCCACTCCCTGCTATCCCGAGCTCTCCTGGCATCCCTAGATCTAACTAGCAGTAATCTAAGGGTGTGACCTGGTGTAAAGATCCCCTATAAAGCTCCTATGGTGCTGCCGAGCTCCATATCTTCTTCAATTGCTAGTGTTTTGATACTCCCATCAGACTAGGTACCCCCCTTTCTCTATGCTAAGTCAGGTAGGCTCAGCACTTATTCAATTTATCTTGTAATTGCATCCTTAGATTAGGCAAACTCATTGCAATCACTCTTGAGGTCTGGGTTAGCACTGATCGATCAGGCTGAGATGTCTTTAGGAGGTTGCGTCCAAGTAAGGACCCAGTGTCTAGGTGCACCCCATGCCTCATTCCTATAAGGGTTCAATCCATCTCACCCCCATGAAGGTGTAGGGATCGAGCCCACATGATTTAATGGGCTATGTGGGGAGTATTTGATCCCATAATAAACCATAATAAAAGGCCTCAGGTGAGTAAGGTCTGGACATCTCAAGCCTCTTCACAAAGGGCTTCTTAGTGTGTTCGATGCACCTCAGCCTCTTGATCATGTAGCAATTTGGTTTGGGTCATGGAGTGGTTGGAGCACTCGACAATTGGGCTCGAACCCTAACCATAAAATCCCTAAGCGTCAGGGAAGACGGGAGGAAAACAATGGACTTTGCGGGTCGGGCTAACCTATGACCTGCACGATGTGACACTGTTAAATAATAAAAGGGATAATTTGATTTATTTTCCTTATGGAAAATAAATTAGAAAAATCAAATTTAATTAAAAATATTCAGAATGTATTATTTGAATAACTTTCAAAATATTTATACAAATCCTATGAAATTATATACCAGTTTGTATTAATCAAAATGAAACATATTGCTGATTTGAGCCTTAATAATTGATAAATGAAATAATGACATAGTTATGTATGTAAAATTATGTCATAAATTTTGAATGTAATATCCATAATCTTGTATGTAAAATTTTGAATAAATATTCATAATTATGTCATAATGCGTTTCAAACCTAATTTGACTTGATAAATCTCAAAAGTAAGTTAAACCTAAAAATTGAAAACATGAGTTTTACATTCAATAATTTGCATGATATCAACTAATACTTGTTGATTTGATATTCACTCTAAGCTAATAACCTTGAAGGCTTAAATCTTATGAATAGCTATTGTGAATAATCATCTTGATTTAATCTTTGGATCCTTGATTTTTTCTTAAGTAAGATAATTAGCATAAATTGACCTCTAAAACATGATTGATTTGCAAAATAATTAATTCTCAATAATTTGTATGAATTTTACCCCATAATTGGTGTGTTGGATTGAATTATAACATGATAGTTCTACATATTTGACTGCATCTAGACCCTATGATTGAACTTGTGACTATACATGGATCTACATCATCTTAGAAAATTGCTTATGCTTTAAATGAGATGATTGGTAACTTTTAACCTTAAGGAATTAAGATAATTCTTAATCTAAGTGATTATTCTATCCTTAAGTAGAACTCTTTTGAGGTAGGGATACCTTATTTATTTCATTTTGAGGTAGGATATTAGCTAGAACTTAACAACCATTGATGATTATTCCTAAGCCTTATGGTAGGATAACCTAAAGAGACTCGATTAAGATTAACCGTTGTGGTAGCATCCTAAGTTGAGTGGCTTTCATGTCACAACCTTGAAGCCTTTTTATAAAACTCACCACAATGGAGTAAGGATTCATTAGCATGTACTCCGTGATCAATAAATATATTGTTAAAATGAAAACCTTAGTATTATCATATGGAGATTATAATGCATATCCATTAAACTGATTTATACAGTAGGATATAGAATTTGTTCAGTTATCCTAAATAGAAATGTATAGTCTTGATCTTATATTAGGTAATTATGTAAGCACAATTCAGTTCATGATAAACATCCCAAGTCCAATAGGTGTTATAAATAGGGGATTGAACAACTTAGTTTGAGAGAATAAACTGTAAAAGGATTATGTCCCTTATCCTTGTGCGCATCGATAAGTGTAGTTAAAAAACCTTAGTACTTAAAGTCACCCTTCCTAGGACACATTGTTTATGAAAATGTAACTGACAGACTGGGAATACATGTCTGCACTCACACGCACGTGCACGTGGTTTGAAGTAATAAGGGGTCGAAGTCTCGAGATTTATCATTCACTGAGAATGGTGTGTTTTGTTACTAAAGTTTATTTATTTTCAATGATGTTTGAACAATTGTAGGTTTGTGTTTTTGGTTCCACTTTAGCAGTTAACGTTGATAAGAAACTATTGAGAAAGTAGGGAGAGTTGGGCTTAACATACAATTCATTGAAGGATTTTGTGTAAGTACTCTTTTTTGTCAATTTTAAATGTCAAATTACTTAAATATTTTAATTATAATCAAGCAACAATATCCTTCCTTAGAGTGTCCCTTAATTTGGACTAAGTTATGTCTAGTGCTCAAGGATGAAATTAAGAAGGCTCAATCCTGGCACATAAACCCACACATGATCAATATTAGTTAAGTCTAATACTTATGTTTAAGTTGTCAAATCTATTGTTTTAATTATGCGATCATGCGAGCTTGATTCCACCAAATTAGCATCACATGCATCTGCTTTAGTTTAGCTAAGGAAGAGAGTCATTGGGCTAAGCAGGTAATGTCACATTTCCCATCAGCACTCAACACATCATCTTCCTCCTTTAATTAGAATGAGCCATGGAGCACATTTTGTGGCTCTTGGCTCACACGCATTAACTTCTTAGCTTAGCTAGAGCAACAATGTTACAATGCTCAAGAGCTTGTCATTGGGCTCTTGGCGATTATGCACATGTTCCTAGCTTAAGCTAATGGTGAGTTGTGGAGCTTTAAGATTAATTTAATTTTCATCGCTCTGCTCATCATTTCTAACCTTAAGGAATTGCCTTGATCATCATCGCATGGTGAATATTGTCACATATATCTGCAATAAGGATGCTTTATGTGCTAGTTCTTAGTTTTAAAATGATAGTCTAACTGATAGTTTTCCTTATTAAAAACATTACTTAAAAAAAAGAAACATTCATTGCACATCATTCATCCAAGCAATATTGCATATCATTTATTAATAAATGATTAAGAAACATATTAATTAACAAAAATGAGTACAAACACTTTTAATTTCTTGATTTCAATACATGTTTATGCCTAAGCCTCCCCAAGGAGGGTTTAGTCTCCCATTACAAAAGAAATACAAGAAAAGAAATTTAGGATGTCAAACCTTTGCATGGTTCTTTGTAGAAAAGAAATCAAGAAAAGAGATAGAGGTACAATACTTGGAACTGCAGTTGCATTCTCTTGGATCTTCCCTCAATCACCATTCTCTTTCTCCTTTCTGTTTCCTGACCTCGATTCTCTTTTTCCTTTGGTGGTATTCTATTCCTTCCTTGGGCAGGATTCTCCTTTTCCTTCAGTTTTTTTGCACCTTCAAATATTCTTAGAAGCTTCAATGTCAAAATTGGGAACTCCTCTTTAGCCTTTTTCCTTGGATTTATAATCCATTAAAGTACTTAGCATTTGTGCAACCAACCTTTTCTTCTTCTTGAGAACTATTTTGCAAATAATATTTATTCAATTATTACATTAAAAATGAAGATGTTTAATTGATTTGAGTTTAATTTATTCTATGGGAAGTGGAAAGATTAAGTATATCCCTCTCCCTAATGCTGATTAGGATGTCAATTCCAGAGTAGTTTTATGGCAAGCACTGCAGCACACTGCAACAGTTTTGCTTTAGAATTCTTTGTTAAGAGAGTTTCCGCTGCGGCCCATGATAGTGTTGAGCTCTCTATATTGGGCGTGTTGTGGCATGCTGTAGAGTCGAGATCTCAAGTTTGTGTCCGCTGCGGCATGCGATAGTGCCGAGCTCTCTGACTTCTTAGTCGCGCTGTAGGGCCAAGATCTCGGGTTTGTGCCCACTGCGGTGCTCGATAGTGCCGAGCTCTCTGTTTGTGAATGCTTGGGCCGCTGTAGCACCGAGCTCTCGGGTTTGTGCCTGTTGCGGAGTTGCACTAGCATCGAGTTCTCATGTTTGTGCCCGCTACAAAGCGTAAAAGCACCGAGATCTCAGCTTTGTGTCCGTTGCGGCGCGCCGGGGAGCGCTGTAGCGGTTCTCTTTCAGATTTTTATATTTTGGCCAGATTTTTGCTTTGCTCAACTTTATCCTAAAAAAGCAATGGAAACACATCAAAGTATGCATTTCTAACATAAAAGTGTTTGTTTTTATTAGGGACCTTAACATGTGGTAAATTTAGGATATGAGATGTATGTTGAATCCAGTGAAATCTTGGTAGACTGATGTTGTTCATTTTAGTAATTTTTGATTGGTGTAGGAAAATAGATGTTTACTTTGGTTTTGATTAATTTCTAGTTTTAATATTTTAAAAATATACAGTTACTAAAGTCTTAGCATATTATGAATTATATCAGTATGTCACTGCATTAGTGGACCATTGTGCTCACATAGGTTCTGTAAGCAGAGTGTTGTGCTCACCTAGGATCTGATAGCAGAGCATTCTACTCGCCTAGGATTCTATGGGATTTCTTGTCACATCAGGGTTATGCATATTTGAGGCACAATATTCTGTGGCATATTTAATTATATATATGTATATTCAGTGGCATACGACATGATTTTATTTCAATATTGTATTCAGTTTTGTTTTCCTTACAGAATCCTATTTTCATCACTCTGTCTTTAGTTATAGTTTTCTCTTCTTTTAGTTATTTACAGTGTTACACTTTTCAGTTATTTCAATACTTTTATGTAGTTTTATTTTATTTTATTTAAATGTTAATCTTGTTTTAAAACTATTGTAAGGTATGTAGTAGCTTTGATGTGTAGACTTATTGTCTAATGTGATGTACTTTAATTATTTTCTTTTATCTGAGAAACTGTCATTTTGGGATCGGACAATTTGTCAGATCTGGTGCAGTTTGAGGAGTAGGCTCTAAAGGCTTCCCATGAGATCTATGAGAAGTTTGTGGAGCACTAGCTAGCTCAGTTCCTTACATACTATTTTAGCTTACTTTCTGTTGTGAGTGAGAGTCACTCACTATCTTTTTTCTTAAGCAAATGGTCTGTAATAACTTAACTTTAGATGTATTTTCTCTTTCCTTTCTGAGATGAATTATTTCTTACTTAGCTTCTATGATGAATGATATGGATAAATGTTATAATATTTGCACTCTGTTATTATTACTATTTATACTTAGTATTGTGATGTGATCAACATGCAAGTGATGCGAATACTCATATATATTGGATTCCTATTAAAAATTCCTCTCATAATCCAATGTATGTAAGTACTATATCTAATACTTAAGATAAATATTTTACACTTATCTTAAGGATTAGTCCTCAGTTCTACCTTGGGCTGAGCTTTAGGAGTTTCAGCAGCGGTATTCAAGGAGGTACAGTAGCCATTCTCGAGTAATGCATCATTTCGCCGCCAATCATTTTATCTTTAATATCTCAGTTGTGCCTGATGATGGGATGGGGCGATACACGAAGTGTTTTGGATAGCTCAAATTTTGTTTTAAACCCTAACCCTAATTTCAATTAAGTTTCAGGGTTTTTTGCAGAAGACAAGGATGTACAGTTCTGGGCTGGGTTAGCCCGCAGCCCGCTCCATTTCCAGAAACTGGAATTTGTCGAGAATATTCCTTGGCCTGCCAAGTTCCATCGGCCCACGCAGTTGACCCATGGAATACTCCTTGAATATTCCATCCATTTAAATGACTAAATCTTTTAATTTAATGAAACTTTTGAAAATTTAATTTAGATTGTATTATAGACATATATCAGTCATTTCAAATCTAATTTTAATGATCCAATTAGAATTTTGATCAGAAAAGGATGAGGAACATTAAACCTCAAAAATGTAATAGTTTCTATGAGTGATTTTATAATATAAGCCTAATTACTTCAAAAAAGGATTAATGAATATTAAGCTTAAACCTTAGCCAAAAGTCATGATTAAGGTCTTTAATTCTTCATTAGATAGAGAAGAGTATAATTGGGAAGATAACACTATTTTTTTACCCTTATTTATGTTAATCGCTCACTAATCACTCTAAACCCTAGTTAGTGAATATTTAGACTATTTGAGCTCTCATTTTTGTGTTTATGGTGTCTAATGACACCTTAGATATAGTAGAACCTATTTCTAACTTTAGATTTCATGTTTACATGTATTAATTTGCTCACCACTCATTAATGAGCCTAATCCCTAATTAGTGCTCATTAAGCCCAATTCTTAACCAATTTAGTGTTTTACGTGTTAGTCTTTTCCTTAGACAGTAAGAAAATATTTGGCATTGAGTAAATTTAATTTGGAACCCTCAAACTTAAAGTCAACATTTTGATCCTTATTAAAGAGAAATTTGGTAATTTTGATCAGACCTTTTTTAAAGTGCTAAAAGAGCTTGATAACCTATCCATTTCCCTTAAATTTAGTAAGGTAAATATTTAGAGCCTTATTGGGGAAAGTTTTGTTCATGATATAGCTATATGGGTCTAACCCTATGTTTAACCTTAAATTAATTAAGTTAAATTTAGGATGAATAAGTGTGGATTTATAACCCACATTTCCTTTCTTAAATGCTTAATGAGACTTACCAAATCATCTATAATCAGTTAGAATTTATTTAGACTTATAATATTATCTTAAGTTGAATCTTCATTTAGGATTTAAGAGATTTTGTAAGTGTGGAAATGATTGAAATTTCCAAACCCATCTTTTGATCTACACTCACTTTTTTGCAATCTAATTTTATTGAGTAATGGAATTACTCAATAGATTATGCCTTAGTTATAAGATAGCAATTTCAATTTAGGCTTTAACCTCTTAGAAACTAAACTTGATTATTTTGTATTTTGATCTTGGCTAATTGTCATTCCTTGCAAGGACATTATCTCTTATCTTGTAGAGTTTGATTACACTCAATAGGAACTATTGAATTTGTAGCATTAGAGAGTCACTTTGAGGAAACCTAGACCTTAAATGCTGGGACCTTGGATTAAGAGGTCTAAACACCAAATTTTAAAGTTTTAGCTATTAATCTCTGAATCTAGATTTATTTAATCTAGATTGGTTTGGGATACTAAATACATCAAATAGGATGATTGATTTATTTATTTAAACATTTGTAGGCCATATTTTCTGATTTTGAATTAGAATTTAATTAGTTTTGATGTTTAACTTTATATGACCATAATTCTCAGGTTATACTAAATAGTAGGATATTGGAGATCCTGAGCTTGTATATTCTCAGAATAGTTAGAATGAATTAATTAAAAAATAAAAAATATCACAAATATTGTTGAGCATACTTCTTAAATTACTTAATTTGGGTGCTCCACTTTACCTTGTTATTTGAGCTTTGTTGCCTTGTGCATGATTAGATGAGATATGGAGTTTTTGATGAATATTCCATATTAGCTCTATAAAGCATGTAATAATCATACCAATTAAAGTAGAACTTTTATAAAACTAGATAACAACTTAGTGGAGTGGTCCTGGTTAGTATGCCTATTCAGTTTTAATTGATGGCTCGTATCCAGACCTGAGTGGTTTTGATGATACATATGCAATTTTATAAGTTTAGCTCGGATCTAGCTATGAGTGGTTCAGATGAAATATGAGGGACTTTCTGTTCAGTTGCTATGTTTAGCTAGTTATTATTATTACAGGTTAGTCTAGGCATATGTCTAATTAAATAATGATGATTTCTATTCAAATTTCTTACAATTCAATACAGTTCAGTTTACAGTGGTTTTTCAATACTTTGTGTTTGTATATTTTTAGTAGATTTTTTGGCATTATATATATATGCATGTTAGGATGCTATATTTCAGTTCTATTATATGTATTGATGAACCCATTAGTTGTAGAGAATTTAGTGCTAGAATTTATATTTTTCATATACTTAATTGTACTTTGATGTGTTATTTTGTGGTATTTCAAGAAAAAGAGCTCAGTTTGAGATGAAAGATAAAATTGGATAAAGATGGCACTAAAGTGTAAGGCGCTACAATGCGCTATAGCGGCCAAGCACCAGAGCCAAGCACTACTGTGCGCCATGGCTAATGAATTCTAGAGAGACAAGTTCTACAGCACTCCATAGCGCCCTTGTTCACTAGAGCAAGGCACTACAGCGTGCTGTAGCGAACATAATCCCATGAGGTGCTACAGCGCACTATGGTGGATGAATCCAAGAGATACATGTGGTACAATGCAATATAGTGCCCTTGTTCACGAGAGCAAGGCGGTATAACGTGCCAGAGGGAACATATTCTTGGCAGATGAATTCAAGAGATACACGTGGCAAATAAATTTCCGAAAGCAGGACATAATATTAAGAGCAAGACATCACAGCACACTGTAGTAGATACCAACTTGAGAGCTTGGTGATACGACGCACTGTAGCATCCGCAAATAGAAAGCTTGGTACTACAACTTGCTGTAGGGCCTGCCAACAAAAGGCTTGGCGCTACAATGCACCGTAGCACCCGTCGTATTACAGTTTGGAAAAAGGCTCCTAATTAACATTGGGACAACTAATAGACTTATTTATCTTTATTTTCCTATAATATAAATATATGGCATGCATAAAAACTTCTTAATTACTAAGAGAATAAAGGAATAAACATAAATGATAATCCAATTCTCAAGGAGAAAGTGGGCTGGATTTTTTGATTGAAGGAAGGCTGAATCAAGGCTTATAAAAAGGAGAATTAAAGACTTAGAAAAGGTTCCAGATTATAGTTTTAGTTCTGGTTCTTTGATTGCTGCTTGAAAGAAAACCATTGAGGAGAGCTCCCCAACCCAAAAGAGGAGAAGGCTGCAGCTAAGGGATTAGGAGTAGCACATAGATCAAGGAGCCAAAGAGATCAATGGAAGAAGAAGACAAGGTGAGCGCAACAATTGTTCCCTAGTATTGTATTCCTACTTTATCCCTTGTATTTTCTTGTAAGAGCCATGCAAAGGATCAATTTCTTGTCGCTTTCCTTGTACTTATATTTTGATGGTAGCCTAAACCCCCTTGGGGGAGGTTTGGGCAAGAGCATGTACAAGCCATGAATGTAATGCATGAACTCTTCTTATTGATGGAATGTAAATTTTATCTTGAATTATATGCATATTTATTTAAATGAACAATTGGAAAATAGTGAATCTTTATATAAGTCCTTATCTATGTATTTAAATGTAAAACTCATTGAGCTTAATGAACACCTTGACCAAATACTATACATGTTTGAGCGTTGATGCCGCAAATGGCTGTGACAATATTCATCGTGCAAAAATAGCCTGTGCACAAATTTAAGGCAAGTGCTTGAGCCATGAGGAATGTTAACATTCTTTGAGATCCATAGATCACTCTTGATTTATGCGAGGTAATCTAGTGCATCAAACTATGGGCTATATGACAAGGTTATTTAGCTTCACAGCTTATTACCTTGGCTAAATTAAGGGCAGACACATGTGACCCGAGAACCACCTTTTGAGCTCCACTGCTCAGAATTGGTTTATGCAAGGATCTAGAGCGATATGAGCTATAGCAAAGTGACATAAGCTCATTCAGCCTAGTAGCTAATTTTCTTAGCTAAATTAAGAGTAGATGCATGAGAGCCATCAGTGGAATCAAGTTCATGTGATATTCAAACTAAAATATATATTTTATCACTTAGACATACGAGGTGAATTCAGAAGCTAAGCGATCACATGATTATCTAAATGTTGAGATGAACCTTTTTAGTGTTCATCCCAGAGCACTAGGTAAGATTTTGTACATTTAGTAAGTCCACTAGAAAAGACTAAATATCTTGATTAAGAAATAAAAATTAATCTAATTGATTTGATATGAAGTTGAGAAGAAGAGTACTTGCATGAACCCTTTATACTTTGCATGTTTAATCCGAACTCTCCCCAATTTTCCTAAAACTATTTCAAACCCAAAGAAACCTTGGAACCATAATTTAGGACTACCAAAACCATTTGATTGCTTAAACATTATTGAAATTAAGTATACTCTAGTAACGAATCTAAACACCTTTCCCATTGGGCAATAAATATCCGAATCTTACCATCCCATATTATTTTGAACCACGTACACTTGCATGCAAACACAGATTACATATTTTAGGAACTGTCCATTTGATTCGTATTAGAGATAACTTAAAAGTGAATAGTAATTTAAGATTTTGTTTCATATATATTTTGATTTATGTAATTAAATGATCGTCTAATTATTTTTGTATTTTTTGTTTTATTTTCTTTTATACATTTTGTATCCTTGAGTTGTGCCATACAAATTCTGCTTAATTTAAGTTTTGCATTCAGGGTCGAACAAAAAATTATCACAATTTCGTCTATGACCTATTAGAAGAAATGTCCAATAATGCGTACCAATGGCCTATTAAGAGCTTGAATTCCAACAGGAGTGAATGTAAGAACATAGCCGAATCCCCTAGAATTATTGAACTTTAATGTGAAATTACAATGTTAAACAAAAACTAGGGCAAATGAATGTAAATATAGTTCTAAGAGTTGTTTGTGACTTCTGTGGGGGAGGGCATAAGAATGAAGATTATAAATCTAATAACCCTTTTGCACCCTCCAACCTTGAACATGTTAATTTTTTGAGGAATAACAACAACAACCTAAGTACTCACAACAATACTTAAACACTTATAATCAGGGGTGGAGAAATCACCATAATTTCTCTTGAAATAATGAAAATAACCCAAATAACTACCCTAATGGAAACCACAACCAGGTTTGGCATGGACAAAATTTTTATAATTCACTATCTCATCAACAAAAATAACAACAAAAATAGCAACAAAATAGAATAGAAGGAGCCTTTCACTCTTTCAAGGTTGAAACTTAATCATTTTTGTATAGAACTAAGCAAATAATAAGTAGGCATGAATCATTTATCCAAATAATTGAAACAACTCTTTGCAACATTCAAGTCCACCTAGGATAGATCTCCCATCAGTTGACCAATTAAAAGAAGGGAACACTACCTAGCTCCACAAAAATAAAACTCACGTGAAACGGTGAACACGATCAAATTTGAGGATGTGGAGGGAGATTTAGTGTTATCATACAAAGTAAACAAACTTGAACCCCTCACTACTAAAACTGAAAGAAATCCTTGCAAAGAAACTGGGGGAAGTGAGACTACTAAAAATCAAATTGTAATAGACAAGAGCTTAGTGGCTATAAGAAGGTGAGATCTGGGGACATTGAACATCCCTTGTGTAATTGATGGACAAGTATTTTTAGATTCCTTATGTTATAGAGGTGTAACAAACCAAGATTATTACCAAGTCTAATTTAAGCTTAATCACACTTTAATTTCTATTCCATTGTGTTCATATATTCATTAGAACCTAACCCTGAAATTTTGGGGTCATTCGAACCTCATTAGCTCAAATGGGTAATTTTTCCAATATAAGAACCCTAGAAATTTGCCAAAATATTTTGATCTCCAAATCAATTTATGACTTTATTTTTGAATTCCTGAACCCCAAATTAGCTAGGAGTGCAATTTTGGGAATTTTTTGAGGTCTTTTAGGCCATAATTAAATTTATTTTAATTAGGGGAAAATTTCACATAAGGGATTTAAACAATTCATATTTGCACTTTGGACATCTAATGGTCGCCAACTGCTGGGGATCCGTTGTGCGGACCGCGGGCAATCCGCTGCGGAGTTCGGGTCTCGTGATAGCAGAGTCCCGTTGCATCCGACTGTCGCTCCCATGGATATGATGGTCAAGATTTAATTGGGAATGAGCCGTGAACACTCGTTGGATAAGGCTCACAGATCCTATGGTTCGGATCACCCGCACATCTGGCCATTAGGATCCGGTCGATTATAACCATTCTGCATTTTTGATCGATCAATCAAATGAACGCCCGTGCTCCCACACTATGGACCTTCATTTGTATAGATTTTGGCTCCCGACAGAAGGATCTGCCTTGTACGCTTGTGTCAAGCATTGTCCCCCACTCCCAGCTCCACATAGGATAAGCCATTAACTTCCTTCCCCATTCAATTTGGAAATCCTAGTAGGCCGAGCAGGCTTGAGCTTCCCCATCTTGACAACTGGGTGCCGAGCTCATCGACCCGAGCTTAACCCATAGCCCAACCTCCTATCTCGCCCTTGAGCTATAAATAGCTTGAGTGAATCTCAGTGAACCTCTTTGTTCTCTATAAATCACGTGATCTCAATTCCATTTCTTATGTAAGAATACCAGCCTACATTGTTTGATGCTTTCCATCTTAAGCTTGTCTACCTGAGGGTGTGATTCAATGTTAGAATACCCTAAGTCGCCTCCTGAAGCTCAACCATCATTTTGATCAAGCAGTGTGTGTGTAATAGAAACCAGATACCCCCGTCTCCTTACAAGTGAGATGAGCAAGCTCATTATCTTTTTGATTTCCTTTGTTCTCTGAATGCATGTAGATGGCTATAATCTAGTATCGATTAGGATGACCTAAGTTGTCAGGGAGCCGATGGAGGTTTAGATAGTGCAAAGCATTGTCTGAACTGGGCCATGGTTGAGTGATGGAATGCTAGCTATTTCACTGGAAATTGGCACCAAATCGGATTGCCAATTTCTAGTGGAAGCATCCACCTATCAATCTATGAGGATTGTTACAATTGTGCTAGCTCAAGAGGACAAATCTAGTTTCTCCCTACCAGAGTCAACATAATGCTGCACAATGCTTAGCTAGAGTAAGGACTTGCCATCCCAGCTATTCGTGAGCCTAGCTAGTTTAAGTTTAAGTCCTGCCATGGATTGGGGATTAAATGCCAGTCCTCTAGTGGTCTCTGTGGGGAGCATTTCTTCCCCACAGTGAACCCTAGAGGTCTTGAAGAAGGAGATTTGGGAGTAATAGCTTCCCGGTAATCTTGACCGCCTCAATTAGCGCTTTAGGGTTTAATCAATGTATCTCTACTAGTGAAAGATGTACTGATCATCTAGAGATGACAACGCTGCCTAGAGCTTGAGAATGGGATGATTAAGGATAACCCTAATGGTCAGATGTCGGGGAGCAATCACGGGGAAGAAGAAAATACGCGGGTCGGGCCGACCGTAACCCGCATTGTCCAAAAGTGATGGGCTGTCGGGTCTAGGTCGACCCACGTGGTTCCTTCATTGGGTAGACCTATCGGTTCCCAGTTGATCTGACATATCCCAATAGTCCAAATGGGAATAATGTGATGCAAAAATGGAATTCCTAAAGTCCTAACTAAAGGATTATTTAATGAAACTTGGGTTTCATTTATTTTGCTCAATTATGAATCAAATGGTATGATCTAATATACTATTTTGATAAATAAAAAGGTGTAGATTAATAAACTACAAAAATATTTTAGTTTATGTGGATATATTTGGTAATTATGCACTAATTATAATTTTAGCTTGATTAGTGAATATTAGGATGTCACTTAGCTGAAAAACATGATTTTAGTCTCTATTGCTTCATTGTGCTATGTAAAACCTAATGAAAATAATTAATAGTAAATTCTGTAATTAATTTTTGGTAATGGTGTCTTAATTACAGAATTGCAATCTTAGGACATATTAGCAAATTTACTTATCCAAATGATATGTTTTTAGTTTCTAATACTTTATTTTAATATTTTAAACATAATTACAAAGTTTAATTTCAATTCCCATGGTAAATCTTCTTAATTAATTGCTAAATGTATAATATCTTCACTTTACCAAAATGAGTTCTAATGCTGATTTGAACTTCAATAATTAATGAATAGCTTAATGATAATCTTGAATTTCAAATCTGTATAAGTAAACCCTACTCATGGCTAATTAGCTTTAATTCAGTTCAGTAAGTATCTAACTTAAGTTTAATTAAAGATGTTTCACTCCTTGATTTGCATGGATTTAACTAATACTTGTTGATTTTATTAATGGATCTTACAGTAGCAAGATAAGAGATTAGGCATTAGAGTGGTTAATGTGATTTAACTGTATTGATCAGAGCCATAAAATATACTTAATTTTTCTTAAGTAAGAAAAATTAGCATAAACTGATCCTTATTAATTTAATAAAATATGATGGATTTGCAAACAATCAATTCCTCAAAATTATATAATTTTTTCCCATAACTAGAGTGTTGGGTTAAATTGGAATCTAAGAAATTAGCATGCTTGATTTGCATCTTAACCTAAGGATTGAACTTATAAATCTACGTGTAATTACGTTGATTGATTTGAATCAACTTATGATAAATATAGATTTAGATGTAATGAGTTGAACATTAGATTTTTAAGGTATAAAGATAGCCTTAAGCTAAGTAAATATTATACCTTTAATAAGGAACCTTTGAGGTAGGAAATGCTTTATTTGTCTTATTTTGAGATAGGAGATTAGATGTATCTTAACAATTCTAGATGATTAACCCCATGCCTAGTGGTAGAATAACAAAAAGAGGCTTTGATTGAATTATCTTTTATGGTATTTATCCTAAATTAAATAACTTATATTTCATTTCTATAGAGCTATTTGTATAGAACCTACTATAATGGAGATTGGATTCTATAGTTTGAATTTCCTTGGTACTAAATTAGGTTGTTAGAATTATAAGTGATGAGAATATTAGCTTCATCATATGGAGGTTGTAGTGCATATACATATGTATGATTTGATTTAGCAGGATGGAACTGATTGATTTACCCTGAAGAGAACTATAGAGTTTTAGTTATAAGTTAAGTAATTAGACAAGTATAGTTCAACTCAGGATAAATATGTTAAGTTCAAAGTATGCTATAAGTTGGGGATTAAATAGCTTAGTTTGAGAGAATAAACTGTAAAAAGATTCTTTCTCTTATCCTTGTGCGCATTGATAAGTGTAGTTAAATAAATTAAGTGTTTAAAACCAACTTTCTTAAGATATACTAATAATGTATGTGTACTCTTAATATGTTATGAATAGTGTGAGTAAATGTTGAATTCAGTGAATTAAAATAAAATGTTATGGTCTATAAAGTTAAACCTCTGATCTGTATAACATTCAAGGTGAATATGCATAATGAAATAGGCTAAATAATTATACAACAAGAAGGAATATTTACTTTAGTTTTGTCTATTTTTGGGTTATAATAATATAAAAGCACCTAGTTTATTAATCTCCTTGGCATATTATGAATCACATAAGTATATCATGTCATTAGCAGAGCGGTTCTACTCACCTAGGATTTGTTAGCGGAGCTATTTATCTCACCTAGTATCGGTGGGATATCATGTGGTAACAAAGCGTGCATATTTGTGGCATAAATTTAGTGGCTTATTTATATATATACATTGTGGCATACAATACATATTTATTTTCAATTATTTCAGTTTCATTTCAAATTATATACTTTCAGTACATTTATTTAGTTCTAGTTTTTTTTTTTTTTTTCTGTTTCAATGTTAGAGTTACAGTTCAATTTACTTAATTTTTTTGCAATTTGTTTTCTATCTTACTAAATGTTAAGTAAAATTCCCTTAAATGAAAGAAAATTATATCTGTATCCTAAAATGTACTTAGACTCATTATTTAACAGGATTTTTTTTTCTTTTTGGCTAGGACCTGGGTATTGTGAAACAGACAATGTCAAATCCTGAGTAGTTGGATGATCTTGCTTTGGAGGCATCTCAAGAGATCCAAGAAGGGCTAGAAGTGCATTAGCTAGCTTAGCACTTACTATTTTTAGTTACTTCCTACTGAGGGATGAGAGATTCTTAGTGCTAATTTTAATTTTAAGTCATGGTTTGTAATAATTAATTCAGGATGTACTTTTTATTTTTTTTCTGAGATGAATGTTATTGCTTAACTTTTATGATGAATGTTATGGATGAGTACTAAGGCTTCTGCACTCTATTATTATTACTACTTATACTTAGTAATATGATGTGATCCACAGGAAAATTATATAGGATACTCAAATACATTAGGTAATTATTCATCATTATTTCTAAACTTAATATGTATAAGTACCTTAGCTAACAGTTAGGATAAAAATATTACACTTATCTCAAGAGTTAGATCTCAATATTAAGTCAAATTAGGGGAGGTTCAACTCTTCTTGAGTAACACACCATTCTGCCGCAAATTGCATTATCATTAATTCTTTTTTTGTTCAAAGTGATGGGATAGGGCATTACAGTTCGTATTAGGGAGAAATCATAAAGTGTTAAATAAGGATAATGTTCCTATCTACTTTATGATCTATTTTGGAGCAGATATGATGACAATCACTAAGTATAAGGAAAGCATCATCCATAATTCATCAAGTTGAATCTCAGAAATGAAACCAAGGATATTTGGAAAGAAGACCTTAGGGTTTGAATGAGCAATAAGAAGTAAAAAATGCTTATATAAATTAAAGAAACCTCAAATCCTGATATTTTATGTAATGACACTCTAGGAATGAAGAACCATTATTATGGATTTAGTCACTACCTTAGGCTATTCAACAACTACTGGATGAATGACTTTTCAAGATGCCAAGGATTATGGTAGAATCATTAGTGGAGTATCTCCCATCAATGTAAAAGTGCTCAATAAGATCTTAGTTTGTCCAACCTTTTGAAGAACTAGCCACCTAGTCCTTGGTCAAGAATGGTAGATCATGTAGCTGCTACTTTCAGAGAAACTTCATGTCCCGATGACTACTGTCTTCAAATATTAGGAGCAATACTCAGCAAACCAGCTGAAAGATGGTGGTTTCGGGCTTATCAAAGACTTAAAAGGAAGCGCATGAGAGAGCAACACATCATTACTTATGATGATTTTTGCACATCTTCCATAGCTAAATTTTGTAGCTGATTATGTTATCATCTCTTATGTTATTTCTTTATAACATTATGTCTTTTAGTTTCTCCATTTTGTGTAACTTCTCTCTTGAGAAGTATTGATAGAAATGTAGCCTTTTTGTTTCATTTTCTGAATCTATTTTCTTAAAATTGCGGTCATGAATCTAGGATCCCACTCTATGACTACTCCCATCAAGAGCATTGTCTCTTCTTCTAATGAGTCTGATGACATCAACTCATTGGTGTGCTTGGTCAGAACTCTAATTGAGAAACATGCTCATTAAGCTTAGGAGACCCATGATATCCTCACATCTCAGTAGCCACCTATGATTTATTCTATAGCTCCATTTGTCCCTCACTTTTCAGTAGATGACATTCTTCATAGTTTACTCTATCTAAGGACACCAACTCTTAATGGGTCCCTGAACCCCATGGATACTATTAGCTGGCTCAAGATGGTGGAGAAGAACTTGATAAGCATCAAATATTTTAATAATGAAATGATTAGCTTAACCACCCATCTGTTCCAAGATGAAGCAAAATATTGGTGAGAAAATGAGTGAAGCACAAAGTTTGTTGATTTAAAAAGTTAAGGTCATTTCATGGGAATCATTTTTGGAAGCATTTAAACAGGCCTTCATTCCCTTATATGCCCAGACTATTCTTGATGATGATTTACTTAATCTCTCTCAAGGTGGGAGATATGTCTTAGAGTATGAGATGGAATTTTGGCATATATCTTGTCTCACCCCAGATTTAGTAAGATTTGAAGCGTCAAGGTGCAACAAATTTCAGAGGGTCTTTGAGACTTGTTAAAGCAGCTCATTTGCAAGAACACTCTCAAAGTCAGATGATAGAAAGTGGAAATCTCACTTCATTCTTGCTAGGAAAGAAGCTTTCGAACTTCGAAATGTAGCTAAGGTCTTCCACATCAAAACTGGACAAACCCAGGTAGATACCCGGCATGCAAACGTCACTATCCTTATGGCAAATGATATCGTGAGGGAAATATTTGTTTCACTGTGGTAGGCTAGAACACCATTTCTATTGATGCATTGTTAAAAAGATTATCGATGGAGTTACCATCATTCACTCTAAAATGGAACAAGTATTCTGCCCCCAACCCTTGAACAATAGTGCTCCTACCCTGCTGTCATGCCACCACCTACTCCTGTTGTAGTTCCCAAGGGTGCACTTGCTCTTGCACATGCTCATAATCATTATGGCCATGCACCTCAGAATCCTGAACCTTCTGCTCATGCTATAGTCTACATGTTGACTCCAGCCTCTGCTCCTAATGATAATGAAATTGTATTAGGTACACCTTAAGTTTCATTTTAGCTTCTATTGTTCGCTTCTTATTTTTCTTTTTCTTGAATTGTGCAAGAAAAACTATGTTACTGTTTTAAACATAGGCACTATAGAAATAAGCGACAAATCATGTAGTGTTCTATTTGATACTGAGCTAGTCACTCCTTTGTGTTAGAAAACTAGGCTAAAACTCTTAAGTTACCTTTTTATCATTTAGCTAATTCCTTAAGCATGGGGTTACCAAATGAGCCCGCAAGCAAGTTCAATAGTTTTGCAATATAGCAATCCCCATCGGTGAGCAAGGTTTTGAAGCCAAGTTAATCGTGCTCCCAATAGAAAATTTCAACATAATTATTGGAATGAACTAGTTAAGCAAGATGGTGCCATAATCAACTGCTAGAAGAA
Source organism: Gastrodia elata (assembly GCA_016760335.1). NCBI lineage: Eukaryota > Viridiplantae > Streptophyta > Magnoliopsida > Asparagales > Orchidaceae > Gastrodia > Gastrodia elata. Next base: position 1,304,869 of record CM028679.1, read on the forward strand.
GAAAATCACTTAAGGCAGTGGAAGTCAAGCTAAATCATTTATAGGCAAGTTCAGTACCCAACCTTCTTTGATTAACGCCTTGAAGGACAAAAATTTAGTCAGAAAAGGTTGTGATGCTTACCTAGTTGCCTTTTTTTATGAATTCTTTTATGTTTTTTCTAAAGACCTACTAGGTCTTTTACCAGTTAAAGAAATAGAGTTTTCGATCGAACTTATTCCAAGAATACAACCCATCTCCAAAGTTTCATATCGTATGGCACCCAAGGAGTTGCAGGAACTGAATAAACAACTTCAGGAATTATTGGAGAATGGTCTCATTAGGCCAAGCTCATCTCCTTGGGGAGTACCAGTACTTTTCGTCAAAAAAAAAAGATGGTTCCATGTGTATGCACATAGACTATCGAGAACACAATAAGGTGATGATCAAGAACAAGTATCAGTTACCTCGAATAGACAACCTATTCGATCAGTTATTTAGAGCTAAGGTTTTCTCCAATATTGACTTGTGTTAGGTTACCACCAACTGCGAGTCAAGGAAGAAGATGCCGAGAAGATGGCATTCAGAACTTGTTATGGACATTATGAATTTATGATGTTGTCTTTTGGTCTAACAAATGCATTATTGATTTTCATGGACTTAATACAGCGTGTGCTCAAGTCCTTCTTAGATAAATTCAACATCATCTTTATTGATGATATCCTGGTTACTCAAAGTGTAAAGTGGAGCATGAACCTCATATAAGAGTTGCATTAGAAGAATTGCGCAAGCATCAACTCTATGCTAAATACTCCAAGTGTGAGTTATGGTTTGACTCAGTGGCATTTCTAGGTCATATTGTTGATGCATAGGGTATTAAAGTTAATCAAAACAAGGTCAGTGCTGTTTAAGATTGGTCGCAGCCAAAGTTAGTGATTGAAATTTGAAGGTTTTTGGGATTAACTAGTTATTATAAGAAATTTGTTAAAGGTTTTCTTAGATTATCTCTCTGTTGACCATGCTAACTCAGAAGGCCATACGTTTTATCTGGAGTCCTGATGTGAAGAAGCATTTCAAGTGTTAAAAGATGCACTCTCAACTGCCATAGTGCTTATTTTACCAAAAGAAGTTTAGACTGCCAAGTCTGCACTGATGTAACTAGTGTTGGATTAGGAGGTGTGTTGATGTAAGAAGGAAGAGTGATTGTGTATGCTTCTTGCCAGCTTAGGCCTCATGAGAATCATTATCCAGAGCACGATCTCAAACTTACTATCACTGTCTTTGCCTTAAGAGTTTGGCGTCACTATATATATGGCATTCAGTGTTTTATTTTCATAGATCATTAGATCTTGTAGTATATATTTACTCAGTGGGAACAGAGCTGTCAACAAAAAGATGGCTACAATTGATCAATGATTATGATATGAATATTCAGTATCATCCTAGAAAAGGAAACGTTGTAGCTGATGCTCTTAGTCATTGCGCTACCTTATGTGCCATAATCACTGAAAGTTTATCTTAGATGAATTTTGTAAGTTGTGCATTGAACCTATCAGAGGTGACATGCTTAGTCATTTGATCCAACAAAGTTCTACAGAATCAACCTTTCATATGGATGTCTCCATCTCTCAGACTAAAGATGAGGACTATCTAAAGTTCAAAGCTAAAATTGAAGGTGGTCCTTGCCATGATATGTAGCTCCCTGAAAGTGTGATTTATAAAAGAAATTGTCTTTGGATTCCTAAGTTCATGCATCACGAGATTCTCATTAAAACTCATAATTTTGGATGTCAGGTTCACCCTAGTAGCACAAAAATGTACCAAGATTTAAAGCAATCCTTTTGGTATCTTGGTATGAGGAAGAGCATAGCAGAATTCATTGCCATGTGTCATGCTTGTAACCTCATTAAGGCTGAACATCAAACACCTAGAGGACTCCTTCATCCCCTGGCAATCAGTAAATGGAAGTGGTTTAACATATCTATGGACTTCATCATGGGTTTGCCTAAGTCGAGATCTGATGCTGATTCAATTTGGGTCATAGTCGATCGACTAGCCAAGTCAGCTCACTTCATTCCTATTTGTTAAACTAATTATGTAGAGAGGTTAGCAAAGAGCTATATCAAAGAGATAGTCAGTCTCTATGGGATTTTAAGGTGAATCATTTCAGATAGAGATAGTAGATTCACATTAAAGTTTTGGTAAGCAGTGCATCAAGACCAGGGAACTACTCTGGCCACGACTATTGCCTTCCATTCTCAAATAGATGTCTTGCATCTATGTATCTTAAATTTTAGTGGTTTCTGGGATGACCACATTCCTCTTGTGGAGTTTGCTTATAGTAGCAATTATCAAGCAAGTATTATCATAGCCCCATATGAAGCTCTATATGGGAGTATATGCTGCACTCCACTTGCATGGTCAGAATCGGTAGTGTTCAACTTTTCGGGTTTGATATGGTAGATGAAACCAATAATAAGGTGCAGTTAATTCAATAGAGGATTCGTGCATCGCAAGATCACCAAAGAAAGTATCATGATGCTCACCATCATCCTTTTAAATTTAGTGTGGAAATTTTATATATCTTAAAGTTAGCGAAATGAAAGGTGCTTTCCATTTTAGCATAGCAGGAAAACTTTGCCCCCGTTACATCGAACTTCTTGAAGTAGCAGCGAAAGTAGGTTTTGTAGCCTATAGGTTAAAACTATAACAACCCTAGGTTATTACTTTGTAAATGCATAGATAACATAACCCATTTATTTTCTATCGCCATTGCTTATAGAACCACAAACTAAGCCTATTTAAAAAATTTGAAGTCTATTGGACTTCTCTAGGTCTAAAAAGATAATTTGATCAGTCTAGATGCCTTAGTCTATACCCAAAATATTTTGATCTCAGAATTAAATTCTGATTGCATTTTTGAATTCCTCACCCCCAAATTAGCTAAGTGTGAAAATTTGGTTTAATTTGGAATTCAATTGGGCCATAATTCAATTTAAATTAAAATGGTTCAATTGCATTTAAGGGTTTATGACTTTTCCTAATTACAATTTACCCTTAATACCTAATATAACAGCCGGGATCCGCTGTGTGGACCGCAGGCGATCCACTGCGGAGCCCGGGTCACACAGCAACGGGATCCCTCAAATCTAGCCATCGCGCCTTCTTATCCAACGGCTAGGATTAAAACCGCGGGTCCGCTATTAGATCAACCCGAACAATCCTATGGCGTAAATTTAATCTAATTCGACCGTTAGGATCCAGAGGATCAGGACTGTTGCGTCTTCTGGATCGATACATCAGACGGTCCACAGTGCACCCGCACTGTGGATCTTCATCTTCGCCATGCCCGCGGCTGACCGAACGGAATCCCGCGGATCATCGACAGCCGGACCTGTCCCCCACTACCCATTCCACCTCAGCAAGCCATTGGGGACCTTTCCCCAACGGCATATCAGCCATGGTCAGGCCTCGTGACCCGACCGAGCCAATTGGGTAAACTGGGAGCTCGGCCCTGGCCCGACCTCTCGGGCCTCATTAACCCATTCAAAGATCTCCAAAAGCCTCCTTGTGAGCATCTGTGGCTATAAGTAGCCTCAGCAACCCTTCCTCTGACCCTTTGCTGGTCAATTGAACCCTCTGCAAACTCACTGCCATTGCCGAATTCCTGAGCAGCTAAGCTTCTTCCAGGCGCTCCCAAGCTCACGTACTGCTGATAGGAGAGTCTCCTAGAGTTCAGGAACTCTCATAGAGATCTAAGGCAACTCAACAAGCTTGGAGGAGACCTCTTCACTGTCTGTGAGCTCTCGGGCAAATCCAGGTATCCCCCTGTAACAACCCAGGTTGTTACTTTGCTCAATTAAGACTAATCTAAGTCTTAATTAAGGTTTTAAGTCACTAATTAAGTAATTTAGAACGCCTCTGAAACCTAGGTCAAACCAGAAGTCAACAAAGTCAAATCTAGAATTCTGGAAAATCCCAAACCCTAGAAAATTGACTTTTTATCTAGACCTCAGATTGAAAGTCTGACTTCGCCATTGCATTCAGAACACCCAAATTAGCTAGGGGTGAAGTTTTGAAGGCATTTGGAAGTCGTTGGATTTTTGTCAAATATTTTAATAATATTTAATACCTGAAAATTCAAATAAATAAATACTCGTTGAAACAAAAATCTGAGTGCGCCATTGCGTTCCTCATCCCTCAATTAGCTGTGGGTGATTTATTGGAAATTTTTGGAATGCATTTAGTTAGTTAATTTTAATTAATAAAATAGGTTAAAAAAATTAATTAAATAATAATATATTAATTTATCTTAACGGTCTCCGTCGATTGGAAGCTGACGCCGTCTCCCGTGCAGTTGAGCCTTTTCGTTCTCCACGCGTGTCGAGTGAAGCTGCACGCGTCACCCTGCGCCAGCGCCGGGAGCTTCGCGAATGCCAGATGGCTGCTGCCGCTTCATCCCACCGCTTAGGCGCTGCATTAGGAATAACATAAGACCTCCGGAGCTTCGACTTCACCCGGTTTGAACTCGGAAGACCAGATTTTGGCAATCAAAGCTTGAGCCTTTCCTGCCGTCCATCTAAGGTACCCGATCTCACCTGATCTCAGTTTGATTTCAGATATTATTGTTTCTATATGCAATCCATATCTTAATAATCAATCCATACGGTTCGATTAAGCTAAGGAGTCTTCGATCGAACGGGATCTTCGATCGAAGATCCCCCTCACGAAACCCTAGCGAGCGTTATCAGGGAAGACGAAGCGCCGTCCCGAGTGAACCGGCCACTCCGGACTGATTCAACTATCCGTCTGCGCCCGGTCCGGTTCGGGAGGAAGGCGAAGCGTCGCCTCAGATCTGCCGTCAGATCTGGATTCAAATCCAACCATTAGATCTGAATCAATCTCAATCCATTAGATCTAGCTAATCTGATATTAACCGTTGGATCAGGTAAAGTTCAAACCGGTCCAAGTCTGGACCGGTTGGCCTCCGGACCGAGGCGAGCCGGGTCGCGTGAGCCGGGCCGAGGGCTCTCTGTGCGCGCCACGTGTCCCACTCATCGAGTGCGGTAGGGCCCGCTTCGCAGCGCGCCGCGTGTCCAGCACTGCTGGCTGTCTGGCGCGTGGGGCCCGCGGCGCTCTCCTAAGCCAATGAGGCTCCGCCGCGTGTCCTGAGAATATAAATAAAAGTTATATATATAGTTATAACGTTTAATTATTAAATGTAATTATAATTATAAATATATTTATATAAATATCAGATTTATTATTATTATTAAAATAGTATTAATTTATTTATTAAATCCTAATCTTTAAACATTAATATCTTAATAAATATAAGTCCAAAATATGTAAATTAATATATCAAATTAATCAGAAAAATATGAGGAATTTATTGATACCAATAATTTTGCATTTGAACATGTATCTAGCAAAGTGATTATTTAGGATTTAATTTAAGTTATAAATTTTATTTAGCTCATAACTTTGTGTAGGTCTTAAAGTGATCAGAAAACTCTAAGGATTAATTTGATAGTATTCATCTTGTTGTTTGGATTAGTTTTTGCCTAATCACTTTTAGGTCCTAACCCTAATTACCCTAATTAACCCTAGAACTTCAATTGACCATAACTTGGTCAATTGAGCTCCAAATTTGATGATCCAAAGGTCCATTTAGATCAGAAAAACCTAAATAACAGTAATCTGTAAAAATATTTAGGATCCAATAGTTAAATTTGTTAATCACCCTTAATTACTCTAAATGTTGATTAGTGAATTTTAACAAATCTAGTAATCCAAATTGAGTGATTTAAGTTTTAGAGGACTCCTAGAACTACTTAGAATCTATCTGTGAAGTTTGATTGGTGTTTGAGTGCTGCATTTTGCTAATCACTCACTAATCACTCTTAACTCTAATTAGGTCTTAACTTAGTCAAATTAGATTCAAATTGAGCCTACCACATGTCATTTTGATCAGTGGACTATTTCTAAATCATAGCCACTGATTTTGCTTAATTTGGACACTAATTGACAAAGTTAGGATTTTGACCCTAATTAAGGTTTCCTTAATTACCCTTTAAACCCTAGATCTTGTATTGGCCATAACTTGGCCAATACTTATCAGAATTTAGCAAATTTAGATTCTATGGAAAGCTTAGGTAGTAAAGAACAATAATCTGAATAAAAATTTAACTTTCTTATAGCCAAATTTCTAATATGCCCTTATGAGTTAAATTCACTAATTTAATCTCATATGGCTTAATAATCACCAAAAATTAATTTAGTTGCTGTCTAATCCTACATTAGACAGTAAGAAATACTTTCCAAGAGAAAATTTTAGAATTAAAGCCTTAGATCAAAATTTGATCTTTTGAACCCTTAAGTAGGGGCAAAATGGTCATTTTGCCCAAATTTAGGGTTTAGCCTTTAAAAGCCCTAAATTCAGTTTCTAATCACTAAAATTAGTAAATAGAATGATTTAGAACTAAAATTAATCAAATCCAAGTCTAAATTAGATTTTGATTAAAATCTCAAAATTTGCTCCTTAAGGAAAATTTCCTAAGTCTTAAGTGAGTGATTTCTCCTTCTTTAATCATTCTTAAACCCATCCTTAGGTCTTATAACATTAGTTAGGATGTGTGTCTTGAGAGATACTCTTAGTAATTAAGAGCCTTAATTCTTAAGATTAGGAATAGATCTTAAGTTAGAATTTATCTGTTGAGTAAATTGGGTTACTCAATAGGTGAAACCTTGAGTTTACTAGTTTCTAGATTTTCACAGTTTATTAAATGATTATTTGGTCTTTAAACCCTAGAATTAAGAATAGAGATCTATACTAATGAATTGATTTATCATTAGGACTTGCCTTAACTTAATCTGTGAGATTTAGGTTATAAACCTTAGATCTTTAGTTATACCTTTGGATTAAGTGATTAGACCCCATCATCTGGAGTCTAATTCTTAATCTTTTCATCTTGATTTGGCTAATCAAGATGAGGTTTGGGGTAAATTAAATTACAAAATTAGGTCGATGATGTATTCACTTAAATTAAATAGTCATCTTTTGATTTAGTTATAATTAGGACTTGGCCAGTCCTAATTATCTTCAACTAGTAGGATTCATGATTCTAAGTTACAGAATGTGTAAGAATTGATGATTCTGAAACTTATGTAACTTAGAGTAGATAGAACGAATAAAGTAGATAACAACGGATATCACCTGTGTTTTAGATAGAGTTTCTTGCTCATTTTGATTTTGATGCTTCGCATTCCTTGATTTTGAGCCTTATACCTTGAACATATATTAAGTACTTAAGATATTTGATAAATATCTTATGTTAATTTGGAATATTCATAAGCAGCATTATGTTTACATTTCGCAAGTGGTTTGTAAGGTGTAGCTTGATTAGTATACCTCTTCAATCAACCCGTTCGGGTCGGCAACCTTTCGAGGGTTTAATGTCCGACAGTCTATGGCCATGCTTAGTTCGAGTGATAGGATGGATAGACTCTTGCCATACTGACTATAGAGTCAGGATTTTGATATGGTTATACTAATTCAAGTATACTTATATTTAGTTCTATCTTAGCTCATTAGGCTAAGAGTTTTCAGTGATGTTCAATTCAGAGTTTCTTAGCTCATCAGGCTAAGATTTGCTGAGTATGTTTTCAGTTTGAGTGACTTAGATGATCACTGCAGTTTCCGCTATCAGTTGCTGTTTTACTTGCATATTCTGCATTGTAGCACTATTTTACTTACAGCTTTTTTGTACGTGTTTTTACATAGGATGCTAGTTTTACTTATTGTTTTCATATGCTCACATAGGATGTTAGTTATTTTCAGTTTTAGACTGTTCAATTTCTATATGTTACCTAGCATAATCTATTTGATCATAAGCATGTTTAGGTTGTATTTTCTTTACAGTTTTGTTTAGTCTTTTTTTTCTTACCTGTTTTTGTTGCAGTTGCTCGGAGGAGGTATGTGCTTACTTCCTATTTGTTAGTTATAAATTGTAGTTTATAACTTATTACTGTTCTTTTGTACACTTTTTGCACCTTTTTGCTTCTCTACTGGTTTATGGTGATATTCAAGTAACTTAATAAAATTGTTTACCTTAAAATGTGCTTAGACAATAGTCTAACCAGTTTTTCTTTTGTTGGCTGGGGCCCTACCATTATGAAACTGATAATGGTAGGTTCTGAGTTTGTTGGAGCAGCAGATCCAGTGGAGACCTTGCCATTGGAGCCCGTTCCTGAAGATCTTTAGCTTTAGTTTCTGTTGCTTGTGAGATCGAGAGTTTCCTTTTTCAGTTCTCTTAAACTTATTAAATATTGTAATAATACAAGTTAACATTCTCTTTTTAGCATTTTACTTATTTTGTATTGTTGTATTTATACTATATTGATGGATGTTATATTTTTATGCTTCCGCACTCTGAGTTCTTGTATGATCATTTAGTGATAGTATCTTTGGATGAATGGCAAAGTCCTTAATTAAATTGGATTAGAATGTGTGTCTAATCCAATCTTAAGTGGGGACCTTGTCATTTGGTGACCCCTCTACTGTAATCATGTTAACTTAAGGGTTAACAGGACCACGGCAAGGCAGGGCCGCCACACCCCCTTACTGAATTCGAGCCATTGAGGCTCGAACCTTGCTCCTTTTGATGCGTCTGAGCCGTATTGTCGTCTCAAACCCAAGGGTATCAAGATTAAGATCTAGGCTAGCTCCGATCGATCAAATCGATCGATCGGATTAAACTGCTTAAGGATCACCTAGGTCGAGCAAGGACCCAGCGATCCAGACCATCCCAGACCATCATACCGGATGGCTTCGATCTGCCTCACCTCCCTGATGGTGTAGGGATCGAGCCCGGGGCCTGGCGTGGCCTCTGTGGGGAGATTTATCTCCCCACAGTAGCTCCAATAGAGGAGCCCTTGGGTGAGCAAGGTCTGGTCGATCCAGACCATCTCACAAGGGGCTTCGAGTCCAAATCGACGCGTCTGACCACGGTGATCGAGTAGCGATCAAGTGCTGGTCGAGTCGTGGGCTGGATGCATCGAAATTTGGCGATTAGGGTTTCCCTAATCGGTCCCTGGCTCGGGATGACGGAGCGGGGATGAAGGCTCTATGCGGACCGGGTCGACCCACGACCCGTGCTGTGCGACAGTGCCGGGTTTCCCCGGGCCCCGGTCGACCCGCGCGGTTTGTTTAACGGGCCGAGCCGTTTAATTAAATTTGAATTATCGGAATTATTTTCCTTATTTAAATCAGGAAGATAATTCCAATAATCAAATCATAGGATTTTGATTAAATAAAAATACAGAATGTATTATTTGAATAACTTTTAATCCATTGGTCCAAATCCTATGGTATTATATATGAAAATGATCAGGAAAATCTCAGGAACCTAAATATAAAATAAAAATGAAGATGTGATGGTTAGATCTTTAATTATTGCCTAATTACAGTGGATCTTGATTCAGGTAAATTAGCAACTCTACTTATCCAAATTGCATGCTTAGGGTGCCATTAGTTCACTTGTGATAATTAGAATGCATGTGATAAGTAGATTATTTTTCTGACTTCTATAATTTTAGTTATGCCCTAATTTTGTTAAATCATGATTAGTAAATTTTAGGGTTTATACTCATTGGAACTTAGCAAACTTAGGCTCTGATTACTTGTATGATTAATTAGAGCTTGCATGCCAAACATCATGTAATTTGAATGGTTGGATTTATACTTTTGTGCTAATCTTTCTTGATTTAAATTAGGGTTTGATTAGTACTAAGTATCCTTTCTTTTATATACTTTGATTGTTAATCTGACTTATAACAGTAAGTTAAGTGTAGTGAATTCATTTAGATAAGCTTATTAAGTATACTTGAATATATCCAAAGAGTTAGAATCTTAAATATCTTAATTAACTTAAGAAATCTTATGATTTGGATCAAGCTTTAATGACTTGATCTAGGTCTGAGATTGCCACCAACAATACATAATTATTCCATTGATTTGACATTGAACTTTAAATACATACTTGATTTTACTTAAGGCATGAGAAGGGATAAAACCTTTGAATTGAACATTCTCCAATAATGCATTTGATTTATTATTGATTTTAAACATTTAATTAGACAAATTAATGTTAATAACAATCCTTTGGAATTTCACCATTTGAATTAAACTTTAAGATCCCTGATTTCTCTTAAAGTAATAAATTTGCATAAAAAGATTATTAATACTATATTGATTCAATAAGTGATTAAATCCTTAACAATATGTGTGATTTAGATCCCACAATCTTAGTTTAAGTGTGATCAGATGACTTAATCATCTGATCTAATCATTCCAAATCTAATCATAAAACAAAACCTAAGGACTTAATATCAACATCTAGAAGGGAGATCTTGAGTATCTCTTCATAAGATCATTTTGAATTATTTTTAAAAAAGACCTAAATTCATATATCCTGAGGTAGGAGGCCTTTTATGACTTCCTGAGGTAGAAGTATAGAAGATCCCATCACCTTAGAGATTGATCTATTCTCCTTGTGGTAGTAATCCATTAAGGCGTTAGAAAAGATACTTCTCCTTATAGTAAAATACATATTAAGTGATCATGGATCACATTTGCTTGGTGAAACCTTGTATAGGACTTACCTATTAGTTTAAGACTTGTAGTCTTGATAAATCCTTGCTCTATTAATTAGACTTGATTGAACCTTGATCATTGGGTGGTGTGGTATAGTATACCCATATTACTGGTCCCCAGTAATATTCAGGATTGGTTGAGTCACTCTAAGTGAGATTTATCTTTGTGTTATCCTGTGAGCTTAGGCGGATATAACCTCACTTAGAGTAAATCAATCGATTCTAAGAGTGTATTAAATGGGTACCCATTCCTTAGTTTAATTGAAAGACAAATTGCCATCGGGCAATGCCTCCTAGCGAAGATCGCTTCAATAGGTATGGCTCAAATAAATCAAGTAACGGGATTCACCTTCCTTAGTATGATTGTGAGTTTAGTGACTTAATACTTAGTTTGAGATACAAAATCATTATCGGATGGTGCCTCCTAATGAAGATCGCTTTATTAGGGTGGCTTAATCAAACTAAGCAATAAGGATCCCCTTTCTTTGCTGCATGCAACATATGTGTATACTATCACCCCATCCAGTGATCTTTAATTAAATATGTAACTTTAACTAAATATCAATCTATAAACTAGGAGTCAGAATCCTTTTAGTAGGATCCTGCACAGTGGGGACTTATGATTCATTATTATTTCTTACTAAATTCTTCATGGATTTTGGGATTTTTCATTCATTCAATATAATGGCATAAGCATAAGCATAAACATGAGTTTAACTCATTCCTTCTATTGTGATACATGATTATTAGTGATACAGTATGAGATACAGAATGTTATATACACAGACTGGGAAATTTCAGGGTGCATCTGTGTCACCATACTGACTTCCTAACTGTTGTGCTTACATTAGACTGTACCACTCATTAACCTTCAATGATAGTTCTGTGATATATGATGGTGTGGCATATCCGTGTGCATTGTTTCAGTGGCATATAGTGCGGCTTATGGCATCCTTTTCGGCATAATGTTGTTTTACTTTCAGTTTTATTTAGTGATAGCTTCACATTTCATAGCCCTTTTACTATTTTGTTCACTCAGTACTTACAGTTTTCCTCGCTTACATACTTTTTTTCTTCAGCTCTGTTACGGCTTTACTTTACTTGTATACTTTGTTATGTTTAGTTTAGCTTTGCATAGCTAGTTTCGATGTGTTAGACTTCTTGTCTAACACGGGGTACTTTTGGGATCCGGTAATTTGCTAGATCCTGAGCAGTTTTTGGAGACAGGTCTGGATGACATACCAGAGACCCAAGAGGAGCATTTGGAGTTGTAGCAAACCAAGCATCTACTTTTACTTACTAGCTCTTTTTCAGCATTTTAAATAGACTCTTTATATTTCTGCATTTAAATGATTTGTAATAAACTCTGGATGTACTTTTGCTTTTCTTTTCTGAGATGGATATTTACTACTACTTGAGATGAATGTATTTGGATGTTTTGCTTTTAGCTTCCGCACTCTATTATACTATTATACTTAGTATTGTGATGCGATTAGCATACTAGAAATGCTGATATCTTTCTATAATGTACATGGGTTCTTCCCCACTTCCTTGAACCTTGTGTACGTACTAGTCTGATACCTAAGATATGTATTTCATTCTTATCTTAGATATTGGCTCTCGATCCTACTCTTAGGATTCGAGTCAGCAGCCTTTAGTATGACTCCGTCTCTCTAGCCTATTCGGGATGATGGGTTTTGCTTGTATGGCCTACCATTCCCAAGTAGCGCACCGCTCCACCGCCAAAATATGTATTACACTTGTCCTTTGCGCACGGCGACGGGACGGGGCACTACAAGAACTCCCTGAAGACTTCTCATCAGTGCATAATGTATTCCATATGCCATCATTGCAGAGATGTCTTTGTAATCCTTCACATTTAGTTCATCATCCAAAAGTATCTCTTAAGCTTAATCTTTCATATGTGGAAGAACTATCAGAATCTTAGCTCACGATCAAATATATTTTGGGAATCGCTCTATCCCCATGGTAAGAGTTTAGTGGAAGAATCATTCTCTAGAAAAATATACTTGGGAGAAAGAGAAGGCAGTGATAGTATTTGAGTCTCTTTGAAAATTTAGATACTCTTAATTTCTAAGTTATGTTCTTAAATTTTGCATCTTCTTTTCCCTTCATAGGATGATGTCAATGATGATATCATTCTTATGTGGGGGAGTCTATAACAACCCTAGGTTGTTACCAAGCTTAATTTAAGCTTAATCACATTTTAAATTCTTTTATATTGTGCTCATATAGTCATTAGAACCTAATATTAAAATTTTGGGGTCAATCGAACTACATTAGGTTAAATGGGCAATTTTGCCAATTTAAGAACCTTAGAAACTAGCCAAAATATTTTGATCTCCAAATTAACTTCTGACTTCATTTTTGAATTCATCACCCCCAAATTGGCTAGAGGTGCAAGTTTGAGAATTTTTAGAGGTCATTTAAGCCATAATTGAATTTATTTTAATTAGGAAAAAATTGCACATAAGGGATTTGAACCATTCATATTTGCATTTTAGACCTCCCACTATTTCCAACTACTGGGATTCACTCTATAGACTGTGGGCAATCATCTGCGGAGACCGGGTCCCATGACAATGAGTCCCACTGCATTTGGTCATCACTCCCACATATCTAATAGTCGTGATTTACTCGTGGCTGAGCCATGATTGCTCATTGGATCGCGCCCATGGATCCTACGGTCTGGATCACCACCGCATATGGCCATTAGGATCCGATCGATCAGAGCCATTCTACAATTCTGATCAATCAATCGGATGATTCTTGAGCACCCACATTATGTACCTTCGTCCCCTGAGCGTTTGTGCTCCCAGTAGAAGGATCTATCACGTACGCTCGTCCTAGGCTCTATCCCCCTACTGAATGTCGGATGGGCCATTTACTTCCTTTCCCATTCAATTTAGCAATCATAGTGGGCTGAGCAGGCCTGAGCTTCCCCATTATGGCAATTGGGCATTGAGTTTGTCGACCCGAGCTTAACCCATAGCCCAACCTCCTTGCTCGCCCTCGAGCTATAAATGACTCGAGTGATTCTCTGTGAAGCTCTTTGATCACTAAGAATCACTGGATCTTAGAATCCCAGCCTACATTATCTAGCACCTCCCATCTCAAGCTTATTTGTTTGAGGGTTTGATTTGATGTTCAAATCCTCTAAGCTACATCTTGAAGCCAAGCCATCATTCCATTTGATCGAGTCGTGTCTGCGCAATAGAAACCAGGTACTTCTCATCTCTCTGAAAGTGAGCTGAGCAAGCTCATTGATTTTTTGATTAGTTTTGTTCTCTGAATACATGTATATGGCTGTGTTCTAGATGAGTTGGGAGTCATTAGGGAGCCAATGGAGGTTTAGACAGTGCAGAGCAAGTATGAACAGGGCCGTGGTTTGGTGATGGCATGCTTGCAATTTCATGGAGAATTGGCACCCAATCAGGTCACCAATTACTAGTGGATGTAAACTTGTATCAATCTATGAGGATCAATATGGTTGGGCTAGCTCAAGAGGACAAATCCTACCGCTCCCTACTCAAGTCAGCACAGTGCTACACAGTGCTTGGCTTGAGTAAGGACTCACCATCCCAACTATGCCTGAGCCTAGCTAGCTTAGGGTTTAGTCCCAACATGGGCTGGGGATGGTGTGGGGCTTAAATGTTAGCCCTCTCTAGTGGTCTCTATAGGGAGAATTTCTTCCTGATAGTGAACCCTAGAGGTCCTCAAGAAGAGGATTTTGTGGTAATATCTCCTTGGTGATCCCAATCACCCCAATCAGGTTTTTAGGGTTCAATCGATGCAGCTCAACTGGTGGAAGGTGTACCAGTTATCTGGAGATGATGACGATGCCTAAAGCTCTAGAATTGAATGATTTGGGCTAACCCTAATTGTTGGATGTTGATGAGAAGTTGTGGGGATAAAGATGATAGCGCGGGCTGGGTCAACCTGTGACCCACCCTGTCCAATAGTGATGGGCTGTCAGGTCCTGGTAGAATCGCATGGTTCCTTTAATAGGCTGGCATGTTGAGTTCCTGTTGACCCAACTGAGCCCAATAGTTCAAATGGGAATAATGTGATGTATAAATGGAATTCCTAAAGTCCTAACTTAGGGATTATTTAATAAAACTAAGGTATCATTTATTTTGCTCAATTCTTTTCCAAATAGTATGATCCAATATACCATTTGGATTAAAAAATGTGTAGATTAATAAACTGCTCAAATATTCTAGCTTATATGGATTTATTTGCTAATTATGCACTAATTATAATCTTAGCTTAATTAGTGAATATTTGGATGTCCACTTAGTCAAAAAGCAAAATTTTAGTCTCTATTATTTCATTGTGTTATGTAGAACCTAATGGAAATCATTAGCAATAAATTTTGAGATTAATTTTGCTAATGGTGTCTTAATTACACAATTGCAATATTTGGAAAGATTAGGAAATTTACTTATCCAAATAGCATGTTTTTAGTTTCCAGTACTTCATTTTAATATTTAAACATAATTGCAAAGTTTAATTTCAATTCCCATGGTAAATCTTCTTAATTAGTTGCTAATTGTTTAACACCTTAATTATCTTAAATTAACATCTTGGCTTAACCAAAATGAGTCATAATGCTGATTTGAACTCCAATAATCAATGAATAGCTTAATGATAATCTTGTATTTCAAATTATATAAGTAAACCCCTAATTAGCCTTAACCTTATTTAGCTTTAATTAAGTTAAGTAATCAATCTAAACTTAAGTTTAATTAAAGGTGTTGCACCCCTTGATTTGCTTGGATTTAATTAACACTTGTTGATTCTATTATTTGATCTTATAATAGTAAGATAGATCATTAGGCCTTAGAGTGGTTAATGTGATTTAACTATCTTGATCAAAATGTTAAGATCTACTTGATTTTCTCTTATCTAAGAAAAAATAGTATAAATTGATCCTTAATAAATAAATAAAATATGATGGATTTGTATGCAATCAATTTCTCAAATTTGTATAATTTTATCCCATAACTAGAGTGTTAGGTTAAATTAGACTCTAAGAGATTAGCATGCTTGAGTTGTATCTTATCTTAATGATTGAACTTATAAATCTACATGTAATTACACTAATTGATTTAGAATCCACCTATGATGATAAATATAGATTTAGATGTAATGAGTTGAATTTTTGATCTTTAAGGTATAAATATTATACCATTAGTAAGTGAACCTTTGAGGTAAGAAATGCCTTATTTATCTTATTTTGAGGTAGGAGCTCAGATGAACCTTAATAACCCTAAATTATTAACCATATACCTTGTGGTAGGATAACCTAAAGAGACTTAGATTGAGTTATCTTTTATGATAGTTATTCAAAATTAAATGACTTATATGTCATTTAATTAGAGCATTGTGTAGAACCTACTATAATGGAGACTAGATTCTATAGTTTGAATTTCTTTGGTACTAAAATAGTTTGTTAGAACTATAAGTGATGAGAACATTAGCTTCATCATATAGAGGTTGTAGTGCATATCCTTAAGACTGATTTGATTCAATAGGATGGAATTGGTTTATTTACCCAGAATAGAATTATAGAATTTTTGTCTTATCATAGGTAATTTAAAAAGTACAGTTAAGCTTAGGATAAACATCCAAGTCTAAAATATATTATAAGTTGGGGATTAAATAGCTTAGTTTGAGAGAATAAACTGTAAAAGTAATCTGCCTCTTATCCTTGTGCGCATTGATAAGTGCCGTTAAACAAAACTATGCATTTTAAATCACCTTTCTTTGGACATACTAATCATATATATACACTCTTAATATGTGATGGATAGTGTGAGTAAATGTTTAATTCAATAGAATTAAAATAAAATGTTATGGTTCATACAGTTATACCTCAGATCTGTATAACATTCAAGGTGAATGTGCATATATAATTAGACAATAATAAGGGATATTTAATTTGGTTTTATATATTTTCTAGTTTTAATGATTTAAAAGCACTTAGTTTATTAAACTCCAGGGCATATAATGAATCTCGTAATCACATCATGTCATTAGCGTAGCGTTTCTGCTCACCTAGAATCTGTGGGATATTAAAGCATGGATATTTCTAGGATAAATTCAGCGGCATGTTTATATACATACTCAATGGCATACAACATAGCTTTTTTTTTTCCAGTTATTTTAGTTACAGTATCATTTCAGTTGATTTACTTTTAGTACTTTTATTTAGTTATAATTTTTATTTCTATTTTTAGTTTTAGTGTTAGATTTATAGTTAATTTTACTTCAGTTTTATGTAGTTTATTTTTTATTATATTAAATGTTACATAAAATTCTCTTAAATATAAGAAAATATTAACTATAGCCTAAAATATATTTAGACTCATTATCTAAAAAGATTTTTTTCTTTTTCTGATTGGGGCCCTAGTATTGTGAAGGATCCCGAGTTGTTGGAGGAGCCAATTTTTAAGGCATCTCAAAAGATCAACAATGTCAGATCTCGAGTTGTTGGAGGAGCCAGTTTTGAAGGCATCTCAAAAGATCCAAGAGGAGATAGAGGAACTTTATCCAGCTCAACACTTACTATTTTTAGTTACTTTCTGCTAAGAAATGTCAGAATTTTACTGCTCATTGTAATAATTAATTGCAGACATACTTTTTTTTTTAGATGAATATTTTTACTTAGCTTCTGTGATAAATTTTAAGGAGGAATGATAAGGCTTCCACACTCTGTTATGATTACTACTTATATTTAGTATTATGATGAAATTCACATGAAAATTATATAGGATACTCATATATATTGGGTAATTGTTCATCATCATTCTAAACCCAATGTACATAAGTACCTCAGCTAATACTTAGGATAAGGATATCACACCTATCCTATGAGTTAGTGCTCAATAATAAGTCATATTAGGGGAGGTTCAGCTCTTCTCGAGTAACGCATCATTCTGCCGCCATTTGTGTTATCAATAACCCTTCTTTTGTGCACTGTGATGGGATGGGGCATTACACCAAGGGCCTCCATAAATGTAATGCCACATCACATTTACACACAACTTGGAATGAGGGGAATGGAAGTTACCCCTGTGATTCTAAAATTTGCTAACCTGGATTCCATGACACCAATAGGTATTCTAAAAAATGAGTTGGTATATCTAAGAAATTTTATGATCTCCATTAATTTCTAAGTCTGCGCATGGGACATGTGGAATGAGAAGTCCACCATTATTTTTAGAAGACCATTCCTCGCCATGAATCGAGCTATAATTGATGTAGAGAGTAGATTAATGAAATTAGAATCAATGGCACGGATGAATATGTAAATATAATGCTGACTCTTAATAGAGAGAAGAGTTTATATTTAAAATGGAGAGAAATGGAAAGGGCTAGACTAAATCCTATTGAGGTTAAAAATGAAGAAGAATTGCCATGTGAATTTGAATATGAAAAATTAACAAACACCTTATCTAGAGTAAGTGAATCTAAAGAAACTAAAGTGGAGAAAAAAACCTAGAGGGAAAACAAAAAGAAAAAGGCTAATTTAAACCTGATAAATGAACAGAGGGATACTTTGATTTTTGAATTGGATAGTTTAAAATGTGCACAATAGGAGTAAAATCTACTTGTGCTCACTCAAGCTCTACAAAAATCTGGAGGGAGGTACCAATTGGGAGTAAGAGGTGATTGAACTTAGAATGGTCGGGTTGAGGACATTAAACTAAGTGCTTCAACCCAAATTTTTTTGATTAAGTGTAGTTTAATTTATCAGTAATATAGCGATAATTAGTCAAATTAGATTACTGCAACCCTACATAAAAACTGAATGATGTAAAAATTCCTTAATAGCACAATACTGCATGCCTCATCGCGCTCCTGAGCATTGCAGCACGATGCAATGCGCCACAACGCGCCACAGATAAATGCAGGCTGGAGTTCTGCATTCAGAAACTACAGTAAGCCACAATGCATTATAGTGCGCTGTAGCGCACGACGTAAGTTTGAACACCTAGGAAATTAATTTTGGGCATCATTCCAATGGACCAAAACTGTTGTAGCACATTGGATTCAAGGAATTCGATCAAAAAGTTGTTCAAGAATTGCCTTTTGGTCTTCCCAATGGTTTGGTGTTAAATCACACTTACAGGACTAATGAAAACTTTTTGACCACCCATTGGGTGAGGATATGTGGAAAGTAGGTACATAATTCATTTTCCTTGGATTGCCGTCAAATAGCAAGGAAGAGAGAGATGCTCTCTTGCATTCCCTTAAAATTTCCTCTCCTCCTTGAGATTATTAGACCCTTAATCAATCAAAAGAGATGGCTTTCTGCAAGAAGGCAACTGTGAGCAAGGCTGCAGCAACCTATAATTTTGAAGGGAGCTTCGATGACAAGAGGTTTGCCTCTTTTGAAGTTCAACAAAGATTCCAATAGATTACCTAAGAGAAGAGGCTGATCCCTGAACGGGGAGTTGCTGAGCATTATTCGGTAAATTCTTTTAACATTGCTAATCAATGATGGGTAAATCTGGTGGGACAGCGGGATGTAATCCATCCACTCCATGTTCAAGAGGTGCATGCTAGCGCTATCAATCCTTGGCAGTGGAGCATTTTTGTTCACGGAAAAGCCATTGAGTTTGGACGCCGGGAAGTCAGAAATTTTTATGGATTGGAATCTGTGGCCACCTACACTTACATTGAAGTCAGAAGTCATGCACGTACTAACGGGTAGCAATGCCAATTGAAGTTCGAATGTCACCAACATTCCAAGGGCCTTACTAACTATAGCAAGTAATGCTTGGCACATTATCATCTCCAGTAGGATAATGCCATTTGTGCATTTGAGTGAGGTGACCTGGACAAGAGTTGTGCTTATTTATGCAATTCAATGTCTAGGTAATATCAATGTTTACATAAACATTTATGAGCACCTTTGGAAAGCCCTTACTAGGCCATGCACAACTCTTTCCATACTAGGATTTGCCATGTGTTGAACCCTTGCTTCCCCCTTGAGTACCTCTCACCTTTCGGCGGAACATGCATCCTCACTAATCGGGGGGGGGGGGGGGGGGGGGGGGGGGGGTGCAAGAAGAGGATGCAACAAGGAGAAGAGGAAGGAACTTTTGACCTCAGTAAGCCTAAACTCAAAATATACAAATTTTCAAAAGCAAATTAATAGGTTGGCGGAGTATCAAAAGCAAACTGGTAAATGTATGGAAGCAGACCTTAGATATTGTAATACTGTCATGTACCAACAAATCAAATACAACCAAGACTTTAACATAGCTATTGGGGATATGTTTGCAAATTGGCTTCTACGGGGTAGACCAGGTGAAATAGTTTTTCCAACACCACCAGTGCTTGAATCCCCTAGATCCATTCCTTGGCTTGAATTTGTTGAGGAAAAAGAAGAAAAAGAAGAAGAAGAAAAAGATGATGATGTGGATGATTAATCAGGTTGTAATTTTTCTTTTCTTCCATTTATCAGCTTTTCTTTATGTTTTGCTTGCTTAATCTTACTTATGTTTGTTTCATCACCATATAACTTACTACTCTCATATAATGAAGTTAATGTAATTACTTTTTTAGAATTACCAACTAAGCTCTAGATTTTGATTTACATATTAGAAAGTCTTCATGAATCTATTATTTTTAACATGTATGTGATTGAGCAAGTAAGTGACCATACTATGTTAAGGTTTTAGAAAAACCTACTCAAAACCAAAGCCTCAAATCTTACATAAAAAATTTGTGACTCAATGAAATTGAGTGTGGGGGGAAAACAAGGCTTAGATGAGATAAATGAAAGATTGTGAAAATAAGGAATATGCTAAGCTTTCATAGGACTTAATGAATGCAATGCATGAACAATGGGATGAAGAAAAATGTCTCTCCCTTAAAAAAAAAAGAATCAAAAGAAAGTAAATGGGATGAAGAAAAATATCTCTCCCATATCATACTGAAAAAGAAAAATATAGGGATGAGATAAATATCTCTTTCGAAAGATAGCATGTTGTAGTAAACCGAGCACCGTAGTAGAAGTGATTAACGCTCAAAGAGAACCAAGGATGTGTTGATGGCTACCAAGTAATATACAAAATCACAAATGCAGTAAGCTAAAGATCACATTACATGCATGAATCCAAAACCACAAGCACATCGAAAGACAAAGATTTACACGTAAAACCAATGAATGGAAAAATCCTTGGAGCCACGCCACACAAAAATTTCCACTATGAAAAAAATAGTTGAGGAGATTTGTGGAAATTTCCCCACACCAAAGGTGAAGAAGGCTGCATCTAAGGAATAGGAGTAGCATAGAGAGGAAAGAGCTAAGGAGATCAAACAAAGAAGAAGACAAGGTAAACGCGTCAGCTATTCCCTAGAATCATATTCGTACTTTATCCCTTGGAAGAGCCATGTTGTAATGACCCCAATAATTGGATAGAAGAGTAGTCCAACATTTGGTTGTTACCTTAGCACCCAATACTCAATTAGAAGAAAGTTAATATAAGTGTCCAAGTCTCTTAATGAGCAAATGTTAAGTTAAAGTAAAATTGCAAATAATAACAATTGAGGATACATGTTAAAGAGATACATGTAAACATTTGCAAGTATAATATAGTACAAGCAATTATTATAATCGATTCATTCAACCCAAGAAATTATAAAATAAGTAATCACAACACAAATAGACAAGGATAGGTAAAAATAACTCAAGCAATTTTAAGTTTAATTATTACAAACCCATTTAAATGAAAAGGAAAGAGAGAATACAACCATTCTCTTCATTAAACCAAAAGTGCAAGAAAATTTAAATAATAAGCAGAAGCCTTTTATTTTAGAAGCTCTTCAAGCACTAGGAAATGCATTACCTGTATCAAAAAGCTCTTGATCTATCATATTTTGGTATTTAAATATGATAGGGAAAAGCCAATAAAATAAAAATGTAGTTAGACTAAACAGTCTAAGCATAATTTAAAATTGGCTACTAATTTAAGTGAATAGGATATCATAAACATTAGTTTACAATTTAAACTAAGCAGTGGAGTTATAAAAGATATCAAGTATGGAAAAAGGAAGTAAACATCACTGTAAAGAAGACAATATAAAATAAGTTGAGTAAGAATACTCACTTGTATTTAAGTCCTAACCTGCATCTAAAGATGGTAAGGGAAAAGCATCCTAAAAGGCTAGAAACTACTATGCACATTTAAAGTAAAATAAAATAAAAGTAATACATGTTCAATGAAACTTATGCTAAGTAAGCAATGAAATACAGTGAAGCATTAAATGAAATTAAACAACATATACTGTATTTTAATTAATATTGTAAGTAAGCAAAACATTATATTGAAAATAGAGAGTATAGAGCATAGAAATTAAAAAAGCATCTTAGACTCTTGGTCTGAGACAAACATAGCCTAGGAACATGAAATATAATCATAACAAAATAGTTATGAAGAGATCTTACAATCAATAAGAATGTATAAGAACTCTTATATTAATAGTTGAAGTTACATTTAGAAGATGTCTCATTCTGCGGGAGCACTCAATAGAATGGGATGAGGAGTTAAGCAGGTTTGCCTGACTAGGTACAGTGGGGGGTCAAACATTCACATTTACCCTCTCTAAAATGTGAAGTCCTATCATAAGCACTATCTTTCTTGTTCAAATTTCCATAATGCATTCCCCAAAAATATTTATGAAAGTCTTAATTAAGCACAATGATCTTGTATGAATGTTCAAGGAAAATGCTTAAAGCTAAGTAAGCATTCATTAAATTTCAATAACTGTAAACTATGTGATATTCTTTTGTTATCTAAATTTTAATGATCTACTTAATGATTGGAGCTAATTGAGCTATTAATTGATATTAATCTTTAAGTCAAATATAGTTAGTAGTAAAAAAAGTGAAGTTTAGAAAATAGTATTTTTAAGTAAAGGAAGTTCATCCTATACTAGTCCTAAACTAATCAAATCAATTACATTAATGATTAAAGTTTAAGGAAACTAGTAAGGAAGAGTAAGGTTTATAGTTTGCTAATCTAATCAAAGTATAAGCTAAGGGAAATTCTATTAGCTTCATCTAGTTAGCTTACAAACTTGAAAATATCAAATCAATTCAATCATGAAGTTATCTAAGATTAATTGATATTGAGTATTTTAAGGTAAGGAAAGACGTAGATTATATCCTATAAGTAATAATTCATTTGTAGTTTTAGGAGTTTAGAAATTTATAGCTTATTTAAAGCATAAAAGGGAGCTATTACTCTCTAGTTTAATCAATAGAGAACTAATTTAGAAGGTTAAAGACTATTGGAATATGTGCTAATTATCTAAGTGATTATTTGAGCACTAGTCTTATTATGAGTTCTTTTAAAGAACTTTAACTTAGCAATTGGAAGTATTAACCTAAAATAGAATACAAAAGAAATTGAAAGATTCATAGTTAAATCTAACATGTAACTAAGGATAAGTAAAACATGTGAGAACATGAAATCTCACTCCAATTCTAATAATTTTGGCAAAAACTCTATTATATTTGCTCAAGAAAAACACATAGGACATTAACATTCAAGTCTTCCATTCATTTGAAAGATTAATTGGAAAGATCAATAATATAAAGCTAACATAATGTCAATCCATGATATAGGATTACTTATTCCAATTTAATCTTAGAATGAGATAAGTAATTGAAACAATATTCCATAATTATGAATATAATATCCACCAATTAAAAAAAGGCATAAGATAATCTTATGGTTCATCTAATTTCTATAAGATGAATGGAGAGAACAATTCATTTATGGAATTATAATTCACTTAATTTGAGCACATGATGTTAGTTCTAATTAAGTTCCAACATAAACAATTTACAGGTGACTTCACATTCTAGATTACATGAAGCATGATAATACCATTAAGTCTAGTAAACTAATCTAAATTCTATATGAAGTGTATTTTGAAATTGATAAATTAAACTCAACATATGATATGCATTTATTCAAGTTAAATTCGTAGTATCCAAATTACATAGCCAATGAAACCTACCTACAATGATAGAGATAATTCCAACTTAAATAATCTCAAACCATTTATTCTACATATGAAAAGGAACAATTATAGAAGTTGTAAACATATCCAATTCACAATTCACATTGATATAAGAACTATTGATAATATTACAAATAATTCACTTTGAAAAGATACATGCATTTCATTCAATTTAATCCATTCCTAAATAATTTTACAATGAAAGAAGTTCAATTTAAATGAGCATTAAATAATTCCAAGTTCACATCAATAGAAAGTAAGATTTTAACATACAATTTAAAACTATATGTAAGATAATAAAATTAAACAATTTGCTGTCCTAGGGTTTACACATCCTAAAACAAGTATTTATGAAAAACAAGAAATTAACATTTATCTTAAATTAAGGAGCAAAATATCTAAAATGTACAAATGTTGTTCAAATGATATGTTATACATGTCAATGTGATCCTTATGTCCTATGGAGTAAAATGATACTAACTAGGTTGCATTTAGACAACATTAATTTTCTAAGGTTTTGGAGGGGTCTTAATTAGGGATAAAATGTTAATATACTTAATCTAGGGTTCAAAACCTAAGTTTGATCTCATATTATTATTCCTCATATTTTTGTGAGCAAAATGGATAATTGAAGTGTCCAATTTGAACTTCATTTGAATTAATCATGATGTACATATGATTTAGAATTAATTAATAAGTATTTAATAAATCAAAATAAAATGAGTAATTAATATAATCATCCAAACAAAAATTAATTGGCATATTATCGTTCTACATATTTTTGCGATCAAAATGATATGCTACATCATATATTTTGATTATGTATTTTGAAAGATACGTGTAAATGAAATCATCTATTTAATAATAAATAAGACAATTTTTGATTTAATCATTTAACTAACTCTCCACATTATCTAGACACTGATGGCAAGGCATGATAATGTCGTATGCCACATAGTTCCTTTAAATGATTCGATTTCAATATAGCTGAACCGGCTGGTTCGACGCATAGCACTCAATAGATCGTCGCCTTTCTTTTTAGGTCAAATGCAGAAAATTAGGGCGTCACATCATTAGTGTTGTAATGCATCTTAGGAAGTGATTGAGCCCTCCTTTCAAAGCTTGAAGGAAGTATTACAAACAGGACTTGAAAGCCCTAAATTACATATGCTTAAAGTTCATTAAATTGCAAAACTCTAATCATAAATCAAAGGCATTTTGACTTTGGCTACACTGATCAGATCGAACTCGATTTATTTAAATCTTGTTTGACTGGCCAAAGAGTATTCATATAATAAATCATCACAGGTTTGCAAATTGAAGAAGAAATCCCAAGGAATTTGAAATATAATTATAAATGTACAGATTCATAGAATGAGATCCTAACAATCACATTTGAGTAAATTAGATTTCATAAAATCTTATTACGATGCAGCAGTGATGTATGGAATATAAAAAGGAACAAATTAAGAAGGAAGCAGTGTACATGCAGTGTTGTTACTGTTAGTTTGGTCTAAAGGCATTCACTTCAATTTCTCCTTGGCAGCTCCAGTGCCTTCTAAGCTCCCTGATATGGTTTCAGACCAAGGTTAAGAAAAAAAAATGTGAGAGCTAGGGATAGAAGGGTATCTTATGCTGTCGATTGGGACAGGTGGGAGCAAGGACTATCCTCCTTTGGCGCCAGGCGATCGGGCCTGAGGAGGACGTGCAAGGATTGCATCTTAACAGTCAAAATTTGGAAAGAAATCCAACAGTCCAATTAATCTATTAGGATTCTGCTGTTCGATCATATTTAATAATGGATCGACAGATCTGATGATGGGTTGACGGTGTACAATGGATTGTTGATTGCAGTGGATCCCCGTTGTCTTTTGTATAGCCGTTGAAATAATTAGAATAAAATTCGTATATATATATATATATATATATATATATGTATATATATTAATTTATATATTATATTGTATGATTTATTTTACTTAATTATTTACTTAATTTTTAAACATCTAAACACGATCCTAAAATCCCAAAAGTTTGCCCTTACCTATTTGAGGGGTGAGAAACTCAAAAATGTGATCGGATTTTTGATTAGAGGTATATTTAATTTACCTAATTTTTTTAGTTTTTAAATATTATTAAAATATTGATGAAAAATTTAACGACTCTCAAACACTTCCAAAATATCACTTATAGCTAATTTGGGTGTGGTGAATCCAATAATGAATTCCATTTTTTATTTTGAGATCTAAATAATTTATGTGTTTTTAGAATTATCAGAAAACCAAGAAATATTAGAAATTGTCAAACGATCTCCAAATCGCATGAAATTTGAGGTGGAGACTCCTAATACTATTGTTTGGAGTCAATTAATTCAACAATTGATGGGTAAAAATATTAGGGTTGTTACAGACTCTCCTCCTTAAAAAGAGTGTCACACATGACACGCAATAATTAAAATACAGTAATGTAAATACTAGAAGGAAGTCTTACTGAAAAAGAATTGAAAATTAGAGAATTATGATTACCTGATTATTGAAAGAACTCTAAGAATTTCTTTCACTTATCCTCTTCTTTCTCCCAAATGGCTTCTTTATCAGAATGATTCTGCCACTAGATCTTGATCTTATGAGTACTGTAATTTTTTAATTGCTTAAGATCTCTCCCTAGAATTATAATAAGCTTAACAATAAATGTCAGGTTGAGTTGCAGTTCCATTGCTAGTATCTGAACTTGCTGACAAAAATCTTGTAAGTGCCTCCTTAGTGACGATACTTGAAACAAATTGTGTACAACTGAGAAGTCTTCATACAACTCTACTATGTATGTTGATGTTCCAATTCTCTCACTCACTTCAAAAGGTCCCAAGTACCTTGGAATCAGCTTTCCAAAAACACCTGATCTCTACACACTTCTCATCGAACTCACTTTAAGATAAGCTCTATTACCCAATTGGAATTCTAATTGACAATGACGAGCATCATGATATTTCTTCTGCCTATCTTGAGCTACCATCATATTGTGTTTAATCAGATGATCCTCCTCCAACTGTGGCAAATCCTCAGCTTAATTAAAATCGGTGAAAACCCAACTTGCCTTAAGCCAAGAATCTGTCACCAGAATACTATAACATTCATCAATATATATACAGATATCAAAGCAGCGGAAGCAATAGATAATTAGCAAGATCCACAAGCATAACATAGTTGAAAGGAAAGCAGACTAAATAGCAACTCATCACAATGCAGAAACAAAATACATCCAGAATTAATTATTACAACTGAATTTTTAAGAGAATGAAAATGTCTCTCAATCTCATTGAAATAAAATGCAATATCTAACTAAGCAGCAGCAGCATGATCCTCCTCCTGAACCTGCTCCTCTCCTGCAACACTACCCACAAACAAGTCTGAATCTGACATTTGTCAGTATCACAAATGCCAGGGCCCTAGCCAACAAAACAAAAAGGTTACAGTTAGACAATTGTCTAAGTATATTTTAGGCTATTTTAATGAACTGATTAATTTAAAGATATCACATTCAAATTATCTAACATGCAAGCAACAATGGGTGCGACAAGCTATGAAAGAAATGGGAAATTATAAACTATCTATTTATAGCCAACAACTAGTATGAGAAGTAGCATACAATACCCAATAACCAAGGTGATACTAAAGTTAAAAGAAACAGTGACTATGATACAAATTCTGAACCTAACATGCTTATGATTGTATTAACACATGCTGAGTATATAAAGGACACAAATAATGAAATAAACATATAATTCTAGCATCCTAAACATGCCAATATACATAAGTAAGCCATAAGAGTATACATACAACATGCTAAATATTACAAAAGAAAAGAAAAAGGGCCACTGAGACATGTGGCAAAAGCTGAGCAATCTATGAAATATAAAGCCACTGAGACATGTGGCAAAAGCAAGGCAAGTATTAAAAGTAAGGCCACTGAAGTATGTGGCAAAGCAAAATAGAAAAAACTAATACTGAACAATCTAGCTATAGTAGCAATAAGCCTAAGACATAGTATTGCCATACCAGCCAATAGGCCATCTAGGGCCCCCAATACTAAAATATCAATCAATACCCAGCTAATAGGCCATCCCAATCCTCTAAGCCTGGGTCAGTTCTACACAATACTATTATTGAAGAGGCAGACTACGCTAGGACATATTCTACCAACTACAAGCAAGGCAAGAATTAAATGATATGCAATTTAATTACTAACTTAGGATGTATCATCCTTATCCTAAGTTCTCCTATTATGCTCAAGGAATAAAGCTCAATATCTAAGGTATGCTAAGCAAATCTAGTCAAAGTAAGCAAGGGACTCAATCTAGACTTATGTGATATCTATTGTTATCTAATTACCCAATCTAGCTACTCTGAAAAGGTACAAGCTTAGGATCTCCAATATCTAACTATCGAGTAGAATTTCAGATTTATGTCCTTATAGTTAATATTAGAACTTAACACATTCTAATCCAAAATCATGTGATGACTATAAAGTTTAAATAAATAAATCCATGACCTATTATGTTAATATTTTGCTCTCTTACCCAAATCTTGATTAAGTAAATCAAGATTCAAGGGTTTTGGATTTAAACTCCACTTTGGTGTTCAAATCCTAAACCCAAGGTCAAGTCCTACTAAGGATCTAGGGTTCACACTTAATACCCATGCTGAAGGTGAAGAGTCCTATAAGCTAAAAGATCTAAGAACTAAGAACTTAGTGAAGGGTTATTGTACTGATTATAAGATAAAATAATCAATTAAGAACTTGAGAATCTGAGATCTAGATTCAATCTTTAAGATAATCTCATTATCTTATAGATTGAATCATCCTATATCCACATAGAAGGTTTCAAAGGATTAAATAATGAATCATTTAAGGAAGTTCCAAAGGAGATGGTTCAATTCAAGTAGAAGATCTAAAGTCTAAGGTCTAAGATCTAAGATTTGATTATTTGATCACTTTAGACTTAAGTTAGGTTTTTAACTTAGACTTTACCAATTGCATTTCTTTTGGCATTTAAGATCATAATTTAACTAAATTGAACTTATTAATATGATTCTGTAACAATTGAATTTATTACATTTAAGCATTAAGCTCAAGTGACTTCTTTAGGGTCACTTAAGATCTAAGTGTCTTACTTAGGGCTTAATTTAAGATTTTCTAAATTAATGACCATACCAGTATTATTACTAGCCTAAGAGTTCAGAGAACACTAATAATTCAATTGAGGTTTTTTTACTGAATTTCCCTAGGTTTAAGGAGCATTTAAGCACATTTTGGTCAAAATGACCAAGATGCCCCTCTTAAGACTACAATTAGGATTTTAGGGTTCAGTTACCCAAATTGGATCTAATCTATTTAAATGTGTTTCATATTGTTCACTGAAGTGGATAACACCCTTATCTTAGGTTTTGACAACCTAATTAAGCAATTAACACTAATCACTTGTTTAGGCCAATTAGAGGGATTAGTGAATTTAGGGCATTCTAGGGCAATCCAACCTTACACTCAGGTTATAATAGGCTTAAGATGGCATTAGGAACTAATCTATCCAAAATCAGAGACTAATTTAGGGTTTAATTCACTAATCCTTAATTAGGGTGATTAAGGAGTAATTAAGGAAATTAAATGTCCAAAGTTTTAAGAGTCTACAAATATTTCTTAAGGTTTAATGAGTAATCAAAGCCCTTAATCAATTAATTTAATTCTTAATTAAATTTACTATATTAATTAAAAACAAAAAAGATTTAATCAATAATTGTAAATCCAACCATTAGATCTGTGATTTTATTTTATATTTAGGTTTATTGTATTTTTCTAATTCAAATGGTATATTGGATCATACAATTTGGATCAGTATAGCCAAAGTTATTTAAATAATTTATTTTGCATTTTTATTTAAATTGAAATCATAGGATTTGATCAATTTAATTAATAACCATTGAAAATTCACTCCTAAAAATCGCTATTAACCGTGGCCCAAAATAAAAAGACGCGAGTCGAGGTCGGCCCGGCCCAAGATCAAAGTCGTCTTCTTCCTCTCGATGGGTCCGACGCTGGTGACTTTCCTTCGCCAAATTTGCTGTGCTCTGGCCACGCCACGCCTAATTATTAATGGCTACACCATCCCTGACTCCAGGCGCATCGATTAAGATAAGAACTCCCCACGCTTAAGGTCTACTGTGAGGAGATAATTCTCCTCACATAGGCCATTAATCGGTCGGGGCTCGATGCCTACACCTTCAGGGAGGTAAGGCGAGTCGAACCCCTATGGTTTCATAACCTGGGGCACAGCCGATCGCTGGGTCCTTACTCAGACTCAGCCATGGCTCGGCCGCTAGCTCAATTGATCGATACGATCGATTTGAGCTAGCCTAGCCCCAGGCGACAATCACAATTGGTTCCCTAAGTGGCTATGGCTAATTAGGTGACATCCAGAGGCTCAATGCAGAGACAGACAAGGAATTGGATCGAAGGAAATCCATGGGAGAAGGTTGTACCTGAAATTGGGTTATAGGTCTGGTCTGAGAGGAATTAGAGATAGCTAGATATTCCAAAGACTCGGCATGAACTAGCAGGGGACTGAACTCTAAACACGCACCCTCTATCAGCGGTTCGTAGCTCCATAAATTCTAGAATTTTCCAGGAATGCATCGAGAGATAAGGGAGCTTCAGGAGAGATCTTAGCTGGGAATTAGGGGTTCACAGTGAGCAAAGGGACTCACTGTGAGCTCCAAGGGGTATTAATAGGTCTAAGGGAGCTCTGGGGGTGGTTTCCAAGGCTTGGCAATGGGAGGAGGCTCGGGCTGAAGAGAAGACTCGGGACAACGGCTATGGGCATTTTGGGGAGAAGATGACCAGCAAGACGGATGCGCCGAGGGTAGGAGGGGAATTTCGGGGTCTTCCCGTACTGCCACAAGGGCTGGGAGGTTTCTGGCTATCGGGGGGACTAGATGCGGATGGGGCGAGACGAGGGAGATGATCCACAGTGCTTGAGTTCATGCCTGCCATCTGATCGCTAAGCTGTTGGTCTCGGACGATCTTGATGCGCTACTTAATCGATTCGCTACGGATAAGAGGTCAGCCGTTGGATTAGATCGGGTGATCTAACTGTTGATCAAGGGTACTTACGGCAGATGGCTAGATGTCGTCGGATCAGAATCTCGAAACCGCAGAACGGTCGAGATGAGACGGATCCGATCAAAGGCACGGGCCATTGGATTAAATCCACAGAATGGACGGCCCGGATGGCGCCTGCGGTTTGGAAACCGGCCGACCGTTGGAAGAGGATAAATTTGCAATTGAACCAAATTAAATTAAATCCAAAATATGCCTAAATGACCTCCAAAAATTCCCAAAATTTCACCCTTAGCTAATTTGGGAGTGGGGAATTCAAAAATGAACTCAGATTTTGATTTGGAGATCAATTTAATTTAGGTATTTTCTAGGGCTTAAAAATAGCCAAAAATACCAAATTTCCCATTTTAGCTCCGATTGATCCCAAACTTCTAGAGTTAGGTTGAAATGACCAATTGAGTCTAATGGGATCAAAAATAAAGCTTGGTTTAGCTTAATTAATCTAGATTTAGCTGGGATAATAACTAGGGTTATTACAATAATACAAAGATGTAAAAGATCTTCCAAGATCTGATTAACACGTTTAGTCTGACCATCAGTCTGTGGATGGAAAGCAGTACTTAAAGCTAAATTTGTCCCCAAGTCTTGTTGAATAGTGGACCAAAATCTAGAAGTGAACTTACTGTCTCTGTCAGAAACTAAATAATTTGGCATACCATGTAGGCAGATGATCTCTTTAAGATAAAGCTTAGCTAACTTCTCAACAGGATTTGTTTAACAAATAGCTAGGAAATGAGTAGATTTAGTGAGCCTATCGACAATAACCCATAATGAATCAGAACCGAATCTACTCTTAGGCAAACCTAAAATGAAGCCCATGGAAATATCAGACAACTTCCATTCAAAAATGTCTAAGGGTTTAAGAAGTCCACCAGGCTTCTAGTGCTCAGCCTTAACTAAGGAACAGGGATGACACTTAGAAATAAAAATGGCTATACCTCATTTCATGTCAGACCACTAAAATGATTGCTTGAGATCCTGATAGATCTTACAACTACCAGGGTGTACAGTATAGCCATTGTTATAAGCTTCAGACAATACTTGTAACTTCTAAGCTTTTACGAATCCATAACGTAAACTTCTGGAAAATCACACCTTCGACATCAAGACGTAATTCAGATATTTTACCACTATTAATATCAAAAACTTATTGAGAATATGAAGGATCTTTATTCTAAGCTTCAATTATCTTTGATCTAAGAGATGACTCAGACTAAATAGTACATAGTAAATTGCACAAATTAGTAGATCTGATTGGCTCTAAATTCAATCTTTTAAAGTCCTTGATCAAACAATCATTGCAACTAAATAAAGATAAATTTGCCTTATGACTTAGGGCATCAATTACAAGGTTAGCTTTACTTGGATGATAAATAATATCTAGATCATAATCACAAATCAATTCTAGCCATCTACGCTGACGACAGTTAAGTTCTTTCTGAGTGAACATATACTTTAAACTTTGATGATCAATGAACATCTCACACTTAACTCCATACATGTAGTGTCTCCAAATTTTAAGAGTGAAGACAACACCTACAAGTTCTAGATCATGTATAGGAGAGTTTCTCTCATTTGTCTTTAGTTTTATTGAAGCATAAGCTATTACATGTCGATCTTGCATTAGGACACAACCTAGTCGTACCTTAGAGGCATTAGTGTAAACCTAAAAGTCTTTGCTTTCTTGAGGTAACATTAAGAATGGCGCATAAATTAACAATTGTTTCAACTTCTGGAATGCTTCCTCACAAGTTGGGTTCCAATTGAATGGAACTTCTTTTATGAGTTAACTAAGTCAATGAAGATGCTATTTGTGAAAATCAAGGAATAAATCTTCTATAATATCCAGCAAGTCCTAGAAAACTGTGGATTTCAGTTACAAACTTGGGTTGTACCCATTCTTGTACAACTTGGATCTTCTTTTGATCAACTCTAATGCCTTCAGCATCTACTATGTGACCTAGGAATGCCACTAAGTTGAGCCAAAATTCACATTTTGAAAACTTAGCATATATTTTATACTCTCTTAATAGATTTAGGATAGCACGGAGGTGATTCTTGTGATCAGTAACTGACTTGGAATAAATTAGAATATCATCAATAAAGATTATTACAAACTGATTGAGGTAAGGCTTCAGAATGCGCTGCATTAGGTCCATAAAAATAGAAGGGGCATTAGTTAGTCCAAAAGACATGACAAGAAATTCAAAGTGCCCATAATGGGTCCTAAATGTAATATTAGGAATATCTTTATCCTCAACTCGTATATGATAATATCCTATTCTTAAGTCAATTTTAGAATAGAGTTTTGCTCCAGCTAATTGGTTGAACAAGTCATCTATTTTAGGAAGAAGGTACTTGTTCTTCACTGTCAGCTTATTGAGCTCTCTATAATATATACATATTCTCATGTATCCATCCATCTTCTTTATGAAAAGAATAGGAGATCCTCTAGGAGACATGCTAGGGTGCACAAAACCTTTTTCTAATAATTCTTGCGACTGTTCACAAAGTTCTTGAAGTTCTTTTGGTGCCACCCTATATGGAGCTTTTGATATAGGTTAAGTTCTCGGAATTAGCTCAATATAGAATTCTACCTTTCTCATTGGAGATAGTCCAGGAAAATCATTTGGAAATATATCTCAGAACTTATTAACAATTGGGGTATCCTCTAGATTTCTTTCTTCCTTTTTTTCACCAATTAAAGTTACTAGCATAGCATACCAGCCTTTACTAATTAGGCGCTTGGCTTCACGTACATTTATCAATGATGCCATTAGGCTATGCTTACCCACAAAGACTTTTAGTTTTCTCCCTACTTGAAGGGAAACTTTCTATCTATTGCAATCTATTATTACATTGAATTTCTTTAGCCAATCTATCCCTAAGATTTTGTCAAAATTGGCAATCAACATAATAATAAGTTTGGAAGGAAAGATTTGATTGCTAATTAGGATGTCTACCTAATTTAATCTATTTATTCTCATTTCAGCAACTGATGGCATCTGCATTTTCAATGCATTACCCAGGCTGAAAGGTTGAAAGTTTAGGGAAAATGCACAACTCTCCGATATGAAGGAGTGACTACCTTCCGTATCAAAAAGAGTTTCACACAACTAATTCTTAATTAATAGTGTTCCTACAATAATAAAAAAAGAAAATTCAGCTACTGAATAGGAAATTTAAAAGAAAATAGTGAATAAAGTAAAGGTACTAAAATGAAAGATATGAAACAAAAAGTTTAAATGTAAAATGTACCAGTCACAACATCACTTCATCCTAAGCAATGGAAGATGAGAGAGCATATACTCTAGGTATGGCTGAGGATTGAATAACAGCTTTTCCAATATTGGCACAATTACCCTATCCTTGCCTTTGGGCTTGAGAAAATACTTTCTTCTTATCGTGAAATTTTTTGCCTGCAGGAGGGGGCATAAGAGAGGGGAGCAGAGCCATAGTGCTATAGGGAGTGGGATTATGTACTTGATGTAGATGATTCATCTTTATTCGGTTAACAGTCTAGACAACACAATAATTTTGGTAATAATGATTAGTTTTACCACATATATAACACATATTCCCTGTGTGATAGCACTTGCCATATGGGTGGTCTATTGCACTTGGCTGACAAGCTTCCCTGTTGCTCTTTACTTTTTGACATATGGAAGGCTTTCGAACCTTGAGTATGACTCCTTTTGAAAGAGTCTTGGCATTGTGGTGGAGGATGAGGTCATTTTTGTGTCTCAGATTGAACTTGGTGGTGCTCGATCATTTTTATGTCTCACTTTATGCTTCTTAATAGCTTTTATACTATACTAAACCAATTGGCTACTTCCATTGGTGAGGCTTGGCCATTAAAAGTAGGAGGGTGTAAGCGTGAAGCTAGGAGAAATGCATCAACTACCAGGCCTGGGGTAGGTGGTAGTGGAGTAGGAACTGCCTTAGAAATAGGAGCAGGTGTTTCTGGTAAGGCAAGATGAGGAGGAAGTGGGACTTGTAAATATTATGGTAGGATGGGAGAGGGATAAGGAGAAATGTGAGATGGTTGAGAAGGATTGCTTGTAGAAGCTTTTCTTTCAGCAGCCATTATTTGGGCCTCAATCATTGTCTTGAATAAATCCATATCTACATCATCTCTTTTTAAAGAGATGGAGTACTGGTTCAACATACTTCATAATTAAAGAAGAAAGATCTTCGTGATCTAGATTCATTCTATTTAATAATGAAAGATGAAAATTCAGAATAAATAGAAATGGAAACTTCTCATAAAATTCGTTAAAAGTTTACAGTACTTAAATAGAGTACACAAAATTATATGGAAATAGAAGCTACAAGTCACAAGTGACTATTTAAGGAATTAAAATGTATTCTAGTTCAGACTCAAGATTATTTCATCTTAGAATCAGTTTCTTAAATTCAAATAAGATTTAAATAAATTATTGAATTTGAAGTTCGTTCACTTTCCTAAGGTGACATTCTTTAAGAATTTTTACCTTTTTGTGTTGTTGTCTAGGATGAATGGATATCTCATTTAACTTAACATTCTCAACCTTGGCTCTGATACCAAATGTAATGACCCCAATAATTGGATAGAAGATTAGTCCAACATTGGGATGTTACCTTAGCACCCAATACTCATTTAAAAGAAAACTAATCAAATATAGATGCTAAGTTAAAATAAAATTGCAAAGAATGGCAATAGAGGATACATAATAAGGAGATACATGTAAGCATTTACAAGTACAATACAATATAAGCAATTAATATAATCCACTGATTCAACCCAAGCAATTACAAAATAAGTAATCACAACACAGATAAACAAGGATAGGAAAAAATAACTCAAGCAGTTTTAAGTTTAATTATTACAAATCCATTTAAATGAAAAAAAAAGAGAGAATACAACCATTCTTTTCATTAAACCAAAAGTGCAAGAAAATCTAAATAATAAGCGGAAGCCTTTCATTTTAGAAGCTCTTCAAGCATTAGGACCTGCATTACCTGTATCAAAGAGCTCTTGATTTATTATATTTTGGTATTTAAATGTGATAGGGCAAAGCCAATAAAAGAAAAGTGCAGTTAGACTAAACAGTCTAAGCTCATTTTAAGATTCGCTACTAATTTAAGTTATTAGGATATCACAAACATTAATTTACAATTTAAACTAAGCAGCGGAGCTATAAAAGCTATCAAGTATGGAAAAAGAAAGTAAATATCACTATAAAGAAGACAGTATGAAATAAGTTGAGTAATAATACTCACTTGTATATAATTCCTAGTTTGCATCCATAAATAGTAAGGGAAAAGCATCTTAAAAAGCTAGAAACTACTATGTGAATTTAAGGTAAAATGAAATGAAAGTATTACATGTTCAATGAAACTTATGCTAAGTAAGTAATGAAATATAGTGAAGCATTAAATGAAATTAAGCAATATAGACTGTATTTTAATTGAACTGTAAGTAAGAAAAATACAATACTGAAAATAGAGAGTGTAAAGCATAGAAAGTAAAGAAGTATCTTAAATTCTTGGTCTAAGACAAGCATAGCCTAGGACTATGAAATATAATCATAACTAAACAGTTATGAAGAGATATTACAATCAATAAGATTGTATAAGAACTCCTATATTAATAGTGGAAGTTACATTTAGAAGATTTCTCATTCTGCGGGAGCACTAAATAGAATGGGATGAGGAGATAAGCACGTCCGCCCAACTAGATACAGTGGGGGGGTCGAATATTCACATTTATCCTCTCTAAAATGTGAAGTCTTATTTTAAGGGCTATCTTTCTTGTTCAAATTTCCATAAGGCATTCCCCATAAAGTTTTTTGAATGATTTAATTATGCACAATGATCTTGTATGAATGTTTAAAGAAAATGCTCAAAGCTAAGTAAGCATTCAATAAATTTCAATAATTATAATTGTGTGATATCCATTTGTTATCTAAATTTTAATGATCTACTTAATGATTAGAGCTAATTGAGCTCCTAATTAACTTATAGATATTAATCTTTAAGTCAATTATAGTTAATAGTAGAAGAAAAAGAAGTTTAGAAAATTGTATTTTCAAGTAAAGGAAGTTCATCCTATTCTAGTCCTAAATTAATCAAATCAATTAGATTAATGATTAAGGTTTAAGGAAAATAGTAAGAAAGAGTAAGGTTTATAGATTGCTAAGCTAATGAAAGTATAAGCTAAAGGAAATTGTATTAGCTTCATCTAATTAGCTTACAAACTATAAAGTATCAAATTAATTCAATCATGAAGTTATCTAAGATTGATTGATATTGAGTATTTGAAAGTAAGGAAAGAAGTAGATTATATCATATAAGTAATAATTCATTTGTAGTTGTAGGAATTTAAAAATCTATAGCTTATTTAAAGCATGAAAGGGAGCTATTGTTCTCTAGTTTAATCAATACAAAACTAATTTGGAAGGCTAAAGACTATTGGAATATGTGCTAATTATCTAAGTGATTGTTTGAGCACTAGTCTTATTATGAGCTTT
Source organism: Gastrodia elata (assembly GCA_016760335.1). Classification (NCBI taxonomy): domain Eukaryota; kingdom Viridiplantae; phylum Streptophyta; class Magnoliopsida; order Asparagales; family Orchidaceae; genus Gastrodia; species Gastrodia elata. Next base: position 1,342,249 of record CM028679.1, read on the forward strand.
TTAAAAAAACTTTAACTTAGCAATTGGAAGTATTAAGCTAAAATAGAATATAAAAGAAATTGAAAGATTCTTAGTTAAATCTAACATGTAACTATGGGAAAAGTAAAACATGTGAGAACATGAAATCTCAATCCAATTCTAAAAATTTTGGCATGAACTCTATTGTATTTGCTCGATAGAAACACATAAGACATTAATATGAAAGTCTTCCATTCATTTGGAAGATTAATTGGAAAGATCAATAATATAAAGCTAAAATTAAGTCAATCCATGACATAGGATTGCTGCTTATTCCAATTTAATCATAGCATGAGATAAGTAATTGAAACTACATTCCATAATAATGAATATAATATCCACCAATTAAAACAAAGCATAAGATAATCTTATGGTTCATCAAATTGCTATAAGATGAAAGGAGAGAATAATTCATTTAAAGAACTATCATTAACTTAATTTAAGCACAAGATGTTAGTTCTATATAAGTTCCAATATAAATAATTTATATGTAACTTCACATTATAAATTACATGAAGCATGACAATATATTCAAATCTAGTAAGCTAATCTAAATTCCATATGAAGTGTATTTTGAAATTGATAAATTAAACTTAATGTATGATATGCAATTATTCAAGTTAAATTTATAGTATTCAAATTACATAGCTAATGAAAACTACCTACAATGATAGAGATAATTCTAACTTAAACAATCTAATACAATTTATTTTACATATGAAAAGGATCAATTATAGAAGTTATAAACATCTCTAATTCATAATTCACATTGATATAAAAACTATTGAAAATTTTACGAATAATTCACTTTGAAAAGACACATGCATTTCATTCAATTTATTCCAATCCTAAGTAATTCTACAATGAAAAAAGTTCAATTTAAATGAGCATTAAATAATTCCAATTATCGCATCAATAGAAAATAAGATTTAAACATACAATTTAAAACTATATGTGAGATAATAAAATGAAACAATTTGCTATCCTAGGGTTCACACATACTAAAATAAGTATTAATGAAAAACAAAAAACTAACATTTATCCTAAATTAAGGAGCAAAATACCTAAAATGTCCAAATGTTGTTCAAATGATGTGTTATACATGTCAATGTGATCCTTATGTTCTAAAGAGTAAAATGATGCTCACTAGGTTGAATTTGGACAACATTAATTTTCTATGGTTTTAGAGGGGTCTTAATTAGTGTTAAAATGTCTATATGAGATCTAAGGTTCAAAACCTACATTTTATCTCATATTGTTATTTCTCATATTTTTGTGAGCGAAATGGACTATTAAAGCGTCCAATTCGGACTTCATTTGTATTAATCATGATGTAAATAAGATTTGGAATTAATTGGTAATTATTTATCACCTAAATAGAAATTAATTGGCATATTATCATTCTACATATTTTTGCGATCAAAACGATATACTAGATCATATATTTTGATTATGAATTTTGAAAGATACGTGTAAATGAAATCATCTAATTAATAATAAATAAGACATATTTCTATTTAATCACTTAACTAACTCTCCACATTATCTAGACACTAATGGCAAGGCATGATAATGTTGTATGCCACGTGGTTCCTTTAAATGGCTCGGTTCAAATACAACTGAACCAACCAGTTCGACGCATAACGATGAATAGATCGTCGCCTTCCTTTTTAGGTCGAACGCAGAAAATTAGGGCATCACAGCATTAGTGCTGTAATGCATCTTAGGAAGTAATTGAGCCCTCCTTTCAAAGCTTGAAGGAAGTATTAAGAATGTGACTTGAAAGCCCTAAATTAGATATGCTTAAAGTTCATTAAATTGCAAAACTCTAATCATAAATCAAAGGCATTTTGACTACAGCTACACTGAACAGATCGAACTCGATTTATTTAAATCTAGTTTGACTCGCCAAAGAATATTCATCCTAATGACAACTGAAGTACACATCATATAATGAATCATCACAAGTATGAAAATTGAAGAAGAAATCCTAAGGAAATGAAAATATAATTATAACTGTACAGATTCATAGAAGGAGATCCTAACAATCACATTTGAGTAAATTAGATTTCATAAATTGTTACTACGATGTAGCAGTGATGTATGGAATATAAAAAGGAACAAATTATGAAGGAAGCTGTGTACTTACAACAATGTTCTTGTTAATTAGGTCTAAAGACATTTGCTTCAATTCCTCCTTGGCAACTCCAGCGCCTTCTAAGCTCCCTGATATAGTTTTAGACCAAGGTTAAGAAAAAAATATGCCGAGAACTAGGGAAGAAGGGGTGCTTATGGTGTCGGTTGGCACAGCTGGGAGCGAGGACTGTCCTCCTCTGGCACCAGGTGATCGTGCCTGAGGAGGATGTACAGGAATTGCATCTTAACAGTCAAATTTTGGAAAGAAATCCAAGGTTCAATTAATCAAATAGGATTCTGCCATTCGATCCTGTTCAATAATGGATTGGCGGATCTGATGATGGGAGGATGGTGTTCGGTGGATCGTAGATTGCAGTTGATCCCCATTGTCTTTTGTATTGCCGTTGAAATATTTAAAAAAAAATCAGTATATATATTAATTTATATATTATATTGCATTATTGGTTTTTTTTTATTTACTTAATTTTTAAATATCTTAATGCGATCCTAAAATCCTTAACCTCTGCCCTTACCTATTTGAGGGGTGAGGAACTCAACAGTATGATCAGATTTTTGATCGGAGGTATATTTAATTTACATAATTTCTTGGGTATTTAAATAATATTAAAATATTGATGAAAAATTTGACGACTCCCAAACACTTCCAAAATAACACTCCTAGCTAATTTGGGTGTGATGAGTCTAATGGTGAACTTTGTTTTTGATTATGTGGTCTAAATAATTTAGGTATATTTAGAATTATCAAAAAACTAGGAAATATTGTAAATTATTAAACGGTCTCCAAATCGTACAGAATTTGAGGTGGAGACTCCTAACACTATTATATGAGTAATGTAAGTGGTTTGGACTCAATTAGGTCACTAATTGATGGGTAACAATATTATGGTTGTGAACTGCAAAATTTATAGTAAAATAGGTTAATAAAAGTAAGCACTTTTTAATTATAATTATATATTTTGATGTGCTTTCGTTGCTTGTCAAGAAAAAATATGAGCAAATTAAAATCTGGCTTATGTACAAAATTTTGAAAGAAAACCACTGTGGCGCTGCCCAGCGCGCCACAACGCACCTGGCGAGTTCAAATAGAGTGCTCGGCGCTACCGCGCGCCGCAGCGGAATCAAAACTTATAAATTAAATAAAATATTGTTGACCCGCCACAGTGAGCCACAACATCATTTATGGAAATTAAAATTATTGAAGATGAAATTTAATTAACTGTTGCCACGCACCACAACGTCATTCATGGAAATTAAAATCATTTAAGATGAAATTTAATTAACTGCTGCTGCGCACCGTGGCTGACAAAAGCCAAGCTTGAATCGCTGCAGCACGCCATAGCGGGTCTAACCCGAGAGCTCGGCCTGCCGCACGCTGCAGCGGGTGCCATTATAAAATATATTCTCTAGCAAAACTGCTACAGTGCGTCGTAGCGCTCGACGCAGTTTTTGCCAAAAATAAGCATTCAAGGCAGCATAGGGAAGGCCAAAGAATTTAGTTCTTTTCTTTTCCACAGCTAAAAATAATATCAAATCAATTTAAACTTCTCATTCTCAAGGAATAATTCATAAGGAAATAAATTAAGAATATGAGGAAGATGGAAGGGGTGACATAATAAAAATTGAGGAATCTTAATTATAAAAATTATTATAAAAAACACATATTTAAGCCATCATGGGGAAGAGCAAGAGGCTGATTTAATTATCTTACACAATAAAACATAAATGCAACAACCTAAATCTCTTCATTACCAAAGGAATAAATGAATAATCATTTAATAAAAGAACATATTTCTAAATGGGATTTATTTGCTGAATTAAATTTTAAATAGGTGAAAGGATGTCTATAAATAAAAGACTTGAAGATTGAGAAACGGTTCCCAATTTCAACATTCAAAAAACCTAAAAAGGGAGACTGCAGGAGAAGAAAAGAAAAGAACTCTTTAAGGAGCAAGAGGTGGATTGTGAAGAATAGAGAGAAGAATGCAGCAAATGAAAGGCAGAGAATTGAAGTAGAAGTAAAGGAGGAAGATCGAGCGAACCCTAGAAAACCTCTAGGTGTTTCCTAGTACTATCCTTGAACTTATATTTATTTTTTTCTGATATAAACTGATGTCAATGTTTACTTATTTTTGCATGTGTGCTTTGATTTATTCTTTAACGTAAAGCTAAATCTCTTTGGAGAGGGTTGGGAATTAATCGTAGGAAAATGTAAGGCTAAAATGGTGTTGGAATAGATTTATTTTAATGAATAAAATTGATTTCTATTTTACTGTTAATTATTATCATTATGAATGAATGCTTGGATGAAACTCTGTCAAAATACTTTGCAAAAATAAAATTTAAATAAATTATCAATTAAGAAAAGAACTCGAGTTCCAAGATCATGAATTGGACAAGAGCAAGGAAAATAGTGCAAATAGAGCTGAGAACTATGGGACAAGTTCTCAAGCTAACTTGCACCTTTCCATAAGAGCTCTACCAAGAGATTTGATATTTGAGAACCAAGTTCCCATCAACTTTGCTCTACTTCTTAACAAAGTAGAAGGGATGAGAGGACATTTGAAATCCAATGGATGATGTGACATAGTCCATTTGACCAAATGCATCCTCTCATCTAGTGAAACTGCGTGTGTAAGTGCATGATGCAATGTGGATGGAAGTCATGTTTGTGAGATCTAACAATTAAAAGATAATATTTGGTAACCTAGATGTAGGAAATCAAAGATAAATTTAAATCACGATCTCATAAAGGTTTAGGTGCCAAGGTAGAACCCCAAGGGGAGTTCTCCTTAGGCACTAAATCTTATCCTATTGTAATTGGAGGTTAACTCCCAATCTAATAGTATTCACTTGATTTAATTAGGCATGGAAAAATTAATTTGTACATTTCAATAATAAAGTAACAACACCAAGTCCTTACAAGGCCTACAATGAAACTCCAACTCTCTCTTTTTGAACAAATCGTATCTTACCTGAAGGTAAATTGTATTGTTAATTTAGGAACCATCTCAAACCAAAAATCAATATTCTAAACATTACTTAAAGAAGATAAAACTTAGTATCGAAACCACCGTTCCCTGAGGACGATAAATCTCAGAACTAAACTTCCACTTATTACTTCAGACCACGCACACTTGCGTGCAAGCGCAAACATGAATTTTAGGTCTATCAAGTTGTTACACATGCAAAGGCTCAACATTTATTATTGCTTTCCTTGTACATGTATTTTAATGGCAGCCTAAACGCCCTTTGGGGAGGGTTTATCAAAAGCATTTACAAGCCATGAATGTAGTACATGAACTCTTCTTATTAATATAATGTAAATTAGATCTTGAATTATACGCATGCTTATTTTAATGAACATTGGAAAGTGGTGAATCTTTATATAAAATCCTTATCTATATATTTAAATGTAAGACTCATTGAGCTTAATTAATGCCTTTCCCATGAGATGTGCATATTTGAGCATTGACATCGTGAATGGTTGTGACAATATTGGTTGTGCAAAAATAGCATATGCACAACTTTAAGGCAAGCACTTGATTATTTGAGCCATGAGGAACATTAACATTCTCTGAGCTCCATAGTTCACTCTTGATTTATGTAAGGTAATCTAGCACGTTAAGCTATGAGCTATGTGACAAGCTCATTTAGCTTCACAACTCATTACCTTGGTTAAATTAAGGGTAGACACATGTGAGCTGAGAACCACCTTTTGAGCTTCACTACTCACCCTTGGTTTGTGCATAGATCTAAAGCATTATGAGCTATAAGCAATGTGACAAAAGCTCATTCAGCTTAGCTACTCATTTCCTCAGGTAAATCATGAGTAGATACATGAGAGATATTGGTGGAATCAAGTTCATGTGATATTCATCCTAATATATTTATATTTTATCATTTAGACGTAAGAGATGAATTCATAAGTTAACCGATCACATGATTATCTTTGTGCTGAGATTGAACCTTTTCAGGGTTCATCCCAGAGCATTAGTTCAGATTTAGTACATTTAGTAAGCCCACTAGAAAAGACTAAATCTCTTGATTAATAAATAAAAATTAATTTAATTGACTTCATATGAAGTTGGGAAAAAGAGTACTTGCATGACCGCATAATACTTTGCATGTTTATTCCCAACTTTCCCTAATTTTCCTAAAATAGTTTCAAACCCAAAGAAACCTTGGAATCACAATTTAGAACTCAACCAAAACCATTTGGTCGCTTAAACATTATTGAAATTAAGTATACTCTACTAACAAATCTAAATATATTTTCTAGAGGATGGTAAATCTTGGAATCTTACCATTACATATTACTTCGAATCATGTACACTTGCGTGCAAATGCAGACTACATATTTTAGGTCTATCATGCAGTTCAGTCTTTATCAATATATCAGCAGGTACAATTTGATCATATTCTATTAGGGGACTTCCTTTGCGCACTATGTTTGTTTTATATACATATACTTAACCTTTCTGCAGTAATTGGACTAGGAGGAATATTACTTTACTTGCCTTATTTTGTTAATGCTTTAAATACTTTATTTATAACTTTACTTATTCTGTTGAATGCTTGTTGCTCCTATATTTCTTAGGATAATTTGTGATGTCCAAAAATTTAGTAATAAATTATCAACCTAAAATGTACTTAGATAATTTGTCTAATATATGATCTTTTTGTTTTCTTGGTTGGGGCCATGACATGTAATAACCAACATGTCAAATCTAGAGCTTTTTCAAGAGTCTACATTAGGTGAGAATCAGGAGCAAGAGGATGATCCTTTTGCATCAGCTTAGTTAAAATTGATGCTTTATTTGGAAGAGAGTGATCTTTAGCTTTTCATTCTCTTTATTTATCATTGCACTTTATTTTACAATAATTAAATTCAACATTATATGTTTCTTATTTTTATACTTTATTATTTAAGATGCATACTTTATATTATTTTCTTTTATAGTACTTGAATGTTATGAATAGACGTACATATATTTTTCTTATAGCTTTTGCATTCTGTGATGAATGTTTGCATATATCAGTATTGTACTTTGAATTATTTTTGTTATTACATGATAATTTGGGGCACAATTACTCCCATTATAAATATCTAAGTATTTAGTTACTTGGGTATTTTAGCAGGATTAGTATTGGCAGCACAAGAGTCTCTTAGCAGGTATTTATTTTGTCAGCACTAACCCAGAGTTATCATTTAGTGTGACCCGTCTCTTCGCTAACGATACTTTATTTGCACAAGTGGTGGGGTAGGTGTGGCGCCCCGCCCCTTAATCCACAAGATTAAGTTAAGGGGTGGCATGTCACTCTAGCTAACCCCTTCACTTATAATTGGATTAGGATGAAATTTATAATCCACCTAATAAGGGAAGGAGTGAGCATAGAATCAAACATTCAGTAACTATCTAAGTAAACATACAGAGTGCGAAAGCGATTTACAATATAAAACATCCAAGCATCACAACATAAGTATAAAGAAATACATCTCAGAACATAAGCATAGAATCCAAATACGCAATCATAAGTACCTGTCTTATTACATCAATTTAAGTTCCAAATTATAAAAATAAAGTGCACTCATCCTCACTTATAAAGGAAAGACTAAATAGCTGCTTCTTCTATAGGTGCCTCCTCCAGATATGGCTCCACACCAAGATCCTGATCGTCCAACTGAAGAGGATCTGCCATTGTCAGTTTCACAATGTAGGCCCCAGCCAAAAAAAGAAAAATCTGGTTAGACGATTGTCTAAGTACATTTTAAGTTGATAAATTTTATATGTGTTTTGTAATATCACCATTTTTACCATTTCTAAGCAATAACCATGCAAATATAGGAGCAACTAGCAATGCTCAAAAGGAAGGGAAAGCTATAAATAATCATTTATAACTTAAGCAAAAAGAGAGGCTAAGATATACCTCACATGCAAGCTAAACAAGGTAAGGCATAAATATAGATAATCAAACAAGTACTGTAAGAGAAATACTACATCCTAAATATACTGGTGATCAAAAGAAATATGCCAATTAAAATAAAATAACTTAGCAGTGACACATATAAATAGCAGCAAGGTTCTAACATCCTAAAATATATAAGTAGTACAAAGAAATAGTTGACTGAATAAAAATGCTGAAAAGTAAACAAAACATCATAGCTGCATATATATAAATGTCCATGAACCAACTGCCATACAGAACAGAGCTAATCTAGCCCATCGAATATCGAAAGATCTTAGCACCATCATGGCTAAGTCACAAAACTGTGTACCCCTAGCGACATAAGGAGGCTAGACAACTAAGCACACAAAGTAATCGAAGGATCTTAGCACCAGTATGGCTAAGGCACCAATGGTGTACCCCTAGCGACATAAGGAGGCTAAGCACTAGGCACACAACAAAACAAGTCCTTCCCCTAGTAACATAAGGAGACTAGGCAATAAGGACATATCTGAGAGGCAGCTCAACTACATATAACTAATATCTTTTTATTAATGACTTTAATATTTTCATAAGGAATCTAAGGAGTCTCCATATTTTCCTAACATTTTATTTATGCATCAAAGATCTTATATGATATGCTCAAGAAAATATGGCACTAAAAAATAAGGAATGCGTAGCACAAAATATCAAATAGAAGCAAGGGACTCTACTAAACATGGTGATATTATTTGTTTTCTACTTAACCATTCTAACTATTCCAAGTTTACACAAGTTCAGGATCACCATTTTCCTACTATCAATTGTAACTTAAAAATTTGTCCTTATAAGTTAAAAAGGATTAGAACTGATCAGGTTCCAATCTAGTTCAATCAGATAGATGACTATGAGTTGAATCAATAAATCATACATCCTAATTTTGGTGAATTTAGACATTCTAACTAAGATCTGATCAAGATCTTCTAAACCTATAGATTATGGATTAAACTCTACGAGATTTAGGTTTAATCACATAATCCAAAATGGGTAAGGCCTAAGTGCTATGTTTCATTCTAAAAGTGATCTACTTATTAAGGCCAATCCTATTAAGTAATCAAACTTAATAGGATAAATCTCCTATTCTAAATCTAAGGTTTAAAGAGAAAATAATCAGAATGAGTTATAAAATAAAAGACAAGTTTAGAAACTAATAAAAACCAAGGTTTCACCCATTGAGTAACCCATTTTACCCAATGAATGAACTCTAACCTATGATCTAGTAGTCCTAGTCTTAGGAAAGATTATTAAAGTGTAGTGTTAAAGACTTAGAAGAATTCAGGAATCTAACTTAATGATTGATTTCACTCGCTTAAACGTCCAATTTTGACTCCAAATGGTCAAGTTATGATCAAAATAAGGTCAGGGGTATTTTGGTCTTTTACCTAAATTTCTAGGGTTCAGATCCTAAATATTTTCTTAGTTTATTGATGACATTGAAATTCTAAGTTAGTTAGCATCTTGAATTTTTGAATTTGGAGTTAATTTGACTAAGTTATGGTCATTTGAATTCCAAGGGCATTTTGGTCATTTTTCACTAAGAGTTCTAGGGTTGACTTTTTGTCCAGATGTCCAAATGGGAAAACTAATACTACTGCAGTGATGGGGCTACTCTCTTGAGTATTTTAAGACCCATATTGACTATGTTCTAATAACTAGGTTGAAAGTTATGGGTCCTAAAGAGGCCTTATAATGCTACCTCATTATGCATACCCCGAAATTAATTTTTATATTACGCCATTTAATTATATCTATTTTTCTAAGTATTTTAAGACCTATATTGGCTATATTTGGATCATCCTATAAAAATTTCTTAAACTTTTAAGATTTACTATTCAAAAATACAATTTGTATTATTTTACTATTCATTTATTCAATTTAAATTATTTTACTATTCATTCCTAAAGTTATACATATATAATTTCTATAATTATTATTATATTGATTAATCTATAATTAATTAAGATTTAATTATTAATTAGGTATTAATTAATCCCATTATTTAATTATTAATTTACTGTTAAAAAGTAATTAGTCTAATTACAGATTAATTAACCTCAATTACGTGCTAAGGCTTAATAGGAATAATTAATTATAAATTCACTATTTTAATAATATTTAATTATTATAATTACTGTTAGGATTTAATTAGTATTAAAATAATCCTAATTAATCCTTTAATTATTAATTACAGCTAATTAATTGTAGGATTACTGTTGAAAAGTAATTAGTGCTAATTACATTTAGTTAATTACTAATCTATAATTAATTAGTGTCTAACAATAATTAGCAATTTAATTATTTGTCTAAGATGACAGTGGGCCCACCTATGACACGTGGCAGTGCCTGATTGGGCGTTGCATTGTGTATGGGCCCCACTGTACAAGTGGCGAATGCGATGGCTGCCATGTGGCTCTATAGGCCCCACGGGAAGCCGAGAGGTCTCGGGCGGTGGGTCCCACCTGACATGTGGCATGCTAGGATGCTGCCACGTGGCACTATGGGCCCAACTAGGGCAGCCAAAGAGCCTCGGGAGCTCGGCGTGTGGGCCCCACGGGACACGTGGTGGGCCCGGAGGCTGCCACGTGGCGTAGTGGGCCCAACCCGGGGCTTACATGGACCCGATGCGGTCAGGTCAGGCTCGGGTCGACCTGGCCCGACCCGGACTTCGTCTCACTCGTGGAAGCGTCCCAAGGGCCGGCGCCTAGGGCACGGCTTTTACCGGCCTTCCCGGTGCCGGACCGCCTCGGCCCGCACGGCCGATAGTAGCCCTCATCCGGGCCTACACGTCGGTGGGCGGACCTTCGCCGGAGGTGGCCGGAGTCGGTGGCAAAACGGAACCCTAGGTCCTAGGGTTACGGTTTACGGGTTTTAACGGAAATGACTGTGGATCTAATCCTAATCTCCGTTGATCAGGTTGGGTTAACCCAGATCAGGCGTATGGAATAGAGTTACGAACTAAAATTGCAATCATTGAAGGAAAATCGGGGGAGTTAGGGGGGTACCGGATCGATGGCTCGAGGACGCAGACGGGGTTCGCTCGCTTCGGGCTTGGGTTTCGCAAACCCGAAGCCCAGATCTTGGCTGAGATCTTATAAGACCTCAGGCGACCTCGCCGAGGCCAGGGAGGGCGCCGGTAGGGCGCGATGGGCGGCGGGACGCGCTGCGTGGCGTCAGGCGGAGAAGACGAAGACGAAAGCTCGGGACCGTCGGATCCCGTGACGCGTGGACGGCCCGGGTCGCGGGTCTCAGATCGCGCTTACGGGCCGTCCGATTCACACGGATCGGACGTTCCAAACGGATCCGTCCGATCGGACGGCGCCGTCCACTTAAGCTGACGGTGCAGGACGGCGCCGTCAAATAAAATATTATTTTATTATTATTATTTTTTTTTAAATTTAAAAATTTCAAATATGTTTTTCCTAGCTATTTGAGAGGTGATGAACACAATGGCGAGGCCAGATTTTTGATCCGACGAGTATTTCGATTCCTTGATTTTTTGGGCATTTAAATATTATTAAAATATTAGCCGAATTTTTGATGACTTCCGATTGACACGAAAATTTTATCCCTAGCTAATTTGGGGTCAATGAACGCATTGGCGATGTCCGTTTTCCAATCCGATGTCAATTTAGATAGGTCAAATTTTAGGGTTTTTGGATTTTCCAGAAATCAGGATTCCATCCATTTGATTCCTGGTTTGGGGGTAGGCCCTAGAGGTTAACTCCAATTGACCAAATTAGCACTTATGATTATATTTAAGACTAAGATTAGTCCTAATTAACTAAGGTAATAACTTAGGTTGTTACAGTAGGGCACCACACTCAGTCTCCCCCACACTTAGTCTATTTTATTATTCATGTTGACAAGGGAATTTATATTGGCTAATTCATTTAAAGCCAAATTGATCAAACTATTAAGATTCAAATCTAGTTACAAGTGATATTCAGCCATAACACTTAATCACCTCTCACAAACCTCTATTTGTTACTTTGTTAAAATATAATATAGCACATTCACAATCAAGAAAATACATTTTAAAATTTCATTCACTAATTTTCTTTACATAAAGAGAACTATTATAAAATTGTTTTTTGTTTTGTGCTACAAAATAAAAATACAGAAAGACATTGAAATAAAGACAAAAGAAACAAATACAACCTAATTATAATAGTGAGTTGCCTCCTATAGGCGCTTAGTTTAACATCATCACCCCAACCAACTACCTAAAATACACAACAAACAAAAATTAAAAAAGATATATGTTGGACTGCCTCCTAATCAGTACTTGGTTTAACATCCTCAGTCTAACCAATAAAAGTTTATATATATTTAGAATTTCTTTCTAGATTTTTATTAAGGCTTTGGGATGTGCACAATCTTGTTTAATAGTATCATCCTTATGAATATCAGTTGTGCTATTTTTCCTCTACCAAACCCAACTTATGTCATCTATCTTACTATAATTTTTCTTATATTCTTAATTTTTTCTCTTCCTATGTGTCTCCATTCATTTTTCAATCAACTCATCAATCTCAACATTAACCTCATTCTTGACTTCATCTTGTAGAAAGGCATATAATTTAATATTCTTTTGGGCACATTCCAAGCATTTCTCTATAAATTCAACTTGCAATCAATTCTCATCAAGATTGCTAGAGAGTTTTATGACATTTGGGATTTTACAAATGACTTCCATATATTCACAATATTGTAACCATTTACTATGTTCTACATTGATTAATGCTTTACCTATTTCTAAACATTGAGGGAATGGTACTTGAGGTATATTGGGGATATAATTTTGAGTTGCATTTGATCAACTTTTTGTGTTTGCATTCTTGTTGTAGTTTTGAATGTTCTAAGTTAATTTGATACTCTAATCTTCCAAATGGTCATTGTTTGTTCGAGTTAGACCTTCCTCCCTACACATTAGAACTTATAGAGCTTGTTCTCCTATATGCTCATTTGAAACTACCTCTTAGGCAGTTTTAATCAATTGTTGTAATATACCTCTAACTAAGCCTTAATTCTCTTACATGCACTCTCTTGATATTCCAATATCAGCTTGTGCCTAATTAAGGTTGCCTTAGTTTTTTGCATAAAGTTCTATACATACCACTTAAATTCTTCCATGGATTTTTCTAAGTGTGATAGCTCATTTATATAATTTTCGTTGTTAATGTTCATGCTAAGATAAGTAGGATAATGTTAGAAGTTGTGATCATAATAAGTGCAGGTAATGTGCTTTGTGCTTGAAGGTGTGAAACGGCTATTTTCATTACAATCAAAACTCGAATGTGCTCGACTGCACAATCTACACCAATTTGGATTGTTATTGTGAATTATTATGAAATCTGGTACCCCTTTTATATAAATAAAAAGAATGAAAATGAAAACATAATTTAAAAAAGAAAAATAATGAAGTCACTAGTTTTAAAAATTTCACTAATACCTTCTAATTTAATCCTCGACAATGGTGACAAAAATATGACAGGAAACAAAATAGTGTGACTTTGGGCCACAAGCAAGCATATGTGGTCTAAAGTAATATTGGGATGATGAGTCCCAAATTAACCATCCTTAGGGATTAATATATAGTTACTAGCTAGTTTTCCTTCTTCTAATGCTTAAACAATTGATTTGATGGTTTTTAGACTAAACTAATCTATGCATGCAAGATAATAAATCTATATTACATGGATAAAATTATGATTAAATGATTTGAGAGATTTAGAATAGTTGATTATGGTTCAACCTTCCTAATAATTATTGAGTTCCTTAAATGGTAATAATGTGAAAATGCAAATTTATATTTCTAGGGGCTATAAATAGTTAAACCCATTAGTGATCTCTCACACACATGGATCATTCATCCCTAAACCCTAAGATCATCTTTAACAAATCTCGTATGAGAACTCTTGACTTCAGACTTAATGTTTAAATGATGACTTCTTTAAGTTTTATCAGCATTCCATGTCTAGTGCAAATAGATCCTAATTCCCATCTTTGTTCTCACTTGCACATACACATCTCCATGCTTTTTAGAAAGTGTACAGATCTTACTACTCTGGAAATGCATTATTTGGTCTTACCTTATGTTTAAGAATAAGACTATTGGAGGAACTAAACATAGAAGATAAGAAATGAAAGTGCACAAAAATCCTTGACCTGGACTTTTCCTATAATCTAGGATTTGGAGCACTTTTACCATTTAAGAAAGCCAAGAGGTGGCCGGAGCCACCTAAATTTGGGAAGGAAACGTAACCATAATGTGAGTGAGCGACGGGAATCACGGGTGAGGATGTTGAATAGTGTCGGGTCGGGCCAGCCCGTGACCCATGCTGTTTGGCAATAGTTGGTTGTTAGGCCCCGATCGACTTGCGCTGTCCCGCTGGAGGATGACCCGTTGGGTCCTGGTTGACCCGATTGGTCCACAACCATTAAAATGACATAAATTTTAATATATTTTGATTTATTTAGGTTATAATTTAAGAAAATTGCATGAAATCTCAGGTTTGCTTTATTTTATTCACTTTGCATCCAAATGCTATGATATTATATACTATTTTGATAAAAAATTGTTCAGATTAATAAATTCTAAGAATAATCTAGTTTTTGTGGTTGTTGTTCCAAATTATGCCTTAATTACCCAAATGCATGATTACAGAATATTAAGATGATTACTTTTCCAAATGGCATGATTATAGTATATATTTCTTCATTTTGTTAATTATGATTTAATTGCAAGGTTAGATTTACTTTTTTGTGATTAACTTTGTTAATTAGTTGCTATTTATATTAAACCCTAATTAGTTATCTAATTTTGGAAAACTTGGTATCTATGGATCCCTTAGGCAGTTAGGAATCTAATGATGGCCTTACAATTTTGTTTTAGCATGTTTTATTTTTAATAATTTCTAATTAGCTTTAAACCCTATTTAGCCTTTTTTAAGCATATTAATTAGTCAAATTGATTCAAATGCTGATTTTGCATTTATTAGATAGAAATGTTAACTTAGCATGAGCTGATTTAATTCTTGATCTTTAATCTTGCATGATAGATTCTTAATTGCTAATATGAATCAATGTGATTATATCTTAACTATAAATCCTTAAGGTTTATTTATTTTTCTCCTGAATAAGACAATTGGCATGATTTGATCCTTAGCCAATAAAAGATGATTGATTGATCAAACAACTAAATTCTAAGTTTAATGTTTTGCCTTATAAATTTTCATATGACTCTTAAAAGTTCCATAAGGATGATTATATTTTGATTTATCCTTAACTTCAATTTGAGATTATAATTTAGCATGTAACCTTACATAAGACTTATCCTGATTTCAATTTTAAATTACAATTATTAAATAGAATAGTCTAAAACCTTAGAAGTATTTTAAGGGTAAAGATTAATCACTATATTAGTAAGATCATGGTTAAGGTAATTCTTGAGGTAGGAATGACTTACTTGTTACATTTTGTGGTATAATCCTAGATGCACCATATGAACTTTAGAGATTGTTAAATTTTGGGATTTTTGAAAACTTGTTTGGTTGTCTAATTTTGATTAATTAAGAGAATATTAATTATTTAAAAAATTAAATAATATTAATTGTAATTTATCCAGCCCAAACGATGTTGACCTGCTATTCCAGCAATGACATGTTCAATCATCCTTATCCGTTGCCAGAACAGATTTTATTAGATGGCTACACGTGGGAGCTACAGTGTTACTGTACACCTCCAACTTGTAGCTCGATCATGCGCCTGGCCTCGTAGAGGCCATACTACAACGTGCTAGCCTAGCCCTCCTAGCCGTGCCTTAAGCTCATTAAGCATCCCATTTCCTCCCTTTCATCATCTGCTTGTTATGTGGAGCTTGGTGAAGGATTGGAGTGTGCACCGACAATAAAATTGCAAACCCTAGGGGAGCTCTATCAAAACATAGGTACACCCTTTACCTCTTGATCAGTCATGCAATTATAATTTGTAAATTTTGATTTCTTATTATTTTTGTTATGGAACCTATTATTAAGTTCCAATCAAGGTGCACAGTAGTGTAGAGTAGCATCCTACCCATCATTTTAGTAATTATGGTTAGCTTAATTAGGCGTCGCCACTTAGGGCTTCTTATGCCAATGGATAGATCTCATCATTAGCTTTGTTTTGATACCAAATAGGCATACTGCATAAGACAAATTTGCAAACCCTAGTTTCTAGGTTATGTCTTCCGTTAGGAAGAGCTACATTGCCAGGTGGGTCACCCCGACTAGCAGGCCCTGACTGTGGTGTGCACACAGGAGGGTCATGCATGCAAGTGGGATTCTTAGGAATAATAAAATGCAGATATTAATTTACTTAAACTTTATTAAATTTAATATCCCTTAAAAAAATCCAATTATATTAAAATTATGTTATTATGATCACAAAAATGTGTAGTACACTAGTATGAACTTAATTTTTTATTTTGATATTTAATTTTGCTAATGACCTTTTAAATGTCATTAAGAGTCATTAGTGCTTCGATTGACCATTTGATGTCTCATTTGACCTTACTTAGTGTCATTGTAGTCATGATCCTATAAAGAAGTTATAACCACTATGTTTGCATAAATTGGACATCAAATAGAAAATTAGGTTTTTGCTTATTTAGGTCTTCTAAGCCTTAGGAAACCTTAGAAAACTTATCTTATGACATGTTTCAACATTAGATGATGTTTTGAGTAGGAAAATAACTAGAGCAACCTAGTTTTGGCTAGCACTAGTAAACTTAGGATAGAGTCTCATCATAGAAATACATTGTTTTGTTAGTCCATAAGGCTTGAATTAGTACTTAAAGATTATAGTAGTCTTAAGCCCTAGGATAAAATGAATTAGTTAGTTCCTTATGATTATGAGATCCATAAGTAAATCCATAAAAAAGTTAGCTAAACTTAGTCTAATTCCAAACACTCCTTATGTGTAGGCTTAACCCTAGTCACCCTATTAAGTATCTTAGTATTATTATAGTGAGTCTAACCCCTTAGTTAACTCTAAAATCCCTAGTGCATTGAAGTGAGACTAAAAAATAGTTATTATTTGAGAACTCTCACCTAGCACCATACTTATTTGGATTTCATTAGTAAATTTTTAGTAAAGTTGCTTTACTAAGTGAGTTAGGAGCATTAGATCCCTAATTTCTATAGTAAACCTAAGATTAATAATTCCCCATATTAACCTTCTAAATGAGGATTCGAGTATGCCCAAGTCCAGTGGCTTAAGATAAAAAGAGATAGAATTATAAGTTAGACTATTAACTAAACTTACATCCTTACCTATGAATTAATTGTTATCTAAATAACATAAATTGAATCCTATCATGTAAAAGAGAGAAGTTTTAGATCATACCTAGACCTTATGAATCACTTAGAGTAGTATTGAGTAATTCCAAGTGTACCACTTGTGACTAAGAGGAGACTTATAAGATGTATGAATGGAACCATAGTAGAAAGACTAGTAATTATCACTAGAACTTAGAGATTGATCTATGTTGCTAAGTGCAACATTCTTAGTGTAGTGTAGGTGGTCATTTCATTTTAAGTGTCAGGAGTAGGATCATTTATATTGACTAAATGAATAAGCTAAGACTGGAAGTGATCTTAGATAATAAGGAGGATTAGAACCTTAAGGTTTTGAACTAGGACTTAGTCACCATAAAAATTAAGCTTAGAACTATAGATTTAAGAAGAGGAACTTAATTTCTAGATTAACAATCCAATGTGAGATAAATTTAGATAATACTAACTTAAGTAATGTCATTCCTTTAGTCTTACCAAACTAGCTAGAAGATTTATTTAACCACTAATCCCACGAATAAACTAGAATTGTCCCACTAGTGCCATACTTAAGATTAAGATAACTTAGATGGTTAAATGAAGAACCTCCTTAAGTACAGAACCTTAAGATACTAGAAATATAGAATAATTATAAAATAGTGATAAATTAAAGGTTTGGATAGTGTAAGTCATAGAAACCCTATAACTTAAGTGTAGTGAGACATTAAGATTGGGCGTTACAGAATCCTTTAGCTAGAACTTAAAGTAGCTTAGATTATAGGAATCTAGTAGCCCAAGGAGTGTAGTAGTGAAATCCATAGCATATAGTTAGAATGTTCCATTTGAATAGAAGGATTATTAGATAGCTTAGTTAATTATAGAATTAGCAATATGATAGGATTTTATTTATAACATTGCAACTATATCTATAAATCATTTTGTTACATAAAACAAGATCTTAATCAAATCATTATTTTCAAAATGTCATTTAAATTATATATTATTATGTATTAATTGATTAAGACATTTGATGAATGTCTAAGTCAATTGATGGGCTGGATTAGTCCCAATTATAGGATAGATAACTAAACTAAAAACAAAATGGATGTCACATAGTTTGCAATTAGCTTTGAACATCCTTGAATGCTGATATGCATTGAGATTAAATCATTGAAAACATTCATTAAAGATATTATGCATAAATTAAAAAAATATAAGGTTTACATTGGGGTTTCATATGATGGACTACACCAAGGTAAGCTATGGAGTAAAAATGAGACCACAAATATCCTAGAGAGGAAGTGTTTGTGTTTTGGGACACCCCCTTGCTTGGTTAAGCAAACATTCTTGATCCCTCATTTGTTATGTAACTTCTCCCATATAACAAAATTCTTTTATATCAAGATAAAAAAATAACATTCTTAGCTACATCTTTTTATGACTATAATTTTAGTTTATTTAGTCCTTGAGTCTGAGACTTTTTCTTACAATTTATTCAGTCCTTGAGACTGAGATCTCCTTACTTATATATATATTGTTTACTTGTATTTATAGTTCTTTTACTTTCTTGTAGTGTATATTGTTTAATCGCTCACATTTAAGTTTACACGGCTCCAAATTAACATATTCATGTATTCTTTCATGTTTCATTGCACACTTGGACATATAGTTGTACTTGCTTTCCTTGCGTACATATTTGATATAGGTTATGTACCAACTTTCCTCTATTTATTGCAATTACCCTTTTTATTATTACTTTATAGTCCTTACTTTACATTCCCATTTTACTGCTTTGTGCTCCACTAAACAATTGTAAATGGCTAATGTGATAACCACTAAATCTAAAATAGCTTAGTTGTCCTAAAATATACCAAGAACTCTTAAGTCTAATCACTTATTTAATTTTATTGGCTATGCCCTACCGTATTAAATACTAAACACGGCAGATTAGCAGCTTATAGTGTATCTTGAACCTGAGGTAAATCGTGTCTAGTAGCCGCTGATTGAAGACCTTACTTGTTACTACCTTTCTTTACTTTTGCATTTTGTGAGGATGAGAGTCATTATATGCAATGACCCCAATATCTAATCAGGAACCCAATCCAACATTAATTATTAATGTAGCACTTAATACTATTTGGCACTATGGGAGCCAAGGGTCTCTAAAGAAAAAAAAATACTAGAAGAATAGACATTAAGTAAATATAAAACATTCCATCCATTCCAGAATAGAAAGAGAAAATACAACACAGAGCAGTAAAGTGAAACAACAAAAATTAATTAAAGTTATACAATATTTGACGTAATGACACTCGTCTTTGCAAGATGCTTAAGACAGCGAAAAGTAATCTCTTTAAAACTGTAACTACTGGATCTGATCTACCTCAGGTAGAAGATCCACTCTAAGCTCCTAATCTACCATATTTGGTATTTATTATTGTAGGGCACATCCAATACATAAAAAATAAGTGATTAAACTTATAAAGTTTAATGATATTTTAGGCAACTAATCTATTTGTAAGTTAAGTGGATATCACAATTATGCATTTACAATTGTTATTTAAGTGGATCTCAATAAAAAAAAGGGAAAGTAAACTAAGCAAAGTAAATGGCTATAAGCAACAAAAGGTAATAAATCACTAAGATAGGAAAGCTAGTACAACTTGTATCATCTATATAAGTAAGGAAAAATAAATATAGCTATACTAACAAGTGTGTAATAAAAGCATTAAAGGAATATGTACAAATGAACATATGCTAAGTAACATAATAAAAAAGAGTGTAAGCATAATTATAAGTAATAATGACATACACTGCAAGTAAGTAAGTAGAGGAGCTGTAAGTATAGGTGAACGAATAATATATGCAAGTAAAAGTAGTCTCAATCTCAAGGATTGAGTGCACAGTGAAAGCAACTATAAAGATTGAGTGTACAATAAAGACAATCATGAAGAATTGAGTAGAAAAAGTCATAAAACTATGACATAACATCCCCAATCACAAAGAATATGTGAAAAGTAAGAACAGTCAAGAAGAACTGTAAAATTTAAGTTATTTTTTCTTGTAATCTTTTATTGTGGACACAGAAATAAGTGAGGAGATAAGCATGTCTACTTAACTAAGTAAATTGAGGTCTCCCATAACACTCACATTCCCCCTCAAGTATATATGAGGTGTCCTTATTACACTGTTGTCTGCATTGGCATAGTCCACCATATGAAACTCCTGTATGTAATATTATAGTTTAATTTATGCAGAATGGCTTTATGAAAGTATTCAAAAGTTTAATCTCAATGCATTGCAGCATTCAAAGATGTTCAAAGTTAATTGTAAATCATGTGATATATGTTATTATCTACTTTAGTTATCTTCCCTATGATTGGAGCAAATCAAGCTCCTCAATTGACATAATTATTATAATAATAATATACTATATAAAATGAGGTTTAATAATAATGATTTGCTTATGGGCTTATTGATGTAATAAAATAATTTATAAATATAATTGAGTTGTTACAAATAAACATCATATCCTCTTTCTAACATTCCAAACATCTAACTATCATCTAACACTTCTACTATATGGGAACACTCTAGCTTAGATGCTAATGATATCACTATTAATCTACTTAGATTGTCTCAACCTTAAATATGTTACTAGTGGTTTAATGCTAGAGTCTCCTAAATCTTACTAACATCTTAAGGTTCTACCATAAGATGGTTGTACATCTAGCCACATAAGTAATATTTTTCTTAATTATTCCACTAATGGGGCAATTCTACTCTATTCTTAGACTTAGGGATTTTTTAAGACTTCAAGTCTAGTATTGTGAGACTAAGTTAGTAATATTACTCAAGTTATTATTATCTAACTTAAACTCACATTAAGTTACTTAATCTGTTATTAAGATTCTTAAGCTTAATTTCAATACTTAACATCTAAGGGTCCTAAGCCTTTTAACACTTAGGGCATTTTCTAGTCTTAGGTCATATCACTAAACCATTCTAAGAGAGTCTAAGTTTAAGCAATAAAAACATTAAGTCCCAATTTTTATATTGATGGTTTCATTTTAAGGGATTCTAGACTAATATCTTTGACTTAGATGCTAGTCCAGTTATAGTTCTATACTTCTTATTATTGAGATCTCTCTTAGTCTTAGTATATTTATTTAGTCTTCTTTGATGATTCAAGGTATCCTAATTAGGATGAGATGAATAGCTATGACACACTAAGAAGGATACACCCAACTACTTAGTTCCATCTCTAAGTTATAAACTTAGCATGCTAAAACTATTCCTATAATCTTAAGTAAGATGGAAGCACTAGTCCTTCTAAAAGTCATCATCTTAATTATCGAAAAAATATTCTCGTAGATACAAAGGCTATATTAAGGATTTTTGCATATTATTTTAATTGTTCCACATGATTTAAGTGTGATCTATGTTTCACTATCTTACCATATAGAATTCACTTGAAGTTATCTAAATGACTCTTTATGGTTAAATATAGATCTAAGTTGAGTTAAGAGTCTAGCTTACAATTAACTTTCCCAATGATATCATTATACTAGTCATAAATTAAAGCAAGGGTTTTATAAATAGGAAGATGAGTTATAGTCTCTCTATCTTTAAGATTAATAAAGCAAACTAGATTGAAGTGGTTCTAGCTCATAGATTTTCTAAACTAGCTAAATAGTCACTTAGGAAGCACTAGGTGCAAAGTTAAGGGAAAGGTTACAATCTAGTTGTCCTAATTTTTCTTAAGTCATTATGTGTGTTACAACTTGGTGAGGAACTAGAGAGGTTAAGGGAAGGCTTGAAGTTGAATGGGAGGGTTTCACTAAGTTTATTTCAAGTGCTTGCAAATGGTCCTAATAGGAGCACCTACTATAGATAGAGGCAACCAATAAGCTAAGAGCACCTTAAGAATATAGTTGGTACATCTAGAATGGAAATTGAATAAAGCTAGGGTTCTCAACTTAAACTATCTCTCCAGTTGTTGAGACTTGAATCACAAGTTTACTAAGCCACTAAGAGTATCTAACAAAGATAATCAAGGGTTAATCTTACATTCTAAAGTAACTAGAAGGTTTGTGAAAGAATAGGATGGTTACTGTCTCGGACTAGAGAGAAATTGGAGAGGAAAAGTGTCGCTACTTTCGACCATGGAGAGGAGAGGGCTGCTCCTACTCAGCCGAGGAGAGGGGAGAGGGTGTTGCCTCTCAACCGAGGAGGTGGAGACTAGCTGATAAAGAGATGGAACTGGAAGCTGATGGCTAGTTGATCGGCTAGCTGAAACCCTTGGCCACAAGTCGAGATAAGAGGAAGAAGTCAGCTGATGAACTCTCAGCCTCTAGCCTAGAGAGGAGGATAAAAGCTGAAAGACTGGAGTGTTCTCGGCCTCCAGCAAAGAAAGAGGAGTCGAGCCTCTTAAACTTCTACCAAGAGCGAAGAGGTAATAGCTTCTTGGCCTCCTACAGAGAGGCAATAGGCAAGCAGCCTCTTGGCCTCTTGCCAAGATGGAAGAATGTAGCAGGAGCCTCCTGGCCTTATGCCGTGAGGTAAAAAGGCATCAAAAGCCTCTCTGCCTCCTACAAAGAGGGAAGAGGAAACCAGGAGCCTCTTGGTCTCCTACTAAGAAGGAATAGGAAAGCAGTTGCTAGGCCTTTTGTCGAGAGGTGAGGATGGTTTCGGCTCCAAGCTGAAAGCTGGGAAGATTTTGCGAGTGAAGGTTCGGTTGGAAGCAGAGAGAGGGAATAATTTCAGCTAAGGGAAAATAGTAGGTTAGATTTGGAAAATTAGGTTAGATGAGAGGTTAATATATACTCAATCGAGTTGCTGAGAACCACTTGATCAAGATCGAGTGGCTAAAAACCACTCAAATTTTCAAGCTTCGATTGGATGGCCAATCGAACTCCAAAATTACAAACTTGGTACCAAGACAAGCATCTTGATGAGACAAACACATACGTTCAAAAATTATTGAATTTTAGAGTGTTTTATTTTATATTAATTTTAAGTGTTAAACTTTATAAATTTTACCACAATATATCGATAACTCAAAAATTAACAAAATATAAAACATAGCATCCTCAATTGATGCTTAACCTAAATTTATAAAAATTTCTATATTCTGATTTATATTTTATTTATTATTAATTTTTAAAGTTTAAACTTTATGAATTTATTTAGGACGATTCAGGATCTCAAACGCGCTCAAGTCTTTGTAGAAGGATACCCTCAATATGTATTATTTGAGAATATTTTTATTAAATTTTATTTGGCTTGAATTTGGATACTGATTTTGACTTAACTTTCTAAGCTCTTAAAATAATATTAAAATATTCAAAAAAATTCATCAACTTTCAAATATTTCATGAATATCACCCCTAGCTAATTTGGAGGTGATGAGTCCAATGGAAAACTTTGATTTTGATTTGGAGTTCAAAATAAATTATGTAATTTCCAAGATATTCAAATTGTCTCAAAATTTCCAAGATATTCAAATTGCCTCAAAATAAATTATGAATTTCCGAGATATTCAAATTTTAATTTGGAGGTCAAATTGCACGATAAAATGAACGATCTCCATATCGCACCAAATTTCAGGTCCAGGCTTCTAATACTATTAAGAGTCTACTGGAAATGGTTTTAACATAATCTCGATATCTAAGACTAAGTAAGAACACTCAGGTTATTACAAACTTCCCTCTTAAAAGAAGTGTCATCCTCGACTCCCTAATAATTAAATAACTAAAAAGATTAGATCATAGACAAAATTATCCAATTTAGTACTCTAAGGGTCAATGGTGAGCAACGTGATAATTTCTGTGTCCAACCTGAGCTGCCAGCAAATTATGCTTGATCTAAAGAACTTTGCTATTAGTCTCTTTGAATCACTCAAAATCCAAATAGCTGAGTGTCACTAAATTTGGTTCAGGCTACAAGAGATTGCATCTCCTACCAAAAAGAGATGCATAAAGAGCCTTGCGGATGCTAAACTGATAATTGTAATTGTAGGTGAACTCAACTAAGTTGAGGTGATCTTCCCAAGATCCATCGAATCTAAAACACAAAGACGTAAGGGAACTTCTAAATTTTGATTTACTTATTCAGTATGACCATTAATTTGGGGATGTACAATAGTACTCATAGCTAATGGTTGAACAAAATCTAGATGAAATTCTAAATCTCTATCTAAAAGTTTGAAATTTGGTGTCTCAAGCAGATAAATGATCACTTAAGAATGGAGCTTGGCTAACCTTTCTACAAAGTTAGATTGGAGAATTGGAAAGAAAAGAGATGACTTTGTGAGCCTATTGACATTCACCCAAATCACAATGTCTCCAGATTTACCCTTTAGTAAACCTAAAACAACAACCATGGTAATGTCAAACCATTTATATTCAAGGATTTCTAATGGTATAAGAAGCTTGCAAAGCTTCTAGTATTCAGCCTTTACTAATAAACAAGATTGGCACTTAGATATAAAGATAAAAATGTCTCTTTTAGTGCCCAGCCACCAGAAGGACTTTTTCAAAAACTAATACAACTTACTACCTCCAAATAATATGAAAGGAACAAACACAATGAAGTTTTTGCAAGCTCATCTGCATCCAAATTTAAGGAATTTATACTCTTCATTCCCTATTCTATTATTGGTGAATCTATCCTTCTAAACTATACTAAGAATACACAAGCTCGGGACTAACACGATCCTACTATCCAGTGTAAACTCAGCAGAATGGTCTTATAAAAGTCAAAATATTAGAACTCATTAAGTTCTAACTTCAATCAATCAGTGTTTCCTAATAAAGTTAAATAGTTTAAATCAATTATCTTATTTACACTACAACCTCAACCTTGATATATTCTATCAAGATTTGGAGTTAAGAGATCAAACCCCAAATTTGGTGTTCAAGTCTCCTAACTTAGGATTCTTAACACATAAAGGTTAGGATTTCTAATCACTTAAAGACTAAAGTTCTAACTATTATCTTAGGTAAGAACTTAACAAGCTAGTTATCGTAATGCTAAAAAAGTCATCCTAATCATTATGGCATCTTTATATTATTCTACCTAAGCAGAAAATAAGTTAACTATCTTACTTCTAATAAAATCAAGCTAGATGCCATGGCAATCCTCTTACGACCATATCTAAGCAGAAAATGAACAAGGTTTCTATCTGAGACCTAATTAAGAAACTAACTTAATTCTTAATGCTCAACAATAAAGAATAAGAAACTGCATTAAGCTAACATAAGAATGAATGAGAACTTAAGAGATTAAAATTGCATAACTGCCTGATGTAGCCTCACTAACATCATCGGTGACAACAGAAGTAATGACCTGCATCATTAACATAGCAGCAAGCGGATTGCTTGCTTTTCCTTTCTAATTGATCCTTGGAGTAGGAATTGTTTCTGCCCTAGAGGAAGGTATGATTTGCAAGAGTTGGAGCTTGAGACCTAATAGGAACTAGATTTTTAACTAATGGATGATGGTTGATCTTCAAATCTTGTAACGTCCAACAGCTTTGAGAAACTACAATGGGGATGGAATACAAGATGATTCTTAATCGAGCCTTGTAAGCCTTAGTAAAAATGACTGCATCTAGATTTTTTAGTCCGCACCCATTCAGAAGAAATCCAGATAGCTTCCTAAATTTCATTTCAAAGGTTAGGACTATCTTAATACTTTGAGTCAATTAGATTGAAACATCTTCTAATAATGACTGGGTAGAAGGAGAAATTAACTCTTCTCTAAAGACTAATTAGAATTCATTCCAAGAAATCTCTTCAACTTATAATTCTGCAAAACATAATTTCAATTTGCTATCTTATCAATATTTGATGTCATCGATGAACAAGTGAGTGTGTAGGCAGATAGCTTTACTGCTTGGGCACTTAATGCTTGAAAGGTCCTTCCCAATTACTTTCAACCAATTGGCTGCTTCGATGGGGGAGCAAATTCATTGAAGGTTGGAGGATTATGTCAGAGAAAGGCATGGAGGAATTCATTCGCAGCTGAACTTGATGCTGCTTGAAGATTGACATGGATGATTTGAGGACTAGGTGGATTAATTGCTCTTTGAGTTGATTATAATATAATTGCTCTTTGAGTTGATCGATATTACAATTCCACCAAGGTCTTCATCATCCCTAATAAAGTCTTGATCTCTTCAAAATTTGAAGGAGAAATGGAGGTTATTGACTCTTTAATAGGGATGACAAGATTGCTTAGTTCAGGGTTCATCTTAATAGAAACATTAGGAAAGATTTGAATGAGAAGAGATAAGAAAATTGGATAGAATGATGTAAAGCAATTGATCTAAAGCACTACTCAAAGGCACTTAAGATATTAATTAATCACTAAAGTGTGTTTGCTATCTTAAATTTTTGATATACATACTTTACATTTTTGTGTTTATCTGTAAGATTGGAATGAAAATTTGCTTTTCCTTCTAATTTCCTTTCTTCTTAAGACCTACTATGATACCAACTGTAATGACCCCAATATAAGATCAGGAACCCAATCCAATATTAGTTGTTACTGTAGTACTTAATACTAGATCAATGAGTTTTAACTCATTATTAGGCACTATGGGGAGCCAAGAGTTTCTAAAGAACAAAAAACTAAAAGCATTCACATTAAGAAAATATAAAACATTCCAGCCATTCCAGAATAGAAAAAGAAAATACTACACAGAATAATAATGTGAAACAATAAGAATTAATTAGGTGGCATGGAAAGTAGGGTCTCATAGTAAAATAACACTCACATTCCTCCTCTAAGATATGTGAGGTCTCTTTATATCCCTCCTAAGCCTACCCTTGGCCATCATCCTCAAGAAACCCATATAATTTATCATGATTGTTTTATTTATGCACAATATCTTATATGTAGGTTCAAAGATGCAATCGCAAAACAAAGCTTGCATTCAAGGAATTTAAGTAATTATAAACTATGTGATATGCAAAGTTGTCTAATTTTAATGATCTAACTTAATGATTGGAGCTAATAAAGCTCCCAATTAACTTATAGATATTGATCTCTAAGTCAATTGTAAATAATACTATAAGTGAATTAAGTTTTGGAAATTAGTAGTTTGATTTAGCTTATGAAATGTCAAAATAATTTGTAAGTATATTTATGCAAAATGATACTTATCCTACACTAATCCTAAACCACACAATTCATATGGGTTATTAGATTTTAGGTCTAGGGAACTAGTAGGGAAAGAAAATACAAAATGATTGCTATAATAATCAAAATGGAAGTTAAAGTTTTACTTACTAATTTATCTAACTTGCTTGCAATTGAAAGGCTTTATCCAAATCAATCACTAAACTTGATAAGATCAATTAATATGAGAGGTATAAGCATATGGATGAGGAAGGGTTATAAGCTACAAGTTCTAGTTCACTAAAGGTTGTAGGTTATGGAAGCTTATAGGATGTCTAAAACATATTAGGAGAGCTAAGGAACTTCTAATTCAATCACTGGAGAGCTTAAAAGAGGACTAAGAGCTAATGGAAATGTGTACTAAGATACATCCTAATTGTTGGGCACTAGTTCTATTTAGTTCATATCTTAAAATTAAACATGTGCTAAGATTAACTACACCAAATGGGAGTATTATCAAGCTCTTAAGATCTCAATTGAATCAATATTATAAAATCTATCATATAGTATCTTTCCTAAAATTGAGGGTTAAATCTATGATCTTGCTAAACACACAACATCTAAACTATGATAAACAATTTTCAAACATTCATTTGAATTTCCATGGGATGTAAGCTAAATAAAACATGTTTGCTATCTTAGGGTTTAAATAAAAACCAAAAATAAGCATATTAAGAAGTTAAGAAATTACAAAATTACACTAATTTAGGAGCCAAATACCTACAATCTCCAATTGTTGTCCAAATGAAATGATATTAACAAATATGCATTCCCTATAGTATAAGGAGAAGAATGACAATAACTAGGTCAAAATCGAACAATGTTAGCTTTTTTGGGTTTTTGGGATTCCTAATAGGGTTAGAAAGTGATTTTGAAAAATATAGTACAAATCCTAATTTGAATTATATCAATGTGTTTGTCTCATTTTTTTGTTCAAAATGATATATAATTTTGTATTATTTGGATGTGTATTATTAAAGGTATGATTAAATAAAATTTGAAGCATTAATAATTAATTAATTTCATAATGATTAATTAACAAAATACATTAATCAAAAAAAGGCTGACAATGCAAAAAACTGAAAGGAACAAAAAACTACACGACGTGGAAAACCATGGCTGGCGGCTGACAGCACGGGGTTTTGTGGGCGCCGTCAGACACGCGCCGGCTCCTGCGGACGCAGCATGTTAACACGGGGCCCAGAGAGGAAAAACACGCAGACCCAAGGTGGTTCAGCGGTTGAGCCAGCTTAGTTCAAATAGATAACCCAAATCGAGAGCATGCACGGGTCTGGACCGCTTCATCCCCAAAAGGGGCTCATAGAGGGGCTCCTTAAGGTTAGACCTCTCGGTCAAACCTGGGGGTCTTGCGAGGCGGCCCGCACACTGGTGGAAAGCTCTCTCCACGGCCGATCCGATGAACCTTAGAATGGCCCATGGGGTCGACTAGGATGGCGACAGGGTGATGCCCTTTGCTTCACAGGGTGGAACCCTAGCTTCCACTATGGATAGCTTGGCTAACCCGAGCTTGATCAACCTCGATCGAGCCCAATAAAGGTTTCAAATGGCAATACTGGATGTGGAATAAGCTTGGATACATTCAATTTATGGAGAAGGTAAAGGGTTCGGTACCTGGAGGCACTCGAAGTCCATTGTTCCAGCTAATTTTCAGCAAGCTTCTAATAGTGATTCCACAACTCCCAGCTTCTGGAAATACTCCCAAATGAAAGGTAGTGAGGAGTGGTAGCGAAGGGCTAGCCTAATTGAGGCTAAGAGAGGATGGGCACTTGGATGGGGTACTGCGGCAGGCGCACGATCGCATGCTTCAGGGAAAACGTACAAGAATTGATCTTGATTGTTGGATGCAGATCTAGATCTGACAGCCAAATCAGATGGATCACTATTCGACCATCTATTCAATAGCTCGAAACACACAATGGTCAGGATCCTCCCGATCCACTATCTCATGCCTCAGGCACCCGCATCAAATCCGTACGATTTTGAATTACAACTGTTATAATAATTAATAATAATAAATATAATGTAATTCCAATTACTTTATTTAATTAATTATTTGCACTCATTTAATTACTCAAAATTAAATAATTAAACAAATTCTGAAAAATTCCAAAATTTCACCTTTACCTTATTGAGGGGTGAGGAACACAAAAATGCCATCAGATTTTCGATCGAAAGTTAAGTTAGTTATCCTATTTTTTTGAGTAATTAAATATTATTAAAATAGTTGGAAAAATTCAACAGCTTCCAAACATCCCCAAAATCTCACCCCTAGCTAATTTGGGGTGATTAATTCAATGGCAAACTCCAATTTTGATATTGAGGTCAAAATAATACATGAATTTTTAGAATTTTTGGGAAAACTAGGAATATTTAAAAATCCCAAATGATCTCCAAAATACACCAAATTTGAGGTGAAGGCTCTTAACACAATTAAAAGAGTACTAAAAGTGAGATAGAGTTAATTAGGATTCTAATTATTGGGTAACAACACTAGAGTTATTACAAACTCACCTCCTTAAAAGAGGTGTCACCCACGACACACAAAGAATAAAAACATTAAAAAAATGAAAATGAACGAAGGAAGTATGAAAGGAAACTTAAACTACCTGATTCGGGAAGGAACTATAGGAACTTATTTTGCATATCCTCTTCTTTTTCCCACCTAGATTCTTCAACTAAATAGTTATGCTAGTTGATTTTGATCATAGGAATACTATGGTTCTTTAACTGCTTGAGATCTCATCCCAGAATTGCTATCGGTTTAACGACAAATTTCAAATCAGGTTGCAGTTCGACTAACAGAATCTAAACTTGCTGACTTGGATCATGCAAGCACCTACTTAATGAAGAAACATGAAACACATTATGTACAATTGTAAAGTCTTCAGGCAATTCCAACCTATACGCAGATGAGCCAACTTTTCGAATCACTTCAAAGGGTCTCAAATATCTTGGACTCAATTTTCCTGACACATCGAATCTTTGCACACCATGCATCAGACTAACTTTCAGATAGGCATGATCTCCAACTTGGAATTCTAACGAATGATGACAAATAGCATGATATTTCTTCTATCTTTCCTGAGTTTCCATCATATTACACTTAATTAGAAGAACTTTTCTAGTAAATTCCTCAATCAATTTGGAACCATAAAGTTGAGAATCTCCTACTTTAGTCCAAGCAATAGGAGTAGTACACCTCCAACTATAAAGAGCTTTATGAAGAGCCATACTAATACTAGACTGATAACTATTGATGTAGACAAATTCAACTAGGTGAGATGATCTTCCCATAATCCACCGAAATTAATAACACAAAAATACAGAAGATCTTCTAAGATCAGATTAGCATGCTCAGTTTGACCATCAGTTTGGGGACGGAAAGCAGTACTCAAAGCTAAGTTCATCCTCAAGTCTAGCTGAACAGCAAACCAGAATCTGGATCTAAATCTACTATCTATATTTGAAACAATACAGTTCGGCGTACCATGCAATTGAATGATCTCCTTGATGTATAGCTTCGATAACTTCTCTACATAATCAGTTTGAGGATTTGGAAGGAGATGCGATGTGTTGGTGAGTCTTTTGACAATCACCCAAATTGAATCAGAACCAAATCTACTCTTAGGCAGACTCATAATAAAATCCATGGAAATTCGGACCACTTCCATTCAAGAATAACTAAGGGATTGAGAAGTCCACCAGGCTTCTGGTGCCCAGCTTTAACTAAGGAACAAAAATGACACTTGGAAATGAAAATAACAATGTCTCTCTTCATTCCAGACCACCAAAAAGATTTCTTTAGATCCTGACACATCTTACATCTACCAAGATGAACAATATAGCCAAATTTATGGGCTTCTGACAGTGTTTACAACTAGTCTTTTAGGAATTCATATTCTAGTCATTTAAAGAATCACACCATCGGTATCAAGATGTAATTAAGATCTCTTCCCACTAGCAACATTAGAAACTAGAGCGAAATAACTAACATCTTCTTTCTGGGTTTCGATAATCCTCGACCTTAGAGATAATTCAATCTGAATAGCATAAAATACAGTGCACAAATTAGTAAATTTGATCAGCTCAAGGTTCAATCTTTCAAAATCTTTGATCAAGGAGTCGTTGCAACAGAAGTTACCCACTTGAGGTAATACTAAGACTGGCGCAGAAGTTAACAACTGCTTAAACTATTGAAAGGCATCTTCACTGGCTTGTGCTCCACATGTACGTAACTTATTTCCTAGTTTGCTGAGTTAACAAAGAGGAAATTTGGAAAAATTCAAAAACAGACCTTCTTTAATATCTAGCTAGTCCCAAAAACTACAAATTTTAGTTACATATTTGAGTTGCACCTACTGCTAAACAGCTTGGATCTTCCTTTGGTCAACTCTAATGCCTTCAGCATCAATTATGTGACCCAGAAATGCCATGAAGTTGAGCCAAAATGTGCACTTTGAAAATTTGGCAAATAATTTATACTCTCGTAGCAACACAAGAATGGCATGCAAGTGCTTCTCATGATCAGCAGTTGGCTTTGAATATATTAGGATGTTGTCAATAAAAATGATAAAAAACTCATCGAGATACATCTTAAGAATTTGCTACTTCAAGTCCATGAAAATAGAAGGAGCATTCTTCAGTCCAAAAGACATGAAAAGGAACTCATAGTATTTATATCAGGTCCTGAATATAGTCTTGGGAATTTCTTCATCATTAACTTGAATATGATAATAACCTCATCTCAAGTCAATTTTGGAGAAGACTTTTGCTCTAGTGAGCTGATCAAACAAGTCATCTATTCTAGGAAAAGGATATTTGTTCTTCACCATCACTTTGTTAAGCTCACGGTAATCTATGCACATTCACAGCGATCCATTCTTCATTTTGACAGATAGAGTGGGAGCTCCCCAAGGAGACATGCCATGGCAAACAAAATCTTTTTCAAGCAATTCTTGCAACTGTCACAAAGCTTTTGCAATTCATTAGGTGCCATCCTATAAGGGACTTTGGATTTAGGCTGAGTTCCCGCAATCAGCTCTATAGAAAACCCTACCTCATGCAAAGGAGGTAGTCTAGACAAGTCCTCAGGGAACACATCCAAGAACTCTCTAATGACTCTAGTATCTTTCAAGTTTTTATCTTTCTTTACCTTGTTGACTAGAGTTACTAGATCCCATACCAACCCTTACTAATAAGATGATTAGCTTTATTTTCATTTATAAGTGATGCAATTAGGCCAAGTTTTCCTATGAAGACCTCGAGTTTCTTTCATACCCCTAGGGAAAGTCTTTTTCGGTAACTGTCTACAACGACGTTGAACTTAACCAATCCATGCTAAGATTATGTCAAAGTTCATGATCGGCATAACAAAAAGCTTAGATTGAAAGAGTTGGTTAATGATTGGGATGTCAACCAAACAAAACTTTTTAGCGCACATTTCAGCACCAAATGGCATTTGCACTCTCAAGGCATTACCCATGTTGAAAGGTTGAAAGTTAAGTGAAGCAGCACAACTCTTAGATATGAAAGAGTGACTAGCACCTGTATTAAAGTGTGTGTCGCAAAATTAATTTTTAATCACTAAAGTTCTTATGACAGGAAAGAAAAGAAATTTGTAATTACAACTACTAAAATTTAAAGCAGGAAGCACGGAAAATAAATGTATGAAAAATGAAAGACTAAATAAAGAAAATTAAATATAGGACATACTAGTGATGAAATTATTGTCATCTTGAGCAATGGAAGAAGATAAGGCATGCACATGAGGTACTACTGAAGATTGGGCAACTACCTTGCCCTTAACAACTCAACTGGCTTGCCCTTGCCTCGGGGAGGTGATGGTGCCCCTTTCAGGCCATGAGCAGTTCTACTTGTTGAAGGAGGCATCAAAGCAAGAGCTGGTTCTTGGGAATTGAGAGGAGTAGGATTCTGAATAGTTGACTTGCGATTAATCCACACTTTATCCACAGTTCAGTTCGCTCAGCTATCCCAATGATGATAATTAACCCTGTCGCATAAGTAGCATCGACCGCCGGTGTGGTAACACTTACCATATGGTTGCAGTCTAGTACATTGAATGACAAGCCTTCCTTGATGGTTCTGGCTTTGAGTGAGCTGGAAAATTTTAGTCCTTGAGGATGATTCCTCTTGAAAGGTTCTAACCATGAATATTGAGGATGCGAACATTTCTTGAGTTCCATTTGAGCTTGGTGAGGTTAATCATTCACACACCTTCCAACAGCTTAGGAAAGTCATCGTGGTGTTGAGACATTAGATGACTTGTTATAGAATCGTTTAGTTCCTTTAGGAATCTACTACATCTAGCTATTTCAGAGAAAACTAGATCTGCAGCAAAACTAGATGATTTCCTAAATTCCATCTTGTAAGCGTGCACCGAACAATTACCTTGAATCAGTTGCATGAACTTGTCCTCTATAATGGTCTGGTCAGAAAGAGGAATAAACTCTTTGTGGAAAACTTGCTCGAACTCATCCCATGGGATATCATCTGCACAAACTCCAGAGAAGCAAACTTTCAGTTTGCTATCCCACTAATACTATGCCGCATCATGAAACATATGAGTGGCAAGATGGATGCACTCACTATCAGGACACTTTATACTGGCCAAGATCTTCTCTATTATCTTGAACCAGTTGGCAGCCTCAATATGTGAAGCAGTGCCATTGAAAGTAGGTGAATTTAAATGCATAAAGGTTAGAAGGAAGGCACCCCCAATTGGTCCAGGAATATGTTGTTGAGCAACATGGACTGCTTGAGGAACTGGGGTAGGAGTTTGAGGTGGAATTAGAGATGATTGAGGTAGAATTGGAAATGATTGAGGAGGACTTGGAGAGGGGTGAAATGGAGTACTAGCAGTAGCCATTCTTTCTGCAGCATAAGTTTGAGCTTAAATCATTACCTTCATCATTTCCATGAGGTGTTTCATTTCCTCATTCGGAGATAGAGTAACTAAAGCAACTTTCTTGGCCACAGAAGGAATGGGAGTATCTGGTTTAGGATTCATTATGAGAAGAGAAAGAGAGATATAACACAGAAATTAAAAAATGGAAAAGCTCTCATTAAAATTTAAAAGATTTAGGAGATACCATATAAAAGGTATTAGGAATGCAGAATAAAATAAAAGTTACTATACAAAGGTTACTATAAATGAAACTTGTATGATGATCTACAAAACATAGAATAAAACATGATTTCAAAATCAGAATAGACTGGGGCATGATGGAGATGTTTGCACTCACGAATGAGTCTTTCGAAGGCGCGATCCCACCAGTCCTCGGCATAGTTGTCGAAGATTTAATACATTAACCTGAAGTGAATGTGTTCGGGGCAATGAATGGCTTCAAATTACTCGGTGACACGACAAATCCATTCCCTAGCCAACTCTGGGATGCAATCGCTTCATAACACGCAATAATTCAAAACCTTGTTTAGAACGTCTCCTCCGACTTGAGTCACTCCAAAGTACAATCTACCGAACCATAACCATTCAAATGATCTTCCTCCCAATATGGAAAGAACATCCTAGAATAATATTTTAGATCTGATTCTTAATTCACCATCTGAGAGTCAATTTTTAAAGTTCATGTTAAATTTAGATCAATTATTGGTGTAGTAAGGTGTTTACTATCCTATGGTGATGTTCTTAAGTGTTTTTGATTTTCTGTGTTGTTGCCTTGGATAAGTGGATATCTTTTCAGCTTAACTTTCTCAACCAAGGCTCTGATACCAATATAAGGATCCCAATATCAAATTGGGAACCCAATCCAATGCTAGAGCGCTACCACAACACTTAAACACTGGGTTGGAAGGAAATCAACCCAACTATTGAGTGCTGTGTGGCAAAGTATTTTTGTGAGGGGGTTAAGTTAAGAAAAAGAGGAAGTAAAAGAGCAGGAGAATATGCAAGTAGAAACTATACAATCTATCTACTATCCAAACCATGCAATTTAATATGAAAGTAAATTCATCGCAGAATAAAGTAAGAAAATTACATAAATTCAATTATTACAAACTTGAAATTTATAGAGTAAGTGAAAATAAAGTCTCTCTCACATAAAGTAGTTAAGTGAAATGAAATGCGAAAGCGGACAATTCTTCAATAAAATTAGAGTCCAGAACTAGGTCCAGCTCCACCACTTTGAAAATGCTCTTGATATACTGTATTTTTTGTTTATAAAATACGGTAGGGCACAACCAAGAAAATGAAAACAAGTGATTAGAATAAAAAGTTTAAGTACATTTTAAGATTGGCTAAATTTTAATTACAACTTGGTTGGATATAACGTATGCTAATTTATAATTAGATCTTACAGCGGCACATCTAAGCATCAAAGTAAGGGATGAAAGTATAACTATAATGATGATAATAGTAAGGAAAGGAGTAAGAACTCACAAGTAGGTTTGCTCTAGCCTGCAATAATAAGTAAGGGAAAAAGCATCCTAATAAGGCTAGAAACTACTAATGTGCATATGAAAATATGAAATGAAAATATGTATATGTCCAATGAATATTTTGCTAAGTAAAGGAAACTACAGTAGGAAGCATAAAATGGAATTAAAGCAACATACACTACTTGAATAAAAAACTGCAAGTCAGTAAAGCACATTACATCAAATGAAAGTGCAAAGTAAGTAAAGTAGAAAGTATCTTAGCCTCTTGGGCAAAGAAGGCATAGTTAAAGACAATGTAAGAGAATCATAGCTTGAAAGCTATGATGAGTTCTCACAATCAATAAGATTATAATAACCTAATAATTTTATTGTTGAAGTTATTTTATGTTTTTCCAATCTGCGAGCAAATTTACAGAACGAGCGAGTAAGGATAGTAGGGTCATGTAGTAAAATAACACTCACATTAGTCCTCTAAGATATGTGAGGGATTCTTATATCCCTCCTAAGCCTACCCTTGGCCATCATCACCATGAAACCCATATAATTTATCATGATTATTTTTTTTATGCATAATATCTTATATGTAGGTTCAAAGATGCAGTCTCAAAGCAAGGTTTGCATTCAAGGAATTTAAGTAATTGTAAACTATGTGATATGCAAACTTGTCTAATTTTTATGATCTAATTTAATGATTCGAGCTAATTAAGCTCCCAATTTACTTATAGATAGTGGTCTCAAAGTCAATTGTAAGTAATACTATAAGTGAATTAAGTTTTGGAAAATAATAGTTTATTTTAGTTTATGAAATGACAAAATAATTTATAAGTATATTTATGCAAATTAATACTTATCCTACACTAATCCTAAGCCACACAATCTATATAGGTTATTAGATTAAGGGCTTAAGGAACTAGTAGGGAAAGGTAAGACTAAGGGATTGATAGAATAAGAGAATTGGAAGTTAAGGTTTTACGTACTAATTTCATCTAACTAACTTGCAATTGAAAGGCTCAATCCAAATCAATCACTAAACTAGATAAGATCAATTAATAAGAGTGTTCTAAACATATAGATGAGGATGTGTTAAAAGCTACAATCTCAGGTTCACTAAAGGATGTAGGTTATAGAAGCATAAAAGAGGTTTAAAACACACTAGGTGTGGCGCCCCGCTCCCTAAGCCCACAACCATTAGACTAAGGAGCGGAGGTCACTTGTGCAAATCCTTCTCTTATCATTGGATTAGGTAAGATCCACAATCCACTAATAAGGGGAGGATGTGCACAGAATAAATAAGAGGATCAGTCACTAATTAAGACATGCATACAGAGTGCGAAAGCTAAATAAATTAAATAGTATATCCATTCACCATGCATCACATAAGAAACAACAATAATATAGCTCAGAAAATAATAAAGTGTATAAGATAAATCACAGTCACAGTACCTGCATTATTATAACATTAAATAAGTAGTTTTAAAGATTGAAAATAAATCACTCGTCCTCACAAGAAGCTAAGAAATTAAACGGTATCTGGCTCTCTTGGCTGAAGCTCCTCCTCTAAGTAAGGGACCTCTGCTTCAGCACCTAGCTCTTCAAACCTATCTGAATCTGATATTATCAGTTTCATAATGCCAGAGCCCTATCCAATAAAAGAAAATCTTATTAGATAATTGCTTAAGTACATTTTAGGCTGAATATTTTTCATGAGTTATTAATATCACCACTTTAACTTAAGCATAACAAAAGTAACTAAGCAGTAGGAGTAGTAAGCATAATAAGAAATAGGGATAGTCATAATTATAACATTTATAACTAAACAACAAATAAGGCAAAAGTACACCTCAACAACTAAGCAAGAAAAGGGCATGTACATATATATATATATATATATATATACTATAGTAAGTAAAAGTACTAAAAGTAAAGTCTAATCCTAGACATGCTGATGATCATATGGCATATACTGATTAAAGGCAGAAATTTGAACATGGTACATATGATAAGCAGTAAAGGCTAGCATCTTATAAATACGTACAAATGAGAAGGTAAGTAAAGAAATATATCTGACTGAAATATGCATCAAAATACAGTACACAGTAAGCTAAAAACTGAAATAGGTATGTAAAGATTGTCATATTAAAAAGATGGCCATCGGGCTAGTGAAATCCTCAAAGCCTTTCTGGGCTTGGGTAGACAGAAATTCCCATAGCCTTTTTGGGCTAGGGCAGACATAATCCAGTAGCAGAACTGAGAAGGCAGTAAATATAAATGCAAAAATCTTTAGTTATTTTACTTTGTTTCTGTGGACACGTTTCAGAAATAGCAGAGGAGTCAAGCACATCTGCAAGACTACGCAGGTTCCATACTTTACACACTCTCCTCAATGAGAATGTTAAGCCTCCTTATTACTCCTTACCCCATCCAATAGGGTAAATGTGCACCAGAATCCTCTCAGAGACTGAACCCAAAGGCAACTGTTATAATAATTATTCTAAATTTTCATTTCATGCACAACATTCTCTTATGTGATATGAACAAGAAATTAAGCACAAAAATACAAGGAATGCATAGCAACAAAATTAATCAAGTAAGCAAGGGACTCTCCTGTACATGGTGACACTGTTGTTGTCTAATTAAACCATTCTAACTATTCTAAGTTACACAAGTTCAGGATTTTCAGTTCCTACTATCGAGTGTAACTTAGAAGTATGTCCTTATCGGTTGCAAAATATTAGGACTAGCTAGGCCCTAATATGCTTAATCAAAGTCGACTATAAGAGTTAAATAATAAATCATCACGACCTAATTAATGATTTTAGACGTCCTATACTAAGATCTGACCAAAACAACTAAACTGGAGATTATGGATTAAACACCATGAGATTGGGCTTAATCACATAATCCCAAGGGTAACACCTAAGATCTAGGTTTCTGTCTAAAAGTGATTTATTGATTAAGGTAAAATCCTATTAAGCAAATCAACTTAATAGGATGAATCTCCAATCCTGGATCTAAGGTTGAAAGACAAAATAATCAAAATAAGTTATAAGAGTCTAGAAACTAATAAAAACAAGGATTTATTTATGAAATAACCCACTTACCTAATAAATGAAATCTAACTTATGATCTTGCCCTAAACTTAGGAATAATCCTAATGTGAGGTGAAAATATCCTAAGGGAAAGACTTAGAGAATTTTAAGGGATTTTACTGAGTTGACCAAATAAGTGATTTTTTTCTCACTAAAATGAGTATAATATAGTTCTAATACTAATTTTAATAGTTTAAAACATAATTTAGAGGTTAATGACGCTTAACCTAAATTTTGGGCAAAATGACCATTTTGCCCCTAACTAAGGGTCCAAAAAGTCAACTTTGGATTTAAGGCTCCAAATTCGGATTTCTTGCTGTCAAATGATTTTTTACTATCTAACATGAAGATAGACAGTGGGTACACTAAATTTGGGTAAGAAATAAGTCCTGTAGATCCAATCTAAGGTTCTTAACCTAAGGGGTGATTTTGTAATTTATACTTAATGGAACCTAAATTTTCATGTAGTTTACTGTTGGTTACTGTTCAAGGATTCCATAAAGTCTAAGAATACTAAATTCTGAGGTTTAATGAGTTAGTTATAGTCATTTGAATTTTAAGGGTAAATAAGTAATTTTCTAAGTAAAAAGGGGCCAAAAAGCTAACTCTTCCATTTGGTGTCCATATTTAATAAACTTAGTGACTATAGCTTCCCTATAGCACACTAAGTACTTTAACTGGAGTAAACCCAATTTGGACTTCAAATGGTCAAGTTATGACTTAACTGAGGATACGGGTATTTTGGTCATTTCTCCTAATTTTTTAGGATTCAAAACATAATAATATTTTTTATTATTATGGGCACTGAAATTCTAAGGTATCCAGCAATTTGCACAATGCATTCTAGGTACAAAGTAGGTTTTGAGTGCTTACTAAAAATGGCAAGGTTTCAAACTAAATTTTCATATAGAATTTTATGCAGTGTTTAAT
The DNA here is from genome assembly GCA_016760335.1 of Gastrodia elata. Taxonomy (NCBI): domain Eukaryota; kingdom Viridiplantae; phylum Streptophyta; class Magnoliopsida; order Asparagales; family Orchidaceae; genus Gastrodia; species Gastrodia elata. The sequence goes on from CM028679.1 coordinate 1,382,363, forward strand.
TTTAAAATATCTAAATAGTTAAGTTTTGGCCATTTCAACCAAAACTGGGCAGTTTTACAAAAATCTGGGCAGTTTTCTAGAAATTCTGGATTTTTTGCAAATTCAGGCGCTGCAGCGCACTGTAGCACTTTTTGCGCGGCAGTGCGTTGTAGCGCTTTCCGCGCGGCAGCGTGCAGTAGCGCCTTTGCGCTGCGGCTCACTGTGGTCCGCTGCAGCCCGCTATGGCGTGCTGTCGCGGTTTAATTTGCAAAACCACTGTTCAATTAATTTATTTTGTCATTCCATATGTTTTTTTTTCCAAAATTTCGTTGTGGTCCGCTGCAGCGCGCTACCGCGCACTGGAGTGGCTCATTTTTCAAATTTCTGTTCAATTAAATAATATTCACATTTTATATAGTTCTGAAATTTCCGCTATAGTCTGTTGCAGCGCTCTACTGCGCACTGTAGCGGCCTATTTCACAAATTACTGTTCAATTAAATTTAAGGCTGTTTTCCTAAGTTTTCAAGAGATGCCGCTGCAGACCACTGCAGCGTGCGACCGCGCGCTGTAGCAGTCCATTTCACAAATTTACTATTCAATTAGTTAAATATGCATTTTTATTCATTTTCCCTAAGTTTTCCTATCCGCGGCCAACCGCTGCGGCCCGCTGCAGCGCGCTACAGCGCGCTGGAGTGGCAGACGGTGATTTCGCCAGGTGCGAAACCCGTGAGGGCCATTTCTTAGAGCTTAATTACTCTCAATCCAGAGAGTTCTATGAGCGGTGCCAAATATCAATGGAAAGGTATCTTCGATACCTTTCCATCAACACCAAAATTGGCACAAACGGAACATCCTAGATTTACTAAAAATATAGATGAACAATAGGGTGTACAGAATACAAGAAAAATAGAGCAGTTTTCTATGATGCTTTCGAGAGCCTTAATGGCTTCCATACTTAAACATGGATATCTAGAGATGTATTCAAGCATTGTAGCTATATAAAGAAGGCAAAAGAGAGGGTAATGGGGTACCTTAGTCCTTTCAAGAACAGGAAAAAGGAGGAACCTTTGCTTTCTTCAAAGCTTTGGAGGGTGAGCTGAACTCCTTCTTCTTCAATGCTAGATCATCAATAGAGAAGGGAAGTGATGAGGTTTTTCAGCAAACCAAAAGAGGAAGGTTGAGCTCCTCTTTTAAAGAGGAGACCTCATGATGAGCTTAGGGGATTTGTCATTATGAGGTTTAGGGAGAGGGAGGAGGAGGGAGGAGGTGATGCCATTAAAAATTTGCTCAGGAGGCATGGGCGCCAGCTGAGTTGATGGCCAGTTGCAAATGGAGATTAAAAGAATTGGGAAATTGCAGATAGGGGACTCAAAGATTGCTTAATTAGGCATTTATTTTCCATAATTATTTAAATATTCTGATTTTTAAAATGTGCTCTGAAAAATCCCAAAAATTCACCCCTAGCTAATTTGGGGGTGAGGAATTCAATAGCAAAGTCAAAATTTGATTCCGACACTTACTTAATTTTCTTATTTTTCGACGCATTTAATTACATTAAAATATTCGCGAAATTTCGATGACTTCCAAATGCGTTCAAAACATCACCCCTAGTTAATTTGGGCGTGACGATCGCAATGATGAAGTTGGATTTCAATTTCGAGGTCAAAATAAATGCCTCAATTTTTTATTAATTAAATATTAAAATAATCCAAAATATTGGATTGAACTCCAAATTGCTCCAAACCTTCAGGGTTTGGATCTAAAGACACGATGATCTTAATGGAATGATAATTACAATATGATTATGCTAAAATCAACTGGGTAACAACCTTGGGTTGTTACACTAGGAGAGCTAAAGAACTTCTAATTCAATCAATAGAAAGGTTAAATGTGGACAAAGAGCTAAAGGGAATGTGTGTGAAGATCCATCCTAATTGTTGGGCACTATAAAGACCCAAATATTGAAGAGGAGCTCAACCCAACATTGGAGCATTACCATAACATTTAATACTCGGTTAGAAGGAAACTAACCCAATACCAAGTGTCATGTTGGCCAACTATCTTTGTGGGGGTGTTATGATAAGAAAATTGTAATAGAAGAAGTAAGAAAGATATGAAATAAGTGCAAGTAGAATTAGGAAAATTATCCACTTATCTAATCCAAGTATTCAATAAATAAGTATAATCATCATAAAAAGAAGTTAAAACATCACAAAAAATTATTTATTACAAGTTCTGAAAAATAAAAGAGTAATAAATTAAAGTCACTCTCTCACATAAGTAGTAAAGGGAATAAGAAATGTGGATGCAGTATTTAATAGTCTTCAAGTACTAGGTCTAGCTCCACTTGCCTAATATTGCTCATGATCTATCATATTTTTGGTATTTAAAATACGATAGGGCAAAGCTAAAATAAAAAAGGAAAATGTATTTAGATTAAACAGTTTAATCACATTTTAAGATTGGCTACTTATTCATTGAAATTTATTTGGATAGCCCAAGATAATTTGCAATAAGAAATTTGCAACGGAGCATTTAAAAGAACTCAAGTAAGAAAAGAAAATGAAACGTTACTATAAAGAAGAATAGTAGAAAGGTAAGAGGAGTAAGAGAACTCATAAGTATAATCACTCTAGCCTGCAACCTAAAAGGTAAGGAAAAAGTATTCTAAAGAAGGCTAGAAGCTACTAATGTGCATTTAAAAATACATGAAATGGAAATATGTATATGTCCAATGAAAATTATGCTCAGTAAAGTAAAGAAAAGCAGTGAAGCATTTAAATGAAATTAAAGCAAGATACACTGCATTTTATAATAAACTATTAGTAAGAAAAGTATAGTACTAAAAACAGAAAGTGCAAAGCATAGTATGTAAAGGAAGATCTTAGCCTCTTAGTTTAAGATATACATATCTTAGGACTATGGAAAGAAAACATAACTTGAAAGCTATGATGAGGTCTCACAATCAATAAAATTGTAAAAGAATTCATGTTTTATTAATTGAAGTTTTTTATAGAAATACTCATTCTACGAGCCCATATAGAATTAAACAAGGAGTTAAGCACGTCAGCCTAACTAATAAAGGAAAGTGGGGTCTCAAGGAAATAAACACTCACATTCACCCTCTGAGAATGTGAGGTCATCTTAGATCCCCTATTAAGCCTGCCCTTAGCTATCTACCATTATAAAACCCCCACAGTTTTATGAATGTTTTATTTATGCATTATATCTTATATATATGTTCAAAGGAATAGGCTCAAACATAAGCAGGCATTCAAGGAATTCAAATAATTGTAAACTATGTGATATCTGAAGTTATCTAATTTGTAATGATCTACATAATGATTGGAGCTAATTAAGGTCCCAATTGACTTACTAATATTGATCTGTAAGTCAATTGTAACTAATAGTAAAAGGGATAGTGTTTTTGAAAATAGTAGTTTGATTTAGTTTATGAAATGAGAAAATAATTTATAATTATACTCATGAAAATTGAGAATTATCCTACACCAGTCTTAAGCCAATTAAATCAAAAAGATTAATGATTAAAGTTAGGAAACTAGTGGGGAAGAGTAAAACTAAAGGCTTACTAAACTAATTGAAGTGGAAGATTAGCATACTATCTACTAACTTCATCTAATTAGTTTTCAAATGAAATGTTTCTAACCAAACTAATCACTAACATAACTAGGATCAATTGATAGAAGATGTCTAAGTGCAAGGAAAAGAATAGACTATTAAGTACAAGTTCTAGGTTGTAGGTTAAATGAAGTTTATTAGATATTTTAATCATATTTAGAAGCTAAAGATTTTCTAAATTAATCATTGGAGAACTATAATAGAAGATTAAGAACTAAAAGAGATGTGTACTAAAATTTCAATCAAGTTGTTGGGCACTAGTCTTATTAATTCACTTAGCCAAATGAGGTATATTATTAACATACTAATCCTCAACTCTCTAGAGGACTTAATGTAAGGATTAGAGGTTAAGAGGCTATCATTAAGTCTTATTCTAATTATAATACACTAATTCAAATGGGAAAGCATGGTAAGTTTCACTATAAATGCTAGGAACTAGTTCTAATAGATTCATAACATTGCAATAACATGAGTGCAAATGTTATCAATATTAATTGGAAATAACATTTAGCTCTAAAGATCATAAGCAAATCATGATTTCAAATCAATCCTATAGAACTTCTATTACGTATAAATATTAGATCAATTAATTGCTAAGGATCCCAATTATCATATATATGAAATTGAAGTCTCAAAGATACAATTGAAATTATATGTGAAATAAGTAAAGTGAGACATGTTTACTATACTAGGGTTTAATAATCCTAAAGCATGCATTCTTGAAAATTTGGAAAAATGCAAAATTACATTAATTATGGAGCCACATACCTAAATCATTTAAATGCCATTTAAATGAAATTATGAAAGCATAAATGAAATCTTTATAGCTTAAGGAGAAGAATGACACTAAGTAGGTCAAAATTGGACAATATTGGGAAATTAGGGTTTGGAAAACTACTAATTAGGGTTTAATAGTCATTAAAAAATTTAGAGTACAAAACCAAAATTGTTTTTATATTATTGTCCTACACATTTATGTGATTGAAATGGACTATTAGATTGTCCATTTTGGAAGAGAATTGTTTATGCTATGGAGTAAACAACATTTGATTTTACAATTATTAAATTGATTGTTTGAAATAGTGAATAACAAAATTAATTGTAAGAAAAAAAATAATTCTAACAACATAATATCATTCCTCACATTTTCTGGATGAAATAATATATTTATATATATATATATATATATATATATATATATGTGTGTGTGTGTGTGTGTGTGTGTGTGTGTGTGTGTGTGTGTGTGTGTGTGTGTGTGTTTGTTTAATTGGATTAAGTAAATTCAAACTTATACATAAATTAAAAATTGTATTAATCCATTTCCATTACATAATTGAGTCCAGTTATTAATTCTTCAAAGTTATTATAAGTCGGCCCGCCCTTCAGGTTAAGTGGATTGAGGCTCATTTTGCTTAGCGGGCCTAATCCTTTCTAATGGGTTATAATCCAGTACGCCATGCCTGCAAAAATGTAGTAAATCCTGGGTCTGCACATGCACTATGACTTTGGCCCAGGATCG